>OY734956.1:14169098-15549432 GCA_963457585.1 Spergularia bocconei
GTGAATTAGAATTACATTTCTCCGTTAAATTGATATCTAATTCTTATTATATAATGCAGGTTGTTGTAGAAACTACACCTTTTAAAAGACAAACTCGAAGTCAGGGTCAAGATGATTCGTAGAGATCGTCCATAGAGTGACACTTTATTATTCATACAATGACAGGACATTGACGATAGAGTTATACTCTATTTGAGGTACAGTGACATCCCATTGTATGTATTCTTAGCAGGCTATTTGTAATATAGAGTGACACTTTTTTGTTGAAAAAGTGACATTATATTACGCATGCAGTGACACTATTTTCTCTTCTGAGTAACACTTCAAAAATCTTGAATGTACTTTTGATCAACGACACTTATATTTTTCATACAGTAACAGGACATTGTCCATAGAGTGCTACTCTATTTGAGAAATAGTGACAGCCCATTGTATGTAGGCTTAGCAGATTATTTGAAAAATATAGAGTGACACTGTTTTGTTGAAAAAATGACATTATGTTTCGCATGCAATGACACTATTTTTTCCGATGAGATCTGATTTTTCATACAGTGACAAGACATTTTCCATAGAGTGATACTCTATCTGAGAAAGTGACATTATGATATTGTAATATAGAGTGATATCGTTTTGCTGAAAAAGTGACATTATGTTATGCATAGAATGACACTGTTTTTACCAAATAGTAACACTTCCAAAATGTTCACATTTTCACTGAACAAACTAAAGAGTGACACTCCATTGAACACAGTGACTCTGAGTACAGAGTATAAAAAATGTGATCATAGCCACAAAAAAAAAGGTTTGTCTAAAAAAGCATACACAAATTTACATAGATCAAAACATAAAGAATCATGTATTACCCCCACGACCTCTGCCTCGTCCTCTTGGAGACGATCGTCCTCCTCTTGCACCAGCACCATGTATATTGCGCAGAATAGGCTCTTCAGTCAATAACGGTTTAGGATCGACCTTTTATGCTGGCAATAACGTCTTCTTTTTAGGCTTTTCAGCCTTCTTCTTCTTCTCTCTTTCTTTGTTTAGACGTTCCTCCTTCAATTGCTCAAACAAATCTTTTCTCCGTGGGTTCAATACAGCTGAGAGAGCAAGAACTCTCTCTCTCTCCTCATTGATGTCACTCAACACCAATGCAGCAGCCATCTCTGCAACAAAAAGGTGACTTTCTACCTTGCTTCCCAAGTTACTATCAAACAAAACTCCTTCATAATAAAAAAGGTGCATCATCATAAAACACCCCGACTCATCATTGAGTCTATCGGCACTTCGCCAACTGAAATCCATGCAGACAGACTTTTCCATGTCAAAAAATGCCGATTGTTCATCAACTTTGCGACCCTTTGTGTCCAAATAATCGCACACCGGTCCAATCTGCAATAAAAAATAGACAACTACAAAACTCACACTTAGTATTCAAATTAATTCAAATAACACAGACTGTCTTAAAAAAATTACAGACATCATTTCATGGAAGAGTGAAAAAAAGTGTCATTGTATGCGTAACATAATGTCACTTTTTCAGAAAAACAGTGTCACTCTATATACAATAGAGTATCACTCTTCTTCAATGGTTGTCACTGTTTTTCAAATAGAGTATCACTCTATGGACATTGTCCTGTCACTATATTAATAATAGAGTGACAAACACCATCCATGGAATGTCTATTGGTGTGAAAAATGTTAAAAGTATAATTAAACTTACCGCTGCCTTTGTGTCTCGATAGAAGTCAGAATCCTTCCAGTCCGTATGGATGGTGTTATCCAAAACTTCAATTCTCTGTTCAAGCCAATTGAGACACACGACAAAGTAATGATCGTTGTAGAAGAATGGAATAAACACCAAATCAGCATCAAAATTCAATTTGACTGGGCATTGATCGAAAAACTTGTCCCATATCTGAAAGAGGTTGTCAGCTTGATCTGTGTCACATGTTGTATCAATCAAACTGGACAGAACGCCCATATGGTCAATGCCAAAGAAAAGCCTTGATGGTTTACAAGTCTCCTTAGCCTCAATGACATTTAGCAGAACCGACCAACAATCTGCAACTTCTGTGCTCATCTTTGTACTAGGGAGCATAGTTAACAGATCTTTTCGACACAACATCATATCCTTCGAAAATTCAACAACCAATTCCCTAAACACACACACAACAAAAGAGAGAAAAAAAGCTGATCATCTGTTTTGCAAAGGGATTATATATAAAAGCTGTCTAGCAAATTCAAGCACATAACGATGGTCTAGTTGACTGTAGTCATCCAAGAAGCAGTCGTCTACAACCTCCTTTCGGAGCTTAAGCATCTTATTAAACATCACAACAATGGCCCTCATAAACTTCGACAAAAAAGTAATCTTAGTTTCTGGAGGACCGCATTCTATGCTACACCCAGCCCCATCACTCTTTTCAGGTGACAGCCTTCTCAAAACTGAAATATCAGGTGTGATTAGAGTTTTTGAGCGTCCGCTACGGCTGCCAGACTGAGGAGACATAGTATCAGAATTGTCTTTACCGCCTGTTTTCTTCTTTTTCCCTTCCTTTGGCGTGGCTTTGCTTTTCTTACGTTTCTTCTCAGCTTCTTCCTCCCGCTTTTTCATCAGATTAGGATAAAAAAAGTAGCCTTTTCATCAACATATTGACCAACCGCTTTGAGGATATCAATCCTCAAATCGTTGATGTCGCTCAAAACCAAGGAAACAGCAAGCTCGCAGCGATAACGAATTCTGGATTTAGAAGATGATAATGGACAATGGAACACATCTCCTTTGTAGCACATCATATGTATCATCAAGAAAATACCGCAATTAACATTCTGTTCTGTTGACTGCCATTCAAACTCAACATTGACCATCCCAAACTTAGACACATCAGCTCCTCGAGCAATAGATTTGGATTTGAGATAAGAGCCCATCATTTTACACTGAAAAACACATTAGTCACATAGAAAATCAACATACTTTAAGTTGTCAAAGAGACTCAAACAGAGTTCACACAGAAAGCCCCAAAAACAATAAGAACTACAGTAATTACCGCAAGCAACGCCATTAACTTGCACTCATGTTTGTCCCAATTAGCATAAACTCTGTTGTCAAGGTACTCAATTCGACGAGATTTGAAGTTGATACATGCACAGAAGAAGTGTTGTTCAATTAGTAGAGGGATGAACAGCTACATTAAATAGAACAGAATTAGAAAACACCAATAACAACAATAAAAAGGGAAAAATGCATGTCAATTTATTAAAATATACAGTGTCACTCTATTGAAAAAGTCATGTCACTGTATGTTGAATACAGTGTCACTTTATTCGACAAAAGTCATGTCACTGTATTTAAAATAAAGTGTCACTGTATTGACAAAAAGTCATGTCACTATATTTCAAATACAGTGTCACTCTATTCAAAAGTCATGTCACTGTATTCAAAATACAGTGTCACTGTATTGACAAAACTCACCATATCAGCATTCAGGTCAATTGCCCGGCGATTACAAAAACTCCAATTATCCCAACAAGAAGTCAGCTCCTCAAAAGCACTCTTCGAGTTTCTGTTCTTTTTGAGATCTAACAATGGCCCCTGCAAATAAACGGAATAAACGGATTGGTGAAACACATAGTGATAATATACTCCAAAAATTTACTCAAATGGGAGTGTAAATACCATGTGACTAACGCCAAAAAAGGTCCTTGACGGGTGCTGATTCTCTTTTTGTTGAAGATCGTTGAGGTGGATTGACTAACACTCAAAAATGGTATTTGTAATCATTTCACGATCGTAAAATGTACCCAGATCTTCCCTTAGAAGAAAATGGTAGATGCCAAAGTTCACCAGCTGCTCACTAGAAAAAGCAAATTAAAAAAGTCAGCAAGTGTATAAAAAAGCCTGTAACTGTATGCACAATCGAGTATCACTGTGTGCGCAATAGAGTGTCACTGTATGAAGAAAAGCTTGTCACTTACTCATTTGGGAGGTCAAAATCATCTAAAAAGACATAGTCGGCTACAAATTTGCGCAGCGAAAGCATTGATGAAAAGATCTCTCTGTGATTGATCATAAAATTGGACAGGAACAAAGTATCCTCGCAGACACCACCAAAGTCGAGAGAGCATCCTACCCCATCATGGTTGCCCCCCTAAAGACTAATCCAAACCCCTTCCGAAGGCATAATCTCCTCTGCAAGATTCAAAGCAGGCTTGGTAGCAGCAGATTCGGTAGCAGCAGACTCAGTAGCCTCACAATTGCCAACATCAGGCTCTATAACACCAGAATCTACGACAAGAGACTTGATAACGCCATGGTCTGTGACAAGCGAATCGGTAACAACAGACTCTGTGACTAGAGACTTGGTAACGCCAGGGTCTACAACAGGATGAAGTTCGGAAATACGAGGCTCTGCGACAGGAGACTCGCTAGCAACAGTGTTGGTATGAGCAGCCTTGCTATGAGCAACCTCTAGAGGCACAGTAGCAGTAGACATACTAGGAGCAACACCAGTGGTAATATCATTGGTGACACTATCAGTAACCATAGACACAATGTATTGTAAATCTTCAAAGCCAGAGATTGCTTCTGTAGAAATAAAATTCTCAGCTTGTTGCTGTCCAGCTTCATCACCACTAACATCACCAATAGGGGGGGTCACCACAGGTGGTTGAGAAGACATCCCATATGCTGCTAAGAAATCTGTCATTTCTTTCACTGCCTTCATTTTCTGACAAAGAGAATCAAAAGAACGGAGGACATCAGGATCAAATAAACAAGAGGGCGTCGGGGACAATTTCAAACCTCCATCATCATCAGCAGGCCTTGAGGCAACCCTCTTCTTTTTTAGTTTATTCAGAGAACTCAAAACATTGAGGTGCACAACCTCAATGTTTCGTTGCATAAGAAGAAAACTCTCCTGGACTTCATCACCACTAGCCCTCCCCTTAATTTCCTCATCTGTCTCTATGCCTTCAGGAAGCTCAAACACTATATACTTGCATCCATCAGACCGAGAACCAGCAGACGTATGAGGGATATCTTCATGCTTTGATTCTGGGACTTTCTTTGATTTGGAAATTGGGTACACAGTTTTTGTGATCAAGCCATTAGCCAAAAACCAGAATTAAATTGTGACTTTACCCTTTTTGACAACTTCTCATCATCCCAATGTTGGATGAGTGGCAACTCACAGGGTTGAACTTCTCCACGAACTTCAAGCCTATGGAAGTACGCCAACATCAAAACAAGAACACAACCACCACAGAATGACAACTTCTTTACCTTGTGATTCATGAATCCATCAATTAATTGATCAAACACAAAACCACACCAATCAAAGTCCTTAATCTTCGACACATCGTCAACGGCATGTAAAAGACTGAAATCAATCGTGGAATTAGAAGTTGGAGCCAAGAAAGATGACATAGCCAAGAGTACAAACATTTGTTTGAACTCGTCATCTGCGACCTCCTTCTCTTTCAGCCTACTAACAAACTCTCCAATAGGAATCACATCACTATTACCGTTAATATTAAATTTCTGCCTCCATTTCATTTTTAATGGATGTTGATCAGACGTGAACTTGTTTCCTATCTCAATCAATTCAACCGCATTCGGTCCTCTAGGCAACAGAAACATGTCATGAACATCATCCTTACCAAGCAAAAACTCCTTGCTCGAGGAAGCTTTCAAAATAAAGCTCTCATGATTAAAAGCATCAACTAACCACGGGATTATTGAAGTTGGAACAGTCCCAAGTTTCAACATTAACAACCCCCCAAACCCAATTTCTTTAACGCCATTTACAAGCTCAGGGTTGTCGTGTATCACGCTCAACACCTTCATCAAAGAATTTGGGCGGCATTTGGTAACCATTTTCACCCTGCGTTGGAGAATAAAATTAAAAACACATACAATGACAGATAAAAATCAAAATCAGTGACACACAAGTGGCATACAATGACACTGGTATAAAAAAACATAAGAGTGTCATAGAAACACATATAATGACACATAAAATCAAATACAGTGACAAACATGTCGTATACAATGACACTAGCATAAAAAGACATGAGAGTTTCGCCAAAAAGGAGAGACAGAAATTTAAAGGAGAGACGGAAATTTAAAAAGGAAATCGAAAGTATTACCTTATAATATGAACAAAAAAGAGGAGAAGATGTCGGAGGCGGAGGCGGCGGAGAGATGGCGGTGAGTTATCGGAGAAGATGAGACGAAATGAGAGAACACGAGAGAGGAGAGAACGCGAGAGAAGAGAGAGAAAATGAGGAAGCAATTGATTTTGGAAAGTGATCGGTCGAATTTGGGTAATTGAAAAAAAAAAATCTGTAAATGGTTATTTATACTTGGACAGGTGGCTTAATCTGGAGCGTTCAAGTTGATGGATCTGACGGCTGTTATTTGGTGCGCAGTACTCACCTAAGGAGGGGTACTCTTATGATCCTCACTCTATATATATAGAGTGAGGATCATAAGAGTACCCCTCCTTAGGTGAGTACTGCGCACCCGATCTTGACCGTTAGATGACATAGATCCTACAGTCAGCTAATCACACACATCATAAAGGGCAATTGAGTAATTCGCGATAATAAACAAAACCCTTCCTCCCCCTCTCAGTTTCTCTCTCTTCTCATTTCTAATTCCCAAATTTTCGAGCTCACCATTTTATCTCTTCATTTTCTCTCTCCTCAGTTGCTCCCTAATCATTCGCCGCCACCGTCGCCTCCATCGTCGTCGCCTCCATCTCTCTTTCAATCTTGCGGCTTCTCACTCTCTCGCCGTCGCACCTGCCATCGGCGCCTCCGTTATTCTCTCTCGTCGCCGCTACACACTAGGTTTTCCGGCAAGATTCCGTCACGCCTGGTTCTTCCTCGCGGCCACTCTCTACTCGCTTTGATTTAATTTACGAGGTTTGTCTCATTTTCATCTGTAATTTAATTTTTCTAATGGTTTTTTACTTGCTCAAACCCTAATTAATTCGATAGATGCAATTGTAGGTCGAATCGAGGTGAAATTCGCTAGGTTTTTCATTTTTTCACAACTGTTCGACATTTTTTGGAGCTTCTATCGACATTTTTTCGGAGCTTCGATCGACATCGATGATGATCGCAGGTTAGTTATTCATCCATATATACACGATTTGATCGGTTTTTTTTTTTCCGTTAATTATTATATCTGATTTGTGATTGAGATTTTTTATTTCGAAATTGCGTGAAATAGGATTTGATTTTTTATTTGAATCATCAGTCGCTCCGACTCGAGATGAAGGTAATTGCGATTGATTTCGTTTTTCGGTTACCGATCGCCAGAGTTGCTTAGTTTTTTGACAAGTTTTTGGTTTTATGCTTATAGTTGAACACTTTTTGAGGTAGAGGTTTCAATTTGAGTTTGATAACGTAGTTTTAATTTTTCAGTTGAATATGTGTCATTTTATAGGGAACTGTGTGGCATTGTGTGAAGAGTGGGACATTCGGTGGTGTCCTTGTTATGGATATTCGGTGTAATTGTATGGACACTCTTGTGTCATTGGATGGAGGTGTCATTGTATGGACATTGAGTGTCATTGGAGGGAGGTGTCATCGTGTGTACGCTCTCTAGTCATTGTATAGACAGTAGGTGTCATTGGATGGAGTTGTCATCGTGTGGACACTTCTGTGTCATTGTATGGTGTTTGGCGCGCACTTTTTTTTTGCGTGATCTTGCTCGCTTTCCATATTTTCCATTTTTGCTGCTTGTGGTGGATTGTGTTTGGCTGCTGGCTCTGATGTCAAGCCTATCCTAGTATTAGTATCTTTGAGAACCTTTTGTCTTGTCATAGTGATTGCGAATTTGTGATTCGGGCTCTCTACGTTTAGTTATTGGACTAGAACAGCTTTCTTATGCTTCTTCTGTAGTTGCTTGTAGTGTATATCTAGTTACTAGTTGTGCTGGAATTGGAAATGCATTGTTGCTAGCTTGTAAACATGGGTAAGATCAAATTTTGGTGACGGTTTGTCATGATGGATTATCCCAGAAGTTAGTTGTTGAAAACTGTAATTTGGTGTTGCTTGAATTACTCTCATTTGTGTTGGACATATTTGAAGCATTTCTTAGGATGTCTTTGGCTGTTGCTGATAATAGCATTTTTGTACTATTAGTTTCTTTCGAAATCTGCTATAGCTTATGTAGTGGAGTGCTCGTTATCAATTTGTCATGCTTGTTATTTTTTTTTTTTAAGGATTCTATTTTCTTCATTGTGGAAAGACCTGATTCTGAGTATGTGATCTCGGTTTAAAAAGAGAGAGGCTTGGAGTTTTTTTAACCTGTCAGAGAACTCTGTGGACTTTCACTGTCGGTTTGTACTTCTATTTCCTCTTAAAAGCTGGCTAGCTCAAGTGGAAGAGCATCGTGTAATGCACGAGGTGTGGGTTCGATTCCCACGTCGGCTACAAATTTCTAGAAACTTTCAATCTGGTTATTATTGTTCTAATGTAATTGAACTCACAAAGTTGTGAAAGTTTGCAGAAGTGAGAAGGAAGAGGCATGTCGTGTGTCTCTTTTACTAATCGTTGCATGCATTAAGGGTAAATAAGGATGAATAATATGTTTTAACAGTGAATAGATGTCCTTAAGTATTTTGGAAGATAATTGAAGTCATCTTAAGTAAACAAAGCATCTGCCACATTTGTTTCAAAAAGATTTTCAGAAATTGTGCCTATAGTTCAGGTTTGTGCAGCTTACTAGTGAGAATTCTTTTACCAATCGGCAGTTCAAGTTTAAAATGGATTGTCTAGCATGCTTTGTTCAGTATTGGCAATTTACATTACTCTATTTGGAGAGCTGATTTCTCCTAGCATTAGAATCTATTTTGGGCAAAATTTTGGTGGAAATTGAAGTCCTTCAAGATAGAATTCAAATAATACTAGTTAAGGCATTAGATGATCATATTTGCTATGATCTATGCTTAAGATATAAGATGCCAGATACAGGTAGCACCTCAGTGTCGCCAGTTACTTAAATATAGTCCTGGTGCAATTTTGCTCTTAATTTCGTGACTTTAGAGAAGCTGACTTCAGCTGAAGACGGTGGAAGCCGCAACATCATTTGAATTGCACAACCTCACAAAATTTAAGATTAACGTACTGAGCACAAATTGTGACATCAGATTTTATTCAAAATCCAAAAACAAAAAGTTCGGCTTCGACCAGTTTGTGGAATCATAGTGCTGAAAAAACTCCTTGTCATATTATACCCGACATGGGAGTTGAACCCACACCTTGTGCATTGCACACGCTCTACCAGTTTGAGCTAATCGGCTATGAGAAGAAATAAGACATTACATAAACTGTAGCCCTCTATTTCTCATCCTCATTTCTCACTGCTCAAAAGAATATTTCCACTTTGGAATTGCTCAAAAGCATCACACAGTGATAGACACCCTACAATCCGGTGGCACTAAACTACCATAGAATGACACAAACCCAAAATGTATGCATCACTATGAACCAAGCATAGGGGATGCATCACATTCTAGGGAAAGGCATATATACAGTATACACCTGTTCCTATGTACCTTCTGAGATTTAAAGCTTCAATTTCCAGCAGAAGTGAAGTTGGAGCTTACATAGTATAAGTCCAGTACACGACATAAGCGTATGCAAAACTTATCGATCTGCCATACTCTATCCCACACTGAAGAGCCTTATTTTTCAATCACCTGCAACCCTATAAAAGTAGCCATATCACATAGAAAGATGTAAAGAACATACACACTTTTGATTCCCCTTTGTTGTCGAGCACCCAACTTCAAGTCCTTGGCTAGAAAAAAAAAAATACAAACCTCACCGAATTTTTGTTCAATCCCCACATCCCTTGAATAAACACGCGCAAGTTTGAAGAATCCACAGACTCAAGGCTATAACTCTAATGCGTGTTCTAGGTCATACAAGCAAGATACTAAAAAATCACCACTTGAAACCAGGGTTTATGAATGATGAGTCCAATGACAAACTTCAGTTTCTGTGATTTTCTAACTTACTAGACTTGAGGAGCCGGCATCAACGCAGACACCTCAGATGAACAGAAAGAATCATTCCAAACAAGCCATCAAAATAATGCAAGTATTGTAGCATGTCCGTAACAGAACAGAACTACAGAAGACTAACACTCCTCAAAATTAAATTTGCTATATCTTCCAAATGTAATGAAACGAGTATAACCTAGACCATCCAGTCAAAATGCGTTAACAGTGAGAGTTTGCAGAAGTGAGAAGGAAGAGGCATGTCGTGTGTCTCTTTTACTAATCGTTGCATGCATTAAGGGTAAATAAGGATGAATAATATGTTTTAACAGTGAATAGATGTCCTTAAGTATTTTGGAAGATAATTGAAGTCATCTTAAGTAAACAAAGCATCTGCCACATTTGTTTCAAAAAGATTTTCAGAAATTGTGCCTATAGTTCAGGTTTGTGCAGCTTACTAGTGAGCATTCTTTTACTAATCGGTAGTTCAAGTTTAAAATGGACTGTCCAACATGCTTTGTTCAGTATTGGCAATTTACATTACTCTATTTGGAGAGGTGATATCTCCTAACATGAGAATCTGTTTTGGGCAAAATTTTGGTGAAAATTGAAGTCCTTCAAGATAGAATTCAAATAATACTAGTTAAGGCATTAGATGATCATATTTGCTATGATCTATGCCTAAGATATCAGATGCTAGATACAGGTAGAATTCAGATTGCACAACCTCACAAAATTTAAGATTAACGTACTGAGCACAAATTGTGACATCAGATTTTATTCAAAATCCAAAAACAAAAAGTTCGGCTTTGACCAATTTGTGGAATCGTAGTGCCGAAAAGCCTCCTTGTCATATTATAGCCGACATGGGAGTTGAACCCACACCTTGTGCATTGCACACGCTCTACCAGTTTGAGCTAATCGGCTTTGAAAAGAAATAAAACATTACATAAACTGTAGCCCTCTATTTCTCATCCTTATTTCTCACAGCTCAAAAGAATATTTCCACTTTTGAATTGCTCAAAAGCATCACACAGTGATAGACACCCTACAATCCGGTGTCACTAAACTACCGTAGAATGACACAAACCCAAAATGTATGCATCACTGTGAACCAAGCATAGGGGCTGTATTCACATTCTAGGGAATGGCATATATACAGTATACACCTGTTCCTATGTACCTTCTAAGATTTAAAGCTTCAATTTCCAGCAGAAGTGAAGTTGGAGCTTACATAGTCCAGTACACGACATAAGCGTATGCAAAACTTGTCGACCTGCCATACTCAATCCCACACTGAAGAGCCTTATTTTTCAATCACCTGAACCCTATAAAAGTAGCCATATCACATAGAAAGATGTAATAAACAGACAGACTTTTGATTCCCCTTTGTTGTCGAGCACCCAACTTCAAGTCCTTGGCTAGAAAAAAAAAATACAAACCTCACCTACTTTTCGTTCAATCCCCACATCCCTTGAGTAAACACGCGCAAGCTTGAAGAATCCACGAACTCAAGGCTATAGCTCTAATGCGTGTTCTAGGTCATACAAGCAAGATACTAAAAAAACACCACTTGAAACCAGGGTTTATGAATGATGAGTCCAATGACAAACTTCAGTTTCTTTGATTTTCTAACTTACTAGACTTGAGGATGCAAGTATTGTAGCATGTCCGTAACAGAACAGAACTACAGATGACTAACACTCCTCATAATTAAATTTGCTATATCTTCCAAATGTAATGAAACGAGTATAACCTAGACCATCCAGTCAAAATGTGTTAATTCACTTCCAAAATGACACACGTTTGTTCATAAAGTGACACAAGTTTGTCGATAGAGTGACACAATTAGTTTCCTGCGTTTAACATAGAATGACGCATGTTTGTTCACAGAATGACACACGTTTCACACGAGACTGTTCATAGAATTACACAGCCATAGAATGACACACGTTTGTACATAGAGTAGGGTTGTCCATAGAGGGACAGAGGTTTTGTTCATAGAACTACACGGGTTTGTCTATAGAACGACACGAGTTTGTCAATAGAATGACACAACCATAGAACGACACACGTTTGTTCATAGAATGACACGGGTTTGTCCATACAATGACACACCATCCAATGAAACAGGTTGTCAATACAATTACAAAGAGTTGTCCATGCAATGACAAAGAGTTGTACATACAATGACACGAGTTTTTCTATAAAATGACACTGGTTTGTGCATACAATTACACTGCGTTGTCCATACAATGACACATCATCCAATGACATAGGTTGTCCATGGAATCACACCACCACAAATTGGCAAACAATGACACGAGTTTGTCAATAGAATGACACGGGTTTGTCCATACAATTACACTGAGTTGTCCATACAATGACACACCATCCAATGACACAAGTTGTCTATAGAATGGCACATGTTTGTCTATACAATGACACGAGTTTGTCCATACAAATCATGTGACTCCAAAGTCCAAACAATGTGGTTTCGGTTCTAAACATCAAGTAGTGTGAACCAGAAAAGTCATAAGGAAGATATATTAAATAAGGCATACAACCATGAGATCAATTCAAAGCTGATATATACGTACCAAAGAAAGATGTATCAAAGCTGAAATTTGAATTTGATGAGCTAAAGTATGACATCTTAATCCGATTGAAGTTGATTAATACTAATTGAAAATTCAAAATCATACTATAACAATTAGATTCAATTTGATTAACTTATGAAATCAATTAATCATAACAAATTTAAACATTACGAAGTAGAAATACTGTGATTTGATCTAATCATACAAATTTGATTAAGAACATCAACCTAATATTTGATGTCGACGAGGAAGGTGACGCGGCGGAACTGCGACGGCGTTGAGGGAGCTCGAATTTTAATCGATTATACAGATTAAAAGTCTAACCCTAGATTTCGACCAAACAAAAAAAATATTGAAAATAAGGATCAAACCTGGATTTCGACGTCGACGGGAAGATGAGGACTGCGACGGCGAGGTGAGGAAAACGCCGGAGATGGAGTTTCTTAGGAGAGAGAAAACAGGACAGAGAGAGTGCAGGAGGAAAGCTTGGGAGGAGAGAGGAAAGGAGGAGCGCGAGATTTTTAGATTGTGACTGAGGAGCTGCTGACCCCTTTTTTTTTTTTAACGTTTTTGGGTCTTTATGCTCAGCTGTCATTCTATGTGACACTCTGTGTCACTCTATAGGAGTGTGCAGTTCTCACGCGAGCATGAGTTCGCACCTGATCTCGACTGTATACAGGCGGGTTCTGGTGAGGTCCTTTGCTCCCGTGAGGCGTAAGGTGTTATACAGACCGTCAGATCTATGGAGATGGATGACCCAGATTAAAAGAATCACGAGCTTAAAGGAAAGAAAAAAGAAAAGGAAAGTCTAGGACTCCACTATGCATTAAAGTTCTGCTCATCAGACAAACTGAAACTTACGCTCTCTTCCCTCGTCATTTCTCTCTCTTCAAACCCCCAAAAAATCTGCTCTTCAATTTCAATGGCGACGCATCAAAGTTCCACACCAATGGGAACAGATCAAGCGACAGAATCTGGTATGTCTTCTCTTCTTTGAACTCAAATTAATTTTTCGAACAATTTAGATGATTTTTTGAATCATATTGGGAATTTTTAGAATCATAAGTTAGGAATATCGTGATAATTGAAATTAACATCATACTTTCAATCAACATCAAGTGATTGAATTTACAATCATATACTGTATAGAATACGGAATCACATTGGATTTTGTTTGATGGATTGCGTGATTTTATTCAGTGAATTGTGTGAATTGGGGCATATGAATTTCATGGAAAATAGAAGCACACTTCGTCTTGGATAGAATCATAAAGAGTTTTAATGAAATAAGTTTGTGATTTTATTATATTGTTTGCATGATTTTATAATCTTGAGGTTAAATGTTGTGGATTGTGTGGTTTTATTCAGTGGATTGTGTGATTCTATACGACCATATGTTCGGTTTTCAGAGTATGTATCAAATTTGGTTAAATAGAGCAGCATTGATCAGCTGCTCCGACTCGAGAGCTGAGCTGTGAATTTGACAGTGCTGATTTCGTCGCTTCCTCTTCCCCTGGGACTTGCACCTGATACGTGAGGATCGAGTGCTTTTATGATGCGCTTGTTGATGGAACCAGGGAGGCCCTTTACTAGATGTTCCAATCTGATTAGATTGAGCATCCAGGTTAATCAGTATAAATGCACTGAGCATAAAGAAGCTTATATGAGAGATGCACTTCATCCTAGCTCTTTTAAGCTTGACTTTCGGGGGGAGTTGTGTTGTTCGGATATGTTGATTGCTGCAGTTTTAGCTGAATGATATGAAATTAGGAAATTTTAGTGGCTGGTGTTAGAAACCTTTGATTTGGTTGCTCATATAGGGAAGGTGACTGTACAGTTTTGCACATCTCATATTTGACGCTTATCATTGTACATTCCACTGTGAGCCTTATGCCAGGCACTAGTGAAGCTTGGTTTCTCGCTTGACTTGCCTGCACTTTACACAGCTTGCGAGGTGATACATTGGTCGAATTTTTTTGCCTCTGAGTCTGCTTTTTGTCTATTAGCTTGCTATATTGTAGTCTACTAGCTCAACCGGTAGAGCGCCCGTCTAATAGACGGAGGGTGTAGGTTCGAGTCCTACGTAGACTAGCTGTTTTGTTGAGGCTTGAATGTGTATACTTGATAGAGTTGGACCCTGATAGCGAGAATGTTTGCAACATGGGAATCGTATGATCATATGAAGTGACATAGTTATATACTGTAGAATCTTGGAGGAATTTAACACCTCTCTTCAGTGGATATTGCACATACAAATCAATACTCAATGTCATCTGCAAATCTGATCGTCTTCGGCCTTAATTAGTGTCATTCGAATCTGAGTATGGCCTGGATGATGCAGGTCGGTGATCAGGAAAACCCTGCAGGTGGCTGTTTTGTGTGTTAGGCACATGCATTTTGCCAGTTGTTGACAGGAAATGTGGCTCCTGCACCTGTGCAACCCTGAAAGATGCGTTTGGAGACTTTGGGGGTTGTCTACTGTGGATCTGCACTAGATTAAAGTTTTCAAGAATTTCATAGCCGACGTGGGACTCGAACCCACACCTCGTGCAATGCACGATGCTCTTCCTATTGAGCTAGCCAGCTTTCAAGGAGAAACAGAAGTATAAAACGAGTAGTTCAGATAAAAAAAACCTGCAGACAATAGTTCAGAAATAGACCAGTATGCAGGGAAATCAGAAGAGTGTGCAGGGAAGTATAGTCCAGGAGCTTCCTAGCCATTTCAATGATATTTGCTCGGAAACTGCAGCACGCTAAACCCATGGACTGACGCATGTAAGCTCCTCGCAACCTCTAGTCTCGGTCTTAAGCTAAATATTACTGATGACAATGTCTTTTCTGGTTCAAATTGGTATGCAACTGATCACTAGTCTGTAGAGATCATATTCCACAGTCGAATGAAGCAATATAGATGCTTGACGAACAAGTATTCCGAGGCATCAGCTGTATTTGTGCCTTACTATGCCGGCCTAGACGTAGGAAGGTACCTATGGGTGTCAAATACCACACTGAGGGATAATGATTCCCTTAAGCTTGTCGAGTTCCTTAAGCAAAATCCCGAATGGAAAAAATATGGAGGTCGGTTACAGCTGGGAGGATGACTTATCATTTCATTAGAATGTCATAAAACTCTTCTTCATACAATGGTTGGGGAAACCGTCTGTTGCTTTTTCCTGAAGTCAAGAACATGGCTACTTTGTTACTCGAGGCAACCCCTAAGAGAAAATTCGAGGTTGCTATACCTTATCCGACTTCTTTTCACCCATCAAGTGAAAATGAAACTCGCGATTGGCAAAACTCGATGAAGCAGAACAAGAGGCTGTATTTATTCTCCTTTGCTGGCGCTCCAAGGCCAAACGATCCACAATCCGTAAAGAATGTTATTATCAACTAGTGCCTAGCTGCGAAAAACAAGCATTGCAAATACGTGCATACTAATCCGTAAGGAATGTTCATACATTTTTTATCACCCAAGCAAACGAGTCGCTGCCTCATAGTAACTCAAAGAGACCTATGCACACTGTTTTTCCAGCACCTAATTGCCAACACCTTGGACGTGCATGCTAGCGTAACTTTCACTAATAAAATCAAATGATACAAAATCATACTAGCTAACACATAGAATCACACACACCATTAAATAAAATCACACACTAACTAACTGAATCACAAACTCACAAATAAATAGAACAACATACAAACTAATTAAATCACTCTCACTAACAAATAAAATTACACACACTAACTAATAGAATGATATGCACTAACTAATAGAATCACACATTAACTCGTGCAATCACACACACCATCGAATAGAATCACACACACATTGAATAGAATCACACACACCAATTAATTGAATCGCACACCCTATCGAATAGAATCACACACCAACGAATAAAATCACACACATCAATGAATGAAATCACACATAACTGATGTGATTCTGTAGACTAACCAGTGTGATTACACCATCAAATCAAATAGAATCACACACACTCTCTAATAGAATCACGCACATTATCTAATAGAATCACACGCACTATCTAATATATAGAACCACACGCACTATCTAATAAAAACACACACACCATCGAATAAAATCACACAGACTATCGAATAGAATCACGCAAATTAACAAATAAAATCACACTCTTATTTATAGAATTACACACTAACAAAATCAATCACACACAAGTGTGATTCAATATTCAATTGAGTGTGATAGCAAATTCCACTATAAAATCGAAATCGAAAAATCACATTGTAGATTTTGTTCTTATTCAGAAAATTTCGAAATGTACAACAAACTAGGGTTTCTGAAAATTCCAAATGAACAACAGTACACTAAAATATTTCGAAAACACGAAATCGAGCATCTAATCAACATAAATCAACCCTAATAAGAATGAAAACAATTAAAATCGAACAAATAACAGCTTGTAGACGAAAAACGCAGCAAAGCTTTCAAAAACACCAAATCGAGCATCTAAACAACGTAAATCAAACTTAATAAGCATTAAAACACATAGAATCGAACAAATAACAGCTTGAGTAACACGCAAAAACTTCTAAAAACCCGATGATTACCTTTAAAAAAACATCAAATAGCAGCGCGGCACGGCGGAGGCGAGAGCAAGGACGGAGGAATAAATCGTCGGAGAGCACGAGAGATGAGAGAGAAAATGTGAGCGAAGAAAATTTGTTCTGGAAAATGAGAAGAGAGAGAAACTGAGATGGGAGGAGGGGGGTCATTAATTATTTACAGTTACTAAACTACCCCTATGACGTGTATAATCACGAACCATCAGATCATTATTATCTAACAGCTGAGATTAGACCTCACGCCTCACCTAAAGGAGGAGACCTCTCCAGGTCCTAATTCTATATATATATATATAGGGGCACGATCCGGTAGGAAGTTATATATGGTGAGAAGAAGGAAGTAACTACAGCCGTGGATCTCGATCGCTCGATCTAACGGCCCAGATTTCTCGCGTGAGTTGTTCAGCCAAATCCCTCATTCACAAGCTTTACGTGTTCTCTCTCTTCTTTTTTCTTTCTTCTTTTCTTCTCATCCTTCCTCTACACTCAAACCAATTTTTTTATATCTTCCGCCATTAAAACAGCAAGGGGAGCTCAAAATACAATCGCGAACAAGAAATCGGACGTCAATTGAAGGCGACTACGAAGAGTAATTCAAGGTATTTTTTTTTTATCGAAGAATTTATCTTTCGATTTTGATTTCGCTCATGTCTACTTCCGATTTAAGATTGATCATAATACTCGATTCAAAAGTCTGCAATCTCAATCATTAATTTAGTTTGCAAAATTAGGTTTAGAAGCTGCGAAAATTCGGGGATTTCATATTACTTAGGGTTTTTCGTATCATTAATTTAAACAACGCCATAAACTATCGATTTAACATCACAAGTTCATCAAGTGCATTTTGTTTTTGGACCGAATGCATTTTATTATAGTTGAAGTGCGTTTTTTTCTAGTTGAAGTGCATCTAATTGTAGTATAAGTGCATCTTGTTCTACTAAAAATGTAGTTAACTTCAACTCTTCATTCTGTACATCAAGTGCATTTTGTAAGTCGAGGTGCATTTTGTACGTTGAGGTGCATTTTGTGTTTTAGAAAGTGCTTTAAAGTTTTGAAGTTTACATTCTGATGCTAGTTTTTACTTGTAAATTGGAGGTAGAATATGGATGATCAATTGCCTCAGTTAGTGAATACGGGATTATAAGAGAGTTCACTACCTGCGTCTGAAAGCCCCTTGCCTGTAAGTAATCCGACTGTGCTAAAACAAATGACTGCAGGGGGCACTGAGAGGTGGACTGGTGTTGTGCCAGATGAGTTTAAGCCAAAAATAGGACAAATGTTTAATAGCTTGAAAGAAGCAAAAGAATTCTACAGGACATATGCTATATTTTGTGGATTTGACACACGTATGGCCACAAGGGCCAAAGCGAGTGATGGGACTACACTCATAAGGTATATTGTTTGCAATCGCCAAGGTTTCAAGAGGGAGAAGGAAATAAGGCGAATAGAACCGAGCCCAGGGAGTTCATCTCAACCCACACCTACCGTTATTAGGAGAAGAAGAATAATTAGGGTGGGGTGTAAAGCAATGATTGGATTCAAATTCAACTGTGGCTTATATGAGGTCTACTTGTTCGAAGAGGGCCACAATCACAACCTAATAGCCCCCAAGCACAGGAAGTTTCAAAAGTTGAATAGGAGACTGTCTAGCTATCACAAGAGAATGATTGTGAACAACTCAAAGGTGAACGTGGGTGCCTCTAAGACTTACAGACTGTGTAAGGAGCTAAATGAAGGGGCAGAATATGTCGGGGCAGTAGCTACTGATTTCAGGAATTACTCTAGGGATGTGAAAAAAATTTATTGCAGAACGAGACTCCCAACTGTTTACTGACAATTTGATGAGACAATCAAAGCTTTGTAAAGCATTTTATTTTAGATATGAGGTTGATAGTGATGTCTGTCTTACGAAAGCTTTTTGGGCTGACACTACATCAAGAAGAAACTATGTTTTGTTTGGAGATGTACTCTCATATGATCCGACGTACTCAACCAACAAGTACAGTCTGGTTTTCACACCCTTAAGAGGTTTTGATAACCATAAGAAGTGTGTCACTTTTGCTGCTGCACTGTTACCAAAAGAAGATGAGGAATCGTTTGTTTGGGCTTTTGAGAGGTTCTTGGAATGTATGGGGGGTAAAGCACCAGTGTGGGTGATAACTGACCAATGCCCAGCCATAAAAAAAGCTGTCCCTAGGGTCTTCCCAAATGCCAAACACAGGGTTCTGTTGTTGGCACATTATGACTAAAGTCTCTGATCATCTAGGACCGCAACTAACCACAAAGACGGATGTCTTGGACAAGATCAACTATTGTGTGTGGAATGATAATGTAGTACCTGAGGATTTGGAATTACTATGTACTAGGTTGGTAGAAGAGTTTGAACTTGAAAGCAATTCATGGTTGAGCCACATGTATTCGATAGGAGATCAATGGGTTCCGGCATTCTTTAGGGATACTTATTTAGGAGGCATAACGAGAAGTACCCAGGCATCGGAGAGTGAGAACAGTTTCTTCAAAAACTTTGTCAACAAGCACGCAAGTCTCGTAGAGTTTTGGTTGAAATTCCAAGCTGCTATTTGTCAACAATGAGATGGACAGGAAGAGGAAACAAACTGCTGTGAGAATAGTCTGCCACCACTAGAGACTAATTTGCCATTAGAGTTGGATGCATCAAACATTTACACTCATACAATGTTTTATGATATACAAGCAGAGCTTAAGGCATCTTGTATGAGTGTTGGTATAGCTGGGTTTCACGCAACAGATGAGGTTGAAGTAACACTTGTCATGGACAATGAGATTCGCAAGAAATTCGAAGTTACTTACCACTTAGGTTCAGGTGATGTGAATTGTTCATGCAATCTTTTTTTGAGGAAGGGATACTTGTGCAGGCATTCAATGTGGGTGCTAAATGGAAAGGGTGTAAAAAGGATTCCCCCGAAGTACATTATTGATAGATGGAGTAGAGAAGTGCCTAAGAAACCAATTTATGATTTCGAGGGTAATCTATTGGAGGAGTACTACATGGTTGATAAAACCAAAAAGGCTATGAGTTTGTTGTGGTCATAAATATATGACATTGTGGATATGGTAGAATACAAAGAAGAGTTGATTGATAAGTTTGCTGATGTTTTAAAAAGCTTTAGGAGTGATCTGGAAAGAAAAGAGATTGGGCAAAAGAAAACCAAAGTTCAAGAGATTGAGTCACTTCTGGGATGTGGTAGCTCCACTGGTGAAGTGACAGTCAACCCTCCAAAGCAATCGAACAACAAAGGGACAGGGAAACGACTTATTTCTCAAAAGGAAGTTCAAAGCAAGAAAGCAAAAATGGATGAAAGAACATTGAGGAGTACAAAAGTACATGTGCTTGGACAAGAACAAGTGGACAGGGAAAGGCAATGCAAGTACTGCCATTTAAAACCTGCTACTCATGACTTCCGAAACTGTCCTAAGAGAAAAAGTGATCAAATGCTCAAGCAAAATAGAGGTAAAAATGTGTAATCAAATTCTATTCTTCAACTTCTTGGCTCTGGAACTCTTGACATATTATGTGTTTTTTTGGTTAACAGCTACCAGAAGTACAAGTACAAATTAATCTTGCCAGTCACAAGCAGAGTCGTAACTCAAAAGCAAGTAAGTGACTTGATCATTGGAAAGCAGAGATGTGGTCGTATGTGGTCGTTTTGCTTGATTGTATCATTGTGTAGCTCTCGATTGAAGATAAGAAGAAAAAAAAAAGTCTTATCTATTTGTTATTGTTTATATTGCCAGGTGAGACGGACTTGTTTAAACGGAGGAGGAAAAACGCACTCAAGAGTAGATAACACAAAGATACTCCAGAGTTATAATATTGGACTTCTATTTTTATTTTTCATTTTGAAAGTGTAATATTGCCATATGTGGCTAAGCTGTTACTATTTTTTTGACTTATTGGAACATGTACAAACAAACACGATGCATTTGCACGTTAAGAAGTGCATTTACACAGGTTCAAGGGTGTGTCAAATTTCTTCCTTAACGCAAATTCTTATATTGCAACCAAGTGCACTTCAAATGGGCAAAAAAAGGCACTTTAAATGTCAAAATGCACTTTATACGTCTAAAAAGCACATGACAACGTATGAAAAATGCACTTCAGTGCCTAAAATGCACTTCCTAAAACTAAAAAAGCACTTCATCGCTATAACCGCACTTCCTACAACTAAAAAGCATATGACCGCGTATAAAAATGCACTACAGTGCCTAAAATGCACTTCTTAAAACTAAAAAAGCACTTCATCGCTATAACCGCACTTCCTACATCTAAAAAGCACATGACCCCGTATAAAAATGCACTTCAGTGCCTAAAATGCACTTCCTAAAACTAAAAAAGCACTTCATCGCTATAACCGCACTTCCTACATCTAAAAAGCACATAACCACGTATAAAAATGCACTTCCTAAAACTAAAAAACACTTCATCGTTATACCCGCACTTCCTACATCTAAAAAACACATGACCACGTATAAAAATGCACTTCAGTGCCTAAAATGCACTTCCTAAAACTAGAAAAGCACTTCATTGCTATTTAGGCACTTCCTAAAACTAGAAAAGCACTTCATCGCTATACCCGCACTTCCTACATCTAAAAAGCATATCATACGTTTACAACACACTTCCTACACATAAAAGTGCATTTTCTCGAGATAAAATGCACTTCTTATATAAAAAGTGAACTTTTCATTTCATGATTCGGTGAAATGCAAAAAATGTATACAGAGACATTATTTCCCAACAGGAACGATAAGAACTGTATAGGACATATCAGTACATAACCAAAACCCACAGAGGTGCATTATCCGGGGACTGTTTCACTAGAAGTACAAAGATATCAAACCATTACTGCCTTAACACATTGATTTCTTTGCTCTCACTTTTGGATAAAAGCTCAGATTTCGTTGCTAGCACTTTTGGATAAAAGCTCAACTTGATCCTTCACATAATTACGCTCATTGACAATGATTTGATAGCAGTAATCAGCCCTTAGAGCATTGAGTACAGCAGCACCCTATTAAAAAAAACATGAAACAACAAAAATTTCTTAGCATAGACAAGCACAAAAAAAATTAAAGGTTTTCAAAAAAGAAGCATAAAATGAGTAAAAAGAAAAAGAAAAGAACTAGAAACAAAGAAACGAACATACATTAGTTTTGGCAAAATCATTTGTGTCCCAGTTTTTTTTACCCTCATACTTCTCCATATTGCGCATCGCATAGACACCCAATTTTTCATTAGGGATGCTATCTTTAAGCCACGGCATTTGCGCCACTTCAACATTGAATTTCGAGATCTCTGGCATGGCAGAAACCGGAATCTTGAGATTTTCATGCACAAATATGTCGAATGCCAGACCCTGCACAAAAAAAAGCAGAACCATTCAGCTTTTATTATAAAGGGGATCAACAGTTTCAACACCGCTACCTTAACCGTCTGAATCGAGAACCTCTAGTTAAAGCACTCAAAATCCTCTCCAATTGAGGCTCATGGCAAGCATGAGAATCGAGAGGTGATCTAGCTGTGCCTAGTTGGTGTGACAATAAGGCTGAGGTGGAAGCACATGAATGTGACATAGATATTGGCATATAAACCCCAATAATAATTGTGAGCCATTAACTACTGATTATTCCAATTGAGGCAAAGAAGAAGCACAAGAAATCAGATTCTATATGCCACATGGCAATCCATTAGCCAATTGGAAACCAAAGTGATCTATCCTACTAGATAAGCCCATAGTCCTTATTGTATCCCCTTAACACCCCCCTTACTTTGGTGCAATCATAACATAACACAAGCTTTGCTAAGCCAACTTTGAAAAAACAAACAAGTATAGAGAGCAAAAAACACAGAGTATTTAAAAATGGCTTCTGTTTGTGCTTCCGCGCAATGCTTTAATCTAGGTTACGTTACATTAACCTTAAACATTGGATTGCATACAACTGATGCATGAGGTGAGAGTATGAGACAGACAAAACAAATAAAGTGAATGAATGAAAAATAAAATAAAGTAAAAAAGCAAAGAGATGGACACCAAAGAAGTTGGGTCACCCCATTCTAAATAGGGGAGTATTTATCAGTGGGTGTGTAAGATTGTTACTGATTTGTCTTTAACATACAGACTACTAGGGTGTCCATGCAATATCACACACCACTGAATCATTTTTCGTCTCTCATCACTCAAGACAACACCAAAGTCGCCAATACTAACAGACTAACACAGACGAGTTTCAAATCGAGTAACAAATACCGTATGAATCGAGAAACAAATACCAAAAAGGCATACTTAAAGAACCAAAGTTATAAGACATACCAGCAGTTTTGGAGCATTCCCATGTAGTCTTTTGGACGACTTGACCTTGGTTATCATTCTGTTGTCAAGTATAAGGATCGATTTTGCTAACATGTCAATGCACACGACAAAGATAGCATTTCCTCGGCAAACAGGGAAGAAGACCTACATAAAAAAAAAATTTATTGGGAACGATACATGCCAATATCGGCAGACGCTACAAAGGCGGGGGGATGTGCGTTGCATAGCTGAGGTGGCGAGCTATTTGACAAAAATGCCGTTGGTAATTCTGACCAGATTCTAAGATTTGAGTTCTGGTTTTCGGTGGTTAATAGAAAATGAAACAACAGACTTACAAGCTCAATGGAAGCGATGTCGTCAAGGTATTTGCAGACTTTCAATTCATTTTGAAGAATTTTGTTGAACTTGCCCATTGATTGACTGTCAATCGAAATGCGACTGTCCACTGACACCGGAGCAATTACATCCTACATAGAAAAATTGACACACAAGAATAGAAGTTAAGATGCACATCTGCATATGTAAAATCATATAATCGGTTTACCATACAACAATGCTGAAATACTTACATAAGCCAGGTGGCTGAAATACAACCTCTTCCACTCATCCGTATGCCGACGAAGCTCCCTATCATTCAGTATCATAGCCCAAGTGTCTACGACACACATATGTAAAGGGGCATCACCAGACATTGTAACGAAAGACTCACGAGTAATCCTATACCCACCATCTCGATCCAGGTACAGTATATCACTAGAAAAAACCAAAAATATGTTATTATATGACGTGAAAAAATGAGAGATGCCATTCATGCCTCATCAATTTGGATTCACTTTGTCAAACTGACAGCTCAACAAGCTCACACCCTAAATGTATCATTTTCTAAAGAAAGACTGCCAGTCAAAATGAGAGATGCCATTCATGCCTCATCAATTTGGATTCTCACATGTATATGTATGTCCAAATGTGTGTTGTTTGAATGTAAATGAATTTGGTTCATTATGCACTTCAAGCTATTTCACTTGAAAAACAAGTGTATGACAAAAAGGAGGCTCGGAAAAAGTGTGTGACAAAAAAGGGGGTTCAAAAAGAAAGAAGAACATACGTTATATCTTTATTGGAATTGAAAGCATAATCTGATATTCGTTGTTCTCTTCGGGCAACTGTAGTCCTCAAACGTGTGTGCCTTTGCCAAAAGGGGGACCTGCCAGGCACACAGAAATAATTTAGAAAAAAGGATGTCAAAAAATGTAATCACAAACCCACAAAAAAAATGCACAGTAGTCTATGTGTGCAAGTATTTGTACCTGAGAACCAATGGCAACTTTCTTGGCTTACGCTTACGTTTTCCTATAGGCTCATCATCAGAAGATTGCCTGCATGCACTCGAAAAGTTACAAATACAAAAAAGGGACAAATGATTAATAAAACAAAAGCTAAAACCAAATGGAGAAATTTAGAAATAACTTACAATTCACCAGAATGACTAGGACCAGCCTCTTGTCTCTGTGCTATTGGTGAAATGCCTAGACTGAAAGATGGTGGGCTCACACAAGAAGCTATTTGACTACGACTTCTAAGGTATCGCTCAGACCTAGACTTGGCGGTTGTGGGTGAGGAGATTTCTTCACACGGTGCTGTAGATGGTGCTGAGCCAATAAACTGCCCAACTGTGGATGAGGGGGCTTCTTGTGATGACTTCTGAGCTGACTTCCCAGCTGAGAGTGAGGGGACGTCTTTTTATGCAGCTTCTTCGGATGTTTCTTCAGCTTCTTTTGACGCAGCTTCTTCGGCTTTTTCTGATGTGGCTTTTGAAGGTTCTGACCCACTAGATTTCCGAGCTGAAGATGAAAAGACTTCTTTTGATGCGGCTTTTGATGGTGTTGACCCAATAGACTTACTAGGTGAGGGTGAGGGGATTTCTTTTGATACGGATTTGGATGGTATTGACCCACCAGCCTTCCCAGCTTTGGGTGAGGGACTTGGTACTGTCGAATCTTCAAGCTTTGATGATGTCGTCTTTGCTTCATGTTTGGACATGAATTTATCAAAGCATTCATTCAACTCCTGGTCATTCATGTTGCATGGAGGATTCGGAGATGGTGCCTGAATTTTTTCTTCAACATGTGCTTCATCCGTGTGCATATTGTCATTACCTTTCAAGACGTTATTTAATTAAAAGATCAAAAAGCACTTCAGAAACGATAGAAATGCAATTCACAAAGGAAAAAACACAATTAAAAATGCACTTCAGGGGTAGAATGCACTTCTTTACGTCTAAAAAATGCCAAAAAAGGCTAAAATACACTTCAGGGGTAGAATGCACTTCATCACGTCTAAAAAATTGCCAAAAAGGCTAAAATACACTTCAGGTCATTTAATAATGCACCCCCTGACGATAAAAAGGCACTTCTTACAACTAAATGAACTTCCTAAGACTAAAACGCACTTCCTAAATAAAAAATCCCCTCAAGAAGGCTAAAAATAAACTCCATCACAAAAAATAAAATGCACTTAGAGAAGGATAAAAAAGAAGTTCGTTAAAAATAATATGCCCTTCCTAAGTATAGATGCATCTCATCCAAAAAAAAAAAAAACAGAAAAAAGCCTGGCAAGGAATAGTAAGATGATCACACCTTTGATGTTTGACGGTAAATGTATATCGGAGGCACTTGTTGATGGGACCTCAATTGGTTCTCTTCTCTCCAATCCATACTGAGACCTGACAAAATGATTGCAAAATGTGTTTACTTTATTTGAAAATTTAAAATAATCGCAAATTTAAGTGGGCATGGAGAGTATGACAGAGTGTAGATGAAAATGGAAATGCACTCAAAGTATATTAAAATGCACTTACTCAATTATTACATGAACAAAAGCTTCTTTTGCAATGGAGGAGAGAGGTTGAGGACTTGGGATATTGAATAACTTTTTAGCATTGGCAACTTCCCCAGCTAAGTCAAACAATGCCAAATCAGCATCAAACTTTTGCTGATCACGTGAAGAAAATGTAGGAAAAGAAGACTTAATCGGAGGAGGGGTTTTATCAAGAGGTTGATGAGTAGTAGTATTAACTGGAGGACGAGTTTGATCAGGAGGTGGAGGTGGGGGTGGAGAAGAAGGATGTGGAGAGGGAGGAATTTGATCGGGATGTGGAGGTGGAGAAGAGTGTTGTGGAGGAGTAGTTTGACCAGGATGTGGATGTGGAGGTGGAGAAGAATGATCTGGAGCAGGAGGAATTTCATCAAGAGGATTAGGTTGGCTTTGGCTTTCCCTAAAGGCTCGGGATGTTTCAGATACAGATGATCGAAGATTTTTAATAGGTTTACTGGAAAGTGGGAAATCCCGTTCCACTTTGTTAATTACCCTTGCAAACAATGCTAGAGAATCGATCACGCCATAGGTTACCCCTGACAATTCTTCAAAAGCAGCACTATCTATGACCTGTTAAGACACAAAAACATAAAGTGCATTTGCACGTTAAAACAAAAACAAAAAATGCATTTGCATGGTAAAATAAAAACAGAAAATGCATTTGCACGTTAACAAGTACATTTTGTTTACAACCAAGTGCACTTTATTAACCGAATAAAAAAAAGCACTTGAATGGAATAAAATGCACTTCGACTCAGTAAAAAAAGCACTTGAATGGAATAAAATGCACTTCGACTCAGAAAGTGCACTTCCTACGTCTAAAATGCACTCAAGAAATATAAAATGCACTTCCTATGTCTAAAAACCACGTCCTACAGTAAAAACGCATATTAAGTGAGTAATATGAGTGCACTTCGACACATTAATATACTTACCCGTAGCTTAGAGCCTTTTTCACCAGCTTGATGTTGCTCTTGACAAGGTTGGGTGTCACTAATATTTTGATTTTTTGAACCGCGTAGAACATAACTTCCATGTCCATAACACCCTAATTTGATCTCCTCCATATCCATCCTCTTGTCCATCTCTTCTTTACTCCTAAAACAAATAGTAGGGGGAACGTTGTTATAGCATGTGCCATCAAGGCGAACTTTATCAAAGTAACAAAGCTGCAAAAAAAAAAAAAAAAATAATATGAATTGAAGGCAAGGAAGCTAGCAAGAACATTCGATATACTAAGACGAATGGTATGGCAATCTTATAAGCGACAAGATTCATCGTCAACTAATATGAATTGAAGGCATTTCCGAGTTCTGATGTCCACCGTCTAGTAATGAGTTAAAAGCTGGAAAATCAGATATGTATACTAAAGCATCAAGCCTCCCATTGCGGAGATTAAGGTGGCGCCTTACTGCCATCAGCTAAAAGACTAATTTTTACACTAATCTCAACCTATAAGTAAGTGGAGACACAACATATAAACCCTTAATGAACAGAGCCTCAATCAGCGGGAAAGAGAAAAAAAAAAAGTCGAGTGTGTAAGTCCACCGTATAAAAAGAAGCTAGCTAAAACATTTGAAAATTTGCACCACACCACCAGACCACCATTCCTAACAACATATCATCCATTTTTCATTTTGACCAGTTTCAAATGCATCATTATTCACAAACGTCGAATTAATATTAAAAAACAAAGAAAAAAGAAACAGGAGAAGTAGAAAGTATTTCATACCACAAGAAAAAGTAGAGGACCGTTAAATTTTGTTGTTGGATTCTTCTTAATGAAGGTGAACAATCAATTAAACTATCAAATGCATATTCTTCTAATTATAAAATTACACAAGAGAATTCGTTAGTCTTTCGGATTTGGGTCGGGTTTTTGGATCACGCAACCCACCTAATTAGCTAAGCCCAAACCCGAGCCTACCCTCATACCTATATATACATATAATGAAGAAAACCCTTGCTCTGATACCAACTGTAACAACCCTAAATTTTGACCGTCTTATAAATAGGTATAATTTAGATTTTGAAATATTAAGAATTGCTCTTCCAGTGAAGGTTATTAAGGGTGTGATTGGTTTATTATCCATACAATAGTGTGAACATATGGTACCGATAAGTCGGTTTAAAGATTGTATGTTTTATTAATTTTATAATTCTAGTTGGTGTCTTGTCAATACATACGTTTAAGTGGGGATAATACCCCAATACTATTACGATATTATGATTATCTACTAAGATTGATTTGATTAAATGATATTTGAGTGCTATTGTTGATCGAGCATTGTAATTATTGATTGTAATGTGACGTTAAGCTCAAACGAGATAAGCACAAGTCGTGTCCTTCCGAAAAGTTAAAGTTAAACTCGGACGAGACGTATAGACGAAAAACGTTTCACTTGTATTTGTATCCCTGAGTCGAATTCCTAACATGACTTATTTGTTAAGTGAATAATTATTCGTTTATTGATTGATTTGTGTAATTCATGCTTACTTATGTCAAGATCTAGTACGGAAACTAATTGAATTGGTTACAACCGATTTAAACGTTATTGCTTTATAGACAATGGTGCGAAACAACGGTCCCGATTTGACAGCTATCCTGGCTCGAATGGCACCACATCAGGAGGTAATGGTTCAGGCTGTGACCCAGATGGCAAACGCAGCGCAGAACAACGCTGATAATAATGGGGGTAATGGAAACAACAATGGCTCGGGAAAAAATAATGTTGGTAATGGAGAAAATGACGGGCTTTTGAACCTTGCTACATGATTTTATTTTGGGGGTCACATGATCAAAGTGTTGGACGTTTGATATACGAGGAGGAGCGATGCTTGAATACATCTTGAGTAACTATAAGTATGGAGGATTTAACCCCAATGGAAACGGTGGACTGACTAGAGGAAGATCCCGCTCCAAGAAATGATATGCATTTCCTCGTAAGTAATTGGCCTGTTGTAGTGTGAGGAAGGTAAAAGGAAAATATATTTAAGGATTTCTCGGTCATATATGTCCCAAGGAAACTTACTCAATCTTAGATAGGACTCAATCGTATAATAAATGGTTATGTATTTTGGCATCAATTATGCAGTTAGATCGTTATGCCAACTATTTCTACACTAGTTGAGTGTCTACATGCTAAAGTTTTGGAACAATTCAATGATTGGGGATCGAAATAAGAATTGTTTTGAGACTCATAGCGCAAAGGTGCAAGAGTAAGAAGAAAATAACCATCCACTATGCTGCAACAATGAAATTTTGAGTTTGAGAGACTACAACACCATTTATAGATAAACTGTTGGACAAGTGAGTTATGCGTAAAAGACCTTCCGCCATCTTTGGACTTGATATCCTGAATTGAATTAATAGGTTATAAGCTCGAGTAAAGGAAAATCGTTACATATCAAAGTATGGGATCAGGTGAGGCCTCATCAGATAATAAAGTTGTAAACACATTAGAGATGTAGTAAGTAATATGTGTGCATAAGGAAATGCATTACGAATCGGGAAGTTGAGCTACATTCTGTGGTGTATGGCTATGAAATTTGGTTATGGAGAACGACTTGATCTTGAGGTAATCTATAAGATTTTGAAGTTTAACTTTGCAAGTTAAGATAGCGAGAAGAATTTTGGATTTGACATTGTGACGTGTCTATTGTGATCTAGTGGATAAAGTGGGATAATTTATGGATAGTTGGAGGACGTCTCACGAGATTATAAGATGCTACAAATCGTTAATGAAGCTTATATATATTGCGCAAGTGACACTCCCTCCCCCCTATGGTAATTGTTAATCATAGTTAATTATGGATGAGCTAATGTGGAAATAGGGTGACATTAGCAATCATCGCTCTGTATAGTATTGGATTGATAACGACAATAGTTGTGCAATGAACAAAGCGTAAGGGTGTATTCATGGAGAATGAAAGACAAAGTCTTCTAAACAAGTCGCTAATGCCCTCTCGACGGTAGTGACGGATCTTTATGAGGAAGACTTAAGTAACATCTACTTCGGTAGCAAATACTTTTGGGTTAAAGTTGTTAAGAATGTTAAATTTTAGAGGTTTGGTCATTTGGTAAGTGGCTTCATACGAACGCACTGGAAAGTTGGCTTGGGTTGATAAAGTTTATTTCGTGAGCAAGATGGTCGAATGTAAACGCATCATGGTATGTAGTAGCTCTGTAGTGCCCTTTTGAGACTCCAACACTTGTAGTGTCGTATCTTGAAGTCTTAATAGTTGGAGAATTTGACTTTTACCACCAATTTAAGATATGTTTTTTCTTACGATCTCGCTTAAATGTGCATAAGGTGAATGAGGTCAAATTTTTTTTAAAAAAAGGTGCAGAATCAATCAATATAGGAATTCGACAATATAGGACAATCAATCACAGAACTTGTGGATAAGTGAAACTGGGATTGAGATCATACTAGTTAAATTAAAAGGCAAGGATACACTACTTATTTGAGGTTGCGTTCGAAGTCTTTTCTGACTATTAGAATCTAAAGTATAATATTCACACAAAGGGAGCTATAAATACGCTAGAGGAGATAGTTAGAGTTGATCAAAGACTATGACATGGAGACACGGTATCATGAAAGGAAAGCCAATGCCGTAGCTGACGCACGGAGCAGCAAGTCTCCACTTTCGGTTTAATTAGTTGATCAAAGGAAGAAACTAAGAGACAAATTCCTTAATTTTGGAGTCTAGTTGACTGAACCAGGAGTGTCTTCAAGAACGACATAAGTTGAGGATGATATCTTGGGTGAAATAAAGGAGTTGGAGTTGACTGATAAAACAACTTTGTACAATCTGGGAAAGGAGCCGAAAGTATTCAAAAGTGCGGAGATTGTATCATTCGATTTCAGGTTCGGGTCTGCATACCTGATAACAACATTGAGGGACAAAATTCTAACCGAAGCTCACGCTAGAAAATATTCGGTACACCCAGGAGGAGATAAGATGTATCAAGATTTGAGAAATGTGTTATGGTGGTCTGGAATGAAGAACGATGTTGGTAACTTTGTGTCTAGGTGCTTGGTTTGTCGAAAGGTTAAGAGTGAGCAGAATAGATTCTCAAGCCCTGGATACATCTGAGCCTAAAAGTCTGAGTGGATTCATGACTCGATCAAATGATTACAAGATAACGACAATATCTTGTCCGGGTAAAACGACACTAAGGGTCAACAATTATGGAGATGAATTGGAGCTTAAAGGGTAACAACGTCTATCATCAGCTCTCTACGACATAAAAAGGACGTTCACTTTGTGAAGATAAGTGATAAACAGGACAAGAATGTGAATGATACATGGAGTAATAGGATACGATTTGGCCAGCTGCCTATATGCATTGAGAAGTGTGATTGTGAAAATTCGACTAATCTGTAATTTGGGATTTTAGACGCAAGTTTTGATGGTCTTGATACTAATTAGTGTATTGAGGATTAAATCACAATACCTTGTGTTGATGGGAATACCGCAACAATGGTTCGATATGGAAAGGTGAAACGATGAGATTCAAATACACAGAAATATTTCAGTAAAACTTTTAAGGATCGGTATATGGTACCAGTTTGAGTTTGCCGGCCGGCTTCTGGAAAGGTTCTATTTTAGTAATGTGTTCCATGTCTATCAACGACAATCATTTTATAAGTGCGTTGGATAGTTCGATATTATTGGGATTACAGTTCATGAGGAAATACGACAAAGCGTGGTCGACCTGGGGATGCGAAAGAGACAATGAAATACCAATTTGGAAAAAAAAAAACAAGTGAAAAGTGGCATTTATCGATGGGCAGATAATTTCCTCGCATGATACATAAAGTACATTGGTTCGAGGACGAACCTTTTCTTTAAGGGGGATGAGAACGTCGCATGTTCCTCCTTGGCTCTGAATTATGTGAATTATGTGATTTCTCTTGTTATTATGTGAATTACGTGATTTCTCTTGTTATTATGTGAATCGTGTTGCATCTTATCGAATTGTTCTGGTAAATTGACGTACTTTCTACATGCACTGACGATGCATGTATACCTATTCTGTGCACTAATGATGCACACGTACTCGTTTTGTGCACTGACGTGGCACACGTTTTGACATACCATTGCTCACTTCTTTCCTTTTCATACATGCAATTATGTTGTTGAATCACTACTTATTCTCATCTTATATGGTATCCTACTACCATGTATATTATCAAACACATATAAGCCTATTTACTTTCTTTTCTCTCTTTGCTCGAGTCCTCATGTGGTTGTAAATAGAGTTGTTTGACTAAACAAGTGTTTGGAGAACTATAAACTTGGAAGGACGGTAATTGAGGACACTTTGGAGAATGAGTTCAAGATTCGAGACGAATCTTTATTTTAAGGGGGGAAGACTGTAACACCCCGTATTTTTGGGTAACTATATAATAAGGGTGTTACGTTTATAATGTAATTGGGAGTTTTATTAAGGGTTTATTGGAATTCGATTGAATTATTATGAGATTTCTAATTATAGAATTACACAAGAGAATTCGTTAGTCTTTCGGATTTGGGTCGGGTTTTTGGATCACGCAACACACCTAATTAGCTAAGCCCAAACCCCAGCCTACCCTCATACCTATATATACATATAATGAAGAAAACCCTTGCTTTATTCATAAACATTCGGCCTCCTTCTCTCCCTCTCTCTCCTTTTCGTAGCCTCCACCCGCAGAAAATTCCCAGCATCACTGTGTCAACATAAAAAACACATAACTCTCTCATACAATCTCTAATTGGAGCATGGTTGGTGGCATTAGAACCGTGATTTTGATACAAATCCAAAAATATGTAGATCGTGACAAGATTCCATGGGATTCTCACTATAGAGGTGTTTTAGTAGAGCTGTGTCTATCTACCCGGAGACTGTGTTGCCGCCTCGGTGTTCTGATGATTCCCGTCGACTCAGAATATAATTTAAGATGAGATTTGGTGGATATGTTCCTAACTATAGGTTTGAAAACATATCCAAAATTGGTAAGGCCTAGACTTCTGTATCAAAAGCTACATTGGTTTTCGTGAGTAAACCCTAATTGTTATTTGTGGTTCATTGTGAAGTTAAATCCCGTCGATCCGCTTGGAGTTTGTGGACGAAACTTTGAGGAGAGGTTTATGACATACCCTTATACAACATACTAAAATTTGGTGGTCATTCAATATCGTAGACGTTGTTCGTGTTTCTTTACCAATGTCCCTTTGTGGATGTGTTTCATATTAATGATAGTTGTGAGTTGTAAGGCTTATGGTTACATCTTTTTGATTAGGGAATTGTGGATTGAGTTTATAATTGGATGATTAAGGATTAGCGTTGTAAGGTAAGAACGTTGATCATCCATTCTTGGCCTATTCGATCCTTTCATTTGACTCGTATGTTCACTTGCTCTTTATTCCTACGTCTGATTCATAACCATATACTTATTCAATTTTCCTACGCTTGTTTCGACATGTATGTTCATACATAACCCGTTTGAGTTGCTTGTTGCCTCGGTCTCTCGGCCTCCTTTGCTCGGCCTCTCGGCTTTCCGACCAAGTGGTTAATGTTGTTATTGTTGGTATTGTTTTCGCTTGTGTTCTCATGTTTAGAGTTGAATCCGGCTACGGCCGTTTATAAATTGTGTATCAAATAATGTACCGTCAAATAATGTATCTAAAACGGATGAAAGAAAATGACGATATGATTACCACCTAGAGTGAATGTAATGCGGCCCTGACCGATCACTATGTGTACCTCTGATCAAGGTAATGTTTGGGTCGGAGTAGCTACCGACTTCCTAATAGGCTTTCCTCCTAGAGGCTTCGCATCCTACTGGCCCTGTAGAGAGGGGTGTGCACACTTCAAGTCCTTAGGATCTGTTTTACTGTACTCTAGCTCGCGTCGGATCGAGATTTTGGTGGCTGCGGGGTAGGAGCTCAGCCGTGTGTATGATTGACGAGACCGTTTGTCTCGTCAGCGATATTGTGATTGTCGCACCGCTTAACCTGACGGTACTCTTAATTCGTTGCTATATCTAAAATCTGTTATTTGATAGCTACGCGCCTCAAGGCGCGTATCTTTGCTATTTGCTTGTGATTCTTACTCAGCCTGTATGCTGACGTTCTATTTTCTGGTTCGTTCCCTACCATGTTCTGGGGCCTATGTCATTCTTCGATGGCATAGTTGACAGGTTTTGATGATTTGGATGCTTGCTAGCTAGGGAGGTCGTCTTGCATGCTGTGGATTTGTAAACATTTATTGGATTTATATTTTTATTCGGACTTGTAATTTGATTTTCGTTTTGAAAACTGTAGTTCGACATTCTAAGTCTTCCGCTGTCGTCTTACGTTGTTTGGATTTATTAAGTTGTAATGAATTTTAAGCCTAGCTGTTGACTCGGTAGTCAATTGCGGCGTAACAATTCTATATTATTTCCTTATTTATTATTGCGAAATTTTAGGGTTGTTACAGCAGCGACACTGCCATGCTCAATACCCCACAAACTACGCCAATGTTCCAACTGATCTGCAAATTGAGCATCACAATTGTCAGACGGTGCTTCTTGAACTTTAGAACCACTGGAAGGTAGACCATAAACTTCCTTGACATCTTCTTCAGAGATGTCCACAATGTCGCCGTTTAACAATGTGATCTGACGATCCCAAGGGCTAAAATTCTGTAATAACCAGAAACAGAAACCTCAAGGCAGCTCTTTGATTTTCAAATCCAACACAGAACTGAAACCTATGTCTCGAGTTGCAGACTTTTGATCCTCAGTCATACTTGGATTAGTAACCATTTCAAAGAGCCCTTTAGGTGACATCTTGTGAGATAGAAATTGGACGGGTTCACTAGTTTTCTTTTGGCCTCTACGAGAAACCCTTTAAACAATCTCCTTCTTCTCCTCAGAAACAACAATTGATTTCCCAGTATCATGCTTTCTTGTACGAAGATTCCTATCACCAACCTTTTGATGCTCATCAAAAACAACTACTGTGGAATCCTTGTCCACCTCCAACTCGTTCACAAATGAAAGAGCCTTTCCCTTCTCAACTTTCCTTCTTTGTCTAGGAAGTTCAGCTACACAATCAGTCGCCATATTTGAACTAGAATCGACCGGATTCTCCTCAACTACATCCCCACCAACTACAGATTCGACAGGATTCTTCTCAACTACATCCCTAACTACTTTCTCAACAACATACTGAACTACATCAGTTGGTGTAAGAGGGTGCCTTTTGCAATCTGTCTCAACTGCACAAGCGTGAATATCAACCACCTTATCATGCTCAAATACACGATCAATAGCCATATGTTCCATATCTGAACTAGAATCAATTACACTTGGATGAGACACACCAACTACAGATTTGACGGGAGCCTCCTCAACTACTTCCCCAACTACAGCCTTACCTACATCCTGACCTACATCTACTTCCCCAACTACAGCCTCACCTACATCCTGACCTACATCCTCAACTTTATCAGTTGGTGTAGGAGAGTGCCCTTGGGAATCTGTCTCAACTGCACCAACTACATCCTGAACAACGACCTCATCAGTCACGTCTAGTTCACCAATCGAGCTAACACTGCCGGGTTTTGGAGGTGATATGGCCGTCTTAACACCTGACTTGGTTACCCTGATTTTTAAATTAGGACCAGGTTTTTTAGACAACAAAGGGAGCTTAATAGGTATATTGAATGCTCTTGTAGGTAACCTAACAGGACCATAAACAGATTCTGTCCGTTTGCGCTTCGCTGAAGGGGTGTAGATGCTTAGAGGGGTGGCATCAGTGCAAATAGAAATGGAGCCCTGTGGAGAGTCAATGGGAAGGGCTATAGAGGCCTGGGGAAAATTTGGGGTGGTTGTAAGAGCCTTAGAGTCAATCATTTATGCCTTCCTTTTCCTCACTGCAGCACGACCCCCTCCACGGGATACCATAACTTTAATACGCGATTTTGGAGAAGCTGGAAGTTCAGGTGGTTCACTAGGGGCTGATTTTGGTTCCTCCGAAGCCATTGACGTTCTTGTTCAACTGTATAAGATGAGTGTATAAGATGAGTGCAGGGTAATAAAAAACAGAAAAGCAACAAAGCACATGAGTGCGTTTTATGAAATAGCAAATTACACTTTGACATAGTAAAAATGCACTTCCTACAACTAAAATGCACTATGACACAATAAAATGCACTTCGTACAGCTAAAATGCATTTCATACGTCTAAAGACACTTCAACTCGGCAAAATGCATTGTGAAAACAGTAAAATGCATTTCATACATCTAAAATGCACTTTGACACAATAAAACGCACTTCCTACAGCTAAAATGCACTTCATACGTCTAAAGACACTTCAACTCGGCAAAATGCACTGTGAAACAGTAAAATGCATTTCATACATCTAAAATGCACTTCATACGTCTAAAGCACACTTCCCACACACAAAATGCACTTTGACTCGACAAAAAGGCACTTTATGTCTAATTTCAGTTAAAATGCACTTGGACTGGACAAACTGCACTTTGACTCAGAAAAGTGCACTTTGAATCGGTGAAAATGCACTTTGACACAACAAAACGTACTTCCTACAGCTAAAATGCACTGTCAAACAGAAAAATACATTTCATACATCTAAAATGCACTTCATACGTCTGAACACACTTCCCACACACAAAATGCACTTTAACTGGACGAAAAAGCACTTAGTGTGTAATTTGAGTTCAAAATGCACTTTGACTGGACAAAGTGCACTTTGACTCGACAAAAATGCACTTTGACTTGACAAAGTGCACTTTGCCTCAGGAAAGTGCAATTTGAATCGGCGAAAATGCACTTTGACTCAGGAAAGTGCATTTTGAGTGAAATTTTTTCCAGAAATCATAAAAACGACTCGAAAACAAAACTAAACATACTGATATCAAAATTTGAACTCAAATTAGACACAGATCTGACGATTTCAGAAACAATATGTGTTGAAAACTCAAGAAATCTAAAAATAAATTAGAACGAAGACTATTAACACCGAAATCCCCAATAGAACTCCGACTTAAGCTCGCAATGAAGATAAGAACAAAATTTAGAGTACAAACCTAAAATTCTTGAACAGCGAAGTGCATATAAATCCAACCAACACAGAGCTGACGTTTTTGTGAAGTTGAAATCGTCGCTCCAATATTAAGCTTAAACTGCAGTAGATTAAGACATAAAACTGATGAAAAATAACGATTTAAATGCAAAGTTCATCGCGAAAAACTGATGAAATTAACGAGTTTAAGCCACTAAACAAGACATACAAAATGAGGATTGAGAAAATACCTGAGTATTTCAGACGCAAAAGTGAAACTGAAATTAATTTGGGGAAGAACTGGAGAGAAGAGAGAGAAGAAAATGTGAAACTGAAATTAATTTGGGAAAGAAACGGAGAGAAGAAAGAGGAGAGAGAAAATGCTTGGCATCAAAATGAGGGAAATGTAATGACCCCTTGTCCTGACGTCTAGTTGTACAGAATGTCGAGAATACCCTCACATGAATCAATCAAGACCATTAATTGAAAAAACCGGGTGAGATCTGAGCCGTTTATCTATTTGGATGGACGGCTCTCATCACTTCCTACTTCTTACCATAAGGACACTTCTTATGGGAACAAGTGCCTATATATGTGTGTGTGTGTGTGTGTGCGCGCGCGCGCGCGCGCGCGCGCTAATCAATTCTCCTTAACTAAAGATCTGATCCACGCATAGAGAGAAGGTTCACATGATCGGCAGCAGAAGTGCAGGAGTATTCGTCTGCAAAAACACGTTACATAATCACATGTATTTAGAAAAATAATTGCAGTAAATTATCAATGTTATTATGTTGTTGAATGTACTCCGATCCGTACATTTGCAAGTCAACATACAAATATTAATAAGTAAATATTTGAATCTAAATGCATCATAATTATAGGTGTTATCGTGTTAATTAATTAAAAACTTTTTAGAGCTACGTAAAGAGTACAAGCTAGGATACACATACATCGTACCGTACAACAGAGTAGCAAACTGCCGAGCTACTCAATCCTTCATGATCACTGGTTCACTTGTATATTGGTTTGATAAGACTAGGGCTGGAAAACCCGACCCGAACCGATTCATTGACCTGAAAATCTTACCCGATAAGACCTGAATTGAGATTAATGAGAACCGACCCGTCGAACCGACACAACCAGATGATGACCCGACATGAAACTAATATGACCTCCTGTTACCTGACAATGAACGTGCCTCCTATTATCCGTCAATGACCCAATTGGTAATGCCAAAAATTGAACTAACGTCCATAAATGACCATCGGTAATTAAAACCGATGGTGACCCAACTCGAAATCGATCCGTTTTGGCACAAAATTTCCTCGATAGAACCGACCAAAACGCGACCTGACCCAACCCGAAACCCATGAAAGGCTAAAATCGTATGCCTAAATCAAATATAAAATAACACACAAACCTAAAACGTAATAGTGGGTAAGTGGGATCGTATCCACAGAAAACGGTAATCGGCTAAGTGTGAAAAGTAACTAAATGGCCTGGGGTTTATGAAATAATTAAAAGCAAATAGAGTAATTGAAGAACTTTGCATAGTTGTCATATTGGAGGCCAACGCACGGCTCATATCTTTTGTATACATGGACTCGTTGGATTGTCTTGTGACCTCGTGGTTCTTCCATCTCATTTAACTCATTCAAATTACCACCAATAGGTCCTAGATTAGTCTCATTTGTCTCATAAGAAGCAAGACCCAAAAATATTTCATCCCTAGTATGCAAGTCCTCCCAAAATCTTAACTCAACAACCTGTGGACTTTGATAAGCCATAAACTCAAATAAATCCCAAATATCATCAGAATTCATAGAAATAAGTGTTTTGTTGCTCATGTAATGCACGAGTTTCAGTGTTCATGCCTACGTTAAGGACAATACTTAATCTCCTGTTAGAGAAAACACTACCACGAGATTTCAAATAAATACAATACTCCTAAAATCTAGATAAATAGTTGTGAAAAGATTCATTCTCATATTGGCGAAATTTAAAGGGAATCATGACTACACACAAAGAAAAATTAAACCGTTCCCCAGCAACGGCGCCAAAACTTGACAGGCTAAAGTCGTATGCCCCTAAATCAAATATAAATTAATACACAAACCTAAAACGTAGTAGTGGGTAAGTGGGATCATATGCACAGAAAACGCTAATCGTCTAAGTGTGAAAAGTAACTAAATGGGGGTTTATGAGTGTACTTGATCAAGTAATTAAAAGCAATTTGTAAACAAATGGAGGAAAAAGTCTCGGACAATTAATAGTTTAATACCCACTATTATCATTCACCTAATTGGTCTTAGTTATCAACTAATCCTAATCCGTTGAGTAGTTAGTTGTAGAAATATAATTTCCTATCGTTTCTAAATTGTAGCTAGGAAGAGAGATCAGCCCTACCTAATAGCCCTAATCAGTGGATAACAAAGAGGCGCGCCTAATTCAATCCAGCGAAATCATAAAGCAATTAAACAATATCAACTAAGATTAACAAGATCTAGACACACGCGGTTTCGATCTTCAATTAATATTTTTATTCTCCCCTAAATCTAATCACAATGATCAGCACGCAATTAGACCTAGTTTCTACTAATCGATTCAACAATAAAAAAATTCATCCTCTAATTAAGAATCTAACAATACTGATTAATCTAGTCTAATTAGTGGCCACCTAATTAACAGTAAATCAACCAATGATAACAACAAAAGCGGGAGAATAAACAATACTCAAACGAAATTAAAAATTAGAAATAAAACTCACAATTGTCGGTGAATAATATATTCGATTTATAAATCCGAGAATAAACGGGCTTTAGCCACACATAGTTCTTTAAAATACAATTTTTGGTCTTGAGAAAACTGAATGAAAAATATAAAACAAAACTTAGTATTTATACTAAAAGATTACAAAACGGAATAAGGAAATCCGCAACTACGCAGACACAGCAGTGGGACGACTCGTACCGTTTCAAGACGATTCGTCCCAAATACAAACAAGTCATCTAAAACTCTCTGTTTCTATCGCCGGACTCGTTCTGGCAACGTTTTTCAAACGGTCATAACTTCTTTGTTACTTGGCCTGTAAGGACATGTGACCACTTCCTGAAAAGCTAAGATCATGAACTTTAATATGCCGTTGGTAATACTTCAAAATGCGAAGCCATTTGAAAGTTATGAACCTTCAAAGTTGACCTTTTGTAAAAGGACTGAAATTCCTCCAAAACTTGGCATCTCGCTCCTTGGATCATCTTTTATCGCCTCATTGTCGTTCCACACAATCGCACATTAATGTTAAGGTCATAAATACATTAAAAAACATTAAATCTTATATTAAAACACAGATACACGAATGATAGAATTAGCTAACAAATTGATCCAAAAGCAACCATTTGAATACATAACTTAAAAACCCATATTTAATTTTACCACTACAAAGTGGTGTGTATCAACCGACCCGTAGGATCATCTGACTCGGTAAGACCCGGCCTGATGTGAATTGACCCGCTATAACCCGACTCGACGACCCATTTGTCACCTCTAGATATATGTTAATCAAAATTAATATTTTTTAGGGAAAAAAAATCATATCTACTTTCTGAAGGCAAAGAACTCGCAAATTTCCTGACATTGTTGCTTATTTTTCAACCTTCTGACTTAAGATATAAACTTATTATATACATGAAATACAAACCCGCCGATCTAAGTCCGTGACTCAAACCTCCCTTACACTGGAAGGCAGCGTCTTTGAACTTAGGTAGCGTGTGGTCCCTGGGTTTAGTAATAAGACCTTCCAAAAGGAGTTAGAACATCTTCCGCACGGTAAAAACCCCGAAAATAAAAAATATTATGGTTATTGATAGCACTCTGAGTGTATAACCAAGTGTCTGACCCGTCTTTGATCATTTGAATTTCAACTAAGCGATGTTGTTGGGAAGCCTTTGCAAAGAAAATTTTGGAAGCTGTATCGCCATGAACTAGCCATTTATAACTTGACCCTTCTTTCCAATAACAGAACGCAAGTTGAGCATTTGAAAGTTGATATGCTCTTTGTACAATGTAAAATCAAAGTCCTCTGTACGTGATGAAACCTCTGTCAAGTTATCTTTCAGGCCAAACCATTAAACAAAGTATTTTAGTTGATGCACGAAGTTGTGTGTTGAGCAAGACACCAAGATCTTAGTTTTTCCCTAGCATGATCTAGGTTGCTCGAAACAATAATAAATATATTGTAGCGAGTAATATTAAGTTGCTAAGCCAATGTAATTACGAACTAAACCTCATCTATAAGCAAACACAAATTCTCTATGCGATAAGGTTGTTTCTTCTTAGAAAATTGCCCAAAGTAGTCCACCATAATGAAAGCGTGATCAAAACAAAAGGAAGACTGTGGAAATTTGTCCCACCAAAGAGCGAAACTGTAAGCTCTATCCATTCTCTCCATCATTAAAGCTTCCGCAGTTGAGGGTGGAGCGGATGTTGAAAGAGCTAGGAAACACTCATTACACCATGTAAACGGAGGGCCATGAAAGGGCACACACTCCCTTTAATACGCCACTCTACAAAGTCATACCACCGAAAAATTGAACATACTTGTTTCTACCTAGCTTTATCCTCAAGTCGTTTAATTTCATTAAAATCTGCCACAATCAAGCATAAAGGAAACCGTTTGAATAGCAATAACAAGGATTCCCCCACTTGATGTTCATCAGACAAATCAGAAGCACCGTCACAAAAATCACATAACAAATATTATCATCCACAGCCATAACATGACAATAGATGAAGTTAGGTCAGCACCACTTCAATAGTAAATTGTGAAAAGCCATACACAGGTAAAGCACTATCGAGTTCGACATCAACACCAAAGAAGAATGGGACTTGACTAAGACCCTGTTTGATAGGACTTACTAAAAGTAATATCCAGATCAATTCAGAGTCATTCAAATCAGATCAGAGTCATTCAAATCAAATCATATTAGAAATGTTCAAATAACTATCAATGTATTTGATCCATAATTGATATTATAATGTGCTGTTAACTAATGAAAGAATAGGAGCCCCTGTCACCAATGCTGAAATCAGAGATTTTCAAGAAGTTATTTAGGATCGTGGGTTGAATGATATGAAAACAGAGGGAAATTTTTTCACTTGGAATAACAAACACGAAGAGGAGAAAAGAGTGTTGAGCAAAATAGATAGGATTATGGTGAATGATGATTGGATTATGTTGTATCCTGATAGTAGAGCATTTTTTCACCCAGAAGGCTTATATGACCATAGTCCATGTATAGTCAGCTTGCAAAATGCTAAGAAATGTGGTCATACAAGCTTCAAGTACTACAACAGTACATGTGGAGTCAATGTGAGGATTTTGAGAAAATTGTCAAGAAGGGTTGGGATGCAAAAATCAGAGGATTACCAATGTATAGGGTGGTACAGAAACAAAGATTGATAAAGTCCTTTGAAAGCCCTAAATAGAAGTAAACTCTCTAATGTTGAAAAAGAGGAAGCAAAGAAATACTTTGAGCTGATAGAGGCTCAGAAGCTACTGCAAGAAGACCCAAACAATGAGTAATGCAAAGCAAATGAGCAACAAGTAGCTGAAGAGTATAGATTCCTACTCAGGGCCAAAAAAAGCTTTCTTCGACAAAAATGTAAAGCTGATTGGCTGAAAGAGGGAGATGACTATATTGCCTATTTTCATTGTTCTATTAGAGCAAGATGAATTAGGAATTCAGTGAATATCATTAAGGATTTAGATGGTCAAGATAGAAGTGATCATGAAGATGGTATTCAAGTTGCCTTTTTAGAGTTCTATAAGCAATTGTTGGGTCAGGATAACTGTTGTACCAAAGTGCATATCCCTACTGTTTGGAAAGGTAACTGAGGCAATGTGAGCAAGATTGATGAGACCAGCCACTAAAGAGGAGATAAGAAGAACTATGTTTGGTATTCCTGGAAATATTCTAGCCAATTCTACAAAGATACCTGGCACATTGTGGGGGATGAGATATGTGAGGCTATCATTGATTTCTTTGATAAGGGCAAGATGCTGAAACAATTGAATAACACAGTGCTTACATCGATTCCAAAGGTGGCTCACCCTACAACAGTTCTGGAATTTCGCCCAATAGCTTGCTGCAACACGATCTACAAATGTATATCCAGGCTGATTTCCAGCAGATTAGGAGATATTCTTCCTGACCTGATCAGTGATAATCAAGGGGTGTTTGTGAAAGATAGAGACATCATGGAAAATATCATGATATGTCAGGATTTGGTCAGGAAATACAAAAGGAAAGCTACTTCACCTAGATGCTTGCTCAAAGTGGATTTGAGGAAAGCCTATGATACAGTAGAGTGGGTTTTTGTTGAGCAGATGATAGAGGCCTTGGGATTTCCCCAAAAGATGATAAAATTGATTATGGAGTGCTTGAGTACACCATCATATACAGTTTCTCTAAATGAGAGGAATTTTGGATTCTACAAAGGCAAGAGAGGTCTTAGACAGGGTGATCCACTCTCGATCTCCCCTACTCTTCACAGTTTGCATGGATTATTTCACGAGAATTCTAAGAGTGGTGGGAGAGAGGAAGGATTTCATATTCCACCCACAATGTGGTAAAATTAAGCTTAACCATCTTTGTTTTGCAGATGATCTCCTACTGTTTTGCAAAGGAGAAACCAAGTCAATCATGCATGCTAATTCTTAGGGCTTTTGCTACCTTTTCCAAAACATCTGGTTTGTGCATGAATCCCTCAAAATCTAATATCTATTTTGCGGGGGTAAATTGTCATATTAGGAAGGAAATTTTTGAGATTTCTGGATGTAAGGAGGGATCCCTACCTTTTAGGCACTTGGGGATAAGAATTACTACTGGGAGGCTCTCAATACTGGATTGTAATGTGTTGACAGATAAAATTGTCAAAAGGATCAAGGATATTGGAGCTAGAAAGTTATCCTATGCACGGAGACTTACCATAGTTAAGACTGTGTTGAGTAAACTGCACACTTTCTAGGCTAGGGTGTTTCTTTTACCAAAAACAGTATTAAAGATAATAGCAGCTACTTGTAGGAATTTTCTTTAGGATGGCTCAGAACATATGATGAGGGTGCCTTTAGTAGCTTGGGAGGAAGTGTGTAAACCTAAAGAGGCTGGAGGATTGAGGATTATTGACATATTTGAGTGGAATAAAGCCATTATAGGTAAGTTTGTCTCATGGATTTTCACTAAGGCAGATTCCTTGTGGATAAAGTGGATTCATAGTGTTTATTTGAAAGGAATGAAATGGGAGGATTACTCTCCTCCAGCAGTTTCGAGTTGGTATTGGAGGACGATTTGTAAGGTGAGGGACCAGATTAGAGATTTCAATGGAGATTGGGAGAATGATACTTATTCTGTCAAAGAATGTTATTGCTGGTTGAAAGGAGATCATATCAAGGTAGGATAGGACAAGATCATATGGAACAGAATAACTATACCTAGGTCAAGTTTCATTGCTTGGCTTGGGGCAAAGGGGAGATTGCAAGTGAAAGAAAAACTAAAAAAGCTTGGCATCTCTGCGGATGAGGACTATCTAATCTGTCAGAATGGCCCTGAAAATCACTCACACTTATTCTTTGGGTGCTATTATAGTAAGGAATGCCTACAGAGGCTGCAGAGCAGGCTAGAGTTGCAAATTCCAGAGAATGACACCTTGGTATGGTGCTGCAAGAGGAGTTTTAGATCCAGAATCCAAAGGCAAGTAGTTAGGGCACTAATATGCAATCTTATGTACTACATTTGGTATGTAAGGAACAAGACTAGATTTGATTTTGCAGTGTGGCATCTGGATAAGGTTATTGAACAAGTTTGGGGAGAAATGAAAATAAGATTGAGACATATAGCATGAGATTTGAAAGAAAAAGAGAGGAAATGGCTACAAAATAGGAAACTTCTGCAGTTGGTATTATTAGTTAGCTAGCAATGTAATAGTTATGCACTTTGTTGATCTTGAGAGGGGAATAACCCTGATTCTTTTGTAACCTCATTTTTGTTATTAATATAATTACCTTTCAACAAAAAAAAAAAAATTGATATTAATTCATTGAAATTTAATCAAATTTTCAACAAATATAGATCAGTAGAGTTTAGAGTCATTCAAATAAGATCAAATTAGATCGGATCAGTTCAAAAGGAAAGATGTAGTCCTTATAGGCCTAAAACCAAGCTTATGAATAACCTGCAGTTGGAAAATTGTGTTAGAACCTAAGGTGGTTTAGACACTCTAAACAACACTTAATAACTCTATTAAGTCGAACCTTAGGTGAGGATCGATTTGCATGTAGTTAAAAATAACTAAAAACCGAGTTTAAAGATCATATACCTTGTTTTGGCTCTAGGTTGTGCTCTCCTTTAATAAGGAGTGTCTTGAGCTGCTTAACAAGGATGATCCTCCTTCCAAACTTTGATTCTTGAACTCTTCTAATCTCCCACGGCACGTACCAAAGGATTCACGAGAAAACCGAGTTATTATGTACTAGTAATAACTCGGTTTACCCCAAAAACAAAATAGCCCTAATCCCTAACTATTAGGATCAATTAGGGTGAAGTATTTTTGTGTTTAGATGTGTTTTTGAGCTACATGCAAAGCTCAAAAAACATGGTGGCTATGGTGAAATAGTTGGCTCTTTTTAGAGAGGAAGAAGATGATGATTCTTTCCTCAATTTTTTTGGGTTTATTTTTGTGTTGAAAATGATTAGTACAATAAGTCTAAACATGGATTAGACTATATATAGTGGTGGGTTAAATTAGTAAATCAAATTTACTAATTTGCCCCCACTTACATTAACCAACCTTTAAGGTATAGTAAGGTTAATTTAGTCATTTCATAACTTAACTAATTAAGTTACAATTAACTATTATATATTGATATAATAATTATATCTAATCATATTTTAGCTAATAATTACAACTCTTGTAATTAATTCTAGCTAAATTTGTCACGACTGACAAATCACAACAATACCCGTATAATTACTAATCTCAAATTTAGTAACTTATACACTGATAAAATTTCTATTTTATCAGTGGTTTATTTATTATCAATTATCTTATAATCAATAATATAATAAACTCTACAGCCTGATACTAAACACATTGCCAGTTAACTATTAACTGGCTGACAGGAGTTCATCACGATATCCTATATAGGTATGACCGATAGGGATCAGTCGATCTCCACCATCTTACGACGAGAATAACGTCAAACCCTAGACGGCCAATCGTTATTGATTTACGTTGATCAACTGATAAGTTCATCTTATAAACTGATCCCTGTTTATTCCATAATTGAGATTTATTAATCAACGCACTATTGTCGGAGGACACTAGTCCAACAAATTGAACTACGGGAGATAGAAGAACATACTCCCCCTTGTTCCAACATGATTTCCTTTTGTGACGATGCTCCAAGAAACTAGAGTTTGGATGACACGACTGGTCAGACTGCGGTCTATTAGGGGTGATATTATCATCATCAGGGGAAGCAATTCATCTGCGTTTCTGGCAAGCCGAGTCCGAAATCGAACGACCAAAATCCCTAATGCGTTTTACCAGTATTGAGAAGAAAATCACCCAAATAAATTGTCTGCAAAATAGAGTCCTCGTCTTGTTGGTTACACCGCTGTTTCTTAGTGGTAGTGTGGTACCTTCCACCCGACTGTCAGCCTATCTGCGTTTTCGGCAAGCAGATCACAAAAACTGTCGACCCAAATCCATTGGTTGAGACTTAATAGAACTATAGAAGGATTGTGGCAGAAATCACCCTGTAACACTACTAAACATGGAAAGTGGTTTATGGAATTGATTTGTCCCACATTGGGAAGATAAGGCTCATGTGATCAGTTTATAATAGATTCCTGCCATCATACTACCAACAAGGCCTTCACCTTTTAGAGCCCACGAGAAGATATTCGGGCCTAAAGGGTGACTACCCATCTTATTGGGCTGTGTTGCGACGGACGGTGGTTGGTGCTGTTACAGATTGTATCAGAGCAACCCTGCGACCGCGTGCTGGGTGCTGGGACGAGGTCCAGACCAGTCGTCTAGAGGGGGAGATCTTGGACCTGTGATGTTGATATGGTTTGGCCGAGCCGCAACGGGAACATTGCGTTTTCTAAGTGGGGGAGTTTGTAACACTACGGAATATGGAAAGTGGTTTATGGAATTGATTTGTCCCACATTGGGAAAATAAGGCTCATGTGATCAGTTTATAATAGATTCCTACCATCATACTACCAACAAGGCATTCACCTTTTAGAGCCCACGAGAGGATATTCGGGCCTAAGGGGTGACTACCCATCTTATTGGGTTGTGTTGCGACGGACGGTGGACCGGGTTGTTAATTGGCTAGCGCTTTTTTCCCAAAATCAAATTTTATCATATGGGGTTTCATCATCAAAGGATAAATTAGAAGTAACAAGCTGATTCTGAGTCAGAGGGTGCGGGACTGGGTCATGTTCCCCCTGACATTTGAGTCTTACACAAAATGTAGCTATGTATCATTAATAAAATCTGTTTGCTCAAGTGGTTGTCTTGGCAAAATTATTATCTATGGTCCCGAGTTCGAATCCTGGCCCCTCCTTTTTTCCACCTGGCTTCGCCTCTGTTCGATTTGTGATTGTAGTTCGCTGAAATTTACGAGACATGAGATCCATTGTTGTATAAAGATTCTCCTTATAGAAGGTTTGCTTAGGTTGAAATTGTAACACCCCGTAATTTTTGGGATCTTTATTTAATTAGGGTGTTACATTTAATTTGAGAATTAGGAATCGATTACTAAATTTGGGAGTTTTCCTATTTTGGATCGGTTTCCTAATTGGGTTGGTTTTATGGAAAATCCTAAAATACCCTTACTTACTCCTTCACCTTACACTATACAAAAGAAAAAGAAAAAAAGAGAAGCAAACCCCCTCAAACGCACGTACGCAGAAGTAGAGAAAAGAAAGAGAGAAGAGGAGAAAGAAAGAAGAAGAGAAGAGAGGAAGGAAGCCGCCACCACCACCGCGCGTCACCCTCGAGGCTGCCGCACGCCACCACCGTAGCCACCCTTCACCCACCGTCGTCCTCTCTCTTGATTTTACGTCAAGAGTTGTAAGAATCCTTGCTCTCCCTCATGTTTGATAATTAGGGCTTTTTGAATTCATGTTTAATTGATGATTTAAAGCATGAATAAGATTGTGGTATTGTAATTGGTGTTATATTCATTGTTGTTTGAGGATCTAAGCATGATTTTATGAAGTTCTAGTTGGAGTTTACAATTTAGGGTTTATGTGTGTTTGATGATGATTTTATGGTCAGAATCGCATGAAATTTGAAAGGGTGACTTATTACAATATGGGTAACGTGTAGTATAAATTTGGGAAGGTTTTATAATGGTTTATTTAATTAAAAAGCTTCTGTCCAGATCTGATTTTGCCCTATTTTTGGGTTTTTTTTGTGGGTAATTTAAGTATTTAAATGATTGAAAACGTTGTTAGTATGTTTGTGGAGTTGTGGTGGAAGTTTGGTGCGAATTGGAGTTCGTATGATTATCTTATGAACATATTTATATGGGGATTATCTTGTGTGTGAATTGTGGGATGTCTGGAGTATGGGTTGTAAGTACGACGTAGTCGTTAGAGGATAACTACCTTGTGATTTGTAGTAATTTCATTGTTTCGACATTGTTTAGGTGGTGACTTTGAGGAAGTACCTTTCGTGGACTTTTGATACTCTCCTAGAATTTGTGAGTGTGGAAGGTAAGAAGATTAATCTTATAAGACTTGAGCATGTTTTGTACCTTTTGTTCTCATAAGCCTAATCGTTCGCTTCAACCGACGTTGTATTCATTTCATCTCATGTCTTTCACTCTTGGATCTCTTTTCATGCAAGTCTTGTTTCATGGCAATGGCATTGTTCGTTTGTTGATTCATATGTTGTTGTTTCCGGCTACGGCCGTTTATAAATCGAAAAGCGCAAGCACAAATAATGTACCTTAATGATAAATTAAAAGTGTATCGTAAGAATGTGAAGATAATTAAAACCCATCTAGAGGGGCGAACGTAGGAGCCGTCACCACACCATGCCATTGTGGCCTTTGTTTGTACCTCTAATCAAGGTAGTGTTGTGGGTCGGAGATCAGCTACCGAACCCCCTAATAGACTTCCTCCTAGAGGTGGTTTCGTCCTACCGGCCCTCTAGTGAGGGGTGTGCACACTCGAGTCATTAGGTTGCGTTACTTGTAACTCTAGATGTGGACCCTTGGCTTCTCTTTAGGGACCTCTCGAAGGCCCTCGATGATCGTATGTTGTTGTCAATAGAATTGAGGAGTAAGGATATCAGTTTTTCGTCGTTTGGCACTCTTCTGCCGGTTCCTGCACTGTACACGAGTCGTACACGCCTAGTGTACGAATCGTGCCCAGTTCTTCGTTGTCTTGTTCTCTCGGCGTAGTTTGTTCAGTTATTTTTAGCTACGCGCCATTTTAAGGCGCGTGTCTTATTTCCTTTTGTTGCTCTTTTCCCTTCCTCAGCCTGTGCTGACGTTCTTTATGTTTTGGGTTTGTTCCCTACCCTATTCTGGGGCCTACGTCATTCTCGATGGCGTAGTTGACAAGTCTTGAAGGTGATTGCTTGTCTGCTTGGGTTTCGATTGCATGGCATGGGATTTTCCACAATAAATTCGTCGAACATTTGGATTTTATGAACGATTATAATCTTTTTCATTTGGTTTGATTTTGGTTTGTAACCTCAGCTATAAGTCTTCCGCTGACACTTTATTGTTTCTTTCGAGAATTTTGATTTAATAAGCCTTGCCGTTGACTTGGTAGTCCACGGCGGCATAACAGTCCTTTATTTTCCTTATTTAAAACAGTCGAAAATTTAGGGTTGGTACAGAAATAGAGATCAGAAATCTAAAGTAGAACCCTTTTAATGGCAATTGGTAAACTAATGAGGTGGGTAATCGAAAGAAGGATGAATTTTTGTGACTTTTGGCCAGTTGATTGAAGAAAATCCAGATTGCATCCCCTTTTTAAGATTTAATTTAGTTCGGGTTTGGCGATGAACTTCTTTGTTCCTCTTTTTCCATTTTGCAATAAAATTGATGCCATCGCTAGTCCATTTTGGTGGAAATATTGATCAACTCATCTTTGCAGTCCGTGGGTCACACACGAGGTTTTACATTTGCGAAAAAGGATTATGGGTTGGGGATTCGGAATTGCGAGCTGTTGAATAAATTGCTTTTCATGAGACATGCTTATCGGTTACACTGCAATGCACAATTTTCTAAGGCGTATTCTGCTAAATACGGCTCCGTTTTGGATTTATCAAGGAAAGTACCTCGTACTTATACTGCCAATGTTTCTAAGGGCTAGCGCAACATTTTTTTAGGGTGTCACATGCTTCAATAGGGTTGTGCTTGAAAATTGGAGTTGGCTCCAGAACACATATAATTCATCAGTAATGGATTGAGTCTAAGACCTCTAAGACCGATGAGATTCGAGATGACGTATCGTTAATGTTATGGGTAAATTTCTATCTCACCACCAGACTATAGTTCATTGTCGAAACGTCAGACTAGATATCCGGAATGTAGTTATTTAATTAAACAATTAATTAGTTAACCAAGTTCCAGCATATTCTCAAAAGAGAACTAGTCCAAGTGGAGAGGAAAACGTGGGGGCAGTTAATAAACTTTATTTATTGTCCTCATGCCCTATGATCCACCCCATGAAGCAATGACTACGAGAATAAAAGAGCAGTTGCAAGTTGAGGATGAGTGGAAGGAGATAATCCAGAGACACGATTATTCAACTGCAACGACATAGGATATATATAAAGACAGGTAACTTAGATAAGTAGACTATTAACTCAGTCGGTTGATCGGGTGGTTTTTTTTTTTCAAAATATTTAGTGTCTAATGCTCAAAGAAGGTCTCAAGTTTCATTAAACTTGACCACTTGCTTGGGATATAGCGAAAGCGTTGCATTGTTTGCCACTAGGGTGCTTGTGAAATCTTTGCTCCAGATTTTGGTTCAATGGATGACAATGACTTTTTGTACTGGAAATTCACTCGTTTAGAGTCTTACTTGATTAAGTCGGGTTAGGCGTTCTTGTGCTCTCAATTTCTACAACCTGGCATACCCGATAAGGAACATAAATTGTGGAAAGTGGGCGTTTAAATTATTTCACCTAAGTGAAATGTTATTCTCTGGAAAATCTGTTACAACTGTAACACTACGGATTATGAAAAGTGGTTTATGGAATTGGTTTGTCCCACATTGGAAAACTAACGCTCACATGATCAGTTTATAATAGATTCCTACCATTATACTAACAACAAGACCTTCACCTTTTAGAGCACACGAGAGGATATTCGGTTCTTGATGTGGCGTTATGGGAGTGTGTTAATCCGCATGTTTTAGGCAATTTGGGGTGTATTAGAGCATGGTTTTATAGTGATTCGTGAACCACTTCATTTGGAGTAGCTTTGGAGCTTATACGTGGATTCTACGAGGATTTTAGTGCTCAAGACATCTTGGAGAGCCGTGGACGGGATTGAAGTTTCGAGTCTTGACCCGAGTCATGATACATGGAGAAGATGGCTCGGATGCGTGGCGGATTCACACGGGAGCTCGGGATTAGGAGCGGAGAAGAAGGCGAGAAGTTCGAGTTTCTCGACTCGAGATTTGGCACCCTCGAGTCAAGAAGGCTCACTCTCGAGTCGAGAAGTTGTTTCTCGACTCGAGATTTTCATGACGCTCGACTCGAGAAGGTGAATTCTCGAGTCGAGGATTTTTTACGCTCGGCTCGAGAATTGCCTCCTCGAGTCGAGAATCCCCATTTCCGGGAATCTTCGTTGAGGCTTTAGGCGGTTGCTTTTGTGTTGGACTCTTTTGTTTTTGTCTTTGAGTATCTTTTGTTTTTATCTTGAATAAAGGGGCATGAACCCCTCCCTAGTTTGTATCACCTTATCACCTTTCATATTATTTTGCATCTAGTTTTCATTTGGGAGAGAGAAACTTAAGAAGAACTTATCTTTTTATTATGATTTTCATCTCAAATATTATTATAATAATTAGCATGGAAGGCTAATCCCCTTCTAAACTCTTGGTGTAATCAAATTCTCTCATCCTATGTATTAGTAAGATTTTCTTCTCTCTATTTTGCCTTTAATTCATAGTAATTAATTCCTTGTTCTTCAATTGCTTGATTTATCCTTGTTTTATCTAATTGGTTAATTGGATTGAATTGGGTACTTCATATGCTTGGTTTTTAATTGATGGTTATTGATTATTGACCCTAAAGGAAGCAACTTTCACATGTTTAGTGTATGGTTATGACTAACTTGTGATTGAGGAATTAATTAGGCAACTAATAGATTAGATTTGATTAGTGTCGCGGTTGCGGCTAATTCGATACTAATTTGGGTTGTTGTTAATATTTTATTAATCCATGCTCCTCATGCCTTTGGTTTTGAATTGTTTGAGTGGTCACTAGGCAATTTAGGACTTAAAGGAGGGGAATTTGGTAGCGGTTGCTCAAATTCCCCACAAAAGAGGATTAATTGGTGAAAACCGAGATTATCTATGAATGGCATAACTAGAGAGAGGTAGAAATTACTATATTAGGGTGTTTGAATAGATTATCACCGAGGGTCGCTTTAGTTAATTTCATAAATCGTTTATTTCTTATTTACTCATCTTTCAAACCAAAAACCCCCCATTTAATTGCTTTATTTATTTCGTTTTAGTTTTTCCACACTAGAATTGCATACTAGGACTTCCCCCTCTTCCTCGTGTTCGATAACCCACTTACTCTATCTACCTTAGTTAGTTTTTGTGGTAATTTGACTACATTTAACGACAATCTCGCTGTCAAATTTGGCGCCGTTGGCGGGGACGAGGCGTTTTTAGTCTTTTTGCTATTTTTGTGTGGTTTTTGTTTTTAGTTATTTCTCTTTTCTTTTTATTTTCATTTTCTTTTAAGTGTGTTTGAGGCTTTTTCTTATCTCTCCCTTGCGGTGTTTGGGCCACTAGCCTGGTCCAAACCCGTGCTACTAATCCCGACTTGAGTTATTTTGAGATAGATTAGGAGCTTGAAAGAACTTTGAGGCAGAGGAAGAAGGTCTCACTGGAGCAAGCTAATCAAGTAGTTGTTGAGGAGGAAAGGAACGTGTTTGCCGGGTTTGATTTGTTTAGAGAAGACGGGTCTTACACCTCCGCGACCTCCGACTTCATTGACATTGGCACCATGAGTATTAGAGAGTTGACGGCCCCGGATTTGACTCAACAACCATCTTGTATAGTCTTCCCGGATGATGAGGCCACGGCTAGAATTGAAATTAAAGCTGCTCTATTACACCATTTACCCACCTTCTACGGACTTAGCACCGATGATGCTAACAAGCATATTATGGGAGTACATTTGGTGTGTAGCAACATGAAGCCGGCCGGGGTTGACTTAGATACCTTCTTTCTCAAGGTATTCCCATTTTCCTTGAAAGATTGTGCTTTGAATTGGCCTTATACACTCCCCCACAATATCATCACATCTTGGGAGTCGTTGAAAAGAGCATTCATCCACAAATACTTCCCAAATGTCAAGGCCTCCGCTTTAAAGAAGGAAATATCGACAATCGAGCAAAGGGGAGAGTCATTGGCATCATATTGGGGTTTCGTGAGTTGATTGCTAGTTGCCCCTACCACGGCTACAAAGAACAAGACTTGATATTGTTCTTCTACCACGGGCTCGATGATCAAGATTATAGGCATGTGGTAGCGGCTAGCCAAGGAGGTTTGGATAAGATGACCCCGAGTGAGGCTTGAGATTTGCTTGAGGAGCTAGCAACTAATTCAAGAGATCGAGAATCTAAGAGATGTGTGCGGAAGGTGAATATGGTAGAGACCCCCTCTAATGATTCGCAAGTTGGCGAGTTGACAAAGATGATGAAGGAGATTATGAGGAATCAAGGTAGAAACTCGCCGCCCAAAGAATATGAGGAAGTTGATGCAATCAACGGTTTCCAAGGCAATCAAAGAAGGTTTGACGGTTTCCAAGACGGGAATAGAGGGTATAACCAAGGTGGTCAAGGCAACCGATTTGAGGGGAACCGGTTTCAAACTCAAGGGAACTCTAATGCTAGTGGGAGTCAAGGAAATCGAGGATATGGGGGTCATGGAGGAAGCAACAACTCTAAAGGAGGCATGTATCAAATGAAGCCTCACTCTAATGACCAAAATCAAGCTCAAGTAGGCAATTACTCTCCATTGCAACTAGAGAACATGTTGAAATCTCTAACGCAAAATGTGACGAGAATGGCTCAAAACATGACAAGTATGCAAGCCACCATGGTGCAAAATCAACAAGAGACAAAGGCTAGCATACAAAATCTTGAGAATCAAGTGAGTCAATTGTCGGTGGCGGTGAATCGTCTAGAATCAAGAGGGTCCGGCAAGTTCCTATCTCAAACGGAGGTCAATCCTACCAAAAACGTGAGTTTCATTGGGCTAAGGAGTGGTAGGAGGCCACACGTTGAAAATGAAGATGGAAATCGAGAAATGGAGATGCTTGGAGAAGAGTATGAACATTGGGAAGAGTATGGAGATTCTTTGCAACAAGCCCCTCGCAAAGAAAGCCGATCTCGACTCGAGAAGAGAGCAAACCGAGTCGAGAATCATGATCCTCGAGTCGAGGAGGAGACCCCTCTAGTCGAGGATTTGCCCTATGAAAACAACTATTCTGATCTCCAGCCTCGACTCGAGGGTGACACTTCTCGAGTCGAGAACCACAGTTCTCGAGTCGAGGCCCCTGCTTCTCGACTCGAGAACTCTGTTTTTCCTCCCCGTTTGGTCGTTGATTCTTCTATAGTTCAAGATGGGGATCATGAGGTTGATGTTCCATTTCCCGAGGCACTTAAGGACACTCGAAAGTACGCCCACAACTCCGACATGTACGCTCTTTTTCAAGAGTGCAAAGTGAATATACCATTCCTTGACTTCATGAAGAGTGTTCCGAAGGCGGCAAAGTTCGTGAAAGACATACGCACAGTTAAAAGGAAGCCAAAATCTAAGGATAAGAAGAAAGTGGTGATGAGCGAGCAAGTTTCGGCCGTTTTCCAACAACGGCTACCTATAAAGTGTGGTGATCCCGGTATGTTTACCGTTCCGGCAACCATAGGTAGCACCACTTTCCCTAAATCCATGCTAGATTTAGGTGCATCTATCAATGTTTTGCCATCATCATGTTATGATTCCATGAAATTCAGATCGATGCATGAAAACGATGTTGTGATTGAGCTAGCGGATCGTTCGAGAGTTTATCCTAGAGGAGTTGTGAAAGACGTGCATGTTAAAATAGAAAACCTTGTGTTTCCCGCGGATTTCTATGTTCTTGATATGAATCATCATAAGCATGACCCCCCTCTTCTTTTAGGACGTCCATTCATGAAAACCGCTAGACTCAATATTGATATGCATAACGGTATCATTGCATTAGAGCCTAATGGTCGTAGGATAGAGGGACATGTCTATGAGTCCAATCATGATGTTGATGATGATAATTCGTTCCAATCTATTGCTACATGTGTTGTGAAAATCCCCAATCATGATCCCCCCAACCCTAAAATTGAAAATGTGAAGTGTATCTCCTTGAAATGCGTGAAAAATGTGAAGTCTCATGTGAAAGGGATGCATTCTACACTAACCAAGTCACCCCTAGTGTTTGGAAAGTCTGTGTTGTCGATTTTGCAGGAATCGAGACCCAATAAAACTATTCCGATTGTTTCAAAGAAGAAAAAGGGGAAATTTGGAAAATATGGGGTTAAAGGCGTTGCTAGATGGAGGGTCAAGGGTGAAGCGTCATGTTGTGGGTTGGATGAATTGAGATTTGGCTATGGTTGATCGGTTAGAGTTTTGATGAGTCGAGCCAACGACGTTAAACAAAGGCGCTACTCGGGAGGCAACCCGAGCCATTTGTATATATGTGTGATATGGTGTGCTTTGGTACTTGGGAATCAGTTTTATTTTGAATGTCAAGCAAGAAAAGGTGAAAAAGAAGTTGGGTAAAGAAGATCTCTAGTCGAGATAAGAGGGTCTCGAGTAGAGGCCGTAGCAATGAATTTCCAGAAAATCGACTATCTCGACTCGAGCGGGTTACCTCGAGTCGAGAACAATGATCTCGAGTCGAGACACACCTATCTCGACTCGAGAAGGTCATTTTTTTTTCCAGTTTTCCCCGTATAAGCCCGACTCCTCCCTCCTTCGTCCTCATTGTTTTTCTTTCATTCCTCACACTCACTCTTCACCATTTTCGACCCACTCACACAAAATCTTCATTTCTCCACCAAATCACACAAAATCATTTCCAAACTTCCAATTTCTTCACAAAAATCACTCCACAAACAACAAATCAACCCCAAAAACACTTATTTCATCAATTTCCACTCAAAAATTCCAATTTTTCTCAAGAACCCTTGAAATTGGGGGTTTTGTTTCTTGGAGCTTTTGGGTCGATTTCAAGGGTGGAAAAGCACCTAGGGGCAGTGGTAAGACTATCACTAGCAATTTGGAGGATCATCTTTGCTCAAAATTTTCTATTTGAGCCCATTTCGGTAAGAAAACTTCCCAAATTCGAAATTTACCATTGTTGGTGTTTTGGTTGTTCCTTGTTGGCTTTGTGGGAGTGTTTTGGTTTATTTGAGCATTATGAAGAATTTTTGTGCCTAGAAACAAGTTGGGTAGTGTTGAATTTGGATTTGGTAGTGTGCATTTGGTGATTGTGAGCCATATTTTGGTTTGTGGTGAATTGGGGATTGTTGAGCATTGTTCTACTATTGTTGGTGATTGAATTTCTGATTATTAACTCTTGTTAATAGGGAGGACCGACAAAGAGGCCGGGTCTTCAAAGAAAAAGTTGAAAAAGACCCACGACCCTAAACATTATGATAAGCTCAACGTAGAGGGTTTAAGTAAGGAAGAGAAAGTGTTGTTTAACTCTCTAGTTGAGCGTGGTAAATTGTTTCCCACCAAATTCTTTGATATCCCTACTTTAGAGAGTCTCGGGTTTGCGGACTCGGTACGTTACCTTATGCCCAAGGGGGGCATGTTGGGGTTTCTTCCCAAGTGGGCCCCCACCTATGAGAGGTGGACGTACGAGTTTCTTGCTACTTTCACTCATGATGCCGAGAATGAGAGAGTTGCCTTCCGTTTGGGCAACGCTCCATGGATATGGACGTATAGGGATTTTGAGGCATGTTTTGGTTGGGAGAGACAGACGGAGGAGTCCGGGGTGTATGTCTCTTTTGGAGGAGACGAGGTGGTTCCGCTTTGGAGGAAGCTCACTCGGGATTTGGTTTATCCGAGTGGCCCTAGAATTACTATGCTCCCTCACCCCGCCTTGCGACTTATCTATAGGGTGATAGGGATGTGCGTGTTCGGGCATGGTGAGCCCAACCACGTGCAGCAGTTGGAGATGGGCGCTTTAGCTTCTTTCATCCCGGGTGAAAACGGGCTTCCCCCTTGGGCTCTACTATTTGTTGATGCGTGTGTAGCCATCCGCGACACTCTTAACCGCTCCATAGGGTTGGGCGGTATGATTACTTTGATGGCTCGCAGTTGTGAGATTCCGGGGGTAGATGAGGAGGATGCATTGGATGACCTGGCCTTGATTAACACCGCCTTTCTCCGCAGGATCCGTTGGATCAACCCTATCAGGAACATGAGGGAATATGCCGGGCGGTATCACTGGACGTTGGGGACGGATCACTAGAACTACTTGTTGCTCCCCAACCCAGACCGCCTGAGGATAGTGGATGGTCAAGGCAGGTTGTGCGCATTATACAGGATGCCGGAGGGGTTCGACGAGCGGAGATTGAGGAGTTGAAGGCCCGCCCGAGAGTTGAGTTTGGTGACCCTGGCTTCGTTCCCCATGTGGCATTTCCCCCGGAGTTTGACGCTTGGAGAGGGAGCGTTGACCAGACTCTTGGTGGTTTTGGCCAGCAGATAGAGACGTACGGTCAGAGGTTAGACATCTACGGCCAGCAGATGGGCCAGCAGTTCGAGAGTTTTGGCTAGAGATTTGTTGGAGTTGATCAGCAGATGACGAGTTACGGGCAGCAGATGCAGGAGTTTGGTCGGAGGCTTGATGGGTTGGATCATAGGATGACCGTTCATGATGCTCGATTTGAGAGAGTGATGATGTACTTAGAAGCCTCCCACCAGTACCACGTGACTGCTCACGCTCCTGGATATGTAGCTCCTGATTTTACTGAGATTGATGAGCGTCTGCGTCAGCTTCACCTCCACGGTCAGCAATTCCCTCCTCAGGACCCCCCATATTGAGGTATACACCCCCTCCCTCTTTATGCGTTTCGTTTTTCACTCATATGCATGTATTAAGCATGGGGGAGGGGTGTTGTTCTTGCTTGTATATTTGTATCATACTGTCTAACCGATTTCCTAGTATTATCTGTTTTTTTTTTTGTGTTTTTTTTTTGTTTCGATCGTGACATCTGCCATTCATTCGGAGAAGCCAAGGTATGAATATATCTCTCCCTACACCTTCTTCTCATCTCATTTCTAGCCGTGTTACTCAATCACCCTGTTTTGTCCCATGTTTTATACCATCTCTCTTCATACTGACCCTTCCCGTTTGTTCCACATGCTTGCTTGTCCATAAATCTTTGCATTTGGCCCGAAACTCACGAAATATTCACAAAATGGCCTTCTTCCGATTTTTGGACAACTTTTGGTGTGGGGTCATTATGCTCCAACAAACACACGAGGGAGATGGGAGTTTCTAAGGTGATAGGAGGCGACGTATTTTGAGGAAGACGGGAGTTGTGAGGTGAGAGAGTGGCTCTTCTGCCGGTCTTTTGACCATGACCCACTTGCTTTGACGGTTATTGAGGGAATGGAGCTATCACGAGGTATGTTTTCTTTTCCCTTAACTTTTCTCTCTCTCTCTCGATTCTAGCCTCTACTCCCCCACCCGTTTCACTAACCGTTTCTATACCATCTCTTTTTGTGCCCCACCGCGTTTGTACCCCCCGTTATTCTTGTTCCACGCATCCCATTTTACCCATTAAACCAATAAAATAGCCTTGTTTGGTTCATTTTGGCTGGGTTGTTTTTGGATGGTTGGTTGTTATTGGAGGTTGACGCATACTTGGTATCGTTCATGAGGAAGATGGAGTAGTGAGATGAGGGATGAACTCATTTTCGAGGAAGATAGAGGAGTGAGGTAGAGTGGGTGTCTCTTGGCCCGAGAGCCCGTTATTTCTTCACTTGTGAGATGAGTGGGATTGTGGATAACTTGATGGTTCCCCCCTACGTTACTCGTTGTTGCCCAATCTCTTGGTTGGTGTTGGTTGTCATTGTGGGCAATGACGAGGTTCAAGCATGGGGGAGACACTTGGCATGATAGTGCAATTTGGCTTGGCTTTGTCACTTTGTTTGTAATATAGGTGTGATTTTCCGTTTGGAAAAAAAAAAAAAAAATTGAGGTAATCCATGGCGGGCGACATTAGATAAGGAGTCTTGGGGCGTAACGGGTTAGGATCACTACGGGAGTTATAAGGAGGTTCGGTGATAGGAATTGGTGGTCCTACGTTAGGAATCCTCTTGCACTATGATGGTAGGGGCGCCGGTGGATCGATAAGATGTGAGTCGTGCTCGATTACTTCATTGGGAGCACGGCCTTGAGGGAGTCGTTGAGCCAAGCATGGGGGAAACGTTGTGTGTGTTAGTTCCCCTAGCTTAGATTGTGCGAGAAGGGAGGATAAGATGGTTAGAGTTGGGGTGTTGAGCTTTCCTTCCACTCCAATTCTAACTAGCACATTTTGAGTGTTTTGATGGCTTGCGATTCATGGTTTTGATGAGTTGATGGTTGTGATACACCCCGTGCTACAACAAGAGAGACCAAGGTGACAAGTGTAGAGGATTGGATAACTCGAGGACGAGTAATGGTCTAAGCATGGGGGAGTTTGATGTGGCGTTATGGGAGTGTGTCAATCCGCATGTTTTAGGCAATTTGGGGTTTATTAGAGCATGGTTTTATAGTGATTCGTGAACCACTTCATTTGGAGTAGCTTTGGAGCTTATGTGTGGATTCTACGAGGATTTTAGTGCTCAAGACATCTTGGAGAGCCGTGGATGGGATTGAAGTTTCGAGTCTTGACCCGAGTCATGATACATGGAGAAGATGGCTCGGATGCGTGGCGGATTCACACGGGAGCTCGGGATTAGGAGCGGAGAAGAAGGCGAGAAGTTCGAGTTTCTCGACTCGAGATTTGGCACCCTCGAGTCGAGAAGGCTCACTCTCGAGTCGAGAAGTTGTTTCGCGACTCGAGATTTTCATGACGCTCGACTCGAGAAGGTGTTTTCTCGAGTCGAGGATTTTTGACGCTCGACTCGAGAATTGCCTCCTCGAGTCGAGAATCCCCATTTCTGGGAATCGTCGTTGAGGCTTTAGGCGGTTGCTTTTGTGTTGGACTCTTTTGTTTTTGTCTTTGATTATCTTTTGTTTTTATCTTGAATAAAGGGGCATGAACCCCTCCCTAGTTTGTATCACCTTATCACCTTTCAATTGCTTCCTTGTTCTTCAATTGCTTGATTTATCCTTGTTTTATCTAATTGGTTAATTGGATTGAATTGGGTACTTCATATGCTTGGTTTTTAATTGATGGTTATTGATTATTGACCCTAAAGGAAGCAACTTTCACATGTTTAGTGTATGGTTATGACTAACTTGTGATTGAGGAATTAATTAGGCAACTAATAGATTAGATTTGATTAGTGTCGCGGTTGCGGCTAATTCGATACTAATTTGGGTTGTTGTTAATATTTTATTAATCCATGCTCCTCATGCCTTTGGTTTTGAATTGTTTGAGTGGTCACTAGGCAATTTAGGACTTAAAGGAGGGGAATTTGGTAGCGGTTGCTCAAATTCCCCACAAAAGAGAATTAATTGGTGAAAACCGAGATTATCTATGAATGGCATAACTAGAGAGAGGTAGAAATTACTATATTAGGGTGTTTGAATAGATTATCACCGAGGGCCGCTTTAGTTAATTTGATAAATCGTTTATTTCTTATTTACTCATCTTTCAAACCAAAAACCCCCCATTTAATTGCTTTATTTATTTCGTTTTAGTTTTTCCACACTAGAATTGCATATTAGGACTTCCCCCTCTTCCTCGTGTTCGATAACCCACTTACTCTATCTACCTTAGTTAGTTTTTCTGGTAATTTGACTACATTTAACGACAATCTCGCTGTCAGTTCTAAGAGGTGATTACTCATCTTATTGTGTTATGTTGCAATAGACGGTGGATCGGGCTGTTACAACAATGCTCTAGCTGTCACTCACAGTCTTCGAAGACTTGGTATTCGGTCCATTGCAAAGTGTGTGTCATAATGCGGAGGAAACGGTGGATCATTTATCCTGCTCATGTACGATGGTTCAACGAGTTTTGCGCGCTTGTTCATTGAGTCTTAATGTGACTGCAAAAGTTTTTTGTTTTATTGGAAGATTAGATTATAGACTTCAAGTTCAGGTCTACTCATCTTATGGTCATTTCATTTCTTTTTTCCGATTCTTTGGACCCTTTTGGTTCATCGAAATGAATTCCTCTTCAAAGGGGTTGTTCTGAATCCTACAATTGTAATGACGTTTAGTGGAAGTTTCTACTCCGAATTTCAAAACTCAAGGTTAACTAATACTCATAGTGGTTTCATGGGAAGCTCGACTGCATTTGGAGGGAAGTTTGATTTCCCTCCGGATTTCTTTCTCGTTCAAATTGATCAAAAACGTCCTGGTTCTCCTTATACTTGATGCCCTTTATTTTTGTAATAGGGCATGGGACTATGCGTCTACAAAGTGGGAATTGGATGGGTGCCGTACACGGTAGATTGCGGTTCTTTTCTTGGGAGGGAAAGTATTTGCGATTACGCAAGTTCGGCCTTACATGCGGTATTCTATGTCGTTTCTCTAGCTTTACGGTGAAGTATTCAGTTAGTATTTCACTCTGTGCTGGTTTTATTGGACTCCTATAATTTAGTTCCACTCCTAAGAATTTTTCTTTTTGAGGAACTGCAATTCTAGGATATTTAGGTGTTGATATTTTATAAAAAATGGCACTTGGATCAAGTTCGAGACTGGGTTGGGATGCGAACCCACTATGCAATCATAAAAGTTGATCGAGAGGAGGCCGGCGTTAGAAGCACATCGATTAGCTACATGGGCTAGAAGGTCAATTTTGATGTAATTTTTATTTGTGCAGTTTTTGTGCTTCTGTTCAATGTATACGTTGTAAAAATAATGGAAAATTCGCGTGCTTCTCCTTATACTTTAGGGCTTCGAACGCGTTATTCAAGAACCTTAACTTTGTGAATAAGGTACCCCTATATTTTTTAAATTGCACGACATGCCCCTTTTTCTAACTTTAGTTAGTTTTTTCACTTAAGTTATGACATGACCATAATTAAATGGGGTCATTACGTACACTATATATTAATAATGAAATAATCCGAAAATTTACGTCTTATCCTCGAAGTTTGCTTGATCGCACCACATGTTACCCAACTTGCCAAATTTCTGCATAAGGTACCCCTCAAGTTTGATATTATGCATGTTGTACCCTTGTAAGTTGTAACAAACTTCTGTTATAACGACATTAGATTAATTCGCTACTCCTACATTTTCTAACCATTAAACACTATCTACCTAATTGAACTCCATAGTTGCCATTCTTTCTCCTAATATTCTCCCCAACCACCGCAGACCTGGTGCAGGAGCTAATCATTTCCATTCAATACACGGCTGATCTGCAACCACTTCCTCAGCTGGATCACAATGCCTACTCTCTCTATTCATCTTCTATAAGGCCGCCAACCTCCACGACAAATCGGAGCTTCACCCATACCCAAGTTAAGAATTCTCTCATTTATCGTCCTCCTTCACTAACTACGCCACCACCGATGACTCATCTGCCACCACCTCCGCCGCCGACAAGCTCTTCTTCTTCGACACCAAATTCAAGGATTCACATCGATCTTTGTCTTCGAATCTGGTAATAATTTATTGACGAATCTATCGGTTAATTTGGACGAACTAGTAGGTCCTTTGGTTCAAATTTGTGCGAATTTTTGTTTGAATTGACACGATTTATTTTGGTGACGTTGGGGTCATAAAGGTGGTTATGGTGAAGTTTCAATGGTGTTTGAGCGGGGGCGTGGCGTTGCTGGTGGTCGGGATTGGCAATACGATGTAAATTCAAAGTTGGGAAAAAGAGAGAGAGAGAGAGAGAGAGAGAGAGGGAGAACGGGTGAGGTTTTTTTGGAATTTTTTTATTTTTAATTTTTTTTTAGTTGTAAATTAATCTCAACCATTGAACTACAAATGACTGAGATGTTTAATTTCTTTTTCAATCTTTGCAAGTTAACGACGTTAACAACTTGATTAGTAGGAAGAAAGTTGATGGAAAATAAAGGAAAAGAAATAGATTTTACAGCTTTCTGACGTTTGGTTAGTAAAAATGTAAGGGAAGCGGAAGGAAAGGAAAGGGAAGGAAATCATTCTTCTTAGAAATGTCATTTCTTTTTCCTCCCAAAACGGGCGGAATATGACAGAAAAACAATTTACACCATAAAAATACCCACTTTCCTTCCAATTTCTTCAATGGGTCGTTTGGTTTGTGGGATGAGAGTAGGGGGAGTAAGAGGTGGGAATTGAGGAATAAGGAGGTGGGAATTGAGGAGGGATAAGGAGGTGGAATTGGAAAAATAATTTCACTCCTTTGTTTGGATAAAAGTGGGATAAGATGATGAGAATTAAGATGGAAATTGTTAATAACTTCTTGTTTTACAATTTTGTTATCTGATAATTAACCCTCTATGTACCAAAAAAAATAATAATAATTAACCCTCTATCTTTCATTTTTTTGAATGGCAATTGTGTAATTTTAAGCCAAAGTTATCACTCTCTATTACCACCCACTCCTAGGTAATAAAATGATTGGAAAATAATTCTCATATCCCATATTCCCAAGTCCAATTCCCACTCACCAAACATGGGAATTGAAGGGAATTATAATCCCATCCCCCTATTCTCAGGCCACAATCCAACGAGCCACAAATGTTTAGTTTTTTTTTGGGTACAAAGGAGCAATTAATGTTGCGGAGTGGGGGTATGAGGATTTGAACCCGAGACATCCCCCAAGCAAATTGAGTTCCTAACTCCTAGGCCAACCTTGATCCTCAGCCACAAATATAATGTTTAGTATGTAAACCAAACATAGGAAAAACTACTTCCCTTCATTTCTCTTCATTTCCTTTCTATTCCCTTCTTTTTCTTCCAATTCTTTTCCGTCCACTTCTTGTATACCAAACAAGGTGTAAGTCATCGTTAAAAATGAGGGTACCACATTCTTAAAATCAAGCGTTGTGCAGAAATAAGACACACCATCTTTCTCTCCCCTGACCCCTTCCCCTCCTCTCCCCACCACCATGTCCCACCCTCGTTGATGGCCACTTGCACACACTAGTACCACCTTTCGGCGAGCCAATCTCGTCGTCGACCAGGAAGCCCATTGAAGAAGCCTTCGCCACCATGTAATTATCTCAGCCCCGACCACACCCTTTTCCTCTCACAAAATCCCCCTTTTCCCAACGTGATTTCCGGGCTTCCCGCTCCTCTGCAACCCCTCTTTTCAGCTCACCGACCGCATATTGTCGTTCACCACCCACATCCTTCTTTTCCGCCCCTCAAATGTCTCCGTGTACCATTGTTGTTGAAAATGAGCGACTTGTAGGTATATTCGTGTTGATGAACATCCGGTAATGCGATCCAATTGTGCGGATAGTAGTGCTAGTCACCGATGTGGCCCAATGTTGCCAGGAAGTGAGGAAATTTTGAGGAGAGAGAATCATGTGAGAAACACAAGCCGAGGGAGTAGAAGATATAGGCGACGTCGCTAAGGGGGTGGGGTAGCATCGCTAGCGAACGATGATCTTAAAGGAATAGTCCCAGCCGATAATGGTTGTGGAACGTGGCTGCTGCTGGTGCCACCGTAGTGGTCGATGGAGGTGGGGATGTGACGGGATCTAGGAGAGAGAAAAACGAGTAGTCGGTTGTTTCCTATTATCTAAAATGGATTATTAGTGAGTGATTATGTTTAATAGGTACTTAGGCAGTTAATGGTGTAGATTATTATTGCTCAACTAAGTGGTCTTTTGGTTGTATGAGGGATTTCGTAATTAACATGAGGTGCCACTTCCCAGGAACGATAAGTACATGGGAATTCTTCAAAACCGTTTGGTTACATGTAGGAAATGAATTCCCACATGAATTTCCAATTACCAAGGGGAGGCTAGCTATGTAAGCCAATTCTTCCATTTTGTAGGAATTGGAAATTTCCATTAATTCTGAAGTCCTATGATTTTAAGCGACCAAACAACTCCACATCTTTTTAATTCGTGGAAATTTTGAATTCTCATGATTTTGCTTGGCAACCAAACGACCACTAAGACATTAAAAAATATTCTCTAACTGAAAAATTAACGAAAGTTGCACAAAAGAGCAGGTCGTGCAGTTTTCAAACATACGGGGATATCGTGTGTACAAAGTCAAGTTATATGGGTATTGCGTGCAAACCCCAAAATACAAGGGTACCACGTGAATTTTCTGTAGTAGTTTGGTAGTACACTTTTGTGGGCTACATTACACTAGATTGCTATAGAAAAAAATGAAACAAAGGTCCCAACAAAGTTATATTTTCTTGCGGCACGACACTTCGATAATTGTGATATTTTCTAGTTGATGTTTTGTTTGATTATGTTATTGTTGTGTTACGGTTATGCTAGCCCACCACTGCGTTGGGGCATAACATTAGAGAGCAAATTGAGGGGAGTGGCAGAGTTTTTTGCTCTCTAATGATGTGCAACAATATTTGATTAATTCTATTTCCATTTTGAATTGTGTAGATGCCTACTAACCTCCTGCCCAAAGAGCTCTTCCCTTTTGGTTTTACTGTTTCGACCAACTATGTTGGGAGCTATTTTCAGATCAACCACTTGTGGTAAAAATCAGTTTATATTTTAATTTGCCGGCAAATGCACGTGGTGTCCCTGAGTTTTGACGTTTTGCACACGGTGTCCTTACTTTTGAAACTGCTACCCTCTGGTGTCCCCCAATTTTACATAACTGACACATGGTGTCCCTGGGTCTAACTCCGTTAACAGAATTCTGTTAAGTAATGATGGGGACGTCATCAGTGGTTCGCGGAAAAATAATTAGTATTGTTAATTATATTTCACTAAAAACTATATATTAAAATTAAATTCTCAAAAAATTCTAAATATTGAGTTCTTTTAAAAAAATTCAGAAAATTGATTTTTTCGAATTTCTTTTCACCGAAATTATGTTTTCGGTTAATAAGAAAATGCACATGATGTCCCTGAGTTTTACACTATTGTGGACATGGTGTCCCCCAGTTTTATCATTCGTTTATGTGGTGTCCCTGAGTTTTTCAATATAGTGCAAATGGTCCCCCAACTTTACATTGAATTTATTTCAACGGCTGGTTTTTTTTTTTTGTAGCTGTTGTAATTGCATATTGTTGTATAAATAGAATTCATCATACATATACATTGATCTCATAAAATCGCACATTTGCACTACACTGAAAAACTCAGGGACACCACATACACAAATGGTAAAACTGGGGGACACTATGTGCACAATAGTGTAAAATTCAGGGACACCATGTGCACAGTGTTTTTTAGCAATAACATAATTTCGGGGGGGGAATAAAAAAAGGAAAAATCAATTTTCAGAATTTTTTTGGAAAAATCAATATTTCGATTTTTTGTGGAATTTTTATTTTTATTTATTTATATTGTTGAAATATAATTAACAACACTAATAATCTTCCCGCCAACCGCTAACGGCGTCCACGTCATCGGTTAACAAAATTCTGTTAACGGAGTTAGGCCCAGGTACACCATGTGTCGGGTTGTGTAAATAAAACTAGGGGACACCAGAGAGTAGTAGTTTCAAAACCGGGGACACCACTTGCATTTGCCGTTAATTTGCATTATATTCTACCAGCTCCACTTAATTTTAATGTAAGCGGGTCATTCATTATCACTCAAACACATAGTCAAACAAAAAGGGAGAAAGGGTGCTACCCCAAAATATTAAATGCTCCCCTTCGGGCGTGGAGGTAAAAATGGAGGCGGAGACCTAGGGTCCTTCTTTCAAGCTGATCTCGCCTCAGGGAGAGGGAGATGGTTGCTTGGCACTACAGTGAGGGAGTGGAGTATACGGTCAAGTCGGGGTATCATTTTGTGCGGAATAAAATGAGAATGGCGTGTGGGGAGAGGGTTGTAGTGAGAGGCAAGGGGAGGGAAAGCTTTGGACAACTATATGAAGTCTTGATGTATAACCCAAAATCCGATCTTTCCTTTGGAGGTTGTGTAGGGAGCGAGCCTAACGAGTGGCAATGTTCAAAAGAGAGTGAGGGAGGAAGATATGACGTCCCCTCGATGTAGGGTAGTTGTAGAGGACGAAATGCACGAGCACATTTTTGCCCGGGGATTGAGCGGTATGGGAAGAGGTAGGGTGGAGGTAGAAGTAGGAGGTGTGTAATTCGGAAGTAGAGTTGGTAGAGTGCTGGTGTAGAGGGGTGGGATGGAGGTACTAGCGATGGTGGGATGGGTCGTGTGCAATTCGAGAAATGAATTAGTGCACGGGGGGCAAAGTAGTGGATGCGTGGCAGATTGTCCATATAGTCATATGCATGAGTTATCTATGCGCGTATGAGGAGGCGAGGGATGCAGGGGGGACAAACATGGAACTTGGAACGCGAGGGAGAGCAAGGAGGTGTGGAGGCTCCCAGCATCGGGTTTCTTGAAGATAAACTCGGTTGGTGCGGTTTTGGGCGAGGCAGGGTCGCGGATGGGAGTAATGATCCGAGGGGATGTGGGGCGAGGTTATGAGGTAGCTTGTTGTAGGTGCGGGACCGATGGGATCCAAACGTGGTGGAGGCAAAGGCGGCTCTTCTAGGTCTCCAACAAGCTTGGCAGCAAGGTGTAAGTCGGGTTGTGCTGGAGTCAGATTGTTTGCATTCATAAATTCCTTGAGTTTGAGTTTATTTCCTTCTAGCTTTTTTGGTCTTATTTCTCTAAATGTTTTCATTTTTTTCTCTTAGGTTTGAGTCTTGTGTCATGTCAAAAGGTCGGGTATGTAGTAAAGTAGCTATTCTTATTGCTCACTTAGATCCAATAGGCTACTCGACTAGAGTTGGGTTGAGAGTGATCCGCCGAGTATACTTGACTTAGTAGCCGCAAATTTCAATGAAATTCCAGTCTGTTTCAAAAAGGGGGGGAAAAGTATCAAATGCTCACCATTAATGAATTTTTTTTTTTTTAAATTATGGGGATCACCATGGAAAATACTTCTTTTGTCAAGAACCACCTTATTTAGGCTCTGTTTGTTGGGACTGCATCTTTTGATCTAAACAGATCTGATTTGAATGACTCAAAAATGATATGATCGGATCGAATCTGAACTAGTTGAAATATTGATTGAAATCCAACGAATTAGTATCAATAATGGACCAAATTTTATTCATTGTTATTTGAGCAATTCTAATCTAATCTGACCTGATCTTGTTTGAAAGACTCTGATATTAATGATCTGATTTGAATAAATGTGAATTGATCTGATAACTACGTCTATTTAGTCCTATCAAAGCCTAAAACATTTTTGTGAATAACCACCTTACTTGTTACTTTCCTTTCCTTTTACTAGCTAGTCACACCATACTCTACTTTCCGGCCAATTATTTATATTGACTCGACTAATATGTGTTGAGTTTTCTTAAATTAAACTAAATTAATGTAATAAAGTGAATTTAATCTTATCTAATTTATCTAGTTTCTACAAATTTACTAATTGATTTTCTCTAAATAAATTTGCCTAAAATTAATTTAGTGAGCCCCGAGCTATTGGAATTACATTGTTTCCCCCAATGGTTTTTCTCTCTAGAACAACCCCACAAGGTTTCCTCCAAAACATGATTCTCTCTTCTCCAAAACCACTTCCATGCAATGATTGCTCTCTTTTGCAAAACGGTGAGTTATAAGAGTTGGCTTGAACTGTGTAGCGATGGAGCAAGGGAGGAGGTAGTTGGAGTGTAATAATGAGTGCGTAGAAAATCTAATTTATTAATTTTTTTTCATTATCATTAAACTAAAAATTTTAGTTAATTGGAGAATCTATTTTCCTTCGAGGTAATTAGTTTAATTAGAGCAAAAAAGAAAATATTAATCAAACAAAGTGAACCACAGATTTGGTCGGTCAACGCCCTTAATTGGGCGGAAAACGGATAAAAGAGTGGAAATAACAAGTAAGAGCATCCATATTGGTGAGACTCACGTTGGGTCTCAAATACTGATATGATGTCACATTTACATCATGCTAACATCAAATGAAGAATGAGACTCAATTTGAGACTATCGTCTTCAATAGTGAAACTTATATTTTGGGTCTTAAAATTTTATTTTACTAATTATTAATTAGGGCCAAAATAATATTAAAATTAATTATCTCTTTAGACTATTGAGACAGCCTCTATTTTCAGAGACCGTCTTAATTTGTGAGACTCTCCCCCTTGATCTACAATGGGGGTCTCTCATTTGGAGGCTCATTTTATCATCTTTGAGACTCATTTGAGACCCCCAATGTAGATGGTCTAAGGTAATTCCGCACAAAAAAACCATTTTAATAACATCATTTTTTACCAAAGTGGTACTCCCTCCTACCCACTATGATTTTCCCCTTTCGAAAATTGTTTTTGAGTAGCCATTTTTGGATCTACTTCTACAGCAAATAAAATACTCGTTTACCTTAAACTCAAATGGGTTTGGTAGAATGCACTGCAGAATTGAATATGTACTAATTTTTTCAACAAGTGAACGATTCATTTGGTTTAAAAGTAGCTCCGAACATGACTATTCAAAAATAGTTTTTGAAAGGAGAAAATCATTTTGGGTAGTAGGGAGTATTTTATAAAGTACCCCCACAATTGTTCCATTTTTTTATTTCCATTTAAACAAAAAGAGAGAGATAAGTGGACGAGTGATAGGGGGAGCACTGTGCTGTGGCACTGTTCACACAGCACATAAACGACAACAACAGCAAAGGGGCAGCGGAGCAAATAACTGGAAATTGTGGAAATTAGGAGGGAAGGGCTTCTAAGCAATAACTAAAAACAAAAAAATTCTTCTCCTTGGTTCACGACTTCACTGAGAGTTTTCATTCTCTACTTTCTTCGAGTTCTTTCATCCTCTCTCTCCTGTATTCTCAAACTTTTCGATCAATTTATACTACTCTCTCGCATTCTAAATACCTCATTCCATTTCTCTAGCACTCCATTTCGCAGTCACTAGTTCAGGTAATTGGTTTAATTTAAGAAATTAGGTTTAGTTGTTCATTGGAAAATATAAAATTGGGGGTTTTTGATAATGCTAATTTTATCTTAATTAGTTACGTTGTGAGTTGTGATTTGTGTGATTACTCACTTACAGGATTCAAGTCTTTCATCAACATCTAAAACCCGGTGCCATGGAAATCGAAGAGGATAAAAGATGGATCGAACATGAAGGTTAGAAATTTATATCGCTTATACAAAATTTTATTGATTCAATAGAAGAAATTAGGTTTTCAATTATTTTGGGCTTTTTCAATAATTTCATTTGTTGGGGGTTGTTTGTTAATGTGAATTATTGTAATGAGGTATATTTTCGATTTTTACTACTACTGGCAACAAGTTTATGAAAATTCATATGTTTGGTTTTTGCAAGAATCATATTTATTTCTAATGTTGAATCGTGAACTGAAAGTCGTATTGTCGGATAGAGCATTTGTATTGTATTATGAATTAGTTGTGTGATTGAGAAACAAAAATACGATCGATGTTGGTGGATATTATTATTGGAAGTGGTGGTTATGGTGTCGCTGTTTGTTATCCAAGCGTTCTTGTCTAGAGTCGAAATTGTTGAATGTGATTGAGAAATTTTTGAGTTTCGAAGTTGGTAATAGGTTGATGCACTTAAGGTCGGGTGTGCTTAAATCTTAGAAAAATCTAAAGAAGAGGTCACTGAACTTCCAAACTGAAACGGTACTAAACTAAAGTTGCGAACCCAACCTGAGCGACGTATTTGACACTTCTAATGGCAATTTTTGCATCTTTCAACATTTTTAGGCAATAGCCTACTCCTGATTACATTTTTCAGAATGTGCCAGTCTTAGTGTTACACATACAAAAAACTAGATAAGAATCACTTTTAATCTAAGCAGGTCCAATACTTGCTCTTTGACATGGAAATGTTCATGGGTTCTCTGAAGAGAATACTCAAGAGTCAAGTTTTGTTTCCTCTAATAGGTAACTTCCTGGCTTTTGAGGGTTTACCTTTCGTGAAATAGTTGAACTTTATGAATAGAAGCTTACTTGCACTAGAAAAAGGCAAAGTAGGCATCGGTTGATTAAGAAGCTGACGAATGGGTAGTGCTTCTTTCTTGTTGAGATTTTGAAATCCAATTATGTTCCGACAATTGCTGCATCTCTTTTCAAAATAGTATATCTTGTTGTTATACTATAATATTCCTTCATGTTTCATGGATTACTTTTTGTAGGTGAGGTGGCAAAAAGAGGCTAGGTTTGAGGGCATCTATTTGGACACCCTTGAAAAGCATGGTTTACGTCTTTACGAGATGTTGGAATGAGTTCTGCGAAGGACAGTTGCTCGGGAAGGCCTCGCCGAATACCTCCACAAAGGGAGCCCGGTTTTCACCAGGCGTCGCCCCTCCGAAGCTCAAGTCAGTATGATGGCTCGAGAAGGGGTTGCAAATAAGGACAAGAGATGCCTTTTATGCGTAAATCAAGGAGAATAATCAGAGAATAAAGAATGTCAGAAATGTTTTAGAACCTCTGCTTTGATGGGTCATAAAGGGGGTATTTATACTAAAAGAGGGAGGTCCTAGGAATAATCCTAGGTTTCCCCACTCAATCATGACCCTTTATTCCCCTCCCATCCAAGGGCTACCCTTAATGAGGGTTTATTGTATCACATGGGCCTTTACTAAGGTGCACTATTTTAAGGGCTATGGCCCATTCACAAAGTGGTACCAACAGAGCCCCTCGGAGCCTGGTCGCGCCCTTCGTTGTCGGCGAGGGCGGACTCATTAGTAGCGACTAGGCTACGACCCCTGGCCGCCCTTTATTGAGGTGTACTCTGTGGACCTTGGTAAAGCCATGCAATGCAACGTACCCTTTCGAGGCTTTTGTGCCGAACTTATATGAGCGATTTCTTAATGTGTCGAGCCAATAACGGCTCGAAAATTTCACACTTTTCGAGTCCTCGATCCCTCGCTTGGGAGAGCTCGAAAATTTCACCCCTCATTCGAGGGAGGGATGACTCGAACCAATAACGGCTCGAAAATTTCACCATTTTCGAGTCCTCGATCCCTCGCTTGGGAGACCTCGAAAATTTCACCCCTCAGTCGAGGGAGGAATGACTCGAACCAATAACGGCTCGAAAATTTCACCCTTTTCGAGTCCTCGATCCCTCGCTTGGGAGAGCTCGAAAATTTCACCCCTCATTCGAGGGAGGCTTCCGAATTCAATTTACAACTTGCGATTAAATTTTGAAATTAAACAACGTAATTTCAAAAAACAAAAATTAATTTGAACAGTTTTTCATGTCAGCCGCCCCTTGATTCCCGAGCGAGGTGACCTCGAAAATAAGCGAAAAACTTTTCGTTTCCCGCGCCATAATGATGATAGGGGCGTGTGGGAAGTTGTGTAGAAAACTTTTCGTTTCCCGCGCCGTAATGATGATAGGGGCACATGGGTAGTTGTGTAAAAAGTCTCGCTTTTACCCTTTTGCCGTTTACCTTCTCACCCTTATAAATAGGGGAGGGTTTCCTCATTTTCCTCATTTTTCTCACTTTCCTCATTTTTCTCGCTTTCCTCTCTTTTTCTGCTGCCGTTTTATTTTCTCCGGCTAGGTTTCCGACTCCGGCGTTGTTTCTTCTCCGCTTGTCCTCTCTTTCTTCTCCGATCACGGTATGCTCTCTTACCCTTTTCTCGTCGTTTTTTGCACGCTTTTATTGTACTTATTGTACTTTTTTTATTACCTCTTTGGTTACCTTTATTGTCGTTGTCGCTTCTTCGTTTACCCGGTGACGATCCGGGTTGTCGGTCCCACTCCGGCGGCAAGAAGATGTCGGCCGAGTGTGCTGGGATTGGGAACCCAGATAACACCCGATTGATTGCTCGGTTTCGAGGTCGGCGAAGAGGAGTGATCTGCCTTAGTGTCGACTCGCTTTTCTGGCATCGATCCTTCGATTTTTTCGACCTTTAGTCGACTCATCGAGTGTTGTGTGTTTTAGACCCGTCATCGGAGGAGGGGAAAACGAAAGGTAACGGCTCGCACGAGGCGAGGCCGTAACTGCCTTTCTTATTTTCTTTCAGATGGCGAGAACTAAACAAACTGCTCGCGAGCGGGCGGGGGGTTCAACAAATCCGAGAATGGCCCAAGCTGTTCTTGCCGATCCTAACTCGGTTGTTCACCCCTCGCAGGAACCACCCGACGCGATGGCGCCCCGAGCTCCAGTGCGAGTTAGTGCTAATACATTTACCACAGCGATGGTAGACGAAGGTTGGCATAGATCCCAAACGCCTCAAATGGTTCAGGCGTTCAGGGATGCTAACCAGATCTACGACCCGCTTGCTCTGGTCGTCCCTGCCGCGGGGTCTCTCTGCTCGAACCCTCCGGAGAATTATCTCGGAGTCTACCCGCAGGCGTTCGCATATGGGTTTCGAGTACTCCTATGCAATTTTGTGACGAGGCTTCTTAATCACTACGGCATTTGTCCCTCTGAGCTCACCGTCAATGCCCACATCACCCTGACGGGTTTTATCATGACGTGTCGAGCGGCTCGAATACCACTGTCTGTCAACCTCTTCCGCTACCTCCACAACGCTTCAAGCGATCAGTGGGGGTTTAAAAATTTTGCCGTCCGAGGCAAAACTGCGACGTATACCATCGTTACTCATCCTCCAAAACTTGGGCGAGGTCCAGAATGGAAATGCATGTTCTATTGGTTAACTACCAACGACGGCTCGCGGTTGGGCGACCACCTTAAGGTGTTACTCCGATCTCCTGCCGCTCGACAGGTCCACGACTCTCTACCCAGGCTTAACAGTGTTGAGGATCGCTGTGCAGACTACTTCCTTCAACCGCATAATCCCGACCCGGAGGAGGTGACATGGGTCCCTTCAATAAATCTGCTGAATGAGCCACTGTGGCTTATGTACTCGGGCCTAATTCCTCCCGAGACCGAGGAGGAGCGAAGTATGTCTCGGGATGTGTCTCGCACTGTTCCTTTTGTATGTATATCCTTGGCTGATCATTGTTCCTTTTGTAGGTGTCGTTCAGTCTGCGGTGAGGGCTCAGTTCCACGAGTGGCGCAAGACGATGCCAAACCTTAGCCGACTGATGGCCCAGCGAGCAAGAAAAGAGAGTTCGAGCGTCCGTCGCGACACGGTTCGGCAGGAGATTGTTCGACCGCCTCCTGAGGGAGATGGGGCTCGAGCGAGTGCAGGCCGCTCATGTGGTGAGCAGCCTTCCCCTTCGACTCGTCCCCCTCCATCGGGATCGGCTTGGACTCGTCCTCATCAGTGGGCTTCTGGGACTCCACTCCAAGCTACTCCTGTGAGTATACACGCGCCGGCCAGACCTGCATCGGGACCCTCGTCGAGGCCAAGGGCTTAGGGGGTCACGATTCGGTCTGAGCCGGCAGTTCCCGACACGGTCCCACTCTCATCCTCAGATGGGGAGGAGGAAGAGGTAATTTCGCCGTACTTTATTGTTGATACTTGCTATTAATTTCTGATGGTAACGACTCGCTTTCAGGCTCTCAACCACCGACGTCGCGAGAAGAGGCTGCTCGTGGAGGGCGAGACATCGGCTGCTAAGAGGTTGGATGTTGGTGCTTCGATACTTCCAACAGGTAACCTTTTCAACGTAGCTTTTCCCCTGTTGCCTGAGTAGCTTCTTCTAATTGTCTTTCGATCGTTCAGCCGAACAGCTCCAGGCCATGGCCATGCCTTCCATTCCAAATACTTCGAAGGCAGCCGAGGCGCTGTATGATCTCGCTCGCGAAATACCTCGCTCCAATGACTGGGCTCGACAGGCGGTGGCTCAGATTCTTCAGGTATGCTTGTACCCTTTCGTTTCTTCCTAACGCTCCATTTCCCTTCAACCCTATTTGACTCAACGCTTCTCTCGCAGGTCGCTGCGCTGGTATGTCAGGGCGAGATGCGGGAGGCGGAACGGGTCAAAGGAGGGGTCTGGAAAGAGAAGTGTCTCGCTGCTGAGTCAAGGCTGAAAGAGGTTGAGACAGCCAAGGAGGCGCTCGAGCAAGAGCTGGTGGGGGCGAAGCAGAACGTCGCTGACTGCCATGCGCAAAACGAGAAGGCGGTTGCTGCCATGTCCGCGGCGGACGCGAAAGCTTCTTCGCTCGATGCCAAGCTCACGAGGGCTAAGGCCGATGCTGACCAGTTATGTCTCAAACTAGTCAATGATTCGAGCCATGCGACCCTTTGGGCGAAGCGCGCTTTCTCGGCGGTTTCAACCTTCCTCGCTTCAAAAGGTTATGCCTACTTGAATGACCTTGCCGAGGCTGCTGCCAAACAAGCTGGCATCGAGTTGGGTCTTCGACTGGGATGGCAAGCTCTCGCGAAGTGTACTGAAGGCCGAGCCAACTTCGAGCTGGACGAAGAGCAGTTTGAGTCTGCCTTCCTTACTGAACTGGATATACACAACCAGGCCGAGTCTGGTGAAGCCCCTGAGGAGGGAGAGGTCGAGGACGACATTGAGGCGCTCGAAGCTGCAGCGGCGAGGGAGGAGTTGTTCGTCCTACCTGAGGCGTTCGACTTCACTAAACCTGCAGAAGATCCTGCACTTAACGCTGACAAATGATTATAATTTGCCTTTTTTCCATGTAACCGTATAATTTTTACATTCCTGTTCGCTGGCCGCCCCTTCGAGGGTTTATTGGTAGTTGTAAACAGTTTTGTCGGGGCCGCCCATTATTCGGGGTGTTTTGGCTCCGACCTTGTTATGTTAATCGATGTGGTGTGCCTTCGAGTGTTCTAGCCGTTATGTGCACAACTTGTTTGTTTTGCTTGTTCTGGTCATCCATGTGTAGTCTCGCCCTCGAGGCGAATAATGCTTCGGGGTAAAGGGCTCACTGCCTTTAGTCGCGAAGTTATTCTGCTCTTCGCATGGATGACGTATAAAACAGGGGTTTCAACCCAGTGCCATTTCGACGGCGAATTATAGTTCGAGGTGCCTCTATTTTACCATGGGTTGTGGTATACTATCGAGGGGTTCCATTAAATACTTGGTCGAAGCCCATCTGGTGATGGAGCCATTCGAGGGGAGGCTTCCCACTGGCCTCCTTTTCCAAGCTGAAGTTTAGGGAGCTACGGGATTTCATCCTTCGTAGAGTGAATTTGTTCTCAGCTTAACTTTTTATTCAACGCGAGCCCTAGCTGGGAAAGCGTGTCGCTACCAAGGTGGGGCAACTTCTAACCCACTCCGAGCGATTGTTATTTTTAACAAAGCCTTCGACCTTGGTAGGGCAATTTATACTTGTCTTTGGCGAAATGCCTCGAGCGACTCCCCGTATGGGCGATTACACTCTGCTCTCCTCGCGTAGAGGGGCTTTAAGGTGTACTTTTGTACCCTTCGAGTGACTTCCCATGCGGGTGATTGCGCTCGTCTCGTTTTATACTGAGTGGCTTCCCCTTTGGGCGATTGCACTCGGTTCCTTTTCGAGGAATATTGGGGCGCTTGGATCACCATTGCGCTTGATTTGTCGACCTTTTTGCCGATTTAAGGAGGGGGAGGGTTGGTTTACCACTATGGCTGAGTCAGAAAATGCTTTTACATCTGTGGCCCCCGCCGCCAGGCACATATGAATCCCTGCGACAAGGGCTTCATATTCAGCCTCGTTGTTGGTTGCCTCAAAGCCGAAGCGGAGCGCATATTCCATCCTCTCCCCTCCAGAGAGAATGACGATCATGCCTGCTCCGCTTCCAGCGGAGTTGGACGAACCATCAACATACAGCGTCCAATGTTCCTTCATCGGCCCCTCTGGCTCGCTGAAGGCTGCCTCTACTACGAAGTCGGACAAGGCCTGCCCCGCGAGGCGGCGTCTCGGCTCGTGTTCGATGCCGTGGCTTTTCAGCCCACAAGCCCATCGAGGAAGTCTTCCGTTTCCATCCAAATTGTTCAGTATTTTCTCCAAAGGGTAATTGGTTCGCACAACAATCTTATGACTTTGAAAATATGGTCGGAGGCGTCGGCTCGAGATAAGTAATGCTAGAGCGAGCTTCTCGAACAGAGGGTATCGCAGCTCAACCTCTGCGAGGGTGTGGCTCACGTAATACACGGGGCTCTGGACTTTCTCTCGTTCGACTACCAGGACGGCTCCGACCGCTTGTTCATTCGCTAACAAGTATAGGTATAACTCCTCCTTCTCACGAGGCACGCATATCTTTGGGATGTTGGCTAGGTATTGTTTCAGCTCTTGGAATGACTTCTCTGCCTGCTCATCCCATTCAAAAAATTTCTTTTTCTTGAGAACGGCGAAAAAAGGTAGGCAGCGGTCGGCCGACTTCGCAATGAAGCGTCCAAGGGCGGCCACGCACCCTGTTAACCGTTGCACACTTTTAACGTACTTGGGAGAAGGCATGTCTAAGATAGCTTTGATTTTTTCTGGGTTCGCATCGATCCCCCTCTGGCATTTCCCAGTAGTCACCCTGAATGCACACTTCTTCGGGTTCAGCTTCATCCCATATTTTCTTAGTGTTTCGAAGGTTTCTCTCAGATCTTTTTGGTGGTCACCGGCTAGGACACTTTTGACGATCAGGTCGTCAACGTATGCCTCCATGTTCCTCCCAATCTGCTCCTTCAACAATTGGTTCACCAGCCTTTGGAACGTGGCCCCGGCATTCTTCAAGCCGAACGTCATTACCCGATACATATACACCCCCAGTCGTGTGATAAAAGCAGTTTTCGGTCGATCCTCTTCATCCATCGGAACCTAGTGGTATCCGGCATATTCATCCATAAAGCTCAGCAGCTCGTGACCCGAAGTGGAGTCTACCAACCGATCCATTCGAGGTAGCGGCTGACTGTCCTTTGGACAAGCTTTGTTCAAGTTGGTGAAGTCGACGCACATTCTCCACGACCCGTTTGGCTTCTTTACTAACACCACATTGGACAGCCAAACCGGGTATGTGCACTTCCTGATATATCGAGCTCCGAGTAATCGGTCGACCTCTTCCTTGATGGCTTGGGCTCGTTCCGTCCCAAAGTGTCGCTGCTTTTGATGAACGGGCTTCTTTGAGGGATCCGCGTTCAGCTTGTGAGTAATGACCGAGGGGTCGAGCCCCGGTATTTCCTCGACAGCGAACGCAAACATATCCTTATATTCTTCAGCAATGCTATCAGAGGGGCCTTAACCTCTGGTTCGAGGGCCTTGCCCACTCGAACCGTTCGGTCGACTCTGTCCTCTTCTAGAGCTATTTCTTCAGTTTCTTCGAAGGGCTGGGTGGGCCCTTCGAGGCCGTGCCTGGCATCAATACTTTCCACACAAAAAGTTTCAGCCGCGCCCTTCGCTTGGCTTGCTTCCTTCTTTCTCTTTTTTGAGGGTGACTCTTCAGTTGGTGTTTCGCTAGGGTTCACCATGGAAGGCCTGAGTCCAGCGTGATAGCATTCGCGAGCGACCTTTTGGTCGGCTCGGACAATCGCGGCTCGGCCGTCATCTGTGACGTACAACATTAGCAGTCCCAGGGGAAAAACTAGCCCCACAATATCGTTCAACAATGGCCTTCCAATGACAATGTTATATGCGCCCGGTATGTCGATAATTACAAACTCGAGATTGGCTCACCTCATATCAGCACCTTGGCCGACGGCTCCCGGGAGGCGTATCGTTCCCATTGGATAGATCGTTTGCCCTCCGAAGGCTACTATTGGCTCACGAAGTGCCATGATGTCCTTTGATGTATACTTCAGTTGTTGGAGGCACTCAAATGTCATTATATCCACGGACGAGCCTGTGTCGACCAAAGATCTTCTCACTTGTTTGTTGGTCACCTGCATGGTGATCACCATTGGATCGTCATGAGGCGTCCGAACGTTTTTAATGTCTGATTGCTGTATCACCATGGTAGGAATTCTGATCTCGGGGAGCGCTGTCGCGACCGAGTTGACAAAAAGCCTCATGTTGGTCTTTCGACCTCGATGACTCGGTCCTCCACTCGCGAGGCCTCCTGATATGGTATTGATTACGCCAGGGCTTCGAGCCCTGGCTCCATTTCCTGCCTGACCGCCACCACGAGGGCCCCTTTGGTTGTTGTTTTGCCGGTACCGGTCCCTCTGCCCTTTCAGACGCTTCAAGTAACGGTTCAGTAATCCATTATCGGCTAACTTCTCAAGCACCTCCTCGAGGTCCTTGCAGCTCGCAGTGCCATGACCGTTCTCCATATGGTATTCACAGAATGCGCCCATGTTCCTCCGATCGTCCTGTGTCATGGGTCGGGGAGACCTCAGTAGGTCCGTCTCCTTGATCGCCATGAACACAGTCCTGAGCGAAGTGTTAAACCTGTATGGCTTTTTGATGAGAACAGGGGGTCCGAGCCGATCCTGGACTCTGACTCGGGACATCGAGGCTTCATTGTGTCCTGCCCTGTTCACCAGGGAGGCATTAATGTGGGCGGCGGCTCGTTTGTATGCGTGTTCGAGCGTCTTGGGTTCACGCTTCGCTAGGTCGTATTTACACTTCCCTTCGGCCATCCCTTGCACCAATGCGCTCACCCCCATTTTGTCGGTCAGGTTGGCAATGTGCGTGGCCGTCGAGGGGAACCTCTGGATATAGTCGTCAAGGGACTCCTTGTCTCCTTGCTTCACGGCTGTTAAATGTATTGATGTTTTCTTCCTTGTTTTGCTGGTGACGAAGTGTCCAGTGAACTTCTTCTTCAGCCCAGACCACGAACGGATGCTTCCGGGTGGTAACTTGTCGAACCACCGTTGAGCGATTCTCGTCAGCGTGGTTGGGAACAGCCGACATACCGTTGCCTCGTCCTCGGTCATGTATCCAATGTTATGCATGTAAGATGATAAATGGTCAAAAGGGTCATCAACTCCATCATATTCCCTCATTTTGGGCTTCTTCACCCCGGGGATCCTTTCGGCCTCGAGAATCCATCTAGTAAAAGGTGACTCGGAGGCGAAGGTCTTCCTGGTTCGGTGTGAGCGGTGAGAGCGGTGTCTCGAGCTTGCCTCGCTTTCCGAAGTAGACTCTGAGTCATCGCTCGCTGAGTCCGAGCTGATCTCACGAATCGCGCTTCTGGAAGGCTTAGATGGTATGGGCGCCATTCGCGGGAAGCGTGATCTCCTTCTGCTTTGGGGTCGGCTTCCGCCAGACTTAGATCTTCTGGTAGGCTCTTCCTCAACCGAGATGCCTTTACCCTTATCCTTCGCACCGATCCCCGAGTGCTTTCTCTGCGAAGCCTGAGTCGCCTCTCTCTCTTCCCTCTTTCTCTTCAGAGCACTGATGGTATCCCTTAACTCAGGTGGGTTGTGCTTATCATAAATCGCCTTAATTCTTTGGACGACTGCTGTTGTTCGCTGCGAGGGCGTCTTTCGAGGACCTCGCTTATGCTTGCTCTTGGTGGGGGCTATCTCGACAACTGGCGTCTTAGCTAGGGAAGCTACCCGCTTCTCCAACTCGGCCATCCTCTCACCCATCTGGCGCTGTAGCTTGGCCTGCACCTCAAGCCTCGCCCGCGCCTCGGCGAGCTCTTTCATCAAGGCCACATCTCGGGGATGCGGCTCACTCTCCTCATAATCTTCATATTCTTCCTCGAGATCCACCTGCTCCTTGGGATTCTCTTCGGGAATGGGCTGCGCTCCCCCCTTTGGTGTTGACCGCTCCGCCTCGAACGCCCTCGACGAACCCTCGCCAGGGTTGTCGGGGCGCGAGGGATTCGGGTCAACAAGTCCGAGGATGGGGTTTTCGCTCGCAGTACCCCCCTTGGACCGAGCAGGTCTTCCTCTCGGGGCCATCTTACCAAGAAGCGTTTTTGGTATTCTCGAACGACTTTTCCTTACGAACTGTCCCCACAGACGGCGCCACTTGTTAGAATGAGTTCTTCGAAGGACAGTTGCTCGGGAAGGCCTCGCCGAATACCTGCAAAAAGGGAGCACGGTTTTCACCAGGCGTCGCCCCTCCGATGCTCAAGTCAGTATGACGGCTCGAGAAGGGGTTGCAAATAAGGACAAGAGATGCCTTTTATGCGTAAATCAAGGAGAATAATCAGAGAATAAAGAATGTCAGAATTGTTTTAGAACCTCTGTTTTGATGGGTCATAAAGGGGGTATTTATACTAAAAGAGGGAGGTCCTAGGAATAATCCTAGGTTTCCCCACTCAATCATGACCCTTTATTCATCTCCCATCCAAGGGCTGCCCTTAATGAGGCTTTATTGTATCACATGGGCCTTTACTAAGGTGCACTATTGTAAGGGATATGGCCCATTCACAAAGTGGTACCAACACGAGGATTCAATTTTGTCGAAAAGATTGGCTAAATTAGTGTTGTTTCGTCCCATCCTTTGCTCACTTGTCACTTTTATACGTATCGATTAGAGTTTATGTGCTGTTATCTTCTTAATTGGTGTTACAGCGGAGGAGACTGATGATACGATCAGGTACTGCTTAAGTTGGCTTTATTTTTTATCTTCTGTGTGGAAGGGGGTATTTCAAGCTGTGGAAGCAATTTGAATCATTTGATTACTAATTGGGGAGGTCATCTCGATCATATTCAATGAGTTCAAATTTTGAGTCTTCTGGGCTCTGGCAATGTTTAGGACAATCTTTAAGATGCGAAAATGGACTATTCTTTACCCTATCCTCCTAAACTCGTTATATGTTCTCAATTTCACTATTTCACCACCATATTTCTTTCCGTTTTCGCTCACTATGATTTTCCACGCATAATTTTTGTACTCAGAACTACATCGAATAAGTAGTATAATAATGTCGTCTGCATTTACTTGTTGTTATATTTTTACATTTAAAGGTTTAGAGTAATTGGATTATGCAAGTTATGTTCTCTACAACTAGACTTAGATATGTGACTTAGGTCATGTGCGATTCAACTTATTAAACAACGTTTTCAAATCAAATTAGATTTATTCAAATCATATCAAATCAGGTCATAACTATCCAAATAAAAATCAATGAATGTGGTCTACTTCTAGTTATAAATTCGTCTAAATGCAGTTAATTTATCAATAAATTTAGTTCAGATCAAATCAAGTTTATTCAAATCAAACCAGATCAGGAAACTGCAGTCCAATCGCACATGGCCTTAGTAATAGTCTACTGTCATAATTTAGGCTCCGTTTGATAGGGGTGTATCTTTCTGATCTGATTTGATTGCTCCCGATGTGATTTGAATGACTCTGACCTAATATGATCTGAATTTGTTCAAAGATTGACATTCAACGAATTAGTATCAATAATGGACCAAATTCATTGATCGTTATTTGATCACTTCTGATCAGATTTGAATGACTCCGATCTGATCTGAATGACTCTGAACCCATGTGAATACAACTTTCATTAAGTCCTTTCAAACAGAGCCTTATGTGTCGTTTGGATACCCTCAAAATCTATAGGAATTTTATTTTCCTAGGAATCGTATTATCATGAGTTGTTTGGTTACCATAAAGTGTAGGAACTGGAAATTCCCATGCATTTCCAATTCCTCCAAAGTGTAGGAATTTAATTACCTTGGAGGGCTAGGTAAGCAGAAATTCTCATGAGAATGAAATTCCCTTGTTAATAACAAATTTCCCCAATTCCCATACTTTCTTAATTCCTAGGATTTGTAAGTTCACGGGAATTCTGACATCTCGAGTCTATCCAAACGACACCTTAGAAGTAGATCACTGGTTGTTCTATTGTTATAGTCAAATAGCACACTATTACGACAATTCCAAACTCTCGTTAAAAGATTGTGTAAGGCAATCTCCAAGAGTCGCTCTTAAAATTACTAAATTTAATTCTAGGTAAATTGTGATTGTGTCTAGGGAGTGAATTAGTCTTTCTGTGTTTAAGAAGTAAATTTAGGCTTAATAGAAGAGAAATGAATAAAGCTTGAATTAACACATCAACGCATGTAGCAAAACAAGTAAAACAACTATGTGACTTTTACAACTAAATAACTTCATCAACCGACAATATATGTAACATGATAAATATAAGATTACATACCACTCACCACACTACCAAAGTATGAAGGCAACAACAATATTTAGGAATTATAGAAAGTTGTATAATTGAAGTATAATATTAGAGGGTATGTACACTATATGATTAAGTAGTCTAAATGTATATGGATACTCAAATTTGTGCCTAATCTGAAATTAGAGATGGAATAAATCATTTTCCTTCTCAAATTTTGAGACGATCAATCAACCCTATCTAAAATTTTGTGAAGAAGGAATTTCCAAGCATCGATCTACACAATTTTCATAATTCTAGGCCATATTACTAAACTTTTCACTATATACAAATACATTTTATTTTTTATAGGCTATATGGGATAGATTCGAACCCACGTCTTTGTGCAAATGCACATGCTCTTCCACAGTTGAGCTAATAACCTCTAAAGAGTGACAACAGCTATTGACATGACATCATATAACATTGAGAACTCACATAAATGCTAAATCGACAAGCTTGCGATAAAAAAGGTACGATTAGAGATAGTGCTACACACTGAAAAACATCAAGTCAATATTCATACAAGTATATAACCAGCGCTTTCCACTGCTCACATCCACAAAAAGACCAACATTACTATGGTGTTCAGACAGACAGGAGCCCAGTCCTCTGCATCTACCAGCACCTGTCAAGCCTGTACCAACGTATTTGTGTGTAAGGGGCTCATCAGTAGCTGCTGCTTTCCTATAGTTCCGCTGTGGTGGGATTCTACATTACAACACGACAACCACATAAGGCTTAGTAAAACTATTTGGGTCGGCTAACAGGAAACGTCATACGTGACTCTTAGTTTCGTTGGATTATGTTATTATTATTATGTTATTTGAAATAGTAGCTCTATGCCTTTATGTGTCTAAATAGTATTATTATGTTATTTGAAATATTATTTTACAAAACAGGTGTAAGTTACATTGTCTTACAAAGAGGTATAACGGAATTTTGTTGATTCGCTACACATTTTTTGACGTATTATATTAGTAACTTATGTTGTCGTAAAGTGGGATTATATTTTATAGGAATAATATTATATTATTTCATATAATAATCGTCTCAAAGTAAATGTAAGACTTTGCTCATAAATGGATAAGATGTGATTTAAATGGATAAGAGGGAGTAAAACTTATCTACCATTGTTACTAATATGGGTCTCAAATATGTGATTTAAATCAATGTCTCTAATAGATTGAAGATCGACCTTTAGTCATACTCTAGGTCAAGTTAGATTGTTTTACAAAGAGGTATATAATGCAACTTTAGTTGATTCGCTACATATATTTTGGCGAATTATATAACTTATGTTGTCGTAAAGTGGGCTTATATGTCTCAGGAATAATATTATATTATCTCATATAATAATCGTCTCAAAATATATGTGAAACTTTTCTCATAAATGGGTATATGTAGCAAGTGAACACCACAAGAGTCTATTGTATGTGAACTTTTGATGTACATGAGACTTGGGAGGTAGTCGCTTACAAAATTGCATGTGATTTCTTTTACACAAGAGGTAGAACTAGAGGACCTAAAGAGTTGACATCCACCAATTTGCACCATTTTTGACACCCATGAATTTGAACTTGTTTACTCCCCGTCACAAGAAAACAACTTGAACCTGTTTACTCACATATGAGTTTGTCTTACAAGATATTTTCTCATGTGCATTGAAATTAGCCTATGTAGAAGTCGAACCTACATCTTCTATGCATTAACTAAAAGCATAGTGCTCTCCGGATAGAGCTAATAGGTTTTCTCTACCAAATTACCAAATCAACAACTAACTAAAAGTTCGTGGGTGATAATGAACCAACCCCACATAGACAAAAGAAGCACAAAGTGAATTGCTTTGACATGAGTAGGTATGAAATTTACCAGTTCTGATAACGCCTAGTTGTATTGCTGACTTCTTTTAATGACTATCGATACATTAAGGAAATCAATGTTCAAAAATTATGTCCAGCATTATGGATTTGCCCATTCCAATCGCTCATTCAAAGTTTGCAATCCTTTTTGACAAGAAAACTGACTTCAACTTGCTCTTAGCTACCCTTTGTAAGTTCTCTGACCACCACTAAATTATCAAAAGCCGGACATCACAATGAAAAAAAGACTAGTAGGGCTACTTACTCCAAGAGTAAGAAAATGAAACAAAAGAAGATACCACATATACTAACATGTAGTAAATGCAAATTCAAAACTACAAAAGAGACAATCACACAACATAATTGTTCTCAAGAACAGGAGGTGCAAATGTGGCAAGTAAGGCAAATTTGGTTCTATCTCGTTTCACACTTTCAGATTTGAAGAAGGTGAGCAGATGCCATTGTGGGCAGAGATTAAATATGCAAAGCACGAGTAAAAAACAATAGCAAGAAACAAGGGAAGAGAAAGGAGAACAGAGAAGCACCATCTGATGACTACGTAAATATGTGTTGCACCCAAGTAAGACAAATTTGTTTGCAATTATTCGATGTAGTTCTGAGTACAAAAATTATGCGTGGAAAATCATAGTGAGCGAAAACGGAAAGAAATATGGTGGTGAAATAGTGAAATTGAGAACATATAACGAGTTTAGGAGGATAGGGTAAAGAATAGTCCATTTTCGCATCTTAAAGATTGTCCTAAACATTGCCAGAGCCCAGAAGACTCAAAATTTGAACTCATTGAATATGAGATGACCTCCCATATTAGTAATCAAATGATTCAAATTTCTTCCAGAGCTTGAATTACCCCCTTCCACACAGAAGATAAAAAATAAAGCCAACTTAGGCAGTACCTGATCGTATCATCAGTCTCCTCCGCTGTATCACCAATTAAGAAGATAACGGCACATAAATTCTAATCGATACGTATACAAGTGACAAGTGAGCAAAGGATGGGACGAAACAACACTAATTTAGCCAATCTTTTTGACAAAATTGAATCCTTGTAAAGACGTAAACAACGCTTTTCAAGGGTGCCCAAATAGATGTCCTCAAACCTAGCCTCTTTTTGCCACTTCACCTACAAAAAGCAATTCATGAAACATGAAGGAATATTACAGTTTAACAACAAGATATACTATTTTGAAAAGAGATGCAGCAATTGTCGGAACATAATTGGATTTCAAAATCTCAAAAAAAAGAAGCATTACCCATTCGTCAGCTTCTTAACCAACCGATGCCTACTTTGCCTTTTTCTAGTGCAAGTAAGCTCCTATTCATAAAGTTCAACTATTTCACGAAAGGTAAACCCTCATAAGCCAGGAAGTCACCTATTAGAGGAAACAAAACTTGACTCTTGAGTATACTCTTCAGAGAACCCATGAACATTTCCATGTCAAAGCGCAAGTATTGGACCTGCTTAGATTAAAAGTGATTCTTATCCAGTTTTTTGTATCTGTAACACTAAGACTGGCACGTTCTGAAAATGTAATCAGGAGTAGGCTATTGCCTAAAAATGTTGAAAGATGCAAAAATTGCCATTAGAAGTGTCAAATACGTCGCTCAAGTTGGGTTCGCAACTTTAGTTTAGTACCGTTTCAGTTTGGAAGTCCAGTGACCTCTTCTTTAGATTTTTTTAAGATTTAAGCACACCCGGCCTTAAGTGCATCAACCTATTACCAACTTCGAAACTCAAAAATTTCTCAATCACATTCAACAATTTCGACTCCAGACAAGAACGCTTGGATAGCAAACAGTGACACCATAACCACCACTACCAATAATAATATCCACCAACATCGATCGTATTTTTGTTTCTCAATCACACAACTAATTCATAATACAATACTAATGCTCTATCTGACAATACGACAGTCAGTTCACGATTCAACATTAGAAATAAATATGATTCTTGCAAAAACCAAACATATGAATTTTCATAAACTTGTTGCCAGTAGTAGCAAAACTCGAAAATATACCTCATTACAATAATTCACATTAACAAACAACCCCAAACAAATGAAATTATTGAAAAAGCCCAAAATAATTGAAAACCTAATTTCTTCTATTGAATCAATAAAATTTGGTATAAGCGATATAAATTTCTAACCTTCATGTTCGATCCATCTTTTATCCTGTTCGATTTCCATGGCACCGGGTTTTAGATGTTGATGAAAGACTTGAATCCTGTAAGTGAGTAATCACACAAATCACAACTCACAACGTAACTAATTAAGATAAAATTAGCATTATCAAAAACCCCCAATTTTATATTTTCCAATGAACAACTAAACCTAATTTCTTAATTAAAACCAATTACCTGAACCAGTGACTACGAAATGGAGTGCGAGAGAAATGGATTGAGGTATTTAGAATGCGAGAGAGTAGTATAAATTGATCGAAAAGTTTGAGAATACAGGAGAGAGAGGATGAAAGAACTCGAAGAAGATAGAGAATGAAAACTCTCAGTGAAGTCGTGAACCAAGGAGAAGAGTTTTTTCTTTTTAGTTATTGCTTAGAAGCCCTTCCCTCCTAATTTCCACAATTTCCAGTTATTTGCCCCTTTACTGTTGTTGTCATTTATGTGCTGTGTGAACAGTGACACATCACGGTGCTCCCCCTATCACTCCTCAGATAAGTGGGGAAGCACCGGATACTTAGGACAAGTGCGATTTTGACAATTGAACCACTCGTGTCATGGTGTGGTGTGGTCATCTTTTTGTCTCCATTCTTTTCTATATTCCTCTGATCGTCTTCACTTCCCTTGACTCTTCGTCAAGTTTAGAGGGTCACAACTCACAATTGTTCTCCAGGTATGTTTTTTTTTTTTTTTTTTTTTTTTTTTTTATCGACACCCATCATCACGTTTACGATTGACTTGTTTCACAAGCTTTTTAATTTGATCAAATATAAGCAAGACTGAATTCCTGTGTTCTTCTTTTTATGTTTTACTTATCTTATGATATGCATGCATTTCTTTCATTTTCTTTAGTTGCGATTAGCTTTGTTATTAGATTGTGTTGGTATGTTACACAAAGTGTTAGTTGAGTATGTACTTGGCTCACATAGGAAGTGAAAGTAGCAACAAAAACAACCAGGCTTAGTCCCCAACTCGCAATTGGGGTCGGTTAACATGAATCGTCATATGACACCATCGTATTATGGTGCCTGTGGAAATGAAGAGAGTAGGGAGAACATAATATTAGGGTAAATTATATAAGTTTTGACGGAAAATTATGGCAAAATGTTTAATTGATAGGAAGTGAAAGTAGATATGAAGTTCAATTCATGAGAAAGAAATGCCTGCATCCAATTTATGTGAATTTCCGGAATTGGCTTTTATTGTCGATGGAGGAACCCATGGACAAATTTCTACTCCCCCCATTTTACCATATACACGGTCACCAAAGAAACAATTGACAATTCTCATGTAAACAAATCTGATATTATACTAATCGCGAGGGAGCGAAACAATCTCTAAGTTTGTGTAAAAATATCTGTCAATGTGCGGTTGTATGCTAGCAGCTCTCGTAAACATACTTGCGATACGTGAGTATGCTAAGTAGGAATGGGTTGGTCCTAAAGAACTAATTGTCTAATTTTATTATGTAATCATCTGTCATTTCAGGATCAGTTTGATAATTTCATTATAGTTAGCAAGACGATACCTTTCTGTGTATATCCTGTAATTTGGAATCCAAATTAGAAATGTTTTTGTTTGTGTATGTGTGTGTATGTGAGGATTTATGTATACAGTATATATGTCCCTAATGCATGGGTATCACTCTGTGTTTGCTTATGGTTTTTATCAGTTGTTTCTAAATGGGTGAAGATACTCTACCTGCGTTTGAGTCACCTCGGCCTCGATCAGGTTTGTTAAGAGATCAAGTGCAGTTAGTTCAAAGAAAGGACTGTAATCGACATGAGATTGTTTCCATTGAGGGTCGCTTGTCATTTGAGAAAGGATTTTTCGTAGTGATCCGTGCTTGTCAACTGTTAGCTCAGAAGAATGATGGAATAATTTTGGTAGGGATAGCTGGTCCATCAGGTGCTGGCAAGACAGTTTTTACTGAGAAAATCCTGAACTTTATGCCTAGTATTGCTGTTATATCAATGGACAACTACAATGACGCCAGTCGACTCATTGATGGGAACTTTGATGGTGAGGTCTGACATTCATCTTACATAGTTCGTTCTTTGATTCTGAAATGTTGGATTATAGGTACACTTTGTATGTTGTCATCTGCAATGTTTCTTGCATCTGAAATATTAGACACAGCTAAAATGGTTTTAGAAGCTTTTGACAATGTCCAGTACTAGTGCCTTTGTCTATATGTACTTTCCCTCCTGTTCAGTATCTATTGGATGTTGATGTTTTGTGTGCTTCAAATTCAACTGTTTTCTTTTTTTTTTTTTTTTTGAAATGAGCTTCAAATTCAACTTTCAGTTTCATTGTTAGTAGGAACCGCATGAAAGGTATTACTAGATAATTGGTCTAAGGATATTCCATAGACTGAGTAGAATTTTGGCAGATAATGTTCTCCCAATATTATCTGATTACTGATACCTCCCCTTAGTCATCTATGTGTGTTGCTATTTGAATTTTTTAGATAATCATGAACGGTGTCTCTACAACTACATTCTCATATTGCAGATGAGAACATATGCAAGAGCCTCAATCTGTTATCACGCAGGCTTTGATGTCATAAAAGTCGTCTATTATACTTGTCTTCCCTTGCTGAACCTTTTAGATTTTGATTTAGTTTCATGCGACTCTGGAAATCATGATGCATATGTTTGTCATTAATTAATTTTGTTAGATGTGAATAATCTCCCCTGGTGGGATATTGCTTGCCAGTTCTTCAATTGTCGAGTTGAAATATAAATATTCACCGCTTTTGTCATTGATCTTGCTATGCACCAACTTCAATATGTGGACTTGTTAAAAGCCCTTACAATGGTTCTATTTCCAAGCAGACCCACGATTGACAGATTACGACACATTGCTTGATAATATACGTGACGTAAAAGCAGGAAAGGCTATTCAAGTTCCAGTTTATGATTTCAAGTCTAGCTCTCGTTCAGGATACAGGTTTGGATGGCTTGGCCATATTCTTCTGTCTTTACACCCCCCTCCCCAAATCATAATCGCCAGGCGTAACAGATATCTTGGAACTCATAAATGTGAAAAAATCTGACCGCCTTTATTTTCCTGTTGTTTGATACCCTCAGAGAAATTTTTACAAATTAATCCGTCTATCTCCCTGTCTGGATGGTCATATATAGTTGCGGCCTAGTGGCTGACGCTCTACTGATGCATTTTATATACCCGTTCTTCCCCTTTAATGTCCTGTGCTTTCTTTCTTCCAAGGGGTGTTGCAGATGGAATTATTCAAGTTAAAGCTTATAGTGTAGCCAAACATAAGGCTTCATGCTTAGACCTTGAGCTTGACTAAGTCCATTTTCAACGTGATTGTCTAAAATTCGTTTTCCCAAGCGTGCACTTCATTTATACGCATCTCGCTTATTACTGCAGGACACTCGAGGTACCGAGCTCCCGTATAGTAATCATCGAAGGTATCTATGCTTTGAGTGAGAAATTGAGGCCTTTGCTAGATCTTCGTGTGTCAGTCACTGGTGGAGTACATTTTGATTTAGTTAAACGTGTTTTACGGGACATTCAACGTGCTGGGCAGGAACCTGAGGAAATTATTCATCAGATCTCGGAAACGGTTGGATCTTTTTTTTCAGTTGCCTTTTCTTATAATCTTTTTAGTTTGAAATGAGATGAATAGCATATCTATTTGTCAGTGAAGATTCTCTTAAAGCTATGCGTGGTTTCCATCATCCTATGACAGGTATATCCTATGTATAAGGCTTTCATTGAGCCAGATCTTGAAACAGCTCATGTAAAGATTATCAACAAATTTAATCCATTCACTGGCTTTCAGAACCCCACTTACATTTTAAAGGTTGGAATGCTTATTTGTTACATTAAGCAATTTTGCACATTTTTAAGTACCCTGATTTATTGTCCCTACCTCTTTAACTATGAGGTTGCTCTCATTATAGTCCAGAAAGACTGTAACAGAGGATCAAATCAAGGGAGTGCTTTTGGAGCAACACAAGGAAAGCAAAGAGGAGACGTATGACATATACCTTCTACCGCCGGGTGAAGATCCTGAAGCCTGCCAATCATATCTCAGGATGAGGAACAGAGATGGCAAATACAATCTCATGTTTGAGGTTTTGGCTGCCTTCTTTAACATTTGAGTTGATACTCCATAGTTTGACATCTTATGGGACATATTTTGAATATAGCAAATCGCCCTTGAAGCTGTTCTGCAGTTGCACCAGGCTAATTAGCTGTCGACTTCTGGAGTGTAGTATTTCTGGTTTGCTGAAGATAGAGGTTGTTGATGCACAATTAGTAAATTTATCTAGGGCATTATCTATGGCAAATCTGTTTTCAGAGTTAGAAATTAAGTACCATTCAAAACCAGGAGAAAAACGACCATCTTAAGGAGCTACTGAAAGGATAATTTGCGGATATTTTGGGGGTCTCTTGCCAGTTTGACCCTTTGACGGAATATGTTATGAAAAACATGTGAAGTGCAGGAGTAATCCTTTTGAGTAAGAGACCTTTATCTTCTAAGTAGTTGTACTTGCTGATTTCAGGAATGGGTCACCGACAGTCCGTTTATAATATCACCTAGAATAACTTTTGAAGTCAGCGTCCGGCTTCTTGGTGGGTTAATGGCATTGGGATATACGATCGCCTCTATCCTGAAAAGACGCAGCCATGTCTTCGCTGATGATAGGGTTATTGTGAAAATTGATTGGCTAGAGCAGCTGAATCGTCAGTATGTTCAGGTATTGAAATCTGGACCCTTATTTATGTATAATAATGTGTAAACCATTGCATTCCCTGAATTATCTTCCAATGGTTTTACTTGAAAAAAGAAAAAGAAAAAAAAGTAGTCTCTTTGTAAGTGGTTCAATATTCCTTGTAAGATATGTATAATGCTCTAATAATCGACTTCCCTATAATTGAAAATATTATGGGAATTTATAGTACATAGCATAAGCAAGTGCATCACCCCTAACCTAATGGCTAATACAATGTACCTTGTAGGTGCAAGGTACATAATAAATTACATACTCCGTATTCACCCTGTAGACTATATCCATCCTCTATCTATATTCATCCTCTATCATTCCTAAATGGTTCACAACGTTTTTGCAATTTTATGGCGTACACAAGAGGTTACTGGATGACAATTCATGTTAGCCGACCCCAAATCATTTTGGGAATAAGGCTTGGTGGTTGTTGTTGTTGTTGTTGTTGTTGTTGTTGTTGTTGTACTGTATTAATGGGGCTTTGCAGATACTTTTGTGTATGATGTATACTGGAGTTGTTTTGTTTCTTTTATGTTTGAACTGGGAACAATGGACTGATTGAATTGTCTTCCTGGTTTACAGATCCAACTTTTCGGTTCTTCAGAAGGCTCTGTTTGTTTAGATCTATGATTCATTGTTAAATCTCTTCTGATGAAGTAGTAATAAAGCATTTTTATTTGTCTTAAGTTTACTTGGCCTTTGATCTGTCGAGAAACTTTAAGCTCATGCCGGCTTGGTTATAATATTTGTCTTCATGTGTAGGTTCAAGGAAAAGATCGCTCATATGTCATGTTTGTAGCAGAGCAGCTGGGTTTAATTGGTTCATATGTTCCACGAACTTACATTGAACAAATTCAGCTAGAGAAGCTTGTAAATGATGTCATGGTACGAGCTCCAAGTATAGATTTCTCGACTCTTTGCTTGCATGTGGTCTCTTTGCAGGTATGATAGCTAACTGTCTGCAGGAACTGCCAGACGACTTGAAGACAAAGCTCAGCATAGATGATGAGGTAGCTTCTAGTCCAAAAGAAGCACTTTCTCGAGCCTCAACAGACAGACGTGTCAAACATCTGAACCGGTACTTTATTATTGCATTCATTTTTTTAATCTCTCCGATGACTTGTTTTTGTTCTTTCTTTTCGATACAATTTCTTCTGTATTGGTGTTAACATTTCATGCCCTTTGTTTTTGCAGAAACATGTCTCGTTCATTTTCAACACACAGGGAGACGCATCTGTCTAAGCTTACAAAGCTTAGTGTTAATGAAAGGAACTTTGGCTCGAGTTTACCTCGATCACCTGCAGGAGCTCCAAACCAAGTGAGTAGCTACTTCTTAGAAATTCCTTTCCAAATGCAACTTGATCGTCATCGCTCATCAGGCCTGTCGTTTGTGGCTGACTTGGGGGCTAGCTTTATGTAGTTTATTGCTTAATGGTCTGGTATCTTAAAAGAACACACAGAAGTAACTTATATGTTGTTGAGAATATTCATTTCTTTTTGCTTACCTTATCCTTGAAATGGATAATGTCAGAAACTTTTCGAAATTGAATTCTTTGTTGCACCTTTTATATGTTCCAATTAATGAAGAATTTAGGCCCATCTGTAAACAAATTGCTGGAATTTTATGCAGGGAGCTATAAATCAACTCTCAGACCATATTTCCACGCTGAATGCAAGGATGGATGAGTTCACATCCCGTATTGAAGAACTAAATTCCAAGTTTTCTAGTGGGCAACTTTCTGGTAGCCATCACCTGGCTGTGCAGCCTGAAGGCTGTAACGGCTCTGCATCTCCTTTTGTAGTGGCTGGATTAAGCAACGGTCTGTTGACTGGTACATTATTACCTCATTCTTCATCTTCATCCCAATTGATGAAGGACTCTCAAGTTATGGAAGAGGTACGATTTCAATTATCATACAATTTCTCAATGCACAACTTTTCCCTTTCCCTCATCCTGCTATTGTTACTATTACATAGTTCATTGTCATCCAGGCAATTAGCCTTTCATTCTTTATTGACTTTGTGCGCCCCTCACATGAAGTAGTACATAGGGCATTGAAATCAATCAATCCGAAACATACCAAAACAGAGGTCTAGGCAGTTGCTTGAGCTTCGCAACTGATGCACTGCAATAGTTTGCTAGTCAACCAAATTAATAAAATAATTGCGGTGACCTTTTGAGCAACAACATTTCCACAATTAGGATCTGAAATTCATGGACTGCTTCAGTGATTGCCTTTTTGGGCATTGATTTTTGAGCTTAGCACCAAGAAAGGGCATATTATGGAAGTGCGCACTGTTGCTGTTAGCTGGTGCATTAGTTTGGAGGGAACTTCTAGTCTTTTTCTTCACATTTTGATTATCTACTGTGTTCCTAGTTTCTTTATGGACGAAAGTTGTGGGTGCTTTGAAGGGTATTTCAATTACGTTCATCAAACAAAAAGGTCTTTTTTATGATTATTTGCATATGAGGACCGCGCGCCCTCTTTCACTTCGTATTTGCTATAAAAAGGGACATGATTTTAAAATTACTTAGACATAGGGCGAAAAATTGATAATTAAAGTGTTACTTGAGGCAATCGAGTTTCTAACCTGTTTAGCAGTCTTAGAAGTTAGAGCAGTGCCAAATTTAACAGTCTTAGGACAAAGCCTGATTTTTTTGGTGGTGGAGTTTTAGTTGGTCATGGATCATGATACTGGTAAGTCTTGAATGATGTTATTACTGGAACTTGATGGTGTTGTTACTTGGTGCTCTTTTTTCTCTTTTTGTCTCTCTTTCTCTCTCTATATATGTCATGTCTCTCGACTGTTGATGAAGCGGTGTTGGAGCAGATAATGCTTATATCAAGAGGGCAGCGCCAAATTATGCATCAGTTGGACATTCTCAGCAACCTATTGCACGAATATTTCGGAGAGAAATTGCGCCAAGACAGAACCGAGACAACTGTCAGCATTCTTGATTCTGTATCATCTGTTGTCATCCCTCTTGCTTTAACCGTGGCAGTCAGTGGTTTAGGTATCATTTTGTTCCGTAAATGATATAAGTCTTCACATGTTGTAACAATCAAACAAAGACAATATTGTATACAAGATACAACTATACATACATGATATATACACGCTTACCTGTTGTATCTTACAGAATGAGACTTGAGGAAGGTGCTGTGTAAATACATAATAATAGGCGATGAACATTCACAGCCTTTTTTTTCTTTTTTTTTGGTTCAGTGACTTGTATATAGTTATATGTAATCTCTCAATGTATGGTGTCGAAAATTTCTGTAAAACTTGATTCTGTTGGTGGATTCTGTATTCTCAAGGATACTGATGGCCAGTTGGCCACTGATCAGCCTCTCTGTTGCACAGTGTGTCTCTTACTCTCTTAACTCATACTATTATCTTTTTACTTCTTGCCTGATATTTGAGTGAACTGTCAAATAAAAATGTTAAATTCTATAAGCTGTATGCATGAATGTTTTGTGTAGTACGCCATCGGTGACAGTTCGATATTTCTGATCAATTCAGTGATCATCTGTGGTATCACAGGACGTCTTCTCAAATTGAGCTTGTAAAGCTCATTTGGAAATTTTCCTTTTCGTGACATCAAGAATACCTAAAACATTAGTTCAAGCATACTGTATTAACTTGTCAAAAAGATTTCTGTTTCATTATGACAAGAGAAAGGTAAAAGGAAAGTATCCAGGATTTAGAAAGTTGAGCTTAGCTTCGTTTTTTATTTATTTATTTTTTTTTCTTTTTTACCAGTTTCCAAATTCAGTGATTACAATATGCACGTAAGTTTTGTGCAGCATTGCAGAAAGACTAGGATCCACAGGAGACTATGAGCAAGAGCACTAAAATAATTGTAGCTGTTGTAGTAATCCTTATTGTAGTTGCAGTAATATACTTTGTAGCAAAAAGTAAACTCATTCATGGCATTGGAGGAGATACAGGACCAGGTAATTCGATCAACGTGGTGAGCCTAGGTGCGGACTCTGGCGGAAAATCGGACTCATCAAAGGCTGTCCTAGCAGCGTGGAAGGCCGCCTGCAAATCATCAGGAAAGTCTACCATATTCTTTCCTCAGGGACGGTACTTGATTAGCTCTGCAGTGGCAATTAGTGGCAAAGAATGCAAAGGTGGGGAGGTTAACTTTGATGTTAATAAGGCCACCTTAGCTGGTCCTACTGATTATAAGGACTTGGGAGATTCAACGGACTGGTTCTCCTTTAATGCTGTCAGCGGAGTTTTGATCACTGGTGGCGTTTTCGATGCCCAGGCTCATGGATTATATGAGTGTAAGAAGTCTGGCGATGGCTGTCCTGCAGGAGCTACGGTAAATTTTCATCCCACATTAGATTTTTCTTTCCTGTTTTCATTTGTATTAATGATTCATTAGAAAAGTTAGATTACAGAAACTCAAAGATGATTTTGTTATAAGCGTATAACGGTCTATGGATGACACGGAGTTATCGATAGGTGAGAATTTAGTGACAAATTTTGGGGTTATGACTGAGAACTTTTGGCATAGATTGTGGTCGATTCTTCATGAAACTTTTGTCTGTAACGGATTCACTCAAGAATGCTGTTAATCTTTGAGACCTTATTGTTCTTATTCAAATGAAATGGAGAGTTTATTTATAGGAGGACGGAGAGAGCTTTCAAAAGTAAACCACCTTTTGCTAGTAGTTAAAGTCTGTTTCTTTGTAGCTTGTAGTATGATAAAGTAATAGGGCTTAAAAGGGCCTAAACTTTGTCTGTTCGTTCAAGTGCAGAGCCTGAGATTTTCAGATTCCTCAAACATTGAGCTGAATGGAGTAAAGTCGGTAAACAGCCAACTGTATCATATTGTTTTCCATGGCTGTAAGAAGGTGAAAGTGGAAGGCGTAAAAATCACAGCTCCTGGTGACAGTCCTAACACTGATGGCATCCATGTGCAGCTATCTTCGGATGTAACTATCTTGCATTCTGATGTTGCCACCGGAGATGACTGTGTCTCAGTCGGTCCTGGCACAACCAAGTTATGGATTGAGAATATGGCTTGCGGACCTGGCCATGGCATTAGGTATGTTCATACAAAGCTTAAGCACGCAAGTAACTTATACAGCCTGTTATCTAACAGTACACTGTAACATGAATACATGATAACCCTGTTTAATCGAATACAGTTTTTGTTTGCTATATATTCAAACGTTCTGTAGTTGATGCTATCATGAAACCGAAACAGATCACACATTGAAAATTAATTACATGGTGTTCGGCAACTGTCATATCATGTGCCATGGTTAAACTTAAATTACCCAATGCTTTATTTCAGCTGTCATATGAAGGAATGGGTAAATTCCTTGCTAATCACCACGCAGGCTACTGACTACTGTACTGTGAATGACTTGATCTGTTGCTTCCTCTGCTCCCACTTTTGTGGTTCTCAATCGAGTCAATCTTTTCTTATGCTTACTTCCCAAGGAGCTATATATAAAAGTGAGGTATCTAGACTACATGCCTGATGTCTAATGATATATCTTTGACCCAGCATCGGCAGTCTAGGGAAGGAAAGGGATGAAGAAGGAGTCGAAGATGTGACAGTCAAAACTGTTACTTTTACCGGCACTACAAATGGTGTGAGGATTAAATCCTGGGGAAGGAAAAGCGACGGATTTGTGAAAAAAGTGCTCTTTCAAGACATTACAATCGATAATGCGGAAAATCCAATCATAATCGATCAAAACTATTGCCCTTATCATGAGGACTGCCCTGGCGAGGTGAGTATGTATGTCTACCTAAGTACATATCAGACTGTCCTTTTGCTTGCAGGTCTTGACATTGGAAAGACTGAGGTAGCCTGGCTTTTTTGCATTTTAATTTGGAAGACCGTTTTGATCTTAGATGTCCTTTCAAACTTTTGAAGTTTTCTTGTGTATATATACTAAATCCTAACTCTTAAGAGATTCCGATGCTTTTGTAGGACTCGGGAATAAAAATAAGCGACGTGACATATCAAAGCATTCATGGATCATCCGCTTCAGAGTTCGGAGTGAAACTCGACTGCAGTTCAGATAATCCATGCGAAAATATCAAGGTAGAAGATGTAGATCTTTCTTACCATGGTGAAGCAGCTCAATCATCTTGCGAACATGTTGAAGGGATAATCCCTAATATTTGTTAGTTTGTTAGTGTTTATTTTCTGACAGTCGTATGTAATATCCGATAAATTACGCAGTCGCTATTTGCAATGTGTTTGTGTGACGATCGATATAGGTCCTTATAAGCACACCTGATCTTTACTCTTTAGGGTATATAGCTCGTTATTGTAATGTGTTAAGATATAACCAATTATTAGGCTCAACCATCAATCTAGACTTTTGGTTGAGTTGGCTCTTTAACATGGTATCATATCAAAGCCTCAGTGACCCTGAGTTCTCAAGTTCAAATCGTGGGAGCCCCTTCCTTTTCAAGTGGAATTTCAGCACAAAGTTGTGCATTTGATATCCAAATTTACGATAGTAATAAGCTTCATACATGTCCCGATTTTGTTGCATTACTTGAAAGGATGTTCTTTGTGAGATTATTATCGATCTTAAAACAGAAATTTGTATGCATTCTTTTTGATAATAAAATGGTGCAAATTTTGCTAGTTGATCGATATATATAAGCCTAATACAATTTTAGACGTTCTAATTTTGAATTTGAGCAACGTCCGTCATATGCCTATACCTAACAATATTTCGCTGAAAAAAAAATTAATTCTCACATATTACGTGATTGAGGTGTCTCTAGAGAGGGTGACCCACCTCGACGACGTAAAAATATAGATGGTCCACTTCATATTCAGATCATCTATCCGATACTGTTATCAATTTTTCAAAACTCCTTTAGTTTCTACATAACATTAAGTTTGGTAAACACGCAAGGACGATCGAATATACTAATGCAAAAATATTAGTACAATCTGATGACGCGCACCAAATCCTCTTCACATATATACATATACGAGATTTACGATCATACACGTCTACGTCTCTAAATTACCAAATGACCTATAATCCTATATGTATGGTTAGGCCTTTTAGCTATAGCGAGGTTGCATGCAGTGGAAAAGAATGCCAGAATGGAGCCATGCACATGCAGTTTGGAAGATATAGTTGACGCAGAAGTTAAACATTTTTTTTTTCTCCAATCCAGTTTAAAGTTCGTTGAATCTACTCAACGGCTGGATTGCTTGTGCTACAAGTATGGTTACGAATCAAATCCAAGATGTCTTTTCGAAGCAAATTCTATCTGGATTATAGTTTAATAGCCCATGATAACACAATTTCAATTGATCATGAGACGTGCTTCCACAACAACAAACGCACACTACGATGTACGTACGCCGTATCAATATATCATGCCCATATCTGCAAATTGCGATTAGATAAAATGATTTAACTAATGCATTGACTAATTACCATTTTCAATGTTTGATTAATTTTGCGTAACTTGTGCTAAACTTTGTGTATGCTATGGGTCATCGGACTCATCGCAAATAATTTTTTTTTCCAATTGTACGCTATAATCTATAGTCTAAAACTCTTTCATCATTTAACATTATCACATGAGTCAGTCTGTTATTTTATGAGATTTTTGTTTTTGACATATTAACTAGATGCCTTAATTCTTCACTAGATGCAATGGTGCAAACCTTGAGTACCATATTTGTTTTTTAATGGAACTATTTTCGTGTGAATAAAAATTCAAATGCTAGTAGTAAAACAATTGTGGATTATTGTCGCCAAGCTTATCTAATTCATATGATCTGATCAAGAAGATCAAAACTTAGCTTGTAGAATAAGTACTTCATAAATTGTTAGACGTAAGTCATCAAATTGCTGCGGGAAAAGATGTTAATGGCCCATACAATAATGATACAATAATACACTTCTTTGCTATATAATATGATCCAAGTAACAAACATAACCACACCAACAAAGAATAAGCTGGAAAAATTGAACATTCGTAACGAATTGTGGGTTATAGGGTATGGGCCGCAGGTTGTAGGATAGAAAATAAGTAAAATTTGTGGCTGAAGCAACATGAATACATGTCAATTGACCTACACAGCACCCAAAAAAAAGAACCTGGTTTTTGCCAATTTGCATGTTCTCTTTGTCACGTATTACTCACGTAAGGATACAATTAAGTTTCTTTATTTCTGCTAATTAATCATTTCGTAATTTATATAGACCTTTTAGTTTGATTTTCTCTTTTCTTATTAATAAGTTAATTTACAATATTCTCTATGTCATCGATCTATTGGTTGAATGATTCTTTGTCTTAAACCACAAGTCGGGTGTTTGAACTATGGTAACAACGAACGACCAACAACAACAGTGAGCTTCAGTTTTCTTATTTGTACCATTGTACGAGGCTTCATATATACCCCTAATGGCCTAATCCTAGCATTTCCCCCATTTTTAATTTTCACCAAAATCTTATTAGAATAGTGTAAGAGCAAATTAAAAGAATATAAGAAATGGAGCTAGGTGTGGGCATATACATATGAGTTAGCTAGAATAATAAAGTTCCTTCAAAATATAGTTACTTCTTAAGTTTATTCTGATCTATACCCATAATGTCTTAATTAAGGAAGATAATGGGGGCGTATGGTAATTAAACTTAAGGATAATCTCTTCATCACATATATCCACACGTGAAAAATTGTCGCAGTGCGTAATTCTAATAAGAAGATAGATACGTAGTTTTTTTGAACTGCAATTTTGAACTTTTAAAAGTCCATACAACTCTAAATAGATATAACATAATTCTAAAAAAATGTTACAAAGATCGAGTAACAAGGACAAATTTATCGTTTAAAACTACGAAAGATTTACCTATTGATGCGAGTATATGACTTAAACCTATTACACTAACACCCCAGAAGAACTTGTTTTTGTTAATTTTTTGTTTCCTTCAATTCAAATTTGCATGCATGTTCTCTAACTTATCTTAATTAGTTAATTATTACGGAAGGTAACAGTTACTAACTCTCTTTACTTCAGCTAATTAATTAATTAATTTTCAGCTACTAATTAACATTATTGTCTAGCTATATAGTATATCAGTTAGTCAGTTATGTGTCACTATTATGATATTGCCCATTTCTCTCACAATACTATTTTCATATGTCAAATGTTAACACCATCACACACTTTAAGCTTATTTGGAGGAAAACTAATATTTCAAAGTAACAAAAAGTTCCTTTTTAAGGATTTTTGATTTGCGGCGCTCCATTAGCAGCTTTCTTGCAACTTCGAAAGTACTAGTCCTTTAGTTAATCTACAAGAAACTCATTTATCAAACCCTATAAATACTCGAAACTTTGTTCATTTTCTCCATAATCATACATTCAACCAAAGCATCGAATTAGAAATCTTTTAATTAAGTTTAAAATTTTCATTTTATCAAACACAAACTAAACATGGTGAACTCAAAATACAACAGCTTGATTGTTACAACAATGTTGACATTTTTATTCACCTTAATCTTAAACACGGTGTTAATTACGGGGTTAAGCCCATACAATGTCGTAAGCCTAGGGGCGAAACCAAACGGGGTTAGAGACTCGTCGAAGGCATTTTTGGATGCATGGAACAAAGCTTGTGACACTACCGGACCATCGACTATCATGGTGCCTAAAGGAAGGTATTTGATAGAAAATCCCATCACTTTTGAAGGGAGCAATTGTAAGAGTGGGGCTATCAATTTCATCATCAAGGGTAGCATTATTGCTCCGACTGATTTTCGAGTTCTTGGGAAGGCCGACACATGGCTCTCTTTTGTGAAAGTGACCGGAGTTAGCATCACCGGTGGGATACTAGACGGCAAAGGTGCCGACTTGTGGAGCTGTAAGAAGTCCAACAAGAATAATTGTCCTAGGGGTGTAACGGTAAGCGATGAGTGACTTAACGAGCACTTCATCTCTTTACAAAATGATGTCTTAAATTTTGATCGTAATACCGAGTACATACTATTCCCTCAATATGGTAATAGCAAGTTTTAAGTGTTAAGGGTCACCCGAAAGAAAAATAATAATAATAATAATAATAAATAAGCCAATTGTAGTGCCGCCGAATTGCTGATGTCAAAAATTTTGAATCTCTTTAGTATCATTTTTTATACTAAAATTGTTTCGTACCTGTAGAATAATTAAAAATCGAGAATTTATACTAAAAGTCATGCATGTTGGGATACAATAATACTTTTTAAATTAGTCACGGTCATATTGGATTGTTACCTTTAGCAAAAAAATGTCAATACTCCCCTTATATTTTCTTTTCAGGTTTCCATATATATATATGTTAACATTTGATCTATACACATAATAAAGTCATATTTTCTTTGGAACAAACTGTACATATTTAATTAATGGCTAATACGAGTCCAACCATTATACATATATGGTAGAAAATAATTTAAACTTTTTTTCTCATAGGGTATTTATGACCAAAATATGAACTCAATTAATTAATGGCAAAGTCAACGTGTTAACTTAAGAAAAGAAAAGTAGGGTGTACGTACCATAAGATCACACATGTTTTGCTATCTTAGGTATATATGGGCAAAGATATATGTTTTCAAATTTAAGAAGTCTTACTAAATAATAATTAATGACGCATTTTGTTGTTTCTTGAATTGGCAGACTATGGCGTTCACAAATTCTAACAACATTGAAATAAGGGGCTTGAAATCAATAAACAGCCAACTCTACCATATCGTGTTTAACAACTGCAAGAACGTGAAAATCCAAAGTGTTGAAATTTTAGCATCTGGAAATAGCCCAAACACAGATGGGATTCACGTACAGTTTTCAGACACGGTCACAATCTTGAACTCTAAGATTAGTACGGGCGACGACTGCGTATCCGTGGGTGCCGGTACAATAGGCCTCTGGATAGAAAATGTTTTTTGCGGCCCTGGTCATGGAATTAGGTACGTACGGTAGATAAATTTCATGCACTCATGCAATTATAGTTACCTATACGAGAAACTTTAATTTCTAGCTAGCTAGTTTGATGAATATGAAATTAATTTACTTCATTAACAAAGTATTCTTTTGGTAAATGCAGCATTGGTAGCTTAGGAAAAGATTTGATTGAGCAAGGCGTCCAAAATGTTACCGTGAAAGGCGTTACATTTGCGAATGCTCAGAATGGTCTAAGGATTAAGTCTTGGGGAAGGCCAAGTAATGGGTTTGTGAAAGATGTCCTGTTTCAGCATTGTACTATGTTGAACGTACAAAATCCGATTATTATCGACCAAAACTATTGCCCTAACAACAAAGATTGTCCAGGAAAGGTGAGAAATCGCGCATATATAGCTCAAGTTCATGCTATATGATTGTCTACTATACAATTAATCCAATGATCATGCATAGATTAACAATGTTGTTAATGTACTGACAGGCATCAGGGGTGAAAATTAGTGATGTAACTTACCAAGACATTCATGGAACATCGGCTACAGAAATCGCCATAAAATTTGATTGCAGTCCAGAAAACCCTTGCAGAAACTTGAAATTAGATAATGTGAAGCTAACTTACCATGAAAAGCCAGCAATATCATCTTGCGTTCATGCTGATGGATCAACATCTGGTATGGTGACGCCCCAGAGCTGCCTAGAGTAGATCAATGAACACATGCTCAATTATTCGATTACTGATATTAACTATTAAGCATAGCTGCATAGGTTCTAGCTAGCAACTCTATTATACCAGTTGTACATACAAAGAAGCAACGGTTGAAGTTCAACCGGCCTAGAAATATCCATGATTGGAACCCTCATATCCCCATTATATTCCCGCAGCATAATAGCTGCTTCCCTACCAAAAAACACTTGCACATATATATTGTAATTGATCATTAGCTTGTGGTGCCAAACCCAGTGAATTGGAGTTTGGATGCATGCTTTGTAGTTTATTTCATTCATACAGTAATAATATATATGCAAACATATGACATATTATTGATACTCCTATCTGAATGCCAGGGAAAAATGCGAACCATGTATTACGTCACAGCAGATACGAAATCTGCAGCCGGAATCTCAATTACATTATCCGGACCACTATTAACCCTCCACAGGACCAAAATGTGAAAAGAACAGAATAAAAGTCTGACAATATCTACAAAACCAAAATAAGAAGTAACAAGCTTGGCGGCTAATTATGAACCCGGATTCATTAGCAGCGAGGAATGGGAAGGCGAGGTATTTTCCCCAGGTGTCTTTTCTCGAGACTAATTCGGGCAACCATCTGAGCTATGCATAGAGGAGTATAGTGGGGGTCCGAGAGATACTTGAGGAAGGATGCAGGTGGTGTTGGGAATTTATGTGTGAGCGATTGTCCCACATCGGAAAATTGAAGTGGGTGGAACATGTTTATAAGGTAATGAGTTACTCCTCTTATTGCCAATTGGTTTTAGGATGGAATCTCGCTGACTTATGGACCTGGGCCGGTACTCCTCCTTGGCGGCTCTCCCCAATAGTGGTATCAGAGCCTATGGTTCGGCTTGGGCTTGGGCATGGTTGTACCAAGGAATGGGCTGGAAGCCCTTGTTGGGCCCATGGGTGGTACGGATGGCGCTACGGAATATAGACTGAAACTGACGGTACGTACACTGGTATGCACAAGGACTCCTGGAAAAAAGAATGGGCTGTCGAATGCGGATTCTTATGGAATTGGTGCGAGTGTGGTTAAAGCTTCTTTGAGATGCGATACGGTTACATGCGGATGCCGAGCGGAAACATGTGGCGGTGCACACACATGGCTCGATGGCATGGTGTATCGGTTAAGGGCGGTGTCAAGGTCCAATAATGCGGTGATTTGAGGTGCCCGATGTTTGGTTCAAGGGGGAGTGGGTGAGCTCACACATAAGGGGGAGATTGTTGGGAATTTATGTATGGCTCGATGGCATGGTGTATCGGTTAAGGGCGGTGTCAAGGTCAAATAGTGCGGTGATTTGAGGTGCCCGGTGTTTGGTTCAAGGGGGAGTGGGTGAGCTCACACATAAGGGGGAGAATGTTGGGAATTTATGTGTGAGCGGTTGTCCCACGTCGGAAAATTGAAGTGGGTGGAACATGTTTATAAGGTAGTGGGTTACTCCTCCTATTGCCAATTGGTTTTAGGATGGAACATCACTGACTTATGGACTTGGACTGTACTCCTCCTTGGCGGCTCTCTCCAACAGGTGGGTCGTCGGAAATGGTGAATCCATTAATGTATTGTTGGATTTATGATCCAAAATAATTAATTAGTCAAAATTGGTTTAGTGGTTCCTAATTATTAGTTAGTAGTTTCAGCTATTAGGATACTTGTTTGTGTAGTGGTTTAGTGGGGTTTATACGTGGGAATTGATGGGTTAGTCAAGGGATTAGTTCCTAATTAGTAGGTCTTTGTTATTGTTGTTATGGTTGTACACCCCATATAAGGGTGAAGTTGTTACGAAAACAATTGAAAAGGTTTACGAGAAAATTTTATACAGTAAACTTTTTCATGAATTCGATCTGGATTGATGCAGACATAGGATGTTAGCGAGGGGAGATTGTCCGTGCTCATCTTCTTCTTTTTAAGGCTGACGAGATTCTGAATATTCCGTTAGCTGCTACTCATGGGGAAGACATGTTGGTTTGGAATTACATCAAGGATGGTACTTATACGGTCAAGTTTGGGTACCATTTTGTTCGTGATCGTCTGAGCCGTGTGGAGGGGCAAGCGGGGAGCAGCGATGTGTCCAACTCGAATGCGTTGTGGCACCGTTTGTGGAAGCTTAAGGTTCCCCGAAAGGTGAGAATGTTTATTAGGAGGCTGTGTAGAGGTGTTATCCTGTCGATGGCCAATATTAATAAACGGGTGAGTGATGCGGATGTTCACTGTCTCGGGTGGGGTGTAGGGTTAGAGGATGACTTCCATGCCTTGGTTTTTTGTCCGGAGGTTGTCCAGGTGTGGGAGGAATTGCTGGTTTTGACACTAGTGAGTGGGGCAGCTGCAGGAGGGGTAGAGATCTGGTAGAGTCGTGGTGGGAGAAAGTGGAAGTAGAGTTGGAGAAGGTATTGGTCATTGCTCGGCTAATTTGGTTTGCCCGTAACAAGGTTGCCCACAGAGGTTCTGAAACCTTTGATGGGACTACAGCGCATAGTGTTGTTAGCTATTTGGAGGCGTATAGGGCGGCGATCGGGTGCAAACAGGGGCGGGTATTGAGTGGCGGAGAGGTGGAGAGGTGGGCTCGGAGGTCTTGTGCTCACCACCGGAAGGGATAGTTAAGATGAATACAGATGGGGTCGTCCTGAGTAAAGCGGGGTCAGGGATGAGCCCGGTGATCAGGGCTAGGAGAAGGAGGTGTCCCGGGTAGTTGTGAAACATGTTAGGCAACGTAGGGAGCCGGACTTGGTTAAAGCCAAGGCTGTTGAGCTGGGGCTGTAAATGGTGTGGCAGCAAGGCGTGCAGACGTGATTCTGAGTCTGATTCTTTAATTTTGATTAATGCCCTTAGAACTGGTTTTTTGCCTTCCTCGTATTTTGGTTTTGCTATTTTGAATGTTCTTTCAGTTTCCCGAAGATTTCGTTCTTGTGAATTTAATCGCATTCGTAGGTTAGGGAATAAGGCCGCCCATACGGCCGCACATTTATATCCTATTGATTATATGACTCGGGTATGGGTGGATACACTACAACAAAAACAGTGGTTTTAGGACGCTTTAAATAGTGTTGCATTTTTATTGTAAAGGACAGATTAAGATATATGAGTACACTGTTATGCCAAAAAGCAACCAAAAGAGTCTAACCAAAGTTCGGCAGCAATTCGACGGAATTCGATCTAACCAAGTGCAAAATGATATCAAATCAAAGGCAGAGAAACAACACCATAAATTAAATTGAAACTCTCCATACTTGTACAACAAAAACCATGACAATTACTACTTTTACCCCTCCATCCTTGTCTTTTCATATGGATGTCTGTTTTTTTTAAGGGTTCATAAGGGTATCTTTTCCTCTTCTGATCTAAAATTCAAGATCAAACAACGACAATAAAAGTAGACCATTAAATGGGATATTGTACAGGAGGGCAGTTTCTGTCAGGCCTAGTACAGTCAAGACTAGAAGAGTAATTCGGCTCGAAAAACAGAACACGTTTAAATCAAGTTTAAAGCTGTTTTGTTACACACTAAAGTAGTCAGCTCCAAGAATTTGGATGTCTAGGTGATGCAGGTATAGAAGCTTGTACCTTTTGATTTGTTCCATTGGAGAACCAGGATTTGAGTGAAGTAAGCACTGGTTTAAGGACTAATCAATCACCCTAATGTGGAGGATTAATAGAAGAGATTGAGTCCTAAACAAATGATCATGGTTCAGATATAATAAGGGGGATTGGAGGAGCGTATATTATAAGAGTGATGAATCAGGAACCGGTCGAGGGAACAATATGTCGATATGATGCATGGACCAGTCGAGGGAACAATGTTGCTATAATGAAGGGACCAGTCCAAGGAACAGTTGCATCACTTAAGCACTACGGTACTTCTATATGAGAGGGTTTGCTCTTAACCAACATATGAAAGTTCCACCTTGCCATACCTATCATAGACTAAAATCCTTAACCAAGCATTGCATCATCATGTAAAATATCTTGTAATTTCATAAGAAAAAAAACTTAGTAAGTAGTATTAATAATTAGAACACTTAGGGAGCAGGAAAAGGTTTCTTTTCGCATCAGGTTTCCATCTCATGACTCAAAGGAGGAAATGACTTCAGCCCTAAAGAAATATGTCATTGGCTGCTACTTTCAACAAAACAGACTCTTATCACGTACCATCTGCCCTCTTTTCTTTTTTTTTCATAGAAGCACTTGTTGTTTCAGGTACTTCTATAAAAGCCTTCCTCTTTTGTACTCAGAAAATTAATTAGAATTTCATAAATAAATAAATAAGAAAAGAGAGTAAGAGGGAATCTTGTTCAATTAATGTGAGAAGCATTATCATCCAATCTTTTAGAGTGAGTTGCATCTCAAGAGGTGAGGATATATAGATAAATCAGAGGGAGAGTCAATCTGGGGAGTTTATCTTAGGCGGAGTTTCCTAGTTCTTGTGTAAGAATTAAGGGAATCAGTTCCTTGACAAGTCCATATCCATGTGTTATGTTAATTGTTCCCTCCCATGTTCCCTCCATTGTTCCTTGTGCTGTTCCTACCCTCATTCATAGTTTGTTTCTTATTTCCCATTAACTTAGCTAACTCTAATCCGTCCATAACTTACACAAATAATTCCCTAACTATGTCATGTCCTCAAAATAACATTTCAATCCAAATCAAATTAAAACAAAGCAGTTATATAATATTAGTGAAGTTGTGATTACCTTGTTTGAGTCTAGATTGTTTTTAGGAGTATGAGTAGAGGCCAGCAATCGGAAGCACATTCACCTTATGTTCTTCATTCGGAAATCTCAATTATTTGTCTCAAAGTTTTAAAGTCAACTACTCTGTTGTTCCATGATCCACACATCAATTTGAGACATTCACACTTTATGAAATTAGACTATATGCGTGATGAGGATATCAAAAACTCGGTTCATAAAAAAACCCGAGAAGAAACATACAGAACATAAGATAAAGAGTGATCACAAGATTCTGAGTTGAACAGAAGTTAGTACTCCTAAACGATTAATTAGGTTTCAACAATATACCCTATGATGATTAGCTTGATTAAGTTATAAAAGTGTGCAAATCTATACAAACATAAAGAACAAGAGCCAAGGGGACTAACACCAAAAGAGGGATACAAGCAGCCAATTAAGGTATAGAAACAGTAGCCTGCCAAGATTCCTAACTTAATTTGAACCAAATTAACCACACACGAAAACACAACCAGAACCACTAGCACAAGCCAATATCAAAGGATTAACATGTATTACTGTGAGAGTCCTAGCTCGACCACCTACATCAGCGGCATTTGTAGCGTGATTTATTCATGGGTTTAGAATTTAATTGAACCATCAATTATATAAGACACCTTGTACTCAGCAACAATCATATACAATAGCTAACTCACCAACAATATATGAGACAACACAATCGATTCACAATTCAACGCATCAAAGACAGATTAAAAGATAGGGCAAAAAAGTGAGAGAAGTGAACAACCTTGGCCCTGACTGCGATTGCAAAACCAGTGACCCTTCAACGGGTGAGACGAATTCCTTCAACCAAAGCCCAAGTCAAATTCTGCAAGGAAAATAGTATTACCTTCAACGGTGATGACGTAATATATGAGATTGCATTTTCCCGTAAAAGAAAAAAACACAAATATCCCCGAATTCAGGGAATTAATCAACTGCAACCAATCGAACTATAAGATCACACGCTGCACCCCTTGTTGTCACACCATCTAGAGGCCCAAAAATGCCTCCTTAACCTCCACTGTCTTCTGTGCCCATCGCTCCTCCACCTGCCACACTGCCATTCTCGTCACCTCACCCTCCGACCCTCGAACTAGAGCTCTATCGCTGATCCCGCCTCCCCAAATACAGCTTCATCCGTATTCACCATAAAAACACCCACAAGTGGTGGCTACCAAGCCTCCTGCCCAACCCCACTCACCCCCTTTATCTCCTAGCCTTTCCCCTATATCGCTACGCGGTAAATATCCAAGTAGCTAGTTGCTATTAGAGCTACACTAGACCCACTCACCTCATTTCCCTCCGTGGACTACCTCGTTATGGGCATTGCAAGTAGACCACGCTATGACCATGAGCCCCTCTACCTCCATCTCCGATCCCCACTACACCATAGTTCTACGAGATCCCATCCTCTTGGACACAAATTCCACAGTCATATATCAACGACTATTTCCTCCCACACGCCTCCAACGTCCGGGCAATTAACAAGATCGTGTAGATCATCGTCAATCCTCACACCACGAGGACAAGTAATATTGGTCTACTGAACACGTCTATAAACGTTAACCATGGAAGGCGACGCTCCGCACACCAGATCTCCACACAAACATTCGTACCTTGGGTGGAACAATAAACTTCCAAAACAGAGGTGATGATCTTGGGCCGGGCTTTTTATTTCGGCCCTAGTTGGTCGTCCCAAGCCGCCCATTCGAGCCAAAGTGGGCCCTCGGGCCTTTTCGGGTTTCTTTTTCAAAGTTATTTTTAGCTAATCATTACGATGTGGATGACTTAGGCATTAATATTATGTAGTACTTTCAATCTTGCATGTTTAGTTTAGTATAACTATTGTACCTTTAAAATTGGTTTTTTAATGTTGTTATCATAATTTACAATATTTTGTTTTATTATTAGTAATATTTTTATTATTTTAATGTACTTTATTTATTATACTTGGCATAATTTTGCTACATTGAGTACTTTATTTACCAAATTCGTAATAATCCGATATTATTTACACTAATTTACATAATTAAGATTTATAAACTTAAAAAAAATTGCGCTTATTTTTGAAAGGGGTTAGGGCCTGGCCAGATTTCGGGCCACGAGCTCGGCCCGTATTATTAGTGGCTTTTTCAGGCCTAATGTAATGCCCAAACCTTGAGCCATCACTACGCAAAAAAATACATATAACACCGGGTCCTAAATCAACCAGACAAACCTCCGTGTAATTTAAAATCTGTAATTAGTATAGTCGTCACTCTACTTCTTATTACAATTAAATTCACCATATAACCCCTACCATATTTCTCATCTTTGACCAAAATCTCATATAAGTCATCGACGCAGCGATGTCCAAACAATAATCTAAGATATTGACTATACAGCACTTTTACTATCATTATTATTATTATATACCCTGCCTACTAGCCCTACTTTTAAGGGTAGCCCGGGAGGGCACTATCTATAAAAGGCATCCTAATCTCATCCGTAGTTGGTAATGATTCATATTAGTCATACACACTAATTAGTAATTGTCCTTAGTATTTAGGAATTGTAACTAACATTTAAATAATAATGCAACAACATTTCAATAATAATGAATTAACATTGTAATTCATGCCAATAAAGTTATCACCACCTCTTAATCATAATTACAAACTTACAATAAAAAATGTTTAAGCAGTTTATGCTCTAATCATAGCACATCATCCAACCATGAAAATAGATGTATAAAAGCATGCTTATTATAATGTACACTTTCCTCATTTAGTCATACCATTTAAAATTTATAAGGTACATTAGACCTTCAAAATTCCACAATCTCATCCATATTCCAACCATTCCAAACATTCAAATTTCAACATATATTACCAATCTCCCATCATAAATTGGAACACGAACAACCATACAGAAGCTTCACATGTGTAAACAAATAGCAAGAAATAAACAAAACAGGCACTAAACACACAAAACAAACAAACCCATCCCCCATACGGCTTGATTCATTTTATTAATCATTTTTTTATTTATTTTGATGGTTGATTCGTTTATTTCTTTTTCCTAGTCTTATTAGTTCATTTTAGCGTGGGACCTAACCTGGGCTCTGATACCAACTGTAACACCCCCAAATTTCCTTTCCTTTTTAAAAACATTTTATTGAGTACCAAACCACAAATAAGGAAATTCAGAGGTGTCACTCCATACTCGAGTCAAAGACACGAATGCAAGGAAATTTCAAAAGCCACAGTATAAGAGTCTAATAATCTAAAATAGTCGATTACATCCAATACTTAAAATTACAATAGTCCAAAGTCTGAATTATAAGTATGAAATAGTCTAAGTTCAATAGATTGTCTAATAAACGAAAGTCTAATTTATTAAATCCATCTACTGTCTAATGAGTCGTCGCTCCCGCATGCATCAATCATTCCAAACCTGTGGTGAATTTAAAGCACAAAAACCACAGTTGAAAAAGTCAGAAAATTGAGTAAGCTAACACCTCAACGTGTAGAAAACCAAAACTCTTACCTGGATTTTGAAAACGTTTTTAGTTTTATTTTCGAAAACACACTTAGCACATAAACATATAATCATCCAATAATAATTCCAATACAGCAATTAAAGGCATATTCCACAATCCATCATTCAATTCATTACATACTCATAGTATAAGAAACATTCCACAATCCATATCCAACAAATCAAAGATTAAAAATAAGAAATTTATAAGTCACAAGTCATGAGCCATAATCCACAATTCATAGTTAACAATCCACAATCCACAATCCATCGAACATTAATTTGATCATGAGTAAGAAGTTATAAGTCACAATTCATAATTCACAATCCATAATCCATAATCCATAATCCATAATCCTTATTATTTAGTAATGAACTAAATCTTTTGCCAATTCATCCTATCAACCATAATCCATAATCCATAATCCAAGACTACTAGACCTTAAGTGTGCACACCCCCTACTGAGTGTTTTTAACCCAAGTAGAGTAGACTAGAGCCTAACCCTCTTAAATACCGATGTGGTGGGGTAATAAATAGGAGTCGATGCGACTCAATCTAATGAATAGGAGTTCTTTTGACTCAAGCAAATAAATAGAAGCTCTTTTGGCTCAAACGAATAAATAGGAGCTCTTTTGGCTCAAACGAATAAATATGAGCTCTTTTGGCTCGAATAATTAATTAGGAGTTCTTTTGCTCCGTCTAAGTAACCAGTATCTTATTGAGAGAATTGATGATCACAAATCATATAAAACGATATCAAACCAACATCATAATATAAATGGCTATGCGCCCACAAACCAAACCAAATCAACCAATTCAATACACATTCAACCTTACCTTTCAAAATCACATTTATATCACAAGCCAAACCATATACCAATATCAATACAATAATTCCAACTAATCATGATAATGAAATTATATAAATTGAATAGTTCTCCACCTATCATGATACTACGTTCTCATTCAATCACACCATTCACATATAGCACATAAGTTTGAAAGGTTTCTACAAGTTTGAGAAGAGTTGAGCATGCTAGCTTACCTTTTCAAGCAAACGGAAACTCAATAGCACAAGAATCATTAGTATTCCTCGTCTACAAACTCAGGCTCTACAATTATACAAACGACATTCCCAAATTAACACTTAATCTTATCAACCAACCAACTACTTATGTATGTGTTCGTATGTATGATCCTATATGCAATGTATAATTATGCTAATACCAAATCCAAACCAACAATTACTAATTATCCAATAATTATAATCCGATTTCAATAATTACCCAATAAAACTCAATTAAGAACCAAATTATTATAAAAATTCACAAGGCCTAGAATTAGTTTAAAAACAGAATATAAATCATAAAATTTAACCCTTGATTATTAGAATTTAATTAGAAATTAATCTAACAATTTAAATTATGTTTTATCAATTAATAGCAATGTTTTATTCCATAAAATGCCAAAAATTCGAATTAACTTACATAAATCACGAAAATCAGTTTATAAATTTATAATTCATCTAATTTTCGAAAATACTAATTAATATTATAATTTGACCTTATTACATTAATTTACAACACTAGTCTCATAATTAAACCAAAAATCAATTTCTACAAAACATGAACAAAATATAACAAAATCCCTAATTAAATTAAGAACCCCTAATTAACAGGTTCTAAGAATACCCAATTCATATCTTTCGAAATTAATTGAAACAAAATCGAATAATTAAGCTAATTAGTCCAAAATTCGTAATTAGTGATAGTTAATCCAAAACAAGCATAAAAATCAAATCTTTGTGCATAAAACTAACTCAAATTGATTACCCACTAATCATAGCATCTACTAGAACCAATGAAACATGATTTAGAGCAAGTAAAACGAATTGAAATCATTGATAATTAGAGAGGACGAAAAACAGGGGAGGTTGGGTGTTACCCAGCTGTCGCGTAAAGGGGAAGAGGAGTGAAAGAAAGGACGGTGGTCGGAGGCTAGCTGGATCGACGAAGCAAGCGGCGGCGTCGAAGGGCTGATGGCGTGCGCTGATGAAGAAGGCCGAAGAAGAGTGGGAGAACAGGGGAAAGAAGAAGGAAAAAGAAAAATAAAGGGGAAGGGGGGGTTTTGTGTCGTGATATAGGAGAGAGAGAGGAATGTTTTTATTTAATTTTTTTCTTTTTCCTTTTCTGATTTCTTTTTGGGTTGAGTTGGGGTATGACTTGGTGTTTGGGCCAGTGGTGTGGGTTAGTGTAGTTTATTGTAGTTAGGGACGATCCAAATAGAAATCCAATTCTAAAACTCATTCTCGAACTCATTTAGGAAAACGACTCGCAATTAATAATTAAAATATTTTTCATTACAATAATCTAATTAATAAACCTAAAATATTAATATAAAAATGAGTTAATATTTCGGGATATTACAGCCGGTGTCTTAGCTTAGGACACCGGTTTAGCCAAAGACACCCGGTGTTAAAGGAAGCACATACATCTAAAACCGGTGTTATATATGTGTCAATTCTAGTGCACTTTGAACACACATAAGACACCGGTTATGTAGCCAACCGGTGTCTTATGTTACTTTTTTTTTTTTTTTTAAATCTGGGTTCCCAGCTCAAATATTCTTGATTTTATCGACCCAGCACCTCTTGTTCTTCCAAATCTTCTCCCTCCGCGCCTCATTCTTATTCCTCTCCATCTCATCTTAATATCGAATTCTCCATTTCCTCTAGCCGATATATCTGAAATTGAACAACAAAACCTCAAACACAATTGAAATTTCAACATGCAACTCCTAATCGTTGTTAGGCCAGATTTGGAATTAAAGAAAACAACATAATTCTAAATCTAAATAAAAAAAAAATTATACACACACTTGACCATAATTCACACGGACGCCATTAAAAATCTAAAAAAAAATTAAAGAAAACAACATAATTCTAAATCTAAAAAAAATTAAAGAATATGTTTGTAGCGTTAATTATAGACTTAGTCTATTTTTTTATTTTCCACCACACTATCCCCCTTAAAAATAAGTTAATACACGACTTGAACATGATGAGCGCGATGAGAAATGCCTGATTTCTATAATGTTCTAGAACTGAAGAATGGAAAAATTCGCAAGAATCTAATTTTCAAATTACATAGTAAGTTATTCAATCAGAATTTGTATTCTCTATAGTACAACTTATAATTACTTAAAACGTTTGTGTTGTTGAAGTCATTTGGTTGAACTTTATTGGCCCCCTCCAAAAATTTACCAAGATCTGTCACTGCCTTTAAGATCAAGTTGTCTTCATTGCATGCCAATGGAAACTTGATCCAAACATTTATCTAAACCCAGAACAACATTGTCTAAAATTTTAGCTATTTTGGTTTTAGCGTTTTTTTTTTTGGTAAGCGGAGTACAAAGGGAAAAGATCAGGTCACCTCTAAAAAAATGGTTTTAGGGTTAAAATCTCTTAAAACTAGTCCATTTTGTGAGATTTTTGGAGAGCTTATTTGATGGATCAACGGAAGAGGTTTCCTAACTTGAAAACGCAAGATTAAAGAGGAGGATCCCCATTAATTAGGAGCTCAAGATCCTTCATTTGAAGGAAGGTCAAAATTCCTATTGATTAAGGTATAAAAACATGTTTTATTATCTTATTTATGCTTTAATCTTACATGCAACTAAAGATCTTAGCTAAATTTAATTAGAAATAATTAAGTACTAATTAGACGATTCTAATTAGCCTAGATTATCCAAAAAAGTGTTATCAAACCTTGCATCCCCTTCTCATTATATGTTGTCACGCCTAGCTTAGTGGCAGAGCTATTTCAACTTGAGTATGTGCATTTTTATATTTGTTTTTGCATGTTTATGTTTTAAACATATTTTTGGTGTCTATATCATATTGTACTTGAAACTTACTTAACTGCATTTTTCTTTGTCTGAGAGATGCTGCCAATTCAAAGGACTCAAGTTCCTCTACAACCAATGGTGATTAAGTCAAGTTTTTGAATTATTTATCGATGGAAGTGGCACTACATTAGTGTTGCCTGATCAACATATGAAGCTGAATTAAAAAGTCTAGTAGTTCTGATGAAATATGTGCTTTAACAAGGTGCAGATACGAAGAGCGACTATCTCCCTGTCAAGTTTTGTCATTTTCTTGATTTTGACCCAACCGATAGATTGTGAGTTTTATTTTAGCTATTGCTTATTCTCAATATTGTTATTTTATGCACGTGCTAAAAATATTTCTTATCTTTATTAAAAAAGAGAACACGAAGTTTGTGATTAAGAGCTATGTAGGGAGATATGGTACCTTGTAAGCCTCTTGAACTCAAATCTAATGTACTCACTCTATTGTTTCCGCGCTCACAAGTAACACCTTCCCACACACAATGGTGTTGTGATTGATTCCGTGAACTCAAAACACCCTGACGAGGATCCATTAGTTTAACCTTGGTGGCTAATAACGACTACCTATCCGTCTGATGTAATTATTTACCAGGATTCGACTTGGGGTAAATAATGAACCTTCTGATGTTGTGGATTTTCTAACAGCAATGACGTAATCCAAGAAAATTTATCATCACCTAAAAGGAAAAAAAAAAAAAAAAGTACAAGACTTAGCAAGAAAATTACAAGACAAACAAAACTAAAATGTATAAGTGAAGAGAAAAACATGAAGTTTGAAACTTAGGACAAATATATACACAAGACATGGAAATGACAAGAGAATCAACCAGGGAGAAGAATCAGACATTTGGATGAAGTTTGGATGGAGCCCATGGAGGCTACAACAACTTTTGCGTGAATATGATATCATCACGTCAGAACCCCATAATATGCAAAAAATTATGCATTAGTTATTACCAATTTATAATTATTTCATACATTCAACTTTGGAGAGAGTAATGTATCCTTCTTGATAACATTTTTCACAGATTTAACAAAACAACATATGACCGAATCCTACAAGAAAACTCCCATAAACCCTTTGTTTTCACACCAAAAATCAAAATTTACGTTCTTCAATTTTATTTTGGGTTCTGTTTTCCACAAACGATCACGAGTAAGAATTTTGTTACACCTTTTTAAACTTGTTAGATATTTTCAAAATTTACTCCGTAAAGCTAAAATGAAACAAAAGAAACACCTTAGACTATGTTTATCGGAGTGCAATGAAGGCTTCATGGCACCCTTAAATCTTGTTCGTACGTGCGAAAATTGATTAAACAATAACAATTCTCATGGCATTTGTACTTGGTGTGCCCCGACGGGGCATCCATGCCATAAGCTTTCTTGCTGCAGAAAATGGTGTGTTGTCAAGTTGTGAGTGGATGCAATGCTATTAAAGAGGGGACCAACCGACAATTTGGGCGTGCATTTTATGGAAACTCTGCAGCAAATATCAACTTTGATTTCCTTCTTTTCTTTGGCTCTCTTGGTGCCAAGTGTCATTTTTCCCTTGGTTACAATTTTTATTACCGCTGTATTTTTGTAACAGCCATAACGTTAACTTTGCAAATTCAAAAAAAAAAAAATTACACCAATGTTCATAATTTTTTATTCTCTATAAATAGAGCTCAAATTTGATATATTTTGGTGTCAATTTGATTTTTTCATTTTTCTCCCATAAATAAACACTTATACATCACAAATAAGTTTTTCACTACTCCAAATATTTAGTCTAAATTATGGATCTTAATAATATTTCTATTTTTGGTTCGCAAGAATTTACAAGCTCCCAAATTAATTCAGATACCCAAACATCTCAAAATTCCCAAATTTGTCTCGATTCTCAAAATTATGAAAATTCACAATTTTTTCCAAACACTGAATTTATTGAATTTTCTCAATTGCCTCATAATCCTACTCAAATATCTGCAAATATCACTCAAGTCTCGCCACACCCCATCATAAATCATAATATATCTCGAAATTTATTTCATAACACTCAAACGAAAACTAAGTCTCCAACAAAGCGGGTGAAAAGAGGGCCTAATGTTCTGTGGAACTCCATCGAAGAAATATGTCTTGCTTCGAAAAATAGGTGGGTCAAAAAAATAAATGAGAAAAATAGGGTTTGGAGAGTGCAATTAATAAACCATCACAATTAAAATGGGTGCCATGAAATTGGGTGGGGGGAAAAAAGAGGAAGAATATTAATTTTATATTAGGGTGCCATGAGTTCATGGCACCATTGATAAACATAGTCTTAGAGAACACACCATTCCCTCAAACCACCCAATTAGAGTTGCCATTTTGTGCCACGTGTTGTGTGCAAAACGCGGGCTGACACGAGCACGACACGACACGAGCGTCGAGCGGGCCAACACGATCCGTGGCACACCGGTCTCACCTCGTGTCACGGCTGCGAAATCATACTTTATTTGGTTGTGCCTTGACACGGTCAGGCACGGGGCACACCGGGTTCGTCATGCGGGTTGGCTCGTTGCAGCACGCTAAAACACGACATTTACTTAAAAAATAAGAAAAATAAGGAAAAGGGCAAAAAAAGGCGGTTGACTCGCGGGATGCCAAGTTTTGGCACGTGCCACGAGCCGTGCCATGGTGATGTTTTGAATTTTCGGCACGACACGACACGAGCACGCTGGCACGAGAACCGTGTCCGAGTCGTGCCAAGTTGGCCTTTTGGCACATCGTGCCAGCACGAAGCACAACACGACACGACACTTGTCCAACTCTACACCCCACTACCCGAGAATATAACTCAACTTGAGAAATGGTGTACTTCCTCCGGTGCAGATTAAAATTTTAGGGTTTCGACTATGTTTTCCGCATTCTCGAAATATTACGTGTTTTGTCGAGTGAATAATTAGGGAGGCAAGATAGAAATGTTGGTGATAATTAGCTTTTAAATTTATTTGCTAAATAAATCATTAGAAATTACTCCCTCCGTTCGTTGATAAACTTCATGTTTGAGAAAATATGTAAATCCTTATACTATGTTCAATCTTGAAACCAAATCACACACAAAAGATTAGTGAAAATTAATTAACCAAATAACTATGTAAAATGAGATCATTAATCAGAAAAAAAACAAGAATAATCCGAGCCCAACGATTACACGTTATGTCCTTAAAACGTTATTGGCCCTCTACGGTACTCAAGGTTCATGGGCATAGTCTCTCAGGATAGAACGGATTGCGCCCTTACCATAAGTAGTACTCCAAAATAAGGCTCCGACGAACTCAACATGTGCTTGTACTCAATACCGACGACACGAACAAGGGAGACAAAAGAGCACATATACATGACTTTAGGCGGTTAAACAACAGTTACTCAATTGATTCAATCGCATAAAAGACCCACATAAGCACCTTTATATAGGCAATGAAGGGACACGAAGTAAAAAGGTACGAACGAAACAATGTATCTATTCATGACGAATGAACACATCTTTTGGAAAATCTAATACTATATATTAAAAACCTGAAACCAAGTCTTTTTCCTAGAAGAACACTTGACATTCGTTAATTGGATAACAATAAGTAATTAAATAATATGGAAATTATTAACTAATTTATGGAAAATAATATAATTTATGGTGATTATGGTGGTAAGCTAATTTATGGGAAAAATAGTGTTGCTAATAATATTATAACAAAGATACAGTGACAATTTCATCAAATGAGTATAACAATATAGATATATAGCCCGGGCGCAGGGCCGGACATGCAAACTGGTTAAGTGAATTTAGACAACCGTTAGGGTACAATGTATCGTGAATTTCTCATTTATAAATTAATTTGGTTTTTATTAAATAAAATTTCCAACACTTCCTACTTTCTATTTAGGAATTTTTTTTTCCGGAATAGGGTTCAAAAAATAAATGTTAAACAAAATGGGTTGATTTTGAACTTATTCAACCTTATGGGGTGCACGTCGACAAAACCGCCAGTGGTAATGGTGGTTTTAAGTGTGTCAAATGGTACCAATCAAGCTTGGGAGAGAAATCATTGACCACCTAAAACCGCCATTGGGACTGGCGGTTTCACATACTGGCGGTTTTAAGTTTTTTTTTTTTTTTTTTCACACTAAAACCGCCAGTCAATGACTTCTCCCTCGAACCATATTGGTACTGTTTGACACACTTAAAACCGCCATTACCACTGGCGGTTTTGTCCAATGGGGTGACGTGCACCCCATAAGGTTGAATAAGTTCAAATTCAATCCAATTTGTTTAACATTTTTTTTAGCCCTATTCCGAAAAAAAATTCTCTATTTAGGGGTGTTCATCTTTAACCTTTCTACTTTGAATTTTTCTTTATTTGTACATATAAAGAGCAAAACACTCTCACTTGTTTATTAAAAATGCATGTGCCACATACCTCTATGTGTGATTTACACCAAGCGAACCTAAAACTCATTCTTTGTTTTATTATTATTTTTTTAAAACTGTGTTCCGCCCATACGCGTTTTATAGGCGAACGTAGAAAGTAATTATTAGTTTTCCTTTTGAAGTGCGCAAAAGGGATCGAGAAGTTTAATCCGGACTGGAGGGAGTAGTCCGTAAGAAGTACACCCTTCGTCCCTGCTCAAACACCCCATCTTCAAAATGCCCGTGCGTTTAAAAAGTAGGTTGTACACACTAATCGGTTTATCAAAGTTTTAAAAAAATTATATAGCTAATTAGAATATAGTTTTCTCTAATTTTTCAAGCAATTTTTTTTGGAACTTTGATTAATTGAGTAGTGTACCCCTTCCTCAATGTGAAATTGTTTCTTACATGGGGCATTTGAGCTGGGACCAAAGTATTCTAAGTCCTAAAGTCATTCTATGGACTAAAACCTTGTAAAGCTAGATAGATTACGAGTAAATAGTCAAATTACGTACAAAATTTGGACACAAATTCGCAGAATCAAATTTCAAGAGGGGTCGCTTGCAAGAAGGAGAAAGCAACGTATCCCAGAAAGCATACGCATACGCATATTTGTGAGATTCAACACACTACTCAATTTTATCAGGTATTTTTTTTCCTAATCTTTTGGGGCAATTCATCTCTTATTCAATTAATATCCACTTTTTAATTTGAAGTTGAATTTTTTGGATGCAATTGTCAAATTTTATCATGAATTTGGTGTTAATGAAAATGGGTAATTTTTGTTTTGTGGTGTAGGGGTTTGAAATTGTAGGAATTGTGGAGTAATGTGATGATATGTTACTGCCCAACAAATGATTTTGTTGGAAGGGTTTAAGTGGGAGAGAGAATGAGCATTAGGCTTCATTCTCCTTTTATTGGGACACCCATTTGTAGCACTAATAGTAGTAGCTTCTTAGATGGAAGAAGGGGTAGCTGTAGTAGTAATGTTGTGCATTTAGGGAAAAGATGGAGTGTCGAAAGGCGAAAATTTTCGAAATGTAGTTGTTGGAAGAGGAGTAATTGGGCACCCAATGGGGTTTGGTTTCCTCAGTTTTATGGCAAGGTTGTCAAGTTTCTAAATGGGGACTCTGATTCGAGAAATGGGTTGCGGGTTAATTATGTGAAAGAGCGGTTGTCTCAGGGGAAAGAGCTTGTGAGATCGTTGTCTCCTTTGTGGCAGGAGGGGTTGCTTCTTTTCCGTGGGGCGGTTTTTACAGCGGTGATATCTGGGGTGTGCTTGCTTGTGTGGTATGGCCGTGCCAAGGCGAAGGAGTTTGTTGAATTGAAGGTGCTGCCATCTGTTTGTTCTGTGTTGAGTGAGTATATTCAGCGGGAAGTTGATTTTGGTAAGGTTCGGAGGATTTCTCCTTTGAGCATTACGTTGGAGTCATGCTCTGTTGGGCCTCACTCGGAGGAATTTTCTTGTGGTGAGGCTCCCACGATAAAGCTTCAAATTCGTCCTTTTGCAAGCTTGAGGAGAGGGAAGGTTGTGATTGATGCAGTTGTCTCTCATCCCACTTTGTTGGTTGCACAAAAGAAAGATTTTACCTGGTTGGGGATACCTTATATTGATGATGGTAGTTCGCAGAAGCATGCATCCACAGAAGAAGGAATCGATTCTCGTACAAGGACGAGAAGGGTTGCAAGAGAAGAAGCAGGTGCTTCTTGGGCTAGCGAAAGGGACGATGCGGCCAAGAAATCCGCTGAGGCAGGATATGTTGTGGCCGATCATGATTTGTCTGAAGCTTATGGCGAGGCTAGCTCAAATGTTTCTTTAAAATCAAGAACTGGAAAATCTTTTTTCTGCGTGGATGAGGGGACACACTGGAAAGACCATCATTCAATGGATACAGGCATTCAGTATGATCTGAAGCATAAAGACTTGGAGAAGTCATTTGGTGTAACTATTCCGAGCTCAACATTTAAGTCTCTTCCCCAAATCCTTCTTGGTCCTGTGATCCCCAGGTTTAAAAGGAAAGCTAATGGTAAAGATCTCTCAGTTTCCAATGTTGCAGCTAAAGGAAGAATTCTTAAGCGTAGTGCTTGTGCAGCAGTCCAGTACTTCCAAAGTCCTAGACATGGAGACTTTGGCGCGTCTTTAGATCTGGATGAAGGTTTTAAGTATGCTAATCTCGATGAAACATCGACTGAGAGCAAGGCTCCAAGTAATTCGTCTTTTGCTTTATCGAGAGCGCAGGATTTGGCTAGGCCAGAAACTAATAACAGAAAGGTTCTTGATAGCAAACATGTGGAAATTGTTGACGATGGAATGACTGAAGCGTCTGAATCGCATGCTAAAAGCTCATATTTGGGACAACATGCTGAGAAACCATATTTGGCCACTTCAGTAGACCAAAAGATCACTAACAAGACGATCCCCCATCTGTCTCATTCATCTGCTCCCCCTGTCAATGACTCTGATATGTGCAATGACGTATTGCCATGTACTGGGAATGTTGATGCTGCAGGACTAGAGGACACTACCAATCCAAGTCGCAGAATTGTAGAAGGTGTTGCTATGGTAAACAGAGACAAAAATGCCAGAGATGAGCCATGCCCAATGGAAGGCCAAAATTTTGACTCCGTCACAAGCATGCCTCAGGATCAAGGTGGCCTTGCATCTGCTAACCAAGCTACTATGAATCAGGAACCTTCACTTTCAGGGGAAATTCTACAATCTGAATGGCCCTCAAGCTTCAAATCACGCTCAAGTTCCGCAACAGGCATCATGGATAATTTCTCTAGTTTCGTGTCTGGGCCATTCCAAAACCTAAAGAATGGCATGGGCCGTAAGTTTGAGAGTATTGTCACTGACTCCACTGAAGAAGAAAATAATGTGGACACTGTCAAGAATGAAAAGACACTGCCGGTTACCCTCGATTCTGTTTACTTTAGAGGAGGAACTCTGATGCTGCTTGCGTATGGGGATGCAGAACCCAGGTTCCAGCCTTAAATTTTTTACAAATACTACTGCGACCTGATTGGAATTATTTTCTTTTTATGCTTTCCAAGTAATGGGTAATTGTTATGACTTATAAATCAACTTTTACTAGGAGTGTACGTCAGGCTTTCTAATTTCCATTTCTAATAACCCTAAGACTCACTATTCTTTGACTTTGAATTATGATGTAATAAAGCAAAATGGCTCTCTAAACCGTCTTCAGTTTTAAAGTTGTGAATTAGAGGTAGGCCCATGCACTGGCTGACACAATTTTTTGTTCTCCTTCGAAAACAACATTTGTACTTCAACATAGGGGTAAGGTTGTATACATCCAGCCCCTCTACCCCACCTAAGGTGGGAGCCTTTGAGGTAGTGGGGTAATGTTTTTGTAGTGTTCTACTTCAAGCTATTTATTGCATTGGGTTTTTGTATTTGCTGTAAAAATTATGGTTTGATGTGTTGTATTTTCCCATTCTCTGCTGGATCTAGATTTTGTGATATTGAAACTGTTCTGGGGGCTCAGTGCTTCTTTGGTGGCACAAACGTTTATTTCTGATGGATTATCTGTTTTAATGTGACTGAGATTAGGTCCTTACTTTTCTTTGATGGACTAAACGAAAATTACTCAGTTTTGCTTGCTTGTGGTCATACGTATAACTATTCACAGAGCCTAGTAGTGAATGCGCTGAAATCTAAATAAGCATTATTTTGTAGAAACTTGATCTGATAATCTGATTTCCCCCCTATAGGGAGATGGGGAGTGTTGATGGACATATACGACTTCAAAACCACTACAGCCGGGTACACGTGCAGCTTAGTGGCAATTGCAAGATGTGGCAGTCTGATACAGCAGTAGATGATGGTGGCTGGTTGTCTACTGATGTTTTTGTTGATGTAATTGAGCAGAAGTGGCATGCCAATCTAAAAGTTTCAAACCTTTATGCACCGGTAAGGTATACTCCAATTTTCTTGTGGATATGTGTAGCATAAACGTATGATCTTGTTTACTTTCTCAATATAAATGAACTATTAATGATTGGCTTATGTGCTTTGGATACGTAATTGTCTACAGCTTTTTGAAAGGATCTTAGAAATTCCCATTGCGTGGACAGAAGGGAGAGCAAGTGGTGAGGTGCTTATCAGACTTCATTTTAGTTACATTTCTTTGCATTCCAAGCATGCTTCATATGTTAGATCTCTTGTGATAGACCATCTTGTATCAGAAGTGGACTAAGTATTTTTATTTTGGCTCTTCTTTTAATGTACTTGGTGATAAGTCTTCATACATAAATCTCGGCAGAACTTACCAAAGGGTCACAGTTATATGCCGGGATCTTGTATGCGTAACATTCATGTTTTTGTCTTCTTGAAAATAGAGGGTGCTTAAGTTTGATGCACAGCATATTAACGAAGTGCATTGTCTGTTGTTTTGTTTCAAGTTATCTACTCTAATAGGCTTAGGTGTAGCTGTCTATCAATTCAGAGGAAGCATTATAGTATTCCTCCCTTGCAAAGACACTTTGGAATGTGTCAGTTTGTACTTTGCTATTCATATTTTAAAAGATGAGGGTATTGTTTACCCAAATTCGTAGCACGGATTGTTTATGACGTGACTATCAAATTTATAAAGTAAGTGGGTCCCTATCCTTCAAGGTTTGCTGTGATAAGCAAAATAGAATTATGCATGTTGTCAGATGTTCTCTTGTGACTATGAGAGATACTCTGATTGCAGTATGTTTTTTGTTTGTTGTTAAGTATACCTAGGTATTGTTTGCTAAGGGATAGTATTAATTACTTAAGTGGAATCGATATAAAAAATTACCATTAGCAGCAGTGAATAACTTTTTAAACTTGTTCGCAATTATCTTTAATTTTATGGACAAGATTTCAAATACAAGGAAACTTATTTTCTTCCAAGACCTAAATTCAGAATTAAAAATAATAACAATTCATGTTAGCCGACCCTAAATCATTTTGGGAATAAGTCTTTCATTCTGCTCTTCTTGTATTGTGAAGTAGCAATTAGTCAGTGCGATTTTTCAAGCAATTTTCATTATGGATCATCCATAAGCAGCCTCTCTATGTTTTCAACGTTGGGGTAAGGCTTGCGTACATCCGACCCCCCTTACCCCACCTTATGGTGAGAGCCTTTGAGGCATCTCGTATTCTTTTGGGTCGTACTTCTCTGTTAATTAAAGGTATTTTTCTCCGAACAAGGAAATTTGGTGAAGTGGCAATGACTTTTGGGGCGCTTCTTCAAGCTAGTGAGTGATTGCTCTGTTCAAAGCATCTCAGTGTGTTCTTCTGGGTTGTATTTCTCTGTTAGTTGAAGCTCTTTTCCTCCCTAAGAAGGAAAATTGCAGAACAGTGAAGACAATTAGTGGCAACGACATTTAGGGTGCTTCGTTTAGTTAAGTAGTGACTACTCTTGACAAGTTTATGCGAGAAACGTATCTTTGGAAAGGATTGTTCAACCTAAGATAAAAGAAAGCCCTATGGAGACATCGTTGCTTTAGACTGTAGCCTTTTATGACTGATTTATTTGTCTGATTTACTCTTTTTTCTGCAGCTTCACATTTGCATGTCAACTGGGGAAAATTTTCCCAATCTGCATGGTCAGCTAGATGTTACTGGGATGTCTTTTCAGATGTTAGATGCCCCCTCATCCTTTGCGGTATGTCTACCACTTTTGTTCATTTTTTTTTTAGAGTCAGTATGTCTATTCAGATATACAGGCTTTCACCTGACATTGTGCTTATGAGAGCATCTGATGGTGGCTTGCAGTTGCCTGTATTCATGTTCCCTCTTTGCTTCAATGACTACCTACACATTTATTGAGTTTTCCCTCCCTGTTATTCAATTTGATGTTGAAATCATATGAAAGTCCATGAGTACTCAGTGTGTTCCAATTTTTTGTTTTCCAGGGCATTTCAGCAAGTCTATGTTTTCGTGGCCAACGGATATTTTTGCACAATGCTAATGGTTGGTTTGGAAGTGTTCCGTTAGAAGCCTCTGGGGATTTTGGCATCCATCCTGAAGAAGGCGAGTTTCATCTGATGTTCCAGGTAATATACGTCGAAAATCTGGATCACTATATACACGTATGCTATAGATGTTAGTAAGGAAGTACCGCATAACAAACTGTCTCTGTAAAATATATACGCCCTATGTTTCTTTTGTTTCTGTACGTTTGGTTTAAATTCACTCACATATTCAAACCAAACGTAAAGAATTCAATCAAACACCGGGAGTTTTTTGTTTGTTTGTTTGTTTGTTGAGGGAGTAGCTTCTTGGTATATCACATGTTATGTGTTCTTGACTGTTGACATTAGTGGCCACCTCTTGGAAATCTGGAGGCAAAATTAGGAATAGATGGATTTCCTTGTGAATAATTGGCTTGACCTCTCGAATTGGTCTTGCCATGTCTGATAATATAGTTCTCAAATGGATATGATAAAACTCTGAAGGTACTCTGTAGACTTCAATTGCTATGTGCAAGTGAATGAGTGTATCACTTTTCTTTGATAGTCATGCTTGTTAAAGTCACCTGAATTATATACAGTATACATTAGGAATCCCCGATTTTTCTTTTGCTTTGCATGTTCATATAAGAGTATTTTCAGACTGTCAATGAAGTCCTTCAATCTTTCTTCCTATATATGTTCGCGTTCGGCAATTTTAATTGTGCCTATATCTTTCAAAGTAAAAAGCCTTTAGGTATACTCATTAGAATGCCTCCTTGGATTGACTTCTTTGTTGCCCACTGGTGTTTTATAAGACTTCAGATGGACAGTTGTCTATGTTTTTGAGGGGAAAGTGTACTGTCGAGGAAGTTCTATCCACGTTTTGGGGATTTTTTTTTTATAATTGGAACCGAGTCGTCATAAGTGCCATTTGTTTGTTGCTTTCTTTTGTGAATTTAATTATTCTTCGGTAATCACGACTTGGCTCTGGAATTCTGTTTACCATTTGCCATAGATTTTCTTGAGGTTTGCAACAAAACTCAGCAGGTCCCTTCCATGTACTCTCTTGATTACTTCTTAAAAATGGAAAGATTTCATGTTGTGAATAAGCAGCATGGTTTTTCAACAGAATACTATGAGGTTAGGGCTGGAGGCTTTATATGAAATGAAAGATTCTCATGATGTCGTTTCAGCTTGTTGAGGGCATTAGTTGCATAATTCTAATTCCTACCCCTCCAGTTTAGGCCAGTTGCTGTTTCTCCCCGGTGAAGGCTCTAAAATAATATACGGCCTTGGTTGTTACTACCTTACTGGGATAAAGCTATAAGCATCTGACCCCTTCTACTCACTGTAGGTGGAAAAGCCTTGTGAGAGCATTTCACTGATAATGACATTACTATTTATTGTTTAATTGTTCTGAGCCTTTGAGGCACTGTTGCTTCCTGAGCCTTAATATTCATCAGATCTCTAGGGCAGTGGGGTCTTTGAATTTGGTTATGATGTATCTACGCATCTTGTTTTCTTTTAAACCAAGTCTAAAACCGAGGGAAGTGCGGGTGAGATAAGGATTAGGGGGTGGGGTATGCGTATTCTTTTGTATTTAATTATCATGTAACAATGTTTCATTTGCCTGTGTGGTGTATCTAGCTGTCTTTGCCAGTTCTTTAGCGATTTGAGACTCTTGATAATAAGTTTTTGTTCGTTGACGTACACCCTTTCTTTCCTAGGTAGTTAGAGTTGCATTAATCAGAATTGTCATTTTTATCCAATATTGGGTCATCCGTGCATAGTCTCTCTATGTTTCAATAGAGGTAAGGCTTGCGTACATTCGACCTCCCCTTACACTGCCTTAGAGTGGAGTCTTTAGGGCACTGGGGTAATGATGTTGTTGTTGTATGCTTGTAAGAAACAGGGGGTTCATGAAGCTAGTTCTCCATGTTTTAGTCTACAATTCAAATTCTTATAATCTAACATCGCAAGCTAAGTTTTGATAAACGAGGATTCTAATGACTGTCTTTTGTACCAGGTTCCTTGCGTTGAAGTAAATGCACTTCTGAAAACTTTCAAGATGAAGCCATTATTATTCCCTGTAAGTATTAGACATTTTATTTTAATGTGTCTGAAGGTTTAGCCTTTTCTTTACTTGTTGCATACACTAAAGTGACAAATATGTTGGGTTTAAAGTAGTCATAATAGCTCTATGGTTAGTTTATTAAAGCTTAGTTGCTGACATCTTGAGTTTAGACTTGTAGTGATTGACAACTTCAAGTAGTCATCTCCACCGGTAGCTCATACTCCCTCCAAATATTGAATTCATTATGTTTGATCTGAATATGTGAGAAATTCAAATTAAATGTAACGAGTTGGAAGCAACAGAGGGAGTAAGTGGTATAATTGTTGCCACACTGAAAACAATTTATGGTCATGTAAATCCATATCCATTAGAAAGAACATATGAAACTACTGAACTTTTATCATAGTAGAGTATATAAGTTTCTTGTACCAACTTTGTAAATGATATTTTTGGCCTACCACCACGTGGTTTCAAGCTGTAAATTTACTCGTGTTGCTTATTCATCTTTCATTTAATAGGGGCACTTTCAAGTAACCGTATTAGCTGAGTGGTGAATTTTGCTTTTCATTGCAGGTGGCTGGGTGTGTAACAGCCATATTCAACTGTCAAGGTCCCCTGGATACTCCTGTGTTTGTGGGTAGTGGAATGGCTACAAGAAAGATGGGTCCTTCCATTTCAGATGTTAATGTGTCATTGGCGTCTGAGGCTGTAGCAAATAACAAAGATGCTGGTGCCGTGGCCGCTTTTGATCGCATTCCATTTTCATATTTGTCTGCTAATTTCACATTTAACACTGATAATTGCGTAAGTGAACTTTGAGAGAAGTTTTTCTTTAAATTCCTATTGCTTTCAGCTTTCATATACCTTTGGTGGGCAAGTCCTTCACTGCCATATAGAAAGCATCAGTTTTGAGAGGTTATTATTAGTACGATTTGTCATTTATTAGGCTTCTTACTGAGTATTGAGCATGTACTTAAGTTGAACTAAGTTGAGACACACTTACACTCTCACACCAAGTTGAGACGGCCTTGCATGCCAATGTATTCTTCCTTAAGATAAGCGAGCCTAAAAACTTGAGAAAAATAAGTTTGTTCTTACTGAGTATCGAGCATTTAATTAGGTTGAACCAAGTTGAGACACCCTGACACTCTTACAACTATCTCATAACATTTCTTAGACGGCCTTGCATGCCAACGTGTTCTTACTTACGATAAGCATGGGTAGTCTGTGTATCCTGGTGTATATCTTCTTTATGACTGAAATTGAATTAGAGCTTGAATTTCTATTGACAGGTTGCTGACTTGTACGGAATTAGGGCAAGCCTTGTAGATGGGGGTGAAATTCGAGGAGCAGGGAATGCATGGATATGTCCAGAGGTAATTCTGCTGTTGGGTGTTTATAAATGGTTAGCAAGGAAGGCTGCAACTTATCTCTCTTATTTTAATTTGATAATCTCACCTATCCTGGCCAGTTGGATATGCTAAGTCTGGTTGCTCAGGCCGTTGTACCTTTTGGATATGGGCATCTATCTGTTGCCTTTCACCAATTTTGGATTGGAAAATGAAAATGTCATTAACTATGTAGGGCGCAGATTCTGATAATAATTATAATCAGGCATTTAAGCACTGTCCTGTCATGAAGACAAATGGGTGGGAGGGAAATTCAACAACTCTTAGATCTTGGAAAACTCTGTATCTTGTTTTGTTATATCTCTCTATTTTGAACAGGCTGAGGAAGATGAGTCTGCATTGGATGTGAATCTTTCTGGAAATTTGTCCTTCGATAAAATACTACACAGATATGTACCTGGTTGCCTAGATTTGCTGCCAATGAAATTGGGGGAGCTAAAAGGCGAAACCAAAGTATCTGGATGTCTTCTAAGACCGTATGACTCTTATCAACTTGTGTAATCTATAGCTTATGCTACGTTATTTCTGTTTTTAATTTTCTGGGATTCTGCAAGTTGTGTATATGTGATGCCTTTTCTGATTGTAGGAGATTCGATGTGAAATGGAATGCACCAAAAGCCGAGGGTTCGTTTGTGGATGCAAGGGGAGATGTGATAATCTGTCATGACTACATTGCAGTTAACTCTTCCTCAGTTGCATTTGATTTATTTGCTAAAGTCTTGACATGTTATCCCGAAGAACATTCGATAAACAAAGAAGACTATGGTGTAGAGAGGGAGAACACCTTTATCATGGAAGGATTTGAGTTGGACTTGCGCATGCGTGGATTTGAGTTTTTCAGTATGATTTCATCTTATTCTTTTGATTCTCCAAGGCCGGTGAATCTTAAGGCAACTGGAAGGGTGAAGTTTCAAGGACAGGTCACAAAGAATTCAAATATTACCGATCAGCAATCTGCTAGTGTTGGCCAAACGGATGCTGATGAAAACTTGGAAACTCTTGAGGGAGATGTTTTGGTTTCTGGCCTGAAACTCAACCAGTTGATGCTGGCTCCTCAGTTGGCTGGACACTTGAGCTTTTCGCGTGAGCGCATTAAGGTAATCTTCTTATTTTTTCCTGCTCATACTTGACGAGTCTGTCCAAAACTTCTGTCAAAATCATTCCATTCCATGTATCAGGGAAATTCTTTTTGTTTAATGAGTAAATCAGTGAGATAAGTTTTACCTTGCATGCTGCCTAATCTGCTCAAACCCTAGGATAAGAAAAGCACTTTACACTCTACATACCTCTCAGATTAACATTGAAGGGCTTGTTAATATGTTTCTTTTATTTACTTATGATTGGGAGCTGATTTGCAAACTGTCATGGAAACACCTCATATTATGGCAATGCAAGGCGTAATTAAGCAAATGCTTTTGTAAGGGTCTTCGGGTACAGCTTCCGAATTGTTTAAATCAAAGTTTACGGGGATGCATGAGTACATATTGAATGAACACCTATTTATGATCATATACTTGTATTTTAATGAATCATAGTCAGGCGAGTATTTTACTTAAGTCTAGCATGCTTCCAATATTAGCAAAAGGTTTCAGTCACCACATTGGAGTTCTACATCCGGATAAAGTCCAACTACTGGAGACCACTAATAACCTTCATCTGATCACTGTACTAAAGACTATGCATGGGATATAATGATAGTCGCTAACATTAGAGGATAGGAGTGGTTTGCGATGAGTATATGACAGCATTGATTCGAAATTAAAAGCCCACTTAATAAAAATAAGTTGAGTCCCAAGATCGTTGTTTATTAAAGGTGTAGGTTCATAACTGTAAAATTCAAAACTACAAACTCCCGGGCATTTGATTCCAGATTATGACACTTCTTTTTCTAAAAGCATAGGAGTGCTTATAGAAGTTCCTTGAGCTTTTGCAATGGAGTCCAGACTGGGAATAACATCTTGCTTTCCATTATATTTCGATCCCTTTCAAATAGCATATGAGGTAGGATATGTATACAAGAGATTTCCTCCCTACGAAGGAAAACCTGAACTCGCTAGGCATGCTCACAAATCACACTACCTTTTACATAAACAAAACAAAAGTTTTAAACTAGGCTAACGATTCAGCTGCTTGTTGCTGATAATTTACTGAAAATCCATCAAGAAGAATTCCCCTGGTAGTTTATAAGCAGCCTTTCTAAGCGGCCTATCTGCAAGCATCTCCCCAAAAACGTATAGCATCAAGTAGTACCTGGTAGGTTGGTACCCTAATCACTAGACAAAATTTGACAGCTTATACCAAAATATTATTGTACATATGCAGATTATATATAAGGATCAGCCATATATAATCATCTATTTAAGAAAAAGAGATCTCTTAAAATCTTAGTGAGTAGTAATGCATTTCATCCACTTAACCTGCCCATGCCTCTCACTTTGATTTTGGTGGATGTGTCATTGTCTCGGTTGGTCTAGCATGGCTGAACTAGCTTCGGTTTGTACTCCTGTTGCCAGTTTTGCTTCTAAGGACTCAGCCTCTGTGTGATCAAGCTCTGAGGAATGCTGCATCTAGACTTAATGATTGCTTTGCAGTTCTTGTGACTCCTCCCATCTATTCAAGTTGTATCAATGTTTGAACTAGCCCTAGTCCCTGACGAGCTTTTTTGAGGCCTAATGTTCATCCTTTAGAAATGCTCCATAGGATTTTTTTGTGTTATTATGTCGTTGATCGATTCAGTTCTGACTCATTATATGCTGGGATATCAGCTGGACGCTACTGGTAGACCAGATGAAAGCCTTGCTGTGGATATCATAGGATTACTACGTCCTTCCTTAAATGACTCACAAGAAGGAAAGCTGCTATCAGCTTCTCTTCAGAAAGGTCAACTGAAAGTGAATATGTTCTATCAGCCCGCAGTTTCAGCTAACCTAGAGGTAGTTTCTCCTTTTCCTTCTAATTTTGTTTACTCTTTACTTTTCTTTTAAGGTTTTGAGAAAGGTTTAGGACATGCCTTTCTATAAAATTAATAAGAGGCTCTCACCATAAGGCGGGGTAAGGGGAGATCGGATGTACGCGTGCCTTACCCCTGCATTGAGAACATAGAGAGGCGGCTTACAAAGGACTCATAATGAAAATTGCTTCAAGAATCACACTGACTGACTGCGACTTCTCAATACAATAAGCGGAGATACTTTTGTGAGCCATTTTGCTATATTCCATTATGTCCCAAAGCCAAAAACTAACTATTATGACAAGTTGGTCTTTCACTCCATTGGAAATGGAAACACCTGTTTATTTAATAACCGTTCATGATAATGATTTACGAAAGCCTTTCTCAAACCAGTTGTATGCTTCAGAAGTTGCTCACAAAGGTATAGTTGTAGTGTTGACCATTGGGAGTGGACTGATTTGAAATCCGAAAGACATTGCTTACGGCACAATCCAACATAATATATATTTAAAAAAAAGATCTTTATTATATCTAAAGTTTACAGCAATATTGATTTAATGTTTTATTTCGTATCTACTGTATAGATTCGTCAGTTGCCACTTGATGAATTGGAGCTTGCTTCACTCAGAGGAACTATGCAGAGGGTAAGTTATGTTATGTCATGTGCTTTTACTTGACGGAATTTTTTTTAGTTACGGTGAATAGGAAGTAATGTTATGTCATGTGCTTTTACTTTACAGATTTTTCTCTAGTTATGTCATACAGCTGCTTACTTAAAGACTCATGTTTTTAGAGGTTCTTCATATTCTCCTGCTCCCATGCATTTGGCCTGCTATTCTTTTCATTGTAAAGGGAAAATTGTTGGCGATGTGAAGCTCTGTGGTTGAGAAGAAGCATTGTTCTTAAAAAGTTACTTACTCATCACCATGTGATTTGCATGTGCGATTAATTATATTTTCTAAATCACTGGATCAGGCAGAAGTACAGCTAAATCTTCAAAAGCGTAGAGGGCTTGGTGTTCTCTCAGTCCTACGGCCAAAATTCAGCGGCGTGTTAGGGGAAGCCTTGGATGTAGCTGTTAGATGGAGTGGTGATGTTGTGAGTACTTCGCCATCTACCTACCTTATTAGATCAGTGATGCCGTTTTGCCATTACTGATGTACATGATTTCTTCCACCTTTTGTTCATGTTGTGTCTTCATTTCTGATTTCACAGTAAAAGTTGTCCTTTATTTGCTATTGTATCAAAGGAGCATGATCTCCATATAATAGGAACCTCCCAGACCTCGTAAGCAGACACCTTTGGGCTCTTTTGCTTTTGTCTTTCTTAGAAAAATATGGAGTATTTCTAAGTCCATCAAAAGCGAAAATTTCGCCGTCTTGTTAATTAGAATGTAAAAATTAAATGAACAGTTTCCTTTCCTTAATTCCGCCACTCAGTTTGTGCGCTGTGCGAAGATTTTTTATTTATTTTTTATGTCTTGACTTTGCAACTACTTCGCTTGTAGTGTTTTATGTAGAAGTGTCTGAAAGCTTATTCTAGTGGTCAATCTGCTCTTTATATACATGACAAAATTTATTGATAGTTTCCCCTATGATATATCTTTTCTAGATTACTGTTGAAAAAACTGTTTTGGAGCAAAGCTACAGCCGTTATGAGCTTCAAGGTGAATACGTACTGCCTGGAACACGAGATAGAAAGTCTAGTCTAAAGGAAAGCGGCCCCTTTTTCAGCAGAGCAATGGCTGGGCATCTGGGTAGTGTAATATCGTCAATGGGCCGGTGGAGAATGAGGCTTGAAGTTCCTCGAGCAGAAGCTGCTGAAATGCTGCCACTTGCAAGACTCCTTTCACGTAGCACTGACCCTGCTGTGCATTCTAGATCAAAGGTTATATCTTATGCTCCACAGAGAAGCTACTTTGTTGGATCTGGCTATGATTCAAGTTTCATAATATATACTCCCTCCATCTCCATTTAAACACCCATAGGCTTTTTTTACTGAAGTTTACAAACTTGGACCATAGATATCTCAAAATATATAATGAATTATAAATTGAAATACAAATCTTTACATTTGTTTTCAAAAAATCTTTCACACAAAGTAGTTTATTCTCTAGAAAACACGTTTATATACATATAAATAGTAATGGTCAAAGTTGTGTCTCGGAGACCGCCTAAAAGCAACTGGGGTTTTAAATGGAGAAGAAGGGAGTATGCATTTGTGTTTGAGTTCATGTCTTGGTATTAGCATTGGTGATACTTGTTCATTGCTTCCCTGGGTTTTGCTTTATACTCCCTCCGTCCCAGATCAAACGCCCCGGGCGTTTTTTGTAGTGGAATAAGAAAAATTGATATAATAAGTTGAGTGGGGTAATATTAGAAAAAAGGAGGAGAGAGAATGTGGGGATTAATAAAAGTAGTAGAGATAATGTGAGAGAGGATGTGATAATCTAATAAAAGTATGAGAGAGAAATATGTCCCAAAATAGATGGGTTGTTTGATGTGGGACGTCCCAAAATGGAATATGGGGCGTTTGAACTGGGACGGAGGGAGTAGTGGAGTATATTTGTATTATAATTCAAGAAAAATTAAAGCAACGAGGACAAGGCATCTATGTATGGAGCTAATTACAAACTATTTCCAATTTGTCCAAAATTGTGACAGGCACTTCCCTAAAAGCCTGTGCTTCTTAAATCTCTTTTTCTGTCAGTGTCTATTTCTGGAGTCCTTTCTTCATGTATGGAAACCTAAACAGAAAACATTACCTAACCCTTTGAACTAGTTATTTGGACAGTGAGTCAATACGTCATCTGCAATTAGTATGTGAATCATGCCTAGATGGTGCCCTTCATAAATAACGTATTGATCTGACCTTGAGATAGTTATCATCACTATGTGTGGTGTATAATTACTCACTTCAGCATTAACTGTAGCTATTCAGTAAAACTTGCTTTGTTTATTATCTATATTACAAGCTTCAAGATTTTTTATATGATTCTCTGGTTTGTGAACTTTATATTCAGGATCTTTTCATGCAAAGCTTACAGTCAGTCGGTCTAAGTGCTGAAAATCTTCAAGAACTGCTTGAGGTAATTTCTTGGGAATTGTTGTTTCATCCTTTTAATGAGAATCAAGAACTGGTCTGTTGATATCTGTGGTATTGCTAGTTTCTTTTCTACTACTCTCTGTGCATGATTAGAGGTAAACTCTTGCTATTAAAAAGCCATACACCCTTAACTTCTGTGCCATTATAACATATTCTCTACTTTTCTCACCCTTAACTTTCTGTGCCATTACAACATTTTCTCTACTTTTCTTTTCAGGCCATTAGAAGGGATCGTCCCCCATCTGATGAAGTTATACCTGAAGATCTGAGTCTACCAGGTTTATCTGAACTCAAAGGGCACTGGCATGGTTCTCTTGATGCAAGTGGTGGTGGCAACGGTGATACAGTGGTAGGTATATCTGCACCTTCCTGTAGTATTATTAATTGTTGTTTCAGCTGGTGCTTTCTAAAATCGATGGCTTTCAAGCATTAGATGTTTTTGGTAATAGATAGCAAGAAAGGTTTTTCTTTGTTTCTTTGTTTCTTGCCTTACGCGTATTCATTTGTCATCTTCATACTGTGCTTTCTAGTGAGTCGAATGGCCTTTGGATTTGCCTCCTTGGGTCACTTTTTGTCTTCCTAAGAATATGAATCCATTATTTGGTAGATGAAATTGGAAGAGGCTAGTAAAATGTTGCGCTCTCTAAGCCCTAGGGTGAACATGAAGGGTATCAGCTTACAAGTGGAACAGTATTTGATCTATGAGTAAGTCTTGTCTGAGACGGTCTTGTAAGATTATATAACGCCCCATATGAACTGAGTAAATGTGTTCTATAAATTATGCCTGATCTTATATTTCGTGACCCTTTTAAATCACAACTAATGTGGTTAAATCATTAACTAACATGATCACTAAAACCAGTATAATGATCACAATAGATGTTAAAGCTTCACTTTTTAACTGAATAAAGTGGTCTCACTGTAAGTTATCGTGAGACCGACTCATATGGGACTTTGCCTTTATCTATTTATACCGTATATGGTTTTTTTTTCTTAATTTTTTTTGAGTGAAACAATGATATAGGAAGGCAAAGCTTGCGCCCTATACACCCTTGTGGTGGGGCCCTTCCCCAGGCCCTTGCTTTGCGGGACGCCAATGTGCACCGAGCTGCCCTTAGTGAAACAATGCTCTGTGCGTGTTTATGGTGGGTATTAGCTTATAAATCAACCCTTTTTATATTCTTTGTGAGTAGATAGTTGCATGTTTGTCTTTCTACTAGCTAAACTGAAGCTATGCTTTTCTTACTCTTTGGCCTTCATGATAGTTATAGTATCCGGTAGACCATTTTTAAACTCAAACCGTTATGCTAACGTGAAAGAGTTTAGTGGTACTCTGCTCTGATAATGAGCAACTATCATACTACAGGCGGAATTTGACTTTCATGGGGATGACTGGGAATGGGGAGCTTATAAAACACAGCGTGTTCAGGCAATTGGTGCGTACAGTAATGATGACGGTTTGCGCCTGGAAAAAATATTTATCCAGAAGGAGAATGCTACCATCCATGCTGACGGGACATTGCTGGGTCCCAAGACAAATCTCCATTTTGCAGTTCTTAACTTTCCAGTTAGTCTAGTACCTATGCTTGTGCAAGTCATCGAATCTTCGACTACTGATGCAATTCATTCATTGAGGCAATTGCTGGCGCCGGTGAAAGGGATACTCCATATGGAGGGTGATCTACGAGGAAGTCTTTTGAAACCAGAGTGCGATGTTCAGGTGAGACTTCTGGATGGTGCTATTGGGGGAATAGATCTTGGTCGTGCTGAAGTAGTTGCTTCTTTGACCTCTGGAAGCCGTTTCCTTTTCAATGCCAAGTTTGAACCAATCATACAAAATGGCCATGTTCATGTGCAAGGAAGTGTTCCAGTGACTTTTGTGCCCAACAATGGTGTCAAAGAAGAAGATATGGATACTAATGGGGGTAAATCGGACTGGAGTCCTGGTTGGACTAAGAGTAGGGAAAGAGAGTCTGCTGATGGAGATGCAGAAAAGAAAGCCTCTAGAGAGAGAAATGAAGATGGTTGGGATATCCAGCTTGCTGAAAGTCTCAGAGGACTCAACTGGAATTTGCTAGATGTGGGGGAAGTTAGAGTTGATGCTGATATAAAGGATGGAGGAATGATGTTAATAACAGCTCTGTGTCCCTATGCTGACTGGCTTCATGGCAATGCAGAAATCACGCTTCAGGTTATTAGGCTTTGTGGAAGTTCCTTTCAACTTTCTGTCTCTTTTCCTATCATTATATTGGTTGGGCATATTACTTTTTTTTTTCTCTGTATATCTGATGTGTTTCAAATAACTAGGTGAGAGGTACTGTTGAACAGCCAGAGCTTGATGGATCTGCAACTTTCCACAGGGCATCTGTGTCTTCACCGGTGCTTCGTAAACCTCTTACAAACTTAGGTGGAAGAGTCCTTGTTAAATCAAATAGGCTATACATCAGCTCACTGGAGAGTAGAGTTGGGAGACGAGGAAAACTACTACTCAAAGGGAACCTTCCCCTTACAACAGCCGAAGCTTCCCTTCATGATAAAATTGACTTGAAATGTGAAGTCCTGGAAGTAAGGGCAAAAAATATTTTAAGGTAGGTATCTCCTTCGATTTTGTTTGTCTCAACTCTGTAATCCGCCAAAGGTTGGCGAGTGATAATATATCTGTTGTGAGAGCCCTCGTAGGGTTTCTTTATTCTAAAACCAGGTTCAGCTGTCCATGTCCATATAAACTTCTTGTGGATTTTTGCACTAAGGAGTAGGGATGCCCATCAATCAGTTGCAAAAAGATATCCCAGTGGATCCCTCATTCTCCCTAGTTAGGCCATGATTGTAACCACCTTCATCTGTTGTAACTTTCACCACTGTCAGTCTGTCACCATGCCTCTCCATCTCAAATCTGAGCACCACTCACCAAAAGCACATTAATTGTTGGTTCTGATCACCAACACCAAAACCACTCCATTTCTTCTCTTTACGATCATACTACTCTGATTTAAGTCTGACCAGTACTCAAATCTCTTGGATCTGAGTTGGCCGGGACCTCATTTCCTTGGATAGGAGATTAAGGAAGTCGAGGGAAAATGATCTGACCCGAGGGACGTTGAGAATCGACGACTTACCTGAGTCGAGGGAGAGAAGTCGAGGATCCACCTCTAAAAATATCACCATGACTCCCACTTACAAAAGTTTGACAGATTTAAATAGAATGAGGAGTAAGTGAGTTGTGTGTGTGGTGGGGAAAGATGGGTTGTGGCAGAAGGATGTTGGAGTTCAGCCGACTTGTGCGGAAAGGTCAGTGGTCAGAGTCTGCAGGTGTGTTGTGTGGGAGGAGAGAGAAGATCTGTGGAGGAAGGCGACAGGCGAGAGAGGTCTATGGAGGTAAGAGAGAGGATAAAGCAGGAGGGGTGATTAAGAATAATCAGGGTTGGGTAATCAATTCTGTTGGTTAATAAGTAATAATTGAATTTGAGGTAGTTTAAAATTAAATAAATTTGTGTTGGGTTTGGTTGACAAATGACAGAAATATAAAGCTATAACAGTGATATGGTCATTTTGTAGGCAAAATATAGAAGGTAAATTAAAAGTTAGGTGTACAATAAAGTAAGAAGGTTATTTAGAGGGAGTAGGAGTTAGTTGCAGAGTGGTTTTGCTTCTCAGTACTCGCATTTTCCTCTGGAGCTGACTTTATTGGTTCTCTTACAGTGGTCAGGTAGACACGCAGTTGCAATTAACTGGATCCATATTGCAACCAAGTATTTCTGGAAACATAAAGTTATGTCATGGAGAGGCATACCTGCCTCATGATAAGGGTAGTGGAGCTGCTCCTTTTAATAGATTGCCATCTAATCAATCTAGACTTCCAAAGGACAGTTACAGTCGGGTGGTTGCTGCAAGATATGTGTCACGATTTTTTGGCTCCGAGCCTGCTACATCAAACTCCGGCCTCTTGCAGTCCTCAGGTAACTGGTCATGGTGGCAAATAGATGTTAGTCTTTTCTATTTTAGTTACTATAATGCAATTTAGATCCCCTGCGGTCACAAATTAACCATATAGAGTTTACTTGAATTAGTTGGAAATTAGTTACACCTTTTATTCTATGCATTTATGAATCTAGACCTCATTTTATTTTAATACCTGGTGGTAAACTCTACCAACTCTATGAAAAATTAATTCTATGTGATCCTCCCCCATCTGACCATAGACGAGGTGTATCGCTCATATGCTTATTAAATTGGATCACACACTTGCCCCTTGAGTTTGTGGTTACTCCGTGACTCAATCAAGTGTTCACAGTTACTTCCAACCTTAATTCTTCACAGGAAAACAAGCTGAAGTTGGGAAGCAACCAGAGCAAGTGAACAAGAAGCCAAAAGTGGATGTACAACTGAACAATTTAAAGCTTCTACTTGGACCAGAGCTAAGAGTAGTTTATCCATTGATACTTAATTTTGCTGTGAGTGGGGAACTGGAACTGAATGGTGTAGCAGATCCTAAATTGATCAAACCTAAAGGAGTTCTTGCATTTGAAAATGGTGATGTTAATCTTGTTGCAACCCAGGTATATATCAGCTGGTTTTCCATATTCTTCCCTACTGAAGTAACTGTCAAAAGTTCTCCAGCTTGCTGACGCTAAAAAAAAAAATCTTGCGTGCATATATTTTAAATGACAGATAAGGCTGAAGCGGGAGCATGTAAATGTTGCGAAATTTGAGCCTGATAATGGATTAGATCCAACATTGGATCTCGCATTGGTTGGATCAGAATGGCAATTCAGGATTCAAGGTAGAGCTAGTAATTGGCATGAGAAGTTGGTAGTAACCTCAACACGCTCCGTCGAGCAAGATGTCCTTTCTCCGACTGAGGTAAAGTGTGCAATTTGCTTGTTGATTCATCATGGTGGATGATGGATGTACATCTGGTTTTCTTATCACCTGTGAACATTCTCCCCTGAAGACTTTGGTTTGAATGGTTTATTAAAAGTTTGTTGTCAATGAAAGCTAGGAAGTTGTATCAATCGGTGTCTCTTGATTTATGGACCTGATGACTCCAGTCATAATCATTATCATGTTACGGCAGCTCTTGGTTTTTATTTAAAACTAAAATGCTTAACTCTTCATCTTACTCAAAGAGATGGCTTTTGTAGAAGGTTTTGTTTCCGTAATGTCTCTCTCAATGATCAAACATCACTGTGTATATTGGCCTTTCAATTTCCTTGTTCATACGAGCCCCGTATATTTTACTTGATACAATGGTCAGTCTAATTGAGGAGTACTCTCAGTGACGCTGGTTGTTGTGTCCTTCCCCTAGGCCCTTTGTGATGATATCATTTACTATGTTTAATTTTCTCTCTGCAGGCTGCCAGAGTTTTTGAGAGTCAACTGGCAGAGTCAATTCTGGAAGGGGATGGGCAGCTAGCACTCAAGAAGCTTGCAACTTCTACGCTGGAGACATTAATGCCAAGAATAGAGGGGAAGGGCGAATTTGGACAAGCAAGATGGAGGCTGGTTTATGCACCACAAATCCCTAGTCTCCTGTCTGTTGATCCCACTGTTGATCCCCTTAAATCTCTTGCTAGCAATATATCCTTTGGCACAGAAGTTGAAGTGCAACTTGGCAAACGCCTTCAGGTAATTCCGGCAATCTTTTTGTTAATTGAGGGTCTTTAGTGTTGTGTGGTTTACACACTTGTCTCGTTGTCTTCCTTCTGATCTTGTGATGTTGAGTGTTTAGAAGGACTACAGTCTAGACATTACTTTTTCACTTTTTGCCTGGTCACGTGACCTTGAGATTTTTTTAAAGCAAACCAAACAGTAACTCTAGGATGGTGGGAGTCAGTTTTTCCTAATACGACTTGATACTGAAGTAGAAAAACAGAGTTGTATCCCATGAGAAAAAAAAAAAAAAAACAGTTGGGATCAATGGGCTGTCTTTCTTGCTCATCTTATATATTTATTTCCCATTCAGGCCTCTATTGTGAGACAGATGAAGGACTCAGAGATGGCAATGCAATGGACCCTGATATACCAGCTAACAAGCCGACTTCGGTTGCTGCTACAGTCTGCGCCCTCAAAAAGACTTCTTTTTGAGTATTCAACAACATCACAGGATTAATATGAAAGCCTGCAAACTTCTTCAGCAGCAGTCTACTTCACTCATATGGAGTGATCTTCATGATGACATAGTGAGTAATACAGGATAGAAGGCGGTTTTCATATCATTCCTGTTGTAAATTTGTAGGGATTGAAGTTGTATATAGGAGCTTAGGAGGTCAATCATTTGTTGCTTTAGATGTCAAGTGTAGCTTTTAGTGTACACGTAGGCTGGGTTGGGTAAGGCTTGGAGTCGATAGAGTAAAAAAGGTTCGTAAATTTGAGTCAGACGGCCACACGGGGCTGATGTTAGTTAAGTGTACATTCTTTGACGATTGCATTTGTATATATGAACACATTCGTTCATTCACATTGAAATAACTGATGCCTATGGCAAGGTTTTCGTGGAAGTGACTGTAGTCTGCTTTCCTATTCTGATACAAATGAAATGCAATTTTTCCAGGTTCCTTTTTTATCCTCACTCTCAAGTGGCTGGATCACGTCAGCAAAACGGGCAACTATTGTTCATATAGTCGAATTCTTTTCTGCACATGTATTTCGAACCCCTTGCGAAAATTCAGGGGCGTATAAGACTTGTCTTTTTAAGTATTCTGAGCTTATGTGTGCTACACAAGTTTTGCCTGGATAAATTGGAGAATGTCCTACAAGTTCATGTTTTCATGGTTTCTGATTTAAAGAGTACACCCGTATCACCATGCATCGTGTCCTCTTGCCCTTGTCTACTGTAAAATTGATGCTATGTGGGTTCGTTTTTCTGCTGCTTGGTTAGGTTGTGGTGCATTATGTTATGTGGGGAACTAGTCTACATTGTTTTACTTAGAAAAGAAGGATCCTGTCGCCCTTAATTCTTATAGCTGGAGATTGGATCTTATTCGTCAAGAAGTCACGTTGGCTGTCAGGCGTAAAAACCCAGGAAAACACTAGAGAGAGGACAAATATGAGATTCCATGTACGAGCTTTAACTTTGCAGCAAAATATCACGAACTGAACAGCGAACACAGTAGATTGAGTGTAGAGGCGAGATCGTTAATGCAAGTTAAACTAGCATGCATATGGCACAGCAGCTGTCGGGCATCGACAATCAACAGTAAGATGTATTATTGATATCGGTTTTAAAAGGGGGAGAAGTGTGGTGTTACAATTTTGCCCTGAAGTGACGCAAGAATTGAGCATCTTGTGGACTTTTGAGACTGAGTTGTTATTTTACATGGATTAGTTAAGCTGCACTACAGTGGAATGAGAAGGAGAAGGTAATAAAAGTTCGGGAAGGTTTCCAAATATGGTTTGATTCTTTCGAATAGCAATGATGCAGCACAGCACCACTAATGGTCATCTGAGTCTTCAGCATCCATTCGTTCAATAACTCGCCTCGCTTCTTCCTCTGTGGCAGGGAAGACACTACGTATCTGCAGCCCTTTTCTTACGGCTTCAGGGCAAACGGTGAAGGTAAAGTAGAATTTATTTGAAACCTGTTGCACAGATATACGTCACGCAAAGAACACAGACATTGACCTGGAAAAAATCAATAATGTTCCCAACAATATCTTCTTCTTTTCTTTTCCTTATTTATATTTTTTTTTCTTTTTTGGTTTTTGTTTTTGTGAGGTAAATCCCTGAAACTATCTTGATTCTTGGCATATAGTAATAGCTTTTATGAAGAAAGTTCTGAATTTGGATGGCCAGGGGTTAACTGATAACATACCTCACTGGTTCTTAGCTCAGGGCGAGTGACATGAGCAACAACTTCCAGATTGATAAGTGGCCGAGCTGGATTTTGAAGTTCAGTATAGAGTACAGATGACTTCATGCGAAGAAAATTACCAACATCCACCTACAACATAAAGCCATATTTTGGTTCCATTAAGGCAATCATACAGTAAAAATAAGAACAAGAAGCAGAAACAACCTGGAATTGTCAGTCAAGCTCATGTACCCTTCCCCCCCCCCCCAACTACCAGCAACTCAACCCACACTTGTTTGTGCCGGATGGGATAACAGAGGACAAAATAGTACAGAAGATTAAAAGTCGAATTTCTCTTGCACACAAAAGCCTTGTAGTGAATTGAGATCCCTGCTTTCCTCAACACACATTACTACCAGTAATCCAGGTGTCTTACAGCATTTGAAAGATTATGAAAAATAATGACAAAAATCGAATCTGTAATTGGCAAAGGATGTAAACGGAGAAACATCACAGGGATGAACAAAACTACTTTTTGCTTGTCCCCCCCCCCCCCTCTCCTCCAAAAACAAAAACCTACTTTTTATTTGTTCTTCGGTGACATTACATCCTTGTCAATTAAAATGAAAAAAAAAAAATTAATAATAATAATAATAATAATAATAATAAAAAAGAAAAAGAAGACAAAAAACACAGTGACACTAAATCAAAGATTATCCTCTCACAAATCTATCTATAAGAGAAATGCAGTCTACACCACAATCAGGGTACCTTTTACTTGGACAACAACAACAACATTACCCTAGTGCCTCAAAAGGCTCTCGCCTATGACAAGGTAAGGGGGGTCGGATGTACACAAAACGCTACCCCTATGTTGCAACACAGAAGCTGCTTGGACAACATAAAACAAGAAAAAAGATCAAATCCAGGTCAGTCTAGACTCTTTCATATAGTGCAGATAATGAGCTTAGAAATTGTAGCCAAACATATCTGCTCCACCTCTCAACACTGAACCCACAGTACCACTTCTAAAGAAGTTAGAGGCAACTCAGACAAGTAGATTCAAGCTTCCGGCGTTATATCCTCAAGACAAACACTGGCATGCTACAATCTAATGTCCTCACACTTTCAAGTTCAAGTCCTCTTCAGAGTTATAGCAGACTAGTACTTTCTCAATCTTCTGTAAGTCCGCTCAAAATCTTTCAGGCTTAATTGCAAATTCAGTCAGTTCATTGTTCAGAGAAGGATGGTTTTCTTGGCAAGTGGAAGTGGTTAGAACGAGCAAGCTAAATCACTAACACAAAAAAAAAAGTAGTAGAGAGTAGTAGAGAAGAGATTAGAGTAAAGAGAGATGATACATGAGGAAGGAAACAACTTACAGGCTTCACAAAATCAACATGATCAACTTCGACAAAACGAGGTGCAGCTCCAGCAAAGGTATAAGCTGTCGAAAAAGCAAGTTCAAAAGCTTTCCGCATCAGAAAACCACCAAAGATTCGACCATGAATGTTCCTTTGTTGTGGCTGACAAATTATGGAGCTTTGCAAACAAGTATCTTTGATAAGCATGCTGTCTCGGTTAGCCAGAGCTGGCATATCAACAAATATCCGCCCCTCAGCCAACAGTTCACTAATTCTTTTAGCCTCTTTGTTGTCGATTTGACTCCTCTGTTCTGCTCTCTTTATTTTTCTCATCTTGTTTCTCGCCTCTGCTTGATCCCAGAGCATTTTTTCCTGTTCTCTTTCAGGCAAAATTTTATTTATTGGAGCTGATTTTCCAGTCTCCGCATCACGAGCAACAAAGGTGAAATTCGCTACAAGAGCCACTACATCCGTGGACTGAGAAGAATCTGCACAATGAGTATTCACTGTTTAAGAACAAAAAAAGACAAAAGATCAAAAGGTAAAGGTTGTGACTGAGCAGTCATTACTACTATTATTATGGAGTCCAAGAAAGAAAATCTTATGTCAAGTTTGCCATGTGACATTGTGAAAGATACATTTTTTATAGTTATGTGGTCAGCTGAGTAACATTGCAAAGGAGTACCTTGAGATGATTGCAAAACTTCGAGCTGCATCTCCATGGATGATCTACCGACCCACGTGACAGCACCTACTAATCGTAGATCAGCATCAACCCGGATTGGCCTTTTGAGAAGAATCTTATCCACAGAAGCAGTCACTAATATAAGCGGCCTTGGCATGCCATCATTGTTGGAACAGTGCTGTTCGTCATATAAAATAATAAACCTATTAGCAACGACCAGAAAGAAAAGCACATATAATCTCAGCGTTGCTTCCGATTCAAATTTATCCAATCGATTTACTGGCAACAAATGCTAAAAGCCTAAAACCATCACCTAGAATGATAAGAAGAAATATGGAACCTTGAATCACCAGACCTTGCTGTTTGTTCTTTTTTTTACTTGACTGTAAATACACATGCACCAAATGGCTAGGGAAGACGGTCACAGCAGTTGCTTAGACGTCTATTCATTGCACTGGAGAAGGTCTTTTTTTTTCCAAACAATCAACATTCCATGTTGATCAATACATAATGCCCTTAAATTGTAACCAAGAAACAATGCCCTTAGATACATTGACCCGTCGTAGGTGTTTTTCCAAAAGAGTTTATTGATATTGGCCCGTTGTGGTACGACTATGACGCAAAATGTGCGACTTCCTTAGTTCTCATTATCACCTGTCACATACGAAGAATCCAACTTGGCTAATAATACTGAATGCAAGTTTGTGTCTGCCTGTCCAGGTGTCTGGTTTCAAAGAACTTTCATGTTTTTGCCTAAGTTAGAGCATCCATAGTTGATAGCAATGTCACATAATTCGCAGTCAACACGCGAAATTATACAGGAACAAAATTCACAACTCTTAGGTATGAAAATGCCCAGGATGGTATTGACACTTTGGGGACCTGAGATTTTCGAGTGAAAAGAATTCCTAGATAGGTTATCTCTTGAGTTAGTTATCATCTGCTTCGTGAGAAAACACTCATTCGAACAACAGACATCAGGAGATGATGCGACAGGAAAAGCAAAACCCAACATACATGGCTTACTTGTTTACTGCACTGAAAACAAGCCGGGAAAAAGTTATTCTCATGCTCAGCACTAAGCCTACCTCAGCCAAAGCACATTTGAGCCACACTTATCTGAAATCTCATACAGCAGCCAGGTATCTATTGGATGCCATCAATGACAAAGAAACTTTTTTTTTTTTTTTGGCTTGTGTAGACAAGGAACTGGCTATCAGAGCTCACCCCTATGGAGCTGGGGTTTACTAGGGAGTCTTAGCTCACAGGAAGAGCTGGAAACTGTGCATTAACCCATCGGGAGGCTTCACAAGGGGATCAATCAACCACAAAAATCCTCAGGGTAGCTCAACCAAGTGAGCTACCTCATCATCCTCAACGAAGCATATTGCCACACACTATGCCTACCACAATGATCGCTACAAAGACGCATCATTAAACCTAGAGACTAAAGAATAATATAGTGTTAGCTTGAATGGGAGTACACAATAGTATGTGGACAACGTTTGTCAACATACTCACATCAAAGCAAAAGCCCAAGCTACCCAAAATAAATCTCTTCCTTGATCAATGATCACAAACTAACCCATGTGCCCTAATTATAGAATTTCAAGCAAAACATGACCATGGCGCCACTATAAATTCTATTTCCTCATGCTATTACGTCCTCGGAATCCCTTGTACATTATCAAGCCAAGCAAACCAACTCAACATGGAACCTCTTCCTGTAGCTTTAAAGGCAACTAAAGGCTCATGACCAAGGACAAATGAAATAACTGCACGCAATCCAGCGATGCAATTGACAACCCAAAAGCCGAAAATGCACCAAAACACAAGTTCCAAAAGGAGCTCATGTCTGCTAATCATCACAATGGACAAAATCAAAGACAAAAGTCACCGACCTTTTAAAAATGGTACCTCCACAAGCAACCTCAGTAAACTTGATTGTCCAAATCCCAATCCACGGGATTGATACAGGACCTGTATGCAAATCCAAGGAGTTCGGGTACTGAGCTGGGATTGTGGTTGAAGTTAGTTAAAATTGTTAGGCTACATTTATTTCTGTTAGTCGGTTATCCAGTTGTAAATTATATTAGAGCATTTGTTGGATTGTTCGAGTATAAAACCAAATGCTTGTACTGATAATCATTTCAACAATTAATCAATAAAACGTCTCTTCTCTTAATTTCTCTCTCTCTTTTCTTCCTCATTCTCAATCTTCCTCTCAAATCTTCTGCTTTTACTCTACATTGCTGAATCTGTTAGTTAAGCTCAGCTCCTAACTTGTACTTTACGCCATTAATTCGCAAGATTAAGGTGCTAGAATACAGTACAAGAAAAGTTCTCCACACTAATGTACTGTATTAGGGATTCTATACTACTCTCTACCACATAATTTCTCCACACTAATTTTACAATTTGATGAAAAGTTCGGCATGAATCCAAATTAGACCCATGATCATGATCATGAAATAATGAATTCATTTCATTTGTAATTAACCATTCAATTCACAACCCACAAACCAAAACTGCACATAACACAAATTCCAACTTAAAAATAAAATTTGGGGTCAGCTAACATAACAGACGTTACAAAACCATGAAAATTAATTCGAGGTCCGCTAACATAAATCACATTACCAAATCACGGAAATGAATTTGGGGTCGACTAACATAAACCACATTACGAAATCACGAAAATGAATACAATGCGATAAAATATAAAAGGAATAGACGGAACCTTGTAAGAAATGGTACCAGCAAGAGCATCAAGATCCTCAACCAACTTGCCCATCCTAATCTCATTCCAAGGATTTCTATACTGTTCTCTCAACACATAATCTGACGAAAACTTGTACTCTACGCTAGTTCTACTATCAGACGGCGTTTTCGACACCAACCCATCTTCCGAAATCGTGCCACTTCCAACACTACCCTTTACAAAAATATTCGATCTTGCTTCCCACAGTGCGTTTGTGACAGGCGAATGGTACACCCCAGGCCACAAACTGAGCGGCTTTCGAATCGAAGAACCGGCATCAATCGGTAATGACGCATTTTCTGAGGGAATTGAGTCATTGGGGTTTGATTTGATGGTGGAAAAAAGTCTAATTTGGGGAAGATTGTGATTATTTGATGGGGTTTTGGAAATGGGTTTTTGCGGGTTTGATGAATGGAGCAGTGATGTGAAGAGGAGTTGGAGTGATGGGTTCTTTCGGTGGAATCTTGTTGTTGAAGAAAGGATGGAGGAAGATTTGAAGAGGTAATTCATTGGTTAATTGGTACTGAAATGGGGGGAAAATGTAGGCACACAGCATCACACGTTCCTACCTGGAGGCCGGAGCTAATGGAGCTATAGTATGTCAACTCCAACGCATCTGCCTGAACTTGGGCAAGCAAGATTAACAACCTGCCTACACATTGGAGTAGAATCTCAAAAGCTGCTCAGCTTCATGAATCTGCCTGCTTGAACAGTTAGCTTGAGCCTGAAAAAGTGATTTATTGTGGGTGTCCACATATTTCCCACTAGCATTTGCAGCTTTTTTTTTTTTCGCATTCGAATTATTAAAATCGGAAAATTCACGTGGTGACCCTGAGTTTTGCAAGATTGCACGTGGTGACCCAAATTTTAAGTTTCTGCACACGGTGACCCTGAACTATGCATGTTGTGCACGTGGTGGCCCCATATATTAATGTTGTTAGAAGTCCGTTAAGTTTTTTTGTCAAATTAAGCTCTAATATCATCTTTTGGAGGTAACAATTAGTTATTTACACCTCATCCAACATTAATTTAATATCGTATTAACACATAGTTAACTTCAATTAGTTGAACTTTTTTATTAAAAATTTATAGATTAGAACTTAATTATGGCATAACTTAACGGAATTCTAACGGTGTTAAAATATAGGGTTACCGCGTGCACAAAATGCATAAATCAGGGTTACCGTGTGCAGAAACTTAAAATTTGGGTCACCAAGTGCAATCTTGCAAAACTCAGGGTCACCACGTGAATTTTCCGTATTAAAATTGAGGCTCATGGTTTGTTAGCCCCACACAAGCAGGCTAACAATTTGCATGACATTGGAATGAATTTTAGGTCCAGCATGCTCAAGTCACTTTACTTATGTGGCAAGTTCAAGCACGGTCAAAACCCGCCTAGTGTTGGAGTTGCTCAAGTATCGCAATTTTTTTTTTGGGTACAGAAAGCATCGCAAAAATTATGAATGCCCAATTTATGGAAGAAATTGTCATCACGGAAAATTCACGTGATGTGCTCGAACTGTTACCGATTTTACATGTTACCCAACTTGGCAAGTTTGTGTACCCTTGAACTTTACTTTGTGCACATGGTACACAATTAGTAACTTCCGTTAGATTTTTCTGTTGACTAGTTGTTAGGTAAATTAGTTGATTAAAGTTACTAATTAAGTTATATAATTTGACTTTCAATATTAAAAAAAAATCAAAAAATCAAAATTTTAAACTTTTAAAAACAAATCCGAAAAATTATTTCATGAACAAAAAATCCAAAAACTTGTTATTTTTTTCATAAATTTGTTTTCATCCTTTGTGGCGCCTTTTGCCTTCGTGGCTGTGTTCCGGTGTGATTTGCACCACCACAATCTATCCTTTTTATCCCTTAATTGTGCAGCCTTCTGTGAGATACTGTACTGGCATGTGGGTGGACCGATTGGGTCTCGCTACTTTTTATATGAATTGGAGTTGCCAGCAAGATTTTTTATAGGATCCTACGAACCTAGAATGGGTCATTTGCAAGGTACGATTCGGGAAGGTGTTAGGCACCCAAATCGCCCGTCCGAAAACGGTCTCTACTAATTGATCCAAGATAAATGTAAAGTTCATAATCGACGACGGAATCATATAGCAATTAGCATGCGAGTGCGTACGAGATTGATAATCATACGATAGTAAAAAACTAATGATACGTACGTAAACTAATAACTAGTTTATTGTATAATTTACAAGGGAAATTTTCCAATATACCCATGAGGTTCCCGAAATTTTCAGCTATACCCCTCAACTTTCCGAGCTATCCAGCGTACCCCTGAGGTTTGCGTTTTACTTTATTTTGACAATTTTGGCTAACGTCCATCCAACACCGTTAACTATTTCTTTATTTTTACCTTATAATTTAATTAAACACTCTATTAACTAACCAATAACATAACCTAACACAAAATAAAACAATTTTCTCTCACCTCCCTCCCCAACCCCACCACCCACCCAACACAGCCCCTGCCCCACCGCCCCCATCACCGACCACCACCTAGACCACCGTCACCACCACCATACAATGCGTGCCCCTCCCGCGACCGCACGCCGGCCACCCAATACCCCAACCACCCACTCCTCCATGGACCACCACCAATTCTCTCTCTCCCTTTAATTTTTCCTTCAAATAACCCCCCACGCAACTCCTTGCTCCGCCCACCCTCACACTTGGTCGCCGCCCCTTTCTCGACCTTCACCACCACTAGCCACCATTGTTGCCGGAAATAGACGATGTTTGAGGAGAAAGAAAATTTGAAAGAAGAAGAGATAATAATGGGGTAAAGGAGTGCGACGATGTCGCAAATGGTGGCCGTCCTTGTCGCCGGAGGACGGCGGAGAGAATGGTGGTGGTGGTTTCCGGGTTGGTGGTGGTCCGGGAGAGCGGTAGTGGTTGTGGCAGGCAGTGGGTGGGTGGTGTGGGTGGGGGAGAATGGGATTGGGGGTGGAGAGAGAAAATGTGAGGTTGATTTTATTTATTTATAATGGTATGAAAGGTTAATTTATTTTAAAAAAGTCAAACTCATTAAGGGTCTAACAGTGTTAGAGTCCGTTAGTCAAAAACACCAAAAAACACCATTTTGCAAACCTCAGGGGTACGCTGGATAGCTCGAAAACCTGAGGGGTATACCTGAAAATTCCGGGAATCTCAAGGGTATATTGGAAAATTTGCCAATTTGCAAACCATGTGCAACATTATCATATGCTTATTAGTACGGACAATAGCATGCACGTAAATCATTTAGCGAAGATAGAAACACGTTGAGAACTATACTATCATGCAAAGACTACGAACAAATCCTAGGATTAAATAAAAACATAGACATGTAACTCAAAACCTGTAAAATAAAGTTCATGGGAATAAAAGAGTTTTGAAGACCAGCTTTAGAAAGATTTAAGGCCCTCAGGTGGACATATGAGTGTCGTCGTGCGGTTCTCGGTTTTGTATACCAACGCGTCCAACCCTTATCCTTGAGCCCAACGATCCAAGTTCGACCTTCGCTGCGGTGACCTTACTATCGTGATTGACTCGCCAAATAATTGATGTGTTTGTGAGTTTATGTAGAAATGGTTTGTGTGTGAGTTTATGTAGGAATGGTTTGTATCCCTGCTCCCGAGATATGAGAACAAGGAAAGTGGAAGGTAGGTTGAATGGTTGTAGGAAGTAGCCGATCCCCCTCCTTTGTAGAAATCATGGGCTATATATATATAGAAATAGTATAGGGTTTTAGGAGGGTATTGACAGCCGATCAAACTCTCTAAACTTGGAGTAAAAGTCAAATAAAAGATCAACCTTATCTTTGACAATTAAAGAGTCCATGGAAAATGCAAGTAAGGTTTTCAGTTGCCATTAAGTTGCCAACTGCATCCTATCCTATATTTTGATTCGTGTATTACCATCTAATTATCACATTCTATGAGCAAATTATAAACTGATAATGATAATGATAAAAAAAGATAAGGATAAACCGAAAAGAAAACCTCCAAAGGATAATGCAGCTGAGTTGCCAAGCAGTTGCCAGAAAAAGGTTTAGTATTATGGGCATTACGTAAAGTATGGGCCACTTTATTGTAAGTTGGGCTGCAATTATTAATTGGCTAAATGGGTAGGAATTAATAGTCAACGGGCTAAAATGCTACTAATAGTCCGACCGATCGAAAATGGGTTATTAAAAGCCAAACGGGATAAATATTGGGCCTTTATAAACCTGGGTCGAGACTGTGGAGTCAAATGCGTTGGTAATCGAAACCTTCCCCGGTGTCCACTATCCATCTCATCATCGGGCGTTATAAAATGGGAAGCCCCCAAGTTGGGTGTCTACACCTTCGTAGTTGTTGATATTGTTCTTTTCACTACTTATAATAACCCAGAAAAATCACACAAAAACAAGTTCTTTTTCCTGATTTTTGTTCTCACATTTGTTAGCATTTTTCATAATTTCTTTTGATTTTTCAATGCCACTCAAATCTCATAAACCCCATGGTATTACGTAGAGGCTTGGAAATTAATCTTAGCCTTTGATTAACATCTAATCATATGGCTCAAATAAGGATAGACAGCATAGCTGTTGTTAAAACACACAAAATGGAGAAATTAGCAAAAATAAAAGAAACTGAATTCCTATCGGATGACACAAAGCTCCTCCCTTGTCTTTTTCTTCATGTGAGTGTGGTGAGGTGTATGGTAGAAGGAGAGCTGCTCAAATTCGTGCATAGCTGGTCCATAATGCAGGAACTAGCTGTTGTAAAAGATTTGGACCAAAAGAATGACAATGACAGGTGATGTCGTTTTCATAGCCTTTATATCTCAGCCAAAGACAGTGACATGTCCCATTTCTCACATTCTATGAATTTAGGATATTTCTTGGACCATATGACAACTTCAGAGAGTGAGTGACAACCAGATGAAAAGACAAAAATGACCTTTCCACGCATTAAGATGCATTTACGGACATTACTGCAGTATTTCTTCATGCGCTGGTTCTGGATTGCACATGCCATAACTTTGTGCTTCGACATATTTTGTGAACCCATAATATGTCAAATAAAATTTGTTGATCTTACCTTTAATATTCAAAAAGAATAAACCCAAAATTCTTTATGGTTTAGGAGATATGCGCCTCTGAGTGACATCAGGTCAGTTCCATTTCTGCAGGTCTGCATTCTGATGCCCTAGCTTTAATTTGAGCCTTCATGAAATATTGCTTGTAGCTTCAATGGAGTCCTAAATGGTGTCATAAGAAAGCCTGAACAATGAAATTTACACCCATATAAGAACCATAGCCATAGCCCATATATACCCAAGTAAATGAAGCTCCAAAGTCAGATGCAAATTACTGAAACTGTCAGATTGTCCTCAGAAAATGCATCATTACATGTTTTATTTCATTGAGAATGCTTGTGGATCTTTTGGATCAGATTGTTGGCATTAAAAGTTGAAAGCCCTTACCCCATGCTCCCGCATCAAATTGCATCCTACATATATTTTCTAGGAACAAAATAAACCTTTGTGATGGTATCAAGCCTACACTCTAGAGAGGGTGAATAGAGTGGCTGGAGTAATTCGAGTAATTAACCGGAATATACTGACTTCTTTTCTTTTCGTGGAGATACAAAGAATGGAACAGTGTAAGGAGCAGTGCACGGAACAATAATGTATGCATAAGACACTGTTCCCTGAGAGAGTAAAACAAACGCAATAAAGAGAGACACGAGAATTTATCGTGGTTCGACCTCTAACACAAGGTCTACGTCCACCCGTACTCTAATCTTCAATAATTCACTATTCTCAAACAGTAATACAAGCACCAATTCACGTTCTTACCACAAGAACTAATTGAGGTTCTTCCCACAAGAACTCTACCCCAATATCCATCATGCCACCACGGATATTGTGACTCTACCCGTAAACTCTTAAGAAAATAAAGATTACAGAGATTCCATATCTCGATGTGCTTCTTGAAAGCAGGTGAGATACGATTAAGCCTAGATCGAGATGACACACTATAAAGAAAAACTCTCTGCCTTAAGGAAATACTCTGTTTTGCTCAAAACGCTCTTTTGCTCAATGTGTGTGTGTCTTCCAAGAAAAACAACGTGAAACTTAAATATCAAACATTAGGGTTAATTTCATGTAGAAAGATATATTTCAGAAGATACAGTTTTCATAATAAAACGATTTCCTTCCGGAAAAATTATCTTATGAAATCAATTAAAGAAGTAATACCTAATTTTGAAAATATTAACCAAAAACCAAAGATAGGAAGTTATAAGATAACATCAGGGTAAACAAGATTTCCAAAATTATTGAAATATTATTTTTTTCGAAAGAACAGAAGTGAGACGTTTCCAAAATTCTGTTGCATAGGAACAATGTATGGAACATACTACAAGAGACTGTTTCATGCGTTGTTCCTTGCTACGTTTCCTCAAAGCAGACAATCTTAAAGTGTGTCAAGCAAGACCGTACAAGAGTTCTAACCAATACAACACACGATCATCCACATGATCGAAATCACTCTTGTAGCTGTAGTTGTTCCATGCCTTGACACGTTCCATAACCTTGAAGTGCGGAAACTGCTTACTTAAGCTAGAATAGTCTCGAAGGCATTAAGGTTAGTTCAATCAAAGAGCACATATCCAAATTACTAACCTTAGACAACTATTATATTTGTTATCATCAAAACCGGGAACCCAACAAATTCCCCCTATTTGATGATGACAAATATTAGTGCAAACTTTCACCAATATCTCGAATAATCCAGTGCTTAGCATAAAGGTAACATAAGGACGTGGACAACAGTTAGTATCAAACATAAAGCACAACCATATGATATTCAAACTAAACCGCCAAAAACGCAAAAGAAGCATTGGTTAGTATAGACTTATAGATAGAAAATTTGCATAGATTTTCCCCCTTTTGACACCATCAAAAAGGTCACCCTGCACAAGAGAGTATGCCAAGACCACTACACAAATGCGAATTGAACTAGGTTTAGAGTACAAAAGAACCCAAATAGCTCGAATGAAATATAATGAAGCTATATCAATCCAAAACTAGGTCACTAAATCCTAGGAAACATAATAGCAAAAAGCATTGTAGTGTCTAAAACAGCCATTACCAGAGAACAGTGAGACTACGTACGCAAAAAGTGGTTTAAGGCTTAGATGTGGTATCTTGAGGACCAATGAGGGGAACAATTGATAAAACAGTGATGGGAACAGAGGATGGAACAAGTGAGAGACCAGCACTAGAAACAATTTGGTGGGGAATCGGAGCACAACCGGTTTCAAAGATAGAACACTGGAAGAGAATATCAGAAGTCTGAGCAAAAGTCCTCACAGACAATAACCAATTTATCCAAAGGTGTGGAAATGCACAATTTTGCATAAAACCTAGCCATTAACTCTTTATGCACATCACAATCAGTAGAGACCAAGATAGTCCATCCTGTAAACTCGAGACACGGCAAAATTTTCACCATATGAGCTTTTGAGCCACGTTGAAGTATCATTAGAGGAGCGAACAATCCATTTCACTTTATCAACGACAAGCAGCTATTGGAACCGCTCATTAAAATCTTACTCAAGATATTCCCCCTTAGACCAAGCCAAAGTTTCTTTTGTCATTCTTATTCACTGTAGGATTATGTGGCTCATCTTCCTCATCAGTAGAAGAATCATTTTCGCGAGTTTTCTCAATACCTTGATCATCATTTTGAGTTTGAGCACCATGGGTATCTTCTCCCTTTTCACTTTCAACCGCCACACACTCATGTTGAGCTCTGCCTTTTCCGCGAAGAGCTAGCTGCTAATTGATTTGAGGGACGTTTGGGACCAGTGCTAGGACCAGTTGCAGAATTTGTTGGTTGGTATATCAAGGCTTTGATATGGGTGGTTCTGTAATCTCTTCCCTATGACCTTCATATGCACCATGATTTATGTGAGTAAGAGAATGTAGTGACAAGGAGCTTGTGGGAAGTAGCTAGCATTAGTAGCTTCATTCGATTGAACCTCTTGTAGTCCGCCTTTGGTTGGGATTATGTTTCCTTTTTTTTTTTTTTTTTTTTTGGTAACCCTTTCCTTGCACAACTTTCCAAACAACTCATATGAGATTTTTTTCACCATAAACCAACTAAATCCTCCACAAATTTTCTTCTTGTGATCCAAGTAACCATTTTTCTGTGCACATCCAGTTTTCAAAGCTTGCACACAACAAAGATATGTTGCTCATACGAACACTGCTAGGAACATTCACTTATGGGATAGAATTAAGTTTGGGAACAGACAAGGTGACGTAGCCACGAGCAGCCAACTAAACTCAGTCGAGGACAATTTCCTACCTTCTAAGGCAAGTCACCTGGGATTGGTGATAATGGTACAATCTAATTACTAAATTCGGTTTTAATTTAGAATTTAGTAATATTGTCGTTAGGATTTTTTTTGGAGTATTTTGGAGTTTAAAACTCTATGTAATTAATAAAATCTAAGCTTACCTCTACCCGAAGGAAGCTCGACGCAGATCACTCACTAAGCAGCTCTCCAAGTCATCAAAATTTTGATTTCTTATTCAATAAGAAATCCGAAATCCGAAAGGCCAACTTGAAGGGGCAGCAGCAGGCCTGCAGAGGGCAGCTCATGGTCACCATTCCTCTTTGTCAATTTTGAGGGTGATAAGTAATCTGATAAAGTAGCTTGTAATTTCTTATTCTTAGTTAGCAAATATCTTGTACACAGGCTATAAAAGCCCAGCTTATTCTGTCGAGAAAGACAGAACTCTTTATCAAAGAAACCCTTTAAGCAAGTTTGCTTAAACACCCGAAATCTGAGTTTATCATTCTAAGTTTTAGGAGCCTTAGATTGCGAGACTCTCAGTACTAATATCCTTGATTTGATCAAGGTGTGAAGTTAATTCCTTACAAGAAAATATTGTCTGATTAGCTCGTCTAATTCAGGGAGTATTTTGAGTTCTAGTTTTTGTTTCGATTATCTCTATAATCGGAGGAGAAGCTGTTCATATCCCGTTCGTTGATCATCGATTTCTCCACAATAATCTGTCTAATTATTCACTCCATATCCTCAAAAACAGCAGAATTCTAAATCATAATTACTTTGATTGACTGTTGTAATCTTTCGAGATCGTCTCCTCTGTTGTAGTCGACATCAAGTGGTATCAGAGCTAAGGTTGAAGGGCTTTATTATTCGGTCGAGCTACGATGGCGAGTGAAGTAGGGTGTCCCAGACACTCGAGGAGAAGTATCAGGAGCTTCAATCTCAGATGGGGTATTTGAAGAAGCAATTAGAGAAGTTGTCACATGAAAATCTGAAGCTGAGAGGAGATATTGAAGAAGGATCCAGCAAACATTCTGAAACAGAGACTGAAAAGCCTGAGAAGCCTCCCTACAGGTATGATTCCGATGTCAAATTAGAAATACCTGAGTTTGAAGGAAAGTTAGAGCCTGATGATTTTGTAGATTGGCTACATACAGTCGAAAGAATTTTTGATATGGAAGAATTTCCTGAAGAAAAGACAGTAAAACTGGTAGCTTTAAGGCTGAGGAAATATGCATCCCACTGGTGGGAAAATCTAAAAAGACTCAGAATTAGGGAAGGGATGGAGAAGGTCAGGACTTGGGAAAAAATGAAGAGGGAATTGAAACGAAGGTTTTTACCCAGTACTTATAAGATTGACTGTTATCAGGAGTTAATTCAATTGAAGCAAGGGGTGAAAACTGTTGGGGAATATGTTAGGGAATTTGAACTGCTTATAATTAAGTGTGATATGACCGAGCCGGAGGAATTTACCATCACTAAGTTCATCAATGGCTTAAATGTCAACCTAGCTAATAGTGTTGAACTTCAACCCTACCAAACTTTTGCTGAAGTTTGTGCCTTAGCTCATAAAGTTGAGAATCAGGTTAAGACCAGAAAGAAAGCTGAATTTCAAAGGACTTTTAGTCGAGGTGGATTTAGTAGGAACACCTCATTTCCCACCCGAGACACACCTGCTAAAACACCTACTGTAGTGGCTAAAAGGGATGGGGGGAATTCAAAGAGCAAGTTGAAGTGTTTCAAGTGTCAGGGTCTTGGGCATTATGCTTCGGAATGTCCAAAAAGAAGGGTAGTTGCATTCACAGAGTGTGCTGACTTACACTTTGAGACAGAGGAGCATGACCCTGTTCAAGAATCTGAAGATGAGGGCAATGAAGGAGGTGTAACGGAAGCAGCAGATGAGGGGGAGTTGTTGGTGGTCAGGAGAGTATTGAGCACCTCAATTTCAACCACGGTAAACCCACAACGAGAAAATTTGTTCCACACCAGGGGCACAGTGCAAGGCAAAGTCTGTAAGGTGATAATTGATGGCGGCAGTTGTGCAAATGTGGCTGCAAAGGAGATGGTAGATAAACTCAACCTTGTGACTGAGCAACATCCCGAGCCCTACAAAATTCAGTGGCTCAAGACGGGGAATCACATGAGGATAACCAGGAGATGTCTGGTGTCATTTTCAATCGGGAAGGAATATCAAGATCAGGTGTGGTGTGACATCCTTCCAATGGATGTCTGTCACATTCTATTTGGAAGACCATGGCAGACTGATCGAGACACAAACCATAAGGGGAAGGACAACACATACTCGTTCAAATTCAACTAAAAAAAAATTATGCTCAATCCATTATTACCACCCAAATAAATCCAAACAACAAAAAGCCAAACACAACCTCTTCCATCCCAAACTTTGGTTTAGCAAGTCTCGGAGAGGGACAAGGAGAAGTGGGTAAAGTGGACCCAGCAGTCCAAGGAGTGGTTAGCAAATTTCACACTGTTTTCCCCGATGAGATACCTGCAGGGTTGCCACCAATTCGAGATATACAACACCACATCGACCTTATACTAGGTGCGTCACTTCCAAACAAAGCGGCTTACAGGATGTACCCTAGAGTCACAGCTGAAATTCAGAAGTAAGTTGATGAGCTGGTGAGTAAGGGTCAAGTCAGGGAAAGTATGAGCCCGTGTTCAGTGCCTGCCTTATTAGTTCCCAAAAAAGATGCATCCATGAGAATGTGTGTGAACAGTCGAGCTATCAACAAAATCACCATCAAATACAGGTATCCCATACCTAGACTTGATGATCTATTGGATGAGCTTTATGGAGCTAAAGTCTTTTCAAAAATCGACCCGAGAAGTGGTTATTACCAGATAAGGATTCGAGAGGGGGATGAGTGGAAGACTGCATTTAAGACTAAGGGTGGTTTGTACGAATGGCTGGTGATGCCATTTCGGTTGACCAACGCCCCTAGTACATTCATGATTTTGATGAATCATGTGTTTAGACCATTGATCGGGAAAAGTGTGGTGGTGTATTTTGTCGACATCCTGATCTACAACAAAACTGAGCAACAACACCTAAAACACCTTAGGGAAGTGCTTGAGTTGTTACAAGGGCAACAGTTGTATGGCAATTTGAAGAAATGTCATTTCCTGACAAACAGCCTTACCTTTTTGGGCTATATTGTCTCTGAAGAAGGCATTAAGGTGGATGAAAGAAAGATTGAAGCAATTCGGAGCTGGCCAACACCTGGTAGCATAACTGAGGTGAGAAGTTTTCATGGCCTAGCCTCCTTCTACCGGAGGTTCATCAGAAACTTCAGTACTAAAATAGCACCAATGACTGAGTGCCTGAAAGGAGATCAGTTTCAGTGGAACCCAGCAGCTGAAGATAGTTTCAATCTGATTAAAGAGAAACTCACTTCGACGCCAACCCTGTCATTGCCCAATTTTGAGGAAGTTTTTGAAGTAGAGTGTGATGCCTCAGGAGTAGGGATCAGAGCTGTATTATTACAGGAGCAGAGGCCCATTGCATTTTTCAGCGAGAAACTGAATGAAGCCAAGAAAAAGTTCTCGACATATGACAAAGAATTTTACGCGATTATCAGGGCATTGGAGTATTGGAGGCATTATTTACTTCCGAGGGAATTTATATTGCATTCTGATCATGAAGCCCTCAAGTTTATCAATGGTCAGCATAAATTAAACTCAAGACACGCAAAATGGGTTGAATCGATGCAACCATTCACCTTTGTTATCCAACATAAATCTGATAAAATGAACAGAGTGGCTGATGCTCTGTCAAGAAGACACGCACTGATTAGCTTGCTGGAGACCAAGTTGCTCGGGATGGAGGTCATTAAAGAGCAGTATCTGGGCGATAAAGATTTTGGAGAGTTATACCAGTTAACTACACAGCAGCCCCATGGCGAGTTTTTACAACAACATGGTTTCTTATTCACGGGGAACTCACTCTGTATTCCCATCAGTTCCATTCGAGAATTATTGCTGAGGGAAGCTCATGCTGGAGGGATAGCGGGCCATTTTGGTATTGATAAAACACTGCTACACTCCAAGAGCACTTCTAGTGGCCCCGGATGAAGAAACATGTTCAATTGATTGTGGGCAGTTGTAATACTTGCGCTGTGGCTAAAAGCATCCAAAAATTGTCACAAGGTTTGTACACACCCCTACCTGTACCAGGGAAACCGTGGGAGGATGTAAGTTTGGATTTTGTCCTAGACTTACCTGTGACACAAAGAAAGAGGGATTCCATCATGGTGGTGGTGGATAGATTCTCAAAAATGGCTCACTTCATCGCCTGCAATAAAACTAATGATGCTGTGCAGGTGGCTGAGCTATATTTTAAGGAGATTGTGAAGCTTCATGGTGTACCTAGGTCCATGGTGTCTGATAGGGATGTTAAATTCCTGTCACACTTTTGGAAAACTCTGTGGAGGAAACTTGGTACAAAACTCCTCTTCAGTACCACGTGCCACCCCCAAACTGACGGGCAGACAGAGGTGGTCAATCGAAGCTTGGGAACACTCTTTAAGAGTGCTTGTCAAGAAGAACCCTAGGGAATGGGAAGCACTCTTACCTCACGCTGAATTTGTCTACAACAGGTCACAATAAAAAACTACTGTGAAGACTCCCTTTGAAACAATCTATGGCGTCAATCCTATCACTCCCCTGGATTTGGTAGCTATACCTGATGGAGATAAGGTGGTAAACAAGGAGGCAGGTAACAGAGTCAAGGCCATTCAGAAATTACATGAGCAAGTAAGGGGCTAGATACAGAATTCCAATGATAAGTATAGGCAACAGCCCAACAAAAAGAAAAAACCGACAGCTTTTCAGGAGGGTGATCTTGTTTGGATCCATCTAAGGAAGGAGAGGTTTCCAGGAAAGAGATAGAATAAGCTAGCTCCTCGTGCTGATGGGCCTTTCAAAATCTTGAGTCGAGTGGGCGAGAATGGTTACAAAGTAGAGTTACCAGGGGAATATGGAGTGTCTTCGACATTCAACGTGGCTGATCTCAGTTTATACAGGGAAGACGAAGAGTTGGACTTGTGGACAAGTCCAAAATTAGAGGGGGAGAATGACGTCGCCACGAGCAGCCAACTAAACTCAGTCGAGGACAATTTCCTACCTTCTAAGGCAAGTCACCCGGGATTGGTGATAATGGTACAATCTAATTACTAAATTCGGTTTTAATTTAGAATTTAGTAATATTGTCGTTAGGATTTTTTTTTGGAGTATTTTGGAGTTTAAAACTCTATGTAATTAAGTTAATCTAAGCTTACCTCTACCCGAAGGAAGCTCGACGCAGATCACTCACCAAGCAGTTCTCCAAGTCATCAAATTTTTGATTTCTTATTCAATAAGAAATCCGAAAGGCCAACCTGAAGGGGCAGCAGCAGGCCTGCAGAGGGCAGCTCATGGTCAGCCTTCCTTTTTGTCAATTTTGAGGGTGATAAGTAATCTGATAAAGTAGCTTGTAATTTCTTATTCTTAGTTAGCAAATATCTTGTACACAGGCTATAAAAGCCCAACTTATTCTGTCGAGAAAGACAGAACCCTTTATCAAAGAAACCCTTTAAGCAAGTTTGCTTAAACACCCGAAATCTGAGTTTATCATTCTAAGTTTTAGGAGCCTTAGATTGCGAGACTCTCAGTACTAATTTCCTTGATTTGATCAAGGTGTGAAGTTAATTCCTTACAAGAAAATATTGTCTGATTAGCTCGTCTAATTCAGCGAGTATTTTGAGTTCTAGTTTTTGTTTCGATTGTCTCTATAATCGAAGGAGAAGCTGTTCATATCCCCTGTTCGTTGATCATCGATTTCTCCACAATAATCTGTCTAATTATTCACTCCATATCCTCAAAAACAGCAGAATTCTAAATCATAATTCTTTTGATTGACTGTTGTAATCTTTCGAGATCGTCTCCTCTGTTGTAGTCGACATCACATGGGAACAAGGTAAATGAATGAAAGAGATTGGAAACAGGTAGGAGAACATGGTAGATGAATGAAAGGGAACAAAGTATAGTACACTGTTCTCATGACTACTCTTGACGCTGTTTTCCAGGCAACTTAGGTTAATGGTCATTATAGCTATCAAAGAAGACATGAGTCTTTGTACAACTAAGCACATTCAACAAGATCAAATAGACGACAAACAACAGACATTTGTGGAACTCAAGTGGTGACAACCAATTCTCGTCAATCATTGGGGGGCAAAGAATGCACACTATCACCTTAGTCTAAGTAAACCAAGTTCAGTTCTAATTTTTCTGAAACCTATATCTAGGTAACAGTTTAGTAAAAATATCAGCAAGTTGTATTTCAATTTGATAAAGTCAAGTTGTGAAGCCCTATTCATCATTGTCCCTTAAGAAATGATGATGAATGTCAATATGCTGAGTTCTAGAAAGATGGACAATATATCGAGAGATTGATAGCACAAGTAAAATCACCAAAGATGGGAACATAAGCTACCTCACCTCCAATGTCGTCGTTCTCAGAATGATGTATTGGTCTTGTGTTCCTTGAGATGTATTGATGTTCCCCCTGAATCTGTATCCTTTGTAGGAACAAAACTTCTACATGGAACAACTCCAGGAACAGTGTTGAGACCACTCCACATTAGCATTTGGAACATCAAACTCTCTGTAGTTCTGCACATTCTCCTTGGTTTCATCCCCCTTTTGAAGAATTTGTTCAACCAATCATGCTTCAACCCCTTAACAAGATAAACATTATCAGGTGTGAGCGACTTACGAGCCTTACCAGTGATTGCGCTTTGTTGTCTGAAGTCACACACCCTTCATCAAAGGCTGTGAGTGAGTGAAAGAAATTGATTGGGGTTATCTGTCACATGCCTCGAGCAACACCTGTTTAAGTACAAAAAAAAATGCTCGCTCTCACCCTAGACTGCAAAGGAAGTTAGTTCTTTCATTTTGGAACCCAAACAAGATTGGGTCCCTTGGTTTTAGTCATAGCTATGATTGAATCCTTGCCAACCCAAACTTGCTTGAATACTTTACCATTTCTCATTATAGCTTTATTCCTTTTCACACATTCAAACTTATCATGACCATTAGTACCACAAAAAGAACACACATTAAACTCAGACATGCAAACATACTTGCGACGTTTATACTCAAACAACCAAACTTGTCCCTGTTTTGTCCATTGTTCTTGTAATTGTTCCCTCCAGTGGTCTCTTCACCAATGTAACCAATCCCTGCTTTAGAAGGCTTAACAAATTGAATTCCGAGAAGATTTATCGACTTCTGACTGGAAAACCATTTTTGTTTTTGCCTCTTTGCATCTTTTAAAGCTTGTTCGAGAATTCCAATTTTGGTCATTAACTCTTTGTTCTTTGAAGTCAGAAAATCAACCTGATGCTTAGCTATTTCAATATTTTGCAAAATATTTTGATCAGGGTTCGTAGATTTGTGTAAATCAGAAATTTCTTTCTCCAATTCCCGAATCTTATTTTCATATTCACAAACCGTGGCAACATTGTCAGGAACAGTGACACAAACAGTTTTCTCATTATTTTCCTTTTGCATTGTTGGGAAAAAGAGGTCAAAGCGGAAGCTATAAACTAACTACCCTTTTCCTCGTTTGTGCCGTTAGATGAAACTAACCAAATGTAAAGCAAAAAATGGAAATTTCGGTAGCCCTTGGGGACTGTATAGCAGCCCCAAAAACAAATGACAAGAAAACAAACAACACAAGGTTTTTATGTGGAAACCCAAGGTGGGAAAAAACCACAGGTACCGTAAGCCCGGTACCAAGCCCTTCCACTAATCAATAAACCAATGGAGTAAACCACTACAATGCTCCCTAGTAACCACTAGGGGCAACCACAATCTCAAGGTAACAACCTTGGACAAACAACCACACTTATCCCCTCTACAAATTAGCTAAGAACACCAAAATACACTAAAAGGTAGAGGGAACGAAAGTACCATCTAGAGAAGTCGAAACGACTCCAAAATTGGCAGTAATGAAGCTTGTATATGCAGTAGACACCCCTCCAAATTTGGCTGCAATCCGAGCTCGGACAGGTCGGGAATCAGGACGAATTTGGGTTTTTTTTAGGGTTATACGGGATTAAGCTTCTCTCTCGCTTTCTCTCTCTTCTGTGTTGTGTTTTTGTGGTGAGTGTTTGATCACTGATTTTCTGCTCACTCAAGCCTTCTTCTTTGTTTGCAAAAGCTTCTCAAAGAAGGATTAAAATAGTAAGGGTAAAATGGTATTTTACTGCTACCACCTTACTTACCACATCCATATGTAAAAACACATGGGTTCTTCCTCCATTCAGGAGGGATTACTCCAACAAATCTTCCCCTCACTCCTACATGGGAGGTAACACTAATTCCACTTTCAAGCGGCAAGTAACAAGCTTGTCTTTAGGCTACGCCTTAGTCATCATATCTAATCTATTGTCATCGGTATGAATCTTTTCAAACTCAAAGACTTTCTCTTCTACTTGTTCTCGAATCCAATGATATCTCCTCCGGATGTGTTTGGTTCGAGAATGGTAAGTAGAATTCTTGGCAAGGTGGATAGCACTTTGGCTATCACAATGGAGGATAAATTTTTCTTGGCTTAAACCCAATTATTCAAGAAAATCTTTCATCCACACTAACTCCTTACCGGCCTCATTAGCGGCAAGATACTCGGACTCCGTGGTTGACAGTGCAACACACTTTTGCAATTTAGATTGCCATGAAACAACTCTTCCTGCAAATGCTGTCAAGAACGGCATCCGAAAAACCATATAACACGGGCTGCCCGGGACCAAAACATAAACACACTCTAAAAGTACCTCGGAGATACTTGAAAACCCATTTTACTGCTGCCCAATGCTCCTTTCCAGGATTAACCATGAACCTACTAACAACCCCAACAGTATAGGCGATGTCCGGCCTTGTGCATACCATGACATACATCAAACTACCCACAGCTGATGCATAAGGCACCTTTTCCATCTCCTCTTTTTATTTCTCACTTGTAGGACACTGATTTGTGCTCAATTTCATGTGATTTGCAAGTGGAGAAATAACGGGCTTAGCATTGTCCATGTTAAAACGTTGCAGCACCTTCTCAATGTATCTCTCTTGTGATAGCAACAACTTCTTGTTCTTTCGTTCACGAGAGATTTTCATGCCTAGGATTTGCTTTGCGGGGCCAAGATCCTTCATTGCAAAGGACTTGCTCAAACTCTTCTTCAAACTAGCTATCTTCTTTGTATCTTTGCCAACAATCAACATATCATCTACATAGTGTAAGAGAATCAGAAAATCACCCTCGGCATACTTTTTCACAAACACGCAATGATCGGCGGCATGTGTTTTATGAAAGTCATGGTCATGAATAAAAGACTCAAAATTCTTGTACCATTGCCGAGGAGCTTGTTTCAGGCCATACAAACTCTTTTTCAGCCGGCATACAAGCTTCTCATCATCTTTATTCTCAAACCCCTCGGGTTGCTCCATGTAAATATCCTCCTCCAAGTCTCCATGTAAGAATGTAGTCTTCACATCAAGTTGTTCAACTTCCAAGTCTAAACTAGAAGCTAAACCAAGAACAACTCGTATAGAAGACATTTTCAGTTTCTCACGACCGGAGAGAATATCTCATCAAAATTCACACATTTCTTTTGACTAAAACCCTTCACAACCAGTCTTGCTTTGTACCTTGGATGTGATAAATTTTCTTCCGTCTTCAATTTGAACACTCACTTGTTTTTGAGTGCTCTCTTCCCCTTAGGCAACTTCACTAACTCGAAGGTGTGATTCTCATGCAAGGATGTCATTTCGTCTTGCATGGCATTATACCACTCTTTATGATGCACATCGGCCGTAGCTTCAACATAGCTATCATGTTCTCCCCCTTATGCCAAAGCCGCATGTCTTCCCTTAGGAAGAACAAACTAGTCAGGTGGATATGTATTAGAGGCCTTTTGGTCTCAGGTGGATCTCCTTAGTTGGAGCTCAGGAGATTGTGGTGGTGCTTCTTCATGGTGTGGCTCATCCTCCAGATGTTGTTCTTCGTCATCACCATTTCTACCATCTGCATCACCATCTAAACCATTAGTATCTTCATTTATACTATCAGGATTACTATTTATACTATCAACAACTCCAGGGATCAGTGGACGACCAATGGAATCAATAATAACCGGAACATCAGGGGAAGACTTATTTTTGACAGTCTTCTCACAATCACCAAGTGTTTCATCTTCAAAGAAAACTACATCTCGGCTCCTAATCACTTTCTGGCCATTTGGATCCAACAACTTGTACCCAAATTCGTCATCCGAATACCCTAGCAAAATGCACTCCTTCGTCTTGCTATCAAGCTTGGATTGTTCTTCTCTCGGAATATGGACATTTTCTTTGCAACCAAAGACTTTCAAGTTCTTGTAAGAAACGTCTCTACCGGTCCACACCCTCTCGGCAACATCACCTTCAAATGGAAGCGAAGGAGACCGATTTATGAGGTAGACGGCAGTGAGCAAAGTTTCTGCCCAAAATGATTTTGGCAACTTTGCATGAGAGAGCATACATCGAACCCTTTCTTCAATGGTTTTGTTCATCCTCTCTGCAAGACAGTTCAACTGGGGTGTCTTTGGAACTGTTTTCTCAAGTTTGATACCTTGACTCTTACAATAGTGCTCAAATGGATCTCGGTACTCTCCACCGTTATCCGATCATACAGATTTCAATTTTCGCTCGGTTTCTCTTTCAACCCTCGCATGAAACTCCTTGAATGTATGTAGAACATGATATTTGCTTTCAAAGGAAAAGCCCATACTTTCCTGGAAAAATCATCAATGAAAGTAACAAAATATAGTGCACTAGAACGAGAATTAGTATTCATACTACAAACATCAGTATGTACCAAAACATGCTTTCTTCTCGAAGGGGGTGAAAACGGAAAGCTAACCTATGTTGTTTACCAGCTAAACAATTAACATAGGTTTTCAAGGACATACCTTGAACTTCAGTGAGAATTTGCTTTTTTGCAAGCATTTTCATACCTTTGTCGCTCATGTGACCAACCCTCTTATGCCACACATCAACGGAGGATTCATCAACAACATTTACTTCTCCAAAGCATAGTTTAGCTTGCATCAGATACAACGATCTCACGTTTGAAGCTTGGGCCACAACTAGGTTACCTTTGGTAAGCTTCCACTTACCATCACCAAAGTGACTGGAGTAACCACCATCATCAAGCGTACCAGCTGAAATTAAATTCAGCCGGATATCGGGGACATGTCGGACATTTTTCAGGACCAAATTGCAACCTGCGAGAGTTTCCAAGCACACTGTGCCTACGCCCACAATATTGGATGAACCTTCATTTCCCATTCTTACATAGCCGAAATCACCGCTAGTGTAAGATGAGAAGTAGTCACGGTGTGAAGTAAGGTGATATGAAGCACCCGTGTCTATCACCCATGTACAATCATCACAAGCAAGATTCAAAGAACCTTGATCACCAAAGAAGAACAACTCTTCTTCCTCACTAGTTGCAATGGCCGTGGTGTCCTTCTCTTCGGAATGGCCCGATGAGTCACCTTTCCCTTTCTTTCCTTTGCCTTTATCTCTCTTCATTTTTCGGCAAATTTTTTAAAATATGACCCGGCTTCTCACAATAGTGACAAATCACTTTACTCCTTGATTTGGATCTCCCCTTGGACTTGTCACGGTTATGAGCATCTTTATTTTTGCTCCTTCCCCTATCATGGTCATGAACCACATTCGGTTCACTAGAGGTATTCATGTCTTGTCTCCTTGTCTCTTCATTCAAAAGACTAGACTTGACCATCTCCATGGTCACTTTACCTTCCGGAGCCGAATTGCTAAGAGACACTCCAAGTGTATCCCAACTTTCTAGTAATGAGCAAAGTAGTAGCAAGACTTGCAATTCATCATCAATTGACATCTTTGCAGTCGCAAGTTGGTGTACCAACCCTTAAAAGTCATTCATGTGTACTACTATGCTATCACCCGCTTTAAGCTCCAACTTCACAAGTTTTCTAATCAAAGACGCCTTATTCAAGGCATTCTTTCTCTCATACAGCCCCTCTAACTTATGCCACATCACATAGGAATCAGTGTCTTTGGCAATATGGTTAAGAACACTACTATCGACCCATTGTCGCAGAGTAGCAGCCGCCTTTCGATTCAAAATATTCCAATCTTTTTCAATTACACCAGTGGGAATGTCTTTGTTTACAATTGGCTCATACAAGTCTTTGACGTAAAAGGCGTTTTCCATTTTTATTTTCCAATCCGAGTAATTCCCGGAATTCAGAAAAATCATCCCTTATGTACCCCACTTTATCATTCATCCTAAACAACACCAGCTATGAACCACATGCCTAAACTCATAGCTCTGATACCACTATGTTGGGAAAGAGGTCAAAGCGAAAGCTATAAACTAACTACCTTTTTCCCCGTTTGTGCCGTTAAATGAAACTAACCAAATGTAATGCAAAAAAATGGAAATTTCGGCAGCCCTTCGGGACTATATAGCAGCCCCAAAAACAAATGACAAGAAAACAAACAACACAAGGTTTTTATGTGGAAACCCAAGGTGGGAAAAAACCACAGGTACTCTAAGCCCGGTACCAAGCCCTTCCTTTAATCAACAAACCAAAACAACACTACAAACCGCAACCACAATCTCAAGGTAACAGGACAAACAACCACACCTATCTCCACTACAAAGTAGCTAAGAACACCAAAATACACTAAAGGGCAAAGGGAACGAAAGTACCAGCTAGGAAAGTCAAAACGACTCCAAAATTTGCAGGAATGAAACTTGTATATGCAGTAGACACCCCTTCAAATTTGGCTGCAATCCGAGCTCGGACGGGTCGGGAATAAGGACTTCAAATTTGGGGGCTTTTTTTGGGTTGTACGAGATTAAGCTTCTCTCTCTCTTTCTCTCTCTTTTATGTTGTGTTTTTGTAGTGAGTGTTTGATCTCTGATTTTGTGCTCACTCAAGCCTTCCTCTTTGTTTGCAAAATCTTCTCAAAAAAGGATTACAATAGTAAGGGTAAAATGTTACTTTGACTACCACATTACTTACTACATCCATATGTAAAAACACATGGGTTCTTCCTCCATTTAGGAGAAAATACTCCAACATGCATAACATATAATTTTACACTCTTTTCTTATATGTCCTTTAAGAGCAAACAATTCTCTTGACTTAACATATATAGAACAATCTTTCTCAAGAGTGCAGATTTTGTTTTCATGGAAATTTCATATAGTTATCTCATGATCAAGTTGTTCTTTTAAGTCTTGATGGGTGACAACAATATCCATGCATTAATCCATGATTACCATGATTAATCTAGCAAGCTTCTCCCTAGATAAATTAGGCAAGTCAGACTTAATGGATTGAAAACTTACCTGACAGTTATCATCTTCATCTTCATGTATTGCCATGAGGCACACGTCGGGTCCTGGAGGGAACTGTTCCGTTCTCTGTTCCATGCTTAACGCAGTGAGAGAAAGTCAGGGTTCGGAGGGAACAATGCAGTTCCTTGTTCCATGTTCAGAGGAGTGAGACATAAATTTGCAATTGGAACTTGTTCCTCTAACTGTTCTTCATCAGACGGAGTCGCCCCATACAGCAGCCATTATGGCTCTCTTGTAGTTCTCTTTGGGAGTGTATCTCGTCCTTTCCCTAAGATTTTCTTGCTTCATCAAAGGACATTCAGCAATCATGTGATCTAGAGAATTACACTTAAACACCTTGGTTTAGCAATGCTTTTCTTAGCATAATCACAGGGAATGAGTCTCTTCCCTTAGAATTAAGATTTCCTTTTCTACTGAGCATCTGTTTCTTGTAAGCACTAGCAAAGCGTTGGGTCATAATAGCAAGTTCATTTTCTTGTTCATCAATTTCATCTTCACTATCACTTGTGTCCAACTTTGAAGACCAAATTCATGCTTCTAAACTTATCTTCATCATTCGGCATTAGTTCCATTTCATGTGCCATTAAGGAACCAATGCAATTAACTCTTCCACTGGTATGACGGATAGGTATTTTGCTTCTTTGATGGCTGTCACCTTGCCCAACCAATCCCTAGTGAGACTACGAAGGATTTTTCTAACCAATTATTCTGAGCTAAATGACTTACCAAAAGATTTGAGTTTATTAGTGATCTTGTTGAACAGAGTGAACATCTCTTTTATTGTCTCATCTTTATCCATTTTAAACAAATCATATTGGGGAGTAAGTAAATCAATTCTAGACCTTTTTACCTCTGTGGTTCCTTCATAAATAAGTTCAAGGGCATCCCAAAGACCCTTTGCAGTGTCATTTGAAGATATTCGATCAAACTCATCCTCACCTATTGCTTGTTGTAAGATCGCCGCCGCTCTGGCATTCTTCTCTAGGATTCCATAATCAAGCGCGCTATATTCTTCCTCTGGCTTAACAACAAGATTTCCCTCGGTGTCCTTTGTGACCTTGAGATTTCCTTTGGTGACAATCACCCACAGTTGATAATCACAACCTTGAAGAAAGTTCCTCATGCGTACCTTCAAGGTCTTGTAATTTGTGGGAGTCAACACAGGAACAGTTGCTCCCTTCATCTTAATCTTCACAGATCCCAACGACATGTTTGCTCTAGGATATTAGCATTTCAAGCAAACCTGCTCTTCCAAACATTTTAGGAATCGAGCTTGCCTCCTCGATAATCATGTAAAGATGTTCCCCCTCAAAGGAATCAGTGATGAATGCATCAATATTGATCAATCACCTCTTTTGTGAAATTTATCAACCATATTCCCCCTCAAGATTGTCAAACATGTTCCCCCTCAAAATCATCCGCATATTCCCTTCACATTTCAATGATAGCCTGGCCTATCATAATCGATTAAGAACTTGGGAACAGTGATGGGACCAGGGCCAGGAACAGATGCTGGAACAGTGTTAGGAGCAGATGAGGAAATAGAGGGCTTATCAACAATGCCCATAAATGTTGTCAGTCGTGGGTAGCAACATCAGTATCAATTGTAGAAATTGTCTTGGCTTTGTAGAGATTTCAAACTTCAAATGACGTCTCTTCCAAACACATGCAAATTAAGATGTTCCCCCAGAGAAGTGGTATCAGAGCCGATGGTTCGGCCGGGGACGCGCAGGCTCGATGTGGTGATGGCTGGGCTCTCTTGGTCTAGGGGGCACTGGTGTAGTGGCATCGGTAGGCCGAGTACGCAGCTTCGTTGGAATGGACCACAGAGGAGAAATGGTGCTAGGGCCATCGGTCTCGCGATAGGTTTGCTCGGTTGAGGGGGAGTTGCGGCCACACACACATGTGAAAGGGGGACATTGTTGAGTCAATTCTCAAGTGTGTGTGCAGAAAAAAGTGTCCCACATTGGTAAAATAAGTGTGAGGAGATAGGTTTATAAGCTAGTGGGCTACTCCTCTAATTGCCAATTGGTTTTGAGATGGAACCTCACTGGGCTTGTGGCCTATCTTCCCTATGGGCCTGCTGCGCAGAGCTAACACTTTGTACTGTGATGCTCTTTCACCCTTTGGTGCTTACAAACATTTTATATGCCGCAATTTCGCAGGTATTTTGGCTTGCATAGATGGATACATGAACATTGCAATGGAGCAGAGTGGAAAAGTATGTCAATCCAGCTGAAAAATAAATATGGCGATGCATTCATCCAAGGAAACAATGGTAACTACTAGACGCTCATTCTTTTCTTCTCGTGTAAAACCCTAATATATTTACTTATGTCAGAAAAATACAAATGCAGTGCTTTACATCAGTACAACTAAGAGGACAGTTGCTGATGGAGCGTAGTTGTAGGCCAAGGAGTGAAGCTGTGCTCTGGGACGTGTTTGTAAAATCTAGAAGCTGCAGCTACGGTAGATATAGACCATATAGTGGTTTCCCAATAAAGCTAACCTGTTGCATCAATTCATCGATAATGTAGCGAACGAGCTTGTTGATCCGCAGATAGGGGCGAAGCCACCTGGTGGCGAGGGGTGGCGGTGGCCACCCCGGTGGGGTGCATAATTTTTTCGGTTTTATAGGAATAGGTAGTTTATATATAATTTTGAGTGTTCAAATAACAAATTAGATGTAGTTGGCATAGTGGTTATATTGGAATCCCTATAACCAGGAGGTGCTGGGTTCGATTCTTGTTAGAGGCAAGTTTTATTAATTTTTAAAAATTTTCCTTTTCTTTTAAATAGAGTTAAGCTTTAGGTATTCTATGAGAGGATTTCAAATGTTAACAACTAACCAATAGTCCACAATCATTTCATGCTTCTTATACAAACTTTAATATATAAAACATTCATTTCCCTTTGCCCCAATCTTTGTTCGTATGTTTATTTTTTCTTTCTTATTCCGTAATTTAATGAGTATGTCCGTTTCGTTATTTTTCTTATTAGATGAGCTTATTTAGTATTGATTTTGGCTACATATAATGAATGAATCCTAAATTATACGTTAGGAATACCGCGTATATAGTTATAATTCGTCACCCTGAAAATTAATTCCTGGCTTCGCCCCTGTCCGCACAGTGATGCATCATGCATGTAACAGTCGGAAATGTTTGATTCATCAATCATTAGTTGCACTTCTGATTTCTGTTTGTGGTTGTTTCCTAAGAAAAATATGGATCTGAACTTCTTGCTTAAAGTGGTAGAAATGGCCTTAAAACATAGTGTATGCATTTCACTGTTTCATCATACTCGGACATCTTCTGGAACTACGATCAAAGAGCAACTCATATTCAACAAACTTATTAATTTGAGAACAAAATCAACATGGCAATCATTCTGCAGAAAGCTAAAGCTCCAAAGATCACCACTTCACGTTGGCTGACAATGGATGTACATCATTGTTTAAATTTGCACACCCGATCAAAAACTCTGGGCGCATACATAACTTCTATTTTTCATGTTTAAATGATCAACAACGTTGTCTTCTATTCCCTTTGCCAGGCCAATGTTCGTCATGCAATGAACAAATTTACATGCCAGATATGTACAAATCCATAATTTTATTTTGCAGGATGCAGAGTCGAGTATCTCCTTGTCAGAGTGTACTAATGCTATTATTTGATATCTACAAGTATCTGGGCTGGCGTGTGGCGTCTCATTATTTGATTCACAAAGGCGCATGAATCCCACAGTAAACCAGTTTTTATGTATGCAGTAAGATCAATGTGGTCAAGATGAGGTACAGTTTCGAGCTGCAAATGCACTCTTTGTTCTCTTTGCTTCATTTACTTTCCTGACCAAAAGTCTCCACTTAGCCTCGTCTTTTTTGGTTTGTTGCCTCTTCTTTTCCTTGAAGTGCCTGAAACGAGGAAGAAGATGCAGGTTAGGTCTACTCTTTGACAGACGTGTAGTTGCTTCAGGATTTCCAACATCTTTGGATTTAATGACCGAGAACACTGAGGCTCATTATATACCAGCTTATTATTCTTACTTGCAGAGGGGAACATTGCAGATTTCAGGCTCATCACACATGCGCGAATGAAGCTCAAGAAGTTGCCACATACGTTTGCAGTGGGCACAGCCCCCCGGAACCCTGATTTTGCAACTGAAGAAATGACGGACTAACATTTCAATCCCTTTGCATGCTGAGAAACCACAAGAAGCTTGGTTTCCCTTCAGAATTTTGTCGCGAGGACCAATTGTGCTGCAACCATCTCTGCATCTGTGTATAAGGGCTTCAATAGCTTCGAAGAGTTGCAAATATACCTTCATCTCCTGTTTCTTACGCTCCTTCTCTTCATTTCTCTGCAAAAAATGGATTTTCTGGATGTCAAACAATCTGATAATAGCATTGGTGCTCGATGGATATCTGACATGGTTCATATATATGCTAGGCCAAGGTCTTCAGTCCGATGAAGACAAGATAGTAAGATACTTTCTGGTGATCATATTGAACTTTTATTCAAGACAAGAGAACAGGTCCACTTACAGAATCTGCTTCCACAACCCATTCCAGAAGCTCTTGTTCTAATGCGGGATTAACACGCCTCATCACCTTCCAGCCCTCAGAAGATGCAACTATTTTAAAGTATGTTATAACCATTCGGATACATATGAAGGAAAGCCTAGGAGCATCACATTTTCTTGCTAGCTGGAGCAAGTCGATTACGTTTTCAGTGGACAGCCAGCAGTTCTCCAAATACTGTATACAGATTCGTTTCAAGAGAGGCACAACAAAAGAATGTGATAGAACCAACAAATGGAGAGCAAAGTTTTTCATGTCTTCTTCTTCATAACTGTAAATGTTGAAAAAATACTCAGTATATTATCTGAAACTATTCGCCTGATATTACAGGTTACTTGGAAGCCAGAAGCAGCCTATTCTAGGAAGATAAGACAGATGGTGCAGTACAGAAACTGAATGCGACTGCAGCTCTCTACTGTAAGATCTATACTGTCTCAAGTTTTGCTGTCATTACGTAGCTGCTGTGGTTTTACATTTGTTCAGGAAGGTAAAAGGGAGGAAGTTTTTTGATTCAGAGTCCAGACTTAAATTCAGAATGTTTGATCTAGAGGTTGTGATATACACAAGTCTGAGTTCTAATGCAGTTCAGATGAAAAAAAGCAACCTGTCCTCCCATTATCCTAACACATTTCCGAGAATCATGTCTTGCAGAAAATTATTGTTACCGCACAGATTTTGGTGTAAACCCTGACCCTTAAATATAAATTACAGGCCTATATGATAAATTTTTGTATCTGGCCACATCAACCTACTAGATTCAGAGAAGAATATAGAGCAATCAGAAAAAGGCGGTGAACATACCAAGACGAGTATAAGAAACGAATAAATGTGCAGACAGCTCCATGAGGTACACCAGGAATTTTGAGATATCTCAAACCATTGTTAGACTTTGAATCTTGCAGGCACTTTCCTAGAACAGGTGATGCAATGCTCTGCATAAAGACAAAACCTGATGCTTATCAATCAATTAAAACTTGATATTCTCGGTAGGCAGAAGTATATATGATTGTATTTTGACAAGTTCACAGGAGTTACCAGGACACTGAAATGAGCCGAAAGAGTTAACTGATCTTCGGTAATAATGCACACATCAGCCCCACAACCACCCTTGAAAAGCTCGTCCCATACATCTCTCGTTTCTTTTGGTATGCAGCAACGATCTGATCTCCCTCGATAACTTCTCCTGGACCAGGTTAATCCAGGTAGGGGAGGTGGAGCAGGGATGTCTTTCTTCGGCGCAAAGGAGGAGACAGGGACTTCTGGTGAAGTCACAAGACTAGCTGAAAATTCATATTCTTTGCTTATTTCACACGAGCCAAGAAAATGTTTGCTGCCCGGGACTGTCCAAGAATTATCACAGATAGCAGAAGCCATAAACCGCGAAAATCACCTCTGAAATCAGATTTTACTTTTGTATGAATAACATCACAGCAAAAAAAAAAAAAAGTAGTTAAAAGTTACAATTATCAAAAAGAAAAATCAATGATATATTCACATACTAAACAACACAGATGACAGGTACAGACGTAAATGGTGTCAAAGAGGATCAAACACACGCTATCGCATTCCGTTAATTTTCCGACTTATTTTGCCACCGGAATTAATAGACATTGTAGAACAAATGTATAGTGCAGTATATGTGTAGACTAGGTTTAACCTTGTCGAGAAAATGTGTTTTCCAATCGTCGTGAATAAAGATGCTTGTTATGTGTATACATTGCACACCTTTAGTAAATGCTTTCTCTCTGTTTATGGGCAAATTAATTTCCATGATTTCCAAATCCTCTGCTTTGGTCTACGCTAATTCCTTCAAAAGCAAGAAATAATTTCTTTTGCCATCCGATTGCGTATAAAGGTTTCCCAAGTAATGGTGCTACCTAAAATAAAGCCTTCTCATCAGCTTACACTCATTAAGGTTATGAGGTACATCCGTACATGTTCCTATGCAAGACGATGCTACATTCTGATTTCTAACTTTTGGACAATCGAGATCGCGAAATAACAAAGGATGATCCAAGGAGTCTATATGTGGACAATAGAAAAAATTTCGACAACATAATCAAGTGTACTAAATTAAAGATGACTAGTAAAAAATATGGTTGTGTAGTAAATTAAACATCTTTGCTGCAGTAAATTTATGACACTTCAAAATTAAAATTTGTTACGAATCTATCAATGAAAAAAAATTTAAATTGATTTATTTCTAAAATCAATGACCCTTAATTGTCTCTCTTCCTTTTCAATTCACCATTACCTGATTTATGCAACAAAATTTACTGCACGATACCTTTCATTATTTTTACTACAAGTCATCCATATACATTTTTTAATTTGTCTACCTATAGAATCCATTTTTTATGCAGAAAATGTGCACTACGATTCAGCATTTTTGGATAGAAAAAAAGGTCAACTAACGGTCAACCATTGATTTCGACGGGAATACGTAATTTGGTAGTGTTTCGCAAACTTATTTTCTTTTAAGGTAGTCTTTTACAATAGAAATTTTAAAAGGTAGGGTTTCGTACATTTAGGACTTTTAAAGGTATGGTTTCACAAAAAACCCTTAATTAATTGCTTTATTATATAGTATTTGCTAAACTAAATGTTGTACTATGATCAACTAATTATATACTTGTTCGGGGGTCATGATGAAAAATTCTGTGTGTAATTAATCTCTAACAAGGTACGAAGAGCTGTATGATGACTTTTCCAAGAATTGCTCATTTTTGGTACCTCTGGATTATTATTTTTTGTCCAAACTGAAACTGTGACCATACTATCATATTGCCGTTAGTAATTTATTGACATAAATATCACACGAAATATACGTAACCTTACTTTTACGGACCAATCGCGAAAACTGAAAAGACAAAAACACTACTAGCAAATAGCAACTTTGTTATTCAGAGGCATGAAAATTGAAAAATGATGCCACCAACACTCGAATTCGAAGACCAAAAACATTCTACTCCGTATAGTAAACAGAAGTCACCGAATGAAATCGATATATATATAAAACTCCTTTGATCACCAGTAAGTTAGTATCAGCGACTTTGATGATCAACAAGAGAAAAAGAAATCACTGTTTACGAAAATTTTGACTAAGCAAGTATAAGTATAACATCAAATTAAATTTGTTTCTACGACAACAAATAGCAACCAAACTTTATTCTCGAAATAGTTCACTTTGTGCTAGCATGTGATGAATGACAAAAACCCAAAAAGAAATCGTGCATGTCCAATAAATTACTCCCGCCGTTCTTTCCAGTTGTCAATATTGATCGGTATTCCTCGTATATGAATCAAACATTAACATACAACTGGAAATAACGAAGATTATGAATTTATGATTGCATATGTAAATTAGTGTATCTATCATATCAAAAGCACATGTCAAGCAATACAGATAAAGAGATTAAAACCAAGTTAAGAGAAGAGATGAGATGAACCTGGAATGGTGTTGACTGATGAATTGGGTGAATGATGCGTGAAGGTAAAGCCACACAGACCAAGAGAAGGAAAGACAGAGTGGGAGGTAAGGATGGCTTTATTGGTGGAAAATCAGTTGAGATCTCACGCTCTTTTATTAGGCTTTGTGTATACAAGACGACTGTAGTAGCAGTACTAATATCATGAGAGATGAGAACGCCAAGACAAATAACGTGGGATTGTGAATGTAATGTCATTCGATAGTTTTTAAAGGTGGAATGTTATTTGGATTTTTGTATTTGCATTTGCATTTGTTGTCTTCCTTTTTGCGGCTTTTAGCACAGACAATTTTACAAATTTGGTAAGCCCCGGTTTTTCTAACGTGTATTCTCAGGGCACTTGCTACGAATCATTTTCTTTCTTATTTTAAGTGAGATATCCTGAAATAATCAATAAGATATTGAGATCTCATGCATATCCTCCGTATATGTTGTTTACATAACTAAGGTCTAAGGATCTCACTTTGCTAAAGAACAAAGGAAATTGATTTGTTGGAGTATTTTCTAAATGAAGTTTGTAAGTTGTTTTTGTCTCGGAAGATTATGTGTTTATAAGAGTGGGTTTGTTATTCATTATTAAATGTGTTTGAGCATTGTTGGGTGTAGTTTGATTTGGGCCTAATTAATGCATTTGGCTAATATGATTATGAATATAATTATATTTACTAATCATAGACTTAGCACTTATTTAACTAATTTTGGATAATCATGAGCAGGCAGTTACCATAACTGTCGGCAGTTATCCAATGGCAGTTCTACATATACTCTGTTCTTCTAAATTTGGGATGGCATGAAAATCAAGTTTTAAAAACACAAAAAATGGATTATGTTTTTTTATCACGGTTAAAGTCAGTGAGATTCGAGGGTTAGATTGTTGGTGCAAATAATCTAATGTTTATGCTTCATTGTATCCTACGACAATTCGCTGGACCTATGCACGAAATTGGGTGCAAATTTCGCCTAAAGGAAAGTGTTACGTGCGCGCCTTGAAGTCGGTTTGTAATTTCGTAGTTATATGTAATTTCAATTAGGATTTGTATTTCGGTGTGTATTATAATTAGGATTATTCTAATTTGTACTTAATTTCTAACAATATTTTTAACATGTACTCTTGGGGCGCACGTTAAATCTATAAAATGCTCTATGCATATTTATCATGAAAAATATATTAGCTTAGTAACAATGGAATGTTAGTTTCCTGGTATGTTAGTTTCTTAATTGCTTATACACAAAATTAGGTACGTTACTATTTTTTACCTTTTCTTTGAAACTCGATTGTAATAAATTTGTATAATTCAATGTACTTTGTTAATATATTCAAATTTACTAAATAAAATCTCAAAGTATTACAATCTCCCTTACAAAATCAAGCATCGGCAAATGTTATAGTCATGGTTCTAAACACAAAGTTCAGCTAATATATAGGCTATGTTTAGTAAGCACAATGACCTAGGTTATTTGGTCAAATACCTTATTTGACTAGATTTTTAAACTTTTTGACAAAATGAGTTGGTTTGATTACAGCACTAGTTTAATTAATAAACTAGCTTATTTAATATACCCCATGTAACTTATTGAAAATTAAGTTACTTATTATAATTTTATTCCTAATTTACCCTATTTTATTTCATAAAACAAAATAAGATTAAAAATAAAAATGTATTATTATGTACTCGTAATTTTATATACATTAGCTAATTTTGTCAAACACTCATGTTTCAATCAGTTAAAAACTTTAAGCTACATCTACAACTATTATTTCAACTTTCAGCTATTATTTCAACTTTCAGCTATTAATTCTGCGTTCAGGTACTGTTTCATCTAGTTTTACCAAATATAGCCATAATTTGTAGCAAATTCAGCTAAAACTTATTTGATTGGTTTGGATAGGTCATAACTAGGAATTAATCAAAAACTTGAGCAAAGTATTTACACAGTGATAACATTTTTAACAAATTATTCGCTCCGCAATGTGTTAATAAGAAACAAGAAAATCAATAGCGAGATGAAAGTAGTAAAATCAAAATTAAACATCCATTGAACTGATTAAAATAAAAGTAAGCTGTGGCAGAGCAATGCAGCGGTACGCGGTACACAAGTGACATAACAAGGCAGTAAAAAGTTAGGCGGAGACGATCAAGAATTATATGCATGACACGTGGGTAGACGGTGCAAGAGGACGAAATAGTCGGGCGAGTCGGCGATTGCCTTATTGGTCTAAAATCTCTCGTCTTTTATTTGCCTACTACTACTACTAGAGTACTAGTGGCTGATACACAAAAATGCAGCCTTTTTCTGTTGGTTTTATTGAGGAAAAAAAAATCTTTCCAGAAAGCATTTGTGGTTTGTTTGGGCTTAAATTTCGGGTTCAATACGACAAGGACAAATTGACGGATATATAGTCGCATCGACTAACGATCAAGTCAAAACATCGAGTAGATACACATCTTGAACGCCTACATGGATTTAATCGTACAAAGTGATTAGACAAACAGCCAACCTCACATGATGTTCGAGCAGACATTTAATTTGATAGTCCACCGAGGAGCCAAACAGTCCATCGAAGAGCCATACAATCCATCAAGGAGCCAGACAACCTATCGACGGGCCATACATATCAACCATCAACCTCTCGAGTATTCTATCAAGAAGATCACACGTCGATGGCAACTACATATGCAGAATAAGTCAAAGTATGAACTACATAGCAAATTCAGTTACAAATGTTAGTGAAGATGAATGATCTCCATCAAATTAGCAAGGGGTTGACTCTTTGACCGGATCTATCATAAGAAATAGAAGAAGTCAACAACAACCTCCTATGACACTGCCAAGAGTTAGTTATGAATTTATTCAGCCAAGAAAGTATCTTCAAGGAAGACGTATTCAAGTAGTCAAAAACTGATTCCACAAATATCTCAACTGGTTCCTTGATAGTAGGGATTGTTCTTGTGATTCAGTCAACCTTCACCTTGACAACATCTATTTTACCTGGAATAGTAGTTGAAGTTGGATTTAGCAACGTGGGAAGTTAGAGAAACTTGAGGAGAACTTCCACAACAATATTTATGCACTCAAAAGCCCTAAAAGAAGGTCAAGACGTGCTCATATAAACCCTAGATACTTCACCCATTTTTTTGACACTTTCCACATATAAAACCCTCGATTCTCTACTGCATAATCACTAATACTATTTCTCTAAAACCTAAATATTCATCTTTTCATTCCTCTTAACACCATAGCCTCCACCGCCTTCACCTATCACCAATACAACCACCTAGCAGGGACGGAGTTATGTTGGGGTCTACAGGGGCCCCAGCCCCCCCCCCCCCCCCCCCCCCATAATTTGAGATATATTGTTTACATCTGCCAAGTTATACTAAAAATCAAACTTGCTCTGTTGGAAAGAGCAACTCTTCTCCTTGTGCGACTGGGGTTTGAATCCTTTCACTCACATTATTCTTCCTTCCTTTTCCCCTTTTTTTCTTCTTCTTCTTCTCCCATTTTCTTGTAGAGTTTATTTAATAATTTATTTATTTTCATCCCTTTTTTTTCTATCGTCTTTTTCCCTTGTACCAAATTTAATTTTTTTTTTCATTTTTTCGATCACTCATAGTTTTATATTTTAATTTTTTTTTTCCTTCATAATAGTTTTTCTTATTATTCTTTATTGAACAATCGTGTCTGATATTGAGCAATTTTTTTCCCTCACGAGTTATTCTATCATGTTACATAAGAGTTTATTAAATTTTTTTTTTTCATATCACTAACAAAATAAAATCAAACAAAACACACATTAGTATATGAGCCCCCCTCAACTTTCTTTTTGGCTTCGTCCCTGCCACTTAGACTCCGCCATTATTGAACCCTTAGTCATTTCTTGATACCAAATACCTTTCTCAACCGATTGTCTCATTGACACATCATTATTGTTCTTGTTAAATTGTTAACCATTGTACTAGTTTTTGCGCCCGTGACAATCACGAGAGTGTTATACATCTCTTCTATACCTCTTTTCCTTGGTTAAATTAAAAGGATCTATGTGAGATACCTTAATTTCATTTGATCGTCAATGTTTATTATTACCAGTGTTTTCGATGTAAGTTTATTTCGACAAAACTAATTCGTGTATTACAAAAACATTCCTTTTAATGACCCGAACATAACCTGATAGAATATAGACCCTAACTGAACCTTGTCCAATCATTATTGACCACGCCAAATAATCGACCCCTAAATCAACCACAATAATTATATAACAATTCTAAATCTTAAAGGGATATTTTCAGAATACCCATGTAGTTTCCGACTTATTCTGATATACGGCCAATGTTTTCGCATTCTAAAAAATGCTCCAAAGATTTGCGTTTCGTATTATTTTTAGGGTTTAGCCTAACGGCTATTATCACTGTCAATTTTTTAAAAACCTTCCATCATCATGTAATCATATCATTTGGAGTACCCCTGATCTAACCTAATCCAATTCAAATTGTTATTCTCATTAGTTAATGTGTGATTTACATATTGAGGACAATAGTACTGTCTATAAGTATTTCCAACACTCCATCGCTACCAGTTTACTAATCTAGCATGTGGATGAAGATACTATTGATCTCTTTTAAACTCCTTTCAACAATTTCTCCTTTGCCGACATTTTTGACTTATGTACACCTAAATTCAAATCAAAAGTTGAGTACAAAGTATTTAGTACGTGTATTAATTATTGCATTTTCAAATTTTGAGGAATTAAGAAAATGCTTATATCACAAAAAATAAACAGAAATAACATATATAGGAGGTAAATTGCTCATGATAAAAACATATGGTGTTAAATTGCACATTTAGAAGTTAGGCTGTTAGATTGCACCATTGATTATAAGTGTAGGGGGTAAACTGTCACTTTCGTCATTCCCCATAGTTGATGCATGGAACAATGTTACAATATTGCATATTTTCAAAAAAAAAAATGTTACAATATTGCAATCTTAATACTAAACACTTGCAAATCGTACAAATAAATGACCAAATCGATCAATTCCGATCCATTATAATAGTTATAGTGCGACATGATAAAATTATTTGGGACCTAATAATACGGGATTACAAACAATGATAATGGGTACATAAATTAATATGAACAAACACAGTAACACCCTCTATACTGTTCCATATGAGAATCCCTTTTTCCGCACCACTTTCCGTCCCGACCAAAATTATCATTATTTTGACAACATAAATAAAAAAACGATGAAACACATTTTTTGTATGCTAAGTCAAGCAAAAGACCAAAATATATATAGTATGTTGAAATAGTATGTTACAAAAAAGTTGGAAACCAACGGCCAAAAGTCACTACATTGATTATAATCAATAAAAAAAACTTTCAAACTAACCATAAAATTCAATTAAAAAGTTTAGATGTATTGTGGAAGATGAAAAATTATTTATTATTTAATTCAATAAATAAGTAGATTAATGTATTCTATTTATTATATTTAGAATAAAAATATTTTCATTAGTTTTAATATATTTAATTCATATATTTATATATAGTGCAACACATAGCTCTATGACATGACATTTGCAGATGACAACTGTGCGAAATCAACTATGTCATGCCACGTGGATTAGTAATGTTAGCCTATTAATATTATTATATAGATATGTATTCATCAATTGTATTCAACACGTCGAAATACTACTACAAGATAATCTAGAAGTACTTGGCGGGATAACAAGCTTCACCCGTGGTTTCTCCCTTATTCACAGGGTTTTTCACGTACAAAACATCTTTTGTCTCTCTTTCTTTTATCTTCTTGCATTTACCATTGTTTCCATATTTTAAGTTTGTATTAGCGCATTTAGAATCATTCCAGTCCTTGATTCTCGACCGCGACCTAAATCCTTGACCTCGATCCTTGATCCTTGACCTCGTTCCTTGATCCTTGATCCTTGACCTCGATTCTCGATGCTCGATAAAACCTCTCTGGTTGATTCTACGTGTCTGTCCGATAGTACCTATCCAATATAATCTACTTATCTATCCTACATGATCAACCTTGTAGAGTTTTCTCGTCTACTTTATAAAGTTTGTCCATTTCCTTGATATAGTCTATCTGCATATCCCTCAATCTAAGTGTATCCGGCCCGACACTAGCTCAGCACTGCCGAGTCCAGGTGAGGTAGTGCCAGGGCCAGTGCCCGATTTTTTCAGCCCTGCCACTAGCCAGAGCCCGGTGAACAGCCCGCAAACAAACGACTAATTTTTAGAAAAAAAAAAAAAAAACTAGTCATTTCCCCTTCTCATATTTTTTTAATTAGATTCCCTCCTTCAAATTCCTATAAATACCCATTATATTCAACTTCAATTTCCACACAATCACTCTCTCTACTAGTTTTTTTAACCCGTGCATTACCCGTGCAAGTGCACGGGAATTTCAAATATTTTTCTAAATATATTTATCTATATCATGTAATATAAAATTGCTACGAAAATATTTAAAACAAAACCATTTTATATAGCGTTTGAAAAGTATAACTTGAAATTTTTAGTATCCATTTTTAACGCTTGGTAAAGTATAATGCGAGCGGGGGGTTGTATTTGGTGTACACATGGAAATTTTGCTTCAAATTAAGAAATCCAAATTCTCGAATAATTTTGAGGATTGCCAATCATTATGAATTGGGTAAATTTTTTATTTGAGAATAACATTCCCAAAACACCTTCTTAAAGAATTTTAACTTAAAAATCATGTTCAAAAATAAGAATTTAGGACCCGTCTGAGAAGTCTGACCTCATACCAACGGACCACCTAATAAGTCCGCTCCACCCCTCAATAACCACATGTCAACTCTTGTATGTATTCGACAACTTTTATAAATTTTTTAAGCGACTCCCTCTAGCGTCAAGTTTCCTAGGCGATCTCAACTTTCCATGAATTAAATCGTCTACAAACCACCAATCGACAATCATCGCCCTACCGGCTTCCCTATCTAACACCCACCACTTCCATCTCCATTCCTAATCATCAACACCCAACATCTGACAAAATTTTAGAAGACATATGCTCACCCCTGGTCAAATATTTTAGCCGACCAATCCCTCGTCGATTTCTTACATGACCTCCCTAACCGACACCTTTACACCCATCAAATTATCTAACTGGTAGTCGCACCCGCCTCCTACTCAGTTTCTTCCCCCCTCAGGCTCTACTTTACATGAACTCCCTTAGCAGGTCAATTCCTACTGTAACCCCTTTTCACCCGCTGATTCCTAGAATCGAGTAATTTATATTAACATTTTCTATCAACTCATGACAACACATCGACTCTTTTGCGCGACCCTCCCACCACTAACTTTGAAAATCGACCCCCTAAATGAATATTTTCCTTTATATGTATATGGTAACCAAATTGTTTATATCTATTTATTTTTGTACCTTTCATACTAATTTATATGTAATTGGTACCCGTGTACATGTATGGGGATTAATAATATTTTTTTTAGATAGTCTGCACCCCGCTTACCCATGTCAAAATTTCTAGCCAACTCCTAACCCTGTCGATTTCTCTACTTCATCTCAATAATTAAAACTCATACCCTCGTCAAAATATCTTTCTGACCCTCAACATCAATCAACTACCCGTCTTCCTAACATCCATACGATTATGCCTGACACTCCCACCCCGTCAAATGATCTACCCCGTACCCCAATTCAACCCTGGCAAAATTTAGTTGATTTGTAGCTTTACTAAAACATGTCTTACTTTGACGTAAGATTGATACATGTCATAAATAGATTAAGTAAAATTATAAAAACCTAGATGAGCCTAATTAATACCAACATATTAGTTTTACCACATCATTTGTTATATACTTATGGGTCCTTACTTTTATATTAGAAATGATAATATATAAAAACAAAAAGTAAATTACGACCATTTGCATATAAGAATAGCAAGGTAAGATATAAAACTATAAATTCCTTTCGTTGTGTTGATGTCTTTATTGAAAATAATTATTTTTCTTTTTTTGTAAATGTTTTAAAACCGTTGTTGAATTCACTAACCCAGGCCAAAAAAACTTTCCTCCCATTATCGCCTACCCAAGAGTTCGTGACCATTAATCATGGAGGCCTAGGAATCTAGGATACCAAGTAAAACGAATCATGTAATACAAATTTTCAATCATGTCATTATCAGTCACTGAGTTAACATCATTGAATTTTTCATTTAAAATTGTGAAACACTATGGTCGATTCCATTAGAATTTACTCCTATTATGAAAATGTTAACTTTGGGTTAATTCACGTGGTACCCCTGTGTTTTGCCGATTTGCATGTGATACCCAATGTTTTGCAAATTTGTACAAAATACCCTCGAGATTTGACTGTTTGCACCTGGTATCCTAAACTTAACCCTCATATTAACACCGATAACTTTTTTTTTCTAAAAAGAGGGATAATTCACGTGGTACCCTTGTGTTTTGCTGATTTGCACGTGGTACCTATTGTTACAAATTTGTATCAAATATCCTTAAGATTTGACTCTATTTACATGGTACCGTTACCTTCAAAATTCCATTAACGCCGTTTAAAAGTTGATTTTAATGGAGAAGGGAAAAATGGTGGTTATGGTATTTTTTATGAGTGAAAATGATGGTGGTGGTGGAAAATGATGAAAATGTTGATGACAGTGGTGAAGAAGAATGAATATGGTGATGATAAAAGTGGCGGGTGGAAGATAGAGATGGTGATGAAGGAGAAAATTAAAGGGTTTTTCCTGAATTAGTCAAATCTTGACGGCATTTGATATAAATTTGCAAAACACTGGGTACCACATGTAAACGGCAAAACACGAGGGTACTACGTAGATTAACCTTTTTTTAAAAAAAACAAAAAATTGACGGTGATTTTGTCCAAATTTACAAAATATTGGGTACCACGTGTGTAGACACCCTACTTTTGCACCTATTTTAGCGCCCGATGATGAAAACGGACAGTGGACGCGCGTTGAAAGGTATCGTTTGCCAATGAGTTCGATGTATCAGTTTAGACCCGAATCACCACGTTTAGCCAAAAATAGCATTTTTACCGATATTCGTGGCTTAAGTGTCTAGTTTGGTCCAATGTTAGATAGCATTGATTGGGCTTAGAATCCTAGAATATACTTAATAAATCTTGGGCCAAACCCCCCCTCCCCCCGCGCTATTCATGCAATTCTTAATTACTTGGTCCGTTGGTGTCAGTCACCTATTGGCGTTAGACTTTGCTTTGAAATAAGATTTTGCTCTTTACGCATTGATCGTCGGCTATATTACCAAAGATATCTAGAACCTTCCATAAGCATTGCTAATGCCATCTGGTCACTAGCATTCACAGACTACTCGTCCTAAAACTCCCACAAACTTTCTCTGATTGGTACGATTACATCACCAATAAAAGTCCTAATGCCACTAGAATGCCTTTCACCTTGTACTATAAATAGAGCTACTCTGTATGCCTTGTTTTTCATGCACAGAAGGCACAAAACTCACATACAAAATTCCTACGATTAGTGTGTAAAAATAGCCGAGACACCCATTAACAAGCACATGAGTCTCGAATAATAATTTCACACATATTTGTGCATCCTAGCTACAAACTCTGACCTACATCTTCACCAACGAAGGTTGGGAAAAGATCAATAAACACCCTTATCACCATAAACACATACACCAAACCTACGACGTCCAACAACCGTAGACTATCAAATCAAGACTAGACATCTAGGCTATGTGGAATACGAGGGTCAAGGCTGTACCTTGGGCTTATTAACAAACGATACTGAGATCTGCGATACGACAACACAAGAACGTCCACCTGAGGGCCCCAAATACTTTCTCAAAGCAGTTTTCAAAGTATGTGTTATTATTATTATTAGCTCGTGAATTTGGGCGTATAGTGTCTTAATTTCCGGTAAGTAATTTTCCGCTGCTTGTACTGTACTAGTTGATTTGTTTTCATAATTTGGCATATCTATATGTACATAGCCGACATAATAAGCATGCATGTGTGTTTTGGCCAACATGTCTTTTACTTAAAGTTTAATCAATCTTTTCATTTGCAAGCATGATGAATATTGTATGCACGTATAACTACAATCTACGTTCTAACATAGAAAGATCAGAATGTTGCTTTGTTTTATTCACATGCTAATGCTCTGTTATCTCGCACAATTATTTCGTCGCATGTTTTACTTATCGCTCGCATGCTATTGGTACGTGCTTTCGTCGTTAATTACTACTTTTATATTTAATTCGGATCAATTAGTAGAGACCATCAACTCGATGGGCGAGTTGGGTGCCTAACACCTTCCTAACTCGTAACCTTGCATCGAACCCCCAGTCTAGGTTCATGGGGTACCTATAAAAAATCCCGCTGACGACTCCGTGTAATTCACCCCTCTTTTCGTGAGAGCGGATCGGCAACACGCCGGTACGGCTTCTCACAGTGGCGACTCCGCTGGGGACTAATTGCAAAACTTGATAGTTAATCCGTTTTAAATATTTAATACGTAATTAACATTGCGTTTTTCATATAGTTTGCATGTCGCGTTAGTACGTTGCACCATAGGACAAAGCCAATGGACCTCGGAAGAAGAACTATTGCTCATCGGACCAACTTGGTTTATGCGATGAAAATATGGTCTACTTTCATCCCGTGACGCTTATACTAGTCAACTCGGCATTTAGTATAAAATGGACGAACTCATTAGCACAGTCCGACGTACCGAAACCTAATGAAATTTGTCCTACTCGTGGGTATCACTTACCTTATGGACTACCCATATAGCAAGTATAGGGCAAATTACGCGTGTTTTGCTACTTTATACGTGCATTATTTGCCTAATCAAATTGTTTGCTACGTGATTGTTGGTGCTTCTGCTAAAACTAATCTTGCATGTGGTACGTACGTATGTGTCCTTAGTAATTTGGATAAGTATAGGTATTCCTACGATTAAAAGGAAAGTTAATTGTCTCCAACTTACGATTCTTTCCCACTAAAATTTGATCCTAGTGTTTTTAGGAGTCTAAACTTTTCATGAATCCTACAAACTACGTACCTCCGAGTACAGTTGATCATGTTTCCGACTTGTTTCTTATCCCAACGTCGACGAATTTAGAGCGTCATAGGACTCCCTTAATTGTGTCCTACTTTGTGTCAAAATTCATTCAGCCCATCACATTTTCCTAGGTTTATAGTAGAGGAAACCATAGCATGGTCGGACCACTTTGGACACCTCTCTTAGATCAATTTAAAAGAGTATCGAAAAGAATTTGGAAGTTAAGTACCAAGAAGATGACTTTTACACCGTATACATGGACTTAAAATTAATAAGTGTCATGAATTGCGTCAAAAAATTGGTTTCTCAACAAGATGAGATTGCAATTAACGCCTACTCTAATATCAGTGGGGTAAGACTATGTTAACGAAGGCCCAAAAATTATGTGGGCCATTCAATAGACAATGCCACCCAAATGCTAGTAAAGGGGATCAGAGAATGGAGTTTATTCCAAATTCAAGCCCTACGCCTTACATGGGCCGAGATTTACTAGCTGATGCTATTCAAATGGCAGTAGGGGTAGAAGTTTATTCTAACGTAAGCTCAGCAATTCGCATGGTCCATAATTCAGACGCCAATGCTGCTCAAATGATGAAGTTTACTCTTGCGTAGATCAATGAGCTCACACAAGTCGCAATTCACATGCTAATGGCCAAATTGTATTTGGTACAGTTTATATACACCACGGTATTTGGAATACCCTGGAAATGATGACAAGGGCACACCAAATATCGAACCACAAAGATCAACTAAGTACCTTCATACAACGAGTTTGTATCCAAACTTAGCAATTACTCCATGTGAGTTTAGCAATAACGATGTTCTTAGTCCTAAGAGTCAAGGGACGTTTATTCCCCTTTCGATGTACTACTTGATTCTAATAATGAGATTATGATTTCTATTTGTCCTTTGTCTTTTGATTTGCTTATTTCGCACACTTTCGAATGATATTGCAATGAACAAAATTTACCGAATAAAGCAATGAAAAAAAAAAACAAGAAAAAAGGACTTCACAAAAAGTTCACATTGGACTAAGTAAAGGCATGATAGGATTAATCGTCCTTTTCAGCCTTATCAAAGGCGTCTTTTATCTATATGATTCGTCTCGATTCAATCAATTGCAAAGAAGAGAACCAACAATGCAAATTCAATGGAATGAACAACAAGTCAACAAGTAGAGTGTGATTTAAGTTTTGTGACGAAGATCAAGTTGCCCATTTTCATTACCTATTCCAAGTCTAACATAGGATACCATCCCCCTACCACCCACTCGACCATTTTTTCGATCAATCAATAAATTTTCCATGCATTCCTTGAGAGACTCATTTGACACATTCAAATTAATCACAATTTAAGGATCCAAAATTTAACCATCATGTCTCATAACTACAAACATACATGACTCTGCAAAGCATATCATACTCAACATGGCTTGTAATTTTCGAAAATCCACTTTTTGTAATGGTCAATTTCTAAGGCTCTCAAATTCACGATTTCGGTAACATGAAAATAGGAAGCCTGTTTATTTAAACTTTTTTCAGGCTAATTAGTCATGGCGCCTGAAAGAGGCACACATTTGTGAACACCTGTAAGAGACGCATTTGTGCAATTCTTCTACGTCATTAAACATCATTGTTGCCAACACAAAAATCAATCATGGTTCACACATTCTTATAGCTCGTCATTTTATCAGCTATTTTGAATCAAACCATGAAAATTTGAGAAACCTTCTTTCGACTACGTTATGGTTGCAGCATCCCAATCAAGCGCATGTCATAATTTTTACTAATCATATTGTCAACAATTTGGACTCCAAGAACCTTTTCACTGAGCCATGCCCGTGATCCTTAGAGTTAGACTTGGAAGTTTGAACCTCTACTATTCTCAATTCACCTTTACCCACATTTTATCACACTCCAATCACAATCCCTACGATCAAGGAACCATACCCTTTCAATACCGAATGGCTTTCACCTTGGTGTCACGACTCACAAGCCATGTTAAACAAGTCTGACAAGCATCTAAGCCTTATCATGCATATCCATATAACTTCACAATTGTTCATAAGCCAAAATTCAAGAACCTTCAAGCCTTTTCAACAAATACTTATTACATGTCTCGGGGGCTTCTCTTTTCAAATTACAATGTCAAAATCATCATTCAAAAGATGTTCTTCTTTTTAGATAAACTAAACATGCAAGTCCTGAAATGTAACTCTACGTACAAGGCAAATCTTGGACCCACTTCAATCCTTTGAGTGCCAAGTATGCATGAGAATATCATTGGCCCATCACTTGGTCAAAGTGAACACTAATGCCGAACACTCATTAGCCATTGCATGCATTCTACGTACAAGTAAAAATTTTCGATCATACTAAATGTTGTGTACGTATCATAGGGTGTTTGCTAATTCCCTTGAAGCAAGAACAAATGTCAGACACTCTCTAGCATTTCCACCCCTTGCGTTTAAAGTCTTTACACAAATAGCGAGATCATGCACACAGACGCCAAACATCCTTTGGTTCTGCAAGTTCTACTCACTTTTCGACACTATTGACTTCTTTCGGTCCAATTCACAATGAAGTACTAACATTGCTACAAAAAGAATAATTGAAATTTCTAAATAACAAGGTAAATGAGTTCATTGCAATTAAAATTGGCAAACATGGCTCTTGGTCTTGCTTATCTTTTGAAACCTACTCATTGGTATTTCTTGATCCAAAGACAGAGGGTTGTTTAATTCACATCCAAATCACTTTCAGCTAGAGTCTTGAATATCGTTCTAGCTACGCTCATGCTAGTGGGTCAATTTCTCAATCAACTCAAGCTATTCCCCATGATTCAAGACCTTCTTTGGTACCATCAAGTGAAGCAATGTCCTTCGAAGCACTTCGGTAGGCCTTTCACTTTTGTCCTTAGCAACTTCGAGACACCACTTTACTTGAAACTTTGAGTTACTAGAGTACATGTGGTGAAACAAATTAAGCATATAAGGGAACTGAGACCCATCACCACGAACTTGGCATCCAGTGTATTGCAATATCCAACTTCTTTTCCAAAGTCAAAACATTTGTAACACTCCGAGTTTAAGTCTCCTCGATTCAGTTCCTTTAGAATCACCAAGTCTCTTTCTTAGGGGGTAGAGTACACGTCCTTAGTGCACTGAATTTTGTCCTCCCGACCTTGAGCGGTCTTCTCCATCTTCCCTAAGGCACGTACGTACTGACTTGTTTGTCCTTAAGTGTTTTGCTTGCATGTTTCTACATGTGGAATAGGCTTTAATGTTGCATTTTGTTGGTCATCATACAAATGGTTATCTATATGTGTCGATTTACTTGCTTTCTACATGAGCCATAAAATGATACAATTAAGAAGCAGGACAGGCAAAAACATCCTCCTTTCAAGCAAAACATACTCATGGGTCATATATGCAACCACCATGGAGAGAAATCCTCGAAATGGAAATTTGCGTCCCTACTAGTAACATACACTTGTCAAGTTCAAAAGAAATAGCAAACTACTACCCGAAATCCTTCCACTCGGGGGCTAGCAATGCTTGATCTCATTTACCACTGTGACTTTGATACTCGAATTGCAACATCAAGCTCAGCAGTCTCTAAACTATAAATCAAATTTAGCAGTGGAGAGACTATAAAATCAACTTCAGCAGTCGACGGACTATAAACTGCAGCAACTTCTCTCGGATGACAAATGCGCCCATCCAGAACATACAAGTTATCCAAATGCATGATGAATGTCTTGAATGACTACTTCGCCCATTCAAGATATCACTCTACGACACTTACATTTTGATCGCATACTGCGCCCGATCGAAATGGCTACGGTTAAATCTTTTGTGATGCTATGTGTGACTTAGAGTAATGTTATTTGTCGTGTTTTTGTTGCAAATGATGTTTCAAACCTTTGACTTTCGTCTACCCAGAGACTCAATCAAAGCGGGGGCTCCAGTAGACACCCTACTTTTGCACCCATTTTAGAGCCCGATGATGAAAACGCACAGTGGACACGCGCTGAAAGGTATTGTTTGCCAATGAGTTCGATGTATCAGTTTACACCCGAATTACCACGTTTAGCCAAAAATAGCCTTTTTACCGATATTCGTGGCTTAAGTGTCTAGTTTGGGCCAATGTGAGATAACATTGATTGGGCTTAGAATCCTAGAATATTCTTTATAAAGCTTGGGCCAAACCCCCCCGCTATTCATGCAATTCTTAATTACTTGGTCCGTTGGTGTCAGTCACCTATTGGCGTTAGACTTTGCTTTGAAATAGGATTTTGCTCTTTACGCATTGATCGTCGGCTATATTACCAAAGATATCTAGAACCTTCCATAAGCATTGCTAATGCCATCTGGTCACTAGCATTCACAGACTACTCGCCCTAAAACTCCCACAAACTCTCTCTGATTGGTACGATTACATCACTAATAAAAGTCCTAATGCCAGTAGAATGCCTTTCACCTTGTACCATAAATAGAACTACTCCGTATGCCTTGTTTTTCATGTTCTGGCACAAAACTCACATACAAAATTCCTACGATTAGTGTGTAAAAATAGCCGAGACACCCATGAACAAGCACATGAGTCTCGAATAATAATTTCACACATATTTGTGCATCCTAGCTACAAACTCTGACCTACATCTTCAACAACGAAGGTTGGAAAAAGATCAATAAACACCCTTCTCACCATAAACACATACACCAAACCTACGACGTCCAACAACCGTAGACTATCAAATCAAGACTAGGGGGTCAAGACTGTAGCTTGGGCTTATTAACAAACGATACTGAGATCTGCGATACGACAACACAAGAACGTCCACCTGAGGGCCCCAAATACTTTCTCAAAGCAGTTTTCAAAGTATGTGTTATTATTATTATTAGCTCGTGAATTTGGGCGTATAGTGTCTTAATTTCCTGTAAGTAATTTTCCGCTGCTTGTACTGTACTAGTTGATTTGTTTTCATAATTTGGCATATCTATATGTACATAGCCGACATAATAAGCATGCATGTGTGTTTTGGCCAACATGTCTTTTACTTAAAGTTTAATCAATCTTTTCATTTGCAAGCATGATGAATATTGTATGCACGTATAACTACAACCTACGTTCTAACATAGAAAGATCAGAATGTTGCTTTGTTTTATTCACATGCTAATGCTCTGTTATCTCGCACAATTATTTCGTCGCATGTTTTACTTATCGCTCGCATGCTATTGGTACGTGCTTTCGTCGTTAATTACTACTTTTATATTTATTTCGGATCAATTAGTAGAGACCATCAACTCGATGGGCGAGTTGGGTGCCTAACACCTTCCTAACTCGTAACCTTGCATCGAGCCCCAGTCTAGGTTTGTGGGGTACCTATAAAAAATACCGATTGCGACTCCGTGTAATTCACCCCTCTTTTCGGGAGAGCGGATCGTCAACCCGCCGGTACGACATCTCACAACGTGCAAATCGGCAAATCACGAGGGTACCACGTGAATTAACCCCAAAAAAAGTTAACGGTGTTAATGGGAGGGTTAATTCTAGGGAACGCTGTGCAAACAGTCATATCTCGAGGGTATCTTGTACAAATTTGCAATTACACTGGGTACCACGTGCAAATCGGCAATACACAAGGGTACCACGTGAATTATCCATCATACAAATTATTCGTGATTTGAGATGTTGGGGCTCGAACTTTGAATGTTTAGTGTGAATGTCTTGGAAACATTAATCGGGCAATGTTAATTTGATAATAAATTACGACATTTTTCTTTTTTTAAAGTTGGATTTGAATTTCTTGCATTAATCAGTATAATGGTCCATTATATGTTACTTGATGTAGTATGGTGTATGCACTACGTCAAAAATGACCTTCCAAAACCTACGTAAGAGAACGGAATTTCAAATAACCGTCCTCAAAAGGCCTTTCAGAACGGGTCAGTAAATAACCGTTCTTTAAATGTGAATCCAGAAAAAAAAAACCCTATCTTTAAGAACGGTTTTTGTGGGAACCGTTCTTAAAGATTGGCTTTTAGAACGGTTGTTTTGAAAACCGTTCTGAAAGGTGCTGTTTAATAATTCGTCCCCCTCCCCCTTCTTCATCAATTTGTGTTCTGTTCTTCGCACGACTTCATCAACTCAGAAAAAAAAAAACGTCTTCAACCCAGAAAAAAAAAAAATCTCGCCCATTATTTACAAATCAATAATCCCAATAATATATTACCCAATTCATTAGTTTAGCTATTCTTCTCAAGGTTGTAGTAGTGGAAGATTTTTATCCCTAATTGAGTTGATAGAAGATTGTTACTACAAATTGGTGCAACCATTTTCCGGCGATCGGAATTCGATTTGGGCATCAATTTTCCGGCGACTAGCCTACAATTAGTTCAATTATCAATCTCCATTTCAATATTTTTATCTAGCTTTTGTTTTTTAATTTCTAAGTTAAAGTAGCTAGTTAGGTTTTAGGTTAATTTGCTAGTCAAATTTTAGGTTAAGTAAGTAGAAAAACTTTACAATGTAGGTTGCCCATCATATGTTGAGCTAGTGTTTGTAATTTAGAACGGTTCTTAGAAGAAACGTTCTCATATATAGCCCTATTATTGTATATATATTTTTTTTTGGATTTTTGTTCAAATTTGTCGTTTTGTGAGTATGATAGGATAAGAGAACGGTTTTGCAAAAATGTGTTCTCTAAGGTATTAGATTGTTTAGTTATGCTAGGTAAACTAGTACTAATTCAAAAATGGCCTTGCATATGTGTACTTATCGATATAGTAAGTGTAATATTGTTTTATTAATACAAATGTCGCGGTGAATATTATGTTAATTTATGACTATAGATATTACGTTTTGTTTTTTTTTTTACAAGAAAAAAAGCAAGAGCGGAATTGACAATATTAAAGAGAAGAAATCACTGTATTATGGGTCTCGAAAATGGTATATCGGAATCAATGAGGAGATTGTAAATAACTATATCGCTTGATTAACTAAAAGGCTTATCTTTGATTATATATATATATATATATATATATATATATATATAGTGTGACGATCATAAGAGTACCCCTTCTTAGGTGAGTACTGCGTACCCCGATTTCAACCGTCAGATCTTCAACATCCGACGCCCTGATTGTGCCACCTGTCCGAGCTTAAAAAGGGATATTACAGCAGTTTCTCAACCCATCCCCCTCATTTGTAATCCATGTCTTTCTCTCTACTCAATCTTCCTCTCCTAGACATTTTCTCTCTCCTCTCGCATGCTCTCCTACCGGTCGCCGCCGCCACAACCATCACCGGTCTTATCAATTCTCGTCGCTGCCTCTCCGTCATCAATTCAATTTAGATATGATTCTCGCCGCTGCAGACGATCTTTTCTCCATCCAAATAGAATCTATTGCCGCCGATTTTGGTTTCTCTCTCCTCTCTCGCGCACTCCGACACCGCTCCCATCGTCGTCACCACTGTTTCCTCTTCCCGTCGATCTCTTCTCACCGGCGGCGACTTTTCAGATCTACAAATGTGTCCTCGACGGTGATCCGATGCTGCTGCTTGCCACTTTGATTTGCAACTGTTTTCTCTATCCTAAAGTACGGTTGTGCATAGAATGAGAGACGGTTGTCCATAGAATGAGAGACGGTTGTGCATACAATGACACTGGTTTCTGCATAGAATGACACATGTTGTGGTTGTGGTTGTGGTTGTGGTTGTGGTTGTGGTTGGGGTTGTGGTTGGGGTTGGGGTTGGGGTTGGGGTTGGGGCGGGTGCCATAGAATGACACAGGTTTGTCCATATAGTGACACGGGGTTGTCAATAGAATGACACTATGGGCACTTCGGTGTTATTGGTGGTGTGCCTATAGAATGACACAGGTTTGTCAATAGAATGACACATGTTTGTCCATAGAGTGACACTATGGACACACGGTGTTATTGTTCGATGTCATTGTATGAATTGTGGTTTTGATAGCTCATTTGGTAAAGCATTTGTGTACATACACGAATGTCGTAGGTTCGATTCCTACATGAGTTCTAAATTTTCATGTCATTGCATAGACATTTCGCTGTCATTGTATGTAAGTGTCATTCTATAGACATTTGGTGTCATTGTACGCGAGTGTCACTCTATGTGACATCTTGTGTCACTATATGGCGGTCGCAGTTCTCACGCGAGCAGGAGTTCGCACCTGATCTCTCTCTCTCTCTCTCTCTCTCTCTCTATATATATATATATATATATATATATATAGGGGCTGCATCCGGTCAGAAGTAAATTTATGTCAGAAGGTCAGAAGTTATCTCAGCCACACATCTAACTTAGACGAATGGCTCTAATTAAACCTAATAAACAAAAAAAAAAGACCCACCCTTCCATTTTCTCTCTCCTCCCCAACCCCCTTCCTTACCCCACCCGACCACCCAACCCCACCGGTGGCCGTCGCCCACCACCACGATCGCCGGCCCCGACCCAGCCACCGTGCTCGGCCGGCAACCACGACCACCCCTCTGCCGTTCCCACACCCCATCGCCCTTTCGTTCTCCTCCATTTTCTCATTTTATCACTTTGAAATTTTGGGGGAGAGGCGGAATCAAGGAAAAGAGGGGCGGCGAACATCGGGGGAGGGCGTCGAACGTCGGGGGAGGTGCGGCGAGATTCAGGGGAGGGGCGGCGGTTGAGGAGAGGGGCTGGGGAAGGGAGTGGATGAGGAGAGAGAAAACGAGGAAAAGAGGACGTGGAGGACGTTAAAGGCGGTTGCGCGGGGAGAGAACTGCCGCCGTGGGTCGCCGGAGTGGAGCGCATCTAATGGTGGTGGCGCCCTCGAGTGGAGTGGTGGTCGGTGCTGGTGGCCGGCGGTGGTAGGTGATTCGTGGTGGTGATGGTGGTGGGTGGGTGGGTATGGGAGGAGAGAGAAAAAAAATGTGGGTCATTTTTCTGTTTTTTTTTTTTTAATTATTTTATTATTTTTTTTTCTGATTTTTTTTATTAAAGTTATTAGAGTTATTAAAGTTATTGGAGTTATCAAAGTTATTGGAGTTAAGTCGGGGTTACGTGTTTTATAGTTATTGGAGTTATTATAGTTACGTGTTGTAGTTAATGGAGTTATATTAAAAGACGTGTTTTAGTTATTGAATTTATTGAAGTTAAGTTGAAGTTACGTATTTTAGTCAAATATTGTTAAGTTATAATTGTAAAATTATTAGAGTTATGTGCTACAGTTACCGCAGTTACGGAGCAACCAAAGTTATGAGAGTTAGTGGATTATCAAGATGTCTGGCTGAGATTACTTCTGACCTTCCGATAACGGAAACACGTAACCCTAACTTAACTCCGATAACTTTTATAACTCCAATAACTTTAAAACACGTAACCCCGACTTAACTCCAATAACTTTGATAACTGAAATAACTTTAATAACTCTAATAACTAAAATACGTAACTTTAATAACTTTAACCCAACTCAAAAAAAAAAAAAAATGAACCACATTTTTTTTCTCTCTCCTCTCATACCCACCCACCACCACCCCGCACCTCCGCCCAACTGCCAGCCACCCGCACCGACAACCACCACGACCCATCCTGCCACCACCACCGAGACCGACGTCCTGACGCCAGCGCACCGGTGGTGGTCCCGGCCCCCGTCGACAACTCACGAGCCCAAGTCGACCCATTCTCTCTCTTCAAACTCTTCTCTAACCACCCGAATTCCGCCCTCCCCGATGATCTGACGCCCATCCGCAACATTCGCCGCCCTTGCTTGACGTTCGACGCCCCTCCCTCGACTTTGCCTCCCCTCCTCCAAGTTTCGAAGTGGAAAAAGAAGAAATCGGGGAGAAGGAAGGGGTGGTGGTTTAAGGGAACGGCGGAGCCGAGGTCGAGGTGGCCGGCCGATCTGGTGGCGAGGTCGGGGCTGATAATGGGTGGTGGTCGGCGGTGGCCACCGGCGGGCCTGGGGTGGTCGGGTTGGTGGGTTGAGGGAGGAGAGAGAAAAAGGAAGGGGAGTGGGTTTTTTTTTTTTTTGTTTATTTGTTTTAATCTTGACCATTGATGTAGGATTAAATGTGTGGCTCAGATTACTTCTGACCTTCTGACATAAGTTTAATTCTGACCGGATACAGCCTATATATATATACAGGCGGTTTCAGATGAGTCCGCCTATTTAGATGAGGCCATGAGTCCTCATCTAAACCGTCGTATGTAATGGAAACGAAGGGCCCAGATGCAGCCAAAAGACACGCACGAAAAATTAGCGCTAGGAATAAGCGAGACCTACGTCATATTCACAAACACATTTTCTCTCTCTAAAAATTTCCCTCTCTTCTTCCCCGCTCTTTCTCTCAGCTTCTTCTCTCTCCTCCTTAAGAAATCCCCAAATCAAACCCTAAAAAAAATTGGTTCGATTATCCCCTAAATTAATCAAAAATTAGTAGCAATTGCAAGGATCGAAGGCTTCAATTTGCGATGGATCATCAAAAAACGATGAACAAGGTAATTTCGAACAATCTTTTAGTGGATTCGATCAAATTTTTTTCGAATTGGCAACAATTTTTTTGTTGTTTATGTTGATTGAGTATTTACATTAGGATTTTCTACTGATTAAACGAAGATTGGATCAAATAATTTCATCTATTTTTTTGCAAATTCGCAAATTCGATCCTTCTTAAATTTCTATCTGATTTCGTTTTTTTAATGGAATTTGAAATCACACTATTTTGACTATCGAATCACACAACTTGATTTCGATTTTGTAATGGAATTTGCAATCACACTATTTTGTCTATGGAATCACACAGTTTCATTGTTTTTTGGAATCACAATCATGTGTCTTTTTTCGGAAATGGCAGATTATTCAATGGTGTGTAATTCTATTCTATGGTTTGTATGATTTTATTCAATGTGTGTGATTCTATTTAATGGTGTGTGTGAGTTCTTAATGTTTTTAAATTTCTGTATGATTTCGATTTTGTGATGTAATTTGCAATCACACTGTATTGTATATTGAATCACACGATTTTTTTTTTATTTCGATTTTATAATGGAATTTGCAATCACATTCAATTGAAGTGATTCAATTGGTTATGGTGTGTGATTCAATTTGGTTATCTATGATTCAATTGGTTATGGTGTGTGATTCAACTGGTTATGGTGTGTGATTTTATCCAATGGTGTGTGTGATTCAATTTGGTTATCGTGTGTGATTCATTTGGTCATGGTGTGTGATTTTATCCAATGGTGTGTGTGATTCTATTCGTCAGTGTGTGATTCTATCTGAAGGTATGTGTGATTCTATCCGAAGGTATGTGATTCTATGTTATGGTGTGTGTGATTCTATCTTATTGTGTGTGTGATTTTATTAGTTAGTGTATGATTCTACATGTGTGTTAGTGTGATTCTACTTATTAGCTTGTGTGATTCTATTATGACTCGTAAAACTACTAGCACGTCATTCCTTCAGTAAAAGCCGCTGTTAGAGTTGAACTTGAATCATAGACCATCAGGTAAGCTCATTTCATTGTTATAAGTTCCATTGTCATCCTTTCAATTGTGACTTTTGCGCCTTTAATGGTTTAGTTTTGAGTGGTATTTGTTTTATGTGTTTCCTGACGACTTTCACCCCATCCTCAAAACCAAAAAGAAAACACATAAAACAAGATAAGATGAGACAGGAAAAAAAATGTTTTGATAGTACCGTTATTTGTTATTGTTTCTTGTAGCTTATAATGGTTTTGAATTGAAAGTTGAGACCGTCTTGCAATACGTACTTGTCAATCATGATGATCAAAGAGGACTAAAGATATCCTCTGTAATCTAAACTTACAAATTGTATAATAGTGTATCATGGTGTTACTGATGGATGAAAATGTTACGTGCAAGTGTGCAACTGTTCAATAATATGCGCGTACACTGACAAAGTAGTGATTCTATTAATTAGTGTGATTCTAGTAACTAGTGTATGCGATTTATTGGATAGTGCGTGTGATTTTATTCGATAGTGCGTGTGATTCTATTCGATAGAGTGTGTGATTCTATGTGATAGAGTATGTGATTCTATGTGATAGAGTATGTGATTCTATTGTTGGTGGTTGTAATTCTATTAGTGGTGGGTGTGATTTATGCAAGATTCGCAAGGACAACTTATGAAAGTCCGTAGATCAGAAGCAATTCATGGAGGTTCTTCTAGATCGTCGAAATTGACGAAATGGAAAAATGTCTTGCTAGTGGCTCACTGGAATTATAGAAAGCACCCGATGACAAGGTTACTGACTTACCGCGAGACTGAGAATGATTGTTCTGAAGCTGTGACATGGGACGACAAGTACTTCAAATTATATGCGCGTCAAGTAGATGTTTGTACTGATAGTAAATGGAAGGCGATTAGCTCAATCGGAAGAGCGTTGTGCAATCCACAAGATGTGGGTTCGATTCCCATATCGGCTGTGAAATACTAAAAAATCATCAACTAAAAGAATCTAATTCAGTTTTATACGAGACTCTATTTAACTATCAGTCAAGCACTACCTTTTCAATACCTGTATGTCTTAGACATAACATAGGTAAACTGATCATTGAGCTAAAAACAATCCATTAATATGTCAGTGTACCGTTACATCAGGCCAAAGAAGAAGGTCATAGAAATAATTGGTATTGGTTTCTGAAATTGAAAGCAGTGGTTCACAATTTCAGTGATCAGGCCACCTCGCATATACATACATTCGTCTATGTGGGACTTGAACCCACACCTTGTGCAACAACACAATGCTCTACCATTTTGAGCTAATAGACGTTATAGGACATTTTAACCAAAAGACTGTCAAGACTTTGCAGGTTTGCTGGTATAGCATCTCAAAAAGCTACAATAACCTGAAAATGGCATTGCAAGTCATTTACTATACTCAAAGTAGTCGGATTTGCTAACATCGATTTCCTGGACTGTTGGACTACTCAAGGCTGGACAAAACTCACAAGCCAATTGATAGAACCGGAAAGACAAAAACTGTAGCATGATATAGATGCCACTGACAATCTAGCATCAGATTCTGTCTTACATATGTTATTTTCTTCTTCTTTCGTTTGTTTCTGCTGATAGGATACCACTTATGTCTTGTGTTCTAAGGGATATAGAAATTAGAATCCATCTCTCTCCATGTAGGGATAATACAGTTTAAGATAAACATGTAAATGTTGGCATACAGTAATGTGGTCAGAGGCACCTGGTTGTCTCAGATGTGAAACTCAAACACAATTTTGCAAGTTACTTGTAATGGGAAAAGATATCAAAAAAAATCTCAGTATTATGAGTTGTCTCAGATTACACGAGCAACATCCTAGTCAGTGAACACTTCCATAGTCCCAAAAAATATCCGATAATCCTGTGTTATCCTTACCCAAGGCGAGGCATGTTGAAATTCTGTTATTGCTAGTATTTTTAAGGCTTTCTGTGTTCAAGGCTCTTTTTTGTTTTTACCATGTTCGTTAGATGGAGTTACATAGCCTGCTCACACACTATTATCTTGGCAGAGACCTAAACTCTTAAGATCGAGAGCTAATTACCAAGCAATAAATGCAGACACACTTCGAGCCCAAAATATGCTCTACCATTTTGAACTATGGGTGGCCCATCTTATTGTGCTGAAATCAAATTTCAAGGACTCTGTAGCTTCCATATCATTTAAGTCTGCAAGGAGTAGACTCCATCAATCAACTATACTTGTAACATTTCAGAAATATCATAAAGCGGCATATGATTTCACCATCACTCATTTCCTTTGTAATGCTACTTCAGGTGGCAGAACTATTATCAAAATTATATCCAGTTCTTTATGTAGGGGTTCGCAGAATCGCAGCTAAATTTTCCATGAAATGATGAAGCAGTACAGTCGTTCATGAAGGACACACTAAGAGAATTCACGCGACAAGCAGACTACTGACAAGTAAACTGTAAAAACTCAGCTTATTCAGTAATGATTGATCGAAAAACAATTATTATAAGAACATAAGTGGGAAAGATGTAGCATGGTGTCACCAGGAAGTGCATTCCTAAAGTTTCTCCTGCATACAAAAGCCAATTCCGAAAAGAATCATCCCTGTCAAAGCTGCTGCCACAATACCGCCTTCAAATATTGCTCTTCTTCGCTTCAAAGTTTTTCTAGAGGATTCTGTTTCACAAAATTTGAACATACATCTACTTTCAGTAAACCTCATCCAAAGACATCATATCACACATCCAAAGACATCATATCACACATCAAATGGGACTATGCTCGGTTTATCGATGCAACAGCTAGAATCAAACAGAAATGCAAAAGACATCATATTAATTGAATAACAATGGTTCAACCACTCCTTTTCAACACCATCTTATCCATGCTACAATTCAAATCAATCACACTCCAAATCAGAACTAACGTATAAAATCGCTCAATATACGCATGAATTTTAGAAATCACACATCAAATATACAAAAGCAAACCTAATTGCAAACCAGTACTATCTAGTCCACCAACAAAACCAGTAAATTAACAAATTAGAGCATAAATAGGAGAAATATGCAGAATATAATCAAATTAGGCAAACATACAATCACACATGATAACAAATACAATCACACATGATTAACAAATACAATCACACAAATCGCATCAAAAAATTTGCACAAATCGCTGATCTAATTTGCGCAAATTACATGATTCGTGATGTCGTCCGAATTCGCCATGGACTGAGCTCGAGCTACTCGCTAGAAAATTCACCAGAAATGCGTCGGATCGCAGACGTTTTTTCTTCCGGAAATGCAGCCAGTACTTTATCGAACTCTACAGTATCATCAGATTAGGAGAAATCAATACCAAAATTAAACAACAAAATAAAATCGAAATCATCAAAATCAAAACCAAATCGATTGAATTAATCAAGTGACGATGATAAAAACAGATAGAAATTTAATCAAATCGATTAAAACATCTAATGAATGTAAAAATTAAAATGATAAACCCTAGATTTCATTCTAAACAAAAATGAAAACAATTGAGAAAGAAGAAAGAACCTGATATTGGTGTATGCATTACGATTGGTGGCGTAGATACAGAAATTAACGGCGAAGAAAGAGCGACGACGACTAGGGGCGTGAAATTTTAGGCGGAATGGTGGAGCGGCGGCGAAGTGGTTGCGTGCGTGCGTTGTTTGTAGAGAACTTGGGGGAGACGAGGGTGAGGAGAGAGAAAATGGGAAAGAAAGACTGAGGAGAGAGAAAATGAATATGAAAATATGAGGAGGGGCGGTTTTTTTATTTTTATACCTGTGATTCAATTGACGGTTTTACCCTTAAGGGGTGACGAAATGTCGAGCGTCGGATCAGATTGGATGAACGGCTGTGATTGGGACTCATGGACTCATCTAAACCTAAAGGACTCATTTGATCCTATTTCTATATCTCAGCCATTCATCGCAGTAGATCCTACGCTCCAGAATTCCCCGGGCTTCAGGGGTACAATCGTCAATTCATTTAAAAGTATAAAAACACATATCCAACTCTTCCTCCTCATTTTTTCAGTTTTATTTTCTCTCTCCTCAACTCAGTTTTCCCCCAAATTCTCTGAAATTCCCGATTGTCTTTCTCTCTCCTCCGCTTCGCCGCCGGTTTCCTTCGCTTCCCCGCCGCAAACTACCACATCGCCGCCACTTTCCACCGCTCTCTCCTCCTCTCTGTCATACAACCGGCGTACAATCTATAATCGAGGTATGATTCGATGGATTTCTTAACAAATTTCTCGATTTTAGGGTTTCATTTGATGAATTTATTTTAGGTTAAAGTTTGATTTTGATGAAATCAGGTTTATAATTTGGATTTGATGAATTCATGTTAGGGAGGCGTCGAATCTGACGGTGTTCCGGCGACAATTTCTAGATATTCCGGCAACGGTTTCCATAGCGATTGAGGTTTGATTTCTACAGTTTTATTCGTCTTTCTCTGCAAAAATCATAATTTTAGGGTTTTTTTGTTAGTGATTTGGTTGCATGTTGGAGATTTGTTTGGAGACGTACTCGATCTGGATTATCACTGCTGCTGTGATTTTAATGTTGCAATTTTAGTTTGATTTCTACAGTTTTTATTCGTTTCTCTCTGCAAAAATAATAATTTTTAGGGTTTTTGTGTAGTGATTTGGTTGCATCTTGAAGATTTGTTTGGAGACGTACTCGATTTGGATTATCGCTGCTGTTTGTGATTTTAATGTTGCAATTTTAGTTTGATTTAGGTAAATTTTAGTTTGATTTAGTTCAGATTTTTAAGTTTGATTCAATCTGTTAGTGTGTAATTCTATTTGGCATGGCGCGTGATTGTATTTGTCATGGCGCGTAATTGTAGTCGTTAGTGTGTGATTTGTATTAGTATTGTCTGTGATTCAATATGCTACTGTGTAATTTTATATTTGTTATGGGTATGATTGTGTTAGCAATTGTTTCTCATTCAATCTGATGCTTTTTCATTGTTGATTTTGTGTGTTTTCAGTTATAATGACGAAGACGTTGAGTAAAAGGCCTCGGGAAGTTGAAGATGAGGATGATGAGGATATTTCAATTGATTTTGCTAGGTGTTCTAGGCGCCGTAGTGATATCGTTCTCTATGAAGGAACAACTGATCAACCTAATGAGTGTGTAGCCGGACAGAAACAAAATGTAAGTAAGCATTCTGTAATCAAAGTTATGTGTCGTCCATCTGGGTTAGCTGCTCTTGTTACACATATTAAGGAACTCCCTAAAGATGTCAGACATCAATTTATTAAGGCTGTGGAAGAAATAGGCTTTGGTGGCTTGTTGTCGTTGTGTGGGACTAACACCCCTCAAACTTTGATACCTTGGTTGGTTAAGGGATTTGGGGTTGAGAGTTATATGTTTAAGGCGTCGATTACTAAAGAATTTATGTTGGGTCCTGATGATGTCTTTGATTTCGTTTGTTTGCCGAGAGGGCCTGATGTGGTTGAGCTTTTGCCTACTGGCAATAAGCTAGACTCCTCTCAACATCCTCTAAAGGTAAAATGGAGGCAAGTGTTTGGGATTAGTGGGACAACAAAAGGGATCCCTCTTGGTAGGGTTTTAGAGAAGTTGAGGTCTAAAAAAGTGGCAGATGATGAGTTTAAGCAGTTATTTGTTTTGTATGCCATGTCGTCTTTCCTTACTCCCACTTCCAATTATCAAGTAGACTTGAAGTTATTACAAGTTGTGGATGATGTTTCTAGGATAGCTAAATTGGATTGGTGTAGTTATGTGTTTCAGCACTTGAGCGATGGTATTGCATCTCATTTGACAGGTCGGGAAAATTGTGGTGGATGTTTGATGTTTTTTATGCTTGCCTATTTTCATAGGATTGAATTTAGGTGTGACAAGTTGTCGTATGAATTACCCTTAATTCAACATTGGACTGATAAGAAGCTTGGTAATAGAGTTGCAAGTGAATATAAGACAGAGGGATTGGGGAATGGTATTTTGGTAGAGAAGGTGTACCCTATTTGTAAGAATACGGCTCTATGGCGTGGTAGTACATCTGTGAGTCCTCCAGTAGCTGATTGTGGGCTACCACCAGAAAATGAAGGTGCAGGATCATGGACTGATCCACAACAAGGTAAGAGATTTATCAAAGTGGAACTGCCAGAAGGGTTTGAATCTGATGAAGAGATTCATGATAGAGCTGTAGACGAGATTCAGGAGATTTTCCTCCTGATGAAGAGGGATACTGACGTCATTAGTTTAAAGTATATGGAGCGCCTTCGTACCTTAAGAGCACAGGCCGCACGGGCCGCATCTGCCCCTGCCCCTTACTTCTCTGCAGGAAACGTTGTGTTGTCCCCCACCCAACCTTGTTTCTATGATCCTGTATGGCTTGCAGGCGTGGATGACTTGATAGAAAAAATGAAAGCTGTCAAAACGGCTGCAGATGGCTTGGCAGGTTTTGACAACGATCAGTGTGATGTTGGTGTATCTGTGGGAGGTGAACAAGAAGATGCTAGTGATGAGAATGTGACTGGGTTAGATCAATTGGACTCGGTTGTTAGCACCTGTACTAATATTTTAAAGGAGAGTGCTCGTGCTGCTCCCATGGATTGTGATGACCTAAGTGCCGTGGTGTCAGGAGAGAAAGTAGTTGATGCGGCCTTGTTTGAAAAATCAAAGGAGTTTGATGGAGATGGAAATGTCATTTTACGAAAGCAACTTGCATCTATTATAGCCCCACCTGGCGGCTCGTGGTTTAGTTTGCAAGGATGCATCCATGATGGGTTTGGATGTTCGTTGGACTGTGGAACTATTGTCGGTGCTGATGACTTACTTATGTCAGCTGTTATGATGAATAACAGAAAGTTATTCTCATCAATGTCAAGCTTAAGGAAGAATGTTGCTGATTATTGCCTTGTTGACGATTTTTTCCCGACCACTGAGTAAGTTCTTGCCAAATTCTGTGTTTAACAAATTTACTGGTGCTGTAGCTTTTATCATTTTTGAGTTGTTTCTAAAGTTTCCAATTTCCCTTTTTGCTCTTTTGTAGTGATAGGCTTGTGTCATTCGGGTATTTGCATTTTCTTCCTCCGGAGGATGTTTTACTGCTGCGGCCCAATAAAATGATTACTACAAGAATGATTGAGTGTTGGTCGCTTTTGTTGAATAGCCTTGAGCACCGAGAGAAAAAGCGACCTTCGAGATTGTTCTTTGGCATAAGTCATATGGTATGATTTCATTTTGTATTTGTTGTTATTACTCATAACAATCACATTGCATTCTCATACAATCTGAAATCACACATTATAAGGGAAGAAATCACACCATTTGTTCTTTCTTTTTGTAGGCTCCTTTATTGCGTCTAAAGGAGGTTAGCCAGGGTTGTACTCCCTGTCTTGAGCTGATTGCAACGTGTGATTTGTGGTGTTCTATGAATCAGCAACGTGTAAACCTTAATGCAGATTTGGTGATTTCTCGTCTCACCTTCTTTGCATGTGATAATGCATATTTTTAATGCATATTTTTAATCCTTTAACGTATGTTATTGATAATGCAGATTTTTATACCGCTGTTGGTGGAGGAGCACTTCTTCTGTGTGTGCATAAATTTCAATTCCCGGAGGCTTGAGCTCCTTGACAATTCCAAGTACGAAGACTGGGCTAACAACCAAAATACATTGTTGGCCAAAGATGTGGTATGTAATTGATTCTTGGGGTATGCTTTAGTTCCTTGACATTTTTCAAATTTAGCGACTGTGTGTTTCGTTGACTGTCAATCTAGGTTATTTCATTGTTTAACAAGCCTTTTTTTACTTGCTCTGTTTTATGTCAGTGTGTGTGCATGGGTGATTATTTGGAGAAGCAATCAGTTGGTCCAAGGGCGATTAATATTAGTGAGTTTGAGATTGTCAATGTCAAATTTGGGTGGCAGTCATTGGAAGACAACTTGGACTGTGGCATTTTTATGATGCTGCACATGTATTTTTATATAGGAGAGGTTTTTGAATGTGGTTTGTCATGCCCGGAAAATAGGATTTTGTATCGTGCCGAGCTTTGTGCTTCATTAATTCTCAGCGATATGAATGAGGTGAGGGCTGATGTTTTGGCTAGTGTTGAGAAATTTGTAGCGGAGAAACCCACTTGTTGGCCGGCTTTGCAGAAAAAGAGGGAGGAGAAAAAGAGGGAGGAGGCTGACAAAAATAAGAATAGTTCTTTGAAGAAACAAACGAATGATGTTGAAAGTTTGGGTGCTGCAATGCCGAGTCCTACCTCTGCTGGGCGTAGGTCTAGATTGTCTTTGATTTCATCAGAGTCTTCTCTAAAAAGTGAGAAACTTGGGGAGTCAGATGGTCTTGGCTGTACGCTTGACTGTAGTGTTGCTGGTGATAATGATGAGCTTCTGTCTCGATTCATGAGGGCAAACCAAACCTTTTTTGCGAATATGCTGCCTCTTCGAAGGGAGGTCCTTGACTATCGTTTTTTGAATGATCATAGTTTTGACACCAGGTTTGTGTTCTATTATCTTTTTTTATGTAATGTGTGATTTTATCTTATATGATGTGTGTTTCTATTTGATATGATGTGTGATTTATCTCATATGTCGTGTGATATGATGTGTGATTTATCTCATATGTTGTGTGATTTTATTTGACATGATGTATGATTTTATTTGATATGATGTGTGATTTTATTTGATATGTTGTGTATTTTAATGTCATAGGTCGTGTGATTTTATAACATATGTCGTGTGATTATATCTCATATGTCGTGTGATTTTATAACATATGTCGTGTGATTATATCTCATATGTCGTGTGATTTATAACATATGTCGGGGGTGATTTTGTATGATATGGTGTGATTTATTTTGATATGATGTGTGATTTTATATCATATGTCGTGTGATTCTATTAGGTATGATGTGTGATTTTATCTCATATGTTGTGTGATTCTATTTGGTATGTTGTGTGATTTTATTTGATATATCGTGTGATTTTATATGTCATAGGTCGTGTGATAGCATGTGTGTGTTCGTATTCCCAAATCTGTGAAGATGGGATTTTAACGGTGTCGTTTTTTTTTATTTTCCCACAGTGAGTTTCTTGTGAACTATTCGGAAAATATCTGGTGCCTGAGGAAGGATTTGCAAACCATGCTCCCCACTGAACAAATGGACACAAGAGTAGCAGAATGTTGGTCTGTTTTGTTGAACTCAATTGAGTCTAAGGAAAAGGCTAAGCCCTCGAGGGTATTCTTTGGCTTACGACACATGGTTCGTATTGAGTACCATTAAAAAAATTTCTCTCATTTGAGAGGTATCCCCCCCCCCTTTTTTTACTGATGGCTGCTCTAAATCTTGAACATATTTTCAGGATCAATTACTGAACATGGTGGAAAGGGACTGCGACACAGATGACGTTGATGTGCAGACGGCTAGGCTAATGGATTTCTAGAATGCTTTCTTCCATGAAAATTGCACTGACGTGGATTTCAATGCTGACCTTGTATTTGTGCCGTTAGTGTATGAAAAACACTTTTTTGCAGTGTGCTTAAATTACATGGCACGAAAGGTCGAAGTTCTTGACAACACAGTGCATAAGGATTGGAAGAACACCGTTTTCTACAAACTGGTTGAAAAAGTGGTATGTTTTTAGGGTTCCTAGTAAAAAAGAGCTGATTTTTCATGCTCTAGTCCTGTCTAGATTATATCGAGAATTGTGTTTTGTGCTCTAATTCTGTGTTAAAACTTTTTTTCCAGGTTGGTGTCATTGAAGATTTCTTGGAGATGAATGGACGTCGTCTTGATCAAACTCAGAGCTTTTTTGACATCACTAACATTGTGAATGTCCCATTTAGTTGGCAGTCTAGCGATTAATTGAATGAGGAGTCTGGGTGTTTCATGATGATGCATTTGTTGTTCTACGAGGGTAAGGTGTTCACGTGTGACCTCGGTAGAAAGATCTCTGGGAGGATATTTTGTTCGGAAATTGCGGCTTCTCTTATGCTGGCTGATATAAATGACTATAGGACCGCGATACTGTCAAAGATTACAGACTTCAATGAGTCCAAGGATGAAGTCTTCCCTTTGCTCAAAATGAAACGCAAGATCGAAGAGCTCGAGCAGAAAAAGGCAGCTAAGTGTCCCGAGAAGAAACCGGTTGTTAAACGTCGATCAAATCTGCCCAAAGAAGTCCTTGAGGTCCAGCCAATTGCCACAGAAGTCCCGCCAATTACAACAGAAATTCATGTCGCTCGTAACAGGGGTGTTGTTCGTACCAGGTAAACGCTCTTATGTTAACTATTAAGTTTTCAATTTTCTGAAATATGGTAATACTCACTGATTGTCTTAATTATGACTTGTGTTTTTTCTGAATGTTTGTCTATTCTTCTGTTACATATCAGAGGCGGATGGTCACCAGCAATTCGTGGACGAGGAAGGCGTGGGGGAAAGGCGTTTGATAAGCTAGTGCAGAAATAGTTTTTAGTATATTAGAGAGTCATCTAAGGTGTTTATCTTTGAGTCGGACATATTACTTCTTTTTATATGTAATGTTCTTTTTTTACACTGGCAAGTTTAAGAGACCGAAACTGGCAAATCTAAGAGACCGAAACTTTCATTTGTTATCTAATGATTGTTTTTACGTAATTGTTTGATCCGTCTCTGCCTGATATGTAAGACAAAAACCTCTTTTTCCATTCATTTACGTCATTGTAGTGCTTTACATTTAAGAGATAAAATCACACACTTTTAAATATGAAATCACATGCTATACCACATAAAATCACACATAGCATGACATAAGATTACACAACGCAAAACAAAAAATCACAGGGGTAACTAGATGAAATCACACATCATCAAAGATGAAATCACACACCTGATGAGATAAATTCACACATATTAAGAGATAAATTCACACACTTTTAAATATGAAATCACAGGCTATACCGGATAAAATCACACATAGCATGACATAAGATTACACAACGCAAAACAAAAAATCACAGGGGTAACTAGATGAAATCACACATCATCAAAGATGAAATCACACACCTGATGAGATAAATTCACACATATTAAGAGATAAAATCACACACTTTTAAATATGAAATCACAGGCTATACCAGATAAAATCACACATAGCATGACATAAAATTACACAACGCAAAACGAAAAATCACAGGGGTAACTAGATGAAATCACACATCATCAAAGATGAAATCACACACCTGATGAGATAAATCCACACACCTTATGGGATAAAATCACAGAGAATAAGATAATAAATCTTATTTATTGGAGTACCGGGAAAAAATATTAAGATGTTTTTACATAAAAATGTTGAAATAAGTTTACAATGAAGAAAGATTCTCTTCTGAAAATTGATGTAATTCTACACCAATTTCGCTCCACTACGAGTCACTCTACGTGAAGTTGGCACCTCTTCTGTTTCTTGCGTCTCATCTTCAGATTTCTCAGTCTCACTCCCATTAGTCTCACTCTCGCAAGAATCCGCGGAACATGCATCACCATCAAAAACCTTAGGATATGCAGATGTCCTTTTGTCATGGAAATCAAATCTACCGCAATTAGCACAATGTCTTCGTGTCTTCTCTGCCACTTCTTTGACCTGCATCAAAAGTATTTCAAAAGAAATAATTCAAAATAATTTTCATGATCCTTTTTCCGCTGCCCTTGTTGCTTGTCACTTTAGGTGGCCGAACAGTGACCTCAATTGAAGCACTACAGCCAAGCAGGGACTCTAATTCTTTCTCTTTGTTCAATGGTACTGATTCTCCTCCGTTTAGGTCAGCCCTAAACTTTGTTAGCAGAGAACAAAAAGCTTTTATCTCCTTTTCTTCTTTGCTTCCCAGGTCTGCCATTATTCCGTAAACCTGTGACCAAACTTTTGTAATCTCTTTCTGCCGGGCGTCTGTGAAATCTGCGTCCTTCAAAAGGTTTCCAGAAGTATCATAAACAGGCTTCCTGTGAGCATCCCTAGTCCATCTACTGATTATGTACCTGGTTTCAAAGTAGAACATTAACAAACAATACAGTTGCATATGATTATATACTAAGTAATGGAATTCAGGGTCATATTTAGTGAAAGGACATGCAGACAAAGGCATAAGTCATAACAATCAGATTGCATTCTCATACAATCTATTATCACATACTAAAAATAAAAATAAACAATATATACGATTTCCTCCAATCGAACCCTGATACAATCACACACTATAAGGCAAGAAATCACATAATATAAGAAAAGAAATCACACCTGTCTGGTATTGCTGGGACTCTTTTCCCTGAATACGCCCATATAATATGCTTGCACAACATTCCTTTCGATTCAAACAACTTGCACGAGCATGAAGCCTCTTTTGTTATGTTATCATCTATGACTTCAAATACCCTATGTTTCTCTGCATCATTTACTTGAGTGCATTCTGCATCATTTGTTTTCGAAAAGCCAGCTACACTACAATCGGTAAGAGAGCATTTGACTTGTTCCTGGAAGTCAGAAAACACTGCATGGGTGTAAATTTTAGCCGCATGCAACTCTATATATAGTGGCGTGACATTCTGGGGTAGTGAGCTGTCGGTGATGTTTATTAGGCACTTCTGTCCATATCTTTGCTGCTCTATTGCCGTTTTGTACCTCATCCAAAACTCATCAAGTGTTCCTTTGTTGTTCTGATTCTTCTTGAAGAAACTGTTCTCACTCTCGGATCTCTGAGTCGTCCTCAGTATGCAGCCCAAATGTCAATCTTTGAAGTAAGTTGGGATCCACTTATGCTTGATTGAAAACATGTATTGGAACCAATCAGGGTCATGAAATTCATAATCCCCAACTACCTTTAGCCACTTCTCCTCAAATTCAATAGGCTCCAAATCCATGTCCAAAACCGCTGAATTGATTCGCGGTAAGAAATCAGTATTGTTATAAGTAGTACTTCCAGCTTTTTCTTTGAACTTTTCTGTTATGTGCCACATGCAATATCTATGTCGCGCGGTTTTGAAAACTCGAGGAACAGCATTTTTCATGGCTGGACATTGGTCAGTAATGAAGCATTGAGGTTCCTTATTCCCCATAGCATCCAGAAACTTCTTAAAAACCCTTACAAAGGTGTTTTCATCCTCTTTGGATACCAAAGCTGCCCCAAAAGTTACAGACTTCTTATGGTGATCAACCCTAGTAAACGGGGTGAAGATCATATTGTACTTGTTCGTACCATATGTGGGATCAAAAGAGATCGTATCACCAAACAAAGCATAATTCTTTCTAGACGCTGCATCTGTCCAAAACAATCTACACAAACAGTCCTCTTTATCAACTTCATATGCATGATAAAATCCAGGATTGATCTCACTTTGGGTCTCTAAATTATTCACAAACATTTGCGCATCTTTCTCCCCAATAAAACACTTGATGTCCTTCCCATAGTTCTTAAAATCAGTTAACGTAGCCCCAACGTTTTCATACCCATTTGCATATTCCTTGCAAATCCTAAAGCTCTTAGTTGGTCCAATATTAACCCTTGAATGATTTACTATTATCTGCTTGTGATATAGGGTCATATTCCTAGCTAGTCTCAAGAATTCTCGGTTTTTCACAGAGCAAAGCCTGTGATTATGGAATTGATGAAAATGGGAGACTTTATAAGTCTTATCAGAGTACTCGTATGAGAATCTGATCATGGCCTTACACCCAAATCTTACAATCTTGTGTTTCCTAGGAGACATTCGTTTATGGTGGGTTTCTGGCGGTGCTTTGGTTTCATCTGCCTTAGGGGAGGGAGGGGGTTTTAAGGGTTTAATTTCTTTAAACCCCTGACGGTTGCAAACAACAAGCTTGGAGGTTATAACCTTGTCTCGGTCTCTCTTGGTAGTGGATTTTCTAGTTTCAAACCCACAAGCTAGAGCATATGTCTCGTAGAATTTTATACCCCTATCCAAATCCGAAAATATCATACCTACAGTAGGCAAAAATTCAGCTTCTACATTCCTTATCCACTGTTCCGAACCACCAGGGGTATTTATTAAAATTGATTGAGGGGTATCTGGATGGACCCGAAATGAAGGCGAGCAAGGGGTACTCACCTCTTTTGCAGCATTATTATCACATGTTGCAGCATTATCATCACATAACATTGCATCTGTTAACAAGTAGAATCATATATTTTGTCAAATTGAATCACACCCTCACTAGTAGAATAACTCAAACTTAGAGATAAAATGGCACGAAATATACAGTAGAATTACACACTCTATGACATAAAATCAGCCCTCACCAACAACTGAAATTCCATTGTAAAATCGAATTCGGAATATAGAAATACTCAAAGTAGTGTGATTCAATACTCAAACTAGTGTGATTAAAAATTCAATTGTAAAAATTGAATTCGAAATCGGAATTTGTGCGATTCAATACTCAAACTCAGTGTGATTAAAAATTCAACTGTAAAAATTGAATTCGAAATCGGAATTTGTGCGATTCAATACTCAAACTCAGTGTGAATCAAAATTCAATTGTAAAAATTTAATTCGAAATCAGAATTTGTGCGATTCAATACTCAAACTAGTGTGATTGAAAATTCAATTGTAAAATCGAAATCGAAATCGGAATTTGTGCGATTCAATACTCAAATTAGTGTGATTGGAAATTCAATCGTAAAATCGAAATCAGAATTTGTGCGATTCAATACTCAAACTAGTGTGATTGAAAATTTAATTGTAAAATCGAAATCGAATCGGAATTTTAGCTGCAAATTCGGAAAAAAGGATCGGATCCACTACAAGATTGTTCGAAATTACCTTGTTCTTCGTTGTATTGATGATCCATACCACTTGCTGCGAATTTCTCCCTGTAATCGAAGTAATTGTTTTTTTTTAGGGTTTGATTTTGGGGGAATTTTATTTCTCAGGTGAGAGAAGAGGGACGAAGAGAGAGAAGGGACGAAGAGAGAGAAAGTTGTTTGTTTGGAATGACAAGTTGGGTTGAAGACCCTTTCCTTTGATCTGCGCACGCCTATTTGGCTCAATCTCAGCCCTTCGTTTCCTTTACATCCGACGGTTGAGATGAGGACTCATGGACTCATCTAAATAAGCGGACTCATCTGAACCCGCCTGTATATATATATATATATATAGGGGCTGTATCCGGTCAGAAGTAGATTTATGTCAGAAGGTCAGAAGTAATCTGAACCACACATCCATTCAATCTCAATGGATGAGATTAAACCAATTTAACAAAATAAAAAACATAAAAACAAAATAAAATAAAAAACTCATTCTCCTTTCTTTTTCTCTCTCCTCCCCCAACCCCTCTCCCACCTCCTCCGACCACCTTATCCCCGCCGGACGACTTTCCCGAACACCACCATTGTCGACGGCGAAAATGCCACCGTGATCGCACGGCCAACGCGACCCCACCTCCACCCATAATCGACGCCTCCGGCCCTTCTTTCTCCCCCATTATCTCCTTCCCACTTTTCGATCTCCCATGTCATCCCTTATTTGCGGCGACCATGGTGGTGCAAGTAGTCGGCGGCCTAGGGAGAGGGGTGGGGGACGGTTTTTGGGTGGTGGCAGTTGAGGATAGGGGTTGGGGAAGAAAGTAGAAGAGGAGAGAGAAAACGAGGAAAAAGGGACGTGGAGGAAGCAAGAGGCGGTGGTGCGGGGAGAGGACGGTCGCCGGAGCGGCGCCCACCGAATGGTGGTGGTGGCGTCGCGTGGGCTGGTGGTCGGCGCGAAGGGAGGCGGTGGTGTGATGGTGCGTGGTGGTAGCTGTGGGTGGGTTTTTCATTCCTGTTTTTTTTTATTAGTTAAAGTTATGTATTTTAGTGTGTGAAGTTATTGGAGTTATTAAAGTTATCAAAGTTATTGGAGTTAAGTCGGGGTTACGTGTTTTAAAGTTATTGGATCTATTAGAGTTATTGGAGTTAAGTCGGAGTTACGAGTTTTAAATTTTAATTTTCTGTTTTTTTTTTCTTAAAAAATATTACTGAAGTTATTGGAATTATTAAAGTTATTGGAGTTATCAAAGTTATTGAGTTAAGTCAGGGTTACGTTTTTTATAGTTATTGGAGTTATTATAGTTACGTTTTATAGTTAATGGAGTTATATTAAAAGACGTGGTTTAGTTATTGAAATTATTGGAGTTAAGTTAAAATTACGTATTTTAGTTAAATATTGTTCAGTTAGAGTCGTAAAGTTATTAGAGTTAAGTACTATAGTTACTGGAGTTACGGAGCAACTAAAGTTAAGAGACTTAGTGGATTATCAAGATGTGTGGCTGAGATTACTTCTGACCTTCTGACATAACTTTACTTCTGACCTGATTTAATTACTATATATATAGGGGGCGTATCCGGTCAGAAGTAAATATTCGTAAGAAGGTCAGAAGTTATCACAACCGTTCGATCTTGATCATCTAACGGCTGAAAGGACTCGCGAGATTTTAAGTGACAAGGGTAATTTCGGAAGTTTCTAGCGCGGAGAGGGGAGAGTCTAGTTGCAGGGGAAATTTCAGTCATTCCAAATTTCAACTTTCTCTCTCTTCGATTTCCGTTTCTCTCTCTTCGATTTCTCCCAAATTTCCTTTTCTCTTTATTCGATTTCTCCCCAAATTTCCTTTTCTGTTTATTCGATTCCTTGCTGGTTTCAGATTGAGGAGCTACAAAAATTTAGGGTTTCAGATTCAAAAATTAGATCGCACAAAAAAAATCATCATACAGAAAAATTCAGATTCAATTTTGAAACGATAAATTCAACATGATCATCGTTCAATATTAGATTCTTTCGATGGAATCAGGTACTTAGATCTATATCTCTTCCTTATTCGTTGATTTTTGCCTGTTTGATTTGTGTTTCTTAAATTCATTGATTTTGAAAGTTTTGATATGATTTGATTTGATTTGATTTCGGTATGATTTGATTTACCAGAGTTATATGAAGTTAGTAAAGTTAGGAGAGTTAATATTTGAAGTCGATAAGTAAGGAAGATAGTACACTTAACAGAGTTATATGAAGTTAGTAAAGTTAGGAGAGTTAATATTTGAAGTCGATATGTAAGGAAGATAGTACAGTTAGCAGAGTTATATGAAGTTAGTAAAGTTAGGAGAGTTAATATTTGAAGTCGATAAGTAAGGAAGATAGTACAGTTAGCAGAGTTATATGAAGTTAGTAAAGTTGAGAGTTAGCAGAGTTATCTCTTCGTTCTTCGTTGATTTTTGCCCTGTCTGAAATTTGTGGTAAAAATTATGCAGAGTTAGAAAAATTAGCAGAGTTAGCAGAGTTAACTGCCATTTTTCGTTTTTTTTAATAAATTATGCAGAGTCAGCAGAGTTAGTAAAGTTGAGAGTTATGAAGATAGTACAGTTAGCAGAAGTGTATGAAGTTAGTACAGTTATAAAATACAGCCACAGGAGTTAGCTCGGAATCTAAAGGTATCTAAAGTTATCTAAAGTTATCTAAATTCTTACTTATTCTTATTTCTGCTAAATGCGTGTAGGAACTGTGGATACAAATGCAAGAGCATCATCTGAACAACCACCTTTTACGCCTCATGTCCACACAACGTCTATTTGTAACTATACTCCAGGAGGGACACATGAATGGGTTCCAACGGTGGATGGTGATTTGGAACCCTATATTGGTCAGAAGTTTCCAACGATTGAAATGGCTAAAGAGTTTTATGAAAGATATGCTGCTGCCAGTGGTTTTGACGTGAGAAAATTTACTCAAAATGTAGATAGTAAAAAACAGGTGACTCTAAGGTATGTACACTGCAATAGAGAGGGTTTTAGGCGTATAATTACTTCTAAGAAAACCATAGCAGAAGGTAATGGGGCTGCTGAAAATAAAAAGTTGTGTAGGCGAAGGAAAGTAACTCGGGTGGGTTGTATGGCCATGATGGGTGTCAAATTTCAGAATGGATTGTATGAAGTTTACTTGTTTCATCCAGGTCACAAACATAACCTTGTGTCACCTAGGTTTGAAAGATTTCAGAAAATTAATCGAAACCTTTCTCACCATCACAAGAAGATGCTTATAGAAAATTCTAGAGTTAATGTTGGCACTGCCCAAACATTTAAAACCTTGAAAGAACATGTAGGTGGATATCAGAATATTGGGGCGACAATGGTTGATATGAACAATTTTAAGAGGGATTACAAATATGTGATTGGAGAAAGAGATGCCCGATTTTTTCTGGATAAGTTGGAAAGGTGTAAACGCAAATCAGACACCTTTTATTATGCCTTTGAAAAGAATGATGATGGGAATTTGGTGAGGGTTTTTTGGGCTGATTCGTGTAGTAGGAGGAACTACTTTCTGTTTGGTGATGGTATATCATTTGATCCCACTTATGGGACAAATAAGTATAATGCTGTTTTTACACCTTTTACGGGTATTGACCAACACAAAAAGTGTGTAACTTTTGGTTGTGCTTTGTTAGCGAATGAAGATGAAATCTCATTTGTGTGGGCGTTTGAAAAGTTCTTGGAATGTATGGACAACAAAGAACCTCATTGGATAGCAACTGATCAATGCCCGGCTATAAAGAATGCTGCACCCATAGTTTTCAAGACTGTTGTACATCGCTTTGTGCTTGGCACATAATGAAAAAAAGTAAAAGACAAACTGGGGTATGCTGTGACTAATGAGTCTACAAGTTTTATGCCTCGATTTACATGTCTTGTGTGGGATCCAGAAATCGAACCATCTCAATTTGAGATTAAGTGGAATGAAATATTGGGAGACTTTGAGTTGCATGAAGATCTTTGGTTGGCAGATATATATGAGGCTAGGAGTATGTGGGTACCGTGTTATTTTCGTGACACGTACCTTGGGTTGATTTTAAGAACGAGTCAACGTTCAGAGAGTGAAAACAGTTTTTTTAAGACTTTTCTTGACAAGCATGCTACACTTTTAAAACTTTGGATGAGGTTTGAGAGTGCCATGGATCAATAAAGGGGCGTAACTGATAAGTTGAATTATGAATGTGAGAATTCAATGCCAATCTTAAAAACTCCGAACCCTTTGGAGACATACGCGTCAAAGGTTTACACACATGCTGTCTTCGACGTCATACAAGAGGAGATTGTGAAAGCTTTGACATGTGGTGTTTCTGGATTCAAGAAGACAGACCACTATGAGGAAACGGTGGTCCATGACTCTATTAAGAAGGATCAGGTACGAATCTGAATTACCAGAGTTATCTAAGTTATAAATAGTTACTGGAGTTATCTAAAGTTATTTGAAGTAAGCATAACATTAAAAAAGTTATCAGAGTTATCAAAACTTTGTTATTGCAGGCTCTAATTATTTTATGGTCCTATGGTCAGGTTCAGGTGGTCTATAACACCACAACCAATGAGATACAATGCTCTTGTAAGCTTTTCAATAGGGTTGGGGTATTGTGTAGACATGCGTTGTGGCTACTGGCTGGAAAAGGCTTCACTACCATCCCCCAGCAATATGTGCTTGATAGATGGACAATGGAGTCGTACCGAAAGCCTGTGTATGACCTACCAGGTATGATCTGCTTCCAACTGTTATAGTTTTTGCATGGCATTGTTGTACATGCTTCCTACTGTTATGGTTTTTGATTGGCATTGTTGTACATTTTGCTTCATAACAAAAAAATATAAATAAAAATTTGACAGGTAACTTGCTTGAGGATCACACGGAGATCAAGGAGAAGAACAAGAAATGTTTTTCAGCTATGTGGAATGAAATTTACAAAGTAGTGGAAGTGGTTGAAGAAAATGAAGAAGACGTTCTCAAGTTTACAGAGACTCTAAAAGAGATTAGAAATACCTTAACAGCTCGCATTTCTAATGCCCCGAAAACAAAAAGACATGAAATAGAGTCCCTGTTAGATATTGATGGCTCAGTAGAAGTAACTGTCCTTCCTCCACTTCAATCCAAAAACAAAGGGACAAGGAAGAGATTAGTTTCTCAAAGGGAGTTGCAGATAAGGCGAAGCAAAACAAAAAAGATGGGGACGTGTTCAATATGTGGCAAACGCGAAAAGCACAATGCCCGAACATGCCCTATGAAAGGGAAATTGAAGGTATTAAATCTTTTTCGTCTTTATAGTATATTCACAGTATTAATTAAAATTTACAAATCGATCATAAAAATGTATGGTGTATTTCATTGGACTGGGGTGTGACATTGAGAATGCTGGTTGTTCGCATTATGGCTTTCAGTTGTTCCTGCTGTCGATTAAAAATCGCTCTCAGAGGCTGTTAGAATGCTAAACCAATCGGCCGATTTCGCTAAGTTTGAGGTTGTTGGGTACTTGGTTGAGGAGCTTAGGATTGTTAAAACCTATGAAAGTTTCTGTAAGGATCTTGAGGATGCTAACATTTTTATTGGGTCTTTGATATTTGTGGAGGAGCTTGCTGTTAAAGTTAAGAATGCTGTTGAGAAGGAGAGAGACAGGATGGATGCTGTACTTGTGTTCCCTCCAATGCCTGAGGTTATGAGGCTTAATAAGTTGGGTCTTTTAGTATGTCTGAACTTGGTCAATCAAAGAGCCCATTTTTCCAGCTTTTTAAGAGGAATAAAAAGGGTGGTAATGCTGGTTTTGCTGACAGTATGCTCAAATTAGTCAGGACTTTGCCTAAGGTTTTGAAGTAGTTGCCTAGTGATATAAGCTCAGGATGCCAGGCTGTACATCCTCAGTCTGCAGTTTTGCCTTGGTGGTTCACCTGACAATTTGATCAACTTTGTCAAGGTGATTTGGTCATGATCATAAACTATAGGCATGTCAAATATACTCGTCACCTTAATAATTTAGATGATTAAACTACTGAAGTGTCTTAGTCACGCTATTCAATTCATTAGTTGACTCGTTTTTAGTCTCAAGTTTTTCTTAGTTGATTGGGGGAATCGGTAGTGCCACGTTAGAGATAGGCTGCTCCACGGGACTCTAGCGTACCGTGGCACAGTCTGATCCACGCGTCGCATTAGAGCTGCCCATCAGACTTTATGTGACTTTATTGGACTGGGATGTGACATTGAGAATGCTGGTTGTTTGTCATGGTGGCTTGTGCGTCACGTTTTACAAATTGAGGAGCAAATACTGTTGTTTCCAAAAGAAATGGATTAAATTTAATCTTTTTTTCTTCTAATTTTGTCTAACAGGTGCAAAATGAAGAGGATGAAGAAGATGAAGATGAAGACGATGAAGACGATGATCTAGAATAAATGAAGGCGAATACGAAATCATTTGGAAATTTTATTTTCTTAGAAATCATGTTCTGAATTTTTATGCACTTGAACAAAAATTAATTGATTTGTGATGTGGAGATATGAATTTACGATGATAAAAAAATCTGATTTTGATTGGTATAACTTTACTAACTTTACTAACTTTACTAACTTTACTAACAGTTTCAATACGAATAACTTTACTAACAGTTTCAATACGAATAACTTAAAAATAGTTGGAAGCTTTAGTAACTTGGATAACTTTATGTGTTTCCAAAACAGTTGTGTTTTATTTGTAAAGTTATTGAAGTTTGTCTACAGTTATTAAAGTTACTAAAAGTTCACTATGTGTTCAGTAACTTACTAAGTTGAAACAAACAAACGGGTCTAGTGGCAAGCTTTAGTAACTTGGATAACTTTAATAACTTCGGTAACTACAGAAAAGAAGCATTCATACAACCTGTCCAAAAAAAAAATACTTCGAAGAGTTTAACTTTGATAACTCTTCAGTAACTTTGGTAATTTTGGTAACTGCAGTAACTTTTCATTGATTGTAACTTGAAGAGTACAAATTTCAGTCACTAAACTCCTCAACACACAAGTAATGCCTTCCGGAAAAAAAAGGTACAACCTTACAACATCTTAAAAGAAGCATTCATACAACCTGTCCAAAAAACTATATTTCGAAGAGTTTAACTTTGATAACTTCGGTAACTTTGGTAATTTTGGTAACTGCGGTAACTTTTCATTGATTATAACTTGAAAAGTATAAATTTCAATCACGAAATTCCTTAAACACACAAGTATTGCCTTCCGAAAAAAAAAGGTACAACCTTAAAACATCTTAAAAGGGGATAAAATAATACAAATCAGATGAAAGCTCAACAATTATCTTTATCACTTTGTTGCAGCAGTCTTCTTTGCACGAGAATATTTCTCACAAACGGCTTTGTTCCTACTTCTGCACAAACAAAAAGAGACAGAAAAAACAAACTTAAAATTAAAACTGAAAAAAATCTGGTCTTAACCCAGAAATTCCCCCAAATCAGAAAGAATTAAAACTCAACGAAACAAAGAATCCATCTCTAAATCCAGCATACCATTCTCTATGAATTCACGAAACCAATCATATTCGGTTGAAATCATTGAGGAATTAAGAGTAGGCAGAGCAATGAGTTTAAGTAATTATATTAGTTTACCAAACTCTATCAAAAAGTCAGAAAAAGGCTACCATGATGCGTAGAGCGACACTGCTGAATTTGTTTCAGGTCTACTCTATTAAAAGTCAGTAAGAAATCCCACGCATAGAAGTGATCAAGTTTAAGACAGATACTCAGATCACTCTAAAAAAGAGATAGACAGACAATCTAGCAGTAAAGATTGAAAAAGCATAGCACGGCCACAGGTCTGTTTTGTTTCGTGTAACAAAAACAAGTATATTGTTATTACCTTGGTCGAGTCTCTAAGGGATATGTAACAGGACATGGTGGAGGTGGCTTTACTTTGATCTTCAACTTCAGTATGATGATATCTGATAAAGAAGTGTTGTTGGTTTCCTGTAACGGTAAAGGAGCCTAATCATTTCTCTTATCATCAGCCTCTCCATCTGAAAGTTGTCTAATACTTGGCCCAAACTTCTCAAAATAAATAACCCTTTTCAGCACATCATCTCGACACATGTTTGTGTCACTTAGAACAAGTGAAGCACAAATTTCAGCACGAAACACCTTCCTCTGTTTCGGCTTTCCCAACGGTGATTTAAACACCTCTCCATCGTAGTTTAGGCAATGAACCATCGAATAAACTGCAGAATCAGAATTTGCCTACTTAACTTGCCAAGGGAACTTCACAAAATTCCATTCAAAATCACCTAGTTCGCCAGCATGTGGATGGTTGTAGTGCACAAGATAATGATGAAAGCTTTTCATCTACAAAAGAATCCACAAAAAAGATAAGTGCAAAAAGAAAAAGTCGAAAAAACAAAACACATGGGCCTTGCGTTAATGAAGATAACTCCATAAATAGAGAAAACCTCCACCCATGATCATATTCTAAAGAGACTTCATTAAGAGCTTTACGATTTATGTGGACTCTAATATTTAGCTTTAGTCCTTGATGACCTAGACTAGCAAAGAATGAATGATCAAAAGGCTATGATTCACTGTTTGTTAGCCAACATAGAAACAGAAAACCAGTTTATGCCTTCGAAAAACAATGGACATACTTTCAGACCATGAGTTAGCATGTACACCACTCCTAACGAAGGAAGGACTATCGATCCATGTAATTCTTCTAACTATGAATTTCACCACTCCTAACGAATCTTATTCCTCTCATCGAATCTTTAAAAGCTTCTTTTTTATTCACCTCAGATTAGCTTAACTAGAATAATCTAGAAAGATAAAACCAAAAGTCACTAGAGTTATATAAAGTTATGCATAGCAGTTTCAATAGTTACTAGAGTTTAAGAATTGGAGATGCAATAGTTACTAGAGTTATCAGAGTTACACATTAGAGTTACCAAAAGTTATCAGAGTTACACATTAGAGTTATCTAAAGTTTATTAAATTAAGCATAGCAATAAAATAAAAAAGTTATCAAAAACAGTGCCTTACCAAAATTTCTGCATTCTTTTTGCAAGGTGCACTTCACCACTTTGTATATTTCAGATTATCCAAAATGTCATATCTCTTTGCCTTGAAGTTGACCACAACAACAGAAAAATGGTACTCAAACTCCATGGGAAAGAAAACCTAAAATAAAACCATATTTTCATTGTTAAAATTTGATTAACTTAAGCCCATAACTGAAAAGGGGAAAAAATAAAAAGAAAGGAAAGTGAACACAGAAACTAACCAGGTCCTTTTCGTCCAAATCAGCAATCTTCGGGTGAAGCTCCAACCATGAATCCCAAATGTCAAACATTTTCTGCTCGGGAGTCGTTTCACTCTCATAACCCGAGATGGCATCAAGCACAGGATCCTGCAAAAAAAAAAAAAAAGGAAAAGAAAAACAGAAACTTAAAAAGGTTATGACAACCAACAAAAAAAAAATGTGATCTCAAAAAAAGAATAAAAAAGGTGGATTTTACTGATCATATTTTATCTTTATACTGATCAAAAAAAGAAAATCCGAAAAGGTTCTATTTTATCTTTATACTCCATCTCATTGAGAAGCAAGGACCAACATTCAACAATGATACTGGCAACGTTCCCATTGCTGCCCAAAGTCGCCAAATCATCCCTCAACAAGCCAAAACTAGATCCGTAATTAAGAAGTTGCTCACTATTAAGACAAAAAAAACGTTGTAAAAAGATAGTCAAAATCCAAAAAAACAAAGAGAAAAGACAAAAATCATGTAGGAGAAATAGAAAAAAAAAAGGAAATAAGAATAGCAATTTACCATGGATCGAAAATACTATCGTCTACCATGAAACAGTAGTCACAAACAATTTTGCGACTACTTGCCATGTACAAGAGCACATCACTGTGTTCAATCATGAAATTTGATAAACCACCATATTCTCGTGGCCATGATCCATGGGGAGTGAGCAACCTAAACCATCTTCATAACTCCGAGACGATTGAGAAGCAGAAATAAGAGGGCTGCGAACAATACGGGCAGAGGGAGGTGGGCTCTGATAATTGCTCGACGTTCCAAGTTCAAGCTGATCAAAACGCACAGGTGAAGTAACCTTGACTTCACTTACAGCCTGACCTCATCCACGATGTTTCGAGGCGACCACACCTTCTTCAACAATTTGGACAGAAGTATATTCAACACTTTTTATGTTCTTGTTATTTCTGTCATCACCCTCGGTGTTTCTTGCCCGTTCAGGTTGCTCACAGTTCACTGTGTTCCTTGCCCGATCAGCCTGCTCACAATTGATTCCTGCCTGATCAGCCACCTCAAGCTTGTCGGCATCAATTGTTGTAGAATTGTCACCAACCCTCACTGGGCATATGTTAAAAATTTCACTTACACTCTGGTCACAAACTAAGATTTCCAAACCTTCCAACTCCATTAATGGTTGATTCTCAATTACCGCCATTGAATTCAGCATACTCTGAAATGAATGACCTTGACTAAGACCACAATTACTGTTATCCGGAATGGATGACACCTCAAACAAAGGCATGGAAGCAGCTGCATTCTTGCACAACTCATAAGTACCACATGCCTTGTCACAGGCTGCTATGATCTCGTCCTTGTGGAAATCATACCATTGTGTATCTGACATTTGAGTGCTACCAGTGGACTGCCCAGCTTCCCTTTTTGACCCACTGGACACTGCTTCATCAACAAAAGTGGGGGCTGCTTCATTAACAACAGTGGGGGCTACTTCATTAACCATGGGCGCTGGCTCTACTCCACTCAAGAAGTTGTTCCTCAAGTGTAAAAACTGGGACATGCGATTCTCAGCAACCGCACTGAGGTCTCTCTTAAACAACATCATATTCTTCTGCAATTCATGTTACATAGAAAAATGGAGTCAATATTTTCGCAATTTCACATGATAAATATGATAAACAAAAAAAAAAGAATCTATTGTCACACAAATATAGTTACGAAAAACAGAAAAAAAAAAAAAACTTACATTAGAAGCAAGAGCACTGATTTCTTCATCAGTTGGCAGTCCCGGTGGTAAGAGAATTGTAATTATCCTTTGTGAAGAGTTAGAGACAGCTGCAGAACTAGCCAATGCACTTGCTGCACTGGACGCGCCCCTATTCATACTCATTGTAGCTACACAACTCCCCCCTTCTAATCTCAATGATTTTCCTTTACGTCCCTTTAAACATACAGGATATGTTTTCAGGTCTAAATCCCCATTTCCAATTCCCCCGCTACTGATTTCATCATTTACCCTTAATACAAAGGTATCCAAATCCCAATGTTGGACCAAAGGAAGGGAATTAGGTGAGCCTACACCTCTAAATTTAAGTCTATGGAAATACACAAGATGGAGGAAAAATAGGCAGCCCCCCACATTAGATGTTTTCCGCTTATAATGATCCGTAATACCTTCTCCCAATCTCTTTAGAACATATGAACACCAATCTAACTTTGGGACCTCACTAACATCCTCTATAGCATGTAACAGCTTCATATCAACCAATCGGTTTGAAGTTGGAGCCAAAAACTTCCCAAAAACATACAACAAAAAAAACTGGACAAATTTCTCCCCATCGCCACATTCACTAACCCTCTTTTGAACTTGATTTAAAGTTATCAAACCCGTCTCAATATCAACCCCAAAATCAGTCCGCCACTTCCTTTTTATTAGAACATCACCCTCACTAGCATTAGGACCAGTTTCAGTTTCTCTAATCTTACGTCCATTCATTGGCAACATAAAACAATCATACACATCCTCTTTCATCACTTGAAATTCCTTAGTACTGTCAACCTTAAAAAAATAACTTGTGGCATTGAAAGCCCTAAGCAAAGATGGAAGCAGATCTAGAGGCATTGTTACATTACACACCTTAAACAATCCCCCAAAACCAATATTGTGCACAACCTTCTTTTGATCTTCACTTAATTTGGATAGAAAATTGTGTAACTCATCTGGCCGACATTGAGAGCTCAACACAATGCTACAGAACAAAAAAAAACCAAAAAAAAAAAAATCCAGTAAAAAATGATGCATACCCCCAAGGCCCCAATCAAATGCATAAAATCGAAACATATAACTCTAAAACTTCAACAGAATAATACGTAAATCACGATTACACACAATAAAAGGGGCAAACTTTTATGCACAATAAAAAGTAACTAGAGTAATCTAAAAGTTATCTAAAGTTATTTGAGTTACGCACGGAGAATTAAAAAAAGTAAATAGAGTTATCTAAAATTATCTAGAGTTATCAAAGTTATTTGAGTTACGCACGGAGAATTCAAAAAAGTAACTAGAGTAATCTAAAAGTTATATTATGAGTAACTAGAGGTATCAAAGTTATCTAATGTTATCTAAAAGTTATTTAATTACGCACGGAGAATTCCAAAAAAAGTAACTAGAGTTATCTAAAGTTATCTAAAGTTATCTAGAGTTAGCTAGAGTTATCAAAGTTATCTAAAGTTATTTGAGTTATGCACGGAGAATTCAAAAAGGTAAATAGAGTTATCTAAAGTTATCTAGAGTTATCAAAGTTATTTGAGTCACGCACGGAGAATTCCAAAAAGTAACTAGAGTTATCTAAAGTTATTTGAGTCACGCATGGAGAATTCCTAAAAAATTACTATAGTTATCTAAAAGTTATCTAAAGTTATATAGAGTTAGCTAGAGTTATCAAAGTTATCTAAAGTTATTTGAGTTATGCACGGAGAATTCAAAAAGGTAAATAGAGTTATCTAAAGTTATCTAGAGTTATCAAAGTTATTTGAGTCACACACGGAGAATTCCAAAAAGTAACTAGAGTTATCTAAAGTTAGCTAGAGTTATCTAAAGCTATCTAAAGTTATCTAAAGTTATTTGAGTTACGCACAGAGAATTCATAAAAGTTACTAGAGTTATCTAAAGTTATCCAAAGTTATCAAGAGTTAGCTAGAGTTATCAAAGTTATCTAAAGTTATTTGAGTTACGCACGGAGAATTCAAAAAAGTAAATAGTGTTATCTAAAGTTATCTAGAGTTATCAAAGTTATTTGAGCCACGCACGGAGAATTCCAAAAAGTAACTAGAGTTATCTAAAGTTAGCTAGAGTTAACTAAAGTTATCTAAAGTTATTTGAGTTAATCACGGAGAATTCAAAAAAGTAACTAGTTATCTAAAGTTATTTAGAGTTATCAAAGTTATCAAAGTTACGCAGAGGATTTCAAAAATACACTAGTTATCACAAGTCACTAGACGTATCAAAATTTATTGTACTAACGCATATAAGTTTCAAGAGTTACAGAAGTTACAGAAGTTAGTGTCTTACTCTTTCTTGTCCTTCTTTAATAGTTTATTAGGAGCACGTTTCTTTGGTACGTTAACTTGAACTTTCAGATTTGCACCATTTACATCTACATTCACGGTCGTCTCCCTTACATCAGGAGAGTCATTCGCGGACAAAGAAACATCATTCTGCGTCTCTACCGGCACTGAAAATGAACAAAAACGAGTCAAAATCCCTAAAAAAACAGAAATCATTTTAAGTTTAAACAGCAACAGATCAGAAAAGAGGAATACCAGTCATATCCTCGTCATCCTCGTCAACATCCGCATCTACGCAATGCTTTTTAGAACAACAATCATCGTCTACGGACTGCTTTTCTGTACGTTTCGGCATAACTGCAAACAAACATTGAATTAAATCCAAAAAACTCGATTTAATTTAATTGATAAAAACTCGATTAAACATGACGATAAGTTATCAGATCTACGCGACAAAAATCAACAAAAATATGGATTTAATCGACGAAGAAACGGACGAAACCCTAGATCTACGCACGAAATCAACAAAAAATATGGATTTAATCGACGAAAACACGGACGAAACCCTAGATCTACGCACGAAATCAATTAAATATGAATAGAAACAAAAAATACGGATTAAACGAAATTTAATCAACAAATGTAAAAACAAACGAAAGCTAGGGTTTCGAAATTGCTAACCTTTTCGAAATTGCGTCGTCGATTGAAGATTTTCGTCGTCGATTGGAAGATTTGCGTCGTCGTCGAGAAAAACGGAGTTACCGGCGTCGTCGACTGGCAGGAGAGGAAAGAGGAGAGAGAAAACGGAGAAAACAAAGCGGAGAAAACGAAGGAGAGGAGAGAGGAGAGAGAAACAAAATGAAGGGAATGAAAATGAAATTTGGGTATTGCCCTCCCTAATTTAATTTGATTAACAAAAATACCCTTATGACTCTAGATTACTTCTGACCTTCTGACCTGATTTAATTCCTATATATATATATATATATCAGGTGCGAACTCCTCCTCGCGTGAGAACTGCACACCATCATAGAGTGACACACAGTGTCACATAAAATGACACCCGCAAAAAAAAATTAAAAAAAAGGACGCACTACAGTTTTTGGTCGGAGGGGTCGAAATTTTCTAATCTCATTAGTTCATTTCCAAAAATAACACGCTCTCTCACCTCCCATCTACTGCTTTCATTCTCTCTCCCAATTCATGGGAAATTCATCTGCATTCTCCAAAAAACTTCACAAAACTCCATCCTCTCTTCGTCGTCATCGTCGATCTCCGCCACCATCGTAGATCCGTCGTCGTCACATCTAAGCCACCGTCACATATCTGTCGTTGCGCACTCCATCATCGTCGCTGGTCCGCCTCCTCACCTTCAATCAGGTTTGATTTCGTTCTCTCTCCTCTTCATTTGATTAGAACATCTAGAATCGTTCAAATTTATTCAGCAACAAGTTTAATTAGATTTGGAGTTGCAATTTTTCTAACTTTACCATCATTTTTGAAATTAGTACTGATTTGATTGATTATTTTGTCGATTCGATCGAGGTCTGAACCCTAGATTTTGATTCGCGTAGCTCAATTTGATTTTTTTTTTATATCTGCCTCTTGCTTTAGGTCATTACGAGTCGAAATCTGCAGAATTAAGCTTCGCATTTTGGAACTTTTTGTCCTTAGCCAATGTACTTTCGTACAAAGATGTTGCACATGGTTTGATTGCATCAATTTTTGGTTGATTTGTGGAGATTTCTTTAAAGTGCCTTGATTTGCGTTATTTGCCTATGAAAACTTGTATAGTGATCAGTGATAGTATGTAACAAAGTTGGAATGTTTAAGAAGTCGCAATGTGTGGATTTTCGAGATTTCGTGGTGTCATTGTATGGATAGTCTCTATCATTCTTTGAACGACTTGTGTCATTGTATGAAAAAACGTATGTCATTCCTATGGTTGTGTCACTCTATGGAAAAATGTGTGTCACTCCATGGACGAACCAGTATTACTCAATGGACGAACTCGTGTCACTCTAGGAACGAACTCGTGTCACTTTATGCACAAACTTGTGCTTCAATCTGTCAGTGTGTGATTCTATTTGGTATCGTGTGTGATTCAATTTGTCAGTGTGTGATTCTAGGCCCGTGTTTATCCATTTCAGAGTATCAATTTTGAGTGAAAAACAGTCTTTGTCACTCCATGACAAACGTGTGTCACTTGATGTACAAACCCGTGTCACTCTATGTACAAACGTGTGTCATTGTATGGTTGTGTAATTCTATGAACAATTGTGCGTCACTCGATGGACAAACGTGTGTCACTCTATGGACAAACGTGTGTCACCAATTGGTGGTGGTGTCATTCCATGGACAACCTATGTCATTGGATGGTGTGTCATTGTATGGACAACGCAGTGTAATTGTGTGGACAAACCCGTGTCATTCTATACAAAAACTCGTGTCATTGTATGGACAACTCTTTGTAATTGTATGGACAACCTGTTTCATTGGATGGTGTGTCATTGTATGGACAAAACCGTGTCATTCTATGATTGTGTCAGTCTATTGACAAACTCGTGTCGTTCTATAGACAAACTCGTGTCGTTCTATAGACAAACTCGTGTCATTCTATGAACAAATGTGTGTCATTCTATGACGGATATGTATGTCATGGCCGATTTTCCAAAAAATTTCATTCGAAGGCAATTTGATTTCAAAGGCAGTCTACTACTTCTTTTTTGATGTGTCGACCTCCATCCTCCATCTGCTTTGTCTCTATATATGAGTCCATTCTTCTGGAGGAAGTTTAAGAATTTAGGGCCAGGATTATAGGTTTATAATGGTTAGTCGTTTGTGCAAAGTCATAGAGGTGAGGTTTTAAAATGAAGTGTTATTAGTGCTTGCAAGGTATCTTCCTCTACTGTGGGTTAGCTTAATTTGGTGGTATAAAATGTCACCCAAATTGGTGATCAGGCTGCTTATAGAAGCATTTTCGATGCTTGTGCTTGTGTATTGTTTCATCTTCTGTTCTTATGTTGTCTAGATTGGGCAAAGGAAAGCGGTCATATCTAGACTCTAATGTAAGATGATTGTTGTTCAGACAATTGAGAAATAGAGATGCTGCAATGAGATCGAGAGAGAGGATAAAGATGCATGTAAAGGAGTTGGAAATGAAGAGTAGATATTACGAAGATGAATGTTGGAAGCTTAGGAGGTTTCTCGACGCTGTTTACAGTGAGAATCAGGTGCTGCGTTTGTCCTTGCAGACATATGGTGCTCCCATGACCAGGCCGGAGTCTGACGTGCTCTTGCTGGGTATGTTCAATCTTGCTTGCTTTCATTTCCTTTGTCTACTGTTCATCCGCCTGCCCCTTTCCCTTACTTATGTGGTTTGACTCTACTGTCAAGCATGGTACTGTCACTTATTATCGGAAAACTTACCTGCTACGACTTTGTAATTATGGAATGGTTTTAGGTATGGTAGCTTGTTGGATGCCATCACCATGTTTAGATATGTTTTCTCAACTTCTTTGTTGTGTTACCTGGAAATTTGAACCACCATTCACCTTTCAACATTTTTTTTAGAGACTCCACAGTGGCTTGTTCTATGATAGGATGCTTAGTTTTATGTGGCTTGTTAATATTAGGCTGGGTAGGACAGGTTCATATTCGATGAATTTGCGTAATTATGTTCCTAAAGCCGGTTAGCTCAATTTGGAAGAGCATTGTGCAACGCACAAGATGTGGGTTCGAGTCCCATATCGGCTATGAAATAAAATAAGATTGGTCTATAAAAAAAAACCTTGTTCAATTTTATAGTATGCTGCAATATAAGAGAAAGTAGACATAAGCAGAGTAGGCAAATGCAAAAGATGTCATCCAGTATCCGATTTTTCTAGACGAGCTAAGCATCTAGTCTACGTAGGAATCGAACCTACATCTTCCGCCTATAAGACAGTGCTGTACCAATTGAGCTAGTAGACTTTTGAGTTTAAGATACAACAATAGAAGGTCTTGAAAAAAGCATTATTGTGATAAAAGAACAAAAACCAAACACACTAAAATGTGCAAGCACGAATCGACAAATTATGAAGTTCACCCGGCCCATACACACCTAAGGAACACTCCTGACTTCTCTAAACTATACCACATAGTGCAAACTCAGTTTTGCAATTGAGGCAGCCCCTCCGCAACGCGACTGTCATAGAAAAATAATAAAACGACACACAAGTTCCATTTTCTATATCTCCAACTACGACCACACCACAACACAACAACCACAACCAAAACAACAACCACCACCACCACTACCACAACCACAACCACACGACACAAAGTGTCCATAGAATGAAACCTCCATACAATGATACCCATTGTCCATACAATGACACCCCATGTCCATACAATGACACCTCTTTGCAATGACGCCAATTGTCCATACAATGACAACTCCCTGCAATAACGCCCATTGTCCATACAATGACACAAGAGCGTCCATACAATGACACCTCCATCCAATGATGCCTATTTTCCATACAATGACACAAGAGTGTCCATATAATGACACCAACTATCCATACAATCCATACAATGACACCTGGTGTCCATCCAATGCCACCAATTATCCAAACAATAACAAACACATCCCATAGAATGACAAATTTTGCCTAAAGATTATCCATACAATAACTACCAGTGACCACAGCCACCACCGCCGCCGCCACAAATAACAAGAATCGCAATCAACAAATAACAACCTAAATATCATCGGCGGCGGTGAGTAATACATCGGCGAAAGCGAGATGATGAAAGTAGCAGAAACATCACATAAAATTTCCACAAAATCACATCATTACATAATACAAAAATTAACAACTAAATCATAAAAATTAAGCTAGATTCGATCAACACTAACAAGAATGCGACTGAATTGAAACGTACAATTAACTCAAACGTCGTCGGAGTTCTCAATCGAAAGCTATAGCGTCGTCGAAGTCATCAATTCGTCAAAAAAATCAACATTTTTCTCAAAGAACAACAATTGCAGCGAATCAAAATCAAATTACAAAAACTAAATGCAGAAAATTGTCGAAAAATCAAATTATTTAAGTTACTGATTGAACCTAAAATAATCAGACTTGCGATGAGTAAGATTCAACATTAAACAAAAATAAAAAATAAACCTAAAATAATCAGATCGAATGAAAGAGGTCACGAAAAGACAACAACGCGGCGAAAGCGAAGAGAAGAGAGCACAAAATCAATCAAAATTTGTTAAAAATAACTGTTACCTGAGATTGGCGGCGAGGAGGAGAGAGAATGCGACGGCGTAGATGAGAGAAGACGCGATAGAGGCGACGACATCGGAGACGACGAGACGATCGAGGCGGCGAAGAATTAGGTAGAAAATGTGGAATAGATCTGAGGAAGGTGGCGAAGCGCCGCCGAACGAGAGGGCAAACGGCGAGGAAAGAGACCAGAACGGCGTGTACCAGACGCGACAAACATGGCGGCGATGGAGACATCGACGGAGGTGGATATGTCGAGGAGAGCGCAGGGGAGAGAAAATATCGAGGAGAGGGAGAATTTGGAAGAGAGAGAAACAAGAAAATTGAAATGATGGGAATTTGGGGAAAATTAGAAATCAGTTTCTTTTTCTAATGGAAGACAGGTGGCATAATCTGGGGCGTCGAAATTGTTAGATCGTATGGCTGAGATTTGGTGTGCAGTACTCAACTAAGGATGGGTACTCTTATGATCCTCACTTTATATATATATATATATATATATATATATATATATATATAGGGGTTGTATCCGGTCAGAAGTAAACTTATGTCAGAAGGTCAAAAGTAATCTGAGCCACACATTTAATCCTACATCAATGGTCAAGATTAAAACAAATAAACAAAAAAAAAAAAAAAACCCACTCCCCTTCCTTTTTCTCTCATCTCCCTCAACCCCCCCCCCCCACCCGACCACCCCAGCCCCGCCGGTGGCCATCGCCGACCACCACCCAACATCAGCCCCGACCTCGCCACCAGATCGGCCGGCCATCTCGACCTCGGCTCCGCCGTTCCCTTAAACCACCACCCCTTCCTTCTCCCCGATTTCTTCTTTTTCCACTTCAAAACTTGGGGGAGGGGAGGCAAACGTCGAGGGAGGGGTGTCGAACGTCAAGCAAGGGCGGCGAATGTTCGGGATTGGCGGAGGATCATCGGGGAGGGGCGTCGGATCATCGGGGAGGGCGGAATTCGGGTGGTTAGAGAAGAGTTTGAAGAGAGAGAATGGGTCGACTTGGGCTCGTGAGTTGTCGACGGGGGCTGGGACCACCACCGGTGCGCTGGCGTCAGGACGTCGGTCACGGTGGTGGTGGCTGGATGGGTCGTGGTGGTTGTCGGTGCGGGTGGCTGGCAGTTGGGCGGATGTGCCCTGGGTGGGAATGAGAGGAGAGAGAAAAAAAATGTGGTTCATTTTTTTTTTTTTGAGTTGGGTTAAAGTTATTAAAGTTATGTATTTTAGTTATTAGAGTTATTAAAGTTATTTCAGTTATCAAAGTTATTGGAGTTAAGTCGGGGTTACGTGTTTTAAAGTTATTGGAGTTATTAAAGTTATCGTAGTTAAGTTGGGGTTACGTGTTTCCGTTATCAGAGTTAAGTCGTAAGAGTTGTAAAGTTATTAGAGTTATGTGCTACAGTTACTGGAGTTACGGAGCAACCAAAGTTATGAGAGTTACTGGATTATCAAGATGTGTGGATGGGATTACTTCTGACCTTCTGACATAACTTTACTTTTGACTTGATACAATTTCTATATATATATATATATTATATATATATAGGAAATATATCAGGTTAGAAATGATGATTTTGTCAGAAGTCAGAAGTAATCTGAACCACTCATTTTACTATGATCTAATGGTCCAGATTATAAACTAAAATAAAAGAAAAACAAAAATAAAAATTAAACCAACTTCTTCTCCCTCACATTTTCTCTCTCCTCTTTCCTCCTCTCTACCCGCCCATGTTCCCGTACAAGCCGCCGCGCCGACAGCCGCTCCCGCCGCCGCCACTAGCCATATTTTCCGACGATAACACCACACCAACGACACCGGTTGTCTCCACCGACGTACGCGAGACTTCGTCGAACATCCTCGATCTTCGTCGAGCACTACCACGCCGTATAAACAACCTTCTCTCTCTCTTCTCGCCCCAATTTTCCAGATCTGGCAACTCGAGTGTTTGTCAACGTCGAGCTTCAGCCGACAATGGCCGTCGCTACGCGTTCATCGTCGCTGGCGCTTCTTTTGCAGTTTTGATGGCCGCGTCTCATTTCCTTCCACCGCGCGCGTCTTTTTTGGTAATTATCCACGAAAAGGAGAGGCGGAGATGGAAGAGTTGGTGGTGGAGGACGGCCCTAGGTTTTTTGTCGACTGAGGTGGGGGCGGGGGTGATTGGAGCAGTGGCCGTGATGGTGGAGGGTGGGCGGGTTTGGGTGGGGTGGGAGGAGAGAGAAAATGAGGAAAGGTATGTTTTTTTTTTCGTTTTTGGAGTAACGACTTATAATTTGTAAAGTGATGATAGTTACGTGTTTTGGAGTTACATGTTTTAATTATTGGAGTTATTTAAAGTTATGAGTTTTAATTTTTGGAGTTAAGTTGAAGTTACATATCTTAGTTGATGGAGTTAAGTTGAAGACTTGTAGTTATTGGAGTTACGGTTGGAGTTACTGGAGTAACTGATTTTAATTTTTGGAGTTAACAGTTGAAGTTACGCATTTTAGTTGATGGAGTTAAGTTGGAGTTACTGGAGTTACAGGTTTTAGTTAGTGGAGTTAAGTTAGAGTTACGTATTTTGCTTGATGGAGTTAAGTTTGATTTCTTAGAGTTACGGGTTTTAGTTAGTGGAGTTATGTTGCAGTTACGGGAGTTAAGTTGAAGTTGGTAAGATTTTGATATTATTGGAGTTATATAATTTAATCACTGGAGTTAAGCGTCTGGAGTTACACGTTTTAGTTGGTGGAGTTAAGTGGATGGAGTTACTGGTTTTAGTTGTTGGAGTTATGCGGCTGGAGTTATGCAGTTCAGGTTGTGGAGTTATGCGAAATCAATGACTGAGATTACTTCTGACGTCTGACAAAAATTATATTTCTGACCGGATATGCCCCCTATATATATATATATATATATATATATATATATATATATATATATAGGGGTTGCATCCGGTCAGAAATAAATTTATGTCAGAAGGTAAGAAGTTATCCGAGCCACACATTTAATCTTAGATTAATGGTCAAGATTAAATCAAATCAACAAAAAACAAAATAATAAAAAACCCACCTCCTCCCCCAACCCCAGCCCTACCCACCCGAGACCACCCCAGCCCCGACGGTGGCCTTCGCCGACCACCACCAGTATCAGCCCCGACCCTGCCACCGTGATCGGCCGGCCCCGCGACCTCCCCTCCGGCCTTCCCACAAGCCACCGCCCCTTCCTTCTCCCCCATTTCCTCTTTTTTTCACTTCGAAACTTGGGGGAGAGGCGACAAACGTTGAGGGAGGGGCGGAGAGATTCAAGGGAGGAATGGAGGAACACCAAAGAGCGCGAAATCGTGGTGATTAGGAGTTTGAGGAGAGAGAATTGGTCTAATAGGGGCGGTGGCGTGGTGGACAGGGGGCGTGAGAACCATCGGTGGCCTTGCGATGTCATGGCGAGTATGGTGGTGGGTGGGTGACTGGATCACGGTGGTGGTTGGTGAAAGTGGCCGGTGGTGGAAGGAGGCGCGTGAGTGGTGGGTGGGTGGGTGGGTGGGTAAGGGAGGAGAGAGAAAATATAGGGGTTCATTTTTCTGTTTTTTATTTAAGTTGTATTTTTTTTTTTTTTTTAAAGTTATTGAATTTATTAAAGTTATCGGAGTTAAGTCGTGGTTACGTGTCTTATAGTTATTGGAGTTGTCAAAGTAATCTCAGCCACACATCTTGATAATCCAATAACTCTCATAACTTAAGTTGCTCCGTAACTCCACACTACTACAAAACTAAGCATATACATCAGTGCATAGACATCATACATTTGGAAAACCCATGTGTATAGTGGACCGGTGGCATTTTTGAAATTATGACCAAATTATAGACATCGGGTTTTATCAGAAAACTCACGTTTATTAATAGACATGGGCTTTGTTAGAAAAACTGATGTCTATAGGTATTACATACACATCATACTTTTTGAAAAAACTCATGTCTATGAGCTTTTTCAGAAAAGCCATGTCTATAGGTATTATATACACATCACACTATTTTAAAAAACTCATGTCTATTTCCCCCTAGATATTTTCTTCAAAAACGTTTATTATTTTCTTCAATAACTCCGTCCCTTCTCTTCTCCATCCCTATCTTCGGTTTTATTTTTTCATTTCTTCTCTCTCTCACCTCAGTATCTCCGTCCCTTATCTTCTCCATCCCCTATCTTCTGTTTTATTTTTTTCATTTCTTTTCACCCTCTCACCTCAATATCTCCGTCTCCTTCTTTTCTTTCTCTTTTCTTTCTCTTTCTCTCCCCTCCTCTCTCCCCTTGCAACCTGATTCATCTACAAATGAAAATGAAAACGTCAAATGAACGATCTAACTACTAAAGGTAATGTTTGTGTATTTTCTTTTATAATTAGATTATTTTCTTTTATTTAATTTCATGATTTCAATCAAATTGTTGTTGCATGCGGATGATTCCTACTCTAAATGAAAAATTCAATATTAGTTTCTTAATCACCTCTTATCTCTCTCCTACATTTTGCTTTTCTCAAGCTTAGTTTTTTCTTAATTAATCGATTGTTTTCATTTTTATTTTATCGCTTTTTTGTTGCAGAGACCATTGAATTTGATTGATTTTAATAACTAGGGTTTTTCGATTTCTTCTACTCTGGTTTTTTTTTAAGAATTTGAATAATCTTAAAGCAAGGTAGTCGTTGTTTCTTTGTGTGTGTTTCTTCTTTTCTCAGATCTAAAGCATGCTGTTCAAGAAAGATAAAGGATTGAAGATGAAGAGTTTGATAATACGTCTCTTCTAGATCTGGTTCATATTGCTAATAGTGTTCCAGATGTACTTTTAAATCTTTGGGTTTCAAACCTTTTTCAGTTTTTTACTTTCGATCTGTTTCATTATTATTTGGTCTCATGTGAGAGGTTTGTATTGATTTATTAGAGATTCTTTCAATAAAAGTTGGTATCATTCATTTATTACATCCTCAAATCTCCCTCGTATATTGCTACGTTTCTACGAGTATAATTTCAGGTATTTTTTTTAATAATTAATTGGAGAATAGACATGGGATTTCTTAGAAGTCTGATGTAGAAACTCCCCAATACACATGGGTTTTGCCAGAAAATCCGACGTCTATCTCATAAATAGACATGGGCTTTTTTTCTAAAACCCATGTCTATAAAAGTTAAGGATGTCGGACTAAAAACGGACGTCTATCCCTAAAGAATAGATGTCACCCAACTCCACGTCGAGCCCAAAACCGACGTCTTTATCCAAAAAAGTCCGATGTGTATATGGCTTTTTGTAGTAGTGCCAGTAACTATACCACATAACTCCAATAACTTTACAACTCTAACTTAACAATATTTGACTAAAATACGTAACTACGACTTAACTCCGATAACGGAAACACGTAACCCCGACTTAACTCTAATAACTTTGATAACTCCACTAACTTTAATAACTTCATTAACTAAAATGCATAACTTTAACAACTTTAACGCAACTAAAAAAAAAACACATTTTTTTCTCTCTCCTCCCATACCCACCCACCACCACCACGAATCACCTACCACCACCGGCCACCAGCACCGACCACCACCTCACGCGACGCCGGCACCACCATCAGATGCGCGCCACTCCGGCGACCACACGGCGGCAGTTCTCTCCCCGCGCCACCGCCTCTAACGTCCTCCACGTCCTCTTTTCCTCGTTTTCTCTATCCTCTTCCACTCCCTTCCCCAGCCCTTATCCTCAACCGCCCCCCTCCCCTGAATCTCACCGGACCTCCCTCGACGTTTGCCGCCCCTCCCCCGATGTCGCGCGCCCCTCCTGGCCTTGTTGCCACATCCCCTCCAATTTTTAAAGTGGGAAAAGGGGAAATGGGGGAGAAGGAAGGGGCGGCGGGATGTGAGAACGGCGTAGGGGAGGTCTGGGTGGCCGGCCGAGCACGGTGGCTGGGTCAAGGCCGTGTCGCTAGTGTTCGGCGACGGTCCCCGGCGGGGCTAGGGCGGTCTCGGGTGAGGTGGGGGTGGAGGGGTGGGGGTGGAGGGTTGGGGGAGAAGAGAGAAAAGGGAAGGGTGGGTTTTTTATTTTTTTGGCTTTGTATTTTTGTTTTTGTTTATTAGGTTTAATCTCAGCCATTCATCTAAGTTAAATGTGTGGCTCAGATAACTTCTGACCTTCTGACATAAATTTACTTCTGACCGGATGCAACCCATATATATAGAAATTGTATCACGTCAGAAGTAAAGTTATGTCTGAATGTCTGAAGTAATCTCAGTCACACATCTTGATAATACACTAACTCTCATAACTTTAGTTGCTCCGTAACTCCAGTAACTGTAGCACATAACTCCAATAACTTTACAACTCTAACTTAACAATATTTAACTAAAATACGTAACTTCAACTTAACTCCAATAACTTTAATATAATTCGAATAACTATAAAACACGTAACCCCGACTTAACTCCAATAACTTTGATAACTCTAATAACTTTAATAACTCTAATAACTATAAATACGTAACCCCGACATAACTCCGATAACTTTGATAACTTTAATAAAAAAAAAATTTAAAAAATCAGAAAAATGAACATTTTTTTCTCTCTCCCCCCATTCCCACCCACCACCACCACCACGAACGACCTAACCACCGCCAGCCACTTCACCGACCACCACCTAAGGCGACGACACCACCACTACCCGACTCGCGCCGGTCAGGCGACCCAACGTCGGCTTCAATCTCCCCGCGCCACCTCCTCATCGTTGTCCACGCCCCTTTTTCACATTTTCTCTCTCCTCTTTCACTCCCTTCCCCAGCCCCTATAGTCAATCGTCGCACCCCAACCACCGTCCCCCAACCCTCGCCCTACGCCGCCGACCACATTCACCACCATAATCGCCGCAAATAAGGATGACAAGGAGATCGAAAAGTTAGTGAAGGGGATAATGGGGGAGAATGAGGGGTCGGGGCGTCGCGTGTGGGCGGAGTGGCGGTCGCCGAAGCCTCGCGATCACGGTGGCAGTATCGTCGCCGTCAATGGTGGTGGTTGGCGACGGCCTCCGGTGAGGCTTGGGTGGTCGGGGGGGTGGGGGAGATTGGGGGAGGAGAGAGAAAATGAAAGGGGAGTGGGTTTTTTCTTTTTTCTTTTTGTTTATTTAATTTAATCTTGACCATTGATTTAGGATTAAATGTGTGGCTCAGATTACATCTGACCTTCTGACATAAGTTTACTTCTTACCGGATGCAGCCCATATATATATATATACTAGTTTACTACCCGGGTTACGCCCGAAATGAATTTTATCATTTTATTTCTTTGTGAACAAATAATTTTATCAATATATTTTATCATTTATAAAACTTTCGGAAAATTCACATGGTGACCCTCAACTTTGCCAAATTGCATGTGCTGACCCAAAATTTAACTTTGTGCACACGGTGACCCTAAACTATGCACTTTGTGCACGCGGTGACCATATTTTCAAATTTTTGGATTAGCCATTATAACACCGTTAGTATTATTGTTGAATGCAACTATTATTTATAATTAACTCATTTAGTTAACATTTATCTATACTAAAAAAAAAATAAAACAAAAAAAACTTTACCCTACAATTGATCAAAAACTCCCAACCCATTCTCGATCCCCCAATCTCCCTACCCCAAGCCCCCAACCCGATAGCCATCCCCTAATGTCGACTTTGACGCCGACGACCTGCCCCTTCTTCCTCTTCAAGTTCTTCTTGATCAACAAAGTATCAACGTATGGACATAACGCTGTCCTCGCCTCGCCTCCACTTTTGATCAACAGATTTGGATTTGGGTGGTGCGATTGGAGAAGATGCGGAAGATGGTAGTGTTTTGAGGAATAGGGAGGTATGTCGAGGGTGTTAGCGATCATTTTTGGGGTTGTAAGAGATGATTTTTGGGGGTGAAAGTGAAGGGGGCACAAGAGGGCCGGTGAATGGGGTGGTTCCCATAGGCGGTGGTGGTGGGTTGTTGTTTGGAAAGGAGAGAGAAACGGGGGGTGGGGGTTGGGGATCGATAATTGTAATTTTTTTTTTTTGTACATATATCATCTTAACTAATTAGTTAAAGGGGAGATTAGAGCTTAATAATAACAAAAGTTAACACTGTTGTGATGGATTTCGAAAATAGGGTCACCACGTGCACAAAGTGCATAGTTCAGGGTCACTGTGTGCACAAAGTTAAAATTTAGGCCACCACGTGCAATTTGGCAAAGTTGAGGGTCAGCACATGAATTTTCCGTAAAACATTCGCTTTCAATATAGATGATTTGATTCCAGTTCAAATAGGTAATAAGGAAAGTACAAAATAAAGAAGGTAAAGATGAAATCAATTAATAATAAATATTGATTTTTATAATAAAGAAATATTGTGATTTTTTTGTATTTGGATAACGTCACATATATACCACCATGTATGAAATTTCCATCTACACTTTTTACCATAAAAAAAATATTTTAAATGAATTTTTTAACTCAAATTAAATAGACATGCCACGTGGCATGGCTGATGGCCTAATTGAAGCCGGTGAACGTGGTCGTTGCCTCTAACACAACTTTTAATATATAGTATAAGATAAGATATATTGATTTACAAAGTAATTAGGTTTTTGTAATACATAAAGGGGCGAACATTTAGGGTTGTGACATACACCACTCATGATCAATTATCTACTCTCACTAGACCCACATTAAGCCAGGAAAAAGTGTTTAATGTTCCATTCTCGACGCCGGGAAATGGAAGCTTAAACCCTTTTCTCGGCCAGCTTAAGTAAGATTAGTATTTGAATTAGGTTAGTGTTAAGAATTTATATAGGTAGGCATTGTCACTGGTATCGGTGGTGGATGGTGAAAATGTGGTCGCCAGCTCCTATACGCCAGGTTGGTGGTGTCGGTGGATATGATAAAGGCGGCATGAGATGGGGGCCAACGAGCTACAATGGAGTTAGAGACAGAACATATTTTGTGATTTTCACTTTTGACTGCATTTATTATACATGAATAGTGGGCTTTAAAAATAAAATTATACACTTTGTTAAAGGGTAGCCGCGAGATACGTAGAACTACGTACCCTAAGGGCACTTAATAATTTGCGCTAAACATTTGATTGGAATTCTAAGCCTACGCATATTTCAACTTCGTAACAATTTCTTCAATGTTGCTTGCTGAAGTACCACCATCTTCCATTGTCTCTCTAGCAAACATCTTCCACTTATTTGCACAAGCTCTTATCTCTTGCGACTTTTTCCCTTCTAACACTTCTTGAATACATTGTGCTATTTCATCCCTTGTCACAAATCCATTCTCATCAATTGTCTTCACTCTAGTGCCCATCCTCCAAAAATCCATGATACATTTGGCATTAGTTGGTTGGTCAGACCATTGTGGAAATCCTACCATTGGCACACCTAAGCTTATGGCTTCTAGTGTCGAGTTCCACCCACAATGAGTTACAAAACAACCTATTGCACGATGCGCCAAAACTTCTAATTGAGGACACCAACTGACAATCAAACCATTTTCTAATGTCTCCTCCTTGAAATTGAATGGAAGTTTGCTCTCTTCGGATGCCCTAATGACCCACAAAAAATACTTGTTACATTGAGCCAAAGCTCTCCCTATTTCTTGCATTTGTTCTTTCTCTAGAGAAGCCATGCTGCCCATCGATACATAGATAACCGAGTTACTGTCTCTTGAATTAAGCCATTGTATGCATGCATTTGTCTCTGGCTGAAATAGGTTAAGTCCATAGTCTACATCATCTTGTATGCAATTGGCCAAGTACTTAGAAGGAATACATGGTCCTATTGTTTTCACAGGGCATATGCTTTGCATCCACCTAACTACCTACAATTTACGAAAAAAAGCCCATGAGCAATTTGTTACTTTAGCACGAGATTTACCAGTATGAGAGTTTTATCTTGTTTGAGTTTGAAGACTGAATTGAAGCATTGTTAAAAATCATTCCAAGCTTTCTTGCTATTTCTCTATTGCTCTATTGATCAAATCACGTCGCGCGCAAAATAATATACTCCTCTGCCATAATAAATTGTTTACCATTTTCAAATTATTTGAAGAAGATTTGAAAAAGGGTAAGTATTATAATAAGACAAAGAGAGATCACACCCAATGCATCTGAATCTGAATATGAACATTTTTTTTTATTGTCTAGAGTCGTGATTATGATTTATGAATGAAGGAGGCCGTCATCAGACAATGAGGCTTGAATTGATTACTTTCCCCAACACATGCATACATTCAAATTGGTTAGTTATTTTCTTCGGCCACCTCTACAACGTGGTGACCCTGAGTTTTGCAAAATTGCATGTGGCGATCCAAATTTTAAGTTTCTGCACACGGTGACCCTGAATTATGCATTATGTGCACGTGGTGGCCCTAGTTGTTAGAAGTCCGTTAAGTTTTTGTCAAATTAAGCTCTAATATCATCTTTTGGAGGTAGCAATTAGTTATTTACACCTCATCCAACATTAATTTAATATCGTATTAACACATAGTTAACTTCAATTAATTGAACTTTTTTGTTAAAAAATTGTAGATTAGAACTTAATTATGTCATAACTTAACGGAATTTTAACGGTGTTAAAATATAGGGTTACCGCGTGCACAAAATGCATAGTCCAGGGTTACCGTGTGCAGAAACTTAAAATTTGGGTCATCACGTGCAATCTTGCAAAACTCAGGGTCACCACGTGAATTTTCCGTTTTTTTTTTGTAAGCAGGGCCCAGCGTGGACTTCCTATTGTCAGGATTAAGTCCACTTAGACATGCCAAACCACAATCGACTCATCCATATTCACAATTTTCAGGGTTAAGACCTATACTTACTGACCCGTTACCCGTATTGGTCCGCTTATTTATGGGTCAAACCCGAACCGACCCATTTTGACCCATAATCGCTTTCACTTCATAAAAAATGAAGCTATGAAATCTTGAACTTGTGACCTCTGACTTACAATTGTAACACTTCAACCACCGAGCAATTGATTTTATTGATACTTTTATTAACAATATTATATATAAAGATCTGATATATATTTCCAACAACCACCAAGACAAAAGATTATAGATTTTCGAAGTTCATGAGCATACCATATCAATGATACCTCATCAATACTGAAAAAATGATGCTATGAAGGCTTGACCTCAAGGTTATATTATAACACTTCAACCACTAAAGCAATTGATATGTTGTTAGCCAAATTATATATGAAAGACATTAATTCCTAATTTTTCGTGCAAATTTAAAAGCAAAGTTTTCGCCAATAATTATACTACCATATATTTTACACTAACTTGGATATAAAATTTGATCATATCTTCATTTTTGACCGAAATTTCAGCATATATTTCATTAATATCAAATTAGAAAATTATCATTTCCTATGTAGAACAAAGAATCAGATATTATGTTACGTTTATGCTGGAATTAGTTGTACATGATTGTTATGCAAAGCGGTGGGTGTAATCAGACTAATACATTTGTGTATTAAACTAAGAATATGAGCGGGTAACTAAGCCGAAAGACAAGACGCTGACAATGAGCTCCGCGGGTGATAGCAACAAAAAATGTTCTGCGGGTGAGTTAGTTAAGACCATTATATGTTAGCAAATTCTAAAATACTACGGAATATACAGTATAACTGCACGTACAAAACCAATAAAGTAACCAAATGCTAAATTGCTAAAAATTGAAAGAAAATAAACATAATATTAACTTCATACTTCGTCTGTCCCACTTCGATTCACACACCCGTGGGTATATCTTACTTCCAGAGTATATTGAATGTTTTAAACTATTCTATTAATATAATCGGTGAGTAATCAATATACTTTGATAACCAATGACATCTATTGTTGTGCATCAACTTATAAGTCAATAAGCATATATTTTCAATGTCGGTCAATAAGCATATATTTTCTAATCCATTTGCTTTCTCTGATTCTTCACTCTAGTCACTCGCATACTCCATCGTTTGATCTAGTCTTAGCGTCTCTCCTCGAAAGGCCCAGGTTACCATGCAAAAGTGATAGAGCGATCTAACTTTACATGTAGTCATGCACCGAATCTTCGTTTAAAATTGCTGAAATACCTAGGGGTTTAAATATGTGGTTCTTTTCTCTTTTAATATTTAGTATGTAGAAAAATCTTATCAACATATATTCTTGTTCATATCTTCATTTTGAATTGATGAATTGATTTATGTAAATGTAAATGAAAATTAGTTTATAAATTCTTTCGCTTTTTAAGATTTCTAAATTTGTCTCAATAATTAACGAATCATAATACGAAGGGAATTAATCTTGGGCATTCATTCACCTAGATCTAATGGCTAACAAAATACTCTCTTTTATTTTCTCTCTTCTCCCTTACCCACCACCACCACGCACCACCCATTCGACACCCGCCTGAGATGTTGCCGCCGCCTCCACCATCCACCACCTGAGATTGTATTTCAACTGGTGCTGCTTCAATAGTAACTTGTGAAGTTGATATTGTTTCATTATTTTCCATTTTGCAGGAGAATATGTGCGTGAGAAGAGATTTGTAATTCGTCAATGTCATTGCCTCGGATGTTATGTCGATTACCATTTATATAATAGCGTGTAATTAGGGTTTGATCATAAAACAAATCACTACACCCACATAATGTAATGGGTCGTATGAATGTCTTGTATTTTTTTTTTTTGGACTGGTTCTTTCATTTTTATAGAATAAGTTGTAAAAATATGCATGAAGTAACAGCTAGCACACTGGTATTGTAATGAATATGTAAGTGAGAGGTCAATAGTTCAAATCCTAGCTCACACATTTTTTGTTGATTTACCAGAGCAGACTGGTTCGACCCTTTTTATAGAATGAGTTGTAAAAATATGCATGAAGTAACAGCTAGCACACTGGTAATGTAATGATTATGTAAGTGAGAGGTCAATGGTTCAAGTCCTATCTCACACATTTTTGGTTGATTTAACAGAGCATTGCTGACGTGTTAAATGAGTGCTGATGTGTCGATTATACGTTGAACCTCGCCACGTCAGCTTATCATATACGCAATTATTAAAAGTAATAGATAGATTTCCATCTAACATTTCAACTAACTTTAAATTAACTAGTAACAAATTACCAATCAAGGTACACACACCTAACTATAAGTCACATCATTTATTTTTTGCATAGTGGCTAGAAACTCAACTTGTATAAAGGTTATTCCGGATTCGAATTCTTATATCCTTACTCTCGCAACACTAGCTCTACTTTGTAACCAAAGAAAAAAAAAAATCCCTCCCAAGTCATTAAAAATTCACTCAAAGTCGACATACTTAAACTGGCGTGTGGCGTCTATTATATTTTGACCACATTAGTTATGAGCGTATAAAATTAGTTGGGTCTACTTTTTCTTTTTTTTTTTGAGGTTAAAAAGTTGGGTCTACTTCTTAACAATTGAATTTGGCCTCATATGTAGATAGTGGGAAATGCTAACCATGTACGTGCGTGGTCAGCTTCCTTACGTTTATTTTGTCACTATATAACAAATTAAAAAAATTTCAAATCCTACCTTATATATACTCAGTATAATATTTCAACTTCCTACTTTATATGCTCAAAAACATATTTTCCTCCCTTATAAAGTGATATTTTTATCTAATACCTAACAAAAACACTATTTGGGCCAATTGACTCTCTATTTCCGGCGTTGACTCTCATGTGACTTGCACGTGATTTAGTTTTCACCTCAATCTTTCTCTTGATTCCTCTCACACCCATATCAAACCTCCATTTTTACTCATAGCACTTCTACGTCCTCTCCAAATCTTTCCTTCTCTAACCTCAAAACCTTCATTTTCACTTCTCGTTTTCACCCCCTCATCGTTATTACTGCATGCATACGCTATTTAATAAAATTGGAGAAAATTGGAGGAAAATCGCAAAAAGTTGGAGGGAAATAGCAAACAACTAGAGAAAAATAACGAGAGATTGAAGGGAAATAAAAAGTCAACGCCGGAAATGGAGAGTCAATTGGCTGAAATAGTGTTATTGGTAAGAATTGGAGAAATGGTGCACTTTACAAGGTAGAAAAATATATTTTTGGAAATATAAGGTAGGAAACTGGAAGATTGTAATTAAACTTAAACTTATAAGGTAGGATTTGGAAATTTATCGAGATATAATTCCAATTGTGTATGATCATGCAAAAATAAATTACCTTTTACTTACACAAATAACGTACCTCGGTTTCAAGCTTGTCCAAGGTATTGACGAACAAGCAATCCACATCTTTCAAATTAGCGAATTGATCGAAGATCATATTCATAAGTTCAACCGGGTATGATACCCCGGGAGAAGTGACAAAGCTAGGCAAATCATCAGCCTGCAACAGTGATTTAATGCAAGGCAAAGACACAAGATCCGACCCGACTATTGGCCTCTTTAAGGCCCCTTCATAAAAATGGTAATATATGGAATTTACCACACATGATTGGGTAAAGAAAGGAGCCCCCTCAAGGCCATCAACTTTTCTTACCACATCTAACACCCAAGGCATAAGGGAGTCATATATGACCATTTTGGGTGTAGGGTTGAGAATTTTGGTATTTTGCTTGTAGTGATCAAGGAGCTCAAGCAAATACCGGGACATCGAATTCCTTAGACGACTAAGATAGGCGGCTAAATCACGCTTATCTGGTACGTCTTCATAGCCATCAAAGATTTGGATAAAATCGAGGGAGAAAGGATGGTGCTTATTTTCGAAGGATGTTCTTTTCGAAATGCTAGAGGGCACGAGCACGGTTACCTTAAGGCCTTTGTAGGCTAAGCGTTTTGCGAATTGGAGAATCGGGTTTATGTGGCCTTGAAGGGGGTATGGCAGTACTAGAACATGAGCTCCATCGCTTGGTACTCCATGGCTGTTATGTGCTTCCATCACAAAATTATAGTAGGAATGTAGGATGTATGAAACTTTTTGGTTTTGAGAAGTAATGCTTTGATTTTGTAGCTTTATTTGCTTATATATGTGTGTGTATATATATATATATCATGACAATTATGGGTGGAAATAATAATTCTGTTACAATGTATTAGTACTCAATAATGCTATGGCTAGTTTGGACGAAGTAGACATTAGATAAGACAGAGTAATGTGAATCATGACGCAGCTTTTTGGGCAAAAGAAAATAGCAATACGGAAGTTGGTGTACTAATGGAAAGCAATAACTAAGCGCAGATAATGATGGGAATTAAAAGTGCATTTTAGGTGTCGTTTGGATTCACTCGGAAAGTCGAAATTCCCATAAACTTGCAAATTCTAGAAATTTAGAAAGTATGAAAATTGGAGAAATTTGTTTGGATTAACAAGGGAATTCAATTCCCATGAGAATTTCTACTTACCTAGCCCCCCTAGGTAATTAAATTCCTACACTTTGGAGGAATTAGAAATGCCTAGGAATTTCCAATTCCTACACTTTAGGGTAACCAAACAACTCATGCTAATTCAATTTATAGGAAAATAAAATTCCTATGGATTTTGAGGGTAACCAAACGACCCCTTAGAGTTTGTTTGGCCAAACTCTAACTTCTCCAGAAGTGCTCCTCAGAAACAGTTTATGAGAAACAGTTTCTGGAGGAGGACCTCTAAATTAGAGTTTCTACTTGTGATGAACAAATTTACACTAGAAATGCTTCTCATAAACCAGAAATAGTTTCTCAGTTTTGTGTGTTTGGCCAGTTTCCAGTTTCCTGTATCTAGAAACAGTCCAGAAACACTTCAGAAGCTTGGCCAAACACACCCTTAGAGCAACTTCAATGAGTTTATAGTTTTGTCATGACATGTAGGAGAGATAAATGTTTCAACCTGATTTCTTAAACTACACTATATCTCAAACAATGGCAAACCACAATCGTTCTAGTTTGGAAATAAGTTATTAAGATACAAAATAATCCATTTTCTTAAAAAAAAAACAATTTTCTGATTTTCTTATTTAGTCTCAAGCAATGTTGCATGGGGGAGCAACGTAACCTGCAAAACTACATGTTCATATTTTACTCCAACGGTACATGCTACTTATGTCACCACTCACTAGCTTGTCATGCTAAACTAAAAAAAAAAAAATCACCATCACAGTCATGTCAAGTGCATATTGTTCAATGTTCACGTGGCTGGAGGAGATCGAAATTGTAAAACTCATGATTAAAATTCTAATGTTGGTAAATTATACTCTCTCCGCCCACGTTTAAACACCCCGCTCTCTTTTGCACAAGTACTTAAGTATTTCGGAGTTGTTTATATTTGTTTGAGATAATGTGTAATCAATATATATATATATATATATGCCGTTGATTAGATATGCAGTTGTATCAACTCTACTTGGTTCTCCCTCAATGTTAATGGTACCTATCATGACTTTTTTAAAGAGGAAAGAAGGAACAGATAGGGTGACCCTTTATCACCCTACATATTTGTACTTGGAATGGAGATTCTTTCGAAATATCTGAGGAAAATGCATCTCCACCTCAGTTTTCATACCATCCTAAGTGCTCTAGAATCAGGCTTTTCCACCTGATTTTTGCAGATGACTTGATGATCTTTGTGAGGGGAGATGTACCTTCTGTAAAAGCTGCAACTTTATGTCTTGAGAAATTTGCTAAAATTTCAGGATTACAAGCCAGTCATCCAAAGATTGATATATACCTAGGAGGAGTTAGTCAAGAGGTTCGACAGGCAATTCTAGAGATAGATCTGGCTTCAATGAGGGAGGGTTTTCTTTCAGGTATCTAGGATATATACCCACTCAGCAACACGAAACTGAAATCAGACATGTATGCTCCTCTCATGGGAAAGATTCAAAAAGCCATGCTTCGCTGGAACTCTAATAATCTCTCTTACTCAAGGAAGATCCAACTTATCAACTCAATGACATTTGGGATGGAAAACTATTGGGGAGCATGTATGCTTCTTCCTAAAGGGTTAATTAGCTCCATTCTTTTTGGTGAGTATTGGTTGATATTATAGAAACACACACCATCACCTCCGACTTCATTGGATCATAAATCTTTAACCAGACTATATTTTACAAATGGAGAGGAAAGTTCATTGTCTTAACTTTCCAACGATATATTATAAGTGTTGGAAAATATGACTACTGTGGGCGAAATAACAATGGAAATGAAAGAATCGGAAAAGCTGTGGCGTGACCGAAATCACCGAATGAGAAGCAAATTCGCCCCGACTACGGTACAACCGGAATATGGCGTTGCCCCCCAAGGTAACACAACGCTTCTCTAAGGTGTGCACTCACCCGAGAGAAGTGGAAATCAAAAACGTACCCGGAATCAATGGAAACAGAGAAGAAGAGAAGAGAAAGTAATGAATTTCTGTGTGTCGAAAAAGAGCACAGAAAACGTCCTTTTAAGGACTGAAAATAGTAATGGAAATGAAAACGTTTGAATTGATTATGGGAGTGATTGTAGGAGTAAAAAGAGGGATTTAATCCGGAAATAAAACCAGCAATTATGGAGGAACGGATTTCTCGAAATAATCCGTTATACAATGAACCCGGACGCTCGTAAGTTTGCGAAAGAAACGAACATCGAGCGCGAGCAAAAGGTCAGCCCCACCACGCCGCGCACGTGCCACGAGCCGAGCCGGCCGGACGGCGGCGGCGCGCGCGTGGGGAGACCATAGTCTTCCCTCCATAACTAACTCAAACACTCCTAACACTCACCCATATATATACCCCCAAAAGTTTATCTAAAATTTCAATGTGGGACAAACAAAACAAGTGTTTCCCAAAGAAGCTCAAAAGCCTTTGCATTACTAACAATCCCCCACTAATGCAAAGGTGTAGCAAGAAAATTGATTCCGAGTATAACAAAGGTTTGACACTTTAGTGTTGGTGAACGTGTCTTGAACCAACACGTAGTAAAGCTAGGATACTCTCTATCAAGTGAGTGAAACCAGTCTTGAACTCCTTGATTCAAGAGAAGAGCCTAACAGCACGCATCGCACCAAAAACCGTTTCGAGTTCCGTGATATTCTGACAATAAAAACAATAGCCAAAATACCTTGGGATGCTTATGAGTATTTATAGGAAGACAGCCCTAGTCTTCCATAGAAGGTGGCTAACCCTTCATACTCACGTAGGTGATTTCATCATGTCTATTTCAATATAGACCACCCAAAACAGGGATATGAAATCATTAAGAACAAAGAATGTTCAACCTCTCATAATACAACGATGAATCTATCAAGTCCGTCTCAAAGGACCACCCAACAAGTAGGGCTATAGATTCATTAAGAACAATAGCTCAATCTTCAAATACACAGTCATAGGAATGGGTAAAGTGTATAAAATATGAGTCTTTCCACAGTTTCGTTTGACCACTAGACCTTGGAAGTACAAGATCCCAGGGATCCACTGTGAATTCCTCAACCAACGGGCTTTAGCCCCATTCCCCTCGACGAATCTAGAACCAATCGCCTATTAAGTCCTTTTGTTAAAGGATCAGCAATGTTCCTCTCAGATTTGACGTACTCCGTCGCTAGCACGCCGTTTGTATAAGCCGTCTCACGGCCTCATGCCTAATGCTTATATGTCTTTTCTTACCATTATACACATCATTTTTAGCAACACAAATCGCAGATTGCGAATCACAATGTAGAGACACCGGCGGCGTAGGCCGCCCCCACAAAGGTATATCTGCCAGTAGGCTCCTAAGCCACTCAGCCTCTTGCCCGGCTAAGTCAAGAGCAATAAACTCTGACTCCATCGTAGACCGAGCAATACAAGTCTGTTTTGCAGACTTCCACGAGATCACTGCACCCCTAAGAGTGAATACATAGCCACTAGTGGAGCTCACCTCATCATTGTCGGCAACCCAATTAGCATCACAATAACCCTCTAATACACATGGATAACCTACAAAATGTAGTCCCCAATCCATAGTACCTCTAAGATATTTCATCAACCGATAAAGAGCATTCCAATGCTCATTGGCTTCATTGGCTGGGTTATGTGTATACCGACTAAGTCTACTAACAGCATAAGCAATATCAGGCCGAGTATAGTTCATAAGATACATTAAACTCCCTATTATTTTAGCATATTCTTCTTGAGACACACTAGAACCTCTGTTCTTCTTTAGGTGTATGCTAGGATCATAAGGGGTTCTCACTGGCAAAACATCAAAGTGATTAAACTTCTTTAACACTTTCTCTACATAATGTGATTGAGACAAGGTGAAACCATTGTTAGTTTTAGTTACTTTAATTCCAAGAATTACATCTACCTTACCCATGTCTTTCATTTCAAAACGAGAGGAAAGAAACCTTTTAGTTTCATCAACAACACTCATATGTGTACCAAAGATTAACATATCATCTACATATAAGCAGATTATCACACAATGATCATCAAACATCTTAGTGTACACACAAGCATCTGATCCATTCACAACAAAACCAAAACTGAGAATAGTTTTATGAAATTTCTCATACCATTGTTTCGGCGCTTATTTCAATCCATACAAAGACTTCTTGAGTCTACAAACCTTATTCTCTTGTCCGTAAACAACGAATCCCGTAGGTTGCTCCATATAAATTTCTTCCTGTAAATCACCATTCAAAAACGCAGTTTTCACATCCATTTGGTGAACAATCAAATTATGCGCTGAAGCCAAAGCAAACAACGCTCTAATAGTAGCAACCTTAGTAACAGGAGAATAAGTATAAAAGAAGTCTAAACCAAACTTCTGTGTGAATCCTTTTATAACAAGCCGTGCCTTATAGTGATCAATACTACCATCGGTTCTAAGTTTCCTTTTAAAGATCCACTTACAACCTATCGCTTTACTCCCCTTAGGCAAGTCCAGAAGTTCCCAAGTATGATTACTCATAATCGACTCTATCTCACTGTTTACTGCCTCTTGCCAGAAACTAGCATCCATAGATCTCATGGCCTCCTCATACGTTTTAGGCTCATCGTCAATTAAATATAAACAAAGAATTAACTCATTAAGATTGTCTATATCATTGAGTTCTGTAAGATACGACGTTACCCAATCGGGTCCAAAACTAGTTTATGTCCTAGGTCTCTTGCTTCTTCTAAGTGGCTCAACAGGATCATTAACAACAGGTAAAGACACAGAAGAAGATGCAGAAACAGGAGTAATAGCAGTAGGACTAGTATTAGGCACATCACGGGATCTAGATTTCAAAGGAAATATATGCTCGAAAAATTCAGCATCAACAGATTCACACAAAGAACGATCAGGCAAGCGCATGAACCTATATGCAGCACTATTTTCAGCATAACCAATAAAAATCGCATCAAAGGTCTTAGGTCCAATGGTCTGACGTTTAATAGCAGGCAATCCTACTTTAGCTAGACACCCCCACACTCTCAAGTATTTAAGGTTAGGCGGGTAACCTTTCCACAGTTCATAAGGGGTTTTGTCTAGTTTCTTGTGAGGTACTCTGTTAAGAATAAAAGTCGCAGAAAGAATAGCTTCCCCCCACATATTATCGGGTAACCCAGAAGAAATCAACATCGCATTCATCATATCTTTAAGGGTTCCATTCTTTCTCTCAGCTATCCCATTTTGTTGAGGTATTCCCGGGGCAGAAGTCTCGTGTATAATGCCCTCTCTCTCACAAACACCCTTTAGGAAGGTCGTGCTATACTCCCCACCTCTATCGGACCTCACTCTCTTTATTTTCATGTCCAATTGGTTTTCTACCTCAGATTTAAAAATAAGGAACTTCTGTTCTGCCTCGTCTTTGGTTCTCAGAAGATATACCCTAGTATATCTGGAATGGTCATCTAAAAATGTAATGTAATATCTCTTACCACCCCTACTCTCCGTGTTTTTAAAGTCTGCTAAGTTCGTATGAATTAACTCTAATAATACGGTTGTTCTCAAAGTCACGGATTTAACGGATTTGGAGTGGTGTTTAGCCTCAACGCAAACCTCACATTTATCGATGCCAATTTTGTCTAGTTTAGGAAGAATATTCATTTGTCTTAAGCGAATAAGGGAGTTAAAATTCACATGTCCTAATCTAGCGTGCCAAAGATCAATAGACTCAACAATATAGGCAGAAGTAGAAGTTTTATTAGTGTCAACAAAAGTCTCCAAAACAAATAGACCACCAGACAAATAGCCCTTCCCAACATAGTCCCCATTACGGCTAAGTACAAGTTTATCAGCCTCAAAAACTAACTTAATACCAGCCTTATTCAATAAACCACCAGAAATTAAATTCCTACGAAGGGAGGGGACATAAAAAACATTCTGCAAAGCTAAAAATTTTCCAGAATTAAGTTTGAGAGAAATCTTCCCTTTACCGAGTACCTCGGCCCTGCTCGAATTTCCCATGAAGACCTCCTCGCCTTCCTTAGCATTTTCGAATTCACCAAAAAGCTCCCTATTAGCACAAAAATGTTTGCTTGTACCAGTGTCCACGACCTTCTCGGCCTTGTTCTCCACCAAATTGACCTCGGAGACCACGGCCACAATGACTTCAGTGTCTTCGGTCAAGTTGGCTTGAGGCTTGACTTGGTCGGGCTTGTTGTTCGGCTTTTGACCACCAGCACGATGATAGCACTGCCATGCCTTATGGCCAGATTTGCCACAGACAAAGCAGCCCATCTCCTTGTGTCCATTGTCGTCTTTCTTCTTCTTGAAACTGGTAGACTTGTTCTTCTGCACTCCAAAAGATTTCTGGTTCTTCTTTTGGAAGGAGCCAGAAGTCTTCTTGTTCCTGTCAAACTTAGGATAAGAGGATTCAACAATGTTAGCCTTTAAAACAGGTTCATTCCTTACATCAGTTACATTTTCTTTATCTTTAAGCCTATTAGCATCCTCAATTTTGAGATGGCTAACTAAGTCTTCAAGAGTCATGTCCTTCTTCTTGTGCTTGAGACGGTTACGGTACTCATCCCACGACTTTGGTAGCTTCTCGATCAACACATTTGCTTGGAGCACCTCGCACATGAGCATCTTCTCGGCCAAGATATCAGCAACAAGGTTCTCGTACTCATGGACTTGCTTCATGATTGGACGATCCTCGACCATCTGAAAATTGATCCACTTGCCCACCATGTACTTCTTCAACCCAGCATCATCTGCATCATACTTCTTTTCGAGAGTCTCCCAAATTGACTTGGCAGATTTGGTCTCGCAGAAAAGGTCGAAAATAGGGTCTGACACATGGCTCATTAGTTGACCACGAACAAGTTTGTCGTGTTTCTGGTACCTAGCAATCCTGTCCAACAGGGCTTGATCACTGGGCATCGGACCACTGGCGGCACTAGTGGAGGCGGGCATAGCAGGGCAGTCTTCAGTGAGAACGTAATCGACTTCGAGTTGCTCGAAGAAGATCAACAGCTTCTTGGAGTCCTGGCATTGTTCATCATGTTCACCTCCATTAAGATTACAGTAGATAAATTTGCTTCTCAATTGTTGGAAAATATGACTACTGTGGGCGAAATAACAATGGAAATGAAAGAATCGGAAAAGCTGTGGCGTGACAGAAATCACCGAATGAGAAGCAAATTCGCCCCGACTACGGTACAACCGGAATATGGCGTTGCCCCCCAAGGTAACACAACGCTTCTCTAAGGTGTGCACTCACCCGAGAGAAGTGGAACTCAAAAACGTACCCGGAATCAATGGAAACAGAGAAGAAGAGAAGAGAAAGTAATGAATTTCTGTGTGTCGAAAAAGAGCACAGAAAACGTCCTTTTAAGGACTGAAAACAGTAACGGAAATGAAAACGTTTGAATTGATTATGGGAGTGATTGTAGGAGTAAAAAGAGGGATTTAATCCGGAAATAAAACCAGCAATTATGGAGGAACGGATTTCTCGAAATAATCCGTTATACAATGAACTCGGACGCTCGTAAGTTTGCGAAAGAAACGAACAGTCAAAATATCGAGCGCGAGCAAAAGGTCAGCCCCACCACGCCGCGCACGTGCCACGAGCCGAGCCGGCCAGACGGTGGCGGCGCGCGCGTGGGGAGACCATAGTCTTCCCTCCATAACTAACTCAAACACTCCTAACACCCACCCATATATATACCCCCAAAAGTTTATCTAAAATTTCAATGTGGGACAAACAAAACAAGTGTTTCCCAAAGAAGCTCAAAAGCCTTTGCATTACTAACAATAAGCTCAAAATGAAGTTCGGAGGCGAGAGTTATGCCCATTCAAAAATTGCCTTGCGCATAGTCTCTCGACTCGAGGATTATTACCCTCAACTAGAGGAAGATCATCTCGACTCGAGGAAGATAATCTCGAGTCGAGGAGAATCGACATGACGGGTATTTTTAAGAACAAGATCATCGACTCAAGAAGTGTCTCCCTCAAGTCGAGGAGAGCGTCTTCCGGGGAAATTTCAATAACCTCGTTTTTGACCACTAGTACAAAATTCACTATAGACATGGGTAAATAAACATGGGATATATGGAAATCTGATGTCTATTAAGGAAAACCCGGTAATGAGTAAAGAATAGACATGAGTTTTTATCTAAAACCGACGTGTAATAATAGACATCGTTTTTCTTTTAGGAACCCATATCTATGATAAGAATATAGACATGAGCTTTCTTTAAAAACTCATGTCTTTTAATGGTTTTTTAAAAAAAAAAAATCTGTGCGGCGGAAATTAAAGAAAAACCTTATCTTTTTGTCTTTGACCACCTTATCCGACATTCAGATTTCTTGGTCTCAAAAAAAAAAAAAAACTTTGCTTCTACCAATCAAGAGATCAGCGACGATAAGAGCTCAGCGACGACAACAACTCAAACGCGGCGACGACAACTCCAGCGACGACAACGTCCCATCATTCTTCGGTTTATCGACGATAAGCTCAGCGACGATAATCCAGACGGCGACGACAACTCTGACGATGACGACAACTCCGGCGACGGCAACATCCCATCGTTGATGGGTTTTCCAATCAGGTCTCTTCGCCCTAATTATATTAGGATTTTTAGGTTTTACATACTGATTTAATCTTGTTGGGGTTTAGTAATTATGATTTGGTGTTGAATTACGATTTTTTCCCCCAAAACCTCAATTCATAAAAAACCCTTTCAATTTTCAATTTTGCTTGAATTATGATTTGGGTATGATGTTCGGGGTGTTGAATTATGGTTTGGGTATGATGTTCTGGGTGTTTGAAATTCAACTGTTTTGCTTAATTAGTACCAACTGTTTTTCAAAGTTGAATTATATGATTTGGGTGTTCTGGGTGTTATAAATGTTTTGCTTGAATACCAACTGTTTTTCTTAATTAGTACTACTAGATTTTGTGTAATCTACTGTTCTCAGGACTTTGATTGGATTGAGATTGTGGGAGGAGGATAATTTCGATTTACGTGATAATCTGATTTTATTTCGATTTAAGTGATAATCTGATTTTATTTCAATTGTGGGGCGTTCCATCTTTGTCTGCTCCTTCAGGCATTAGTGCTAATCATTAGAGCTTTTGCCCCTGCAATCTCTAAGAGCTTTCTTTAGGTCTGTTGGCTGCAATAATAGGTATACTCCTTGATGCACACCCAAACACCAACAACATCAGTGCAGGAACGGAGACGGTTCAGCAATATACACAGTGTTGAATTTGCTATATCTTTCGAACTATTGATCATCTGATCCTAAAGTATATTTTATTGGATTTCTAGCTTTCTGAACTTGAATTTTAACACAAGTTTCATCCAATTCCCTCATCTATAGAAAGAGATTTTAATATTCAAAGTTCAGACCAGAAACCTGAAATTCTTCTTTAGTTCCTACCTGACAGCCTGATTAAAACATGAACTGCAACTTCTTCAGAAATATTTTTGCCTTAATTCAAAAACTATAATTTAGATTAATCTCTCAGCTTTCCGAAAAGGTATGGCACATAAAAATTGACCTTCGTTTGAACCTCCTAAGAGGCTCTCAAAACCGAGCCTGAAATTGCTCTACTTCGCAATTGGCTTTTGTTTAGGCTTTGATTATGCATCACTCCTCTTTAGAAGAAATAATCAAAGTAATCATGTGATGAAGAAAGAAATGTATCCGGTTTTTATTTCAAGTCCAAATTATATCTAGAACTCAAGTAGTGAGCATTTCAATTCTGGTGCACATTTGACTCAAGCTACAGGTCAGTTCTGACCTGATAACAGAAAAATGTGCATAACTTTTGATCTCGAATGATTTTTTGGGTAAATCTTGTTCGGGCAGATAGCTAAGATCTGTAGCTACACAGTGATATGTCATTGACAATCTAAAAGTATCGGAGTTGAAAGTTAAAGCCCCTGAAAGTCAGAAGTAGTGCACTGAAAGTAATTACTTAATCTGAAAGTCAGAGTAGTACAAGAACTTGAAAGTTTCTTTGTTTCTTTGAGCTTTATTTTTTTGGTCGTGTAAGTCTAAATGAAAGGCAGACTTTTTGTTTGTTTAAAATAATATCATTACATCGTTTGAAATTTCTAGCTATTACATTAGATCTTTTAGAAAAGGTATTAGTTGCGTTTACGACTTGAATTGGTTACTGTAAGATCACTTGTTTTACTTTTTTTCTGTTTTCTGCCAGGTTCTCACTCTTTTAAATATGAGTCTTTTGTATGTAGTTGTGGTATTTACATGCTTGATGTTGTGAAAATAGGTCTTTATCGAATAATATGCAAGTATTCTTGTTGTAAACATGTGTGATGCCTAAAGATCTCTACTTGTGTTTTGTGTATCTTATATTCTAACATCATTTTTTTCTTCTTTTCCAGTGTAATTGCAAGTCAGGGATTTCAGAATGTGGTTATTATGTCATGAGATATATGCTAAAAATCGTTGCTCGTTCTATCCATACACGATCCATATATGAGGTGGATATCTCTATTTTACATAAAATTCCGCGAACTACAACTAAATCTACTATATGTTACAACAGGTGATATATCATTTTGTAACACATTCTAAATGTATAAATTTTCAGCAATTTCAAGACACAACGACGTACTCTCAAGAAGACATTGATGAGGTTCGAGATTTATGGGCAAACTATTATCTTAATGTTTAGTTCGGCATAAATAGGGCACAACAATATTGTAGTTCTTTGTTTGATGAGCTGTGTTGGGGCACACCAATAGTATTGTAGACTTGTAGTGGTATACGTACATGAATCTCTAGGAAAGAAATATGTATGGATGATTTATGTTGGGGAATTGAAAGACACATATTGAATGAAATTGGGTTGTTTGAATGAATTTTGGTTGTTTTTGAGCAAGTTTATGTATTGTTGTGGGTTTTATGTATATTGCCCGGGTAATATGCTGTTGGTTTTATAAAAAAAAAATTGCATTTTTAGACGTGGGTTTTTCTAACAAACACACGTCTATATATGACATATACATGTCGGTTTTCAGCAAAGTCCGATGTCTATATCAATAATAGACATGGGATTTTTAAAAGACTGATGTCTATGGTCAGTAATAGACATGGGATTTTTAACTAAATCCGATGTCTGAGGTCTGTATAGACATGGGATTTTTTAAAAAATCCCATGTCTATATAAGTTATAAACGTGAGACTAAAAACCCATGTCTATCTGTTTTTAATAGATGTCAGTCAACTTAACGTCGAGACCATATCCGACGTCTATTATCAAAAAAGTCCGACGTCTATGGTCTGTTTTGTAGACGATTTTTCTTGTATTCTTTTGACTTTTGTCTTCTATTGTTTTGTACTTATATTAAATAAATGGGCATGAACCCCTCAAGAATACCTATCACTTTTCATATTATATTTCATCTAGTTTTCATTTAGAGAGAGATTCTGTTCAAAAACCAGTGATTTTATTATGGTGGCTAATCCCAAAATTAGTGTACTAATTAGTATGGAAGGCAATCTGTAACAGCACGAACCACCGTTCATCGCAACACAACCCAATAAGATGGGAAGTCACCCCTTAGACCCGAATATCCTCTCATGGGCTCTAAAAGGTGAAGGCCTTGTTGGTAGTATGATGGTAGGAATCTATTATAAACTGATCATATGAGCTTTATTTTCCCAATGTGGGACAAACCAACTCCATAATCCACTTTCCAAATTCCGTAGTGTTACAAACTCCCCCACTTAGAGAACGCGACGTTCCCGTCGCGTCTCGACCATTCCATACTAACATCAACACAGGTCCAAGACCTCCCCCGCTAGACGGTTGACCTGGGCCTTGCCCCAGCACTCATCACGTGGTCGCAGGGTTGCTCTGATACCATATCTAACCGCCCGAACCACGGTTCGTCGCAACACAACCCAATAAGATGGCAAGTCACCCCTTAGGCCCGAATATTCTCTCATGGGCTCTAAAAGGTGAAGGCGTTGTTGGTAATATGATGGTAGGAATGTATTAAAAACTGATCATATGAGCTTTATTTTTCCAATGTGGGACAAACCAACTCCATGATCCACTTTCCAAATTCCGTAGTGTTACATAATCCCCTTCCTATACTCTTGGTGTAATCAACATAATTCATCCTATGTATTTGTAAGATTTATTCTCTCTAATTTGCCTTTAATATAATTGTAATTAATTTATTGTACTTCAATGCATGATTTATCCTTGTTTTCTCTAATTAGCTACTAGATTATACTTGTCTATTTCATTTGCTTGGTTGATAATTGATGGTATTTGATTATTAGCCTAAAAGGAAGCAACTTTCACATGATTAGTGTATGGTTATGACTAACTTATGATTGGATAATTCATTAGACAACTAATAGATTTGATTTGATTACTGTCGCGGTTGTGGCTAATTAGATACTAATTTGGGTTGTTCATAATCTTTTATTAATCCTTGTTCTTCATGCCTTTGGTTGTGATTTGTTTGAGTGGTTACTAGACAAATTAGGACTAAAAGGAGGGAAATTTGGTAGCGGTTTCTCAAATTTCCCACAAAACTGGATTAATTGGTTAAAACCGGGATTATCTATGAATTGGTATAATTAGAGACAGATAAAACTTGCTGTATTAGGGTGTTAGATTAGATTATCACCGAGGGTCGCCTTAGTTAATTTGGTATATCGTTTATTTCTCTTTTAATCAAACTTCAAACCAAAATCCACCATTTCATTGTTTTATTTCTTTTGTTTTGCTTTTTCCACACTAAAATTGCACATTAGACTTTTGCTCTTCCTCGTGTATTCAATACCCACTTACCCTTGGTAGTTAGCTTGCTATAGTGGTAATTTGACTAAATAACGACTTATTAGCTGTCAGTAGCTTTATGGCCACCATATATTTCATTTGGCAAGAGCGAAATGCAAGACTGTTCGCGAATAATGAAAGAACCACAGAGATTCCGATCAACTAAATTAAATTTGTTGTTAGTGTAAGAGTTTATTTCCGTATGCGGAATTGTAACTTAGAGGAGGTAGTAGATAGCTTAACAAAATAGGCTGCGTCTTGTAGTGGTGTTATTTTGTAAGACGTTCTTTTATTTTCCCCGTATGGATGAATAAAAGCACAAAAGTTTCTTGCAATATGTAAACGATTCTTTTTTCGTGGTCATTCAACGCGTTTAGAGACTTTCGAATTTATTTAGATCGAGCTTTGTAATCTTTTATTTTACAATTTTAGGTAAAGGATATATGACTAGTTATAAATAATAAGATGATGATATACGTTTTGGGAAACAATAAGGTGATGACAAGATGATACCATACGCTTTGGGAAAAAATATATTGTATTGGGAAACAATAAGATGATACTATACGCTTTGACAAATAATATATTGATACTATACGTTTTTGGAAAAGATGGATAAACATAAAAATGGAAAAACTTACAATGAGATTATACGTGCATGTTTTCTATTATCCTTCCTGAACAAGCGTTAAGGAATTTAATTATGGCAACTTGGGATATAAAAATAAGTAATTAAATTATGATTACCGCTCAACTATGTATTATCCAGTAATAATCAAGTAAATTATGTACTGACATTATAGTGAAGAGCGGTATGTTGTTGGTTAATAGATGCAGCTTGTGTAATAGAGAAATGGAAGATCACCAGCACCTCTTTTTCAATTGCACTATTCAGCTGAAGTTTGGAGTCGCATTCAGCATTGGATTGACATTAAAACTGGTAGGGATAGTCTGCAAGGAAATCTGAAATGGTATAATGCTCATGTGAAAAGGAGACATTGGAAGAGTAAATGGTCGAGATGTAGTATTGTTGCCACAATCTACATGTTATGGTATGAGAGGAATTGTAGGGTGTTTAGAGAGGAGCACAATATAGATTGGTTGGTTTGCAAAATTAAGTATTATGTGTGCATAAAGATCTAGAGTCATCTTAAAGGGGTTGTAAATGAGTGATAGATTTCTCATCTCCTTGAGAACTAGTGGTTTTAATGTTTTTGTAAGCTCTTGCTTTTATTCCCTATATGGAAGAATAAAATGCCAATAAATTTTGCTTGCAAAAAAAAAAGTATATACTCCCTCTGGTCCAAATTAAACTTCCCATCCTCTTTTTTAGTTTTTCAACTTTGTCTTCATCATTCCCAAACTATTACGCTTTTTGTCGAGTGAATAAAGGGAGGCAATATGAAGATGTTGGTGATAATTAGATTTTAAACTTATTTGCTAAATGAATTATCAAGAATTATTTATTAGTTTTCCTTTTGAAGTGCGCAAAAGGGAGCGGGAAGTTTAATCTGGACCGGAGGGAGTAGAGGTTGTTTAAATTCTAAATTTATTAGAAAATTTCATTTGTGAAAAGAGTTATTTAAACCGTGCAACGCACGAGTTGAAAACTAGTTTATTTATATCTATGAAGATAATAGGTGATTTTTTTATAATTTTTCAAGGTGACAGGTTTTTTTATTTATTTATTTATTAGTATTATTGGAGATAATTGATGATTTGTTTATTATTTTTGGAGACATTGGAGTGGATAATTGGTGGTAAAAACTTACCCCATTTGGAAAGTTTAGAAATGGGGTGTTAAAACTTTGACATCAGGAAAAAGAATAAGGGATGTTTAAACACAGACGGAGGGAGTATTAAGTTTTTGGAGTAAAGCACTAAAATCTAGTAACGCTTTTCAATTGCCTTAATGTATGAAAACTAATATGATGGTTTTTTTTAGAAAGCTAACCGTACAAGAGAAGAATAGTTAGGTAACCCTTCTCTCCAGGGTATCACCTAACTTATCAGAAGAAATAAAATCCAAAAAATAAGGATCAGTAAGACATAAATTAGGGCGGGTCACCTTCCTAGGGATTAAGGATAGAGTGCTCTAAGGAAGCTAGCCTATCAGCTGCATGATTAGATTCTCGAAAGTTGTGAGTAATCGACCATCGCTTGAAACTCCCCAAGATACTTTGATTATCCTTCATGATGAATTCAAGAGTCCATGAAACTTTGTAACGACCCAAATCTACCTGGATGATATTTAAATTGTCACCCTCAATAATTACATCTTCGAACTCACGCGCTCTAGTTATAAAATGCCGGCTCAGAGGGCTTGAGCTTCAGCTAAGATATAGAATACCATCCCAAATAAAATGCACGACCGTCTAGGAAAGTTTTCGTCGAAATTGCGAAGAAGGAAACCAGCTACTGCGAGGTTGGTGCGAATCGAGCCATCGAAGTTGATTTTGATGACTCCGGGAGGAGGAGGAAATTATCTGACTTGAAAAGGGGATGGAGCGGAAGGAATTGTCGGAGAAAAGAGAGGGGGAGAGAAGAGGTCAACATCATTCTGAACATGCTAAAGGGTCCATTAATTTGAACATGATTAAAATAACTTTGTTCCGATTTTTCCAAATACTCCAAATAAGAAAGAAAATCTTACAAATTAAAAGAGGTATTTGCTTGATTTACCTAAGTTATGAAACATGGAATGAATTGAGGAGAAGTTAGGAGTAGAAATCCAACTCCTACATCATGGGTGACTCCATACATTCCTAGTAAAAAGACATAAAAGAAAGAGATGATCTGCTGTTTCAATATGCCCGAAATGCGATTATGCAGATTTTGTCTAGTTGGAAAGCCATTGAGAAGCAATTGCCAACAAAAAATTTGAAGTTTAGTGGGGCCGGAGAGGTAGCTTCCACATCCACTGGAATTCCCATTCTTGTGAAACATCACTGAGGCCATGGTCAAGCCACGTCGCAGACTTAACTAAGAACTGCTGCCCATTAGATGTGCGTAGACACCAAATTTTGTCTCACCTTTTTTATTTCATTTTTAATAATCTAATTCTATTTTCTAATTCTATTTTACTTTTTTTCATTTCTATTCGTTTATATTTGTGAATAAAACGATTTTCCAACAATTTCAATTTCATCATTTTTCCTATTATTTTTATAAATTTCGAAAATCACATTCCAGTATTCTATAAATTAAACATTTCAAGGAAAAAAAACTAATTTTTAATAAATCTCATGATAAAGTGTTAGCATATGATTGAAGGGATGCAGAAAATAAGACAGATAATAAGTGAGACAGGCGATCCCATATAATTGTGTTTGAGCTCTATGCCTCTATTTACCTCTGCCATTCTATAAGTCTCTTCCCCTTAGTTCCTTTTAGCGTACAAGTCATTACAATTACAAGTCTTGAGTTCTTTTTTTTTTCCTTCTTTTAAACAAGTCTTGAGTTCGTTACCGTCTCTCTCAATTGTTCCAATCGGTAACACATCTAAAAGTACGAAAGTAGAAGGGCAAAAACACAAGTTTTATAAATTATCAAGAACGACTTTGCATGCAGACCTGATTGATTTGTTTAAACTAATCTAAAACTTATTGAAGCATTAACTAAATTTTGCGGAATTAACGATTACAACCAGCTAATCAAAACTAATTATAATTTGTTGAAATAAAGTAATTGGATTTGATGTAAACAAAGGCTCAAATATATAAACATATGATCTTTGTAGAATACATAATGATGACATAAAACGGCAACCACGAAAATGGGGTACATTATTCGCCAAATAAATTAAACTAAGTATAAATGCCGAGAGCTCGATATAATTTGCGGTTAACAAATTTGTTCTAATTAAGAGTTTGATATCTCGGATACAAATTGACAAACATTCTCTTCGGAAGACCCACCTTCGCATACAGCTTTCTTTGCCAAATCCTTCCACATTTTAGCATTCTCAAGAAATTCGAGCCTTTTCTCCCCTACCATAACTTCATTTATACGAGCCACAACTTCCTTCCTCTTCACCACCCCTTTCTCATCAACTTTCACTCTCACCCCCACTTTCCAAACACCCTCAACTAGCTTCGCATCCATCGGTTGATCCGTCCATTGGGGCATCCCTACCATAGGCACACCTAGAACCAATGCCTCTAAAGTCGAGTTCCAACCACAATGCGTAAAAAAGCAACCTATCGCCTCACTAGCGAGAACCTCCAGTTGTGGACTCCATGTCACAATTAAGCCCTTGTCTATATTTTCGTCAATGAACTGTGTCGGAAGCTTGCACATCTCGGTAGGTCGAACGACCCACAAGAAGTTGCAATTACATTCCTTCAAACCATAGGCCAATTCTTCCATTTGTTCGAATGATAGACAAGCCATGCTACCAAATGAGACGTAAACTACGGACCTAGGAGGCTTGTTGCTTAACCAGCTAGTGCTCGGTGAGGAGTCAAGTTTGTATAGATTGAGTTCGTAGTTTTTGTCAAAGTTGCTACGATTATCCAAGTAAAATGATGGAACTGTTGGACCGATTGTTAATAGGGGGCGACATTCTTTTGACATTGCATCAACTACCTAATTAAGAACAAATTACAATCCATATCAACTACACGCACGTATAAACGTTGATAAATATAATCTTAGGAAAACTTGTGCACAGTTAACACGTTGACCTAATGACCAAATTGGTTAGTTTTTCAACAGCACAAAAAAAAAAAAAAAATTCCACATTCATTTGTTGAGTACAAAGTTTAAGATTTTAACAACCTTACGTCTCGTATGATCTAACTTAAAAAAATGAAATTATTTGGATTCAAATTTTATAAAATATAAGATCAACAATACATATCAATTCTCATACCTATAAACTAGGTGGAACAGACACGCTTGTCAAGTGTCGTGTCTGTGTCCAACACCGTGTCACGCCTGAAAACTGTGTTTGGTTTTTTATTTAATTTTAGGAAACAGACTCGGTTTTTTTAAATTGCACATGAACCGGACACAGACCAGACAGCTGACACAACACAAAACTACGTTATTTTGACAAGTTTTTTTAAAATAACTATTTTTTCTATCTCCTATTTTAAATACACTAACCGGTAGCTCAATTAAATGTCTTACTTCTCTATCTCTTTCTGTTTCCCATATTTCTGCTTCGAACGGCTCTTCCACCTTCGACTGGCACCGCCTTAGCAGACCTCCTCTATCCGACGTTTGATAGACGCCCTACCGTTACCGCTCCACCTGCACCCGGCCGCACCAACCCCACCTCTACCTATCCGTGCACAGTTCGCGTATTTGAAAAAAATATGCATTCTTAATACTTATTATTTTTTGTTTTTTGCCGTGTCCGTATCCGCTAAATTTCAAATTGCCGTGTCACGTATCCGTATCGGTGTCCGTGTCCGAGTCCGTATCTGTACTACCTAACCTATAAATGATTGTAGATTTGTAGTTTTGTTATTTTTCTTAGACGTCATAGATGTCAAGTCTTGTTATTGGTACTGATCATGAATTCATGATTAGTCTAAATTAGGCATGAGCATCAATCCAAGACCGTATTGAATCAAAGACCAGAGTTCAAATTTTTCGGGACCAAGCAACGGACCAACTGAACCAAAAACATTCCAAATTTCTTGGACCTAGCGAGAACCAGACAGAAATTAATTCATTATGGTCCGTTTTTTGGTCCACCGAAATTTTCTCTTTAACTAATTAACTATCTTATTTATACTACTACTCCCTCCGCCCCCCTTTAAACACCCAATTTATTTTTTCTTGTGGATTAAGGTGGTATGGTTTATTTATTATTGTTGAAGATAATGGGTGGTTTATGTATTGTTGTTGAAGATAGTGAGTGATTTGTTTATTATTGTTGGAGATAATGGATGGTTTGTTTATTATTTTTGGATACAGTGATTGGTTTGTTTATTGTTTTTGGATATAGTGGAGGGTTGATGTGTGATGAAAACTTATCCCATTTAGAAAGTTTTGAAATGGGGTGTTTAAATAAAGACACTCCAAAAAGAAAACTGGGGTGTTTAAAGGGGGACGGAGGGAGTATATATTAAAAGATGTGTTAGAGGTAACAACTACATTCACCGGTTTCACTAGACCATCTGTCGTGCCACGCACGTGTCATATCCCTTTGAATTTCACTTAAAATAATCATTTAAAATGTCTTGTAGATGGACACTCCATCCATGCTGATATATAAGTGACTTTTTTACATATCTTTAATGGTCAAAATTAAAAAAAAAAAACATTAATTCACGTAGTATCCTCGTGTTTTGCCGATTTGCACGTGATAGTCAATGTTTTGCAAATTTGTACAAAATATATTAGAGATTTAACTATTTGCACACGGTACCTTAAATTTAACCTTTCTATTAACACCGTCATTTAGAAAACAAAAAAAAAACAGGTTATTTCACGTGATACCAAGTGGCCGGTCAGTGCACAAAGTAGTTAACAACTATCCGACAATTTTTTTAAAATATTAATTCTATAATTTATTTAACAAATTAGTTATCAATTAACCGACACATCATCACTTTCCGGAAAAATCTAACGGAAGATAGCATATGGGTACCATGTGCACGAAGTAGTAACTTCAGGGGTAACATGTGCACAAACTTGTCAAGTTGGCTAAAATGTGCAATGTGTTAAAATTCGAGGGTATTACGTGAATTTTACGAAAAATGATTGTACTGTTTCCAAATCAAATTATTGTCATCTTGCACTTAACTTAACTATGATACCTGTACGACTTTTGTACCCTCTTTCTGAAAGATTAACAAATCATTCTTGGTAAAACTTAATTCGCATAACTCCGTAGTAAAGTAGGTTTTAATAATATACTCTGTATTGAGATAGGCTTGAACAAAGCAAACCAATTCAATCAGCCCAGTTTGAAATTAAACATATCATGAAAATATGAAATTACAATCAATCATACTTTAGCCTTTATTAATTAATTAAGACATCAAAGCAAGGAAATTAAGATTATGGTCGATTTTTAGAACTAGTGGACACCAGCTATCCTCTTTTGGCTACGCTTGGTTGCTCCTTCACTTGTTTGTGATACGATTCAATAGGCTGCATAAGTTTAAGATATGCATGTAATCATTTTGGTTTTGGATTCTTGTAGCTACATTATTTTTGGCTTGACATAAACTAAGAGTAAGGCTATTTGTATATGTCATATACATCATTAAATATATATGGGGGTAATTTGAGTATTTTTTTTGCTTATGTGTGGTAAAATTTAGGAGAGATAAATGAAAATTTGGTGGGATATGTGAGAGAAATATGATCCATATACACTTGTAAGTGTATATGGATATACATATTGGATGTACATATAGCCTTTTTCATAAACTAATCGCTATCACGACTCACGAGTAACCTCGGACCACTCTATCTCTTCAACCACTACATTATTTTTGGCTTTACATAAAATAATCGCTACATTATTCTTGTAGTTATTTCAATTCAAACTGGGGTGACGAAGTTCAACCAAGCACATCGTTCCAGAAATCGACACAATTAAAGAAGTGGACCAAACTTGACTTTAATGAAGCACACAAGAGTGTAATTATTTGAAGAAGAAAAAAATCATGAATTAAACTTGCCATGCATGGATCATGTCATGAAAAGGTCTATATCAGAAGATAATCTTTAATAAATTCAAAACCACCTAAGTAAATTTATCCTTTTGTGGTTAAAGCTGACTTAATTAGCAAGTGTATAAAACCATAACTATACCTGTTAACCGGTACTAAAATTGGTTTAGTGGCCCCTATCATTTTTCAAATATATACAATGCAATAATAATGTTGTACACATACGTTAGAAAATTCTAATGTTATTAATAGAAAAGGTTTGAAATTATCATGCATGATTGGTAATTACCTTGTTCTCCAAATCATAGTAGGTATTGACGAGCACAAAATCAGCTTTATCCAAATTGCAATTTTGGTTCAAAACCAACTTCAAGTATGCCGGATATATCCCTGGTGAGCCAAGGAATGACGGTAAATCTCCAACCTCGAACGGAGGCAACCCTGGAATTTGAACCGGTGTTGAAAGAACCGGCGGCAAAGGTAACTTCTTATGGTGAAACAAGTAATAAACATAATCCACCGTGCATGCTTGGGTAAAAAAAGCAGCCCCAAAAATACTATGTTCTCTTGCAACATCTAGAGCCCAAGGCAAAAATGAGTCGTACACTAGACAAGTTATTGGGTGCGACGTACCATTATAAGCCTCAATAATTTCACCTATTGAACTTGAACCAAAGGCCTTAAGCCGGCCGATGTATTCCTCGACGCTCTCGGCCTCGGAGAATCCACCCTCGTCGTAGCCATCAGATATGGTTACGACCCTCACTTGACCGTCGGAGGGAGGTTTCACGGTGTCGAATATGTAAGTAGTGATTGCTAGGGAAGCCGTGACACCCTTGGAGACCAGACGTTTACAAAATTGTAACATTGGGTTTATGTGTCCTTGACTTGGGTAAGGCACCGCGAGAACATGGGCGGTTCCATAATTGTTTCCCATTTCACTAAATCTCTGCTATATATTTTATTCCGCAATCACCTACTCAACTTCATGTGTGTATATATATATATATATATATATATAGAGGTCAGAAGTAAAGTTATGTCAGAAGGTCAGAAATAATCTCAGCCACACATCTTGATAGTTCACTAACTCTCATAACTTTGGTTGCTCCGTAACTCCAGTAACTATAGCACATAACTCCAATAACTTTGCAACTCTAACTTAACAATATTTGACTAAAATACGTAACTTCAACTTAACTCCAATAACTTCAATAACTAAAACACGTCTTTTACTATAACTCCATTAACTACAACACGTAACTATAATAACTTCAATAACTATAAAGACGTAACCCCGACTTAACTCTGATAACTTTAATAACTCAAATAACTTTAATAACTCCAATAACTTTAATAAATAAAAAATAAAAAAAAATCAGAAAAATGAACAACATTTTTTTCCTCTCTCATCCCATACCCACCACCCATCACCACCACGAACCACCTAACCACCGCCGGCCACCTTCACCGACAACCACCCCGATCCAGCCGGCCAGCACCACCATACTCGCCGTCCTACCGCCAGCCCAGCGGTGGTGCTCCCTCCCCCCAACGATCACGCTACCGCCCCCAAGACACCAATTCTCTCTCCTCAAACTCCTCTCAAACCACCACGAATTCTCCCTCCCCGGTGTTCCTCCACCCCTCCCTTGAATCTCGCCGCCTCTCCCCAACGTTCGCCGCCCCTCCCCCGCGTTCGCCGCCCCTCCCCCCAATTTTCGAATTGGAAAAAGGAGGAAATGGGGGAGAAGGAAGGGGCGTTGGCGTGTGGGAATGCCGGAGGGGACGTCAGAGTAGCCTCGCGGTGACGGATTCAGTGTCGCCGCCGGTGATGGCGGTGGTCGGGGACGGCTGTCGGCGGGGAAGTGGTGGTCGGGTTGGGTAGGGGGGGTTGGGGGAGGAGAGAGAAAAAGGAAAGGGTGGGTGTTTTTTTATTTTGTGTTTTGTATTTTTCTTTTTGTTTATAGGCTTTAATCTTGGCCCTTGATCTTAGATGGATGTATGGCTCCGATTAATTCTGACCTTCTGACATAAATTTAGTTCTGACCGGATGCAGCCCCTATATATATATGTGTGTGTATATGTAGGAGGTCGTGGGTGAAGACGTAATCACAAAATGCGTGCTATTTTGCCAAAGAGAAAGTGTTAATGTATATCCATATATATTTTTAAATGTATATCCCTAATTTCTTGTCCACATGTCCCACCATATTCTAATTTTATCTCCTCAATCTCACCACATAAAAATACAAAACATACTCATACTACCCCCCATATATGTTTAGTAATGTATATCTCATATACAAATAGTCTTACTCTTTGCCAAAGCATCTTTATCTTGTGGCCTATAGATGAAGGCCAAATAGATGATGATCATAGACCTTAGTTTCGTAAGGAGGAATAAAATTGGGGAAGATTATGGGCCGGGGCTTAATGGCCTATAGAAGCTAGTGGGATGATCACCTTCTCGCTAGCCAGAGACCGTGGCGTGGCATGTCTAGTGAAGTTTTTTTGTAACTCGACATATTTGCCTTTCATCGGCATAGGAGAAATATGTAACTCGAAAAGAAAAGGAAACTGACATACGTACTTAGCGATATTTGATGCCTCATTCATTGAGAAATACCGATATGCGAACAACTTTCATATTGGACAAATAGAAATAATAGGGAAATCCACCACTGATCAAGAGATCAAACCTCACGAATGAACCAATAAAGAACTCATAATGGAGTTAATAAAACCTCACAAAGGAACCCAAGATGATCTCACAATAGAGACAAATAACCTCATAAAGGAGTCACACTGATCTTAAAATTGAGCTAGATAAACCTCACAGAGGAGTCATAAAAGACTACCTCACAATGGAGACAAAGAAAAAGTGCATGAAAGCAATCAATGGTGAGAATTTCATTATACGAAAACCAAAGGAAGCCTATAAATTGATAATACGATAAACATGGGCTTACCAACGGGTAAAGAAACCGATGGTAGCCCCAAAACTAATCAAAGATGAGAGAGGCCAAGAGGAGGAGATGGTAGATTTGTTTTTAGAGTGAGGCTAGGTTGAGAGGGGAGAGAAAATGAGTAGTTGTTAGTGGTTAATGGAGCTTTTTACAACCGTTAATGATAGTAATGTTTGCGTGAACATGTAACACTACGGATTATGAAAAGTGGTTTATAGAGTTGGTTTGTCCCACATTAGGAAAATAAGGTTCATATGATCAGTTTATAATAGATTCCTACCATCATATTACCAAGAACGCTTTCACCTTTTAGAGGCCGGAGAGGATACAATTGTCTAAGGGATGACTACCCATCTCATTGGGTTGTGTTGCGACGGACGGTGGATCGGGCTTTTACAGATGGTTTGTAACACTACGGATTATGAAAAGTGGTTTATGGAGTTGGTTTGTTCCACATCAGGAAAATTCCATATAGGTAAGCTCTATCCTTAAACATTTTGGATGGAATGAGAATTGAGGGCTATATGGCATTTCCCTTAGGAATTTGGCCTGGAGAGTACCCCCATACCAAGCACGAAAAGGTATGGGGATAGGGGATCACCATGTCTTACCCCACGTTTCCCTTTGAAGAACCCTATAGCAGCACCATTTATCTTCAAGCTGAACCATGTTGAACTTATACATCCCATAACCCACTTTATAAACCGAGGAGGAAACTTCGTGGCATTAAGCATATTTTCCACAAATTTCCAACTTAGAGAGTCAAAAGCCTTTCTTATGTCCACCTTAATCAAACATGTAGGTGAGATGCATGTTTTTCTTCCCATATCCCTTTATTATACATTGAGAGACCAAAATATTATCATAGATGCACCTGCTCTTTACAAAAGCAGTCTGCTCATGTCCTATTAGCTCGAGGAAGACTTTCTGCATTCTGTTTGTTAGAACTTTACTTATTACCTTGTAAAAGGTGGTACAATATAAGCATTCTCTTGCTTTAAAAAGAGTGATCTGAGATGATTGTTGACTATGTTGAGTTTGCTTGTTTCAAGAGTTTGCTGCTTCTGAAATACTCTTCGAAAGCTTTACAGAATTCATGTTTAAGCATGTCCCATGAGCCTTGAAAAATGAAAAACCCCAGCACATGAACCATCTTATCCTGAGCTTTTCACTACAAGGAACACTTTCATTTGCGACGGAGCAAACTCGTCGCAAATCAACCAAAACTCGTCGTAAATGGTCTTCTACGACGAGAATTCCGTCCGGTCGCGAGTCGTCGCAAAAGGCTTCGTCGCAAATACTTTGCGACGAGTTTACTGTACCCCGTTGTAATAAGTCTTTTTTGCAACGAGATGTTTTTCTCGTCGTAAAAGCTCTTTTGCGACGACTTTTTCTCGTCGTAATTCTTTTTTTCCAACAACACGTAATTACACAATTTAATCTTTTTCCTCTCACGTGGACCGGTAGTATTTCGTTCTCCCGCAATTCGATCTCACTCGTGAGTATCTTAGTTAGATTACCAGGAGGTCACCCATCCTAAGACTACTCCCCATTAAGCACGCTTAACTTTGGAGTTCTTAGCACATGAGTTTCCTACATGGAAAGCCAACTTTATTTGTATGATTAATACTATCAATTTATTTAAACACTCATAGAAACCCTTAAATCTCTTAATAATCCTCAATATATGTAGTTTCGAGTATTACACGATCATTTATGACCCTAGAGCTTACTGTGATTTTTTTTATATTTTGACCTTATATCGCACAACTATCTATCAACTAATACATAGTGGTTTCAAATAGTTCAAGAAATAAGATCGAAACTTATAAAATCAATGCACTCAGTTACATTATAAATAGTTTAAAATAATTCTTGTTTATTTTCTCTACATCTTAACTCTAATTTTGAGTTTTTGTAGATTTTATTTTTCCCTTTTCAAAGAGAATTGGGTGTCATCATAAATAACTTGATTATCTACATTGAGAAACAAATTCTCGTCGCAACTAATTTATTATCTACAACGAGAAACAGATTCTTGTCATAGCTAATTAATTATCTACAACGAGAAACCAAATCTCGTCGTAGCTAATCTATTATCTACGATGAGAAACTAAATCTCGCCGTAGCAAATTTATTATCTACGACGATAAATTGACTATCGTTGTAGCTAATCTATTATTTACGACGAGAATCCGAATCTCGTCGTAGCTAATCTATTATTTACGACGAGAAATAGATTAGCTACGACGAGAAACTGAATCTCGTCGTAATATATATTTTTTTCAACGAGAAATTTGACCTTCGTAGATAATATTATTTTTTATGACGAGATCAAAAATCTCGTTGTAAAAGATACATCTTTTGCGACGAGAATCCCTTCCGGTTCTTAATCGATTATGATAGGCCAGGCTATCATTGAAATGTGAAGGGAATATGCGGATGATTTTGAGGGGGAACATGTTTGACAATCTTGAGGGGGAATATGGTTGATAAATTTCACAAAAGAGGTGATTGATCAATATTGATGCATTCATCACTGATTCCTTTGAGGGGTAACATCTTTACATGATTATCGAGGAGGCAAGCTCGATTTCTAAAATTTTTGGAAGAGCAGGTTTGCTTGAAAGGCTAATATCCTAGAGCAAACATGTCGTTGGGATCTGTGAAGACTAAGATGAAGGGAGCAACTATTCCTGTGTTGACTCCCACAAATTAAAAGACCTTGAAGGTACGCATGATGAACTTTCTTCAAGGTTGTGATTATCAACTGTGGGTGATTGTCACCAAAGGAAATCTCAAGGTCACAAAGAAGGACACCGAGGGAAATCTTGTTGTTAAGTCAGCTGAAGAATATAGCGCGCTTGATTATGGAATCCTAGAGAAGAATGCCAGAGCGGCGGCGATCTTACAACAAGCAATAGGTGAGGATGAGTTTGATCGAATATCTTCAAAGGACACTGCAAAGGGTCTTTGGGATGCCATTGAACTTATTTATGAAGGAACCACAGAGGTAAAAAGGTCTAGAATTGATTTACTTCCTCCCCAATATGAGATCTTTAAAATAATGGATAAAGATGAGACAATAAAAGAGATGTTCACTCGGTTCAAGAAGATCGATCACTAATAAACTCAAATCTTTTGGTAAGTCATTTAGCTCAGAATAATTGGTTAGAAAAATCCTCCGTAGTCTCACTAGGAATTGGTTGGCCAAGGTGACAACCATCAAAGAAGCAAAAGACTTATCCGTCATGCCAGTGGAAGAGTTAATTGCACTGGTTCCTTAATGGCACATGAAATGAAACTAATGCCGAATGATGAAGATAAGTTTAGAAGCAAGAATTTGGTCTTCAAAGTTGGACACAAGTGATAGTGAAGATGAAATTGATGAACTAGAAAATGAACTTGCTATTATGACCAAACGCTTTGCTAGTGCTTACAAGAAACAGATGCTCAGTAGAAAAGGAAATCTTAATTCTAAGGGAAGAGACTCATTCCCTGTGATTATGCTAAGAAAAGCATTGCTAAACCAAGGTGTTTAAAGTGTAATTCTCTAGATCACATGATTGCTGAATGCCCTTTGATGAAGCAAGAAAAGCTTAGGGAAAGGACGAGATACACTCCCAAAGAGAACTACAAGAGAGCCATAATGGCTGCTGTATGGGGCGACTCCGCCTGATGAAGAACAGTTAGAGGAACAAGTTCCAATTGCAAATTTATGTCTCACTCCTCTGAACATGGAACAAGGAACTACATTGTTCCCTCCAAAGCCTGACATTTCTCTCACTGCGTTAAGCATGGAACAGAGAACGGAACAGTTCCCTCCAGGACCCGACGTGTGTCTCATGGCAATACATGAAGATGAAGATGATAACTGTCAGGTAAGTTTTCAATCCATTAAGTGTGACTTGCCTAATTTATCTAGGGAGAAGCTTGCTAGATTAATCATGGTAATCATGGATTAATGCGTGGATATTGTTGTCACCTGTCAAGACTTAAAAGAACAACTTGATCATGAGATAACTAAATGAAATTTGCATGAAAACAAAATCTGCACTCTTGAGAAAGATTGTTCTATGTTAAGTCAAGAGAATTGTTTGCTCTTAAAGGACATATAAGAAAAGAGTGTAAAATTATATGTTATGCATGTTGGAGTATTTCCTCCTAAATGGAAGAAGAACCCATATGTTTCTACATATGGATGTAGTAAGTAAGGTGGTAGTCAAAGTACCATTTTACCCTTACTATTATAATCCTTCTTTGAGAAGATTTTGCAAACAAAGAGGAAGGCTTGAGTGAGCACAAAATCAGAGATCAAACACTCACTACAAAAACACAACACAAAAGAGAGAGAAAGAGAGAGAAAGAGAGAGAAAGAGAGAGAGAAACTTAATCCCGTATAACCTAAAAAAGCCCCCAAATTTGAAGTCCTTATTCCCGACCCGTCCGAGCTCGGATTGCAGCCAAATTTGAAGGGGTGTCTACTGCATATTCAAGCTTCATTCCTACAAATTTTGGAGTCGTTTCGACTTCTCTAGCTGGTACTTTCGTTCCCTCTGCCCTTTAGTGTATTTTGGTGTTCTTAGCTACTTTATAGTGGAGATAGGTGTGGTTGTTTGTCCTGTTACCTTGAGATTGTGGTTGCCCCTAGTGGTTACTAGGGAGGATTGTAGTGTTGTACAACATTGGTTTGTTGATTAATGGAAGGGCTTGGTACCGGGCTTATAGTACCTGTGGTTTTTTTACCACCTTGGGTTTCCACATAAAAACCTTGTGTTGTTTGTTTTCTTGTCATTTGTTTCTGGGGCTGCTATACAGTCCCGAAGGGCAGCCGAAATTTCCATTTTTTGCATTACATTTGGTTAGTTTCATCTAACGGGAAGTTTTTTTATCCTGTAGTTTATATATGTATTATAAATTATAAATAAATTGAATGTCACAAAAATAAATGGGGAAAAAGGTAGTTAGTTTATAACTTTCACTTTGACCTCTTTCCCAACATAGTGGTATCAGAGCTACGGGTTTAGGCATGTGGTTCATAGCTGGTGTTGTTTAGGATGGATGATAAAGTGGGTACACAAGGGATGCTTTTTCTGAAATCCGGGAATTACTCGGATTGGAAAATAAAAATGGAAGACCTCTTTTACGTCAAAGACTTGTATGAGCCAATTGTAAACAAAGACATTCCCACTGGTGTAATTGAAAAAGATTGGAATATTTTGAATCGAAAGGCGGCTGCTACTCTGCGACAATGGGTCGATAGTAGTGTTCTTAACCATATTGCCAAAAACACTGATGCCTATGTGATGTGGCATAAGTTAGAGGGGCTGTATGAGAGAAAGAATGCCTTGAATAAGGCGTCTTTGATTAGAAAAGTTGTGAAGTTGGAGCTTAAAGCGGGTGATAGCATAGTAGTACACATGAATGACTTTTAAGGGTTGGTACACCAACTTGCGACTGCAAAGATGTCAATTGATGATGAATTGCAAGTCTTGCTACTACTTTGGTCATTACTAGAAAGTTGGGAAACACTTGTAGGGATTTGGATCCCATGGAGTTGCCAAATAACTCCATGAGGTGGAGTTGAGCAAATCTCAACCTTCCATTTCATATAAATGACTCAGAAAAAGCTACACATTAAAAAAAAACTTATTTTTTTTTGTTTTTGGATTTGGAGTGGGAAGGTGACGTGGAACCTTGAGCACCACTAATTACAACTCCATGGAGTTGTAACTCCATGGGAGCCGGACACCACTTGTAGTGTCTCTTAGCAATTCGGCTCCGGAAGGTAAAGTGACCATAGAGATGGTCAAGTCTAGTCTTTTGAATGAAGAGACAAGGAGACAAGACATGAATACCTCTAGTGAACCGAATGTGGTTCATGACCACGATAGGGGAAGTAGCAAAAATAAAGATGCTCATAATTACTTGTACAAAAAGGCTCATACGTATCACCTTATACACATCACTTCTAACGTAAGTGACGTGTAAAGAGCCCTTTACATATCGGTTGTGTTGTGCAAGTGACATTTAATGTCAGGCTGGAGTTTGGCGCGCTACTATGAAACACTTTTAACATCGGTTATTAAAAGCAACCGACATTTAAAGTACACTTTAAACATCGGTTGCGTTGAACCGATGCGTAAAGCTACGTTTTAAATGTCGGTTTACATGAAACTGATGTATAAAGTAACCGCTTTACACATCATTTGTTACGAAACTGATGCTCAATGTATGAGTGTAGGATGACTAATCCATTGTTGAACCGACACTTAAAATCAGAAGTGAGTAAAAGAGGGATAAAAAAACGAAATAGGGTAAAAAAAAAAAACCGACTACTCATATTCAGTTGAGTGAGTTCTTCCATCTTCCACTCTTGCCTTCATAATTCATCTCCTACTACATCAGAAATCTTCAACCGTAATTCATCCTCATCTATCATCTATCATCTATCATCTATCATCTATCATCAATCATCAATCGTTCATATTCCAACTTTGCTCATAGTAACCACCAATAGAAGGTAATTCAATACTTGTTTTCCAATTTTTGTTTGTTTTTACCCTAATCTGATCTTGTTATCTACTTTTGTGAACTTTTAATATCTTGTGTGTGCTGTAATTTCAGAAGTATAATTTTTAGGGTTTATATAATTTGGGGATTGATTCTACGTAATTGTGGTTTTAGTCAAAGTAGGGCCAATTTTGGAACCAAATTCGTTCGAAATTTGAGGGAGCTTAAAGAATAAGAATTATAGGTCTTGTTTATAGCTTTCCGTAGCCTTTTGAATCAACTTAATCGGGTTTTGTATGAGTGAGATATGATAAAAATACGATCAGGTATCAAATTGGCCATTATGTAGCGAATTAGTAATTGACAACTTGTAATCGACAAAATTGATAGTGTGTATTCTTGTATATGTATGACTGATTTTGGTTACCTAATGTTCATTCAAAAAGAATTATAGATGGATTATTATTATGATTGAATTTTGTAATTAATGATGATACTCTCTGTGTTTTTGTTATTGTCAAAGCTGTTCATCAACTTAGGGGTAGTTTTCGAATCAGAAAAATTAAAATTTGGAAAAACCCCTTGAAATACAACTTGTAGCTCTTGTTTATAGCTTTCCAGGGCCTTTTGAATTGTCACAAAACGATTTCGTATGAGGGAGATATGGTCAAAATACCATCATGTATCAAATTACCATAATGTAGCGAGTTATAGAAACATATTAGTCGTGAGTAAATTTGAGGCTAAGTTTTTAAATACAATTAATATATAACTGATAATTTATTTGATTGATTTATTGTCAAGAAAGTTAAATACTTGTTATAAGGATCTTGTGAGAGCAGTCATACATTTGTTACTTTATGTCCTTACGTTTACACTATGTTTTTATTAGAATATGGATCGGATGTGGATGTATGGTAATCGATTAAGAACTTGGGAACGGTGATGGTGCATTTAGTCGTTCACTTAGTTAGAGAGGTAAAGATTTGTGGTCCAGTGTTCCAGAGAAACATGTATCCAATGGAGCGAGAAATGGGAACACACAAGGGGCGCATGAAGAACCGTTACAGGCCAGAGGGGAGTATTGTTGAAGGAACCATTGCATGCGAGGTGATTGGGTTTGTGACTGAATACTTGGCTAATGTGAGGCCTATTGAACTTCCTCAATCTCGTCATGAAGGAAGACTTGCTGGGAAGGGTACTTTAGGCTATAAACCCATTACTGTTGAACGTGAAATCCATGAGCAAGCACATTTCTTTGTTTTGAGTCACATGACCGAAGTTCACCCATATTTAAAAAAACATATGGTTGTTTTGAAGAAGAAATATCCGACAAAAAGAGAACGTTGGTTGATGGCAGCATACAATCGGACTTTTGTGAATTGGTTCAAAGAGCAGGTGATGCAAGAATTGTCTAATAAATAAAAAAAAGATAAGTGATACCATACGATGGTTAGCATATGGGCCTCGGTTGATTATTGAATCCTATGAAGGATACGACATCAATGGATTTTGCTTTTACACTAGGCGTCAAGATGGCAGGAGTACCATGCAAAATAGTGGAGTTACTATTGTTGCCTCATCAAAAGAACGTGGAAAGGGTAACACAAGTGTTGACGTCAAAAGATCATATTATGGAATAATTGAAGACATATGGGTGCTTGATTACGTAACATTCAGTGTGCCTCTATTTCGATGTAAGTGGCCTAATCCTAATAGAGGCGTTAAGGTTGATGAGATGGGATTCACTTTGGTAGATTTTAGTATTGTTGGACATTTAGATGACCCCTTTGTACTTGCGTCTCAAGTTAAGCAAGTTTTCTACATAGTTGATCCTGTTGATAAACGGTGGTATGTTGTTTGTAATGGTAAGAGGCGTATTCTTGGTGTCGAAGATGTTGAAGACGAAGAAGATTATGATGAATATGATGAACTCCCTCCAATTTCATTAACACCACAAGATAATGAAGTTGCCTCTAGGAAACTTATGTTCGTGAATATCATAATGAAGGTTTATGGTTTGATAATAAAAAGAAACAAGAATGAGATTCATGGGTATGACGACATTACATATATTTTAGTCATTACATTCTTTTTCTCACTATGGTAATATTTTGTTGTTATTAGGATCATCTAATGAAATTAGGAAAGTATAGACTCGGAGTCGCATAATATTTGATAGAGTCGTGCTCTTCTAGTAACCTCTCTGTTCTCAGCACTGGTCGTGCAATATGAGCACGGGTCGTGTTGCCTGCTCTGGCAGTCCAACTTGAAATGCTTGTAACTTTTTCGTTTCTTGCTTGTTGAGGGCGTGTGACCACTTTTTAGAAAGCTAAGATCATAATATTTCATCTCCAATTTGTTTTATCACACATTTCATAGAAGTATAAGAAATAATGAGCTCCGAACTTGGCTAGTACTTGGTGCTTTTTGGAGAAAGAGCATATTGTTAGAACTTGTGTATGCTAGGTGTAATTCAACTTTAATTTTCTTTTTAGGAAGGAGTTTTGCTAGGTGTAATTCAACTTTAATTTTCTTTTTTTGGGCATTTTATTTACTTCCTTTGAAGTCTGACTAAGAATTAGTAATATTGTAGTAATCGGGATTTCTGAAAGTATGAGTTTCTATGAACTTTGTGGTTCTGTTACTGTGTTCATGCTTGGCCATTAATTTGCATTGGTTTTTTGCTGTCTGTGTCAAAGGGATCAATGGGTTTTGCTCATCTGTGTCCACTGTCCAGAGATCATGGCTTTATCTTATAATGAAAGTTAATTTTGTGTATTTTTACATTTTGTTTTTCAGGAACCAACACCTTTGACAGATTTGAGTTGCGTGTTCACAAGAGAGTTACCGACCTTTTCAGCTCCCCTGATGTTGTGAAGCAGATCACTTCAATCACTATTGAACCAGGTGTCGAGGTTGAGGTTACAATTGCCGACTCTTAAATGTGCCTTTCCTGTGGCTGCTGAGTCTTAAGTTGTAGGGCTGTTGTAGTGTTCTATATTTGTAATGGTTAATTTATTTATTTATTTTCATATTTGGTGGCCTTTACTTGACGATTTTTTTCTTTTTTTGCAGCTGCCCCATCAACATTGCGTGATACATCATGGCTGAAGATCAAGAGGAACAGCCATATGAAGATGAGCTACACGGTGAAACTTCATCAGTTCCCACAAAAAATAAGAAGAGTAGAGGTGCGACAACTGGGATAAGGATGAAAAGAATATCTGAGCCTATGTTTCTTGAATTTGATAACAACAATCGGCCATGTGGAAAATGGAAACACAATTACTCCACTCAGATTGGCGTTCTTGCTCGTGCAATAGATATCAATATTAAGGAATGGAAAAAAGTTCCCGAAGGCTTAAAAGATACCATTTGGCTCGATCTTAAGGTGTGAACCCTAAGTAATTACTTAACAATCGTTACCTTCTACTACTTAGGAATAACATTATTTGATAGTGGCACAGTAGCAATACATTTTAGTAGTTAGCTCTTCTCTATTTTTAACGTCAACTTATTTATTGTTCGTGTTTCTGCAGAAAACTTTTCATATCGATGACACATTCAAATCGAGAGTTGTGAGCCATGTGGGGTCAGCTTGGAAGAATTTCAAGACATACTTGACATCTGTATTTGTCTTCAAAACAAAAAAACAAACTCGGAAAATTCCATTGGATGACCCTTTATCCCTTTACTCGTGCATCTCTCCCGACCAATGGAATATGTTTAAGAAGAGTCGTTTGGAGGGTGATTTTAAGGTGTATATAACATCAAGTCACTCAAATATTGTTTACTTCATTGTTCAATGTGAAACATTTAATTATGCATAGTTGTTTTGCAGAAAAAGCGTGAGGCGGGTAAAAAAGCTCAAAAGTGCAACAAGCATCCACATTATTTAGGTAGATCAGGGTATACTGGAAAAAAGGGAGCAATGGTTCAAAGAAGAACTCGCATCTGCAACCACAAACTTGGAGAGTTCGTATGCCACATCTGCAGTGGAAAATGTTAAGACTCTTATATCTGATAGAAGTTATAATTGGATACGAGCTCATACCCCACCAGAAGGGAAGACTGTTCCTCAGCGTACTCGAGAATTAATAGACGAAATAGTAAGTTTTCTTTTCTAAAAATTGAAGCATTTGTAGTCACATTTACTTCATATGATTATGACTAAAATGAATTTTTTCTATCAACAGAAGCGCTGGATGGAGAAAGAAAAAGAAGGAGAATTCGTTCCCACAAGATTGGAAGATGCCTTGACTAAGGCAACTAAGAAAAAAGATCACCCGGGACGAACAAGAGGAGTTGGAAGTAGAGTTAATCTCCGATCTTATTTTGGAGAGCCAAATTCTGTCAGGTCAAGTGGCGGAGTGTCGACAGAGGAAGACATGCGCTTGCTTGAGGAACAAATTACGGTGAAAGTGAAGGCCCAAATGGAAGCCTATTTTGTGGAGAAGACCTTAAAATTTTTGAAGCATGCTGGAGTGAGTTTGCCAGGTGACCTTGAAGCTTTCACAACTCCTCCTAGTCGCGATCATAGTAGTTGTTACTCGGTTCAGTGTGATCCGTTTCAGAATGTAAAGGTATACTACTGCTGTGCTTCTTAGCTTTATACTAATTCTTGAATCTCTTTTCTCTAATAATTGTTGCTTGATATGAGATTCTAGGAACCACTTTCTTATCGGCTTGGTGTTGAGCTTGAAACAGGAGAGTTCGTGGTTGTTGCAAATGAGACGTTTTTTCCTACCAAAGTTGGTGCTACGGAACATAATGTTTCGTTACCCGTTGATCAAGTGAGGGTTTCTATCGACAATGTCATTGAACAAAGTGCACCTCTCCCAATTCCTTTCGGAGGATTCAAAGTGGTTGGTGAAGTAGAAGGTAGTTTTGGACCATGGCCCAAAAAGTGGGTTGAACTTGAAGATGAGGTTGGTTTCATTTATTCATTTTTGCGTTATTTATTTATTTATTTTTTCTTAGTTTTGTGTAATTTTTGTCTTCGAATTTCTATTTGTAGGAGGTACACGAGTCCCCTAAAAAAAGACTAAGGTGAAAGGCAAAATGAAAGATAGTGGTAAAGAAACAAAAGGATCAGGTACTAATAATATTCCAGGAGATCTTGGTACTAATAATATTCCAGGAGATCTTATTTCCACTGAGGAGTACCCCATGCTCGGCTCTAGATGTAAGGCACTTCTTTACATGCTGAAAGAGAGACCGAAAGATTTGGAGATGTACCGTGTCAGCATTCCCGATGGACTATACCATTATAAACATGCTATTGGTGTTCCTGTTATGGTTGAAGAAATTACCCAATTGCTTAAATTTAAGTGGCTTGATATCTCGATTCTTCAAGTTTGGGGAAGGTATACATCGTATCATATTTAGAAGCAAACTCATCTCTTGCTAGTTTTTCGTTTTTAACGACTTTCAATAACATCTTCCATTTTATGAAAGGTATATGGATCATATTGGTCGGATGCTTGGAAAACACAATGTTTCTTACTTGTGTCCCGGGAGACTTAGCTCAAAGTCCAAAGATGGACTTGAGATGGAAAATTACATTGTGGATGTCTTGCTAAGTTCTCAAGATATCAAGTTTTTTCTATGCCCTTATTTTGAGGGGTGAGTGAGAAGTTCTAAAATTGATTAAGATTATTAATCTTTAGTTATAATTTATAGCACTTTCATATTCCTAATGATTGTGTAGGGCTCACTGAATGTTGATTGTGATATGCCCAACAAGAAACGAGGTGTATTTCATGGATTCAGAACGTAGTATTCATAGAAAGATACACCTAAGAAATCATTTGAGCATGTGAGAATTCTAACACTCTTTGCTGAACTCTAATTTAAATTACTTACCCAAAATCTAGCTTATTTGTTTTTTTCGTACTATATTTTGCAGGGCGTTTAAGGTGTACTGTCAAAGGGGTGGAAAACATGATGTTAAAAAGGGCCACTCTCTCTCTTGGCCTAAAACGGAGGTAAGCGGATGTTGTAAATTGGCACATACAAAATGATTTTTCATACAATTCTAGTACGGTTCTAACTTCGCCATATTTGACAAATATCAGTGCCCTCAACAACCAGGGAGCTTTGAGTGCGGATACTATGTCATGAAAAATATGTATGAAATCGTCGTATTTCATACGAACAAAGAAGAATTGACTAAGGTATACTCTCATGTTACTAAGCAAAATATAGATAGTATCTCTTAAATTGTGGTTTAACGTACATATAAAGAATGTAAACGTGTTTTTATGTGTTTGTTTGCAGTGTCTCAAAGCTTCTTACTCAAAGGAAGATATGAATCAAATTCGAGAACTTTGGTCAGAATATTTTCTGAATTATTGCATTTAGTCAAGTTTTGTAGTTAAAACTTTTCTAGAATACAACCAAGGTTATAAGTTTCAAGACTTTTGAAATTTTGATATTAGAATGATGCAAAGATTCTTGTTCATAGTAGCATGTTATTTCAGAAATTTGAGATGGTTGTGAATTGTGCATTTACGCGTGTTGGGTAATTGTAATGAAATTTGTTAAAGCTATTCAGATTGAATGGTTGTGGCCGGCCGAGAAAGGCTGTGATTGAGTTATGATATTTGGTTGTGGATTGTTGAATCTATTCATGAATGAATGGTTGTGGTGGATGGCTACGATGATCTATCGCTACAACGTTATTTGGTGGTGGAATGTTTGTCCAATTATGTGCAGGTTAGTTATCACAATGATGACTTGGTTAGCTCAATTACAGGGGAAGCTCTGCCGAAATTTTTACAGGAATTAGTTCTATGGAATGTGCAAAAGAGGGAGCACAGGTTCTCGCAAAAAAAAAATGTAGGTTATACATCATTTGTTAGAAACTGACGTACAAAAAGTGATGTTTAAATATGTATATTACGCATCAGTTGTAACCACGAATGACACTTAAATATACATTTAAGACATCGGTTGTAGCACGTAAAGCATCTCTTACACATTACCTTACACATCACTTCCTTCTACGACCGACGTTTAATGGTTACACTTCACACCACATGTAAAACGAACATTACACATCACCACACAACCGATGTGTAAAGTGGATGACATTATATGTCACGCTCAATGGAGTCACCTTACAAGTGATGTGTAAAGCAATTTACAACCGACATATATGAGGTGTTTTGTGCTAGTGGCGTGTCTAGTGAAGTTTTTTTGTAACTCGACATATTTGCCTTTCATCGGCATAGGAGAAATATGTAACTCGAAAAGAAAAGGAAATTGACGTACGTACTTAACGATATTTGATGCCTCATTCATTGAGAAATACCGATATGCGAACAACTTTCATATTGGACAAATAGAAATAATAGGGAAATCCACCACTGATCAAGAGATCAAACCTCACGAATGAACCAATAAAGAACTCACAATGGAGTTAATAAAACCTCACAAAGGAACCCAAAATGATCTCACAATAGAGACAAATAACCTCATAAAGGAGTCACACTGATCTTAAAATTGAGCTAGATAAACCTCACAGAGGAGTCATAAAAGACTACCTCACAATGGAGACAAAGATAAAGTGCATGAAAGCAATCAATGGTGAAAATTTCATTATACGAAAACCAAAAGAAGCCTATAAATTGATAATACGATAAACATGGGCTTACCAACAGGTAAAGAAACCGATGGTAGCCCCAAAACTAATCAAAGATGAGAGTGGCCAACAGGAGGAGATGGTAGATTTGTTTTTAGAGTGAGGCTAGGTTGAGAGGGAAGAGAAAAAGAGTAGTTGTTAGTGGTTAATGGAGCTTTTTACAACCGTTAATGATAGTAATGTTTGCGTGAAAATGTAACACTACGGATTATGAAAAGTGGTTTATAGAGTTGGTTTGTCCCACATTAGGAAAATAAGGTTCATATGATCAGTTTATAATAGATTCCTACCATCATACTACCAAGAACGCTTTCACCTTTTAGAGGCCGGAGAGGATACAATTGTCTAAGGGATGACTACCCATCTCATTGGGTTGTGTTGCGACGGACGGTGGATCGGGCTTTTACAGATGGTTTGTAACACTACGGATTATGAAAAGTGGTTTATGGAGTTGGTTTGTTCCACATCAGGAAAATTCCATATAGGTAAGCTCTATCCTTAAACATTTTGGATGGAATGAGAATTGAGGGCTATATGGCATTTCCCTTAGGAATTTGGCCTGGAGAGTACCCCCATACCAAGCACGAAAAGGTATGGGGATAGGGGATCACCATGTCTTACCCCACGTTTCCCTTTGAAGAACCCTATAGCAGCACCATTTATCTTCAAGCTGAACCATGTTGAACTTATACATCCCATAACCCACTTTATAAACCGAGGAGGAAACTCTGTGGCATTAAGCATATTTTGCACAAATTTCCAACTTAGAGAGTCAAAAACCTTTCTTATGTCCACCTTAATCAAACATGTAGGTGAGATGCATGTTTTTCTTCCCATATCCCTTTATTATACATTGAGAGACCAAAATATTATCATAGATGCACCTGCTCTTTACAAAAGCAGTCTGCTCATGTCCTATTAGCTCGGGGAAGACATTCTACATTCTGTTTGTTAGAACTTTACTTATTACTTTGTAAAAGGTGGTACAACATAAGCATTCTCTTGCTTTAAAAAGAGTGATCTGAGATGATTGTTGATATGTTGAGTTTGCTTGCTTCAAGAGTTTGCTGCTTCTGAAATACTCTTCGAAAGCTTTACAGAATTCATGTTTAAGCATGTCCCATGAGCCTTGAAAAATGAAAAACCCCAGGACAAGAACCATCTTATCCTGAGCTTTTAATTTGTCTGGGTAGATATTAAATAATGCCAACTTTATCTCTTCCTTTGTTATAGGTGCAACTACATATTCTTGCCATTGTCTTGAGACCTTACTGCTCTTAGATATAAACATCATATCCAGGTCACTAGCTAATTTGCTTCTTTTCCCCTAGTAGTGTAACACTGGATTATGGGAAATGGTTTACGAGTTGATTTGTCCCACATTGGAAAACTAAGGGGTCATATGATTAGTTTATAATAGATTATTACCATCATATTACAAACAAGACCTTCACCTTTTAGAGTCCACGAGAGAATATTCGGGCATAAGGAGTGATTGTCCATCTTATTGGGTTGTGTTGCGACATATGGTGGATTGGGCTGTTACAGATGGTATCAGAGCAACCCTTCGACCGCGTGCTGGGTGCTGGGGCGAGGCCCAGACCAGACGTCTGTTGATGTTGATGTTGGAATGTTTTAAATGCAATGGGGACGTTGCGTTCTTTAAGTGGGGGAGTTTCTAACACTACAGAATATGGAATGTGGTTTAGGGAGTTGATTTGTCCCACATTGGGAAAATAAGGCTCATATGATCAGTTTATAATAGATTCTTACCATAATATTATAAACAAGGCTTTCATTTTTTATATCCCACGAGAGGATAATATTCAGCACTAAGGGGTGACTACCCATCTTATTGGGTTGTGTTACGAGGTATGGTGAATCAGGTTATTACAAGTAGACGTGTGTAATAATCAATAAAAGCTCTTGTGATTCCCTCTTGGTAATTGAAAATCACTCCATTCTTATCAGCAATTTTTCCAATAATGCTTTGATTTATTCTGATTGTAATCATAGCATAGAAACACATAGAATTACAATCATTGTATTTGATGTCATTTTCTTTTACTCTCTGCTGCAACATACTCATTTCAACCCTTTTGAATTTGCAGTACTCAGCAATACCATTTTCCTCCATGTCAAGAATAGTATTACGTCAAATCCACCATTGAACATCCATCAGCCTTTCCCTGGCATTGACCACCACCCGCGTTATCTCCGTAACATGCGTAGCTGCACCGACCTTGGCTGACTTATTGCTCGAGCATCTTCGACAAGTTTTGGCCGAAGATGATCGATTTGGGGTTTATATGATGAGCCTGGGGAAACGCGTAAGACGCTGGGGTGGGCCGACATCCGCCGAACTGGGATTGCACCATCACTGGCGGCCCAGTGATGGTGGAGGTGGGGAGGTTGGTGATTGTTGGTGTGGTTGACTGTGGTAGATGATGCGTAGTGGGGACGTCTGGGGAGATTGGGACAGTGGGTGGTTGAGGAGAGAAAAAAAACAATGGATGTGATTTTTTGGAATTTAATTTTTTAAAATATGTATACTTTTTCTATTTTTTTTTAACTATTTTATAATAAAAGTGTTATTTAGTAGCTAATCTATACCACATAGGATTAGGTTCATATGAGAACCATTCCTTCAATGGGAACCATGAAAACTATTTATGACCTTTAGATCTAAAACTGAGGGCTGAGATTACACCAATTTATTCCTTCCTTTTTTTTTTCTTTTTGCCTTCTCTCTCCTACCCTTTCCCCAACCACCCACCCACCTCCCTCCTGAACCACCCATCTGGGCCCCATCGAGCAACGCCACCACGAACCACCTCACTCCGACAATACCAGCGACGCCACCAAGAGGAGCGCGCGACCACCAGCGACATAACCCCGGCCACCGTACCTCCCTTCTCCTCGTCATTTCCTCACCGTTGCCCTCGACATCATTCTCTCTCCACCGTGACCCCCTCCTTGACTGCCATTTCTCAATGTTCATTTGACAGTAACTATAAGTGCATAGTACTATTCCCAATTGTGCATTCACTTAGATTCAAATGTTCATTCCCCAAATTGATTGCACAACCTAGAATCGTTAAATGTACATTCCAAAACAACTAGTTGTGCATTTGATTATACTTATTTGTGCATTCTAAATTGGTGTTTTTTGTGCCGGAAATCTGGATGTTTTCTTGGGTTTTGTTGGTTGTAGGGGGATGGGGGTTTGGGTCGCCGGAGCCTTGCGGTGCCGGTGGTGGTTGTAACGGTGTAGGTGGTGGTTGGGTCAGGACGACGGTGGGGTTGTGGTGGTTTGGGGGGTGAGGTCGGGTGGAGGAAAAGGGAAGGGGAGGGGGGAGGGGAGGAGGAGAGAGAAAATGAGTTAAATAAATGTTTTTGTTTTTGTTCTTTTGAGCTTATATTGGGGTGTTCTCATGGTTCTCATGGGAAGTAGTGTTCTCATAGGAACCGGACCCATACTATATATATATATAGGGAGTTGTTCCCATAAGAAGTGTTCTTACGGTGAGAAGTAGGAAGTAATCTCACCCATCCATCCTGCCTAAATCTAATGGTCCATATCAATTATTAAAACAAAAGAAAAAATCTAACCCAAACCAATATCAGTCTTCCCAAAAAAACCCAAACCAATTTCAATCACATTTTCTCTCTCCTCTCCTTCCCCATTCCTTCTCTCTCCACGGCTTACCCCCTGCCACCACGCAACCGCCACCGTCAAAACTCCGACCACCAACAACGTCGGCGCCGATAGCAGCGGCCGACTCCACTCGAGATGGCGAGTCTTCGTCGGCCAGCATCTTACTTCGCTCGCCTTTCCTCCGCCGCAAACGACACCTTCTTTCTCCCTCTCTTCCGCGTATTTTTTCCAGATCTGGTCGCGTTCTCCTCCCACGTTCCTCCGTCGAGCATCACAAAGCGATGCGCGGTGGTTCTTAGCTGCGACGACGGCAGTCGAGTGCACCGTCGACGACGAGTGTTTGTCGATCATCGTAGGCGAGTGTTCGTCGATCTAGGCCAGCAACCAACTCCCCTCGTTTTGCTCTTTTTTTCCAGATCTAGGCGAGTCTTCGTCGAACGATGATCTCCGGCGAGTCTTCGTCGAACGATGATCTCCGGCGACTCTTCGTCGATGTCCGTGGTTGAGGTGTAGCAAATCGAACGAATTGATTGGGGTGAGGGGAAATGAGAATGGCGTGAAAGTGAGAAGTTGAAATGGTGTCGCTCGCGTTGGGGGCGTGGGATCGCGGGACGACGTAGGTGAATCTGGTCGGTCCGGTGGTGGTAGGTGACAACTGTGGTGGCGGCTGGTGTATGCTATTTGGTGGTGTTGTGGTGGTCGGGTTTGGGTTTGGGTTTGGGGAAGGGGGAGGGGAGGAGGAGAGAGAAAATAACTGATTTTTATTTATTTTTTCCTTTTTTTTGAGTTTTTATTTTGGCCTTTAGATTAGTGTGATCTGATGGTTCAGATTTGTGCATTTTATTATCAAAATCAATAGAAGTAAATTTTATAAAACACAAAAAGAAATAATGCATTTTGTAAAAATCTAAGTGCATTTTGTTAATAATAAAACGACTAAGTGCATTTTGTTAAAATTTGAAGTGCATTTTTTTTAAATTGGAAGTGCATTTTGTTGGATTGAAAGTGCATTTTACAAGACCAAGTGCGTTTTGTTTGATTAGAAGTGCATTTTATAAAACTAAAACGACAAAGTGCATTTTGTAAAATGAGAAGTGTATTTTATAAAAATAAATGCATTTTGTTAAATTAAAAGTGCATTTTATAAAACTAAAACGATAAAGTACATTTTGTTAAATTAGAAGTGCATTTTATAAGAATAAGTGCATTTTGTTAAATTAAAAGTGCATTTTGTAAGAATAAGTGCATTTTGTTAAATTAGAAGTGCACTTGACAAAATTAAAACAACAAAGTGCATTTTGTTAAATTGGAAGGGCATTTTAAAAAACTAAAACGACAAAGTGCATTTTTTTAAACTAGAAGTGCATTTTACAAAACTAAAACGACAAAGTGTATTTTGTTAAACTAGAAGTGCATTTTACAAAACTAAAACGACAAAGTGCAATTTTTTAAATTAGAAGTGCATGTTACAAAACTAAAACGACAAAGTGTATTTTGTTAAACTAGAAGAGCATTTTACTAAACTAAAACGACAAAGTGCATTTTGTTAATTTAGAAGTGCATTTTGTAATAATAAAATTTTATAAGAATAAAAGTGTTTTTTTTTTGTTGAATTAAAAACACATTTTTTAAGAATAAATGTCTTTTGTTTAAATGTGTTATTGATTTTGTAAGTGTGAATCTCAGATATTGATAGTACAATATAAGTACTTATTACTTCTCACCATATATAACTTCCTACCGGATCGTGCCCCTATATATATATAACAAAATTTGAAATTAGAAGTGCCCCTATATATATATATATAACAATAAAATGCACTTTGTCGTTTTGGTTTTGTGAAATGCACTTCTAATTTAACAAAATGCACTTTGGCGTTTTAGTTTTATAAAATGCACTTCTAATTTAACAAAATGCACTTTGTCTTTTTAATTTTGTAAAATGCACTTCTAATTTAACAAAATGCACTTCTAATTTAACAAAATGCACTTTGTCATTTTAATTTTATAAAATGCACTTCTAATTCAACAAAATGCACTTTGTCATTTTTAGTTTTATAAAATGCACTTCTAATCAAACAAAATGCACTTGGTCTTATAAAATGCACTTTTAATCTAACATAATGCATTTATTTTTATAAAATGCACTTCTAATTTAACAAAATGCATTTGGTCTTATAAAATGCACTTTTAATTTAACAAAATGCATTTATTTTTATAAAATGCACTTCTAATTAAACAAAACGCACTTGGTCTTATAAAATGCACTTTTAATTTAACAAAATGCATTTATTTTTATAAAATGCACTTCTAATTTAACAAAATGCATTTGGTCTTATAAAATGCACTTTTAATTTAACAAAATGCATTTATTTTTATAAAATGCACTTCTAATCAAACAAAACGCACTTGGTCTTATAAAATGCACTTTTAATTTAACAAAATGCATTTATTTTTATAGAATGCACTTCTAATTTAACAAAATGCACATGTATTTGGTCGATTCTCAATAATAATAAATTGCACTTGTAGTTGGAATAAAATGCATTTTGAATCAAAAACACTAAAATTTAAAATGAAAAGGCATTTGAATAAAATGCACTTGAATTAAAAAGGCACTTGAATACAAGGCATTTTCTCTCTCCTCCTCCCTCCCTCCCTAAACCCGACCCCACCTGACGCCACCCACGCAGCCACTGACCATCGCACCAACCACCACCTCATCCCGCTCCACCTCCGGCGAGCAGAAGCCCCCTTCTCCCGCGACATCTGCACCACCATTTCATCCCCCATTTCCCCCTATCTCATGCGTTTCTCTCTCCTCAAATCACTCCCCAAACCCTAACCACCACCAAAACAAACCCAGGCGCCACCATGACCGCCTCTGACCACCACCGAAACAACCCCCGAGGGCACCAGAATATCCTCCCTCGTCCGACGATCATAAGCCCCCTCCCTCCGCGCTCTCATTTTTTCAATCTCCTCACCTCTCCATTGTTTCAATTCGCTTCACCACAACAAAATTGAGGGACGGCTGAGGTAATCGGTGCTGCAACATGAGAAGATGCCGGAAAAGCTGAACCTCGACGGCGGCGAACATCAGAGGCAACTAGATCTGGAAAAATGAGCGCGAAAAGAGGGAGGGAGAAGACGATTTTCGCGATGGAATGATTCTCGACCAAGGCCAATAATGACCGACGAACACTCGCCGGGGTCTTGGGAATCGACTGGTAACGTCGGCGTTGCCGGTGGTTGCGTCAAGTGTAAGCCAGACCACCGCGGCGTACGCGGCTTTGTGAGAGAGAGAAGGCGTTGCGCGGCTCTATAGAGGTCGACGATGATTGACGAACACTCTCCGGAGTGAGGAAAGTTGGCTGGTGGCGCCGTCGACGGTTGTGGTGGTTCTCGGTGTGGTGCGGCGGCAAGAGAGGTGGGAGATGAGAGAGAAGAGGGAAAGAGAGGAGAGAGAAAGATGTGATTGATTTGGGTTTTTTTTGTAAAGACTGATATTAGTTTGGATTAGATTTTTTCTTTTGTTTTAATAATTGATGTGAACCATTAGATTTAGGTAGGATGGATGGATGAGATAACTTCCTACTTCTCACCATAATGACACTTCTTATAGGAACAAGTGCCTATATATATATATATATATATATATATATATATATATATATATATATATATATATATATATATATGTATATTGTATTAATAGCCGTGCTTTTAAAGCATTATTAGAACATCCATGTAGGCGTTGATGTCAAATATCTTCTATAAAAAATATTCCTCAATATATCTTTAAATAAATTTTATTTAGACGTGTAAAATAGGAAGATATAACTGAGCATCTAATAAAAAAAAAAACATCGCCTTCCCTATATGGATGCAGATTGTACGTAAAAGAAGGAGATTGTGTATCAATATTTTCGGTTATCACCAAATTTTTGGAAATATATTAGGTTAATAGTAGAGCAAATGTTAAGTACTTTACATTTTCTTGGTGATGGTTAAGTGAAGCCATTAGTATTATTATTATTATCATTATTATTATTATTATTATTATTATTATTATTATTATTATCATTATCATTATTATTATTATTATTATTATTATTATTATTATTATTATTATTATTATTATTATTGCATGCATAAATTAATAATTAACTTCCGTTACAATATCGATGAGTACACGATATAATGACAGGTCTTCTGATCGTGATTCGTTAAATCAAGGTTTTTAATATCCATGGAATTTGATGTTCACTTTTCGAAGGATTTAACATGAAAAACAATCATAGACTCCGAACCGTAGCTGCGCATGATCAGTTAATAATTGGTTTATGTTATATGAATTGGCAAATCAATTGATGCAGTTGTCGAGGAGGATAGCAAAATGATCCCAATGTTCATAATGCAATTCGGAAAGGAAATGAATTGGAACGTTGTTATACAACAATAATTATAAAACTTATTGCCATAATTAGAACGTCTTAAGTTTTGACCATGAACCAAAGGTTTCCAGTACCTGGCATGTTGCACGTACGTATCTTAATTAAGAATATCCCAAAAGTACATCATTTCAGAAGGTACTTTGCCATTTTCAGAGATTATGTCAAAGATTGTCATAGTGCCTAAAAGTTTATGCGTTTGACCCACACCCGAATGAAACCAATGAGTTCTTAAAAAAGGATTAGATTATTTAAACACTTGAATATATTCAGTTAATATTAACATAATAACATGTATATATGATGGGTTTATGTGTAGGGAAGTCGGCACCATGTTGGTTCAGCCAAACTTGGCGAGTGATTAAGGCAGCGGCTTTAGTAATTAGTGTATATCACCAATTGTTGTCCTCCTAATCATATACGGACCATATTTCATTATCGTTAATCCAATATGTCAAAGAGACTAATTTTTTATTGTATCATGTAAATGTATTTGCAACGAATCATTTGATTGTATCATATAAGTTGGTTATTGTACCATGTTCAATCCCCACACTATCTAATCTTTTGACTTTTGCATTTATATATATGTGTGTGTTAATGTATTACGTACTTTGAGGCTTAAACCCGTGATTGTAAAATAATAATAATATGAACGGGTTGAATCAGTTAAAAACATAAAATATGGGGATATAATATGGGTTGAGATGATACAAGTCACGGGTCATAAAAAGTGGATGCATTAAGAAGAGAGTTGAACTGGTCGAGTTACCGAGTTGTTCAAACAACAATTGAGCCTATATTGGAGCGATCATGTCGTAGAAGTTAAATATTTTTCGATATTGGACTGATACTATAAAATCAAAAATTTGGGAAAAGATACAATTTCCTACGACAATAAAATATTCTTTTGAGGTTATAAAAATATGAACATATATTGTAATTTGCCGGATTTTAAGGAAATAAAATCTAAACAATATATTGCATTTTTTCATATTATTCACGAAATTAGTGATATAATCAACCAATTGAAAACAAAATGAAAACCAATTGAAATCATACCCTAGTAAAATCAAATCAAATCTTTTAATTTACGTGAATTATAGGGCTGGATATTCGGAATTAAAGTACAAAATAATTCCACCTCACGTTTACTACTTAGTTATCCTATATAAGTTGTTTAACTTAGAGATCAACTAATATGGTAGATTAGACCCAAATGTACATGTATGATGTATTTAAATGAGTTTGGGTTAATACGGATCACGGGTCATATAAAGGGGGGTTCCTAACTAAGAAATTGGGTTACAGGACATAAAAGCGGGTCATGACCCAAAAAATACGTGTATCCAAACAGGGTCGGGTTCGAGCCATAAAACTCAGGAAGGCTTAATTTTATAACTCAAATACGGGTCAATTGGTTGGACAAGCCCAAAAGTATATGTATCAAAACGATTTGAAATAATACAATTTAGAGGTCATAAATAACGGGTTCATGACCTTTAAACAAGTTTTAATGCTGGTTACGAGCCATAAAAGTAGTTTCATGGCCCAAAAAACAAAAGATCTTTTACACGTCACACATCATGTCTCCTTTTTTTTTTTATAGTACAATACCAATTTTCATCCTCAATTTTTATGAAACTCAATTTTTACAGTACAATACACATGTTAGTAAAGGTACTATTGTCCTATTCGTATTGTATTAATGATGTCCTACATTTTTATGAAACTATTTTTATTATCTATTGCCCTATGGGATAAGTAACCTAAAAAAGACTAATGAATGAGTTCTATACGTTAAATTTATACAATCACAAAACTAATTTCTGTTTTATGATTTATTAATTCATTATATAATTTTGAAATTATTAAATTTGTCTTAGTTATGGTTAATTCAGTGAACCATTCAATTAGATTTCTAACTAAATAATGTGATGGTCAGAACATGTTCGGTCAATACTGATCATGGGTCAATACTGATTTAATGTGTTATTTTTTATATTTCTAGCTCGCATCGTCATCTTAAAAGTTCTTGATAGAATTGCATTTCAAACTGAACTTACATGTACACATTTCTGACCATGCTTCCTTTTTTTTAAGTGGTGTGATGTTGTTAAATTTAGGCTAGAGTGCATGGACATCCATAGCAATAAATAAAGAGATTATCAAAGTAGTTTGTGAATTACGCCTTTTAATTTCTTACTCCAACTCATATATATTAGCTGTTTCATTTTTCATTTTTTTTCCTTTTCATTTTGGCCTCTTGGATAATACAAGGCGATTGTGCAGTTCATGGTATCCAGGACTCTAAGCTCTGTAACGTAAAAGTTTATCAATATTTGTCAATAAGCACAATAATAGTAGAAATCTACATGATATATTGAGCATAAAGGATGAAATGATAAGTCAAATTGTTTAATAGGATAGGATATAACACACTTAATCATGTGATTGCGGCGATATATGTGCATGATTGGTCATTAGCATGATATTAGTACGTACACGGATCAAAGATGATTAAAGACATAATTTCTTGCGTAAGGGTAACCTTTAGTCTCTAACTTTAGAATATATACGTAACTTACATCAGATTTTTGACATATAATGATTTTAATTACCACCTACGTGTTAAGTGGTCTAATTCTTGTGTGGTAATATAGTAATATATAAAGATACATTATTTAATAAAGAGGGGCAATTGAGACAAAAAAATCAAATAAAAAATGGGGTAGAGTATAGATAATGCAAGCCTAAAACACATAAAAAAGTAAAGTTTAAAATTTATATTGAACTTAGGCTGATTTATGTTAGTTGGTCTTGTGGAAACCGTTTCTCAATTATTTATTGAGAGACCAACCATGATATTTACACTGTGACCCTTTTTATATAATTAGTGATTATTATACTATTTTTTGTAATCGTTTTAGTTAATGACCTTGACAATTAATCTAAGATTTGCAAAAAGGTTACTTTATAAGTTTTAGCTAATTTTATATAATGAGATCCTCAAAAATAATAAATAATATGATTTATAATAGTAAATAATAAGATCACTAAAAGTGTTTTCATGGTTACAAGCAAAGTAAAAAGAGTCACTTTGTCACACAATATAATGGTGGTCTTTCAACAAATTATTGAGAGATCGTCTTTTATGAGACTTTGATCGATCAACGGGTTGGATCGAGTTTAAGATTAAATAAATGGTTTAATATTGTGACAAGTAAAAAAAAAGGGGGTGCATGACGAAAAAAAGCGAGTGAGGTCAAAAATCACCATATTGGGAATTTAAATTTAAATTACTAACACATTTCCCCAAAATGAAATGTAATATATAAAGATAAAGTGCCAATTGAGAAAGAGAAAAAATAATTGTCATACAAGTTAGCATTTTTTTTTGAAATAATAGTTTTTCTAGCATGTGCCCACATGCTAGATGTTAAGAGTATTTATTTCATCTCAATAAGGGGTTGGTTTGAATTTAGGTGATTTGTCTTAATTAGTTGTCAAATTTGATCAACGGGTCGGATCGAGTAAAAATAAAAAAAAACTGTGGGGTCCATGACCATGAAATTCGGGTGAGGTCAAATGGGATCAAATTTTGTATGGCTTAACTTCGCGGGTTCTTTTTTCTATCTTAATACGCGTCTATGAGTTTGCCAATAGTTCAAAATAGTATCACCACAGTAAGACTTTTAGTTGATAAAAGTCATACTATTATTTTAATTTGTTGTTTATTACATCTATAATTAGCAATTCCGATTGAGTATATGCAAACATAAATGTAGAAATAGGTCTTTTGTGAATTTATCGCTGGTCAACGCGGTACATTTATTCAATAGTTTTCGAGTGTATTTTAGTGTGTCAAAAGCTTACTGTATTCGAAAATATAACTAATACCATTTTGTACATTGGGCGTAAAAACATTGAAGACTTATAGCATTGAGAACCTGTATAAACATTACCAAATGAAAACCAGTCCTAAGAACAAAGAGGTAAAACGCCCCGTGCAATTTTGCACGGGTCAAATAACTAGTACCTTTAATTGTCTAACTATCCCGCCCACGTGGCGAAATTCTATCGTAGTTTGGGGAAAAAAAGCCACATGTCATAGTTTCATCAGGGGGTTTAATAATGCGGGGGAAATTTAATCTTGACGTTATGAATCACTTCAGCTTCCTATACATTAATCTTATTTAAGTTTCTTAAATTAATCATTTAATCACACCATTATTCATCTTAATAACGACATTAAGCATGATGTCTTTTGGCTTTTCGTTTCCTAATTGTGTCAGTTACATCTACGTGGAATTAGTATATATACGCTAGGCTATTGTTTGATTTTGGTATGGAAAATAATATCATTTCCTACATATACATTAAGTTTATCAAAGAGAGAGTTTCAGCTAGATAGAAAGATATACTCCCTCCATTTCATTAGATTCTTTGCATTATATGTATTCATTGTAGTTCGACTCTCAAAAATTTAAATTTTACCATCAAAATATGATGGTATGTTGCAAATCGATATTGTAATATTGTAATTCAAATAGTTATATTGTACCCTATAATGAGATGAGAAATTATTATTTTTTTGTTCGTGATATCATATTAATTGGTCATTTTTATTTTTCAATATCATGATTGACAACTTCATTTTCATTTAAGTTATACCTTACAGGTTCTAACAACACTACAAACGAACCCGTGATTTCACGGGACCAAAATCTAATTTAATTTTTAATTGCATACCACATAACCACTTAATGGATGGAAGTTAACATCGTTAGTCAAAATCAGTCAAAAGGGCACTATGTGCATTGGGTGACAGTTTAGGGGCACCATATATAGAGTAGTAGTGTCACGCCCCAAAATCATTATTGGAACATAACAGACGACAACCAACGAAAAGTAGACTAAGCCATTCTTATTCGTCAAAATTCGAAGGTACAAAACATGTATTACACAATATTAAACATATGAATACTATTGTACAAACGCTCACTAAGCCCATTTACCTATATTACAAGTCAACTTGGGTAGCTCACTCAAATTCCAACTTCCAGGTAGTACATATTACCTGAAAAGACTTTATTATTGAAATGGTCAGCTCAACAACTCAGTAAAAGACAGTTCTCAACTTAGCCGGATCAAACAGTTGCTAAATTAGTAGAACGATAAAAACTCGTATAAGCATAAACAATTTTCAGTAGTGGATAGTATAGTTCTGGCTAGTTCAAAATTTCTTAGTCAGTACCAGTTTAATCCCTTGGCGTGGCCGGACGAATATTCTCGTTTCAAAGTTAGACAGAACATATAACTAACCCACAAAATCAAAGTAGTTCTAAAACTAATAAGAGTTTGTACCACTCGGTCGTCTTTCAAAAATAAGCATTTATAGAGTATACAAAAATTATATTATAAGCCAAATCAGAAAGATTCCCTTACCGGAATTCCAAATCACCGCGATACTACTCCAAGCGTTCTCTCGTTCTAAGTAAATAAAGTCGCGTAAGTTAGTTATTTAAGATTATTTCGGTGATGTAATTATACATTCGATTATTTGATAAATAATTGTTTAAGTGTCCAACGACGTCCGAAGTGTTAACTATATAGTCAAATTATTAATTCATTAAATGATCGTTCTTTAGCAGATATTATTCACTCTAAGATTATTTTGCCATTGGGGTAATTCTGGTGAGTTACTTTTAATCATGTAGTTAGTATTTACCACTACATAATAATCATTCAATATTGGGCTATTTTTTATTAATGGTGACGTTCACAAATTGGGGTATATCCACCGAATTACTTCTATCGTAATAACTATTTGTCACAACTCCACAAGATTAATTAATTATAAGTTATAAAACGCGTACGGTCGTTAATGTGATTAACTAAATACATTAGCTTAGAATAATTTAAGTAACATATCGTAGTCAATTGAAGTGATGATAGCTTTTTTCATCAACAGAACCTTGCTACTACTAGATTACTTCTCGTGCTCGAAACGGTTACTTATTTCGTAAGATATGTTCACAAAATTTACAACACTCGTAACTCACTTTAATTGTGGTGTGCTTATGGTCTGAACCAATTCAGTTAAATATCACTTAGTACAACACTTGTGTGTTGATTTTGCGTCGAACAACTGAGTGTGGAGCGTGCATTTATAGGCAACTGATGATAAGTTTTGTTCGGAGTAACACAATTCACTAAAGGGTGATTTTTTTTCACTTCCCTGAAAGGGACATGTTTATCAAAGGCATAAAAATGCCCCAAACATCTCCACCCAAACTTTGCTCTTTTTTTTATATATATTTTTTTATGTTATTTTATTAATAAATGTGGCTTTTTACCAAGTAGTTTGCAAAGTGGGGGCACTACGCGCATTTTGACATGAGAAAGTCTTAATGTATGTCCATATACATTTTTAAATGTATATCCCTAATTTTTTATCCACATGTCCCACCATATTCCAATTCTCTCTCCTCAATCTTACCACATAAAAATACAAAACATACTCATACTACCCTCCATATGTGTTTAGTAATGTATATCACATATACAAATAGCCTTACTCTTTTGACATAACTCAGGTGCACCACGTGAATTTGCTGAGAGTATTATCCGTTGGGCTATCCTTCAATTTCATCTGAATCACTTCAGGGTTCTCTTTTATAATTCCTCACTCTTTCAGCCAGATTTGAGTAATGGTGCTTGTTTAAGTGTCCCAAAACATACTTAACCCTCTTCAGTTTTGCTAAGAGCATGTGCATTGTTGATCTTCTCACATATTGATTGGTTCCAAGCATCCTCTACCACACTCTTATATTGTGGGTGATCACTCCAGCAATTAAGGTCTTTGAAGGTTTTAACAATCTTGGGCAGGGCTGTAATGGCCACCTTAACCAGTATATGTGGCAACATGATTTTTAAGCCATTGTTCATTATCTAGAGCCCTATCTAGCTTTTCCCAAGTTCTGTCACCTCCAGACTGCACATTAGTCCAAGTATAGAAATTCCCTTGCCCCTTTAAGTTATCTATCCCACAATTCCTGAGACAGTTATTAAAATCAGCAATATCCTGCACATTAGGCTGAGTTCTACCTTGTCTTTCACTAGCTTCCTTGACAATATTAAAATCCCCCATAAGAAGCCAAGCCTTATTTGGTTTAATATTCTCAAGGCATGCCCATAGATCCTTCATTCCCATACCATCATTCTTTGCATAGATTACTGTTAGAAGGAGGAGTGATTCATCAGGTGGGTGATAGTTCCATGTATCATTTGCTCTTCCACAACTTCCACATCAAATTTTGCTATTTATGGATGCCAAAAGACCCAAATCCAACGATTATACAGTAAACACTAATTATTAGTATCAGAGTAATTAGCAAACTCCATATTAGCCAAGGGCCACCTTTTAGTACCTCATCTATTTCTTCCCCAGACCCAAAACGAAACACAAACCAGCCCTTCCAGTAGTTTTGGACAAAGCAACGACCCTCCCATTGCTTGTCAACCACTTGCTGCATTTTCTTTAGATCAGGTTTCGCTCCGATAACATGCCCACCACAGTAAACTTCCACATTTTAAGCTCATCCACAACATCATCCTCTACAAAAGTAACATCCTCAACATGACTTACCTCTTCAAAATAGTATAAACTCATACTAGCTAGGGGCTTTTCAACAACTTTGTTCCATGATTTAGACTTCGCGTTAACTCCAGGTAGTTTTGCAACTCCAGAATCATTTCATTTCCATTAGCAACCTCAGAGTTTTGATCATTTTTAATTCCATTTTTTAATTCAAGTGAAATGGGTTTTGAAACAATTTCCGGAAAATTCTCTTCAAAATTCAAAGCACATGTCTCCGTGACTTGGGGATTACCACATCTATTTTCCCCAGATTGAGGTCTATAAAGTAATTCAAGAACATAGAAAACACCAAGAAGCAAAACAAACGGAAGAAATCAGGTTGTTAGGGCGGAGAGTTTAAGAGAAAGAACTTAAGAAGCGAGCTGGCCACGGGCCTTGCTGGGCCGGGCTAGTGCCGGGAAATTTCAGGGCTAGTGCCTGGAATTTCAAGCACTGGCATTGATACTACAGTGCTTTGACCGGGATTGGACCGAGTAGTGCCCCAGGTCGGGCCAGTATCAAGGCCCTCGGCTTCCTGGGTAAAATAAAGGGGCTTTTTCGAAGCCACACCAAACAATACTTGGTTCGTTTTCACTACTACGGGTACTTAAACCACCAACAATTAATTATGATAATAAGTTTCAACTTTGAATTTACTTGATTCTAGACTTGTAAGTTATAATATTAACTCATAGTGCAACACTCTGACGCTTAAGTGGGCATATGATCAATCATGTCTTCTCTATTATGATAGAAAATGTTACCTTCGATTTGCGTTTGACCACCACCACGCCTTGATTCACTTCACTAGCACCACTCAATTCAGGATAATATATGTCATGTGTACGTATTAAGTGTTGAGTTTAAGTGGCGGTTCCGCTACCCGTTTTCCATCGAAATTCACAAGTTATGTTGTTAGATTTTTGTACTCGACAATACTCGGCAATTTGTCAATGTGCAACCAAACATAACTTGTCATTTTTTGATTATTTTTTTTTTATAAGAAAATATGCTATATGGATTTTGTTGTATGAATATAAGTTAAGTGTATAGTAGTTATAGTTACTGTTTACTAATATATATTATGCTTAGTGAACAAGTGTCAAAATACGTATTTGAAGAAGAAATGTAGAATCTATTATTTTTAATAATTGTGTGCAAGAAAATCTGATTTGGCGAGTTTCAGCGTACAACTGACATGTCAGCAATCATTTAACCCGTCATTATGCTCATTTGCGAACTTGGCAAAAAATGTCTGAGCCAAGATTTATTTTTTATTCATCATATTACCAATGTGCTATCTACTACTTCATGTACATACTTACAATTCATTCAATAAAAAGGAAAGATCCCGTACAAATCTAATGTTGTTTACTGTGAACAGAATTACAAAATCTTAAAAATAATATGAAAAAAAAAATAGATTTCTACTCACTCCCAAATATGGAAACAAAATAATTACATCACTACGTCAAAAAAGACCTATAAGAACGGTTCTCCTACAGCTAAGCAGAACGGTTCCCCTAAAGCTAAGCAGAACGGTTGTAGAACCGTTCTCTAGACGACGGTACTTAAAGCCTAAGAGAACGGTTGCAACCGTTCTAAAAGGCTTTAAGAACGGTTCTGGGCAAAACCGTTCTCTTAGGCTGCTGGTCTTTAAGAACGGTTTTTCCCAAAACCGTTCTTAAAGACCCCCTTGCTGGCGCGATTTTTGGAGGGAACCTTATATATTTTTTTTAGGTACAATTTACAGTGCTCCAGCCAGAAACATTTGGTGGTCCGCCAAAAAAACAACGCGGACCGCCGACTACAACCTGCATGAAAAAATAGCAATGCTCCACAAATCACCCAATGCAATCTTCTAGTCCATTCTCATACTCCAAATAGCAATGTCCAACACCAATTCATCTAACAACTATACTACATATACAACAAATCATCACCATTGCTATCTTACAAAATCCAAGTTGTCCAATCTACAAAATCCAATTGTTCTCCATCTACAAATCCAAGTTTCCCTACCATCCTATAAAATCTAAGTTCTCTATCAACTACCATAAGCATGCAAGCTAAGGTAGTTAACTATCCGATACTACATATGACTAAATTACCTTATATACGCATGCTAAATGATGTCATCATCGTTTTGACCAACCCGAAGAACAATGTCGGCCAATATGTCTCGGACTTCATCAATTTCCTTATCGGTGTAGGATTGCGGACGGTCTTTGATAACATACTACAAAAGAACACAAAACTGTAGTCAACAATCACAAACTATTGTGAGAGGATTCGAAATTAATTGTTGAGAAAAATCTAAATTTATGAAAGTTAGTAGTTTTTCATAATTACCGATTTGGGAATGAAATTTTTGCCCGTTTCAACTACTTCTTTCATATAGCGACACACAAAATAGCCACAATCCACTGATCCTAAAGGTTGCCGAGGGACCTACATTAAATCACAAAATAAAGTTAATTACTCCATATAAAAATGTTATAGATAAAAAATCAAGTGAAAAATAAAAGACAACAAGTTAATTGATTTACCGTCACCGTCGTTCATCTTAACTTTGAGGAATTTTCAAAACTCGCAAGAGGATTAGCACTTTGGAATCTATTGTTGCTCCTACATACACATATAAGTTTATATTCAAGTTCTTATCATATAACATTGTAGTGATAAATTCGAAGTTAAAATAATATATAAAAATAAAACTTACTCGGCTAGTAGATTAAATAAGAATTGTGGGGGTTCATCTCTTGTATTGCCGGAATCTAACCAATAAACAATCCGCGCTCCGGGATTCACCACCGCAAGCATCCAATGTGCACTATAATTATGAAACAATACACATTCATGGCCGGAAATAGAATAACTAATTAAAATGTGTTACAAGAATTGAAAATATACCTTTCATTATAAGGAGCAAAGAACAATTTACCACCACTTAGACATGATGTACATTGAAATGCTTTTAAAATATAAGCCACACGTGTTTCGTTGCTTGCAACACTAATTTGGGACAACATACTTGGATCCAAAAACACATAGCAATGAATTGTCCCATTTTGGGTGGCCATATTGTGCAAGTACCTATCATACATATATCATATAAGTATATATACAAATTGAGAATTTATGCATGTGATGAATTTATAAAAGTATAAAATGAAAAGATAAGAACTATTATATGCAAATTCTTACCTCATGAATATGATCATATGAGTAAATTGAATTTCGTTTTGAAGACACCATTCTTGCATCTCTTCCCAACCAACATATGCTATTTGCTCATTGTGTGCCACATGCTTAGGAATAGGAATCTCCTTCATTTCATTATTCCCCGCCTTAGCTATTTTCAAAGACTCTCTCCAAAGGTTTTTTTACCAAAACCGTCCTCACGATCTTCTTTTTCTCCTCAACAGTCAACTTTTGCAATGGATCACGAGTAGGTTTGGTTCCGGAGGACGGACGAGTTTTCTTGGATGGTTCTTCCGCCGCCTAATAACGAATAATAAAACAAAAAAACCCATAATAATAAATGACTTCAACCTATCAACTAATTTAAAAAAAAAACTTATAATCAAGATAAACATATAGAAAAAAGAATATAAAATTACCTTATAATAATCTTTGGGATAAATATATGCAATAGGCCATATAGTTCGGATGTTTACGGCTTGACTAACAAAAGCTAACTCTGAGTTGGGATATGGCAATGGTTCATGTGGCACGATATCTCTGAGTATAATCACTTCTTTACAGTTATCAGGTAGAGGCATGCAATGTACACGGATGGGAACCGTGCTTCTTGGATCTTTATTCCTAGCCTTCCCCTCCGTCACTATGTCCCCTGTCTTCGGCGATAAAAATAGACACTCCGTCCACTCCTAGAACACAATTAACATGTACATCTCAATTCATTATTATAAAACAAAATTTACTTTTCATACGAATATATATGAATAAATAAATCAAATGTTACCTCATGTCCGAGATCTACAAAATGAGATGTCTTTGGAGTAACAATCGGACTACTTTGTTGAAATTGCATATGAGGTGATGGAGTGTGATAATAAGCATCATCCTCTTGATTTTGAGGAGTTTTTGAGTTAATACCGGCTATTTCTTCCTCCATATCATCACGATTTCCAGAAAATTGAGAACTAACCGGAAAAACTTTAGACAACAACTCCATTTGCACTTGGCTAAGCACACCATCACCCATAGACATAACAATATGCCCTAATACATCAACCTTATTTAAAGTTGAATTGAGTTTATCTTGGGTAACATGAAGTTGTTCTTCTAACTTAAGTTCCGAAGTCCGTTTTTTTTGTCTACCAAAGACATCGGAAATGGTGAGACTCGTAGGCATACCTAGAATACGTCCCGGATGGTCACGCTTCTTAACCGCACTTGCCAAAATATCATTTCGGCCTTGAGGAATAAACTTTCCTTCCTTAGCCTCTTTTTCCAACCTTGCCTAATTACATGAAAAAAAATTATTAATATTATTATTATTATTAATGTGAAAAATTTTTAAGCACAAAAAATAAGTTTAATTTTTGATCGAAAAATAAATGTTCGTTCTTACAATTTCTTTGTCATAATCGGTCATTTCGCCTTTTTTTCTCGAATGTCCTTTTAGCCAAGTGAGATATCTAGGTACATCTTGTATCTCGATCCCTTGTTTTGCACAATCTTCGACCTTAATCAAAATTGAAAAGAAATGATAGTTGTAATTAACAAAATAGATAAGTAAATATATATATAGGGGTTGTATCCGGTCAGAAGTAAACTTATGTCAGAAGGTCATAAGTAATCTGAGCCACACATTTAATCCTACATCAATGGTCAAGTACATCAATGGTCAAGATTAAAACAAATAAAAAAAAAAAAAACCACTCCCCTTCCTTTTTCTCTCTCCTCCCTCAAACCCCCCCCCCAACTCGACCACCCCAGCCCCGCCGGTGGCCATCGCCGACCACCACCCAACATCAGCCCCGACCTCGCCACCAGATCGGCCGACCACCTCGACCTCGGCTCTCGATAAGTGATATATATATACTACGTGTGTTGCATGGTACACGTATTATATCGTGTTTAATGATAATATACAAAAAGTTTCACGTTGAACATGTTTCTTAGTTAGCGAGATGTAGTGTTTATATTTTATTTGTTGAGTTTAGTTTAGGAATAGACACAATATCATTTTTGCAATTTTAACTCGATGACTGCTGATTAATGCATTTCTATCAAACATATGTATAAATGAAATTCATTTTATATTCAATTTCAAAATAGGTTTAATGAGTTATATTTATTAATTTTCTGATATACAAAATGAAAGTTAGGACTAATTATGTCGTGTCACATCTAAATAACTTTCAATTTACAATTGTTTGAAAGTATGGACTCTAACTAATAAATGTTGTGAGAATTTTCCATTCTTTGTACTCTTTCACCAGTTCTCTTATTTTGGACTCTCCCTAAATTTTTTAAGAAAAAAAAAACAAATCTCTACTAAATATATACACGGAGTAACTGAATTCGGAAAAATGTCTAAATGGATCTCAAATTGAGATACATTTCAAAACAAATCTTATGATATATGTCTTTAATTTTTTTGATAAGCGTAACCAATGTTATGATTGATTATGTCGCAAATCTATTACATACATTTATGAAAGAGTCTCAGGAAAATAAGGATTTCGTATGTAGATTATTAATTATTGTCTGTATGAGTTGTTAATAATAAATATGGGTATTTCTCAGTTTTTTAACTCTTTCAGTATTTCTCTTTTGTTGGACTCTCTCTATGCTCTTCAAAAATCTCTTTTAGATCTCTACTAATTGTACACGCAGTAACTGAATTGTTTCATTTTGGAAAAATGTGTAAATGGATCTCAAATTGAGATACATTTCGAAAAAAATCTAATGATATATGTTTTTAAATGTATTGATACACGTAACTAATGTTATGAGTGATTATATCGCAAATATATTACATACATTTATGAAAGAGTCTCACGAAAATAAGGATTCTATATGTGGATTACTAATTATTGTCCGTGAGTTGTTAATAATAATTGTGGGTATTTCTCATTTTTTAAACTCTCTCGGTATTTCCCTTTTGTTGGACTCTCTCTATGCTCTTTAAAAATCTTCTCTTTATATATATAATATTATATATTTTTTCATTAGACTATTAGAATGGTTTACGTTGAAACCCGTTTTCTTAGGTCCCTCATTTAGAACGGTTCGGTTTTTAAAGGAACCGTTCTAAAAGATGTAGTTCCAGAATATATTGTACCTTTTAGAACGGTTTTTAAAGAAACCGTTCTCATAGGTATTTAATATTTATTTTTCTTTTTCCAATAATTATATTTTAGAACGGTTCTTCGTGGACCCGTTGTCTTTGTAATAAGAGATCGGTTTTTAAAATTTCGTTCTTAAACCCTGGTTCTGGAAGCCCAAATTTGACGTAGTGCACATTGAAAACTAAGGCTCCTATGATCAGTTTATAATAGATTCCTACCATCATACTACCAACGGGGCCTTCAACTTTTAAAGCCCACAGGAGAATATACGGGTTTGAGAGGTGACTTCCTAATCTATTGGAATGTGTACTGTTGCGACGTATTAAGGGTTGGGTTCTTACATATAGTATCAACCGCGAGCTGGATGTTCAAGTTAGGTCCAGACTAGCCGTGTAGTGGGGGAGATTCTCGGCCTGTGTTTACTGGTATAGTATGGTTTAGGCTTAACAGGGATATCGCGTTCTTGAAGTAGGGAGTTTGTAACACTCTGGGATTTGGAAAGTGGTTTCTAGAATTGGTTTGTCCCACATTGGAAAACCAAGACTCCTTTGATCAGTTTATAATAGATTCCTACCATCATACTACCAACAAAGTTTTCACCTTTTAAAACCCATAGGAGGATATATGGGCTTGAGAGGTGGCTTCCCAACCTATTGGGTTGTGTTGCGACGTATGATGGGTCGGGTTGTTACATGAAGCCTCACAAATACCAATTGATCAATAGTAAAAAGACATGTGAATCCGACATAGAAATCGAGAATGACAAGATATGAAACGTATTTAAGAAGCCAATCAAACAATGGTTGGATCACTTATACAACATGTTGGAAACAAGCTCAAGCTAAGTATTATTACGTTCTTACCTCCAACGCTAATCCTCACCCAACTCCCTTGTCAAAATCCACGAGAGAAACTTCCATGAACACAACACCTACGTACACAAACCAATGGTACCAATTCAATACTCAAAACGCCACTAGCGTTTACCAAAACTCACCTCTAATTAACACACAATCACTAACACCTTAACCCAAACTCATTCTCTTCATGTGCATAGCCAAAATCCTTGTTTTTTTATTAAGTCAATCAACCAACCATGAAAAATTTCTTAAAATCATCTAAACGTTAATCAAAGTTTAGCCGAATTGTCCCAAATACGCGCGATAGCATTATAACACCCTAAGCATGAATTTCCCTTTAACTAGAACTTATTTCTTAATTATTTAAGATGATCAAACCAACACAATCATTTACCATTAACCATTAACATACCCCATTAAACGCTCTAATTCAATCACAAATTAATTACCCATTAACCATAAGTTAATCCCTCAAATTCCCAAATCATTTTACTACATATTCACATGGTGCCACTGAATTATGTCAACATACGCGTGGTGCCTCATCTTTTCAAATTGCTACATCATGGTGCTCCTGAAATTTGTAACCTAATGCACATGGTGTCCTTAACCATTGTTGAGTAAAAAAATTCCAAAATTCTTTTTAAAAATATTGGCGAAACCACATCACCACTTAATTATAAAGGTTAACACTGTTACTCAAGAATGGCCACAAGGCACCATTTTCACTAGGTTACATACTTTAGAGGCATCATGATGTGGTAGCTTGAAAGGGGCACTAGTGCACCATGCGCATTTTGACGTCACTCTGGGGTTCCACGTGAAATTACGAATAATTTTAACATGGATTCCCTTATTACATATATCACTACATTAGACCTTAAAACTACATTAACCATAATTCCATATCTAATTCCCAAAATACATGATGGTAAACCACAATAATCAGAATTCCACTATTAAATTCATAATTTCAAAGCATAAAACATCAACCACTAGGTTTAAGAGTAAGCTAAAAAATATAGGGGTGTAGAAAGAGATCATACAACACTCAAATTAAATGAGTAAGCACAGAAAGAGAACGACGACAAAGGTAGGCAGGGATTGGCGGTGGAAGGGACCGGTGCGGCGTGGGAACCAAGGAGGGGGAGAGAGAGAGAATTCCAATTATGAAGGAGAGGGAAAGGGTTTATTTTATGTAAGGAAGAGGAGTAATTAAATATAAACACTCTCCAAGATGGGTTTATGTAGGAACAACTTAAATTAGGAAAAGACCAAAATGCCCCTACGTTTCCCAAATCAGTCTGGAATAAAAGTAAGGGAAACCTCAAACTAATTAAGAATATTATCATATATCATATATAAATATAATAGCGGTAGATTTAGAAGCATTCTAGACCGTCCACATCATATTTGACATCAGTGCCACGTCATTGCTGATGTCAACAGTCCGTTATTTAGGCAGTAAAATCTACAGAATAAATGTGATATTCCATAATTAATTAAAACCACCCCTTTTTCAATTTAAAAAGATCTAGCTATAAAAGGAAAAATATTTAATTCCCTGCTATATTCACATGCATAAAAGAATATTGTACCAATGTAAAAGGAAAGCTGCCTAAATTTTCAATGTTATACGTGGTAAATTGGAATATTCCAACCCGTCATATATTGGATAAATAAAAAAAATACTCAAAATAACTTCTATAAAAATGATAATTTCCTTAATTAAATGATAACGTAACTAATTTAAATATGTGATATAATAATCAGGATAATTTCCCAACAATATCGCAGGAAATATTTTTTAGAATCAACAATACAATGTGAAAAAGTCCAAAGTATCATAAAATATCCCCATATTAACCGAAATTTGTGAGCAAAGTAATCAAATATTTAAAATTAATGAAACAAATAATGTCAGTTACCATAAACAAAAAGAAAATCTGCAGCAACAATGACACTTTCCATAACTAATTTTAATCTAAAATAAAATATATTATAAAAAAATTATAATTTAAGAAACTATGTCAAATCATATCGAAGTTATAATAATATAATGGCAAAATCACCAATAATAATAATCAGCATATTTTTCGCAAAGATTTCTCCGAATTTTTTTTCGAAATAGGGCTCAAAAAATAAATATTGAACAAAATGGGTCGGATTGAAAAATGTTCAATCTTATGGGGTGCACGTCACCCCATTTCAAGTTTGGGACAAAACCGTCAGTGCCCCTGGCGGTTTTAAGTGTCTTGAACAGTAGTTATGGGGTTGTAAATGATATTTTGGCTAGGGTGAAACCGCCATGGGGGGTAGTGAAACCGCCACCCCCATGGCGGTTTTAATTTTATTTATTTATTTTTTTTTTTTTTTGGATTGACATTATATTGTGGTGATATTTTGGCCAAGGGTGAAACCTCCATGGGGAGTGGCGGTTTTACTCAAGTGAAACCGCCATGGTGAAACCGCGCCCCCCATGGCTGTTTCACCCACGGCCAAAATATCATCCACTCGATTTGTATCTCATTTTTGTGAAGAAACCGCCATGGAGGGTAGAGATTTCTCTCCACTTAAAACCGCCAGGGGCACTGGCGGTTTTGTCCCGGACCTGAAATGGTGTGACGTGCCCCATAAGATTGAACATTTTTCAATCCGACCCATTTTGTTTAATATTTATTTTTTGAGCTCTATTTCGAAAAAAAATTCGATTTCTGCCCCATGAAAATAGTGCTAAACATGATAGTAATAAATTAGTGATATAATCAGTAAATTGAAAAAAAAAATAGCAACTAATTGAAATCACATCTTTATAAAATAAAATAAAATCTTTTAATTTAAGGATATTATTGGGGCTGGGTATTCGGAAATAAGGTATAATATAATTCGAAAATAAGTCCTATATATGTTGTTTAAATTAAAGATAAACGGGTACGGTAGATTAGACCCAAATGTACATGCATCTAAAAGAGTTCAAGTTAATACGGATCACCGGTTATATAAAGCGGGTTTATAACTAAGAATTTGGGTCACGGGACATAAAAGTGTCATGACCTAAATAATATGTGTATCCAAACAAGGTCGGGTTCGAGGCATGAAACTTAGGAAGGCTTAATTTTATAACTCAAACATGGGTCAATTGGTTAGGTCAATTTAAGCCTAAAGTATGTGTATCAAAAAGGTTCGAGTTAATACAGTTTGCGCGTCATAAATAACGGGTTCATGACCCTAAAATAACAGGGTCATAACCCGTGATGCCGGTTACGGGCCATAAAAGTAGATCCGTGACCCAAAACCCAAACGATATTTTACACGTCAAAGATCATGTCTCCTATTTTTTTACAGTAGAATACCAATTTTCATTCTTAATTTTTGTGCATATTGCTTATATACATACAAATAAAATCTTATTACAACAACACGTGCAATTTTTGTAGCGCTTTAACTAACTTTATCTTATTTAGGGGTTAAATCGGTAAATAGATCGGGTCGATTTAGACAAAATGTGGGGGTAAATTGAATATGCGCCTGTAGAGGTCACGTACGTGTCTTAAATAGTGGTTTCATGATTTAGAAAACCCGAGGTCGAACTGGGTTGAGAAATTAAATTAGGTTTATTATGCTTTCAATTAAGCGGTCTAAGTATGTTCAAACTAATAATTTATCATACACATTTATTAATTTGGTCACCTAAATAGTATTATCACTTTCTCTTTAATCTATTATGGCGGTGTTGTAATTTCTTGTATATTTTTTTTTCTCTTTATCCTTTTATAGTTCAAGATCAGATATACGTATTTGTTTCCTAAAGTATTATTAATAACATAATTATTAGTTTGTCGACTCTCAAACATTGTTTTAAATGGCTTTGTACACACCTTATAAATGACAGCCCGTGCAATTTTGCACGGGTATTAAACTAGTATAAATACAATAGCGGTAGATTTCACGGCATTTTAGACTGTCCACCTCAGCCGTGACATCATCGCCACGTCATAGCAGACGTCAACATCCAGTATTTTTGGTAAGAAAATCTTCGGTAAAAATGACATATACATAATAAATAAAATAATTACCAAAAAAAATCTATATACCCGCAAAAACTCAGCTGGAAAAGGAAAAAATATTTTCTAAATAATTTTTACAATCGGTAAATCAAAATATACAGGATAAATCAAATAGTTACCAAAAAAAATTCTATATACCCGCAAATTTTATTTAATCCCTGAAACAACTCATAATCTTTCAAAAAAGATATCTGATTATTCTATGAACAATTTATTATGATAGGTCTCAAATCTTTACAAATTATGGTAAATTAATATTTAAAATAATTGGGATATTCCTAAATTAGTTACATTCAATTTTCAAATATATTGACAGAATTCTATGAATTCCTTATCTAAAATATATAAAACAAAAAACATCAAAAATATACTCTTAATGATACTAATATGATACTAATACTCTTAATCAAACACAAAATCAAGCACATGATTTCATAGCTCCCGAACCACTTAATCATGGATCACCACCAATTCATCTATCCCACTTTTTCTTCAACCTTCAAAATTTTCCATAACCTATTTCTGGGTTTTACGACAATTAAACCCAGAAAATTCAATCCATCTTTTTTAGCAATGCCCTCATCGAAATCCATGGATTCCTGTAGTTCCTTTTGATACTCTTCAATCAACCTATTGCTTCTCCATCAATCCAATGCACCTTAATAAAAAATGGCAGCTTGGATGGTATTTCAGCAACAAAACTCGATGGTGAAGTTGTTAAAGCCGCCATTGTTGTTTGATTTTGTTGATTATTGAAGCAATTTGAAGGATATACATATAAAGAGAAAAATGAAGAAACAAGGAAAGTTGTAGGTTGATTATGCTTTTTTTTTTTTTGGGCTTTTCGAGCAGTTGTTGTTGAAAATGAGTCTATGAGAGACAAAACTCCTCCGAAATTTTTAATACAGTGCTTTACAAGAACATTTAATTTGTTGAGAGTGAAGTTAGCATCGTAGAAGAGAAAATCTTGGTGAGCAACAATTTTGCCTACGAGAAATGGGGTTCATTTATACCATGTCTAATTTTGACGCACTAAAAATGGAACCTGCTCGAATTATTTCAGATGAACGAAATCATGACTTTCTACATCGATAAGAAACAGAACAAGCGAGAAGCGTTTGACTGGCATATTTGTCCCGCTCACATATTTGGTCCTACGTCAAATTTCATAGTTTACAGTTAATTGGTAGGAGAGAACAGATAATTTATTAATGCCTTTGACTCTTTGATTAATTGTGTGTCAATAAAGATTACACCATACGTAGTTAGTTTTAAGTTGCCTTGCTTTGGTAAAATGTATACTCATACTGAAGCAGTTCCCTTACCCACATAATATATATTGCAGCACCAAGTCTTCCCAGAATGTAGATCATCAAGATCCAACCAAGAGAACGAGCAAGTGTGTTATTCACAATAGAAATGGCAGCATACCATGATACAATATTAGAGCATGTGAGAACATTGTAGTCGCTTAATGAAGACGTACCAGAACACCTCCAGCCTTGCTAGGAAACACTTGACGCATAAGCAACCGGCTACTTTTAGGCTTCTCGATCAGCAAACCCAAGAGTTACAAGGACTTTGTTAATCTGTAATATCTATAATCAGGCTTGGACAATTCGAATTATTTTAAGATGTAGATCGGTTAAAAACGGGTCAATATATTGTTTTTTTTTAAATAATGGGATATGGGACTGAGTCAAGTTAGACAAGGATATGAGTAAAAAAAATGAGTTTGGATCCCATGGAGTTGAAAATAACTCCATATATAGGATAACAAATGAAACATATTGGTTAGTTCAACTAACGGGTCAAAATTACAGGATTGACTCAAGATAGAATATGAGTAAAAAAAATAGTTTGGATCCATGGAGTTGAAAATAAACTGCACATGATAATAGGCTTGCGTACGGGTTAGTTCAAACAACAATCCAAAATATTATTCTGATTCAGACCGGGATATGGGTAAAATTTTATTTCGGATCCCGTGAATAAAATATACGTGGGTCGGTACGGGTCACAAGTAAAAATAAAAGTAAAAATGTGTTCATAACCCTTTTGTGTTCATAACGGGTCAAACTTATTGGTGAATATAATGCACCTTTTTTTTATGGTTAAGACGTACATCTGATACAGATCTTTACCATAAAATACTATTATATTTATTACTATTATTTTTCGGACAATACATATACTACTCTATATCTATATCTAAGGTGAAAAAAAGGATTCATATCCCCTGGAGTTATTTTTCCCTGGAGTTGGTAGGGTTTACTATAAATGGAAAATATAAATAAAAGTGTATTTTTAAACACAAGGAAAATCTCTACATGTTAGAGTTTTTTTTTTCCATTTTGAGTAAACTCTACCATGTAGAGTTATTTTTCAACTCCAGGGGATCTCAATCCAAAAAAAAATTGCTTCATTATTATTGTCTTGGATAAAAGGACAAGGCTTAGGTCATCATACTACAACAAAAACATAAAAACGTATATATACATAGCTACTACTTTGATGTTTGTTTATAGAGTTTATGTTTAAACGGCCCGTGCAATTTTGTACGGGTAATTAAACTAGTATTATCATATATAATCATATATAAATACAATAGCGGTAGATTTAGAAGTTTTTTAGGCCGTCCACATCAGAAATGATATCGGCGACATGTCACCAATGACATGGACCATCCAATTTTTACCACAAAAAATGTTGCAGTATACTCCCTCCTACCCAAAGTTATTTTCCTGTATTCCTCTTTGGGACTATTCACTATGATTTTCCTGTTTCGAAAGTTACCCGATATGGCAAATTTTTTGGACATTTTTACCCTTACTAATTTTTCTGATTTTTCCCTAATCTTCTATTAACCCACTAACCACTCCCTCCATCCACTAACAACTCCCTCCAAAATCTAATTACTCCAACTCAAATCCAACCCAATAACAAAACCCAACCCAATTCAAACCCCATTTTATTTCTACCCTAAACCCAAACACAATCACTCAATTTTTTTTTTCTGATCATAAAAAAACCCTACCTCCCTCTTTCTCTTCGTCTCCCTCTTCATTTCTGATGAACTCTACAAACCCTAACTCCCTCTCTCTCTCTCTCTTCGTCTCCCTCTCACTCTTCATTTCTCTGATGAACTCTACAAACCCTAACTCCCTCTCTCTCTCTTCGTCTCCCTCTCACTCTTCCTCTTCTTCACTCACAAGATCTTCAATTCTCTCTTCTCTCTCCTCACAAATTTGATCATATGGCTTCATTGGACATCTCTCTCTTTAGATCTCATCCTCTCTTTGTCTTCTCACTATGATTTGATTCGTAGATCTGACTTTCTCTTCTCTTATTCCTCCCCTTTTTTATCATAAAAAATAAGGGATTCGTCATGGCCTTATCAATTTTGGTCATTTGTTCCCGAGACGCAACTGGAAGAAGAAGAAGAGACGGACATCTGCGATGGACGACTGTTTGTCGGTACTTTTGACATTTCTGCCCTTGTCGACGACGAATACTTCGATCGGGTTGGTGGGCTGATCATCTCGGACTCTGAGGATGACACGGAGTCTATTGATACGAAGAAAAGGCGTAGAGAATCCGATGCAAAATGGGATTTAAGGGTTGAGATGTCTAAAGCCCGATGTAAATTTGATCGTGAGTTGATTGAAGAGAAAGCTCGGTGGGAAGGATGGGAACGGCAGCATATTGTAATGATCATGAGCCATATGGGTTGTGGTATAATCTAAACCCTTGTGTAATTAATTTTTTTTGCTTGACTCTGTGATTGGGGTAATTGCATGTGCTTAGATCTGTTTATTTTGTGATTTTTGCGTAATTAACCTTTATTCATTTTTTGCTTTGCTTGAATCTGTGATTGGGGGTAATTGCATGTGGTTTGATCTGCTTTTTTTTTTGTAATTTTTGGGCGTAATTAACCTTGATTCATTTTATTTTTGTTTAAATCTGCGTTTGTGATCATTGCATGTGCTTCGATCTGCTTTTTTTTTTTCTGATTTTTTGGCGTAAATAACCTTGATTTATTTTATTTTTGCTTGAATCTGTGTTTGGGGTAATTAATGTGCTTAGATCTGTATTTTTTGTGATTTTTGGGCGTATTAACCTTGATTCATTTTATTTTTGCTTAAATCTGCGTTTGTGATCATTGCATGTGCTTTGATCTGTTTGTTTTTCTGATTTTTTGGCGTAATTAACCTTGATTCATTTTTTTTTGCTTGATTCTGTGTTTGGGGTAATTATGTGCTTTGATCCGTTTTTATTTTGTGATTTGTGGGCGTAATTAACCTTGAATCATTTTATTTTTGTTTGGGTCTGTGATTGGAGCAATTTTTATTACGTAAACCTCTGTTTTTTGTGATTTTTGGTCGTACTTAGCCTTGATTTCTGTTGTAGGTTGGTTCTGATTGGTGATTTCTGTTGTTTTTTGGGCGTTATTTTTATTGGTTGGTTCTGTCATTGGGGTAATTTCTGTTGCGTAAATTAAATCTCTGTTTTTTGTGAGTGATGGGAGTAATTAGACTTGATTCATTTTGTTTATTGGTTGAATCTGTGATTAAGGTAATTTCTTTGCGTAAATCTCTGTTTTTTGTTATTTTTGGACGCAATTGACCTTGATTCATTTTATACTATTGATTTGTAGATGGAGGGAGTATGGGTTAATTGAGTTCTTGAGTGTAACTAGCAAGTCAGTGATGATTTTTGAGACTTGCATTGTAGTTGTTACATTATTTTGACCACATTTGCTATATTTACGAATTGATTGAAGTCTCTTTGAAACTAGCCACTTACATGTGTAAATGGAGCAGGGCCGTCTCACAGATTTCGGGGGGCCCTGTGCGAAATCTAGATTTGAGGCCCCCTTTATGTAAACTTTTTTTATATACAATTACATTAATACTACTTAAATTTATATTTTGACAAACAATACTTCACTGGTTAAAATAAAACCGTCGTCTTAGATTTATAATTTGAATCTTGAAAATGAATTTTGTCACCTGTATAACAACAAGTCAATGAAAATATAGTGGTTTTTTTTTTAAGTCAAATATAGTGGTCTCATTACTCTTGAATTGCAAGTAAGCACAAAACAGAAACAGAAGGCTAACAAAAAAAAAAGGTTAAAAGGCTCATACATGGGCCTACATGCTAAGTAGCATATGCAAAAATAAAAACAAAAAGGCATCACTATGAGTCGAACTCGGGTAGTATGCACATAGGGCCATCTATAACATCAATGTTCCCAGCGAGCTATCTATTTCATTATGCAACTTTGCAACACAAATATTATTTAAGGGGCCCTCAAAAATGAGGGGCCCTGTGCGGCCGCACCTCCTGCACGGGCTAATGGCCGGCCTTGAAATGGAGGCACTTTAGATGCCAACTGACACATGGTATGGAGGCTTGTGTTTGATAAGGTTCTTAATTCGTAAATGTAGCAACAACTCTATGAGGAGTGTTATTTACATCTGAGAGTTGTTTGATTTTTTGGCTTAATTTAAATGCTGCAAATGATGATGATGGTACTAAAAATATAAACACATTGCGTTTGATATTAAACATAAAGGACCTGGGTTTATATTACATTCAAAATGTTTACAAAATACATGTGTGATTTAAGTGTTTACGACCTAAACATGAGCATTCAAAATGGTTTAGTACTTAGTTTATCAATGAAACACAATCACACACCACATGAACATTTAAGTCGTCATTGCATTTGGAAAATCAATACCAAGATCTCCCATGATTTCCCCCAAATTGTTTGCTTTTCCGATATTGATCAAAGTTTGAATGCATTCTTTCACAACATCCTCACTTACGGTCAAATTCCTAGTGAGTAATCCTTGCCTTTGTAGTACGGCCTTCTTTAGATGTGGTAGTGAGTAGTCATTGTGGCCACCTCTTTTCATGACCTCAGTCATGACACCTTGCAAACTTAGCCACACATTGTCTAATGTACCCGGATCAAGGTATTTAAAAGTTTGTTTGACATTCTTGATCAACTCGGGTATTGTCTTCGATGGTTCTTTGTCTTGAAGTGATTGAATTGAGTTAAAGAAACCCAAGTCCAATATGTTTAAATCTGGGCTTTGTGCTGGTTGTTGATTTAATGTGATATTAAATCCGTCTGATGTTGCATGAGCCACAAAATCTTGATCGTCACCTCTTATGTGAGGAGGTGCATTGTCTTGTTGAATGTGAATGTCTTTACTTGCCCATGATGGCCATTTGGCTTTGATAGCTGGAATAATTTTGTTGATGAGCATTGTCTTTGTCACGATTTTGTTGATATTCTCAATGGGTTTTGAGACTATAGTACCTGCTGGCCTATGTATTGAGTTTTTTACTGCTGGTGCTTTAATAACAAAGGGCCAAATGCCAATTTTACCATCGAAAATGCACTCACCATCCGGTCCGTACCTCGGTCTTGCTACTGCTGCCATAAACATAACCTTAGGGATATACCTCTTGCTTTGTGTGCTTCTAACTGGTTCTTCTTCCCTCGGTGTGAGTATCATCCTTTGTTTGATCTTAGTCATCCAAAACCATTTCTCATCAATATGTAGATCATTATCTTGTGATCGAAACTTGATTGCATTTAGTAGTCTATCAAATAACAATCTAGACATGATAAAGTTGAGATGAAGAAACTTGTGGTCGCTTGATAACGATGGCTTAATAGCATTAGTGTGCCACCTCAATTCTCCCTTTACAATCCACCTCAATACCGAATTTTTCGCTCGACTCATTTGGTGTCTTTTAGGCACAACAATGGTATCAGACCTTAGGTTATAAGCTAGGTTGTAATGGAGTCTAGTAATTCGGGTTCAATGATTAAACTGACCTCCACAAATTAGTCCATATGGAAGTGTATGATGGATTGTTAGTGTGTTAAGACCACTTTGAGCCTATTGACGAAAATCCCGGAACCCCCGATAACCCCCCTCCTAAGCCCGCCTCTATGAGTGAGAAATAGTGGGGAAATATGAAACGAAAGACTTTGGCTACCATTAGGCAGTGAGTTTATAGAACTATCTATAGTCATATATCGCGAGACACCGATGCTTTTGTAATGTTGAAGAAATTGCAAAACTTTTATGAGAGGAAATCGGCTCATAACAAAGCCTTTTTTATTAAGAGACTTGTTAATTTGAAGCTGAAACTGGGAAAGTCGGTTTCGGAACATCTTAGTGATTTTCAAGATGTTATTAATAAACTAACGTCCATGAATATTGTGCTTGATGATGAGTTGCAAGCACTCTTCCTCTTAAGTTCAGTTCCGGATACATGGGAAACCATGGTGGTGTCTATTAGCAATTCCGTTCCTACTCGAAAGCTAACGATGGATATGATTACGGATAGTATGTTCAACGAAGAGATGAGGAGAAAACAGATGGGTTCGGATAATGCTCAGGCCCTTGTTACGGAGAGTAGGGGCAGGGGAAAAAGTAAGGGTCCAAAGAACCGTGGCAAGTCCAAGGGTCGTTCTAAGTCTCGGGATCACAAGGACAATATTATTTGTCATTATTGTGATAAGCCGGGACATGTCCAGAACTCTTACTGGGTTCGGAAAAAGGATCTAAAGAATGGCAAGCAGATGAAAAGGGCGGATAATGCTGGTACGGCCGCAACTGCATGTGATGAGCCAATCACTTTGTGCTACAAGTGACTGTTCTCATATCACTAATTCCAACAGTGAGTGGCTTATTGATACGGGGGCCTCTTTTCATTGTGCTCCGGAGAGTGAATATTTCTCAAACTATCGAACGGGTGATTTTGGTAGTGTGGAAATGGGAAATAATTCTTCGGCGAGCATAGTTGGTATTGGTGATGTTCGAGTAGAGACAAATGTCGGATGCACGATTATCTTGAAGAATGTGCGTCATATACCCGATTTACGTCTTAACTTGCTATCCACCACTCTCCTTGATCAAGAGGGCTTTCATCACACTTTCGGTAGTGGAAAGTGGAAGATGACCAAAGGGTCGATGCTTGTTGATCATGGAGAGTTGTGTTGCACTCTTTACAAGACACACATGAGAGTGTGCGGTGGTGAAATCAATGTCGTTGAAGAAGTCTCCTCACCAAATTTGCGGCATAGGCGACTCGGGCATATGAGTGAAAAGGGAATAAAGATCTTGGCAGAGAGATCTCTTATTCCGGCTGATAAGAGTATATCTCTTAATCCTTGTGATCATTGTGTACTCGGTAAGCATCACCGAGTTTCTTTTCGGAAACGATCAAAGCGGAAAGAAAGCAAGTTGGCCCTAGTACATTCTGATGTGTGTGGTCCAATTGAAGTGGAATCGGCAAGGGTCACTTGTATTTTGTGACTTTCATTGATGACCATACACGTAAGACATGGGTTCATCTTATGAAGCACAAAAGCGAAGTCTTTGAAATTTTTCAGAAATTTCATGCTATGGTGGAGAGAGAGACAGAGAAAAAGTTGAAATGTCTCCGTAGTGACAATGGAGGTGAATACACCTCAAATGAGTTCAAAAGTTACTGCTCCAAGCATGGGATTCGACATAAGATCAGAAAACTGAGTCGGGCACCCTACAACACAATGGTGTGGCAAAGAGGATGAATCGGACCATTGTCGAGAAAGTGAGACGCATGTTGAGGATGACAAATCTTCCAAAGAAGTTTTGGGGTGAAGCTGTCAATAGTGCAGTGTATTTGATCAACTGTTTGCCTTCGGCTCCGCTCGGTCTTGACATTCCCAAAAAGGTTATGGTCTGGACATGATTCTTCTTACTCCCATTTTAGAATGTTCGGGTGTAAGGCTTGTATGCTCGTGCCGAAAGAGAAGAGGTTAAAGCTTAACAGCAAAGCTACTCCTTGCATTTTTATGGGTTATGGAGATGAGGAGTATGGCTATAGGCTATGGGATCAGGAGAGGAGAAAAGTGGTCAGACGTAGAGATGTGGTCTTTCGTGAGCAAGAGATGGGCCTTGACATGCTAGTTGAAAAGTACGTCGACACATGTACTACTCCCGACTTAACACCTATTTATATCCCTATTGTTGATCATATTGCAGATGATCGTGAAAATGAAGGTGGAGATGCTATCTTTGAAGAAGATAATCCACAAATGTCAGATAACAATGAAGTGACACAAGAGGATGAAGAAGAAGGGGCTGTAGAGCAGGGAGAGCAGCCCGTTATTCATCCCCCACAGGGTTTGATCAAGAGCTTAGGCGATCAATCCGTGAGCGTAGACAATGAACTTGGTACTCGAGTACTCGAGTGACGAGTACATCCACCTTACTGAAGAGGGGGAGCCTGATAGTTTCCATGAAGTGCAATCATTATCCGATAAAAATGATTGGATTGCCGCAATGGAAGACGAGATGAACTCTTTCGGAAAAATGATACATATGAGTTGGTGAAGCTTCCAAAAGGCAGAAAAGTATTGAGAAATAAGTGGTTATTCAAGTTGAAGAAAGATGGTGATAATCTAGTGAGGCATAAGGCAAGATTGGTGGTGAAAGGTTGTAATCAAAAGAAGGGTATCGATTTCAATGAGATTTTCTTACCGGTTGTGAAGATGACTTCGATGCGAGTCGTGTTAGGCCTAGCCGCTAGCTTGAATCTTGAAATCGAACAATTTGATGTGAAAACCTCTTTCTTACACGGTGACTTGCACGGGGAGATATATATGGAGCATGCAGAGGGATTTGAAGTGAAAGGGAAAGAGCACTTAGTGTGCAAATTGAAGAAGAGTCTTTACGGGCTTAAACAAGCACCAAGGCAGTGGTACAAGAAGTTCGATGCTTTTATGACGAGTCATAATTATAAGGTAACTTCATTAACCTAGTACTTTATGTTGATGATATGTTCATTGTGGGGCAGAATCAAGATATGATTAGCAGCCTTAAAGAAGACTTGTCTAAGTCTTTTGATATGAAGAACTTAGGCCCTGCCAAACAGATTTTAGGCATGCAAATCATATGTGACCGCAAAGCTGGCAAGTTGTGGATGTCGCAGGAGCGGTATATTGAACGGGTACTTGACATGTTCAATATGAAACACACCAAGGCAGTGAGTACACCACTGGCAGCTCATTTCAAGCTCACAAACGAAGGCTGCCCGACTAGTAATGAGGAAAAAGAAGGTATGTCTTCCATACCATACTCCTCCGCCATTGGTTCTTTGATGTATGCAATGATCTGTACACGGCCTGATATTGGACATGCAGTTGGAGTGGTGAGTCGGTGCTTGTCTAATCCCGGAAAAACTCATTGGGAGGCGGTGAAGTGGATTCTTAAATATTTGAGGGGAACATCGAAAATGTGTTTATGTTTGGGAAAATCTGATCCTAAACTTTTAGGTTACACTGATGCGGATATGGCGGGTGATATTGATGGTAGAAAATTCACCTTGGCTTACTTGTTCATGTTTGCGGGGGGAGCCATATCTTGGCAACCGAAACTTCAGAAATGTGTAGCTTTGTCTACGACTGAGGCTGAATACATAGCTGCCGTAGAAGCCGGTAAGGAGATGTTGTGGCTTAAACGGTGTCTCCTAGAGGTAGGTTTGGAACAAGAGGAGTACACTGTACATTGTGATAGCCAAAGTGCTATTGATTTGAGCAAGAATACCATGTATCATGCTCGAACAAAACACATTGATGTCCATTACCATTGGTTGAGAGACGTCATCGAGGATGAGCTTTAGAAGTTGTTAAAGGTCCACACCGACAAGAACCTTGCTGATATGTTGAAAGGTCTTACCCGGCCACAAGTTTGCAAGTTTTTGCAAGTTGGTCAGGATTGTCTCCAAGTGAGTTGTAAGAGGCGTATCTCCTCCGAATCGGGTTGGAGGGGGAGATTGTTCGGTGGGGTCCAACCCCATTTATTTATTATTGGTTGTTTTTAAGTTTTTAATTTCACAAAGAAAAAATGAAAAGAAAAGAAAAGAAAAATGAAAAAGTTGTGCGTGTATCTTTTGTAAGTCATGTGACTTACTTTACTCTTTGACCAAAAAGAGGATAAGGGGCTGTTTTTGTGGAATTTTTTTTCGGAATAGGGCTCAAAAAATAAATGTTAAACAAAATGGGTTGAATTTGAACTTATTCAACCTTATGGGGTGCACGTCGACAAAACCGCCAGTGGTAGTGACGGTTTTAAGTGTGTCAAATAGTACCAATCAGGCCTGGGAGAGAAGCCATCGACCACCTAAAACCGCCATTGGGACTGGCGGTTTCACGTGAAGTAAAACCGCCAGTCTCACTGGCGGTTTTAATGTGGTGAGGGAACATGGGAAGGAGCGGGAGAAGGACCAGGTGAAGGAACAGGGGACGGAACAGTAGATACTCAATATACATATCGTCTCTCAGTGTTAAAGTTGAAGCTCCGATCTTGGTATAATGACCGTCATATATCCAATACATCTTTCTCATTCCATACTCTTCTGCTGTCTCTTATCACTCTCCTTTACCCACCTTGGACGAATGGGTGCTCTCTCGCCGTAGGTCTTATTCAACCTACACATGCACCTGCTCCTGCTCCTGGTCCATCTACTGTTCCGTCCCCTGGTCCTTCTCCTGGTCCTTCCCCTGTTCCCTCACCACATTAAAACCGCCAGTGAGACAGGCGGTTTTACTTCACGTGAAACCGCCAATCCCAATGGCGGTTTTAGGTGGTCAATAACTTTTCTCCCTCGAGCCATATTGGTACTGTTTGACACACTTGAAACCGCCATTACCACTGGCGGTTTTGTCCCAAACCTGAAATGGGGTGACGTGCACCCCATAAGGTTGAATAAGTTCAAATTCGACCCAATTTGTTTAACATTTATTTTTTGAGCCCTATTTCGGAAAAAAAAAATCGTTTTTGTGTGGCTTTTCGACAGAAGCAGGAGAGAACCCAAAAACACAACATAAATCAGAGAAAGAGGGAGTGTGCTCATCTTCCCGAAAATCCCAAAAAGGCAAAGGATCTCCAGCTTGATGCTCGCCCATAACTTGGCGTTTTGGGAAGCTGATCGGAGATGGCCATCTACTAATTGTTCTTCAGCTGCAGGTGTTTTAGTAGCATTCCTTTGGATCTTTTGTTAGTACAATTGATTAGGGAAATCAATGTGTATTGATCTGAATGATAATCATCTGTAGTTGGGATTGAATTGGTTTTAAGTTAGGGGCAATAACTTGAAACTGTAGCTTGTAATGTTGCTATATTTCATAGTGAAATCGATTATTGGTGCCCAGTGGTTTTTCCCTTCGAATTGGAGGGTTTTCCACTTATATCTTGGTGTTGGTTGTTTGTCTTTGTTGATTTCCGTTTTTGATTGGTTTGGTCGATTTACGTCGAATTGCTGCCGAAGTTTTCGCTAGACTCGTTTGGTGTCTTATAGGCACAACAATATTGTTTGGGTAAATAATAAAACAATTTGACATACGGAGTATTACTTGAAATTAAAGGCATACATTAATAAGAATGTTCACATCTTATACTATATATTAAAAGCTATGTTTGAGGCAACGACCACGTTCACCGACTTGAACCAGGTCTTCTTCCATGCCACGTGGCATGTCTATCTGAATTTTCACTTTAAAAAAATCATGTCAAAATCTTTGGAGTTGTGTTTTATGGTAGGAAAAAGTAAAAGATTTGATAAAACGTGTAGAAGTCCATACTTGACAAAATTAATGGCACAATTGTTTTAAATTTAGGTAAAAAAAAACATCCAAAATATGTTTTATGATAAGGAGTGTAAGTGGAATGTTTTTCAAATCTAAAAGTTAAAAATTTTCCAAAAAAGAAGAATAAGTTATTGGCAAGTATCTATTACTGACTTATAGAAACCTTGGTTATATAAAAATCGTAAAAATTTACCATGTTCATATGATTGTCACTATATATGAATCAATCTAAGATGATGTTAATTGATTTTCCCATATATGTAATCTTCATAATTTATCATGTTAGATTAATTAATATTTTTCCCGAATGTTCCACTACTTACCACTAAAATTGCTAAACTAATTAAATTGTGGGGGGGAAATTCAGCAATACATCGAGCAATTTTGACAACTCTTTTAGCAAAAAATATAAGGCGAACTTTAAACAATGTTGTATTACAGTTACAACATTTTAAAGGGAACCAGACCATAATTTATGATAATCCATCGAATATCACTACAATGTCTCATTAGAAATTAGCACAAGTATCTACAAATTTTCATCAAAGTCTCAAGGGTCACAACTCACAAAAGTAATATTTTGGAGGAATCACAACTTTAACTCATGAAAATCCACCGAGAATCACAACAATGTCTCATTAGAATGTAGCGCGAGTTTCCGCAGTTATTCATCACAATTAAAGTGGAAATTCAAACAATAACTAAATGTGAGTCACAATAATAATATTTTCGGAGGAATCACGACCATAAGGTCCATAAGTCATGAAAATCCGTCGTGAATCACTACAATATCTAATTCAAAATTAGCATTAGTTTTCCAATTTTTCATCAAATTGAAGTCTCGGGTGGAATTCAAACAATGTCTCGAAGAGGGTCACAGTAATAACATTTTAGGAGAAATCGCAATCATAACTCATGAAAATCGACTGGGAACCACTACAATATGTTATTAGATATTATCATAAATTCCCATATTTTATCATCAAAATCTACGGGGGAATTCAAATAATTGGGGGTAAGGGAGGGTCACAATAGTAACATTTTTGGGAGAATCACATACATAACTCATGAAAATCACTACAAAGTCGTATTAGAAATCAGTGAGAGTTTTGAAAATATTTCATCAATGGGAAAGGGAGAATTAAAAATTTATCTCGAGGGTTCACATTTATATTTCCTTGGAGAAATTCTATGTTTTCTTTTATTCCGACTCAATAAAACATATATGTAGTTTATTTTGTCAAATTTTGGGCGAATCATATCCATTACAAATGAAAGTTTAGAGATAACCACAATGACATCGTTTCGAAAATTAATCGAAATCATTATAGATTACTGTATATGGTATTTCACAAGGGTTATTACAAAGAGTTTGTACAATTTGTGAGCAGAGTTAGTAGAAGTGAGATTAATATATGAAAGTAGGGGTGAATCATTACGTTGATGTCAATCACATCATTATATTATAGATGAAACTTTTATAAATAACTCATACATAATTACATATTAAAAAATTTCGTTTACTAGAAAATAAAATGATAAAGACTACTCTGGGCATAGCTCGGGTAGTAAACTAGTGTGATTGTATAAAGAAGTAAGAAATCAAACCCATAGACAAGCAGACAATAACAAGAGTAAGACAATTTCTTAAAAATAATAAATAAATAAGAAACATTAAGAAAAAAAAAGTGTGTGAGCAACTAGTTTTGAGGTGTTTTATGTACCTTTTTTTTAGAACAAATAACTCTTGGTATACGATCATCTCTTAAATGTTTATGAGCTACTCCATAGTCCTTCTATTCAACTTTGTGCTTACTCTTTTCGGTGATCATGGCACATAAATAGTGAAATAATCCCATACGAATTGATATATTACATCTTAATAAATTTTCAAAGTTGCTTTAACAATCAATTGTACTCTAATTTTACAACATTAACAAGATAATAATTTAGTATTAGGCATTATTATCCATGTTCTTTATGTGATTAAATAGAATGACATGGAAGTAAGCTTGTTTTGTTACATCCTAATCGAATTTGTATGGATCAATATAATAGAAGTTAACAATGGATCCACTACCGAACTGTAATTTATTCTATTCACCAGAATATATCGGTCTTCGGTTCTGAGCAAATGCTGCTAGACCTTCTAGTCGATCTGTCGTGTTCAAAACATGTTCATAACATTCTTCTTCGAGTTTCAAAGCTGAAGTCATGTCCATACCAAGTCCTTCATTGATAGCTCGCTTCGCCATCTTTAAAGCCACTGGACCCTGTTAATTAGAAAATGATCGAATGAACATCGTTGAACATTTATGACAAGGAAAAATAATCCTCTTCATATAAGTTTACTCTCCACGAAGACGTCCAACCCATCCAACAAGTAAATAAATAATGAGTTCTCGTTTTGAGCTTTTTCCAAAAATTGATTGACATTGGTGCATCACTTGGGCATGCATAAGGTAGCACCACGCATTATGCCCATGATTCACAACCACGATGTCGAGATAGCTCTAAATACAGAATTGATTCCCACCTTAAACGTAAGCCAAAACAATTGGCTCATTGCGCACAAAATCAAACTCTAGTAGAATTTTTAAGGTACTCATTGAGAATAAAGTTGTACAATGGGTGGGTTGGGCAGTGTTTGACCACCCCCGCGAAAACCCCACAAAACACACTTGACACCTTAACCCCTACAGAAACCACACAAAACAAAGCTTACACCTTAAAGGATCCCCCACATCCCCTTGAACGAATCCAAAAATAATCGAGAGGAAGAAAACAAGGATTTAGGAGAAAAACAAGAAGAAAGGAGAAGGGGGAGGCAATGTCACAGGGGTGAGGGAATGGTGCTGCTAGAGGAGTGTGTTTTTGTCATCGATGATGGGGTAGTACGATAGTATAAGGGGATGAACGACAACTATTGGGGAGGGGGCAGTAGGTACTGCAAGGTGTGAGGAGAGAAAAAAAAATGGGTAAAAGGGGAATAGAAATGGGAAAAAAAAGAAGAATTAAGTGGGCCTAATGGGTTATATGGGTAGCACATAACCGTAAACATACCCAAAAAAGTCGGGGGCGAAATAATTTCAAACAGTTGGCTGTAGAAAAATTCCGTACATATTAAGGAAAAATTAAATTAGTCACGGAAAAGGCTACACATACATTTAGCTTATGTGTTCAGATTTTTATGCATTCCTACATAAGCCCAGAGGCAGCAACAATTATTCACCAGTCCAAACCCATCCCCAATTGCATATGTAATCAAATAAATCACAATCTTATATTCTCTCTCCTCATCTCTCCACCCATGACCTACCTCATCCTTGGCCCGTCCTCGCCGTCGGCGTACCCAACCACCACAACCACCGTATACACCACCACCATCATCACCGCCCTAGCACCTCTAACCCTGCCCCCACCCCGCGACGCCACTACTCCTCTTCTCCTCCACCATTTTCTATGTTTCTTTTCCTTCTGTCTCCTCATTTTTATGCCTCCTTTCTTTCTTTCTTTCTTTCTCCTCGCAGACGGTGGTGAAGTAGCGTGCGTGTGTGGGCGGCGAATAGTGTTGATCCGGTGACAACGATAATCGAGTGGTGGCAACAAAGATAATGAGGTGGGAGAGTGCGAAGAGAGTTGAGGGAAGGAAAGAGGGGAGGTCGAGGAGGGGCGGCAGATATAACAACGTTGAAAGACATTGACGATCCTAAAATTGCAGGTGAAGAGCGGTGGTCGGAGGCGGGGCTTGCTTGGGAGGAGAGAGTGGGCAAAGGTGGAGGAGAAAAAAAGTGAAATGGAGGTGGTGAAAATCCAAGGAAATAAATCATTTTATAACAATCATAAAAGATTTATGCAGTGCTGTGGGAGAATTTTTCAGGAAAGGCAAACTCACAAAACAGGCCAATGCAACCACTATAGGCCTTATACCAAAGAAGGATAATGCCACTTTTGTCATAGAATACAGGCCAATCTCCTGCTGTACAACATTCTATAAGGTAATTAGTAAGATCCTGGCAAACAGATTGAAAAGAGTCTTACCAGAGCTGATAGGGAAATAACAGACAACGTTTATGCAGAATAGGAGTATATCTAAGAATAATACGGTCTCTCAAGGTCTGATTAAAGGGTATAGAAAGAGGAACATCTCCCCTAGATGTCTAATGAAGGTTGATATAAAGATGGCCTTTGATTCTCTTAATTGGAAGTTCATTAGAATAATGCTGACAACTTTGGACTTCTCGGAGAAGTATGTTAATTGGATCATGGAATGCATCAGCATAACATGGTTCAGTTTGAAAATCAATGGAGCTGCTAAAGGGTTCTTCAAGGGAAAAAGTGGTGTGAGTCAAAGAGATACCTTGCTTGTCTCCTTATCTATTTGTACTCAACATGGAGGTATTATCTAAATACCTTAGAGAGATGCCTAAAGAATCTCAATTCTCATACCATCCGAAGTGTGCAAGAGTCAAGTTAACCCATATGGTATTTGCAGATGACCTAATGGTCTTTACAAGGGGAGATGGGCCCTCAGAGCAGGCTGCAACAACATGCCTTGACAACTTTGCCAAAATTTCAGGATTGGTGGCAAACCCAGCTAAAACAAATATATATTTTGGAGGGGTGTCAAGCATTTTAAAGATCAAATCCTAAAAACCACAGGGTTTTCAGAGGGAAGCTTCCCTTTTAGATATCTAGGGCTCCCTCTGAATCCAAACAGATTGTTGGCAGATATGTGCACTCCATTGGTGAGCAAAATCAAGAGCACTATTAGTAATTGGTCTGCAAATCTTCTGTCTTATGCTAGAAAGGTAGAGCTAATTAACTCGTCCATGTTAGGCATACAAAACTGTGAAATGCCTTGAAAATTAGGAATTTGAGATGCAAATTGTGAAGAATGTTCAAAGTATAGTTAGTATAAGACTTCTAGATTTAATGAAAAGTTGTATGCATAATGAGGTAGTAGATTGCCTAAATGGTAATTAGGAGAATGTTTGTTTAGAGGCAACCACTTTTTTTGTAAAATATGATATATTTTTTTCCCGCTAAGAATGAATAAAATTGACCATTTTTACAAAAAAAACAAAAAAAACAAAAAAAAACAAAAAACAAAAAAACAAAAGAATAAAAAAAATCATTTTATTACAACTTTTTTTAAGAAAATAAAAATTTTTGTTACGGAGTTCTCTGTTTTCTATAACAAAAACAAACCATTATAAAATTAAAATATATCACTCCATAACAACATATTATTCTATAATAAAAACAGACCATTATAAAACAATAATCATTCATTTCAAAACAGTAACCATTAATTTCAAGACAAAAAAAACATTTATTCCAAAAAAAAAAAGACATTTATTCGAGAACAAAAATCATTCATTTCAGAACAAAATCAATTCATTCCAAAACAAAATTCATTCATTTCAAAACAGAAACCATTAATTACAGAATAGTAACCATTCATTCCTGAACGGTAACCATTCATTTCGGAACAATAAGCATTCATTTTAGGACAAAAACAATTCATTCCAAGATAAAAAAAAAACCATTCATTTCAAAATAGAAATCATTTATTCGAGAACAATAACTATTCATTCTAGAACAGTAACCATTCATTTCAAAACAGAAACCATTCATTCCAAAACATTAATCATTCATTTTAGAACAATACTCATTCATTTCAGGACAAAAATCACTCATTCCAAAACAAAAACCATTCATTCTAGACAATAACCATTCACTCTAGGACAAAAATCATTCATTTTAGGACAAAAACCGTTTATTCGAGAACAAAAATCATTTATTACAAGATAAAAACCATTCATATTTATAACATTCATAACAAAGACACATATTAGCCATTTTATCGATCGTTTATAGGTGTGTTTCTAATTATGTTATGTAATTATTTGTTTATGTTCCGCAATAATTTATTCATGTTTTTTAATGAACTGTTTTTGTAAAGATCTTTTATTTTTGTAATGGCTTGATTTTGTTCTACAATGACCCATTAATGTTATGTAATTATTTTATTCAATAATGTTTTGTAATGAATGCTTTTTGTCCTGAAATAAATAATTTTTGTTCTAGAATAAATGGTTTTTGTTTTAAAATGAATGGTCTGTTTTGAAATGGATGTTTTTTTTGGAAAAAATTAGCATTTTATTCCTCCAACAAAATAGTTACAATTCTCACCAAAGGATAGCAATGAGCTACCATGTAAAACCCCCTAAACAACAACTTTAGCTACTAGTTACATCACTATATTTTTCTATAGTTCTAGCACATATTAAGAACTTAATACATAAAGAAATTTGCTCTATATTTCTAGACTTATCACTAAAAATCCTAGTATTTCTTTCTCTCCATATTTCATACATTGTGGCTGAAAACGCACTCCTTAGAACACATTGCTTTCCCGTTTTCCCTCTTGTCTTAAATTTAACACAGTTGAGCTCATGCTCCATGCTACCAATTCTTCTCCTATATCCCATCCAACTCAAAATATTACCCCAAATAGCCTGAGAGAGCTGACAGTTGAAGAACAGATCTCCTCATCACATTTGCATAAATTGCATCTATTAGGGATGCACATACCTCTTCTTTTCCGGTTGTTTGTGGTAGATAAAGCATCATGAATAGCCAGCACAACAATTATAGAGCACTTTGGTATATTGCAGCTTTCCCATACAATTTTGTACCACTTGACAACATTCTTACTCCCCCTAAAAAATCTATAAACTGACCTGCTGACAGACTTGCTCGACCAGTAGTAAATCAAAGCTTTAGCTGCATCCATGGAGCCATCTTTCTCTATTATTTCATCTTTAAGAGACAGGAGAGATTTCCATGAAGCCGAGCTATCTGCCTTTGGTTTTGCAGTCCAGAAATTCTTTTTCTTAAGCTGGTAAGCATTAGTCCATCAACTCCAAATGTTCTGACTTGTATTCATCAGCTTTATGATCCATTTTGTATACAGAGTTTTGTTCCAGCTTAAAACTTCTTTAATACCAAGACCTTCTCTCTTTGGGGTACAAATCTTCTTCCATTTCATGAATGTTATCCTGCCTTTTTGCTCATCTATCCCACAAAAGAACTCCCTGCACAACCTGCTTATCTTCTTGAGTACAACTACAGGCAGGCATAAGACAACCCCCCCAATATGTTTGAATGCCAAGAATTATTGAGTTAATCAATTGAAGCTTACCCGCATAGGATATGAACGAGTTAGCCGAATGCATTAACTTAGCTTTGATCTTTTCCAATCACATATCATGTCCTCTCTGTAATTGCTTTAGCTTCCTTTTCCTTGACTCCCCCCAGATACACATTAGTCTTAAGAGGGTTAGTAGCCAATCCGCATTGATTCTCAGTGTCTTTAAGTATATGAGCCACAGAAACTATTAAATCTACATCCCGTTTTGCAAAAATTAGGAGGTCATCAGCAAAAAGGAGATGATTGAGGCTGAATTTGTTGCATTTAGGATGTTGATGAAAGCTCTCCTTAATCCTCTTTTAGCCTCAAAAAACTCAATCTGCGACCCATTGATGTTCAAGCAGAGATGAGCAGTATTTAAACAAGCCATAATCCAACTGATAAATCTCATAGGGAACTTATGATGAATCAGGAGATTTTCCAGGTATTTCCAAGAGACTGAGTCAAATGCCTTCCTTATATCAACCTCTATAGTAGCTCTCCTGGAGACCCCTTTTCCATCATATTTTCTAACCAACTCCTGAGAGATTAAGACAATATGGATATTCCTCCTAGGCACAAAAGCTGATTGCTCTTCTCCCATAATTTCTGCCAGCATAGGCTGCATTCTGTTGACCAACATCTTGCTAATGATTTACTAAAGAGTATTACAGCAACTTATTGGCCTATAGTCCATCACAGAGTGAGGGGTTTTGATTTTAGGCACAAGAGCAGTGAGTGTGGAATTAATCTGCTTTATCATTTTCCCACTCTGAAAGAAGTCCAGCACATCACAACTCACTTCCTCTCCTACAATGTCCCAAGAATGCTTGTAGAAAGCTGAAGTAAACCCATCAGGGCCAGGACTCTTAGTTTCATCAATGGAAAATAAAGCTTCTTTGACATTTTCCTTGGTGAATGGTTGCATCATCCCAAGCAGTTTCTTATGGTATTCCAAGAAAGCATCATTAACTTCATGCATGAGGAGTAGTTTTCAGGGAGTTATTTGTGTCATGAATTTTTCAAATATATGCATGTGCCTTCCTCTCATTGAGCTTTACATGAAAATACTTTGTTCCTGCATCACCCATTTTAATGTCTCTAATCTTTGCCCTTTGATGCAGGAAGCAAAGTTCTGCATTCTGCAGCCTGACAAGATCCTCTTTTTTCTATTCATCTCATCCAATATGTGCATTTCCTTTTGAAGATGTTCCTGCACCCTGAAAAGCTCAGCCCTACACTGCTCTACTCTGCCTAACATATCAGAGTACTTTCTTTTATGCAACTCCTTTAGCCCTTTTCGAATGGCATTTTGTTTTTCCACAACTCTGAACATTTTAGTTCCTCTAACTCTTTGGGTCTAGTGTGTTTCAATAACCTCTATATAGCCAACATCTAAACACCAAGCATTAAGAAATTTGAAACTCTTTGGAAGCTGAGTGCTCCCCTGATGAATTTTCAGAATCACAGGTGAGTGGTCAGATAAACCTGGCTGGAGAAACTGAACCGAGGTTTTGACATACTAGCTAGCCACACAGGATTAACCAATGCTCTATCCATCAACTTTACCCATGCTGAGTCAGCTCCATCCTGAAGATTAGTCCAGGTGTATCTGCAATTTGTGCCAGGAAGATCTACAAGCTTACACTTTTGAACACAACTCTGAAAATATTTCACATCAATTTTATTTAAGGCACCTTTGCTAAGTTTTTCAGAGCTATCCAACACCACATTGAAGTCACCCATTAACACCCAAGGCTTTGTAGTTTTCACATCTTGTATGAACTTCCACAACTCCCTCATGTCTTCCCCTTTATTCATAGCATACACAATGGTGACTATGCATTTGAAATGAGTTTTGAGACATGTAACTTCAAAGTGAATTTGCTGCGAACTAGTTTCCAGGATTTGAACTGAGACCGTAAGGTGGTTCCAAATTACCCAAATCCTCCTATTATAGTGATTGGAATAATTATTGAAGGTATTGAACTTCTTAAATTTATTCTTCATGATTTTCAGGCCTTTATCAACCTTTACTCTAGTTTATAAGACACCAAGAACAACCACTTTATTTGCTAATAGGAATTTAATCAATTCTTGCTGCTTGTGAGGCATATTACAGCCTCTTATATTCCAAGTTGAGATTATCATCAGGCAGAAAAACCCCCTCCTGGGTCCTCCCCCTCCTCAATAACACACTGAACCATCATTTCCACTTTTGCATCCTTTGACATGTTCTGCTCAATCTTATTATTTTGTAATGCTTTGAATATATTGTCCACTAGTGCAAGTGTTTTGCTCAATGACTGCTTGGCTTTCCTGCTAACTACAGGAGTGAATCCCTCCTCATCCACCATCTCATTTCTGACAGTTTTTGTCAAAGCCTCAGTCTGAACAGGAGGTGTGTAGCTTTATCGCAGACCTTTTCTTGGTTTTCTGTCACTGTCTTCTTGACATATATAGCTTTTGGCACAATTTTCTCTGTGGGCTTCTTTAGATGCTTGCATCTCTGTTTCATATGTCCCAGTTTATTGCAGTTTTTGCAGAAAAATGGGACCCATTCATATCTTATAGACTGAGCAATGTCGCCAAATGGGGTTTTGATGTCAATTGTCTCAGGCAGCTCCTCAGAGACATCAACTTCTATAAGCACCCTAGCAAATGCAAGCTTCTCTTTTAATGTAGTTCCCATATCAGCAAATAGAGGCTTCCTAGTAGTGCTAGCTATTTTGCTAGGTGCTTTTTGAGACCGGTAATGTGGTTCCAGCTCAGAGAACAGAACCCACACTAGAACCTTTGCAATTGATTCCATCTCCTTGCTGAAACTACGTAACCATGCTTTGAGGATCATAGCACTATCACCATAATACCATGGGCCTCCTCTTAAGACCTCCTCCATATCCACCTTACTATAAAGTTTCAGGAAAAACCAGCCCTTCTTGAAGTATTGAATCAAAGGAGGGTGAGAAAAATTCAAGTTTTTCGCAGCATATTCTTTCAAGTTTTTCTCTGTTGGTCTTGCTCCAATTGTATGACAGACTAAGGTATTTTCCCAGTATTCCAATTGATCAGCTATATCCTCTAACTCGATTGTAACATCACATCCATCATTAGGAATAAATTCCAAATGCAATTCATGTTTCTTTTCCCCAATTTTACTGTTTCCCCCAGTTTTCCCCAAATTAGTAGCAGTTCCATTGTTAGCCATACTAGAGCCAATATCAGTTCCAATATTACTAGTAAAATAGGGTATATCAACATGCCCAATCGGGCTTACCTTATCTTGTGCATTGGTGGAAGCTTTAAACAAGTCTGCAAATGTTACCACTCCAGGTTTCTGCAGACCTTCCTCCAACCCCGCCATTTCTGCACCTTGAAGCTCGTCCGTACTGTTTTTCATGGTTGTTCCCATTTCACCATCTTCAGAAATTTTACCACCATTAGACGCGGATTCACTTAAGGATTCTGATTCTGTTTTTTTTTTCGATTTCTCCTAGTATTCGCCATGGAATTTAGCTAACAAAATGTAGTAGTTTTGGTAGCTTGGAGATGAAACATTCTTCTCCTAAATTCCTAATTTTGTTATAATTAACTAATTATAATATGGTTAAATGAATGCTTTTTGTTTTGGAATGAATGCTCTTCGTCCTGAAATGAATGTTTTTGTTCTATAATGAATGATATTTGTTTTAAAATGAACGGTTTCTATTTTGAAATGAATGAAATATTGTTTTGGAATGAATGTCTTTTGTACATAAATGAATAATCAATTTCAGGTTCTATTTATGTACTAAAATGAGCAATATTTGTTCTAAAATGATTTCTGGTTTTGTTTTAAAATGATTTATTTCTGCTCTAAAATGATTTTTTTTTGTTTTGTAGTGATTAGTTTTGTTCTAAAATTATCTATTTTTATTCTCAAATGATCACTTTTTGTTTTTTAATTATACTATTTGTTCTAAAATGATTTGTGTTTGTTGTAAAATAATGATTGGCGGAGAGAGAAAAGTGTGCAAGTTGGAGGAAGAGAAAAGTGAGAGAAAGAGAAAATGGAGGAGAGGGAGGGAGAATCGATGATACGGTGGTGAAGGGATGACGTTGTCGGACGGTGGTGGTCTATGTGGTGGGTCGGTGGTTGCTGGTTTGGCGGCTGGTGACAGAGGTGGTGGCGGCTCAAGTGGTGGCCTGGTTTGGGAATGGGGATGAGAGAGAAATATGATTGAGTTGGGATACGTTTATTTTTTAATTTAAAAAAAATATCTCACTTGTTGTGGAAGAGTTTCAAACCCACAACAAAGGTGATGCAACAATGGCCCAATCACCACTATGCTATACTCCCTCCGTCCCAGTTCAAACGCCCCATATTCGATTTTGGGACGTCCCACTTTAAACACCCCATTTATTTTGGGATATATGTCTATCTCCTACTTTTATTAAATTATCACATAATCTCTCACACTATCTCTCATATTTTTATTAATTCTCACATTCTCTCCCCTCATTTTTCCTAATATTACTCCACTTAACTTATTATATTAATTTTTCTTATTCCACTACAAAAAACGGGCGAGACGTTTGAACTGGGACGGAGGGAGTAGACTTATGCTCGTAAGAAATGGATAATAAGTTTTACTTATATTGTGAAACCGGGGTACCAAAAGGAAGGTACCCGTAGCCCGTAGGTAGGATAGAATTTGCTCACTTGTTGTATACAATTATGCATACACCAAAACATATCTGTCATCTTCAATCAATGTTATTGCATTAAGAGGTTAATAGCTACAAAAAATAAGAAAAAATCATATTAAAAAATACAAAACCTCTCTCTCCTCACCTCAACCCCCTTCTCTTCTTATCATCAGCCCACCACCGGATCACCACGCGCCAACCACCCCAAACACCTTTACCTACCCACCATTAGGTCGGAATCCGTACGGCAATCCAACCCCGATATTCCCGACTGCTTCCTTGCTCTCCTAAACTGTCACTCTCTTTTCTCCTTTGCCGCCCCCACCGCTGCCAGAAACTATCTTCTCAACCCTTGATCCCCCACAGCCCTAGCCCCAGCCCCGATACACCTAAGCTCAGCCTCAACCACCACACCACCCTAAAACCGAAGCTATGTGGATGAGGGCGGTGGGGCGGGGAAGGGGAATGAGAGAGGTGTTGATGAGGGAAAAGCTATGTGCGGTGGTCGTTTAGATGGGTTCGTTAGCCTTGGGTGGCACGATGGGGAAGGATGTTGATGGAGGGTGGAACTGGTGGGCTGGTGGCACAATGGTGGTGAACGTGGTGGGATGGTGATGACTGATGAGTACAGAGAGTGAGGTTGGGTGTGGTAGAAAGGGATTGGGATTAATACAGCAAGGCCAAACACTTTTATTGTTCTTTTGCTATTTTAATAGATGATAGGTGTCATATTAAAGTTGTTGGTGTATGAAAGACCCATATATACACTTGACCCACATACACCAAGCGTATGTGTATCATCTTCCAATTAGTCACCGAACGTGGACGTCCTTTGTATTTCTATATAGGGAAATTTTCCAATATACTCCTGAGTTTACTGAATTTTTCAGGTATACCCCTCAGGTTTCCGAGCTATCCAGCGTACCCCTAAGGTTTGCAAAATAGGGTTTTTTTTGTGTTTTCACTAACGGACTCTAACACCGTTAACCATTTTGATGAAATTTGATTTTTTTTAACAAATCGACCAATAATAACATAATCTAAACAAAAAAAAAGACAATTTTCTCTCACCTCCCTCCACAACCCCGCCCCCACCCAACACAGCCCCTGCTCCACCGCCTCACCACCGCACCCCCATCACCGACGACCACATGGGGCCCCTCCACCATCACCACCAGACGCAGGCCACTCCCGCGACCACACCACCACCGTCGTGTGGGACCCCAAGACAAAAACCGCAGTTTATTGGGGTTTCAAAAAAATCCCCAATTTCCCTCAAAACCCTAGATTTCTTCAAAATTGATGACGAAAACACAACCTATTTAATGGTGGCTCCGACGACGTCAAGTTGGGCTTTGATCGATTTTTGGTGGCACTAGGGTGGGGGTAGGCGGCTGCTAGGGGTCGAGAGGAGGTGAGAGAATGTGGGAAGGAGGAGAATATAGAGGTGGGGAGGACAAGACGTACCATGGGTGACGACAGACCTCCCCTTGGAGTCGCCGGAGCATTGCGCTCCAGTTGGTGGGGGAGGTGACCCGGTGGTTGTGACGGTTGTGGTGGCTGTGGTGGCTGCGGTGGTGGTAAAGTGGCTGCACAAGGTGGGGGGAAGGGGGGAGGGAGAGAAGAGCGAGAAAAGGGTGACAATTTGGGTTTCTTCAAAAAAAAAAAATCTTGTAATTATGTTATTGTTTCTAAAATAAGTCAAACTAACTAATGGACTAACGTGTTAAACTCCGTTAGTGAAAACACAACAAAAAACGTGATTTAGCAAACCTCAGGGGTACGCTGGAGAGCTCGGTAACCTGAGAGGTATACCTGAAAATTTCGGGAACCTCAGGGATATATTGGATAATTTCCCTTCTATATATTTTTATACTCGGTCATTTATTGTAGGTGTAGCAAATACACTTATAGTATCTCTCTCCTCTCCACATCCATTTCTCTCTCACCCACACCGAACCAGTCCCCTAGTCCCCTTTCATCCTCCAAGACTACCTATTCATAAAGATCCTCGATCCATCTTCAGCCTCCAGATCGATCCCCATTTTATCACTTAATTATATCATTAAAATCCTCTCTTGACTTCACACTCTATTCTATCAACCTCCACCACTTCCATAAAAACAATTACGACCACCGACAACGTTACATCCGAGCATCCAAAGCTAACATTGGCCACCATACCCAGGCCTTCACTGCCGATCAGATTTAGATCCCGGCCATCGTCATCAATAGAATGATTGCTAGTCCACCTTGGTTGTGCTTCGCCGTCGAATTATGTCGCCGTTTTTTATGGGACGTGTAACACTACGCAATTATGAAAAGTGGTTTATGGATTGGAATTGGTTTGTCCCACATTGAGAAAATAACGTTCAGTTTATAATAGATTCTTACCATCACACTACCAACAAGACCTTCACCCTTTTTGAGCCCGGAGATGATATATGGGTTTAAGGGGTAACTACCAATCTTATTGGGTTTCGTTGCAACGTATGATGGTTCGAGCTGCTACATGACGTGTTTAAGGTTATATAATTATTGGAATTTATCTCATTTTGGGTGCCTTTAGGCACGGAATTGTAAAATTTTCACAATATCTACGTGTTTTGGTTTTAATTGATACTCTACACGCTAATTTTAGTTCAAGAGCTTATTTAGTGGCATTTTAGGTTAGAGTTCATGGTAGGCTATCAAGGAAAAGAAGGCGAAAGCGATTTTGAAAACTTTCAGCATGACGTTCGAGGCAAGTTTTGTGGATTCAAGGACACGTCATATATGGACTCGGGAAAACTTCGGCCGAATCAAGTAACACATGTCGAAAATCATTAGTGTAACACTATGGGAGTTTATAACACTACGAAATTTAGAAAGTGGATTTATATAGTTGATTTGTCCCACATTGGGAAACTAAAACTCATATGACCAGTTTATAATAGATTCCTACCATCATACTATGAACAAGGCCTTCACCTTTTATAGCCCAAGCGAGGATATACGGGCCTAAGGGGTGACTTCCCATCTTATTGGGTTGTGTTGCGACGAACGGTGGTTCGGGCTGTTATAGATGGTATAAGAGTACCCCAGCGACCGCGTGCTGGGGCGAGGCCTAGACCAGCCGTCTAGCGGGGGAGATCTTAGACCCGTGTTGATGTTGATATGGTTTGGACGATGCGCAACGGGGACGTTGAGTTCTCCAAGTGGGGAGTTTGTAACACTACGGAATTTAGAAAGTGGATTATGGAGTTGATTTGTCCCACATTGGGAAACTAAAACTCATATGAAGTTTATAGTAGATTTCTACCATCATACTATCAACAAGGTCTTCACCTTTTAGAGTCCAAGCGAGGATATACAGGTCTAAAGAGTGACTTCCCATCTTATTGAGTTGTGTTGCGACGGACGGTGGTTCGGGCTATTACATTTTTAGCTCTATAAATTCTTGAAAGGGGGGGGGAATGGGACTTGGAGGATTTTCAGCCCTCAAACAAGCCGTACCTAAAAATACAAAAAAAAGGGGTTGGGTTCTTATTTTTAATGGGGGAGCCAGTGGGCTTATTGGGCTTTTGAAAGGTGACTTTTTTCTCTAATTACATTACAAATGTCACACGGGTGCTCGAAATGGTATTTTAGGTTTTGAAAGGTTATTTTCTATCTAATTATATTACGAACATCCTACGGGTTTTCGAAATAAGATTAAAGATTTTGAAAGGTAAATTTCCATCTAAATACAATACAAATATCGCACGGGTGTTCGAAACGGGATTTTAGGTTTTGAAAGGTCACTTTCCATCTAATTACATTACAAATACCCCACGCGTGTTTGAAATGAGATTTTAGGTTTTGAATGGCGTCTTTCCATCTAATTACATTATAAATATCCCACGAGTGTTTGAAATGAGATTTTAGGTTTTAGATCAAAATTCGCCCGGGTGTTGCACGGGCCATCAAACTAGTTTGATTTCTTATAAAAGTACCTTGATGGAAGTTACACCCCAGAACCCTCCCGAAAATAAATGAGAGGCCAAGGAAAACAAAGATGTATAAACATATAGTACCTTTTGATTCATTTCTCTTGCAAGTTCAAGAGCCTTGGAATAAGCAGATCCCGGAGGCATGCAATAGTTGATAATACCTGTATAAAAACCATGAACATTCTGATCAAATATGAATAAGTTGTTTACAACAAAGATGCACACAACTGATCAGTAAATATAGGCCAGAAACTCACCCAATGAATAGGCCTCTATGCCAGAAACTCTTCTACCAGTAAATATAAGATCCTTTGCAATAGATTTTCCAACCAATCTAGAGACTCGTTGAGTACCCCCAGCTCTGCTAGAAAAAGACACATTTACAGATATGAATGTTCTTGTGTTTCATATATAAGTTTTACATGGCTACACATAGATTCATACTTTTTATTCCATATAGACCATGTATTAACATTGTCAAACCAAACATGCAGGACATGAAGACAAAACACTATTTATCTTATGACACGGGGAACCCGCAGCCGCTACCTTAGGTGCGCTCTGGGTAAACCTTGCGGGTATACGCAACACCCTACAAGACACGCAACCAGGTAAAACACATTTGCATGTGGTAGGAGTAGCACAAAGAGGCATAATCTCAAGCATAACACCCACTTTAGGGGGGTTTGAACCTGAGACCAAGTGGATAGCATTCCACTCTTTTAACCATTGAGCTACACCCTTGCAGGCAAGACAAGACAAAACACTTTAATAGACATAAATGTAACTAACGCCACTAGATGAAACTTAAAGAGATCGGATTATCATGTTATAGTGAATTCAGCCACATACCCAGGAATTATAGCGAGTCCAGTTTCTGGGAAGCCCAATAAAGCATTTTCGCCTAATCAAGCAAAAATATCAAGTTAAGTATCCCACTATATACACATTGTAAACAATACTATTAGATCACAAAAGTCAATAAGATGTTAGAAGAATAATAGTGTTGCTCCTTTTAGCTATTGAGTTGTAAACATCTCTTCTTTTTCTGATTGGCAATGAAATAAATCATTTCTCAAATAAAGATGTGCAATCGATTGAGACTAGAAAGAAAATGTTAGCGAGAGAGTGCTTCTTCAGTAAGCAACCCAGAGTACGGACTGTTCGAATTACTCAGCGATGACGAGTGGCAAGAGCAATAGTAACAGAAAACACACAAAAAGTAAGAAGAAATCAAGATATAAGCAGAAATCTAAAGATGGAGAGGAAATAAATGGTGAATTGAGGTAAATCGAAAGATGGAGAGGAAATAAATGGTGAATTGAGGAAAATCGAGAAATAAATGGTGAATTGAGGAAAAATCATCCGACTTCGAGTGATTTGGTGCGTATCGCATCACTCGAAGTATGAAATGGAATCAGATGGAGATGAAGAAACGACTAAAGATGCAGAAAATGAGGAACCACATCTATTTGAAGCTGGAGAATGGACTGAAGTCAATAGATCGGCCAACAAATCTGAAGGAGAATCCCAAAATCAATCAGATTAACCCAGTAGTCAAACTGTCTCTGAAGACGTCGACGAAGGTATAATATCGTGGTCTTCTGCTCTTATATGTTAAACCCCCCATTTAGATATTATGAATGGCTTTTTATGGAGAATTTTGGGGAAAAGGGTTTGGATAACATATATGTGTTGCCGCGTAACATCTTTATGGCTCGATTCAAGACCATAGAGGAAAAAGATAGGATTGTGAATAGTGGTTTTCATCTTTCGACAATAAACCGCTGATAACGGAAAACTTTGCCGGAACGTCAACCGCAAACGAAAGATGCGTTTTAAAAAATTTCGGGGATATTTTATATAGTTCTTTCATAAAAAAGGGCCCCCTAAAATGGATGAAACACCGGAGAGATGAAGACTAAAAATTGCTAAATCAACAGCTCCTCCAGAATGGCTGGATCCTTTTTTCTGTCGTTAAAGTGGAGAACTGCGTCTTGAAATCCTAATTGCCAAGGTTCCGCTGCATCACAAGGAGCAATTATGGGTGAAAGAATGGACCCCAGATATGGATTTGAACACAAACATGGTGAAAACAGTTCCAATTTGGATTAGATTGTGTAATTTGGAGCTGAGATATTAGGGCTGCAATTGTCTAAGCAAAATTGCTTCGTCGATCATTAAGAGTGTGGAGTGTGAATGGAAACCAGTGGTGTGCACTGTTTGCAAAGGTTTGGGACATGAAACTTCACAGTGCAGGAAAAAGAACAACAATCAACAGTAAATAACTAGACAAGTGTTGGTGCCAAAACCATACCAAAGTACAAATATTGTGGCACAACGACACGTGCTCAGCCACAACAACAAACTTTTGTCACCCCTGAAATAGAACCCATACCTAGGCCTACCACTAGCAGACCTATCCACAGACAATTGAGGCTCACAAATGGTATGGTTCGTCAAACATTTGGTGTGATCGGTTTTCCCTCAGTATCAGGATTTGGGGTACCTACCTTTGCTCAAGTTCTACAAGGTAAAACAAGCAGCAACAAAGAAAGAACTAGTGAAAGAAATGAGGACATTAGCAAGGATCAAATTGATCACGGCTAATGTAGGATTCTTGATTATTAGGGGGGTGAATAAACCTATAAAACAAAAGGTGATTAAGAAATTCTTAAATTATAATAAAGTGGATTTATTTGGCCTCCTAGAGACTAAATTGAAACCTGGACAAGCTAGACAGGTTCACTTTAGTATTTGTGATGATTGGTCAGTAACAACTAACTCTTCTCTTCACCGTGGAGGAAGGGTATATATGGTTATTGTGGAAACTAGACACTTATGAAGTAACTGTGGATATGATCACTTCTCAGTTTATTCAGAGTAAGGTATTGAATAAGCAAAGCAAAGATAGTTTTTATTTCATCCTAGTTTATGGATTCAATGATCCGTATGAGAGGAATAAGCTTTGGTAGGATCTTAGGGTAATTACTGCAAAAATAAAGGAGGGATTGATAGTTGGAGGAGACTTTAACTATGTCCGATATCCTAATGATATATTGGGATAAAAAACAAGTCTTTCGGAGATCAAACCCTTCCAAGAGTGCTTAAATGACTGCGGATTGAAGGAAATGAGATCTCAGGGAGCATACTACACCTAGAACAACAAGCACCTTGGGGATAAGAGAACCTGCAGGAGAATAGAATAGGTTGGATGTTTCACAATGAGGAATGGTTGATAAATTATGTGGATTATAGTGCTGGTTTTCTTCCTGAGGGCACCTTTGATCATACTCCTTGTATAGTGCATCCATATGGGGAGAGAAGGCTGGGGAATAGAAGCTTCAAATACTATATTATGTGGAGTAAATCCCCTACTTTTATGTTACTGTGAGGAAGATTTGGGAGAAAGATGTAAGAGGTACCAAAAGATACCAACTGGAGCAAAAAATGAAAGCCTTGAAGCCTGAGTTCAAGAGGATGAATAGGGAAAATTACTCTGATATCCAAAACAGGGTTATGGAAAAAGAGGCTGAACTTGAGAAAATCTAAATAGAAATGCAATGAGCTCCAAAAAAACCATGGCTTAGTTCAACAGGAACACAATGTGGCTGAGAGGTTAAGGGAGTTGCAGGATGCTTAGAACAGTTATTTTAAGCAAAGCAGCAAAATTGATTGGCTAGAGGAGGGAGATGAGAATAATGCTTTCTTCCACAGTTCTATCGAAGCACGGAGGAACTACAACCAAATCCTACAAATAAAAGACACAGAAGATTTCACTTACACTCCCTCCGTCCCCCTTTAAACACCCCATACCCAAAATACCCCCGTTTTGATGAGGGTGTACACGCAAATCGTTAATCAAAGTTCAAAAAAATTATTTGGTGAGTTAGATAAGAATCCTAACAAAAATTCCATGCAATTTTTTTGGAACTTTCATTAACCGATTAGTGTGTACACTATCCTCAATAACGGTGCGTTTTGGGTATGAGGTGTTTAAAGGGGGACGGAGGGTGTAATGATGTTGATGGAATTCAAGGAGCCTTCCTCAAGTTCTACCAGAATCTTTTGGGATCTTCTGTAGAGGTTAACAAGGTGCATAAGGATACTGTAAGCAAAAAACCATGCATAATTGAGAAAATGGAGAAGATGTTGATGGAACCAGTTTCTCCAGATGAAATAAAAGACATTATTACAAAGCTCCAGGCCAAATGGATACACTAGTGGGTTTTATGAGGCATGGAATGTTGTAGGGAAGGTGGTAATGGATATAGTGACATACTTCTATGAGTCGGGGAGAATTTTGAAACAGCTCAATGCTACAACTATTACCCTAATCCCGAAAGTGAAGAATCCAACATTGGTCAGTCCTTTGTAACATAATTGGGAAAGTACTGCCTAAAATCACCAGCTGTAATCAGGGAGACTTTGCTCAGGGGAGAAACATAGTGGAGAATGTGATGATATGCCAAGACAATAAGAAAATATGAAAGAAAGGACAACTCCCCCAGGTGTTTAATGAAAATAGACTTGAAAAAAGCTTATGACTCCATAGAGTGGGATTTTTTTGGAAAACATGCTCAAAGCACTAAATTTTCCAAATCAAATGGTAAGGTAGATAATGGAGAGTGTGACAACCCCAACATATACCTTGTCTTTAATTTAAATCGAGACAAATTTGACGTCTTTAAAGCCAAACGGGGATTAAGACAAGGGGATCCATTGTTTCCTCTTCTCTTTATAGTGTGCATGAAGTATCTCTTAAGAATCATGGATAAAGTTGGAGAGCATGTGAATTTCAAGTACCATCCTATGTGCAACTCACTGAAGTTAAATTACCTCTGCTTTGCAGACGACTTACTTATGTTCTATAAAGGAGAAGTAGAGTCCATTATGTTGGTTCTCAGAGCTTTTGCTACCTTTTCCAAGCCTTGGGACTGCAAATTAACAGTAATAAATCCGAGATATATGTACTTGAATCCAGCATACTAACTGAAAAAATAGTCAGTAGAATTAGAGCATGGGGCAGCAGAAAATTATCATATGCAGGAAGGGCTGCCCTGGTGAAAACTGTTTTATTTCATCTTCACTCATACTGGGCACACATTTTTCTTATTCCTAAAACTGTCCTGAGAAAAGTTAATGCTATATGCAGAAACTACCTATGGGATGGAGGTGAACATTACTTGAGGGCTCCTCTTGTAGCCTGAAAGAAAGTATGCAAGCCAAAAAATCAATGTGGTTTAGGCTTCAAAGACAACATCACTGGAATTATGCTGCAGTGGCTAAATTCTGTTGGTGGATTTACAAAAAATGAAGATAAGATGTGGATTAAATGGGTTAATGGAGAGTACTTAAAGGGTCAATGTTGGAGTACTTACAAAGCTCCTAATGACATCAGCTGGAGTTGGGGCTTATGGGACAAGAAGCAAAACTGAAATGGGCGGGAATATTGTGGAATAGATTTTGTATACTAAAGCATAGTTTTATCGCTTGGATTGCAGGATGGAGGAGGTAAAAGACAAATTGGAAAGACTTGGTATCTGCTCTGGTAGACTTTGTTTGCTTTGAGCTCAGGACAAGGAAACACTCACCATCATCTCTTTTGTTAATGCCAATATAGTCAGAGATGCCTGAATATAGTCAAGAAAAAACTGAAATGTGTGATACCACAGACAAAAACTATGGAGTGGTGCAGCACAAGAAAAAACCGATCAAAAATCCAAAAGCAAATCACTACAGCCAGCATTTATGGTCTCATCTATCACATTTGGTGGGAAAGGAACAAATGCAAGCTAGAAAACGTTGTGCTCATGCCAAAAACATTAGCTAGTAATGTAATGTATTGCATTAGGGTTAGAGCTATGAAAATTGGAAAAAACATCAGATTAATTGATAGAAGTTGGATAGAGAACTTGAATTAGAGAAGTCGAGTTCCTGGTATCCTTGGTTGTAAATTGACTCTTAGGCATTTGGCCTAATGTTTTGAGCAATATATTACTTCCATTATCTCTAAAAAAAGATGTGGAGTCGAGGTGCTAGTTTCATGGGGCTTGGAAATTTGGACATATAGAGCGCCAAAGGTTTAAGATTTTTCAAAAGAAAGTACATAGGGGTTGGAAGACAAACTATTAGCTCAAAGAAGTACCAAACTGGAAAATTTATTTACCACATATTCGGAGGTCGCATGATAAGGCCATTTCCAGTCCACCGCCAAGTGCAGCTCCTTCGAGGACAGCAATGGTAGGAATATGAATTTCCTAAGTAATATTCGTCAAATTTCCAGTATTTATAAATAATGATCAAATGTAGTGTACGTTATTAATTAAAGAGCACTAACATGAGTTCTGAAGAAGAATACAGGTTTCCTTAATGTATAATGAATAGAAACCTTTTTCTTTAATGACGTACACATAAGGCATAAGCCTAGCAATGTCATTAATATACTATCTAAATGTCACTGAATGGGGTTTTAGTGACAAAGGCACTACTTATGACAAGGATCATAAATAGGGCTACTAGAAACATATCCTTCATATATAACGTGAAGTATCATGTACAAAAGTAATTCCTGTAACATCCAGGCCCACCATATGTATGTTGCAACACAACCCAATAAGATACGAATGAAGTCACTCTTTAAACTCATACATCATCCCTTGGGCTTAAAGCTGAAGGCCTTGTTGGTATTAAGATAGTAGAAATCTATTATAAACATATCATAGGAGACATAATTTTCTAATATGGGTCAAACCAATTTCATAAACTAGTTTCCACAATCTTATAGTGTTACAATTACACTTTTCACCTGAAATATAATCATTCTTCAAAGGCAGTATCGATAAGAACACTATATAGAAGACATAAAGCACTATAACAACAAAAGATATAAAAGGACCGCAAACCTCTAAGAGTGAAAATGTGGATCTTAAACTATTCACAAAACTTTGGACCTCCATTGGAGACATTGCCCTTCTTTCCTGCACATGCATCGTGTAGAGTTAACTCTTGCCAAAGATAATGGAAGCAGCATCGGCAACAAAAACTTGGTTGTTCCATTTCTTAGAATGAAACTAACTACTTGAAAATGATATAGTAGTACCTTCAAATCAGCACCAGCACTGAAAACCTTTGGCACTGAGCTGCATATCATCATGACCTTAGCAGAAGGGTCTTTGTTTAAAATTTCAAGACTATGTTGCAAACCTACTAGCATATCCCTCCCTATGGCATTTTTTGATTCTGGCCTATGTAGGTTAAGCTTAACAATACCTTGCAAAATCCGGTTCGACCATTAATAAAATAAATGTCAAAAGCCATTAATATAAAATCTGATATATTAAGGACAAAAATTACATCACAAGAGAAACTTACACATTATAGCCATCATAGGAGATCAGAAACCAGGAAATAAAAGTAGAACGACTTATGAAAAATGATTATACCACGATAAAGAAACAATGGGACGTCAGGATTTGGTGGGTTTGGTAGATTTGTCTAGAAAAATTATAGGTCTTTCCTGCAAATGGTTGTGGTGTTTTCCTTTCGAACCATCTTCTTTGTGGCACAAGATGAGGCGATACGGTATCCAAAGTGACGATTCGGATTTTTTTTCCTTATTCCTGGGGATTCTAGTACTTGTGCTTATCCTTGGAAATGCATTTCAAAGATTTGAAGACATGAAATTATCTTTGTTTGCTTATAATGAATGAGGAACATGTCATATCTTGAGGATTGCAAATATTAGAAACTTGGTAACCTTAGAGGTAAACCTGAAAAAGTTGGAAAACTCGGGAGTACCGTGAAAAAATATCCTAAATTTTTGCAAGAGAATTCCAGTTGGTGCGCATGTGGTTTTGGAAAACTCCAATTGGTAACATTTATAAGTATCTTGTCCAGCTTTTGTACCGCTGAAGAAAAGAACTTGTTTGCTTCATAACCTTACTTACATTATTCCATCATTGTAAAATGAGAAGTGATCTAATCTGTCAATCTACCTAGTCTAACCGTCCAAAACAACTCGTAACCCCATCTCCTCACCTCTACAAACCACCACGGCCTAAGATGCCGACAACACCATCAAATGCTCCACACCGTGGCGACCCTGGCCATCCTTCTCCAAGTAGTGTGTGTTAAATTAAGTATGTTATTGGACCTCATGTACTTGATAACACATGCAAAAGGTGGTGGTGGATACATTAATACTTAACTGACCAGGGCTGACTATAATTTATTATGTCTTTTTTTAGTTGGTCTCTTTTGATTTCTATTGTTTATTATTCTAAGTTTTATTTTTCTATTCTCTTCATTTTTACATGTAATTTAGTTGTCACGAGAACAACTAGAAAATTGATAATTCCCTTGAATTTCAATTCGAGGGGTTGTTTGGCCGACAAAAATATTTTATAAGGTGGAGCATAATCAGTTCAGCTGAATTCCAAAGTCAAATGTTAGAAGTCTAAATTTTAGACTTATAAAATTGTCTAATGTGAACATTAACTTTATTACACTAGCAAAATTTTACTACCAACACAATTAATTTTAATATTGTAATTGAATTTTACAATTCATATATTTTATTAAAGATTAATTTACTAATAAGTCAATTTACTAGAATAAACTGGAAAAAGAAAAAAGTCATGGTGAGATGAGATAGCTTGCTCTCCAAGCTGACGTATGGACACACTGAAAGGTTGCAATCATGGCACAAAAGAAAAGGGGAAGACGAAAAAAATGTAGATTCGAGATCAGAAGACAACGATGAAGAGAATGGTACTAATTTGGCGGGAAATCAAGATGAACCCAAAGACACCCTGATGCAGGCCTCACAGAAATCAACGCTGAATCTCAATGATTTCATCGGGGAAGCGTTGGAAAAATCAGGTCTGTCTCAGAAATCGATTCGACAGACTGTTACTATGAATGAAGGTATGATAGACCCAGGCAAAAACTCAGACATTAGTGTAGAACCAGGAAATTAGGGGGATGGTGTAAATAATAATCAACCAAAATCTAAGAATTGGTCTGATATAATTGGACCCAAACCAAAAATGGGAGTGAGCCTTCATTATCATGAACCAATTGGAGATAATGATGAAGTGATTATTGAGAATGCTGATATTGCTGGAGAAATGAAATTCTGGGAAAACTAGTTGGTTGGGAATGTAATTGGGGCTAAACCTACCCTTGACATCAATGCAGGATTTTGTCGGGAAACACTGGAAAGAAATTGAAGTCCCGAAAGTGTTGTATTTCAAAAGGGGTTGGTCATCCTCCAATTTTCATGTCAGGAGGCTGTAACTGGTGTGTTAAGAGGAGGACCATGGAGGTTCATCAATGGGAATGCATTTATCCTGAAGAAATGGACACCTGAGATTTCTATAGAGTTGGATAAAATCTCAGTGGTTCCGGTTTGGGTTCTATTTCCTGAACTTGATCCCCGGTTCTGGTCAGTGCATGCTCTTAGTAAGATAGCCAGCAAAATTGGTAAGACAATCTGCGCAGACTACACAACAACTCACATGGAAAAGCTTTCACTTTCTAGAGTCCCTGTGGAGGCTGATGTTTCAAAAAGGTTGCCTGAATCTTTGCTGTTAAAACCTCCATATTTTGAACCCATTTATCAAAAAGTGGAATACGAATGGGTACTATTGTTTTGTCAAACATGCAAAAAACTGGGGCACCAAGAAATGAAATGTAAACTGAACAAGAAGGAAGTTGATAAGCCTGTGAAGCAGAAGATGGTTTACAGACCAAAGGAAGTTGAGAAGCCTCTAAATGGAAGAGATGAACTGAAAATGAAAAAACCTGAGCAGGAACAACAACAAGTGGAGCTGGAGGAAATGCACATTGAGATTGTCACACCTCCTCCAAAAGAAACTGCTGATGAGTTGGGTTTTAGAGTGGTTACCAGAAGAAAAGTGAAATCAGCTAAGCCTCAGACTAAATCTAGCATATCACCAACTCTGACCAAGAATAAGTATGGAGATTTAGGGCTTAGTGACATTCATCTGGAGAAGAATTTTGGGATGGAAATGCAGAGGATTGACTTCATAGGGGAGGAGGAACCACCTGACTCTCCTCATCCCCAATGAGTATTGGAGCTTGGAACATTATAGGGTTGAATGAAACTCTCAAGCAGCAAGAGGCTAAGGCCCTGTTGCTGAATAACAATATAGATATATTTGGATTATTAGAGACACGAGTTAAAGAGAATAAATTCAGGGATATTCTAAGGAGGAAATTTGGGAGGTTTAAATGTGCTAATAATTATGCACATCATAGGATTGGTAGGATTTGGGTTTTATGGGATGAAAGAAGTGTGAGACTGGAAGTTGAGGATGCAGGTAGCCAATATATACACTATAATGTAACTCACTTTACTTCACATTGTACTATTTGGGTCACTTTTGTGTATGCCAGCAACAGTGCACAGGAGAGAAAAGAACTTTGGGACAAAATGAGTTCAATGAATATTGGAGTTGAGCCTTGGATACTGCTAGGTCACTTCAATGTTATTAGATCACATGCTGAGAAAGTGGGAGGAGCTCCCCTTTCACTGACTGATATGGAGGATTTTAATAAGTGTATCAACTATTGCAAATAAGATGATATTGTGGGGCATGGATGTCATTTGACTTGGACCAACATCCAAGATGAAAGTACTAGAAACTGGAGCAAGCTTGACAGAGCTCTGATACATGTTGGATGGGTTTCTAGTTTTCCTGCTTCTTTTGCTGGTTTTAAGCCAGCTGGAGTGTCGGATCATTCTCCGATAGTGGTGCAAGTGATTAAACCACATAAGGTGAAGAAGTCCTTCAAGTATCTGAATTGTTGGGCAGAGCATCAAAGTTTTGGGAAAATTGTGGCTGAATCTTGGGAGAAAACAGTAATGGGGACATCCATGTTTAGACTTTTCAAAAGATTGAGAAATGTCAAGCATGGGCTAAGTCAGCTAAAAAGGGATAATTACTCTAACTTGAGTAAGAGAGTGGAGGACTGTACAAATGAGCTGAATCAATGTCAGATAGAGTTGCAACATAGACCTTTTGATCAAGACACTATTGATTAGTGTGAGGAGCTAAAGGAGAAGTTCTTAAGATTGAGAAAAGTTGAGCTTAGCATGTTGTACCAAAGGGCTAAAGTTCAACACCTTAGAGAATCTGATTGTAGCTCGAGATACTTCTTTGCTAAAATAGCTGAGAGGAAAAGCTAAGGGAATATTGGACAAATTGTGGACAGACATGGAGTCACTCATACAGATCAAAAAGGCATCATGAATGCTTTTCTGGATTACTATCAACATCTGTTAGGCACAGAAAAACGGGTCATTCCTCTTGACCATGAGTTTGTGCAGACTGGTGCTACATTATCTGAGCAGATCGATCTGAGCTCTTCTATCAAACAAGAGGAAATTAAACAGGCTTTATTTGACATGAATGCAAATAAGAGCCCTGGACAAGATGATTTCGCCCCTGGTTGTTAAAGTCCACTTGGGAGACTGTAGGGCAAGAATTCAGCAGAGCAGTCCTGGATTATTTTGATAAGAAAGTGATGCATAAGCAAGCCAATGCTACTTTGGTCACTCTAATTCCCAAGAAGGAGAATGCGAGCAATGTGACTGATTTCAGACCTATTTCTTGTTGCTCAACATATTACAAGACAGTGACAAAGATCATAGCTAATAGAATGCACCAAATACTCCCTGACATCATAGGTAAAGAACAAGCTGCTTTTGTTAAGGGAAGAGATATTTTCCAAAACATTCTCATGTCTCAGGCTTTGGTAAAAGGTTATGACCAAAGAAACATGTCTCCCAAGAGTTTGGTGAAAGTAGACATTAGGAAAGCCTTTGATTTTCTCAATTGGAGCTTCATAAAGGATATGTTGGTTGCTTTGAAGTTTCCTATGGTTTTTATTGATTGGGTTATGGGTTGCATCTCCACTCCTGACTACTCCATCAAGATTAATGGTAGCTATGAGGGATTCTTCTCTGGGAAATGTGGTGTAAGGCAGGGAGACCCACTCTCCCCATATCTTTTTGTGCTTCTAAGGTCCATGCCGTCTTACAATCAATTCTCATTTCATCCCAAATGTGTACAGATGAATTTAACTCATCTAACATTTGTTGATGACCTAATGATTCTTGTAAGAGGAGATGTTCCCTCAGTTATGGCAGTTGTCGATAGCCTTCAGATCTTTGCAAACAATTCTGGTCTTGAAGCCAACCCAGCAAAAACTGAGATATACTTTGGGGGTGTTAAAGAAAGGATCAAGAGGAGGATTTTAGCAGAAACTGGACTTGCTGAAGGTCTCTTCCCATTCAGGTATTTGGGCATCCCTCTTCACTCAAAAAAGGTTAAAACTGAGTTATATCAGATAATGGTGGGGAAAATAAGCAAGGCCATTCAGCATTGGTCTACTCAAATGCTGTCATTTGCAGGGAAAATTCAACTCATTAAATCTGTTATATTTGGCTTGGAGAATTTTTGGTGTGCAAGCATTCTGCTTCCCAAAGTGGTGCTTAAAAGAATTAACAGAATTTGCAAGAACTTACTCTGGAACATTGATGAAGGGCAAAGGAAAATGAGCTTTAAAAGCTGGAAAAGCTGCTACAGCCTAAAGGATGAAGATGGGTTAAGTATTAAAGAGGTGTTGTCATGGAACAGAGCTGATAGCATTTGGCGTGATTGGGTTAGGGCTTATTGTCTCAAAGGTAGGAATTTTTGGTACATAAAAAGCAAACCCAATGATTCTGAGACCTGGAGAGGAATCATTAAAATCAGGGACCATCTATTGAGTCTAAATGACAGTCCGAGTATGATTCAAGATCTCATCTTAAGCTGGCAGGATAAGGATCAATTCAGTGTAAAAAAAGCCTATGAGTACTACAGAGAGAGCCATCCTAAGGTAAAGTGGAGCAAGGTAGTTTGGGATAGTGTTGCAATGCCAAAGCATAGCTTCATCACAAGCCTGGCAATGCAGAAAAAACTAGCAACGGTGAAAAATATTCAGGCAAGAGGGATGATTATTGTTAACAGGTGTTCTTTGTGCAAAAAAGTTGCTGAATCACACAGACACTTATTCTTCGCATGTAAATTCTCTGAGCAAGTTTGGTTGGAAATCCTGCAGTGGATTGGCATGAAGAGTAGGAGATGGAGTCTGCAGCATGAGGCTCTCTGGTTTGCAAAGCATAAGAACCAGAAAAGTTGGAAAGCAAAATGGTGCAGGTGTAGTCTAGCTGCAATTGTCTATAATCTATGGCTTGAAAGAAATCGAAGGATTTTCACTGGTGAAGAGCAGTCTGCTCAGGTGATCATCAACAATATCAAATTTCAAGTCTGTTTACGAGTTCATAGTTGGAAAAGAAATATTATTAGTGAGGATGTATTAGATGGATTTAGAACTTAATCAAGTATAGTGACTATTATTTTGTAAGTTCTTGTTTTTTCCCCTTCATGGATGAATAAAATATATTACCTTCTTACAAAAAAAAAAAATAAGTCAATTTACTAACATATGTATATTAGAAAAATTAATTGTGTCTAGAGTATAGATCTCTAACATCGTCCACATATACGACAAATTGTGTGAAAAAAAAAAACCTATGTTTAGGTATTTCCACTTGGTAACTAAAAACTCCCTAGAGAACTTCTCCGTCATATTTTGGCCAAACAAGAGACAAAAATATAAGGTGTTTTTACAACGCTCGGGTACTTTAAAAACAAGGGCCAAATTTGGCACCGAAGTATGTAATCCACTATTTTGTGGCCGAAAATGGTCCCATAATAAAAATGACTGAATTTTACGGAAGCCTCTCGGGGTAAAATTGTGGGTGGTAGCAAAAATTTTAAATCCAAAAATCTCGGATAGTTTCTAAAATCGGCCGAAAAGATTTTTACACTAGCTTCAACGGGTGACCTATTACGAAAGGCTTAAATAACTTCTTAACAACGGAATTGCGCCTTCATATCCAACAAGGGTACTCTTTATTTATTTCTTTTTATCGGTAATCTAATAGCCCCGAAGGTCTCAGTCCCTATGGAGTTAGGGGGTTACTTAGGAGATCCTAACTCACAAGAAGACCCCAATTACGACAGATCTATCCGGGCATGAACTCGGTAAGAGACCTCACAAGGGGTCCACATCACACAAATCATCCCCAACTTGAAGTAATGATTGAACCTCCGAACTCTTGGTTTTGGGGGTAATTTCACTAACACTAGGCTACCACCAACATCCTTTACAAGGGGACTCCATGACTATACATGTATATTTGGATAACATTTTATTACTTTAAAATAAAGTGGACAAAATTTGCGAAAAGTGAATTCTTGAGCCATTTTGCTTTACTTCAGCAATCCAAAGTCAAAGAGTAATTAGTCTGACTTCATTAGAAATGAAATTTTTTGAGTTTTTACGGAAAAAAGGGGGGGGGGACATCAGACCCTCAACTCAAGGTTATTACTACGTTATTGAGCTATTCCGCCCTTTCCAATTAATTAAGGATCAAAACCCAATTTGGGAAGATTCAATTAGCTCCACTAGACGGGTCTTAATTTTTTTGGATAATTTTACAATGAGACCGTCTCGTATAAAACCAATTAATAGGTTACTTTTGATGAATCAACATGTTACTTTTAAAATAAGTTTGGCTTGAAAAGTAATACTACTTCTACCCAAAGAGATTTTCCTGTTTCTTTTTGCAGTATTGAGTTGGCATGTTTGGGTCTCTTTGTAGACTAAATGAAAGACCCGTTTACCTTGAAATCAAGTAGAGTTGGTTGACTGCAATGCAGAATGAAATACTTACTAAATTTTAAAGCAAGTGAACGATTCATTTGGTCTATATATAACTCCCAACATGACAACTCAAAACTGCAAACAGAAACAGGAAAATTTCTTTGGGTAGGAGGGAGTATTTACTTTTGAAATGGGTAAGATGTCTCATCGTATGACATCGTCTTACAATGGAATTTGTAAATCTTTTTTGATTTTTAGAGTGACTGGCCTTACTTCAAAGAGCAACATTCCCTAAAAAACAAAAAAAAAAAGAATACTTGAACGAGCAACATTTCGCGCCTTTACCCAAGAAAGCATTAAACTATCAAAACGATCAAACATAATCCAAAGTGAAAAAAACCCAAAGCTACTAAACCTGTCAGTGTTACCTGTTCAGCAAGAATGGTTATCTCACGCAACTTCTAATCTACGACCAATCCGTCCAAGAACACCCAAACAATTCAGAATTTCACACTAATTGACTAGAAAGCAATAAATTGGTAGCACATAAAAGTTTATGAGGTGATTTAAACTAATAAGACTATAAGAGTACCGTAATCAGACCCGGAGAGTCGGTGGAGCTTGACCGATTCAGAAACAGAATCTAGAATAAGATTTCGGAAAGTCTGCAACTGGCTTTGACGAGTGGAGCTGGTGGATTTAGTGATTCGTGGACATTGTTGTCCTGTTAACCTACCTATTCTCGGAACACACACCATTTTTTCGGAGGGTCGTCTTGAAGATTTCGGGAGCCATATGCAAAATGTCAATGCGAGGCATTTGGTAACACGGTAACAAGAAACTACATTAAAAGCGAAATTTTTTACGCTCCATATAGCTTGGTGCGATAATCTTGCAAAAAAAATCGCAACTAAAAGAAAGGACTCAATTATAACTCCCCTTGTTCCTCTCATACTCATTGAAGTAAAATTATACTGCCAATTTACAAATGTGAACTAGAATTGTTGAGAGAACTTTAATTTCAATGAGAGCACTGTATCCATCAACACTGCTCCCTCCACGTCGGTCATTTGTTGGACTTTCATTTTCAAACAGTAAAAACTAATCCAAAGTAGGGGACAAGTGGCGGGAAATGAGAGCAAAGAAATTTTTCTGCTTTTAAAAAAATACTCATCTTCTTCTCCTCCAATAATTCTCAATCATCGATTTTCTCTACGAAGTCATGACGCAAGTTTAAATCATATCCAAAAAACTTCACAATTAGAACCTAGGATTATGGGAAGTCTAAACAAATTTTTATGCTACATTTTGAACTTTGTGGTACCGTTCGATTATCGTAAATTTTTTTTTTTTTGACATTTGCTTAATTATGTGATTTTTTTTTAAGATCAATTAACTGGATTTACTCCATATATTTACTTATTGTGAAATGAGGCTGGTATTTCTTAATTTAAGTAAGTAAGAACATAATTTCATTTTATTTTTTAATGTTTTTACTTGTTTTGGTGTTTAATACATACCCAAATAGCTTAAAGTGTGTTTTTAAAGTAAGTTTTTTAACTTTGGTATTTTATAAATACCAAATATAACTTTGGTGTTTTTTAGATCCCACCCTTGTTACTTCAAAAATTCTATTATAGTTGTCAGTATTTGACAATTAAGATAAGAAATTAAATAGGGACCATTAAATTTGGATAAGATAAATTTCAACCATTAATGATCTCGATTTAATTTCTTATCCTAATTGTCAAATACAGACAATTATAATAGAATTTTTGTTGGAAATGAGGGAGAAACGATTAAACATTACTCTAATTAAGCACATTGGCAAATGGTGTTAGCAACTTACACGAGTGATCTCGGAAGAAAACAAAAAAAAAAAAAAAAAAAAAAAAACTTATTTGAGAACAGTGGTTCGTATAGTAAAGGCTCAATAATGCACTAATTCTCTAAAACCCCCCAATTAAGAAAAATCTAACAATTCACTAAAATATCTCGATATTAAATAATCCAACAAACAGAATAATGATTGCCAACGCAATAATTATTGAATTGGACGTACTGTATAGTAAAAGCGCAATAATGCACTAATTCGCTGTAAAAAGTTAAGCCAAGGATTTCCAAACACATGATTAATATCGCATACTATATACTAATTAATACTCCAGTAGTCCAGTACATAAAGAGTAAACTTTCTACACACTGGATTAATAGAGCAATAATGGAGACAGGTGGTCGTGGAATTTGGGCTGTTGCGAACAAGGCTGAGGGTGTTGCGTGCATTCTAGCGATAGGGAAAGCTAACCCCCCTAACTTTATCCTTCAAGCTGATTATCCAGATTACTATTTTAAGACTACCAATGCTGAACATATGGTCGATTTGAAAGCAAAATTCAAGCGTATATGTAAGTTTAATTTATTATATTGTTTCCGATCTATTCATCATCTATAAGTATTTACAAAGCTTCATTAATAAGAATCAACTTTTTGATATATATGATCGATTGAATGCCATTTTGTCAATCTCTTCATTAAGAAATAAATCAATACATTTGTAAGGATAATGATCGAATAATAATACGTACAGGTGATAGAACAATGATAAGGAAACGCCATTTTGTGTTGACAGAAGAAATCGTCAAGGATAATCCGACCCTGTTGAACTCCGATGAAGAATCCCACGATGTCCGTCGCGAAATGATGATGGACTACCTACCAAAGCTTGGCAAGGAAGCGGCCCTTAAGGCCATCGAACAATGGGGTCTCCCCAAGTCTAAAATTACTCACCTCATCGTCTACAACAGATTGGCCTTGTCCATGCCCGGGGCAGACTACGAGCTCGCCCAAGCTCTCGAGCTTGACCCCGACGTTCAACGGACAGTTTTTTACTTGGTGGGCTGTCAAGTTGGTCCTCACATCTTGGGACATGCCAAGAACATTGCAGAGAACAACAAAGGGGCTCGAATTCTTATTGTTTGCACTGAGATCACTGCTAACATCTTTCGTGAGCCTAGCGAGGCCAATATCAACTCCCTTGTCAAACAAGCCTTATTTGGAGATGGTGCGGCCGCTGTCATTGTAGGAGCTGAACCCGACTTGAGTGTCGAAAAGCCGTGTTTTGAGCTCATTAAGGGAATCCAACGGACCATACCCGACACCAAAGGGGCGGTCTACTCCAAAATTATCAACATGGGCGAAAAATTCCAACTCCAAAAGGACCTCCCCTGCTTGATATCTAACCACATTGAACACAGCCTAGTCAAGTTGTTTAGCCCAATCGGCTTGACCGACTGGAACTCGATCTTTTGGATTGCACACAATGGAGGCCCTGCCGTGCTTAATAATATCGAGTCCGAGCTCAAACTTGACAAGGATAAACTTGATATTACTAGGCATGTGCTTGGTGAGTTCGGTAACATGTCGAGTGTAGGTTTGTTTTTCATGATGGATGAGACGAGAAAGAGATCATTCAAACAATATAAGGCTACTACAGGTTTAGGGTATGACTGGGGGGTCATGGTTGGATTCGGACCTGGCCTCACCATTGAGGCTCTTGTCTTGCGTAGTGTTCCTACGGTGGAGTGAAATCGTGATTAGGATACTATTCTCGTACGTACTCATGTTATGCTAGCATAATTGACCATACTTTGGTGGACTACTATATATTGAACCAAATCATTTTTAATGTTCATATTGTAATTTATATAATAATAACAGATTTTGTGTTGGATTTGTGATCCAAGAAATCAGTTTAGTCAAAGTAGTTTTTAGCATGAGATAATTGGTTAGTGGGATAGTTATCAGTGGGTTTTGGTTTATTATTATGGGTAGTGTTTACATGAGATATGCTTAATTGTATGTAGGATTAGTTGCTTATTTTTAGAATCAGTTTTAGAGTCTTTGTAATGCCTATAAATAGGCCTATTATCATTGAGACTAATTGAGCAAGTTTTATAGAGTAAACTTCTCCATGAGTTTACTCTCATTTTTTCCTCCCCTCTAAAATTCTACATTTTGTACGCGAAAGAACCAAAAAAAATGAAAATAGCATTGATATCGAACGAGACTTTAATTAGTAATTGAGAGACTTCGGGAAGGTGTCCAAAAAATATACGCGTGAGGGCTCAGCCCAAAGTGGACAATAATGGATGTCGTATAGACTAGGCAAAGTTGACACAAGCACGAACATTTGATATGAATTACTTAACATAGACATCTGAATCAGACCCAAAACTGATAATGAAATTCCACCAGTAAACCAAAATGATCCAACTTGATTTGAATTTAATTCAAATTTTGAACCGTACCGAATATGACCCCGATCTGAACTAACTCAACCCGAATAATCAGACATTTAAATGATTTGGTTGAACAAAAGGTGACTTGAGTTAGCTATACCACAATTTCAACCATTCAACTTATCTACAGAATTTCAATATAAAATGATATGTGCTAAACTTGTAAATAATCTAATATGAATATTGATAAAAGTAGTTGTACTAACCATGAAAACGTAAAGAAGAAGCTTGTGCAAGTTGTGGAGAAAATGAAAGTTTTTATTCACAAAACTCATAAGAATGAATTTACAGAGGAAGTGATCTATTTATACAGTGGATTAAATAACTGCTCCTAACTAATTTGTCCAGCTGTGTAAATAACAAACTTTGACTATCTATAACAAACTTTGACTTTCTATAACTAACTCTAAATCCTACTCTACAACTGATTCCAGCGTGGCAGCTATGACACTCTACTAGCTTTCTATTGGTCGACTATGCTGAGCTGGTAGACTGACTTGGACCGGAGCATCTGCTGACCGGAGCTGCATATGAAGGACGAGTCTCTTCAAATATGATTGAAATTGACCAGGCCAATCGAAATCAACCGAATCAAATTGACATGCTCCAAACCCTAACCAATTCGAACATAATCCAAATGACCCGTTTGCCAAGTCTGACATCCGTCATATGTGGGGACCGGCCTGACCAAAATCAATTTTATTTTTTTAATTTCTTTTTCGTGTTTGACATCTTAACTAAACCTCATAGGCATTGTGGCCTAAAAAAAAAAAAAAAAAAAAAAAACCTTCAAGTACAAACAAAAGATTCCCGACAAAGAGGTGCAACAAACGTTATATACAAACAAAACAAAATTCAGACTTCGGGCTTAAAATGAGTTTGATATTTGCTGCCCATCAAATCCTTTTTTTCACGAATGAATCATACTCCGTATAAGACTTTCTTGGCTAGAAATATACAGAGTAGCTGTCTAGATATCGGACGTGCTTATGCTTGAAGTTTAATTTGCTCCTAATTGTGTGAAATTAACAAACATGCAAAGCAAACTCAATGAAATCCATGTCATTGTATTTCCATATCCTATACAAGGCCACATTAATCCGATGCTTCAGTTTTCTAAGCAACTTGTTCCAAGAGGCCTTAAAGTTACGCTACCCACCACCTCTGCCTTCATCCCCAAATTCAGTCCTTCCCAACAATCAACCTCCATTACAATCGATCAAATCTCCGATGGCAGTGACGTTAACGAAACTGTAAACACGAAAAATGTCGACACCTACCTCAAGAGATTCGATGTCATTGCACCTCAAAGTTTGACTCAATTAATTGAAAACAAGTTCCAACTAGGCCATAATGTTAAGTGTCTTATCTATGACTCAAACATTCCATGGGCGATAATCAACGTAGCCCGAAAATTTGGGCTGTATGGAGCTTCATTTTTCACACATCATGCCTAGTTAGCTCCATATTTTACCAAGTGCATCAGGGCATACTAAGCGCTCCATATTTTACCAAGTGCATCAGGGCATACTAAGCGCTCCATTTGAAGGCCCACGAGTTTCTATTAATAATGTCATGCCAATTATAGAATCAAGGGATTTTCCATCATTAGTAACTCAAGTTAATTGGGTTGTTTCCTGCTCTGGAAAAGCTTATGCTTAATCAATTCTAAAATTATGGTGAAGCTGATTGGAGATTCTTCAACACTGTTGATGTGTTAGAGTATGAGGTACGTACGTTGTTCTCTGTTCTTATCACATTATTTCTTTCTCTTTTTTTTTGACAAAGATCACATTATTTCTCATGGTAGACTGGTAGTTAATATTACTTCAATTCGTATTGTAATGGTTATGTGTGTTCCATGTGGCATTAGAATTGGTGTACGATGTATAATGAATGTAAAGGTCATTATTGTTGGAGAAACGAGATTAGATCTTAGTCTGCTTTATTTCTCGGGGTATTAATATTTATTTTAAACTAACGATGAATTGTGTTATCCATGAATGACTATGAATTCTTCGATTTTATAAGTATCTTAAAATATAGAAACGAAATGTACGTGTCACTACTCAATATGCATTGCTCCCTTAGCTTCGACAAACAATAAAACGACGTAATGTCGTAATTTGAATTTTTTTATTAAAAATTACGATCTTAATTTCGTTAGAACTTATTCACCGAGCACTACTTTGAAAAGAAAAAAAAGCTCGTGCACAAATACACGCAATTCATTTGACCTACTCCATATTTTTCCATCTGCAACAGACAAAACCTTTGTACGATTTATGAATAAATTATATTTCATTTGAGAATGCATGTACAAAATAAAGCCTACAATTTGTCTCAGTGAGATCATTTGGAAGGTTATCCGACAAGCTTATGCATGTATTCAAAGCATATTAGTCCACAAAATTCTTGTGAATATCGAAAATTAATGCAACGATAATAACCTAAGCTGACATTATCCACGCAATTTAGGGGATTCTTTTGAACTTAGGCTTTAGTCATCATTTAGCTTATGTCGTAGTCAAACTTTCTTTTTACTCCCTCTATTTTATTAATTAGTAGAATTTTCACATTTGATTTGAAGAGTCGGAAACAGACAACAAGCCTATTTGCATTCCTTTCTAAAAACCAATTGGTGATTGGAGTAGCCCACCAACTTTATAGACCAATCTCTTTAATAAACTTTAGCCGATGTGGGACAATCATTTATAAACACACTTGGGATATATAATATCAAAACTGAATCTCACAGTAAGAAGGTAAGGTTAACCTAATGGCTAACAAGTCAACTTATATGCCTAAGAAGTGTCCTAATAGGTTCAAATCCTCACCTCCGCGATCTTATGTGCCGCTCTTAATAAGGCGCGGCTACATACATACAATAAGAAGAGGATTATCGATCCCCATCACATCCCTTTCTAAGCGCATAAGCTGATGAGACTTTCTTGGCTATAGATATACGAACTAGTAGTAGTGTTATCTAAATCCTCCGTACCACTTGTTTTAGTGTTTAATTTTTGCTCTTGATCGTGTTAAAGCAAATATGCCAAACAAAGTTAGCAAAATCAATGAAATTCATGTCATTGTGTTCCCATATCCTATACAAGGCCACATTAATCCAATGCTTCAATTTTCTAAGCAACTTGTTTCAAGAGACCTTAAAGTTACACTAGCCACCACCTCTGCCTTCTCCTCAAAATTTACTCCATCCCAACAATTACAATCAAGCTCGATCACTGTAAATCACATCTCCGATGGCAGTGACGACGTTAATGAAACCGCAAACACAAAAAATGCCAATACCTACATCGATAGATTTGAAGTCATTGCACCTCAAAGTTTAACTCAACTAATCGAAAACAAAATTCGATTAGGCCATAATCTTAAGTGTCTTATCTATGATTCAACTATTCCATGGGCGCTCGACATAGCTCGAAAATTCGGACTCTATGGAGCTTCATATTTCACACAATCTTGCCTAGTTAGCTCCATATTTTACCAAGTGTATGAAGGTATACTAAGTGCTCCAGTTGATGGCCCTGGAGTTTCTATAAGTGGCATGCCGATCATAGAATCAAGGGACTTGCCATCTTTAGTACGTGAAGTGGGGGTGTTTCCTTCTTTAGAAAAACTTGTGCTTAAGCAATTCTCAAATTATGGTGAAGCTGATTCGAGATTCTTCAACACCATTGATGTCTTAGAGTATGAGGTACGTCCGTACGTATGTAATTCTTGATTCTTGATCTGTTCTGACTTCTTACAGGAGTCACTGCTAATTAAGCTAGTGTCTAATCCTTGTGTTTGTTCCAACTTTCATATGTACCCTTTTTTCCATTTGATTTGGTGTATTGTGTCGAAAAAAGGATGAAGGATTATAGTTGAAAAAACAAAATTAGATCGTTAACGTTTGATTAAGAAAAAATTTATTATGTTGAGTGTCAACCTTAGCTTGTTTAATAAAAATAAACAATTTGCATACTCAAATAAACAACACTCCATATCATACCCTTAAAATGTTGTCAATCGGAGGCCGCTTCAGTTACGGCGAGCTGCTTTAGGATGGGTCGGGACTCAGGTTCTATCCATTTGGACTCAATCTTCCCGATATGACTTTTTGAGTTTAGATGGTCATTGTTCGAGTCATTGTCGGGTCAATTAAAGGTTGATTTCAGTTTGGATCTTCGGGTTCACAAATTGTATTGGGCTACCTCGAGTTTAGTTGGTCATTTTAATTTAGAAGGATTGTTAATATGTGTTATTTTGTTAGTAAATTAAACGCGGCTAGAAAAGAGTTTTTGGTCGAACCATACCTTTTAAAACTTAAATTTTGTCACACTATACCTATTATAATTTTTTTTGTCCAACACACCTAATAAAATCATTTTCTTTATTAGACTACACCTTATATTAAAGTCCACCTTTCATCCACCTACTGTCGCCATTTACCCACCCATTCCTGCCGCTAGCTACCGCCCTAGTCACCTATTGCATCAACTTCTTGCTGGACATGATGATAATTACTAGGATTGGTTTTACCATAGCGAAATGTGTGTGGTGGCTCAGATAGTATCTCGGATCCCCACCAATTTCTTGTGAATTGTTCTTGAATCTACGTGATGATGATAATAATAATAATAATAGTAACGAAAAATTCACGTGCTACCCTCGAATTTTGATTGAATGCACATAGTACCCAACTTAGCAAGTTTGTGCATATGGTATCCCTGAGGTTACCACTTTGTACACATGGTACCCGAATAGTAACTTCCGTTAGATTTTTCCGTTAAGTGATGATGTGTCAGTTAGTTGTTTTTTGAGAATTAAGATAATTAAATTATAGAATTAATATTTTTAATAAAAAAAATTCAATAAATTCTTAGAAAAATAAATAGTTTTTTTTTTCAAAGACTTGACAAAAAACGTTATTAAAAACTAATTTTTCTAGGGGTACAATGTGCAAAATGTTGTGATCTCAAGGGTACCGTGTGCACAAAATGGTAACTTGAAAGGTACCATTTGCACAAATTATGATTTTTTTAAGAGAAATAATAGTTTTTATGAAAAAAAAAAAAAAAAACTTGTTTAGTTAAATTCTATTCATTTCATAAATCACAAATCTCAATCAAAGCAGATCAGAATCATTCAGATCATTTCAGATCAGATCAAAATCATTCTGTTCAGTTTAGATCAGATCATAATCATTCAATTCAGATCAGATTCATTCATATCAGATTAGATTAGTTCAATTCAGTTCAGAAAGATGCAGTTCTGTCAAACATGGCCTAAGTCAATTTTACATTGTAGACAAATTAACTATGTCTACAAACTACCCAGTGTAGACTTTAACAATTTGCTTTCGGCAACCTAATATATCTAATATCTTATACTATATATTAAAAGTTGTGTTAGAGGCAACGACCACGTTCACTACATTCAATTAAGCCATCTGCAATGTCACGTGGCATGTCTCTTCAATTTTCTTTTAAAAAATTCATTTGAAATATCTTTTATGGTAAAGAGTATAGCGATTTTATGGTAAAGAGTATAGCGACGTTTTCCATATAAAGAAAAGACAATATTTTTTTATTATAAAAAATCAATGTGTACTATTAATTGATTTCATCTCTGCCATATTATTTTGTACATTCCTTATTATTTATTTGAAAAATCACATCATCTATATTGAAAGTGAAAGTTTTATAAATGATAGATTTTATTTATAAAATTATTTGTTCACAAAGAAAAAAAATAATAAAATTTATTTCGGGCGTAGCCCGGGCAATAAACTAGTATATTATAAAAGACGAGTACAGCCCTTCATTGATGGACACTTGGCACAATCTTATTGGATGTGAATAAATAAATATTATTGGTTATTAGAATAAGGAAAACTAATTATAAAGTATTAAAAAATTGATAAGGAATTGAAATTAATAAAAAATATAAATATCATAATTAGTTGAAATTTAGATTATTTTAATTTATAAGAAATAGGAAAGTTTTAAAATTATTAAGATTTGAAATATTGAATGGTTGAAACAACCGAATAAAATGATCCTCAATCTAGGTTAAGTATATGATTCTCTTCAATTTTAATTATGATATTATAGTTGTGACACATTTCATTTTCCAAAATAAATCTTAATATCCTGCGAAAAAAAGTCCAAAATAAATGTGCAAATCATAAAGAATTGGAGAAAGTATAAGCCTTAAGGACGTTAAGGTGAGTTATTTTTATACTCTTTTCATTTTCTTTCAAAAGTTTCATTCCCTTTTAAGAATCAGAATCAAGTTCAGGTTGGACGTTATTCTGTTACGTAGCATTGGTTCATGAATAGGGGGTCCATGAATAAGATTGAGCTGAATCAAGTTATACCACGCGGAGTTTTTGAATGTAATGACACACTTGATCCAAACATTTAAACTAAATATACTTTGAAATGATGACCATATGATAGGTTCTGAAAAATATGTATTTACATTTATAATGTAACAACTAAAGTGTATTTTTTTTTTCAAACATATAATGAGGGTCAATACGTGCATTTACAATGCAACATCATAATCAAAATTGAAGCGAGTATAAGTCGTTAAGTTAGTTATTATTCTTAATATATATTACAAAGTTCTCCCTATACTATTTACTATTCCGTGTGGTAATTTATTGTTGAAAGAGTTATATTTAAAAAGTTTCAATTAGATTAAAAGTCGGAGAATCAGGAACATAACACTTATTAACGCAATTAAATATATAGTTTATGACTTTATTAATTTTTGTAAGACAATGAATAATTTATATAAAGATAATCATGTAAATTACTAAGCGAAATATGTTTTCTTTTGGTAAGATGATTACGTATGTGTAGAATTATAGGTTTCTTTGCAATCTCACCAAAAATAACAATCCATGAGTAATGCAAATAGAGTTGAAAATTACGAGGGTTAGATCTATTTCCCGTATGGTAAGAGCGGGCTAGGTTATATTTGGTTCGTCTCATGTCGGGTCCGTATGAAATTGTACATCGAGTCGATTTTTGTTCAAATAGCTTTCAATCAAGTCGCGTATTATAAGGTTAATTTTTTGAAAGTTAGGTTGATTTTGATTAAGGTCCTCATAGGATTGGGATGGTTACAAAATCTTTTTATCGCATTATTTTGAGACACTTCCTTTATCTATTGAAATCTTATTCATGAAAACATACATATGTAAAAATAGTTTTTGATACGAATCCCACAATGTGCATTTCATAATTTATTTATGAGTATTTATTCATATATTTGTAAATCAAACTCTCAACACTATCAATACGTCATCTTTTATGGAGGTAGTAGTAATCAACATTTTATAAGGGAGACCTAATACTTTTTAAGTGATAGGTGACGCTTTTTTTTCCCATACGATAGATAATGTTCAACATGTGACATTTACGTGTACAGTAATTATCTAACAATGATTTTTTCTTTTCTTTTTGTGAAGCGACTATCATTAATACAAGTAGGGAGCCCGTGCGCGGCACGGGCACGGAAACTAGTATATATGTAATCTTGAACCCGCTCAATTCCCACGATGACACGTGACTATAATAATATTATTATATTGTAAATAAAATTTATCTAAAATAAGATATGCTGAGTAGATAGTATATAGTAATATTATTCTAATAAAATAACATTATTAATCACTTGATTTATGTAAAATAGTTATTTAATATAGTAATTATGTGATTTATGGCAATTTGATCAAATATCCCACGAGTGTTTCAAAATTGCACTTTGGCTTTTCAAAAGGTGACTTTTCCTCTAATTACATTACAAATGTCCCACGGGTATTCGGAATGAGATTTAGGTTTCGAAAGGTGATTTTCGTTTAATTACATTACGAATATCCTACGGTGTTCAAAATGAGATTTTAGATTTTGAAAATTAACTTTCCATCTAACTACATGAAAAATATACCACGGTGTTCGAAACAAGATTTAGATTTTGAAAGCAACTTTCCACCTAATTACATTAAAAAAAAATCCCACGAGTGTTCAAAACATGATTTTAGGTTTTTAAAGGTGACTTTCCATCTGATTACATTACAAATATCACACGGGTGTTTGAAATGAGATTTTAGGTTTTAGATAAAAATTTCGTTTGCATATTTTTAACATTTAAACATAAGTAGCCCGGGCATTGCACGAGTCATCAAACTAGTTTAAATTAAGGATGGTCGTAGGAGTCTATATGTAGACAATAGAAAAGTTGTGTATAACATAATCCAACGTGGTAAATTAAAGATTGCAAGTAGTAAATAATATGTTTGTGTAGTAAATTTAACATATTTGCAGTAAATTTATGAAACTGATAGTATAATCAACATTGTTACGAAACTATATATTAATGGAAAGAAATTTACCTTGATTTAATTCTCAAATCAAGGACCTTTGATTGTCCCTCTTTCCTTATAATCCAACATTTTTACAAAATTATGTAACAAAATTTACTGCACCTTTGATTAATTTTACTACAAACTAACCATAGACATTTTTATTATTTTTCTACATATAAACTCCTAGTATTTTTGTTTTGTTAAATTAATGATATAATGTGGCCGTAGTTAAGAATATTTATGGATGGTGCACAAATACAGAAGGACATCACTCTGATTAATGATGGATGTCCAATATCTTCCAATTATACCGGCCATGCATGAGCCTAGTATAGCTACACCTTATTGCCATCTTCCAACCTCCTTTGTTGCACCATTACTAATATAAGTAACCAAACCTACGTAATTATATCATAGCCAAACATTATCACACACATATAAATTAGCAACACTAACTACAAGCATAGGTAGAGCAAGTAACAAGATCCACCATTCAAAAAGAACCCAAAGAACAAAAAAAAAAAAACAGTTTTAATTTCCTCGAACCAGAATGATCATGGATATTGATGGAGCTAACTATGATAAACCAAGCAGGGGAGCTCATGTTCTCTTACTCCCATTTCCTCTACAAGGCCATATAAACCCGATTCTCCAATTCGCAAAACGATTAACCTACAAAGGCCTTAAGGTTACCGTACTAATTCCTTCTAGCACCCCTAATCACGAATCCTTCAAGAAAAACAATCAGCTGGATTCGTCTTCTTCCATAGATTTTATTAGAATCGTTGATGGGAATGATAAACCAGACGATGTCGACCAAGATACCCGTTTTCGATGTATTAGGGAAGCCGTTTCCAATAGCTTGCATGAGCTCCTTGATCATTACAAGAAGAATAGCCAAATCCTTTGCCCTACACCCAAAATGGTCATATATGATTCTCTTATGCCTTGTATTTTGGACGTGGCAAAAAAATGTGGGGTTGAGGGGGCTCCTTTTTTTACCCAATCTTGTGTGGTAAATTCTGTTTACTACCATGTTAATCAGGGGAATTTAAAGGCCCCACCAACAGGAAATGATCTTGTGTCCTTGCCTGTTATCAAATCATTATTGGAAGTTGGAGATTTGCCTAGTTTTGTGTCTTCTCCTGGCCATTACCCACCTGCCTTTCTTAGTTTGTTGTTTGATCAATTCTCGAATGTGAAAGAGGCATCTTGTCTGTTTGTCAACACTTTGGACAAGCTCGAAATCGAGGTATGCTATCCTCACTCTCCGAGTAATTTTGAGGTACTTAACAAGTGCCGTAAATCACCATAAGAGTTATCATCTCAACCATCCAGTTAAAAATCAATCTATACCATCCATTATTTTTATTTAGGTATAGTTTATAAATTATATTGAAAATAACAAAAAAAGTAGAAAAAATGATTAATTGCATTTATTTAATCTTTTATACTTATGTATACATCGTACAAACTATATCTCATATAATTTGATAATTTTTTCCTTTTAGAAAACTTTATTAAGTTATTTAAAAAAGATTTATTAAGGTGTTTTGCGGTAATTGTCGCACCCTAGAACTCCTCGATGTGATTGATGTTGCGTATAGTATGATTTGAATCGTACTAATTCGTATAAGATGGATCTTAATGTTATGAGGGACTAGTAGCCTAGCCCTAATGAAAAATTAATTTGTTATAATATGTCACACATTTAATTTGAATGTAAATTTATTGAACTATATATAGGTGATAAACTGGATGAATAGCATATGTCCTGTGAAGACCATAGGGCCATGTATTCCCTCGAAGTACTTGGACAATCGCATACCGAATGATACAGACTATGGCCTTAGTCTTTTCCAACCCGAGACCGATGCTTGCATACAATGGCTTAATGCAAGGGAGAGTGGCTCTGTTGTCTATGTATCAATGGGAAGCATGGCTTCTCTAGGGGACAAGCAGATGGAAGAAGTAGCGCGAGGCTTGGAGAAAAGCAACAAGTTTTTCCTATGGGTTGTAAGGGCATCCGAAGAGAGTAAACTTCCATTGAATTTTAAGGAGACGTCAAAGATAAGTTTAATTGTCAATTGGTGTCCTCAATTAGAGGTTTTGGCTCACCCTGCACTAGGCTGTTTCGTAACTCATTGTGGGTGGAACTCGACACTAGAGGCCATAAGCTTGGGTGTGCCAATGGTGGCATTTCCGCAATGGACTGATCAACCCACCAATGCCAAATGTATCACGGATCTATGGAGGACTGGAGTCAAGGTTAGGGCTAATGAGAATGGTTGTGTAACTAGAGATGAAATAAATAATTGTATTCTTGAAGTTACGGAAGGGCAAAGGTCCAAAGAGATAAGAGGAAATGCACATAAGTTGAAGCATCTTGCTAAGGAGACCATGGAGAATGATGGTAGCTCTGCAAGGAACATAGATGAATTTGTTGCCAAGCTACAATGATCTACATTTTCAGCTTCGCATATTCATCAACTTAAAATTAAATAAGAACTTGTAATTCTATGATTGCACAAGTTTTCGTGCTTTATCACTATGTTGAGATCAGAAAGACTCTCTTCTTTCTTCATTACCAAATAATTTCTTGAGACCAATAATAACTATGCTTTTCTTTTCGACAAAGAATAATGACAAGGTGATCTGTAAAGCCTTTGTAGTTTGTATTTCTTGTACAAAACATTGTGAGAACATATGAAAGTTCAATTATGATCACTATTTGGAAACCTCATGAGATGGTGCGTATTGTACAAGAAGTTGCTATATTTTACTCGACTAGTGTTCTTATAACGATTGAATTAAGATTAGAACTCACATGATGAGCTTAAAATGACACCACCTAATTTTCAAGCCAAAGTCGATGAATGAGGTAAGTGGTGAACTGGTGATTCGACAAATAGGATCCCCTAATATCCAAGACTCCAAGAGTACCCATAAGCCGATACATGGGGAAAAAAGATAAAAAAAAAAAAAACTACAAAGTCGAGGTCAACTCGATAACCAGTGGTTGTTCGATGCGAGACAAGTGGACCCGGTAGACTTGAGACTAAAGAGCAATGAAACCGAGGTCACAGTCACACTCTCCCACAGTACCGAACCTTAAAAGTCGTGGCCAACAATTTTTCTAAAAGGATCGGATTATATGTAAAGAAAGTCAAAACTAGTACCCTAGGAGTACTAGTATGAGAAATTGGATCCAACTAGTACGTGACACCTCAAACATGTTGTCTGACCCTAATCTCGATCAACCTGTGAGAGATTGATTTATACCGATACAACCCGTCTAAGAACTAATTAACTTGACTTTACCCATCACAACCCCTAACCCAAAGTACATTTCTCAAATTATCTCCATTTAGTCCATTAATTTTAAAGCATGTATCAATTTAGACTCTAAATCTTTCTACAGTCAATTCAGGTCGATTTTGGATTTCAAGTTTCAACTTATGTGGATTATTATCGAATTCCTCGGTTTCATTTCAATTTGAGCTCATTCAAAAGCCGAACATTAAACATTACATCATTTTCGGGTCCAAACCTAGTTATCACAAGCCTTGCATTTCGGATCGGGTCATGAAGCTAAACTCCATCACACTCATTAGTAAATGACAGTAGTAATTAGTAAAAACTAATCCCCACTAGAGTACAACAGGTCAACAGCAAAAAGATTCCAGGCCCAACCCACCTGACGCCTTCAAAATGACCAAAAATTGAAACTTTCATTTCACCACATCGAAAAAATTTCACCAATAAATTTCAAACCAAGTTCAAAATCCCGCCTTTGCCTTTTAAGACAAAACTAAAAGTTTGACCATCCAAAAATTTCATGAAATTCAAACACCTCAAAAACTTTCCCCATGTGACCACTTCTTCGCACTATTCACACTAACTTTACCAAAAATCTCCCCCCTTTAAACTCCTCTCTTCTCTCACTTCAAACTTCGCCGCTTCTGCACTTTTCTCTCTCTTCTCCCCCATTTTCTCCTCTCTCTCCTCCAGTTCACTCACCCAGTACCTCTTTTATTTGCAGAAATCCAATCAGGGTAAGCTTTCTTTTCATCATTTTACCAACTTTTCTCATCTGGGTCGCTCTTCATTTTCTTAATTTTGATCAAAGTTTGGACCTTTGTTGTTTGTTTGTTTGATGTGTCAATTTATGTGTTTTTATGCATTTTAATGTTCTTTGGGATATGGGTTTTTGATTTACTTATCTGGATATTTCTTAATTTCACTTGTATACTTATCTGGATATCTTCATTTTTGATTATTTTGTTAAAAAGGTTGTTGTTGTTGAGTAATATTGAAGATTGAGTAATATAAGGAGCTTGTTCTATCTTGGTTGTTGTAACTTGGCATCTTGTTGGCCTAAATGTATGTGTAAAGCTTTATTTCTGTGATATTCCATTAGATATAAGTAATTTATTTTGTTACATTTTATCCACTTTTTATATTTTTCTTGCACTGGTTATTGCACTTTAGTGGAAAAATCAGTAATGTTGGTGTAAGAATTAGGTTGTATGTTCAAAACAATTTCATTTGGTTTGGTATGTGTTTCGAAGTAACCGTTGAGTCTGTGAGCGATTATTGGTATTTTAGTGGTTAATTTGAGTTCATTTGTGAGCGATTATTGGTATTTCAGTGGTTAATTTGAGTTCATTTGTGATAATGCAGTTCAAAATAATAAGCAAAGTGTAGATATAAGATGCCTGTATCGAGAGATAGACTTTCGAGACCGGTAGATCTTTCAACCCTTCTTCCGAATGCTCAACGACGAGTTAATCTTATTGTAGATGAGCCTGGGTTGCGTTTGAGGGGCGTGTCCTCGCAGAATGTCTCTGCAGGCAAATTTAGTAGTAGTGCTAGTGCCGGCAGGCTAGGTAGGCGCGGCATTCAAGCCCACAGATCGCGGTTGAGGCATCACTATCGGTACTTGAATAGGTTGCCGGTTGATCAAGAAAATCGGACACCTGCGACTGTAAGAAGTGTTCAAGGCAGGCGGAATCACTTACCTTCTTGGTACCCTCGGACCCCTTTAAGGGACATCACTGCTATTGTCAGGGTAATGGTTCTAACTTAGTAATCTAATGGTATAGAGTCCTCGAATTCCTGATATGTTGTGCTTGTTTGGTATGTGTTGTTTATTGTATTTGGCGGTCTATTCTAAAGATGGATTGGTAATGTTTGGTTCGTGGATATGTTTATGTTTGTTTGTCAATCAGAAATAGTAACACTGTCAGTACCGAGGCTTGTATCAGAAATTAAATACTGTCAGTTATAAGGCTTATATCTGATATTATAGCTTTCAAATGTCGGTTACTTGGTTGGAGCTGTAATCCAGGGCTTGTCATGTGCTAGAAAACTTTCATGTTTCAAGTGACTAACGTGGTGTCAGATGTTCACTCATTCCCTTCTAAAAGGTGTTTGGGATTTCGTATGCTTTTCCAAATGTAGAATCGCATTTAGGAAATCCCGGATGTTTTATTGCGCTTAACTAGCTGACTACACAACTCAATGTAGACGGAAGGTTGATATATTATGTAGAAGATTTTTCAGTTTGTCACAGTTTATGCTTCTCTTGTTGTTTCGCTTTAATGGAGAATGCCAAAAATATATCGCAGCACTGCTAGTCCTAATGAAAATACTTCTGATCTGGCGATATGCAGGCCATTGAAAGGAGAAGAGCCGAACTGCAAGATCAGAGAGAAGAAGCATCTCAACGAGAAGCTAATGCTGGTCTATCTGAAATTCAAGATGAGAATGAAACGAACATGTTGACACCCGTGCCTTCTATGGCCGCAAAGAATGTGGTATGCGTATCAGAGGAGAAAACAAATGATTCGGACTTTGTCACTCCACAGAAGAAGCTCTTGAATTCAATTGATAAAGTGAGGCAGGTTTGGCTTGAGGAGCGACAAAGACTAGAGAGAACACCTGCTGCCAAGAGGGCAGAGAGGGCGAGAAAGGTCCGAACTCTGATGTCAATGCGGTGATTTTTTTGTTGGAAGTATATTGGCATGAAAGGTGTTATGGGCACGCTGGTCAGAAACAAGACGGAGTAGATAGGGCAATGGCAGGTCATATCGTCACAATTTTTCCCAAGCCGGCCAAGCTGCATGCTGAGCTATGCTCTAGCTCTGTTTAAAATCTGCATTATGACCAGTGTGCATGATTTGTGCATACGATTAGTTGTTAGCCCCTGCTAACAGTGTTGGCGTATGGGATGTTATCGCGTTCTTAACAGCATACGCCTTGTGCTGTTGGCGACTTGATGTAGGAGTAGAAAGCCATAATGCCTTGAGAGGTGTTAATGTACATAAAATGGCAAAATTAGTGGCCTGGTCAACGGTAGATCTTGGTTGATCTCCCTTAATAACACATCAATTTGTCACTTCTCGTGAGCAAATTGCTATCTCATATCATATTCCGTTGTAAGCCCATTCAGGCCTTCACATTCAGGAATCAGCAAAAATGTTCATGTCGCTTTCTACTCCATCTTGTTATGGACGCTCCGGTCAATGTTTACGCGAATCTGACTAGAGTAACTGCATTTGAGGCTATGCAGCTCAAACTCTGCCTGAACTGCAGCACCAACTCCCAAGCTAGGCCAAGATGTCAAGCCAAATCAAATTTTCCAAACCTAAGCCACTTAAGTACTTGATTATGTGCTAGGCATATACGCAATGTAGTTCATTTGGATCATGCGGAACTGAACAACCTGGCTCGCTTGGCACCTTCTCAATTCACTAACAAGGATGCGAACTCAAAGTGTAAGGATTTTATTACTATGTAGGTTGGGAATTTGGGGTGTGTAAGTTGTTGTCGCACTTTGAAAGGCTCAGGTGGATGAGAACATGTTTCATAAGTTTAGTGAACTACTATTTCTTGCTACGGTCAACTGCGAATGTGCATGATACTGATACTTGGTAGCGCTCCTTAAAACGCATTGTGAGGAATACAAGCAGGCTAGGCTTGGAGGGCTAGCTTCTCCCTGAGTCGAATAGAAACTGGACCGTGTTTCCTGACCCAACGTAGAGAACACAAATTTGTTATAACCATCTGCTCCACAAGTCTCTTATCCTGAAGTGACTATGCTTGGTCATATTAAGACGTATCGTCATCACTTACCGCAAAAGAATGAAATGCAACAACTACAGTGACAGTATAAGACACTGTACTGTATTTCTAAGGGAGTTGGCCTAATCATCACTTCCTCCAGGAAATTATTGGCCTAATCAATGGCTCGGAGTGAATGTGGGGTTTCCTTGTCCCTGGATCCCCCCTCGATATAAAAACAACACAACAAACTTTCGGAGTCACCAAAAGTCTCCTCATGTATCACTTTGTTGTCCTCTAGCCAACTCACCTAATAAACGTATAAAAACTACTCGTATTATGTATTGATATAATTGGTGAGTTAATATGATGTAGACCGAGTAAGACGTAAAATGAAACATACTCGTAAATGGCTAGATATGCACTAAGCTAAAATGTACACTAAATTTGATTATAATCTGTATTTAAGCATATTCGTAGATTTTTCGGGGTAAAATATTAGATTACTCAAGCTACCCCAAAAGTAGGATAAATAGAAACATTTCATGGGCGGATGCATGTGCGGCACGATCCTTCAGATCTACATGATTCTATGGCGGATCATGGATTCATGGTCTTATAATAATAAGGGCTTCGTTGATAATTGACGACTTGACATTATATATTATAAACCTTGTACCAAAGTCCAAAACATAGAAGAATGTGATATGAAAAATAATTTTAGATTAGGATCATTTCAATACTAAAACAACCTTATTTTAGTTATTAGGGGATGATTCATTCATACCAATTTATGTAAGCAGATCTCAAAAAAAAAAAAAACTTACCCATCCATCGGATCAATATGCTCAAAACTTAGTCCAATGAAGTTGTAGTTTTGTTGTATTAAGTGTAAAAAAAAAAAAAAAAAAAAAAATTGAATTATATTTGAATGTTTGGTGAAAAATAAGACAGACGCGCAGTCTAGTGAACTTTTGGTATAGCATACGGCAAATTATGGTCAAGACTCACGAAAACAGTGAAGTTCGGATCAGCTTATATAAGTTGCGACAAGCCAACAACACTGACTTCACAAACTTCATCAACACATTAAAAAAAAAAAACCATCATCTAGCAAAAGAAGATATCCACTAAAGCAAGAAATTTAGACCTCAGGAAAACAAACAACAATGGAGGAAGAAAGAAAGAGCATAGAGTCAGCTCATGTTCTAGTTTTCCCATACCCTATACAAGGACACATAAACCCAATGCTCCAATTCGCAAAGCGCTTAGCTTCTAAAGGCCTCAAAGCGACTCTCATCACGACCTTCACCTTAGCGAAAACACTTCCGCCTCAGTCTCAGTCGGGCGTCATCCAAATACAACCTATTCATGACGGTCTGAAAGACGGGGAGAAGGTCAACAACCATGAGACTTACTTGAAGATTTTCGAAAGAGCGATACCTCAGAGTCTAAGTAAACTTATTGAGGACTACAAGAGCACCACGAATCCTGTCAAGTTCATAGTGTATGACTGTGCTCTACCTTGGATCCTGGATGTGGCACTAGCAGCTGGTACTGATGGCGCACCATTTTTCACTCAGTCAGCAGCTGTTGATTTCATTCACTATAATGTATATAAGGGAGGTTTAACCAGTCCCATTAAAGGTTCTCTGGTGTCAGTACCTTCATTGCCCTTGTTAAGGGTTGACGAAGTGCCTTCTTTACTTGTGAACTCTCATCCTTATCCTGGCCTCAATTGCCTGAATATTAATCAATCCTCGGCTTTTCGCAAGGCCAAAATGCTCTTCATCAACACTATTGACAAGTTGGAAGAACAGGTACAAGAAGATTTCCATCCCTTTTGATAAACTTTCTTATTTTCAAGTATGATTATATCTTTCAGAGGACGAAAACGAGTACTACATGACATATGTTACCAATCAGCTAGTAGTGTCCCTAGGCAGCTTAACACAAACTATGCCCCAAATTATTGTGGATCCATCGGAATTGCAACATAAACATACTCCCACGTGTGCATGCACACAATCCCAAAAGCTAATCCAGAGTATAAATTCCTAGTATACTTTGCTGTAACATAAGATTTAAGGCTTCTGTCATGGTAGCAGTAATATGAACTTTACGACTCTCTTCAGGTGCTTGAGGCTATGGCAAGAATTTCTCCAATAAAGACAGTAGGACCAGCAATTCCCTCAATGTACTTGGATAAGCGTTTGGAAGATGACAGAGAATATGGGCTCAGTCTATTTGAGCCTGAAACAGATGCTTGCATTCAGTGGCTCGATTCTAATGAAAGCGGATCAGTTATTTACATATCTATGGGAAGCTTGGCTTCTCTAGGAGAAGGGCAAATGGAAGAAATAGCAAAAGGATTGAAGCAAAGTGACAAAAATTTCTTGTGGGTTGTCAGAGCTTCAGAAGAGAGCAAGCTTCCTCTGAATATAAAGACTGAGATTGCGGGAAGAGGGTTGATTGTCAACTGGTGCCCCCAATTAGCAGTTTTAGCTCATCGAGCAATAGGCTGTTTCATGACACACTGTGGATGGAACTCGACTCTAGAAGCTATAAGCTTGGGGGTTCCTATGGTGGCGATGCCTCAATGGACAGACCAACCCTGCAATGCTAAACACATAGCAGACGTTTGGAAGATAGGTGTCAGAGTTAAGCTGGATGTAAAGGGCATTGTAACTAAGGATGAAGTAGAAGCTTGCATTCGGAAAGTCATGGAAGGTGAGACGGGATGGGACTTCAAACTCAATGTCAGGAAATGGAAGGAAGTGGCTAAAGAGGCTATGGAAGAAGGTGGCAGCTCTGACAAGAACATTGATGAATTTGCTGCAAACCTAATGAACATGTAGATTAGGGCTCCAAGAATGGTATTCATAGAACAAATTGGCTTAGAATATTGGGATTTTGGGAATGCTTCTATTTTTTCATAATTGTTGTCTTTCTGTCCTTTCATTTGTTTTACTTTCAAATTATATTCCACTGTTTAGCAATTAGCTATAGTTACAGGATGTAGGCAAAAATGACGACGAGACTCAGGTGTAGTAGCCAAATATGAAGCAGTATACTAGTACAGTTTAGAACAACAGAAGCACACAAAAACATGAAAAGTGAGGGCCATATCCAACACTGCTATGGCATATGGTAAAAGTTGGTTGACAGAATACCAAAAAGTTTTATTGTAACACTACGGAATATGAAAAGTGGATTATGGAGTTGGTTTGTCCCACATTGGGAAAATAAGGCTCATATGATCAGTTTATAATAGATTCCTATCATCTTACTACCAACAAGGCCTTCACCTTTTAGAGCCCATGAGAGGATTTACGGGCCTAAAGGGTGACTTCCCATCTTATTGGGTTGTGTTGCGACGGACGGTGGTTCGAGCTGTTACATTTATACTCCGTAGTATTTAATCGGTTTGTACGAAAGTTAACTCAATACTTACACGATGTTAAGCCTACATAAATAAGGTAAAGCCAACACCATATAAAAGCAGATGCTGGTGAACCAATACTTCCACGATGGCATGGAAGTTGAAACCATATCAAATGGTGAGGTATTGTGGTAGTTTGGGTTTAAATTATCAGCATCAAAGAAAGATTGAATACTATCACAGCATAAATGCACACCTCCAAGATCAGCGTCTAGCCTCCCCCAACTCCGCAGAGTGGTTGTCAGCAGCTCCACTGCCTAATCTGACAATATCTTCGACAAGAATCTTTCCATCTGGTTCAACACGAATCAAAAATAAACTTCTAGTTAGAGCGCGCGTGCGCGCGCACACACACACACACAAAAGGAAAGAAGAAACAAGTACTCCCTCTATTCAAGACCAAGTTTTCTCTCATTTCAGAACGCTTTTAAGGTGCAGATTTAGCTATGTTAGAGTTGCACAAAACTTGTATATATTTGTTACACAAATTTACATAACAATACAGTTTTTCACCAAATTTAAGATTTTCTTTTAAAAGTCTAACATAGTTAAACCTGCACATTTAAAAGCGTGCAGATAAAGCATAGGAAGATTGGTCTTGAATGGAAGGGTATAAGAGAACAGGGATTAGAAGAGGTCACAAAAGAGTAAGAAAATTTACAAAGACCAATGTTGGGAGGCAAGCATTTGAGTAGGTCTCCCTTTGACATAGTGAACATACAGTCGCCTAACAACTTACTAGAAACATCAAGCAGCTAAAAAATTGCTATTTTAAAAGAAGAACAATCTCATAAATCGTTACCTCCATCTTTTGAAAGGTTGCTAATCAATTCCTGGACACCTTCCTTGCCCAAAGTGTGCTTCAGATACGTTGCAGCAGCTCCAACTTCCTCAGCTGTTACTATTCCATCAAAATCCCTGCAGGGAGTAGCATTGATCTTCACAAAGCAGTCACTGAGACACTATATAGATTCACTTGTTTCACAGTGCCTTAACATAATCGGACTTTTGGACAAATCTCATAACGTCTACTTCCCTAATCCATGGCAGAAAGGGGGGATGATTATGGTAACTTCAGCAAAAGGTTTTGCAGAGGCAGATAACAAGTGTTAGTCATTCACAAAATATGACGCAACTGCCAAGAATAGGGACATAATATATGTCTTTATGTCATTATCCCAACAAACTTAAGATTAAATAATCTTTTGATATGGACCCTTCCATAGATAATTTTATTTCAGAATTTGATTCTCCAGGCCTGCAGAGTCTCTACATGACTACATGAACCATATCCTGATTAACCTGCCCTAAGCGAACAGATCCGTCTAGCAGTCATACCCTTCACAACAAACATCAAAGATATCATTCCTCAAACTAGGATAATTGCAACCGTTTAAATTATTTCAAAATAGAAGATGAGGAAGCTCAAGGTCTCAAGATATCTCTTAACCCTTAGCCAGGCATCTGACATACCTGTCAAGTAGCTGCCAGCGATCACCAATTGTCGCGTCTACATCGTCAATTTCTTTCTCAAGTTTATGGAGCATTGCATCAACCTACAAACATTCAGCAGAGGAAGAAATCAGAGAGTTCTCACACCATATCAAACACCCAGAAACAGGGATTTAATTCTGTGGGAAAACTAGACTTACTCGGTCTATCAGTGCTGATGAGACTTTATCCCCAATAGCTGATTCAGCCGCATGGTCACTTTCTTCCCGGGCAGCCCTATATGCCTTCAAAGCTTCAGTCTCACCATCTGTACCCTCCTTCTCTACCATAGTATTATAGAGTTCTATCTGTAATCATGAACAGAACAACGGTAAGTGGAACTTCCTTTTTTGTATATGATAATGAAAAGTAAAACCATAATTACGCGATCAAGGATTTATAGTATATAGACTGGACAGGTGTGTCAGCCACACCATAACCAGTTAAGTCCGGCCCAGAGAATTTGAAATTCGTTTGGAAATGCTAATTTTTAGTCATTTATTTCAAGTGGGAACAAGGGCCAAAAATCAACATCAGTTGGTCAAGTTACCAAATAAATCTTCAAAATCTCTGAAGTTCACACAAAAATGATAGAGGTCAGATAAAAAAAAATCTGATTAACATGTTCTAACTACAGGTCCAATTGAAGCATTGAAGGACAAAAACATGGAAAGTGATAACAAATGGTCAGGCAGGCTTATGCAAAACTTATTGAATGCCAGGTGTAAGCTATGCTGCAAAACACACACAAAATTAAAAGGGATAGAGGGGGGAGGGAGTATCCACTCTCTTCCGGCTTCACATTAAAGGATTTGGGCTATTTTCACCAATCAAAATCAATAAGACAAATGCAAAAGGTCAGCCCAAATATACTTGGGCTATGTTTGGTAGTATGTAATCAACCTTGTAATGTAATGAGATCTTATAAGTTCAAAAATAGTTGGGGAATGTGGATGAGCGAGGAACTTGAATTGATGTAAGATTTTACACAACAATCACCATTACATGACTTTGATGTAATGGCGGGTCATCATCTTCTGTTGGCGATTACTGATTTCCACACTATTTTTCTTCTGAATGTGTGGTAATGCTGATCACATAACACCCTCTCTATCAATTTTGGCTGATACATAATCTCTGCATACCTCTTTCTTGACGAGCCTTAGAAATTCTTCACGCTCCCTGCTCACTGACTGCAAAAAATGGCAGGATGGTATTTATTAGAATTGCACAAGTTTACCTGATGAGGCGAAGACAAAGATTCAGGTCATACAGATGCAGAAGCCAATACAGCCAATGCACGACTGAGTTCGCATAGCTGATCTTGTTTTCCTTGTGCTCTTGCCCTTGCTCGTTCTTGTGCTTCTCTTGCAGTTGCAATATTCGTTTCTTTAAGTGCCATATCATCCTCGGTCTTTGTAGTATCTTTCATCTTAGCTTGCTCTTCTTGCTTTTCATTTTCCTCACCCTGTGATCAGTTGGCCAGAAATAGTCAATCAATCAAGAACAATCTGAGATGGGATAAAAAGAGATTAGATAGAGTCCCACCCCTTGTATAAAGACACAGGAGAAACAACTAGAATGATTTTTCAAGTAAAAGGTCACCGTTGCACTATTAATGTTGTTTCTGCAAAGTAAATGTACATAAAGCAGCGCACCACAACCAAACCAGCACCCCCTTCCTCTTCCCCCATATAGTGTAAGCTTGTTCTTAATCTTAGATCCATTTATTTCCTACCACAGCTACCCCAAACTGGCGAAACAGACACAATCAGTTAATAATAAAAGCAATATCATGCTTATACAGATATCAGATACTTTCTTAATGGTTTGAAACTTTGAACAATTTTGGAGGTGTGGTGCAGCAAGGTGCGAAAACGAAGCATGATAGGTTACTAAACCTTGATGAGCTCCTCCTGCATCTTAAGGTACTCCAATTTCCTCCTCCTCTCAGAGACAGAATCTTCTGAGGGCAAGGAAGTGATGCCCACAGTGTCTACAACCTCATCGGGAAGAGAAGACAAAGTTGCCTGCACAGCTTCTTCAGGTTTCAGCCTTCCAGATACCGTGAAGGCCCTGATAGCAAAAGTCAGAATCAGGTTCACTAGTAAACTTTCAAGAAGGTGACCTGTAGACTTTTTAAGTTCTTTACATAATATCATGACCACAAATCACAATGAACAAATAAGACCACTACATATACCTAGAAAGAATCAAAAGGGAAGAAGGGACAGAGTGACCAAGTGACAAATCCAGCCAATCACGAAGCTGCACAAAATCGTGAAGTTCCATTATCTCTAGCAGCATATAGTGAAGAAGGACAAGAACATAGTGATATAAATCCGATTAAAGGAGCCATTTACAATGTCACACACCTAGTCTACTATAACAAGTTCGACCAAAATAACATTTATGCAACGGTTTTCCGCATTGAGGCCAAAGAATAGTGACAAGGTGCAGGAACTCGTAAACTATAGAGTAGATCCTTTCCTAAACACAAGCTTGAGTTTCTAACAAAAGTAAGACATTTACAGACAAAAGACCAAAAGCACATGTGCAACTCCATTGTTGTAATATTTTACCATAGCAAAGGTTGTTATCAACAACATAGCTATTTCCCTGATTCATAACAACAAGCTAAGCACAAGAACAAACAATTCAACAGATTAACTACATTATACATTTTTCAAGACATATAAACACAACTACACAAGAAACAACACTGAATACATTATTACCACCCCACCCCACCCCCCTCTAGGCAACCAAAAATTCATAACAACAACATTACCCCAATCCCAAAAATTTCATGAGTGGAAAAGGAAAACTTTAGAAAAGAAAGCTACCTGTTGGCGCATTTCTTCAACTGATACTAATCCAAGCATGCCCCTCTCTCTGCATTCTTTGCGAAGTTCAGCTTCTGAAAGTGACTCAACGCCTCTGCTTGAATCAACCTATCATCATCCTTAATCCTGTACTTGCAGTTTTAGGAGAAATAGGGAAATAAATTAGCAGAAGCATCAATTGAAAGCATAGATGGACCCATACAGATGCATATACACACCAAAGATGGCTTGGTGATCACACACCCGCAAATATCAGAATTGTGAAGGAAAACAAACCAATGTCAACTTCAAAGTTTTTCGATCTTTGGAATGTTAACCATTTACCAATTACATTTAGGTAAGACCTTTATATCTGAATACAGAATAAGTTCAACTGTTCGCATAGGCTGCCAAACCACACTACCAGGTGGTCATGGCTTTGACAGCCTGAAAAACAAAGAAACAGTTGCCAGGCGCCTCTATATCTCATTTAAGTGAAAAATGTGAGAGACTAGCAAGTTGGAACACCTCAAATCGAAATACTAACTTCCAACTCTTTAACCAAATTTTACAGAAACTGAACTCTCATTCTACATGTAAATAACTATATTTGCCGACTCCTAAATTAGTCCATAAATCAAGTATCAAGAAAGTCAAAGTTACGAAAATATATAAACAAAGCAAAACACATATTCATTACCTACAGATACCTTATGTAAGACATAAGAAGAGGAGATCCTTATTTAGAACATATCACTTCTTATAGATCTACATTGATAACATACTTTCCATTTGTTAAAAGATATTAACTTTTGGACAAAAAAACAACTAATCTTTAAATTTCAACATTGGATATAAATTTTGACAAAGGCCCAACAAAAAGAAAACAAAAATAAGAACACTAGATCAGTCATTCCTATGATAATAAATGTCCTCAAGATAAGAAAAAACAGAGCAATAATGATAACCTTGCAATTTAAACAGGCCAACATAATATGATGCGCCTAGTTGTTCCCAATGTTCAAACCTATTTGAATACAAGATCAGACCGTGATTGCAATTTATGATTTCAATCACAGACAGCCGCTGAATTGAATGGTAAAGTGAACTGGTGGCATAAGACTCGCCTTTTCAGCCTCTTGCGGAGCATGTACCGCAGATATGCATCTGTACCAAAAGGACTTGTTCCCATATATTTGCACATATTCACTAATCGGGACTTGAAAATGTAAATGTGAAACTATATTGAAATAACCTCCCAGTGGGATATGTAAAATTACCGCGTTATGTAATTCATAATTTAAGAGATCACAACAGACTAAAAGAGAAGGAACCTGCTGATATTATCGAGTGTAAGCTCATCATTGAACAGCTTGGCAAAACCTAAAATTTCATCATTTGAGACACAAGCACCCTTTCTGACCTACATCACCACAGACTTGCATCAATACAAAATGAAGACCAAGAGGATACCAAACTGCAAGAAAAGGTCATACTCCTACCTTGTTCAGAAACTCGTCAAGATCTTCAGCGGTTTTTTTCATTTCCCCACTACGTGAATTTTGCACTTCTTTAGCCATTTGTTTGACAGTGTCTTGAAGAAATTTCGCGTATTCTATTCTTGCAGTTAATCTCCGTTTCAAAGCTTCCTATTTGTGAACCACAAAAAAAAAAAAAAAAAAAAAAAAAAAAAAAAAAAAAAAAAAAAAAAATCTGTCAGAGTTATCTAGCAAAGGCGTAGAAGCGTCATGCACGAGGCAATCAATTTTATTGATTCAGCAGATTATCACACAAATTCCATCATTCATAGACAATTTTAGGGTTCTGGATGTAGATTGATGTTTTCAAGTAAACATAGATTTGAATATATTATTTCCACCTGAACGTTGTGAAACTTGAGCAATCTAAGACTACTATTGACAAAACTAAAAAGTTCCACAAACAAATGAAAATACTCCGTAGTTCCAAGAGATCAGAACAGGTAAGTCCTCCCTATTCAACATGACTTTGGCAGAATACCAAAACGAAAAGGAAAAAATTCTGAGTTGATAATAAAATACTTTGCTCACCCATTCATATTATTTACTCCTACCATGTAATGTTCGTTTATTAGCTATTTTCATTTTCATGAAGTTGTCTTATAGTGTTAAAGCCTTATATTTCATAACATTTATCTTAATTCCCTGTGAGAACATGTTGAGACAATTCTAACAGAAGGTTGTGTAAACTATAAAGCATTTAGTAAATACTTTTATCTGTTTCATATCTATCATTTCAGACTCAAATGGGATCGAGGGAACTTTTTTATTTTTTTAGGGATTGACAAGAGGATCATATGCCCAAAAAAAAAAAAATGTTCTCAACTCAACTGATGGTCCATCATCATCCCAGCTTATCACAGACATTAGAAATGATATTTCGGTATGACATAATACATAATGAAACACATACTGACTGTATGGTATTCCTCATTTGAGTTTTAACCATTAACCAGTCTAGAAAGGCAATACAACACAAACAATACCAGACACAAATACAGTCTCAATAAATGTTTATAGACACCAAAAAAGGCAAGCTAAAAGCATCACTAAACCATTTTGTACTGATTGGTTATTCAAAATGCTTAAAACCATGAAGACAGTTTCACTTAAGCCTCATAAGAACCAAGTGAAAGAAAAAAGAAGGGAAAGAAAAATCAATCAGATATGATGCCATTAGCTCACCTGCTCTTTCATCTTGTCTTGGAAGGTGGACGGAAGCATGTTCGGAAACAGCTTCAGGAATACTGGTAGCAGGAACTCCATGAAAGGGACAATGACAAACACAGCAAAAGGGACAAGCCGAAATATATCTACAGTTGTTCGTGTAAGCTGATGCCTCTCTCGTCGAGAAAGGCTTCTTCCACCAGCAAGTTTTACGAGCAACCTTGAACTAATTCTCACATCTGCCCACAACAGTTTGCAGCCCAGCCAGTAGTGCTGTACAGTGGATTTAATTTCATCCTTCCAGTGAGACAACTTATTCGCCCAATCCTCCCTGCATCAAGAATTATACATGAACTTTAAACAACCATCTGATGAGGAATAACCAACCACCAGAAATCACCATGAGCACCCATCCCAAACCTGCTCATTGAAGCTAAAGCTCTTAGAGCAGGACCAATTCCTAAAAGTGACATCCAAAGTCTATGCAGACCAGTCTTAGCACCATTTTGGGACTCTTCTAGTTGAGACTTCACTTTTTCTTTTACTGTGCTCAAGCCAAGTACAGCTTCATCACATTCCTCTGGGGATGCTTCCTTTTTCTTTTTAGTACCAACTTCTTCCTTCTCCTTATCGTCATTTTCTGGTTGACCTGCAGCTGCAGTTGAAGCGTGACGTATGAATTGTAACTCCGTCCTAATTGGCAGTCCCTTCTTGGGTATCTCATATTGACACCCAGGTAATGGAACTCTGAAACATTTATATCTATATTCTCTTAGAGCAGAAAATTCTGCTTGAGCATATCTAGTACTAGGAATGGAAGGTGTCTGTCCCTCCTTCACATTATCAGATCTTGAAGAAACATTGACGGAGCTTACACTCTGGGAACCTAAACTCTGAGTGGACTGCCCAGGAGTGGCATGTTGCAAACTCTGAAACAACCGTACATGTACATTCAGAAAGTCAACATAAACTCTTTTCTTCCTTACTAAAACTCTGGATGCCATTAGCAACAAACGCAGCCCTCACACAATACGGCACACTCACATTTCCCAGGCCTGTATGTCAAGCAATTCATGGATGAAAGTGTTGTTAGACTTCAGTAATATCAAAATATCACCAGAAAAGAGTTATTCAATGCACCTGAAATAGTGAACAAATCATACATCAAGCTGATAAAGCACAACAAGCATGCATCCAGCTTATGCAACCGGGGGGGGGGGGTTATAAGTGTAACATCAACTATTTACATTTTCAATTTAGAAAAATTTCGGGACAGAGCACCATTGTCGCGAACCAAAACACTAACAGAGTCTAACAATCCAATTCTCATCTTAACATCACTCAACATTTACATTGGACGACTCAGAACACCACCATTTTGAGAATGTTGAATCCATTTACCTAGCCAAATTACCAACTACAAACTAAGATTTCACTACAGCACAATGAATATCAGTTTCTCATTATTATTTATTACCTCTAAAAGTAACTTCCAACATCGCAATGAAATTGCAATTCTTTCACGAGGAAATCAACATGGCAACCAAAAACATCAACCAAACATCTTGAAAAGAATTGAAGCACAATATTCCCTTCCCTTTAATCTAAAACCCTCTAAATCAAACAGCCCTTAAACGGAAACTAAAAACCCTTTAAATACAACACGATTTTATCGAAGAAAAGCAAAAGTTCCACTCCGTCAATTAAATTTCTACAACTACACCTGATCTGCAACCTCCCAAAAACCTTCCTAGAACCCTACATGTCCAATGTTCGAAATTTCATCAAAGGTCACAAGACATGAGGTTATTAAGGAGAAAGTAGGGGTTGCGCCCATCGCGGACAAGATGATGGAGAACCGATTGAGGTGGTATGGTCATGTGAGGAGGAGGCCTAGTGACGCGCCGGTTAGAAGAGTAGAAGGGTGGGGAAGTGATAATATTAGTAGGGGTCGGGGAAGACCCAAGATGACTTGAATGAGGGTGATTAGAAGTGGAGCTTCCTAGGGCTTGAAGAGAGTATGGTGTTGGATAGGGCGGCGTGGAGAGACGCTATCCATGTGGAGGACTAAATTTGACTATTTTTAGTTTCTTTGTTTGGTTTTCCTAACTTGTTCCAAAACTTTTCCTTACCTGGTGTTCAAAGTTATATGTTTTTCACTCATTTTCAAACTTTTTACTGATTTTGAGGACATTCTAAAACTCTTTCCGAAAGTGTTTCAATGTTTCAAAATGGTTCACAACGTTTTGAAATCTTATGGCGCGCATAAGACGGTTCTTAGACGACGATTCATGTCAGCCGACCCCGAATCATTTTGGGAATAAGGCTTGGATGTTGTTGGATGTTGTTGTTGGTCACAAGAACTCCTCTTTTCACCTTTTACTAGTATTTTAACACCATAAACTCCGAGTCTCCTATAGTAAAACTCCCATAGATAGTCACTCGATTGAACAATACCGCCTTTATGGTATCACCCTAATTTCATCCGATCCTAATTTATAAACTTAGCACTCACCAAATTATATCACCCTCACAAGTCACAAAGTGTAACAAGTCTTAGTTTTTTACAACCATAAAAAATTACTGATTTGCGTTAAAATTGACCGCTTTTAGAGCAATCAAGGTGAAAATGATTCTCCTACAAGCTATCCATCCATCCTCCTCCAACAACAACAACAACAACAACAACAACAACAACTATTCCATCCCAAGTCAGTCATGGATACAAACCAACAGCGAAAAACGATAACAATTCAATCTCATGGACATTACAAAGTAATCAGGCAGGCTGCAGCTATCAGCAAATATACCAACAAACCAACAAATAATCGGAAAATTGACTTTTCAAAATGGTAAATACAATCAAGCATTGACTTTAAAAAAAAAAAAAGAAATGAGAATAACTTACAGAGTGATGAGAGCTTGCAGAACAATTGCCGGTGACGAGGAGAGAGAGAAAGCTGAAGCGTGGAGGAGAGAGAATGGGGAAAAATGAAAGGGGTTTAAGCAGGAAATATTTGAGGGGCTTTAGGCTTGGGGTGGGGTCGTGGGGAGATTCTGTGATACGCAACTGTACGATACTCGTACAAGTATTGGCGTATTGGGGCCTCCTAGTCTTCCCTTGGTATGTCGATTCCCGCCTCCTATCTTCGCAGACTTTGACTCTAATTCGGTAGTTTTAACTGTTTGGTGCAAAGGTAATACTCTGTAGTTGATATTGGGCTTGTTCACTGGTAGTAACTGTTGAGTTATTGAAACATTGAATTAAACAAATTAAAGAATATTAGTTTTTATTTTTGAGGAAATGCTATTGTCACTCCATGGGAGTCTTTGTGCTCTCCCACACACAATATTTTAATTCAAAGGAAATTGGGTTAGTGCCTTAGTGGGAGTGCAAGAGAATGGTAAAGAACGCCAATAACATCCTTTTTTTTTACCCAAGTTACTTTGGGCGCCAATGCTATATAAAGTAGCAATTTGCCCCCAAAACTTTACTCAATTGTGCAATTTACCACCTTAACTTTCATTGGTGGCAATTTGCCCCATTTTCTTTTCACTTATGTGCAATTCAACTAATTTCGGTAATTCTCAATTAATTCTTCAATAAAACAAAATTTGTTTTAATTAAAAAACACAAAAGTTTATTTTTATTCGATAAATTCAAACTAATATCTATAATATTAAATAAGAACCTCAAAAAAATCCAAAAAATTATTTTTTGTTTCAAAAATGTTAATAACGCCTAAGAAATCGTAGAATATAAATTAAAAAAAAATATCAAAAAGTCAACTTTGTTCACGCCATCTTGCATCTCAATTATTTTTATGATCATAGCTCATGATCTTATAGATGTAAAACAAAGTTTATTTGATACAAATATTTTTTTTCTGTTGGAGTTTGTTATATGTCTTTTTTTAATGCATATCTAATTCTTTTAGATGAAAATGGTTTTTAAATTATTTTGTTGGTGTTGCATATGGCAAATACTACCGTACCCCGGGGGTACGAATAGAATGGTACCCCCTGTGCTTTTTTCGAGTTGGGCTTCTGTTTTTAGTTAGATTTCAGTATAAATTGTTTTTAAAACCCAAACAAAAAAAAACAAAAAAAACAATAAGCCCAACCCATATTCTCTCCCCTTCCCCCTTTATTTTCTCTCTCCTCCCATACCCACCCACCACCACCACCACGAACCACCTAATCACCGCCGTCCACCTTCACCGACCACCATCCCACGCGACGCCACCACCACCATTGGATGGGCGCCGCTCCGGCGACCCCACAGAGGCATCAACCTCCCTGCGCCACCTCCTCCTTCGTCCTCCACGTCCTCTTTCTTTCATTTTCTCTCTCCTCTTTCACTCCCTTCCCCACCCTCTATAATCGACCGCCGCCCCTCTCCTGAAGCTCGCCGCCCCTCCCTCGACGCTCGCCTTCCCACCGTGCCCTAGGTTCCACCTCTCCCCCAATTTTCGAAGTGGAAAAAGAAGGAAATGGGGGAGAAGGAAGAAGCGACAAGATCGCGTGGAGGCGGAGGGAGGGTCGCGACAGGGAGGCGGTCCGGGTGGCTGGGTCGGGGCCGGTTTTAGGGGTGGTAGGCGATGGCCGCCGGCGGGCTGGGGTGGTCGGGAGGGGTAAGGGGGTTGGGGGAGGAGAGAGAAAAAGGAAGGGGAAGGGGTATTTTTTTTGTTTTTGTTTATTTGATTTAATCTTAACCATTTATCTAAAATATTCATTTTTAAACAAAAATCGTTCATTTTAACACAAATATCGTTCATTTTAGAACAGAAACTACCTATTTCAGATTAAATAACTCAAGACAAAAAGAATTTATTCTAAAACAAATATAGTTCATTTTAGAACAATAACCATTCATTTAATAACAAAAAACATCCATTCCAAATCAAATATCATTCATTTTGTTTCGCTATGAACGACTTTTGTTTCGGGATGGTTAGGTTTTGTTCTGAGATGAATGGATTTTGTTTCGGGATGGTTAGGTTTTGCTCTGAGATGGTTAGTTTTTGTCCTAAAATGATTATAAAACATATATTAATCATTATAGAACATAAATACATCATTATAGAACAAAAACTGATCATTATAGAACATATATTAATCATTATAAAACATAAGTTCATCATTATAGAACAAAAACTGATCATTATAGAACATATATTAATCATTATAAAACATAAGTTCATCATTATAGAACAAAAATTGATCATTATAGAACATATATTAATCATCATAAAACATAAATTAGTCTCTCATTCTCGAATATAAATTGATCATATAAACATAATTATGTCATTCTAGAACAAAAACTGATCATTATAGAACATAAATATGTCATTCTGGAACAATAATTGATCATTATTGAACATAAATACATCATTATTGAACAAAAACTGATCATTAAAAATCAATCATTATTAAACAAAAATAGATCATTATATAACGTATATTAATCATTATAAAACATAAATTAGTCTGCAATTGTTTGTTTTTGTTTGGGATTTGTTAGTTTTTGTCCTAGAATGATTAGTTTTTGTTCAGGAATGGATGGATTTTGTCTCAGAATGGTTGGTTTTTGTTCTAGGATAATTATTTTTTGTTCTGGAATGGTTAGTTTTTGTTCTAAAATACATTAATTTTCTCTCAAAATGGTTGGTTTTTGTCTATTTTTTCTATAATGATCAGTTTTTGTTCCAGAATGACATATTTATGTTCTATATTGATCTGTTTTTGTTTCATAATGATTGATTTTCAATTATTAATTTTTGTTCCATAATGATGTATTTATGTTCTATAATGATCAGCTTTTGTTCCAGAATGACATATTTTTGTTCTAAGATGATCAGTTTTTGTTCCAGAATGGTCAGTTTTTAATTATCAGTTTTTGTGTTAAAATGAATGATTTTTGTTCTGAAATGAGTGGTTATTGTTCTTTATTGTTTCAAAATTAATGGTTTTTGTTCCAAAATGAATTCTTTTTGTTATGAAATGAATGGTCTATAATAATCTAATTTTGTTATAAAATTCTTTAGTAAAAAGGATTAAAAAAAAATCTTTCCATGTTATGAAGCGCATTAATTTTTGTTCTATAATGATAAACTTTTGTTCCAGAATGACATATTTTTGTTCTATAATGATCTGTTTTTGTTTCATAATGATTGATTTTTAATTATCAGTTTTTGTTCTATAATGATGTATTTATGTTCTATAATGATCAATTTTTGTTCCAAAATGACCTATTTTTGTTCTATAATGATCAGTTTTTGTTCCAGAATGACATATTTATGTTCTATAATGATCTGTTTTTGTTTCATAATGATTGATTTTTAATTATCAAATTTTAATCTATAATGATGTATTTATGTTTAATAATGATCAATTTTTGTTCCAAAATGACATATTTCGGTATGTTTAGTTTTTGTTTTGGGATATGATTTTTTTCATAGGATGATTAGTTTTTGTTCTGGAATGAACGGCTTTTGTTTCAGGATGATTAGTTTTTGTTCTGAGATGAATGATTTTGTTTTGGGATGAATGATTTTTGTCATATGATGGTTAGTTTTTGTCCTATGATGGTTGACTTTTGTTCTGGAATGAACAGTTTTTGTCCTAGGATGAATAGTTTTGTTTTGGGATGAATGATTTTTGTCATACGATGATTAGTTTTTGTTCTGGAATGAACGACTTTTGTTTCAGGATGATTAGTTTTTGTTATGGAATGAACGACTTTTGTTTCAGGATGATTAGTTTTTGTTTTGGGATAAGTGGTTTTTGACTAGGAATGGTTGATTTTTGTTCTAATATGGTTAGTTTTTGTCCTAGGATGAATGGTTTTTGTTTTGGGATGAATGATTTTTGTCATAGGATGATTAGTTTTTGTTTTGGAATGAACGACTTTTGTTTCAGGATGATTAGTTTTTGTCGTGGGATGAATGGTTTTTGTTTTGGGATGAATGATTTTTGTCATAGGATGATTAGTTTTTGTTCTGGAATGAACGACTTTTGTTTCAGGATGATTAGTTTTTGTCTTGGCATGAATGGTTTTTGTTTTGGGATGAATGATTTTTGTCATAGGATGATTAGTTTTTGTTCTGGAATGAACGACTTTTGTTTCAGGATGATTAGTTTTTGTTTTGGGATGAAAGATTTATTTAAATTTTTGTAATTAAAAAAAAAATTATTAATAAAAAAAAATCCTAACCTCAGCCTTAACACCCCCCGCCCCCCACAACAACCGCCACCCACTCCGACCTCCTACCCTCACCCCGAATTTACCACCACTGGGCCGCACACGGCGGCGTGAGCCCAGCAAGACAGGTCGTCGTGTCCTAAAACAGGTGGAAGAAATTTGAGGAGAGAGAAAAATGGAAGAAAAAAGAGAAAATGAGGTGGGAGGAGGGAAAAATGCTACCGCGGGGGGTGGGGGTTTGTGGTCGCCGGAGGGTTGCGCCTCCGGTGGTGGGTTGATGGGCTCTGGGGTGGCTGTCGGTGAAGGTGGTGGCGGTGGCTGGTGAGGTTGGGGTGGTGGTCGGGTAGGTAGGGGGTGGGGAAAGGGAGGAGAGAGATTAAGTTTGGGTTGTAATTGTATTGGGTTGGGCTTACACTGGTTTGGTATAATAGAATGTTGGGGCTGATTTAGTACAATAGAGTTTTGGGCTTTAAAAACAAATATATGGACACTGATGAAAGAAAAAACGGGGGGTACACAAAGGATGGTACCCCCGGTGTACCATAGAATGATTGGTTGCGTATGGATTTTTGAAATGGAAATTACTTTTATTAATTATAAATGATTTTTTATATCTTTTTAATTGTGATAGAATATTTTTAATAGACAATTTGACTCATAATTAGTAAACTTGGTTGAATTGCACATAAGTGAAAAGTTAAGAGGCCAAATTGTCACCAATGAAAGTTAAGGTGGTGAATTGCACGATTAAGTAAAGTTTTGAGGGCAAATTGCTACTTGAGGTGTACTATCAGTTTGATTTGGTCAAAATGTTACTTTCTACTAGTTTTTAATGTCTAGCCGAACATGGCCTCTTAAGGTATCATGTAAGATGATGATTTCAACCAAAAGTGTGAGCTAATGATTTAGCAAAGCAATGAATTTGATCTTTAAACATGATACAAGAACAGGAAAAGAATTTGTTCAAAAAACAGGAAAAGAATAAAAATAGTGAGTTGAAGGGAGAACATACAGTAAGATTATACTACATTTTACTGCTTATTAACACTTTGTTTTTTTTGGCACACAATATACATGATATGGAAAGAAACTGTTACAGCTCTTTCCAGAAAAGAAAGGAACGCTATGGAGCACAAGAACAAAAAACTTGATATATGCTTTTAGTATGTAACATCTTTACAGACCAATTCTCTTCATTCCAACAGCCGCCTCCATCAAAATTTATCAGAACAAGTATAATGTGAAAAATCCCGCGGCTTCTTCCCGTGAAAATGTTGTATTATGGTCTTCCACAAAGCATCTGCGCGCACATACAGTTCTTTCAGTTCCTACAAGTACAACAGATTGTGTCATTTTACCGAAATGTACTACTTGTGTCACTAGGATGACAGTCATATCCTTAGTAGAGTACTTGACCTGTTTTAAGTTTTTATGGAAGTACTGAAAAACTGTTGACTGTTGCACTCAATCCAAAGAAGTTGCATTGGTTTCTAACAATGTTAATCTTGGAAGAAATATAGTCCATGTGATTACGAAATGTACTTGTTTAACATGGATTAGTTGTACGTCTAAGCTAATGTCAAGATGCTTACCAAGTCGAATTACAAGTGTCCTGCTGCTTACAACCAAGGAAGTTTGAAGGTGTCTTTCCACCAGCCTTGTTTACAGCCTTGGGTAACTACCCTGTCCAACCGCAAAATGATCTCAGCAAAATTCGGTCTCACAGAGGGATCTTCGCTCCAACATTCTTCGAGCAACCTGAGTTTGCCATTATTGTGACTTAGTTAGTTCACATGGCACATAGGTTTGGGTAACTGCTGTGACAGTCAACAGTTGTGAAGAAAAAGAAGCAATGACAAGTTCAAAGTTCAAATATGGCATTTGGCATATACGGTATAGTGGTATCTGGTATGTAAACATTAGGAAGAAGCTGAAAGAGTGGACTACAGACGGTGGATATGCAAATACATCAAGAAGTTGGTAGATTCATGAGTTCTGAAAGGGAAAATGAAGCTGAAAGAATCTGTGTGCCATAGTATCTAGCTGAAATACACATCACAAGGCAAGTGACAGTTTCTTTAAGGGTCACTGTAAAAATGTTTTATGGGCTTTTACTCACACAATAAAATCGGGAGATTGAAATAACGGAACAAACATTGTATATGATGATGTAACAATACATGAAGCCAAGCTTCGACAAAGCCTGAGGATGCAATCCTGCATGAATGGAACTTACTCTTTTAAGTCTGATGGATAATTCTTCAGCTTCTTGAATGGTGGCCTCTTTCCTTCCAAACACATAAGCTTGATAGCCTCTTCAGCAGGCTTTGGGTGAAAAGGATGAACACCCTCAATCATCTACGCAAGAGAGATTTATACACGTAGTGAGACAAATATCAAGAAACTACAAAAATACAAAATGACTTGTTGAGCATTCTGTTTCCGCTACAGGCCTTCCCTTATCCTCCTAAATCAAGGGCAAGCACAGGTAAACATGAGTACACGAGTACACGACTACTCAAAATTGGGTGCATGTTCAGACTAAGGTCCCTCAGCTGCAGGACTTCTAGTTCCTCCTCAACTAAGCAACGTCTGTGCCAACAAATTAGTTCTTCATTTTTAGAACATTAGAGCATCCATGTGTAACTGAGAAGATTTTAATGTTACTTTAACTGGCTAGTGACAAACCCAATGCTTCAATTCGCAAAGCACTTAGCTTCCAAAGGCATAGAAGCCACTCTCATCACGACACTAAACTTAGCAAGTACACTCCCGCCTCAGTCTCAGTCTGGTGTCATTCAAATCCAGCCTATTTATGACGGTCTGAAAGATGGGGGAAGGTAGAGAATCATGAGGCCTACTGCAAGATTTTCGAAAGAGTGATACTCAGAGTCTATGTAAACCAATCGAGGAGTACAAGAGCACCACGAAACCTGTCAAGTTCGTAGTGTATGACAGTTCTCTAACTTGGATACAGAACGTGGCACTAGCAGCTGGAATCGATGGCGCACCATTTTTCACTCAGTCAGCAGCTGTTGATTACTCCGCTATCATGTTTACAAGGGAGGTTTGACCAGTCCCATTAAATGTTCTCTGGTGTCAGTTCCTTCATTGCCCTTGTTAAGGGCTGATGACATACCTTCTCTGTTTGTGAATTCTGTGTCTTATCCTGGCCTTAATTGCCTAAAAATTAAACAATCCTTAGCCTTTCGCAAGGCCAAAATGCTCTTAATCAACACTATTGACAAGTTAAAGAGAGAATAAGATTTCTGTCTTCTGTGGTAAAGTTTCTTATTCTTGAGTATGGTTACGCCTTTCAAAAGACGTAAAGGAGTACTACATGAACGTATATTACCTATCGGCTAGTAATGTGTCTAGGCATTTTAAGACAAACTAAGTCCGAAACAATTGTGCATACTCTGAGATGTCGTTTTCTTGGTTCTTGAAACACACACACAGACACAACACAAGCACAAAAGATTTCAGGAGTATAAATCCTAATGTTACTTTGCTGTAGATTAAGATATAAGGCTTTTGTAATTGTAGGCAGTAACATAAACTTTAAGACTCTATTCAGGTGCTTAAAACTATGGCAAGAATTTGTACAATAAGGAGTGTAGGACCAACCATTTTCCTCAATGTACTTGGACAAGCGCCTGAGAGATGACAGAGGATATGGGCTCAGCCTGAAACAGATGCTTGCATTCAGTGGCTCTCTAACGAAAGCGGATCAGTTGTTTACATATCCATGGGAAGCTTGTCTTCTCTAGGAGAAGGGCAAATGGAAGAAATAGCAAAAGGTTTAAAGTAAAGTGACAAAAACTTCTTGTGGATTTTCAGAGCTTCAGAAGAGAGCAAGCTTCCTCGGAATAATAAAACTGAGATGGCGGGAAAAGGCTTGATTGTTAACTGTTCCCCCCAATTAACAGTTTCAGCTCATCCAGCAACAGGCTGTTTCATGACCCATTGTGGATGGAACTTGACTCTAGAAGCTATAAGCTTGGGGGTTCCTATGGTGGTGATTTATCAATGGATTGGACAGACAAACCCTGCAATGCTAAACACATAGCAGATGTTTGGAAGATAGGTGTCAGAATGAAGCTGGATGCTAAGGGCATTGTAACTAAGGATGAAATGGAATCCTGCATCTGAAAAGTAATGGAAGGGGAGACTTCAAATGCAGTGTCAAGAAATGGAAGGAACTGGCTAAAGAGGCTATGGAAGAAGGTGGCAGCTCTGACAAGAACATAGAGAAATTTGCTGCGAACCAATTAAACATGTAGATTAGGGCTCCAAGAACGGTATTCATTGAACAAATTGCTTGAAAATGTTGGGATTCTGAAAATGCTTCCATCTTTCATACAATTTTGTATGATCCAGAACATAGGACTAAATCAATTCAGCAGTACTATTATTTGAGTCATTGAAACGTTGTAGGGAGGAGATTATTGAGACTTGTAGTGTTGTACTCCTTATTTCTTAATTTAGTTAAGTGTCTTATTTTTCAGAAAATAATAAATTCCCTAAAGGGTAGTGGAAGTCATGTTTCCATATCTTATTAGGTGTCTTATTTCCTTGTGTAATCTTCTAACAGTCGACTAGTCTAGGCTGTCTAATTGCACCCTGTATTTTTTTTAGACGCAGAGATTTGAAAATTAATAAGAAAATAGTCGAAAGAGTGTTTCTTTCAATTCGTTCGTTCAGGCTTTGAACACAAATTGAGCTAAGTAGTTTTATTCTTAGTTCGACATTATTTGCTACTCGCGTTATTAGTAAGCAGTGCATCATTACTTAGATCGGACTCTAGGTTTGATTTCGTTCACATATAAAACATTTAAATACACACACTGTCCCATACACGTAGTGAGCCAAATATCAACCAGTTATAATGAAAAATAAGGACTTGTTGAGTATTCTGCTTCCTACAAGCCTTCACTTGTCCTCCTAAACCAAGGGCAAGTACAGGAGCATGTTCTGACTAAGGTCCCTCAGCTCCAGGACTTCTAGTTCCCCCAAATTAAACATCTTATGTGGCGTCTCGAATATATATATATAATTCATTTTTAGGACATTAGAGCATTCGTATGTAACTGAGAAGCGTTTAATGTTACTGCAACTGACTAGTATATCAGGAAAGAGGATTACCAGGCCGAGATTGATTTTTTTTTTTTTTTTTTCTCTGGTGCTTGATCCTCATTGCAAGAGGATCCAGCTACATTGAGAGCTATTCAGAATTGGAAAAACCTAGGAAAATTCGCATGGGACTTTAAATTACGTTGTTCAATCTATCAGAATCTGTTAACAGTGTTTGGTTAAAGATTTGGGAAGCAATTTTTGCAGGAATTGCCACTTCCCAAGTGGTTAGTCGGTAAACCAGTTCCTCTATTTTGTGAATTGGGAACTCATAAGAACCTTAAATCACACATTTTGCTGAACCCTTAACAACCAAAGAGTTTCCAAATTTGCAATTCCAAAAAATTCGTAATACCTACATATTATCATGGTTAACCAAACAATCACTAAGCCACAGACTAGCGTTCGGCAAGCAGTTCTCTATGTACTAGTACATTAAACTGTAAATCAGACGCCACCAGGCAGATAGAGCCATAGAGGTGCTACTAGATGCAAAATTAACCAAATTCAAACCTCACAATCTCACATACCTCATAAAGAATAACAGCGAAGGAGTATGCATCCACACCCTTGTCAAATATTTCATCTTTGTAGAGCTCAGGTGCTGTGTACACACCTACACCCAGAACAAAATGAGGTTCGTCAAGATCAATGTCACTTCATTTCAGTAAATTTCTGAAAACTCAACTCCTAAAAGATGATTAAATTTGTTCATTTGAAGCAGTATGAAACTGCTTTAATACATAAAAGTTAGCTGATTGGCCAATAGCCCCAAAATTCCTCTATCGAAAGAAAAAATTTCTCCATATAGGTGCACTATATTCCAACTTTCACTGCGCTTGTTAGGCTTAAAACTGCAACCAGCATAGTATACAAGCAGAACTAGCACCAAATTTCACATGTATGATGCATCAGCAACCATAGTGAACAACTATAAAGACAACACTTTCCCTCTGGAGAAGTTTCAGTGATATTAGGGCATAGAATTATGTAATACTCCACAAGAGCATCTGAAATGAAATAAATCCAGAGCGCCAAGTAAAAAGTAACATTTCGTAGAGCATGTGAAGTATAGACATTAATCACTACATTCACTAGTGCTCAACAGCAGCAACTTCCTACAAACTGGAGCTACAGTGCTGAACATTCTGGTAACATGATGTTTCTTTGACTGTTGTTTACACCAAAATAAAGAGCATTTTTAAAAACAGATAGTGCTTACTCAAATGACGAGTGCAAGCCCCAGTCTCTGCCAATTTAAATTTCTCGGCTGATATCTTTGACAATCGTACCAAACCAAATCCAGCCACCTTCAGTTGTCCCCCGCTATCCAGCAAAATATTTCTGGCACCTTACCAAATTTCAACTATTAAAGAATAATACTATCATCCCAGAGAATAATAAGATACTGTCTTTTGCATTTGGTCGTCTTACTTGGGCATTAGATCACAATGGATAACTGGATCTGGTTTGCATTCATGGAGGTAATTCATACCCCTGAAATTAAACAAATCATGAGAAATACAGATCACAGTATTCTTGTTGTAAAAAAGCTGTTCTACGCAATCATCAAATTTCCCGAAAAAGTTCTTTTAAAATGGCTAATACCTTGCGATATCAAGAGCAAATCTTAAGGATTTTGAAGGTGACAGTCGTCCTTTTTTGAGAAGATAGCATCCTAAATCACCCTGTAAAACATTCACTTATTCAATCTAGAGAATCAATGGCAATCGACAACCAACTAAATGAAGCATATTTTCAAGTTCACCAGCATCTAGTTGACACCAAGCCCCAAGGAGTGGAAAGTCGACCGTTGATCCATTTTTACTTAACAACATTGTATGCTACTGCTTTTCTTAGGTTGTGAATACATAATGACGAATTGAAAGGATCAAACTGTACAGTTTCTTGGTAAAGTACACCCTCACTTGTCTCAATCATAACTCATATGATCCTCTCTTTTCAGTGCCTATTACATTCAACCATATCCTGCCCCATAATACTAGGAAGTTTCAAATGTCGCATAAAACTCAGAAGATTCTGAAAAAAGGCAACTGTGTGGGAAAAGAGAACCTGAAGCATCAAATCTTTGCTTGAGCTCACATTATGCATTTGTTAATTAGCATAGTGAACTGAAAGTCTGAAAGTGACTCGGAAAACATTTGATCTTTTCTTGACTACACCCCCTTAAAACTAGGAATTTAAATGCATCCACCATTAGCCACCAAATTAAGCAAATATTTCTACAACAGCCTAGAACGAATTTGCTGAAGGAAGCAAAGTGCCAAAAAAAGGGAAACAATGTTCTCTCTGGCTAGTCAGGAACCACAGAAGCGGGAACATGTGTATCTGAGCGTTCAGGCATCACTTCCAGGAACCACAAGATTATTACAGGTGATCAAAGATTATATCCTAGTGACTTTCATTTTCAGATCATACTAGCGTATGTTTATAGCTGTCTGATTAAAGTGTCTGTGGAAAAGAGTAAATGACCTTTTCGGAGTCATGAACAAGAACAGAAATCATTAATGTCAGAGAGGTGATATCAACTATTCCAAACCTCAGGTTAGCTGACAATTATTTCATTTGGTTATAAACTTGTAAAATCACAGTTACTCATTCCAGATCTCCCCAACCATAGAAATTGCAATAAAAATTTTATTTACTGCTGAACAGATGAAGTGCATTACATTCAATCAGACAAGCCGGGGTACAGCCAACTAGCATGGAGATCACTAGGTTCAGCCTCTGAATACAAGTCCACCACTTCGCACTAGATGTAACCTTTTACATAATAGCAAAAAGGTCCATAACCTCATCTTCCAAGAAATAAAATTTATCATTCGGCTTTTTGAGTTACAATGTAATGGTCCTGGATATGCAAATACTACAAGTTTGTGTTTAAAGGGATGTAAACAACATAAGAAAAAATAAAACATGAACCTTGGAAGTTTGGCTCTCTATCGAAAGTAAAGAATGTACATGTCTTTTTTTTTTACGGGAAGAAAGTAGTCATACACATAATAGTTATAACAGTAAAGCAATATCTTCTTTTCGTTATGAAAAGAAACATGGAAATCGATAGGAAATACCAATCACCATAATCTCTTACCAATTCCAGAAATCTAAGGGATAAGCCAGTAATCTGGAGTACTAGCAAAATTACCTTTGAATGGTATTCTACCACTATCATCATCGGAATATTTTGGGTAACGGCTCCAACAAACTGGATGATATTTGGATGGCGCACCTTCTCTAGTAATGTCAACTCGCATTTAAATGCATTTCTGTGATGAAATTTAATTACAAATATTTCAATTAGAGTACTCAATTACTCAAGAAACAGGAATAGAATCAGGAAAAAAATGGGCCGATTAAGCATCACAGATTATAGTTGTCACTGATGTCTAAAGATAATATTCCAGGCTGAAGGCATTGTGGAGAACAAAGGAAGGAGATCAGCACTGATTGAATGAGCACGAGAAGTATAGAACATTAAATACATTCAGCAAAGTACTTAAGTAGAAGGATTAGTGAAATACATGCTTTCTGGGTCAGTATAGCTCTCCTTATCGAGTATCTTAACAGCAACTTTGGTGCCATTCCACTTAGCCACTTGATAAACACCCTGCGAAGAAATAAGACTAACATGAGAAAAGATAATCTGAGAAAGACGATGATGATAAGCTAGTTAACAATAAGTAAATGTCTGAAAAGGGACAAAGTTTACAGCATATTGAAGTACCACATAAAGAACAGGATTAGAAAATGAACTGTACGGCTTAGCGATAATATTAGCAGATAAACTAGAAAAAAAAAAAAAAAAAAAAAGGGCAGATAGCAGTGGGATCCTGAGATGTGCAAGTGCTCAGCAGCTTGACTAAGCAATAGTCTTAATTGATGCTTTCAGGTAGTACTCAAATTCTCTCCACTTTATAATGCACAACTTGAGCAACAATAAGAAACCAGGAAAATAAAGAGAATGTACACTACTTCTGAACTTCTGAAGGTCGGAGATATAAGGTAAAATGCCATGATCCCCATCATTGCAAAAGGCAAAAGCATCAATCCTAAAAGCATTTGAAGATGCAGAATATGGTTAAGAAAGACAACTCAGTAAGCACGTGAACATCGCCAATACATGGATTCCTCATATGACGCATCATTATACAGTAAGGGAAAAAAATCATGCCTTTGCAATACCATCAGCTCTGCGAACTTGAAGTTCAAACGGATTAAGCTCGTACTCTGGAACTTCTTTAGGATTTGCGACTGCCATTGGAGTTTTCCTGGTTTTCTGAATTTGTCATGGGAGCAAGTTTTAGAAAGTCTAATTTTTTACATGTCAACAACAAAAGGTAGAAAGGAAAGAACAAAATAGAGCAAAGAGATTCGTATCATACTGGAGCTTTGGCTCCCCGAGCCTTTAAGATGTTGTAGACATCCATATTTCCATAGTATTTAGCATCAGCAGCTGCCTGCAGAAATTCACTCTTCATCAGGAGACAGCTTACGAGAATATAAAGATACATGGAAGCAACCAAAAGGGACTTCAGCTAAGTACAATAAAATAACAACAACCAACATTCCTTCCAATGTTCTTTCAAAGTGTAAGTAAGGGTGTCTAAACATAAAAAAAAAATAAAATAAAAAATAAAAAAAAATAAAAAAATAACCCCCAGAGCGAAAACAATGTTAGTTCATGTTTAACTGGTAGTAGGATCACCATTACAATGCAATGGAATCAAGTTTAGTACAAATAGGGTAAAAAAAGAAAGAGAGGAGAGGAGTCACAGGGAGAAAGAAGTTGATTACATCCAACAGTGTTTTTGATCATGGGATCTAAGATGAACAGTGGTGATTAACATAAAATGGAGATCACATTACATTGTAATGTCTAAAAAAGATTACTTCACTTCCAACCATTTTCACTGTCCTTTTTACCCACTAAAAAAAAGATTTAATTACATATCTTATTTACATTGCAATGAGACTACATGAGTACATGATACCAAACCAGCCCTATGATGTTTCTTTCACATGACAATCTCCATAAACAACTGTTCATCAGAACAAACTCTAAGAACCACTAAAACAAATATAAGCCCCACAGCCCAGGATCAGCTAATTCGCTTCGTTCAGTCATACAACGTAATTTCTATCAACTTTATCTCGAAAATAAATCAGAAAACAGGACCAAATTAATCTTATTCTCGGTGTAATCTACGTATTGAAATGAGTTACGGAGTATCCTATAACTACAACCAGAATCATCATTGAAAGTTACTCAACATCCAGAGGACGACCCAACACCCTTGTACAACACTTACAAATGACCATACAGTCATACACATCAAATATTGACTTCACAAATTTTACTTATTAGTTCATCTTTTGCCATGATCAAACACGAACTTGGCGATCACAACCCAACAAAAGTATGAATGACACATGTGAGTATGTGACAAGTCGAGCTCGTGCCATATTAGTGCGGACGGCATATACTTGATTAAATATTCGTCCCATTAGTTTGAAATGGAGAATTCTAATGAAATAATAAAAACAAAAGTAATACTAAAGACAAAAACATTAGACAGAGTAGTTATACTATACTGTTTGCTTCTTTTGTTTGATGTAAGAGATTGTAATCACATAGTATCTTAGGGAATAATACATTATTGGAGCATAAAGTCATACGCCGGTCACAAATTTTGTCAAACATTAATAATTCACAACTTGTCCTTATCCCAACTTATGTGTCTTTCTACCGAGATTTCTCCAGACAAATTTATACACTTATCAACATGCTAATTTACTATTCTCAAGTGTAATCTTCTTCCATATCATCACCAATAATGCAGGCCTGAGACAAATGTGTTGGCTCATCAAACCTACATGACCAGTGAATGTCACACTCATCTGTCCCACCCCCACCATTATAAGGGTCTGTACCGTTCTTTTGGATTTATTACACTTTGTGTAATCCAAGCAAATCAACCAAATACATTAGAAGCTAACCAACGTTAAATTGATGGATTTAAGACTAGGGTCGATACATCAATCCTATATGAGCTAAATTAGTTCATCAGTGTCACGCATAAATTTCAGAATTAACCTTATACATCAAACCCATTAGTCGTTACACAACTCAAAATTAAGTATATCAATCCTAGCATGATACCACGTTTGATATGTGACACATAAAACAGTCTCACCTAAAAGTCGTTAATGTAACACAGTAAAATATTAAAACGTGCATATATAGATAAGACAGAAAGAAAGAAAGTTACCGTACTACCCCAACGATCACGAGCATCAAGATTAGCCTTACGACTCAACAACAACTTGACAACCTCAACATTGCCTTCACAAGCAGCAATATGCAAGGCAGTCCTTCCATCCAAGTCAATGCTATTAACGTCAGTCCCTTCATCAAGCAAGTCTTGGACACCCTTCACCTCTCCCTTACACGCCATAAACAGCAACTGCATCGTCGCGTCCAAATTCTCCGGCACCACTGTCAACGGTTCATCCGCGGCTGCTCTCCGTCGAATTGGGTCCAGCGACGACTGCCTCCCGAAGCTAAACCTCATGTTGTTACGCTGTGGGTCTAAGGAAGACTGCCTCCTGAAGCTGAACCTCCCCGATTTTCGGAGTGATCCCGTCGAAAACTGCCGGGATATTCCCCGCTTTAGTTGTGCTGCCATCTCCATTGTCTGTTCTAGAATTATTATTTTTTACTGTCCCTGGTGAAAATTTCCAGCAACCCCTGTCATTGCATAGTCAGTTACCGACAAATTCTGTTTTCGTTTTCGGTTGTCAGTTTTCATTTTTGCACGATTGTTACTACGTTATGTCAACTTGACAAACCCATTACACCACTATAAAGTATAGACCAATTTTTTTCAAAAGTAGACTCAATAGGATTCCTATACAACAAGTAGACCTTTCATTATCAAAAGAAATTAAACCACTCATTTCATTTTTCGTACAATTAGTATTAGCGGACTAAAATCAATACTCCTTAATATAATAATACAAATAATCATAATGATGATACTCACTATTCAGTTTATCCTATAGAAACTTCCCACGCAAAAATTAAATTCTTTTGTAAAATATTTCATTTAACGGATGGATAATTTAAAGTCATTAAATTTACAAAATTTAACGCATGAAATCCGACGAACAAAAAGAAAATCAAATTAGATAAGCTTGATTAATAATAATGACGCAATTAAACGAAAAAACAAGAATACCTCGAGTAGAATTATTGTCTTGACAGGGGAGAATCTTCTTCAACAAGAATATAAATCCTGCAATTGCGAACAATCAAAATCACAATGATCAATGATTGATTAAATAAAAAGCCAAAACAATAAATTCGATATCGAAAAAAGTATTGATTGCATACATTGAGAGAGGGAGAGAAAGGGAGAGCTCGATCGAGAGCTCTAGCAGGAGAGCTCTCGAAATCGAGCGGAGAATTTCCAGGACAAATTGAGAAAAGAATATAAAAAAAAAAAAACAGGGACAGAAAGAAAGAGGAGAAGAAGAGAGGTAAAAAAAAATGTGGAGTGGAGGGAGAATAATTTGGAGGAGAGAGAGAGATCCGAAGGAAACGCAGAGAAAATGATGAAGAGAAAATAATAATAAAAATTAAAAATAAAAATGGCGGAAGAAAGGTAGAAGAGAGGGATTGGAGGTAAAGAAATGAAAAGAAAAAGCGGGGAAGTTTGGTTTCCACTCGCTTCTCCGTAAAGCCCGTTATTCTTACCTTTTTTTTTCTTCATTGTGGCTCCTTTCTTTCTAAGTCAAACCTTTCTATGTGATGCGTGGACCTCTTTATCTCCCTCTCAACAAATAAATAAATGGAAAATTTATAGGAAATTACCTTCAACTTTCACCATTTGTTGGGAAACCACTTAATTAAAACAAACTAGCTTTTGTTCCCGTGAACCCACGGTTGTCTTTTTTTTGCTTCTTTTTAAACGAACGGTAGACATTAACTTTATGACTAAAACTTAGTAAAGCGTTTAGAAAGATCACGGTGGTTGGGTACTAACACTCTATAACATATTTCATAAATAACACATTTGTATAAATAATCAATCTATATATTCTTCCTCCCGCAATGCCTAGGTAAAGTGCTCAAGTGAACAACTCTAATTTTTTGTGTAAAGTGTTTTTTTCTTTTCTTTTAGAAAAATCAAATAAAAAATAAAGTAAATATACTATTTTGAAGCAATATGCTTGTAACTCAAATTTTTGACAAACCAAATGTTAAAGAGAAACAATTTAATTTTTTTGGTAAAAAAACCTTTGAACTTACCTTAGAATTTAATGTATAAAAGTCTCATACGATAAGAAGATTATAAGTCTCCATATGAATATGAAAATGAATGTATTTCCATTTAACAGATGTTCGTTTATCCTAAAGATGACCCTCACACATATAACTTGAAAATTTCTACTCGACAACAATAACAACACGACACATAATTCTTGTTTCATCAATGTCTTAAGCGGATTTTGATATGACCATATTCGATTCAATGAGATGTGTCAAATCAAATTTGAGTATTAAGATTCTTGTTGGATGAAATTGTAATAATTCATGTGTTTGATGTCCTTACAATATTGAAAGCTGAAAACTAAAAATATTCAAAGTAAAATATACTCACGAATTACAAAATCAAAGTATACACAACCAAGATGATCTTATTGCATGGTAGTAGTCCAGATACTCTGTAGATAGCTATATCAGTTATAACAAATTGAAATCAATTTATAATCACACAGTAAAATACATTCAAAGATTTTACTACGATAGACACATGTAACAAATACTCATTCTAAGACCTCTATAAATCTTTGTATGAGTAAATCACTAAATAACATTTCTATATCTCTCTCGCAAACAAAATTTCTCTCTTGTGACCAACTCATTTTGCATGTATGAAATGAAATGCAATTTTATTCACACCAATATCTATCAAATTACGAAGATATATATAGTACCTTGAATTCAAATGTAACCTACGAATTGGCAAACCAATAGCCAAAAGACATTATGTTTAATACATGTTTAATATTAATATTGAATGAAAGACTTTCCAAATACCCATAAATTTTAATGCAGAAAACTCATGTCATGAGGAAGACGAAAGGTCTTGAGACATGTTTTAATTGTTGAGCCTACACATTAAAGGGATTGATTACGTGGAGGAGAGAGAATGAAATTGCATAACGGGACGACACGTAGGATATGACGTGGATTTTTTTGGCTGTGAATGCTTTGAAAGGCTGCCATGTAGGCGTGAAAGGTAGCCTATTAAAGGTATAGTATTGATTGATTGATTTGTGGGGAACAACCAAATATAAACATAATCAAAGGGAACCACCTCCTTACCCAAACCACCCTCTCACCACCTCGAACGACCACTAGCCACCACCATTATTGCTGCCACCGCCACCACCCACCATCGACAAGGCCACGCCGACCACCGCATTCCCCCGCTTCCATGTCCTCCACCCTCCACAACCATTTTCTCTCTCCCTCCTTTCCTCTCGGTTTCCGACCACTACAAGCATGGGGACCGGCGATCGACGACTATGTTGGTGGTGTCGAGGGTAGCTGAGGTGGTGGTTGGTGTTGGGGGGTGGTGGTGCGTGGTGCTTTGAGGTGGTAGGTGTGTGGTTTGGGTAAGGACGTGATTCTACCTCTTAGTTTTGATTATATTTGGTGGTTCTCCACAAAAAAAAATTAATAAGGTAGTTCCCCTAAAATGGTGAAAGCTGAAGGTGGTTCCCCATAAATTTTCCTAAATAAATCAAAATTCTCACATCTTGTTGAAATTTAAAATATATTTTTTAATATTTTATACAAAGGTTTGACAAGATTAAATCTAATATATTATATATTATATATATATAAGCTAATAATTTAGAGCGCATTGAGGGCATATGGAGGCCAAGAAATGCACAGAGAGAGTCCAAGATATGTTCAATTCTCATATAAAATATTGATATAATCCTCATTAAACATTAAGAAATGCACTTGGAGAGAGTCCAATACTTGTAAAACTCTTACGTAATAAAGTTATCAACATGAAACATAATATAAATTGTTATAACATGGGCTACGTATATCAGAATATTATGATATATGTGTCATTGAGTTCGTGTAGAAATGTGTTTCAATATAAGATCTATTTACACATATTTTTGAAAATTTAAGTAAGGTTTTGGTAGAGATATGTCGAGAATTTTATTTTGGTAGAGATATGTCGAGAAGTTTAAGACTTTTGTGAAAAATGACTTAAAAAATAACCAAAAAAAAGTATCCGTAAGTGATTAAGTGAGATAAGAAGACATCTTAACTAACCGACATTTAATCAATTATCAGTTTTTTTTAATTAAGTAATTAATAAAACAAAAGAATATGAAATGTGTCCCGTGTTAATTATATCATGATTTATTTATTTATTTTCAGATTAACTAATTAAAATATAAGAATAGCCGATTACGGTGAAGTATCTCGTGCAACGCACAGGCTTTTCACCTAGTTAAATTTGTAATTTCTCAAGATGAATATTTGAGTTAATAAGTTATAACCTTGAATCTTGTAATAGAAACAATACGTTATAAATGTTTATGCTAATATTTGAGTTTTGAACTTAAAGCGTGAGTTTGTATTGGAAATTTCTAATTTAACTTTAAACCTTGAATTTTCGTTATAAATCTTTGAGTTTTAAATTTATATAAATCTTTAAGCTCATAATATAAGTTCTCGAGTTTTCAATGTAATTATTTGAGTCAACTTAATGTAGTAATCACCATAAAAATGCACAAAATATATGAGACATATGGTGAGATAAGATGATTGAGAGCAAGATATAAAAAAAAAAGACATAACAAACGTTAGAGGGGGGAGAGGGTAGGAAGAGAGAGAGAGAAAAAAATAATGGAAAAAATAGGGAAAGTGGAGGAGTTTTTTTTTTTGGTGTAATTTATTGGGCTTGTTTATTATTGAATCCGTCTCACGTGTGAAACAGTCTCATACAACAATTTGCCTTATTTATTTGTTTACTTTTTCACTTTCATTAATGCGCTATCTTCTTTTTGCATGTGAGACGGTCTCATAGAAGACTTACTGAAATTTTATAGTAAGACTATGAAAATTAAAGATTGGGCTTATTTTCAGTTTCATTTGTCAAATTTGAACTTTGATCTAAAAAATCATTAGTTCTTCATATACTCGACAAAGATCCAAGGGTCTTGTACCCACACACCCCTGCGGGGCTCGCAAAAAATTGGGTTTGGGTTTGCACGTTATTGAATTAACTTAAGGTTTGATTGTTGAAACTCAGAGTCGCCACCATGTCTTAACCCCGACAAGGAAGGGTTTCGAAACAAGTTTAATAAGTAACATGTTAGAAAACAAATGAAAGAATTTTAAGGAAAACCTTTCGAAAACCAAAAATGGCTCCATGCGCCCTAAGCCAAATTCCGTTTTATTGTTTATTTACAAGATAGGAAAATTGGTCTGCGAAACAGAGAAAAAGGGTTCGGGACCTTAGTTAAGGGGTGCGAACATCTGGAACTCGTCTCACCTTCCGTCCTAAGGACGGGCACTTACTAATACATTATTTCCTTCTAAATAGTGTCAGCATAATGGTTAAGTTAAGATCCATATAAATACGTAGAAATAGAAAAGCACATATATTCACGTTGTCATTCACATGTAAGAATTTAGAAAAAGAATTTACAAAAGATTTCCCGAGTCTTTCGGGTACGGGCTTGGGGGGTTTGAGCACCAAAGTGGCCCTACGTACCTTTCATTGTGGGATTGGAATCCACTCAAGGATCAAAACCCAACGTAGTTCTGACGGACAGCCCCACGACAACGGCCTTTCCCACTGGGGGGTAGCGGCTAATATCCGCGAGGGTAGGTGGAGCATCCACATGGTAGATATCATTCCACTGGGGAAATGATCGGGTTGATTCCACTGGGGATATCACCCATGTGGGGTAGATGTGGGTTTTACTTCGCTTGGAAATGGTAGAAAGTCGTTTCACTCAAAGTCCTGCTATTGAGAGATTTTATAGATGACTCACATTAGAGTCAAGTCGATCCACGGTAGAATAGAGCAAGGTATATTCCGCTTGCATCTATGTGTCTCACATTGAGACGACGATCTGATCACCATGCCTCCTGAACCAGGCATGTCTCCTGAACGAGATCTTAATGTGGATGACTCGACCTCTCTAATGCGAGTTTAAAGATTAGACCTCTCAATAGTTTGACTAGGTTTGAATTGACTCTCGCGGGGAGATTTAATGAAATGGGTTGGGTTGTGTGTAGACCTGGCAAACGGGTCGTTCGGGTCGGGTTGGTTCGGTCCGTGTTAATTCGGGTGCACTATAAAATTCGGGCCACTTCGGGTTGGGTCGGGTTCGGACGAGTTCGGGCCACTTCGGGTCTAGCATTCTTCGGGTCAGTTTCGGGTACGGGTCAAATAATTCGGGTTAGTTTGGGTCGGGTTTGTTGGAGTAGGTGTCCTCCGATAATAATGCGTTGACTAATTAAATCTAATTAGGAATAAGTCTGGGATATATTATATATATTAAGTCAGTTGATTAACGTAAATCGATAACGCTTGGCTGGCTAGAGTTTGACGTTATTGTCGTTTGACGGCGGTAATCAACTGATCCCTCTCGGTCACACCGATAAAGATAGCTTCTCCAAAGGATATTATATTTGTATTTAATACAATATAATATAAACCCTAATGTATCAGTTAAAGAGTTAACTGATTATATCGGATAGTGTTTTATGAGTTCGGAACTCTGGTCGAATAAATTATGGTTTTTGTGTAAATTGTCAAAATTGACAATTAGCTATTTAAATTAAAAAGAGTTGTAATTTTAGCTTAAAATGATGTAATTAGTAATTATTATATAGAGATATAATAATTGACTAAAACTTCCCTTTAGGTACCTTGGGAGTCCTCTTCATTCTGCAAAATTGAAGAATGCAATGTTTAGCTCTTTGATTGCAAAAATCAAGCACTCTTTGAATCACTCGTCATCTATCATGCTCTCATATGCTGGTAAGGTGCAACTCATAAATTCAGTTATTTTTGGCATTGAAAACTTCTAATGTGCTAGTTTGGTGTTACCAAAGAGCATTATCAAGCAAATCAGAAAGTTGTGCAAGGATTTCCTCTGGAATATAGAAGAAGGTAAGAGGAAAATGGTCTACAAAAGCTGGGATGACATTTCCTCTCCAAAGAAAGAAGGTGGCCTGAATATCAAGGAGGTCTTGGCCTGGAATAAAGCCATGATTGCAAAATGATCTGGCAGATTCATACTGATTGTTCAGGTGTTTGGAATTGTTAGATTAAAGCTTATCTACTTCGAGGGCAAAGTATTTGGCCAATTCAGAGAAGGGTCAATGACTCTGAAACGTGGAGAGATATCCTGATAGTCAGAGATGAGATGCTCACTTTTGCTGGTGATGAAGAGAATGTTGCTGCAATAATTCAAAAATGGCAGAAGAATAGTAAGTATCAAGCTGCAGCAAAGTATGAGCAATTCAAAAGGCATTATCCTGAGAATAGGTGGGCAAAGGTGATTTGGGATAATATAAATCTCCCTAAGCATAGCTTCATCTGTGCTTTAGCTATGCAAAATTCCCTAGCAACTTTGATAATATCAGGGGAATGATGCTAGTGAATAGGTGTGAGTTATGCAGGAAGAAAGCTGAAAATCACCACCACTTGTTCGTTGACTGCTCCTATACTGCTAAGATTTGGGGTGAGGTCTTGAGATGGCTGAAAATTCAGAGACAACCGAGGACTCTTAGAGGGGAAGTTGGATGGCTTGCTCAGAAGAAACATAGGAAGCATTGGAAGTGCAAATGGATGACTTGTAGCCTAATAACCACGGTTTATATGATTTGGATGGAAAGAAACGCTCGTCTTTTTGGAGGAATTGAACACATCAAGGAGTGAATTATGAAACAAATCAAAGACGTTGTTAGCATTAGATTATATGCGTGGTTAAAAAATTGTGATGATGTCGAAATAGTCGATAGCTTGAACTCTTAAGAGGGTTTGATTCGGGGTTGTTTTTTGTTTTCTTTTAGTGATGTTCGTTTATAAGGTTTTTTTTATCTTTTATTCCCTTTATGGATGAATAAAAGGCACAATCTTACAAAAAAAAAAAAAAATTTAACTAACACTTAAAGAAATAAGTGTACAAATTATACCCAAATTGTAACATAAGATGTTAAAGGGTATATTTAGTAAGGGCAAAATAATCATTTTCCCACCACTACTAGTCAAAACACACAATTCACATCATTTCTCACAAATACAACTTGTTTTAGAGAGAGGATTTGAGAGAAAAACTTTCATTTTCTCTAACAAATCAGCCAAGTTACAACACCTTCTAAATCAAGTTTTCTTCATTTCATGTCAATGAAAACTTGATCTAAACACTTATCTAAGTCTAATATATCATTAGCTAATTTGTTGGCTAACTATATATAAGGTTTTAGGGTTAAAATCTCATAAAAATTAATCTTTTAGTGAGCTTTTTGGAGAGCTTCTTTGGTGGATCAAGAGAGGAGGTTTCCTAACTTGGAAACTCAAGATTAAGGAGGAGGATCCCCATTAATTAGCAGCTCAAGAACCTTCTCTGAAGGTGTGGTCAATTTCATTTTTGATTAAGGTATAAAAACTTGTTTTATACACTTTTTATTGCTTTAATCTTACATGCAACTAAAGATATTAGCTAAACTAAATTAGGGGTAATTAAGTACTAATTAGAGGAGTCTAATTAGGGGCTAAATAACTTTTAGAGTTCATACGGGTCGGGTCAATTCGGGTCGGGTTAATTCGAATCTAGTTGAAGAATCGAGACGAACCATGATTAGATTTGTACTATTTACATTTATTTCTGATTGCATGACCAAATATAGATGGAAAACATTCAATTAAGTTGTTTAAGTACATGTTTCATGTGAAAACTAGGAACATTATGCCATATAATATACTCACTTTATATGATACAAAATAGATTGGCGCGAAATGATCGTATCACTAAATCAAAGGTTAGACATATAGTATGCGAAATCAAAAAATTCAAGCCAATTTAGTACGGGTCTATTCGGGTTCGGGTGATAATCAGGTCGGGTTAGTATATTTCGGGTCATAACAGGTTCGGGTCAACTTCGGGTGATAATCGGGTTCGGGTCAGGTATAACCGGTTTCGGGTCAAAGGTGAGTGATATCATTTCGGGTGAAATTTGGGTTCGGGTGAAAAAATTCGGGTCAGGTTTCGGGTCTCGGGTCACTTTTGCCAGGTCTAGTTGTGTGTTTGGGCTCGGTGGAATTGGCCGTATCGTTAGAGCTGTCCGTGTAGGCCCTACAACAATATAAGGAAAATAAATCGCCGATTCGATTATGTTTGATCAAGAAGTGTTCCATTGGGGCGTTGGTGGAATAGTTGGTAGAGGTGAATGTAGATCGACCTCATGATCGCGCATAAGCGAATTGGCAATCTTTGACTAGTGTTGGGGTAGGGCCGCGTCCAAAGTCCATACAAAGAACTTTACATGCAAAACACATCAAGAAAAGTTTATTTACTTCCATGTACAAAAGATTTTGAAAAAGAATTGGAAATTCTTAAAACGTTGAGGAAAATGGAGAAAACGACTTTAATTAGCAAAACTAAGAAAACAACGTTTAAAAGAAGAAAAATAAAACATTTTTAGGGGTTTTTGGTTTTATTAAACACATTATTTAAAAAGGAGGTCAATTTTAGTCCTTATTGACTTTAATCGACTCGGGTTGACTTTGGTTGACTTGCACCTATTTGCAAATTAGACTTTAGTCGATTTTGTGTAGAGTCGGGTTGAGCTGGGTTGACATTAGTAGACTTGGGTAGACGTTGGTTGACATTAGTAAACTTGGGTGGACTTGTTTGACTTTGGTTGACTCGAGGAGATTTGGGTTATTTGTTGTATTTTAGTAGGTTTTGGTAGACTTGGTTGTATTTGGATTGGTTTTGTACCATGGTTGACTTTCATTGACTTGACCTCGATTGACTTGACTTAGATTGACTTGACTTAAATTGACTTGACTTAGGTTGACTTGACTTAGATTCACCTAGACTTCTTTCTAAGTGATCAAACAAGTGGCTTGATTAATTAAACTTCCTATTAAGTCTAATTGTTTTTACAAATTGGGTTGAATAGACTCCTAATTAAGTCTAAATCGTTTTTATCACTTTGACATCTCAATGAGGTGGACTAATCAGACTCCCTAATAAGTCTAATTATTTAGTTAATTAAATCAATTAATTTGGGTGAAAAACTTGTCATTTTTAACCCCAAAAAACAGAAAAACGGTGGAAGTTGAGTGGTTTGAAAGATCAAATGAAGTTTTCAAGCTTTTCTGGGTTGAAGGTGGGCTCATGAACATTTTGGGATCACTCATGAATTTTTTTCATGATCCCAAGAGTTCATTTACTCACAAAACAAATTTAAGATTGAAAGCAAAACAGAATCTGTTTTCAAAAAATCATAAATGTTGATAGGGACAAGAATAATTTTTAAATTTTAGCTTTCTGGAAACCTGGGAGTCTGTTTTTCAACTCTCATGAAGAAGACATACCCATAAAAGATCACTTTCAATGCTGAAAACCGAGTTGAACTCAGTTGGTTGGAGTTGGGACCAGTTTTGAGCAGTTGCGTTACAAAAAATATCATAAATATTCTGCTTTAAGTTTGGATCTAAAAATTTGCAGATATGCTTTACATTCTTTCTTTACAAGATCAAGGATGGTAGCCAAAATAATGTTTTTATACACATTTTACAAGTTGTACTGAAAAACAGTTTGAAACAAGTAAAAAACCGGGTTAGAGTTTTGGATCGTTTTGTACATGGAAATGTGGTAAAAGAATTTGTATAAAAATACCAAATCATCTCAAGAAGTTAACAAAACAGTAGAACACAAGAACAACACAAAATGAGGCGCTCTACTCCTTAAACTCTCGCAACTAGTGTTCCCCTCATTTAAGGGAACGACCACAAAAGGCCCTAGAGGCAAGCTTACGAATTCGTATGGCGCAATAAACCGATACTTCATCGTTACCGACCAAGGCTTGACAATAAAACGGTTATAATGTATTGGAGAGAAAAAAAAATTGAAATTACAATAAAAGAATAAATGAAGAGAGAAAACTACCTTTGAAGATCAATGGTTGTAGATCCTCCAATGTTAGGGTATTAAGTCCTCTAAATCGATTTTAATCTAAGTGAGGTTGATTGATTTTACTTACTTAGGAGCTAAAGTGATCTTAATACTACACATTTATTAGTAAATGATTAGTATTTAAAGTGGAGTTTGATGTGAGAAATGAATGAGATAATATGAGTGAATGTAGAAGTAAATGCAAGAGAGTGAACTCTCTTTTTTTTTTCTTCTTTTGGCCGGCCCTCTCTCACTCTCTCTCTTCTTATTTTCTTGTTTTGTTTTGTGAGTTGATGAGCATTAAGTGTGGTTGTAGTATATGAATAGTCTTTGTTTACTATGAAGAGAAGAGAATATCAGTGAATGAGAATGAATGAGAGAGATATTATCTCATTAATTGGACAATAAAAAAAAAAAAAAAAAAAAAAACTCACTTGCTCTCCAAGCATCACCTGGCCAGCCCTCTCAAGCCACACACCTCATCAATTTTTTTTGTCTTTAGCTATTGTATGTGTTAGGGGAGAATAATGAATCATTAGTTTGAAAATAAAGGAGAAATAGAATTACTTAGCATATTGTAAGCATATTGTTAGGGTAAATATGGATGACATGTGCATGACATATATAAAATGATGTCATTGTTTATGTGGTTTAGTAGTATGAAAATGAAATCGGGTTTGGCTCGTTTCGAGCAAATTTACCTTGGTTTGCGCAAAAATGAAAACCGGGTGAATTAGATCAATGAATTAATGAAATTAAAACTAAAAACGATAAAAATCTATATTATTAATGTTATTTACACAATTTTCGAATTTTATATAAATAATAGAAAAAATTGTGAAATTGAATTGTTGAGAAATCGTTTTATTCACAAATAAACGAATAGAAATGGGTAAATAGAAATGAATAAAATGAAATTGAATTAGGAAATAGAAATAGAAATAGAAAATAGAAATAGATTGATAGAATTGAAAAGAAAAGAGTGAGACACAATTTGGTGTCTACAGTTTGCCCCTCGTTGGTCGAGTTTTGCAAAAATGAAGACCAACGTCATGAAAAGACGCAAAATTTTGGAACCCGACTCACGACTACGTCGTCATTCGGGGGGAAAGATTTCATCGTCTAGATTCGAAAATCTCTTTTAATTCTCGGAATGTGGTTTGTTGCCGTTTGATCTTGGGTTGAGGTCGAGGTTTGAGGTTGAGGTTGATGTGGAATCACGGTTTTAAAGTCATTGTGTGACTTTTGAGTTTGCGGTTGAGGTAGACTCACGACCTTATCATTGTGGTTTGATTCTTGAGCTGAGGTCGAGGTTGAGGTTAGATGGTTGATTTACGACTTCATTATCGTCGTTGAACCGTTTAGGTTGATTTTGATTCAAAACGTGGTTTCATCGAAATAGTTTTTCCTTTGATGAATTTTTGATCGCTAGTTTGAAAACGAGTTCGGGTCAATCCCGAAATCCCTTGAGCATGGTGGTAGTAGCATCTTTTCCTTGGGTTTGATGTTTGGTAGTGTGGTTGGGCTTGTCAAAGAGGAAGACTTTCTAATTTTGGGGTTGTGTAGATAGGTGTATATTGGTGTAAGTTTTTACATACACCAAAATGGCAATTGTAGGCCTTGATTGCAAGAGGAAAGAGGGAGAGCCACCCCCTCTTTGGCTTTGATGGGGCCCGGCGAAGAGGCCTTAGAAGAGAGCCTTTGGCTCTTTTTTTTTTTGCACACTTCTTCTCACTTGTGGTCTAGTGCTCTCTTGTGCACATCTCTTTTGCTTCTAAAGTGCCTTCTTTTGCACATCATAGTTTGAGTCAAAATTTCTTTCAAAAGTGAGCTTTATTCAAAAAATGAGCTCTCAAAAGATGACAAGATCTTCCTCACAAAATTTTCTTCTTCTTTGAAAGAGAGGTCTAGTAAGGCTTCCTCAGGAAAAAAAGTTGAAACAAATGACGTTGGACAAGATAATGAGAATGTTTAATATTGGATCATCATCTTCCACTGGACGCCATTTCCCCCATCAGCCTTGGTTGTTACACACAAGGTGTTACCCGAAATTCCAACACCAGTGCCTCATGTAGAAACTCTTACATACTAACAAACTTATTCGAATGGTAGTTGTTGGAAAATTACACATCATCTTGCTTCTTTAAAGATGGTAATTAGATCCAAGTGATTAATATCGATGCTCGTTATGGTCGTGTCAGTGAATGCTTTAGCGTTAGGGGAAAGGTAGCATTCTATCGATCGGGGAGGTTTATCTTCCATGAAAATTTCGAAGTGTTGAAAAGCTACACAGCTAAGAGCATTAACATCAAAGAGGATGTCATTGTTGTTGAACACGCTGCTGCGTATATTTTAGATCTAACTCTAAACCATTACCAAATCCCTGACAACAACGCGTACCAAATTTACACTGATGGTCTGGTCCTTTATTTAAATATAAAGAAGGTGGATGACATAGACGATTGAGAGAATGATTGGAAGTAGTTGGTAAGAAAACCTAATCTAAGACATTTCATGGTTAAGATTAATTCATATCGAGGTGACAAGAAAAAACAATGTAAATGTGTGAAGAGAAAATCAAATTGTCCGGCATACCAACTTTGTTATGTTGTCCGTGCAATATTAATACCTCAGATTCCAAAGGAAGTTTAAAGAGATACAAGAAGATCATATGATTGATAAAAAAATTGATGTTGCTACTCATCCCAGCGAAGTCAACTTTCCATTTAGGAAGTCATGTGATAAAAACTGCATAGTTAAGCATGCTTGCTAAAGAGTAGTATTAATTGGTGACCTCATTGGAAGTTTCCTAGGGTGCGCACGAGTAATAAAAGTACCGCGAAACGACCCTTGTTGGTGTGTAGGTTTAGTGCACAACTTGGCAAGGTGACATAGGTGACTAATTCCGACTCAGTTAATGAGAAGAGGTGTTACATCCCCCTATGCCCGAAACTCCGAAGAGTACACCGAAGCTCTCAACGGGTTTTGGCGTCAGGTGGCATCTAAAATGGTGACCGGGCATTGGTGGGTGGATATCCATATTATAATTAGTGGTTGACTTGTTGTCGTAGAGGTCTAATTTTAAGTTAAGTTCGTTTGACTTGTGCTTCATCCTTAGTTGGTTTGGTTTTGGGTAGTTAGTCTTAATAAGTTCGTTAGTTTGTGTCTAATTATGTTGGTTAATTAGTTAATAGTGTGAGTCTTTTATTTGGGTCATGTCTAACCATAGGGTTGATACATATCAGCAAGTACCCTCCTTTTGAGAAAGATAAGTTGGAGTCATTCAGCAATGAAACTTCCCGTGGACGGAAACTTCCCTTATTTGACAAGAGATGGTTGAATCCAAATAATTTTTTTAAGTTATATTTCTGTCAGAGAACAATATGAATATTCTTTCTGGTTCTTCTCGGGTTTACTGGTTGAAAACCCAGTAAAATTCCGAAGAAAGACTGTTGGCAGCAGGTGGAGACATGTCTGCGACCCCCCTAAAAAAAAGGTGCGTGCTGATGTTTTCCGCCTTACTAAAATAGGGGATAATCTTTCTTTTATTCCAGGGCTTGTAACCTCAAATCTAATCCTCTATTTAAGTTATGTTACTTAATTAGTGTCGGTTTTTGAATTATTTTATTTCCACATACTTCTTGTTCTAATTGTTACACAATCTATTTTATTGAAATTGTAATTTAACGTATGAGGCGGATCGATAAAAGAAGAGAAATTGATTTCTCTATGTCGTGATAAATGATCACTGAATGACAAACGAAATTCGCCCCAACCACGGAAAATCTATGGACGTCGATTCTCAAGGTCACACATCACTCCCCGAGGTCGTGTGCTCAATTAATTTCGGAGAAATTGAACAATTAAGGGATGCTCAAAATGAGAGAGAAACATAGAGGAGGGATTGTGGTGTCTTTTAAATGTTTCCCTCACAAGTACCGCCCATTTATATTGCCATGAGAATTAGATCTTATCTAATAGTAAATTACACAATAATGACTCATAAATAGAGATGTTCACCGGTCCAAAACCAGACCGGACCGAACCGCTCTGGACCGAAGACCGTATCTCTCTGAAGCTCTAACCCGGAGACTGGACCGATTGAGGGAGGCCCAAACTCGGACCGGAACCGTGTAACCGGTCCAAAACCAGACCGGACCGAATTCAGCTTTACATAGACCCAACACACAAAAAAAAAATATATATATATATAAGTAATATCTCTATTTTCGTTTTGCAGAAGTAGATCTCAATTAAATAATGACTTTTGTAATTCTTACAAATACAAAACAATGGTGATTCAAGTAAAAACAATCAAAAAGTTATTAACTTAGTCACATCTATGATACGCGATCATGAATTTAACAGAAGCATTGTTGTATCGGAGCTTCGTGGTAGCCTTGCAACTAGCCTGTGCGGTTGAATTTACTCGAGCAAATAGGTCGATCAACAGTCGTCGTGGGTAAAGACATGTGGCGTTATGAACAAGCAAAAAGCATGGTTAGATTGCTACGGTTGGAACTATAAACTATGAAGTATGGTGGATGATTGAAGTTTATTGTCTTGCAGTTGCAGATGTGTGATTTAATTTGAAAATGAAATGTTTAGTGATAGGTATTAGGTAAGATAGTAGATGTAGAGTTGTAGAACATATATGTATGACAGATTGACGGTATGTGGGAATAGAATAGATTAATGGTGATGGAGAGATGGACAGAAAGATTAATGGAAAACTGGTGGAGTGGTGGTGCAAAGAGATAGAGAACACATTAGATAAAAGAGTAAAAAGGTGAGTACAGTTATTCGAAATGATGATAATATTAAAATAATATAATATTCAAGTTTTTATTATCAATAAAGTTCAAAAGTTGTCACTTCAGATAGTCTATTCGGTCTGCGGTCCAAATACTACGAAGTAGTTCAATTTACGTAACACTTCGAACCATCAAATAAAGCAACAGAATTACAGTAGCGTATAATGGTGCTTCTGCGGGTCAAATGCATTTAGGTTCCTAGGCATGATGACTTGAGGATACAAAGATGTTTTTTTTTTACTTTATTGTCTCCTCATTTTCACCAGTCAAATCCCGGAGAAAATGTAATTACGTGGGTCCTACTTTATTTACTACTGCCACTTAACTCCTTACTCAAATTGGAGTAAAAACTATTGAAGAATCGAATTAACTCCTTACTCAAATTGGAGTAAAGCCTGTTGAAGAATGAATATGAACAAAATATTTTCAATTTGAATGTCAGGTTGACTGATTAACTCGGACTTAATTATGTTTCCATTATTAGCGGTACTTGTAATTTCGATAACATTGGAAGAGACTTCCCGGCCATATACTCTTTGAATTCTTTACCCTCTAAATAACAAGTGTAAGAAGCATGACACGAGTACTACATTAGATGCGAAACTATACAAGAGACCATAGCAATTTCCCACATAAAAATTATCGTAAAACGGGCAAACGGCCTATACGAGACTTTATCGACTAGTATTTGTATTTAACCAACTAGCCACATCATCACCAAAGAGTGCGCCATACTCGGGTTTTTGCATTTCAGTATAAAGTTGATCTCTCATCATCCTATGGCCATTTTCAGTACCTCGGAGTGCATCAGAAATGCATTGAAATCCACAATGACCATCTCCAACAGGATCCATGTAGCCAAGCAAGAAATTCTCAAACGTTGGAGATAAGTATGATGCATGGTACTATTTGTCAAAATCATGACAACGTTCCGTCCGCCACGCACTGGCCCCATTCGCAATGTTGTGGTATGACACGTAGCTCCAATCCCTGCAAATTGTTTATTAATAAAGATATTTAAACCAAATAATTCACATGAAATGAGTTGGACGTGCATTTGAAGCAAAGATAAATTAAAAAACAACCGAGAAAAATATCGAAAAAATGAAAATTAAGTTAGCCCTTTGAGTCTTAGGTCAGTGTTGCATAAGCTGACCTCTGAACCACAAATCCAGAGAGGGTGCGTGGACTTGTTACTTTAGTGTCCAGGTGCAGAAACTAGTCCTTTCAGTTCTGTGTGTGTAATTGAACAAAGAGCATACAACGCCAAGGTTTTCTTATAGAAAATGGACATTGCGTTCAAAAGTCCACTGCCTCTTGCTGGACAAATCCATCAGAGGTCCAGAATGAAGTAGACAACCTCATAATCTAAAGTCTAACATAATTTTCAAATTTTCGAACAAAATTTTAAATTAGAATTATATAAGTTAAATTACCTTCAATATCCAAAGTTGTCGAAGTAGTAGTGGTCATGGCCGTTGCATTTGAGGTTGTAGCATTTGAAGCCGTTGCGTTTGAGATAGCCGACTTTGAAGGAGCTGAGCTTGATTTTTGATACCTCTTTTGCATGTGTTCAAAATAAGAAGGATCTCGTATATAAGATTTGTTTCTCGGTCTACCTCTCCGTTCCACGCGAAACTCAGGCTCACGTATATCATTTTGATCGGGATGAAGTTGACTCGAAATTTTTCGCTAACCCAATAAATTGTGGCGGGATCACTAATACGAACCTGCTCAGCCAAATTGTCAAATGTGTATGTTCTGATTATCTGAACACAATTAGCGGGAACGGAATTAAACGGCATTGGAGAATACAACGTCCTCCAAATTATATGGATATCATCAAGTTCAATATTTTGGTTAGATTGGACAAGGTCAAACATCCGATAACCGCATAATAGACTATGGGTGTGAGTAAGAAAACATCCACATTTCTCATGAATTTTATCAACATCAAACTCTTTACATCGACTAACCTCTCCGCACAACAGAAAAATTGCCTTAATTGACACTTTGTTCCTCAATTTCTTACAAGGAATATCGTCAAATCCACGTGGATGTTTGACCATTGAACTCTCAAGATTCTTTTTTATCTCAATAAGCTGACCACGAATCATTGCGTCGGCACGTAACCAAATGATGTCCAATCCACGATGAGAAGATTCTAACCACAACTTTAATGCACGATGTGCGCTCTCAACCCTATTAGTAGTCCTCTGGCTGAAATGAATCACATTGTTAGTCCATGCATATGCAAATTTTTCTTTTTTCGGAATCCATTGTCTATGATAATAATCATGAAATGCTTTACTCCAAGTACCATGGGTCGAGTCCAAGTGAAATACGGCGAGATCGTACTCCCAAGTTGTTGGGGCATACATGACTCTAGACCAAGCACCACTCGCCACAATATTCCTTTTATCTTGACTTCGAAATATAGTCGTAGCTCTTCCTCGTACATCCTTATCAACATGCCATGTATACAACAAATGATGTGAATTAGAGAATATTTTGGGAATCGTCCTCAGTAAACCACCTTCATGATCGGTGACAATGACACTTGGACTTACATAGATAGGTAATAACTTCCGTAAACATTCTAAAGCCCATCGATAACTAGCAGCCGTCTCATCTCTCAAAACAACATATGCAATAGTAAAATTAGTCTCAAGAGGTGTTGCACCAATAATCTCCAACATCGGCATGTTATACTCATTCGTCTTATATGTCGAATCCAACAAGATTTCATAATAATGAGCAAATAACAACTCAATTGACTTCGGATGACTCATAAAGATATGAGTCAACTCACCACCATTATCTTTAAAAGTATATATATTTCGCCTTTTTATCGAGGTAAAATATGTGTTAAGCAGGATTTCTACCTTCCATATCAATACGTCTTATTTTCTGATTCTCGTTGTAAAACTGTCTAATATTATGATTAACCTTGTGTTTTGAAAACTCATTTATCGCTTGATGAGATTGTGACAATGCTTCTCGTGCTTCCATAGGTGGTATGAGAACTCTATACATGGCATGCAATCTGATTTCTCTTCATCAGTATATGCGGTCAATCTTGAATATCCTTCGTCTCTCCTAATACCCAACTCATGATTATGTTCTCCACACTTTGCAACCGAACGCAGACAATATTGTTGACCGGACACTATTTCAGCAATTCTTACTTTAAACGTGCAACCACACTTTTTAGTGCTAGTTTTTTTCCTAATTGCCTTTTCCGGATCAATAATGGAGCCACGGCATTTTCCTCCTTTTTCACAATTTAAGTAATAATTTGTAGACCCGAACTTTTAGCAACTTTAATACTTCCTTTGTATTAGCCCATTTAAATGCTTCATCATAAATTAAAAATGAAATTTCCAAATTGAAAAGATAATCGATATAATTTTCTCGAAATTCTTCTACATCAATCTGTAATTTAAGAAATTACCAAATTCATAAATACATATACCAATATTCCACTCATATAACACAATATCTTTCTAAATTAAGGAAAAAATACAAAATTATAGAAGGACCTTTGAGCATAAGGTCTTCTGCATGTATCTAAACACATGAGACCCAAGTTCATTGTCTAACAATGGAGGTTTCGTATCAATGTTCACGCACAAACAACCAATATCTTACTTGGAGGTTCAGTGGCAGAATGTGAACAAAAAAAAGAAAAATGTTTATGTCCTCCACTCGGATGTGTTCTTAAAAGGTCTAACATGTGAGTTTGGACAAAAAAAAAAAAAACAAAAGACATGTGTTGCATTGTGGTCCTCATTACACGAGGTCTCTCATTCCACAATGAACTTCCTTACAAAATTTCAAAAGATTCACATGCTTACAATGGACTTGGGTTTCAGAGGACCACCCTCTTCCCAGTCGCGAAAAGAAAAAAAAATAAAAATGAACGAAGAAAGACCAAACATAAACTTACCTCGTTCATGGCTACTGGTGGTGAATCTTCAAGTTTTAATCTTGTAATCTTCAAGTTTTAATGATGATGATAATGTTGGTGATGGGGGGTGAGTAGTGGTGAAGTCTGGAGGTGGAGATAAGAAATGTGTGGTGTGATGAAGAGGTAAAAGTAAAAAAACATTGGATAAGGTAAGATGAAGAGGTAAGAGTAAGATGAAGAGAGAGAAAGTGATGGAAAACTGATAAGGGCAATATTGGAAATTTGAGGGTAATTTGTGGGCGACATTTTGTTTTTGTGGGTAATATTAGAAATGTGAGGATTTTCTTTTTTCATGAAATTTTTTTTGGAATTGTTTTAAAAAGTCTAAAATTTTGGTTTTTTTTAATTTTTTGATTTTATTAAATTGAAAATCATCACTAATTGTTAATTAGTAATTTTAATCAACTAATTTACGTAACAACTAACTAACACATCATCACTTAACGGAAAATCTAACGAAAGTTAGTATTCGGGTACCATGTGCACAAAGTAGTAACTTCACGTGTACCATGTGCATAAACTTGCTAAGTTGGGTACCATGTGTAATCAGTCAAAGTTCGAGGGTACCATGTGAATTTTCCGTTTTAAGAATTATGATTATTTTTCCCGAGTTCTTATTTGAATTAACAATATCAAAGTACTTTAACTAATGATTTTTTTTGTACTGTTTTGAGAGCGTTACTGTTGGTGCCAAAAATATCGATGAACCAAAGTGTATAAAAGCCCATATACGAGAAAGGAATCAAAGCCCACAAGAAAGAATAAATGAAGGGTAAAACGGTCATTTTAATGAGAAAATATCTTGGTCATTGATAAGTGGTTACCCCTTCCCCAAGGGAGTAAGGACAGCCTTACACTTGGCAGGGGGGCCCTTATTACAAGCTAAACCCTACTTGGAGGAGGATTATAAATACCCCCTTATTTATGGAAGGAAGACATGTTTGGGGGGATATTACACACACATTATTCAATCCTTTTTCTGACAACATCATTCTCAAGGCAAAACCTTACACCAAATCAGTAAATTCTCTAAAACCTTTAAACACTTTTTATTACAACTCGGCACCTTGGTTACGAGGAGAGCCTACCCTTGAGCAACCTCTGACTTGAGCGTCGGAGGGTCCTCACCCGGGTAAAAACCCCTGGGTTTGGGATTTCTTTCTTTGTGTACAGGCCCGCCAAGAGTGACGTAGCCCAGAGGCCCAGCAGCCAACAGTCCTCCACCTGACATCGGGAAAAGCACCCCGAACAATTGGCGCCGTATGTGGGGACGACATAAGGACTTTGGTGGATTCCGGTGAAGCAAAGCTATGGTGATGATTACGAGGAATCCTACGGAGAATGAGATGGGCTGATAGAGGCAGAGACTGTCTCACCAGCCCCAAGAGCAAGGGTTATGTTCATCGCGATTCGCAAATTCCCTTGTTCTTGTTTTTCACGCCAAGTCTTGATTCTCTTTGATGATGATGTTTTTGAGATGTAATATTTATTAAAAACACATATAATCATGTCTTTCTATTTCAAATACACAAAACTATATCCATATACACAAATTATTGAAGTTGATAGTAATTTTCCCAAATATCGTGCTCTTTTTTAGAAGAATTATGATTTTTGGAGAAGCAAAATTGAATTTTGCTTCCTCCTAAGGTGTTCGGATCCTAAGGGCCTAAGCATCCCGACTAGGCCCTATAGCCGCGAAAGGTGCTCGCGGATGGTCAGGCCCTGTGCCCATTGAGGGTCTAATCCGAGGCCCACGGATGGTCAGGCCCTGTGCCCATTGATGGTCTGGTCCGAGGCCCATGGATGGTTAGGGCCTATGCCCGTTGAGGGCTTGGTCCGAGGCCCGTGCATAGTCAGGTCCTAGGCCCGTGTATGATCAGGTCCCAGGCTAGTTCATGGTCGGGTCCTAGGCCTGTGGATGGTCAAGTTTCAATCTCTTGGTCACGTCCCTGGCTAAGAGAAGGTTCTGCTTCAGCCCCTCAAGCGGGTCCTCAGATGGTTAGGCCTTAGACTTCTGGCCAGGTTCCTTGTTCGAAGATGGTTAAGCCATGTCCTCCGAAAGAAGCTCATTTGTTAGCCATCAGGCCCTTGGTTCAAAGATGTTCATATCTTAACCTTAGGGGTCTTCTATTCTCAGCAACCGCAGAAGTTTCGGTCGCGGGGGCTCAAAGCCTACCACAAAACATACCCCGCTCACCACGGGAAGATAAGTATCAAGGGTCAATCTTTAGGATCCCCTAACACCGAGCAACCTCAAAGGTCCTCCTTTACAAGGAAGCCTCAAAGAAGGGGCTCAAGAATTTTTGTTGACAAGTACCTAGAGGGTCCTCTTTCACTTGGTACCTTCGAGGGCCTAACCGGAGGTCCCTTAGCTTATTAATAAGCCGCCTCCACCGCCCCCATTGACGAGCAGTCCCAGGTCCTCCGGACTCCGGGAAGGTTCTAGGGCCAGCCTCCAGGTCCTTATATCTCTTTATTTGAGCAAATACGGGTTTATTTATCAAATTAAATGGAGTTTATTCTTCAAAGGGCCAGATAAGTACCTTCTTAATCCTTCCTTGATATGTGATTATAAATTAGAAAAATTTAATACTTTTTGATGTGCAAATATAAAGTGTGAACCAAAATTTATGTCACTGGAAAAATAGCATGTCAAATATGAAATGTTTATATTAGTATATCTTACAATGATTTCATAATTAGCATGCTTATTAACGATGAGTATCATGTCATTGTGTTATGGGAACCCCGAAAAGGGGCTAAGAATGTATAAACATATGTTGTTGATGATGATAGAAGTTGTGCTTGTATGCCAAATAACATGTTGAATGCATTGGTTGAGAACCATGCTTTACATATTGGCGAATATGATGAGAATTTTTTCTCAAAATTTTTATGTCCAAATGTGGACCTTGCGGAGTTGTATTACTCTCAAATCGACCCCGAGAGGCTCGACTTAAGAGTAGGGGCTAAGATATAAGTATGTTGATTTACAAAAGTATCTTGCACATTTGAGCATATCATATATAAATGGTTAGCCGTTAGGCTCATCAAAGACAAATATAAATCCATGTTAATTTACGTGATTGCGTATGTTATGGGGTTTGTCCCATAAAATAATTGTTAGCCAATAGGCTCTTTGATTGAAAATATGCGTCATTTGCGTCAATACTCTTGAATTAGAGTATGACAAAAGTTAAAATGACCTATGATTATTATATGCGAAATGCTTGTCGTTGGTTAACAAAAAATTCAGGGTAATCGAAGCAAAAGAGGAATACCCCTTATATTATTAGGCACGTGCCTCAAGCTCAAAGTCTCCGGAGCTAACGCCTATATATTGAGCTCTTTATTTGAGCAAATTATGTCTCAGCTTCTATTCGGAAATAAGAGACCTTATATCTCTTTATTTGAGCAAGTTATATTCCAGCTCCTACATGGAAAAGGAGAACCCATCAACACTTCAAAGAACCTATATAGTTCAAGATACAGGAGGTCTCTCGAGTTTCGGGAAGGGCCAAGTTATAAAGCAACCTATCCAGCAGGAGGGTCCAAATAAAAAATACGACGTGTGATTCAATCACAAACAAATACTAGAAAGAAGGGGTTCATATTAAGAACCGGTGAAGATTGTTACTTCGACTATGACGAGATCCCATACCTCATAGGGGCTCGTCTCAGGAGCAAAGGTCCACGTTTGAGAGCCATATGTGATGCCAGACAAGAGATGTTGCCACTTGGCGTACCTCTTCGTTTGAGAGCCATATGTCATGCCAAACGAGAGACATGACGACTCTAAACTTCTTATAGAAGCTAAAGTTCATCATTCAAGAATTGAAGAAGGTGTTAGATCTTATGGGAATCATCGACACGACAAATGAATTTCATCGTCCTCCCCGTGTAAGTTTGCGGAGGGGGACAATATTTGGAAATCTTGCGTCAAGTTCGCCGTTATGGATTTGAAACCCCCTTAAGAGTTAAGGGAATGCATGCAACCACTCGTTTGCCCATATCCCGAGAGTCGTCGAGTAGGTTTTATGAACCTGATGAAGGGCCCGATCCTCAATTGGAGTTGGACCTTGGTAGCCTTTGGCGGCACTTCGGTGTGGCCAAGATGTTCCAGTTTTCTCCCTATTCAATTTAGAAGCGTTGGACCCTAAAGGCCCAAAAGAGTGTCCCTATCATAGAAGACGAAGAAAGAGTCCGATAAAAAAGGACCTCGTGCAACATTTCATGGAGCTCAGGGGTGATCGCATATAAGGTGGAAGAGATGTCGGGGCTAGGCCCTACGGTAACTACCCACCTGCTGAATGATGACCCTCAAAATGAAGCCGATTCGTCCAAATGAAGACATTTTGGTTCAGAGAGAGCCGGGCCTATAAAGGACCAAAGTCTGACGAGAAGAAGATATATCATCATAAAAAGTGAAAGTCAAGAAGGGGTGTGGTAGCCAAAGATGTCTGAGTATGACGACGCAGGGAATCCTGTTTTCCATACCTCATCCTTTGAGAACCACTTACCACCCCGGACGAGGGATGAGGCAACCCGACGTTTGTTATCCCCCTCGACCTTGGCGGCATTCACGATGAAATGATTTGATAACATGCCTCGTCAGAATGTCGATCCTTACCACCCTCCGAGATACCTTACATCAAGATTCTTCCAAGATTATTGTCCTGCCACCATGAGATGGCCTGATTCATAGGAACTCGCCTTATGGGGTTGCTTATCATTCGGGGAAAGTTCATAGATTAAGCTACCATGAGATGGCTTTGTGCCTCATAGCTAGCACCATTGAATTACATGACCTTATCAAAGCCTCCTGAATATCCAAATGAGATGACCTTGTGCCTCATGCCTTCTTTCGTTGAATACCAGGACCTCTTAGGAGCCCCCTGAAGACCCAATGATAAGGTCATGTGCCTGTTAGTCACTTTTGGCGATAAAGAGGACCTCTTTTAAGAATCCTGAGAACCCGAGAGAGATGGCCTTGTGCCTCTTATTTAGCCTCGGTAATTACGAGGGCCTCGTTAGAGCCTCCTGAGAACCCGAGTGAGATGGTCTCGTCTCTCCTGATCACAAGACCCATGGGATGGTATAGCCTTTGCCTCCTTGGTCCAAAAGGAGCCAAGACCCTCTGAAGTAGAACCTCTACTTCCTGGTCCTAAAGGACCCCAATGACGCCCAAATGATGTATGAACCTTCGCATGGGGGATTAACACCGCCTCAAGTCCAAAAGGACCCCGGTCAACAGTGCCCAAAGTTGTGTAAAAATCTATACTTGCAATATGCGCAAGTCTCCCTGTGAAAACGTTAAGTCGAAAAATGATTAAAAACTCTTGGTAGCTCCGACTCCGTTTCGTACCAATGTGTGCGAGAAGGCACACGTATGCCGCGGGTCGGTACATAGCTAGCCTATCGTTAGATAGTGAAAAGCAAAAATCAAAAGAAGTTAAACGAGTTGGGGGGCTAAGGGCCAACCAAATATAATGTGTAAAGAGCCAAAACTCGAAACGAGTTAAACAAGCTGGGGGGCTAAGGCCTACCCCAGATAATGGGTGAAAAGCCAAAATCGACGTGAGATAAGCAAAGCTAGGGGGCTTAGGGCCTGCCCTAGATAATGTGTAATAAGCAAGAAATGGTAATGAGTTGAGTAAGTTGGGGAGGCTGAGGGCTTACCCTAGTTTAAAAATCACGATTTAGGCCAAGAGCCTGCAAAAGTTGGAAAGGTCAAGGGTCTAACCCAATTAAGATGTGAAAAGCAAAGTGTGGGTTTCGAGCCAAATGAGTTTAGAAGATTGAGAACCTATCGTAAAATGCAAAATGAAAAATGAAAAAAGTACAAGTATAGGCAAGGGCCTGGAACCCTCTCTAGGGTCATCACCATATGGCCGGGGCCGAGAACCTCTATAGGTGTGCAGGCTCCGCTAAGGGCCCCGAACGGGTCGCGTAAGTTGAGAGCGCCTTAACGAGCCTCTCTTTCTACCGCCATAAGAATTATGGGGCTGCAGTCGAAAGCATCGGCAACCTAAGATTGGGGAAGGAAGAGTCCCAATAGAGATCTTCAACCTCGAAAAGAGTCCAAATGACAAAAGAGTAAACCCTCAGCCCCTGGGAGTTCCCGGGTTACCAGGGCCCTACATCAGACCCCTGGCCCGCAAGTCAGCCCATTCGACTTAGGGTCGTAACTGTCAAGGTCCTGAGTGAGACCCTCACGCTCGGAAGGAGCTCAGATGCCAACATCCAAAACCTCGGCCCCCTGGGAGTTCCCGGATTGCCAGGGACCCTCAAAGGAACCCTGGCCCGGAAGTCAGCCCCATCGGCATAGGGCCGAAATTTTCAGGGTCCTATGTAAGGTCCTTGAATTATTCTGGTCCTGCATGCCAGCCCCTTGATTTCAGACACCACAACCTTCAAGGTCCTGGATCAAAATTTCCAGGGTTCTAAATAAGACCCCAAGTTCGAAAGGAGCTCAGATGTCAACATTCAAACAAGGGCCACAACTAGTTTTCAACTGTATGTTTGAAATCAGCCATCCTCGCTCTAGGACGAGCCTGAAGGGCCAGGCTCTCCAGGGCCGATGCCGGTACCATTCAAACAAGGGCCAACTAGTTGTTTTCGGCAGTGTTTGAATGAAACCAGCCCCGTCCGCTGGATCACCAAAGTACCTCAAGTGGGAGCTATGCACCTTCGAATAAGGGCCAACTAGTTGTTTCACAACGATATTCGAAGGCGATAGTCCTCGAAAAGAAAGAGCCAAGAAACAATAAACTCCAGGGGCCCTAACAAGGATCATGGCTACCCTTGTTCGAGGTTAGGGCCGGGGCTGATCCAGGATACCCATGAGAGGCTTATGTTGGTGCCAAAAATATCGATGAACCAAAGTGTATAAAAGCCCATATACGAGAAAGGAATCAAAGCCCACAAGAAAGAATAAATGAAGGATAAAACGGTCATTTTAATGAGAAAATATCTTGGCCATTGATAAGTGGTTACCCCATCCCCAAGGGAGTAAGGACAGCCTTACACTTGGTAGGGGGGCCCTTATTACAAGCTAAACCCTAATTGGAGGAGGATTATAAATACCCCCTTATTTATGGAAGGAAGACAAGTTTTGGAGAGATTACACACATTATTCATCATTCCACATCATTTCCAAGGAGAATTCTCTCCACTTTTCTTACATAATCAGTAAACTTCTCTAAACTCTCTCAATATTTCTTTAATACTTTCGGCACCTTGGCGACAAGGAGAGCCTGCCCTCGTGTAGACCCTGACTTGAGCGTCGGAGGGTCCTCACCCGGGTAAAAACCCCTGGGTCCTGGACTTCCCTTTCCTTGTGCAGGTCCTCACCAAGCGAGCAGCCGGGATCCACGGAGGCCCTGACGTCCCAACAGCACCTCGGGAAAATCACCCCGAACAGTTACTGCGTTAGTAAACATTATTTCTTTAAAAAAAAATTTCTAGGTATTGTTATTTCGTACTCAACCCTTTGTTGATTGTTTTCAAATATTTTCTTTGTTTGGAAGTAATGTTACAACTGTGTTGTTTGAAGGGTTCAGGCTTGAGAGCGCCTCGGCTATTGTCACAGGAATAAATGTTTAGATAGAGATCAGTTCAACGCTTTCGCAATTTGAACTATTTTGGATTTCAGTTGTAATTAACTTTTCATTTCCTTTTATCTTGGTTAAACACAACTACAAAAATTGGAAGTACTAATTTATGCCTTAACACTTGTTTTAGTTTAGTGTGGCGGTAACATTCCTAATTGTCCCGTTTTGAAAGAAAATCTTTATTTTTATAAGTGGAAAATCGGGGTGTTACAACCAGGCTATAAGACCACAAAACGGCGTGTTTTGTTGATTTTGAAAGGAAAATGCTCTCTAGCCTCCAAAGGTTGTTTTTGTTACATAACATAAGTATTATCTAAATTTAATAATTAACATGTAATTTGAAGAGGGTGTGCTAAATAATACTAATCGTAACTTACAACACTGAAGGTTGATTGTCACAAGCCCAGAAATCAGGGTTGTCTCAGAGAAATGAGAGGCCAAGTGCGAAATACAATTGGGGGGCCCTTTCGATAAGTAAAAAAGCTTTTCATTACACCAAAAATGAATTCCTCGGATGCTCGTTATTTCACAAATCCCACTACAACAGCTCCTTGTCTACGGCACCATTTCAAAACATAAAAAAGAAAGAAAAGGAATGCCACTTAGGGGCCAATCGTCTTGCATTTTTAGACAAAATCACCAATGAGTCCATCAAAATCAATTTTCTTTGCCTTCTCAATTGATATCAAAGCCAATCCATTAAGCCGTTCTTGTGACATAGTTGAGCGTAAGTAAGACTTCAAAAGTTTCAATTTCAAAAAACTTCTTTCTGCAGGTGCAACACTGACATGAATAGTTGACAAAATTCTATATGCGACCATTGCATTCGGAAAACAACGAACCTGTTTCATGTAATTTAATATATCAAGAGCTCTCATGTTTTCACCAGCCATAATATCTCTAAGCACCTTCAATTCAATAAACAAGTCATGCTCATCAATGTCAGATTGCTCATTATTCTTAAGGGCTAATTGTAGATTGTTGCAACAAGATTCTAGTGTTTCTTCATCCAAGGAATGCAACTTTTAAGATGTAAACAAGAAACCGAAAATATTTTCAGACTGGTGGTATAGTTGAAACCGTTTTCTAAGTGAACCAATTGCTTGATCAACAATACAAAGAAAATAATCAATCTTAAACGACTCCTCTAGAGATAAAGTATTCCTTTCGGCATGATTCTCATCAAAATGTCTCTTTCTACGAATTTCGCGCCTCATAGGAAATACTAGATCAATGCCTATTTCAGTGGCAATTTCCTTAGTTTTATTCATGGCGTTCTGAAAACCAGTGTCTCGATAGGCCTCAAAATGCATTATCAATCGATTTACTTGTTTCATAGCAACATCAATAAGCATAACTAAATTAATTTCAGAGAGGATTTCATACCAAATGATTGCTGCAAGTACGAACACAAAATCACCAAGCTCATTGTTTTCTAAGGATTTAGCTTCAATTTTAATTTTAGAATCATGATCGGATTCTCCTAATTCAAGTAAAGCTTCACGTATTTCCAACATTTGAAACCTTACGGCTTTAACACTCTCCACACGACTTTCCCATCGAGTAGATGGCAATGGCTTAAGGGTTAGTCCACGAACATTATCTTTCAAAACTTGTCATCTTTTAGTAGAATTTGCAAAAATAGTGTATATTCGCTGGATTAACCCAAAAAAGTCTCTAGGTTTAGCAGAAGAATTAGCCATATCACACAAAGCTAATTTTAGACTCTGACAACCACATGGAGTATAAAAAGCTCTTAGATTAACATCTAACAATTTTTTTTGCACACCTTGATGTTTAACTTTCATATTAGATCCATTATCATATCCTTGTCCTCTCCCATTATCTATCTCAAGATCTAAATCATGCAGTGTTTCTACCAAGACATCAAAGATACCTTGACCAGTCATACATTCACATCTGAAAATCCCAAAAAAGATTCCTCAATGCTAGTACCATCTGAACATACATCAACATATCGTAAAATTAAAGACATTTGCTCTTGGTGGCTGGAATCAGGTGTACAATCAAGGATCACGGAAAGATGCTTTGCTTGTTTGATTTTTTTCAACAATTTTAGATTTGATAGACTGACTAAGCAAAAGTGTGAGCTCATTTTGAATATTATGACCAAGATAATGAATATGAGATTATCATTTTCGATACGACTGACATGCTCCTTCACAAAGGGATCAAATTCTGCAAACATTTCAATCAAGCCTAAGAAATTGCCATTACTATCCTGAAACAGCTTACTATTAGAACCACGAAAGGCTAGACTATGTTTTGCAAGAAATTTCACAGCCGAAATGATTCTTAATAAAACAGTTTTCCAATGTTGAGTCTCGTTTTGCAATCTTTCTTGAACAACTTTGTCAATAGCTTCATTCTTACCAAGTCTTTTACGCAATTTGTACCATAAAAACATACTATTAACATGCTCAACACCACTCTCATGCTTTTTAAGTCTTTGACTTAAATGATGCCAATCATTAAAATCCTCATTTGCTAATGCGCCTTTTCCTTTAATGAAAAGTTTACAAGAAAAGCAAAACACTTTACCCAACACTTTAGAGTAAACAAGCCAATCTCTATCGCATTTTTCTTTATTTGGTAGTAATTTAGTATAAAAAGTTGATGAAAATCGTCTACCAAACTTATGAGAAGGACCTTTCTCATAGACTCATCTCTTTTTGGACCATCAACGGCCAAAATTTCATTCATTTAGAATCCAGACCATCCCATCTCCTAGGATCAGATATATCAACCATATGATCAAAAGTGTATTTCTCATTAGCCACATCATCAAAATCATTTTCATTTTGCACACCATTTATATAATTCTCAATATCACTATCATTTTGCACACCATTTCCATCATTCTCATTTTGCACATCATGTCTCATTCCGCACATTATTGTCATTTAAAGAGGCAAATTCATCAACATTAGCATCATTCTCGTTCGTATTAACAACATTTTCGGCACAAATGTCTTGATTTTGACTAGGGATATTGGTTTTTCTTTACATAGAATTTATGAATAGCCCCTGTTTGAGAACGAATCATGTTTTCCGTTCTTTTTCACTTCTTACGTTTCGAACTACCGGAATCATACTTTCTATATCTAGGAGACATTTTCTAAAAAAAAAAACAGCAACAGCAACAACATAATACTAATATCAAAGAGATGGAGGGAAAAAACATGATTCTCAGTGATTCCACAATCAAGAATTCAAGATAGAATCTCCCAAATTTATCTAAATGATGCAAAGAAAATATGAACACAATATCAGAGACTAATAATCGACAAAATAAGTCAAGAAGCAATAATATTGAATTGCTAAAAATCGGTGACCCAAATTTAGTTTATATACCTGATTGTTTGAATATTTGATATGTTGATTTCGAAATTGGACGAATTTATGAACCAATATGGGCAAATACGAAATTTCTCTAGGAACATAGGCATTTGTTAGAAAAATTAATCAAAAACAAAAATTGGCTAAAAGAAAAACAGATTGTTACCTATTTAAATTATAGTTAGTAATTACAAATACATACAAACTCAAATTTTGCAATTAATTTACATACCTTTGATGCTGTCTAGATCTCGAAATTGGGCTAATTGTTTGTTGAATTTTGGCGATTGTTTCTAAATTAAGGACAAACATTATTAAACAGAGGAACACCCAATTAAATCAATGATTTAAAGAATTGGAGTATTAAACCAGTCAAAATCTTACCATTTTTTTGTATGATAGGAGAGCCTCATAATTGACCTTATTTGGGGAAAATATAATCTTGATTGTTTCATTACCAGACTTTTGGAAATTAGTAAAGATAAGGAAATTTGGAGGATTATTGAGGATGGAGTCATTTAGAGAGAGATACTAATGATCTGATTAAGAAAATCTTGAGAGTAAAGGGAGGAGAGAGAAAAAAAAAGTTGAAAGGAAAGAAGCGAGGAAATGGAAAAGGAATCTTAGCATTTGGAAAGTGGGGGTGGACTTGCTATGAATTGATAAGAACAAATAATATTTAAATTTTTTTTTACATTGTACGCTTTCTACAGCTAGGGGCCCCCTGTTCCCACCTCCACGTTGCACTTGCCCATAAACGGGCCTGTCAGAAATCAAATTAGTCTCGCCATGAAAGCATCATATTTTCATAATTTTTAAACTGAATCTAACATAAAAATATACTATCTTATAGCAAATTTCCCCATGATTCCAAACATATAAAAATATCAAATTTTGGAGATCATTTTGCACTCCAATCAAATCAGATAAGGACAAATGTAATTCTCATTTTCAGGAAATAGTTCCATAAAGAACAAATCATATCTAATTCATTTCTACTTCGATTTTAATCTTCAAACAGACCATTTCACACAAAATTTCACGAGTAATTCAAATAAGTAATTTTTTTTAACATCCATAGATATTTACTTATAACAAAACCTCAGTTTTCAAAATTGGTCAATCAAGTATATCAATCATCTCAAATGAACTTACAAGTTATACACAAAGTGAAAAGATACGAACGAAGCGACATATCTTTTCATAATTGAATGGACACATCTTTTGAAAAATCAAACGAGATTAGACAAAGGTCAGTATACGGTGTATCTTGAATTTCTCATTCATAAATTAATTTTATTAGTAAAATTTCCAACCGGCTGATGTTACGGAATTCGGAAAAAGAACAAGAATATTTAGAAAAAACATAAAAAGAAGAAGAAAAGGAAAACTACAACTCAAATGCACACACTCAACTTCTTCTTCTTCTTCTTCTTTTTCTTCTTCTTCTTCTTATCTTTCTCTCCATCTTCATTCTTTTTTCTCTTTGATTATTCCATCATCTAGTTCTCTGATTAACAAAACAATTGAGTAGATTTGAGTTGAGAATTTTGATGTAGTACACAACATTATAGAAGGGAACGAAACCTAAATGATCAATTTTAGGGAATCACAGTGAAATTTTGAGGAAAAGTTAACCCAGAATTGTCCATTTAATTTGAACGAGAAGTTAATGATGATTATGTTTATGTTATAAAGAAGGGTTGATGACGAGGAGAGTTTTCATTCGTCAATGGAGAGATAAACTCACAAATGTCGTGGGAGGAAGTGTTGCACAGTGACCAGATCCAGTCGATTTTTCCATTTTCCGACGAGAATTTAGTTTATTTTGACGCTCGATGGTAGTGCTGGGGAATTCGTCATACGGGAGCCCGGTGAAGAAGGTGTTCGTGGTGTCGTCGTCGTTGGATGATAATGTGACGAAGGACCTCGCCGAGTGTAGTTGATGGATGATAATAATGCGAGACTTTTAGCCTAACAATATGCTTTCTTAAAAAAAACAAAGGAATTGGTATTTGAATTATATGGAATATCAGATTTAAGTCACGTGAGTGAGTTTTTTGACATTAGTTAAATGTGGGAGATTTATATAATTTGCATTGTACAGGTGCTACGTGGCAAAATCTTGTTAGTGGGATAATCCAAACTCGGGAGAAAGAAAATTTTAATTAACATCTTAAAAATAAGGCAGACAACAATTCACTACTCGCCCCAATTGGGGTGACTTTGTTGGTAATAAGGATTCCCTTCTATCATCTACGTTTCAAGTTTGAGCCTCATCAATGATTATTCGTTCGCATATACCATTTAAACTCCTTTATAAGCCCTTTGGGCTTGGAGTTAAGACTCAAATGGGCCAAGCTCCTTGGATACTGAGTGAAAGAATTCCCTCATTTTTCTTACCAAGTCGAGCCGGTCAACTTCAACTGGCTAACCTCCTTGTGGCACTTTGCCGGCTAGGGTCACACGGTGGGGGTTTATCCGTTGCGCACCCGAAGGGTAGCGGACTAGCGGTAGCCGGTTCCCACGTACTCCATCCTACCCATAATGATTTCCCCCTTTTAAAAACAGTTTTTGAGTAGGCATGTTTGGAGCTACTTTTAGAACAAATGAATCGTTAACTTGTCGTAAAAATTAGTACATGTTCTGTTATTCATTGCATTCTAACAACTCCACTTATTTTTAAGATAAACGAGGCTTTCATTTGGTGTAGAAGTATATCCGAACATAGCTACTCAAAAACTGAAAACAAAATGGGGAAATCTAGTGGGTAGGAGAGTGTATACAAAATAAAAAATAAAATAATGAAAGACAATACTCTGTACAATTCACTACCAAGCTCGAATCCTACGATTGACAATTTGTAAGCAAAAAAAAAAACTGAAAAAAGAATTCAATTTGCCAAAACCTTTGTTTTTGTTTTACAAACAAAACAAATTCACAAGTCTAATATATATATTATAAAAGCCGAGTACACCCCTTCATTGATGAACACTTGGCACAATCCTATTGGATGAGATTAAAAGAAATATTATTGATTATTAGGATATGGAAATACATATAAAATATTAAAATAGTAATAAGGAAAATTAATAAATAATTAAAATTTCTAATTACTTAAATATTTATATAATTTTAAATTAAATAAAAAAAATGAAAGTTTTAAAATTATTAAGTGCATAAAATATTAAATGGTTGAAACAGTCTAAGAAAATGATTTTCAATCTATACAAAGTATATGGTTCTATTCCAATTTTTTTTATTATGGTCATAACATTTGTGACACATTATTTTCATTTTGCAATACAACTCTTAAAAAAAAAAGTTCCAAAATGTGCAAATCGTAAAGATTTGGAGAAAAGTATAAGCCTTAAGGTGAATTATTATTAGTTTAACAAGTGATTATAAAGATTCCCGTTTACTAATTTTGCCAATTTGACTCTTTCGTACAAGTGTCGAGAGAGTTTTATTTCAAAAATATTCCACAAGATTAAGCAATTTGTACAGAATATACTACTCATTAGTACTTAAGGAATAATGTCTATACAAAGAGTTAGTAATTGATTCATAAATAGGGTTGGGCATGATGTATTTTGTTATGGAGCATTGGTTCATGAATTTGTCTATAAAATTAGTTTTTTTTTTTTTTTTTGTGGCTTCTTGAGTACCATTGTTTCATATTATTATCAGAATCAGGTTTGAGTTGGATATGTTGTATTATGCAGTAATAGTTCATGAATAGGATTTAGTTGAGTCAGATTCTACCACGGAGACTTAGTGGATATCTCGGATTGTGTCACCTTTGATGCAAAAAAAAATGTGACTTATTATTATAAAAAGTGACTACATAAAGTTCTCCGTTTGCAACATATATGTTATTGTAATTTACCATTCGACTCTTTTGTATGGTAAATTTAAGCTAAAAGGGTTATATTTCTAAAAGTTCAACTACATTAAGCTATGCATATATGTAGAAAATCAAGTACATTATAAAGAAATGAATGAAATTCAAACAGTATAATTTTTTCCTCTATGTTAGAGTATAGTGAAGAAAATATGTCTATGCAAAGAGTAATAATTTTGTAGAGAAAATGAATATGACAAAAAAAAAGTTTGACCAGAATTTATTTTCTCCTTTGTTGTTTTTGGATTCTCTTGACCACTATTGTTTCTAATTTTTCAAATGTTTCGTTAGCTTATATCATTGTAGTTTTCCCCTTAATTTTAGGTATGGTCATCAGAGCGGGTTAGGTCATATTAAGTTTTTTTTAGATCCTCAATGGGCCCCGTTACAAATATTTATTTGATCGTATCATCTCGAATTTTGTTCAATGTTTTTTTTTTCAGACAAAAGTGAAGTTCTCATCTCGAATTTGATATACAATTCTCTCTCTCTCTCCCCCCCCCCCCCTATCTATGTCTTCTTGACTACTATTATTACACATTATTCAAAAGTTTCATTCTCTGATAAGAATCGAATCAAGTTCAGGTTGAACATTATTCTTTCATGTAGAATTAGTTCATGATTAGGAGTTCATGAATAGGATTGAGTTGACTCATAATCTACCATGTCGAGTTTTTTTTATTTTTTGCATAATGTCACGTTTGATGCAAACAAATAGACTAAATAATATTTGAAATGATGGCTATATAACAGGCTCTGATAAATATTTATTTACAATAATAATGTCACAGTTAAAGTATTTTTTTCATACATTAAATAAGGGTTGTGACATTTACAATGCAACATTATCATCAAAATTGGAGGGATTATAATTCTTTAAGTTAGTTATTATTCTTAAAATTGATTATAAAGTTCTCCATTTAGGGCCTTTACTACTTACTATTCCGTGTGGTAATTTATTGTTGAAAGAGATATATTTCAAAACTTGGATTAAAAGTTAGAATCGGGAACATGACACTTATTAACACAATTATGAATATACTCAATGACTTTATTATTTTTTTTAAAGACAGTCAATAAATTATATAAAGATAATGATATAAATTACTAGAGAAATATGTTTCTCTTGGTGAGATGATTACGTATATGTAGTTTCTTTATAATCTCAACAAAGATAACAATGAATGAATAATGCAAATAGAGTTGGAAATTAGGAGGGTCAGATCAAGTTCACGTATGGTCAGAGCGGGTTGAGTTATATTGAGTTCGTGTCATACCAGGTCCGCATGAAATTGTACTTTTCATAATTTATTATATGTGAAATTACTTTTCGATACGAATCCCACGGTGTGCATTACATTATTTATTTTTTATGAATATTTTATTCTTATATTTGTAAGTCAAACCCCCATCTCGATCAAAACGTCATCTACACTTTTATGGAGGTGGTGGTAATCTACATTTTTATAAGGGATATCCAATACTCTTTAAGTGATAGTTGACATTTATAAATTCATAGCTAAACTATATTTTTTTTCATAACGTTAAATAATGTTCAACATATTACATTTATGTGTACAATGTAATTATCTAATAACGATTTTTTTTCTGAACGTCTATTTATCGCCCTAACTTTTGCTATACGTTGCCCTTACTTTATATTAACCAAGTTTGCCCATGTCATTAATTGTTAATCATTTTCATAATTGTTTGTGAATGTTCTTACATTTTCGGAGTACCAACTTGTCAATCAAGTCCTCTTGATTTCTTCATCATGCCCAGTATCAATCAATTTCTTCATCTTTTGTAAAATCCTCTTACAATCCTTTTATGAAATCAATACTAATTTCTTCGTTATTCATTCATCTAAAAACCCCCCTTTCTCTTTTCATCTATAAGCTCATTTCTTCTTACCTTATTTATCTCTCTTCTTCATCATCTCCTAACTCCTATACCTCATTCCAGAGTTAAAGACCTCCATTATTTAAAGAACAAAAGATGGCACTTCGTTCATTATGAAAATCTCATATAAAGGTAAGTTGTAGTAACCATTTGCTATGATTGTTTAATTTGTCAAAATCATATGAAATTTATGAGGTTTCAATGTTCGTGAATGATTAAGTTTTCGAAATCTGTCTAATTTTTGTGTTGTTTACTCAGATTACAATGTTTGAGAATGATTAAGTATTCGAAATAAATATGTCAATTTTTTGTGTTGTTTACTCAGATTTCAATGTTTGTGCATGATTAAGTTTTCGAAATCTGTCAAATTTTTGTTTCGTTTACTCAGATTTTAATGTTTGTGAATGCAAGTATTCGAAATATGTCAAATTCTTTTGTTGTTTACTCAAAATTCAGTATTTGTGATTCAGATTAAGTCTTCAAAAATCATGGCCGTGTTGAAAATTGGGCTCGACCATGGTAGAGACGTGTTGAAAACTGAGCTCGACCATGGTAGGGACGTGTTGAAAACTGGGCTCGACCATGGTAGGGACGTGTTGAAAACTGGGCTCGTCCATGGTAGGGACGTGTTGAAGACTGGGCTCGACCATGGTAGAGCCGTGTTGGAAACAAGGCCGTAGTTTTACACACGTAAACTTGACGACAAAATTTGTTTCTCTAAATTGTAATTCGTTTATATGAATCGTAATAGGGTAAACTGAATTCATGAGCATGATTCGTGAAAGTATGATGTGCTAGTTGAAAAATGCATCTGAATTATTGGATGTGTATCTGAACATTTTCCCATGTGAATAATACATCCGAATCTTTTGATTTGTTTTGAAATTCAATACATCTGAAAATGATGAAATCTTTTTAAACATTTGACGACAAATGTTATTTCTCTAAATTGGAATTTGTTTCTCTGAATCGTAATTCTTTTATCTGAATCGTAATAGGGTAAATTCAATTCATGAGCATGTGTGATGTAATAGTTCAACAATACATTTGAATTATTAAAATGTGTATTCATCCATCAAAATTTTCTCTATCTGATTCATTGTAATAGGTAAATGTGTATCTATCCATTAAAAGTTTCTTTAATCGTGTTGTAAACTGGGTGTTGCAAACTGGGCTCGACCGTGTTAGAATCGTGTTGTAAACTGGGTGTGGCAAACCGGGCTGGACCATGTTAGAGTCGTGTTGCAAACTGAGCTCTAGTTTTGAAGAGGTCAATTTCAAGCATTTGTGAGACGGAATTCGTGTATCTGAATAGTAGTATATGTTAAATTGAATGATATAGGTAAGCATGATGTAATAGTTGAACAACACATCTGAATTATTGAAGAGTATATCTGAACTTTTTTTCACTTCAATACTTTTATATGAAAGTTTGATTTCACTGTAAGAAAATTTGATAACTTAGCTTTTAACTTTTATTAAGTATTCCAACAAGAAGATTTTATTCCAATAAGAAGATTTTGATTCCAACAACAAGATTTTGATTTACATAACATTTACCTCGGCCAAGTATTTACATGTATAGTTTGATTGTTCACATATCTTAGTCAAGGGTAGTACTTGGTGTAATTGAGAAGGTTAATTGGTCATTATTTTAGTAAAGGGTACTCGGATAAATTAAGAAGGTTAATTGGTTGAAAAGGTTAATTGATCATTATCGTAGTCATGTATGGCTAGTAGGTTTAGTTGAGAAGCTTAATTGATCATCCTAGCCACGTACTGTTTGATCATTATATCGAACTCGGGATGACTCGGCTTAGTTGATATAAGGTTAACTGATCACATTATCCTACCAAGAGGTGCTCGACTTAATTGAGGAACGTTAATTGATCATTATATCGAACTCGAAATTACTCGACTTAGTTGATATAAGGTTAATTAATCACATTATCCTAACTAGAGATGCTCGGCTTAATTGAGAAACGTTAATTGATCATTATATCGAACTCGGGATTACTCGACTTAGTTGATATAAGGTTAATTGATCACATTATCCTAGCTAGAGGTGCTCGACTTAATTGAGGAACGTTAATTGATCATTATATCGAACTCGTGATTACTCGACTTAGTTGATATAAGGTTAATTGATCACATTATCCTATTTAGAGGTGCTCGACTTAATTGAGGAACGTTAATTGATCATTATATCGAACTCGGGATTACTCGGCTTAGTTGATAAGGTTAATTGATCACATTATCCTACCTAGAGGTGCTCGGCTTAATTGAGGAACGTTAATTGATCATTATATCGAACTCGGGATTACTCGACTTAGTTGATATAAGGTTAATTGATCACATTATCCTACCTAGAGGTGCTCGAGTTAATTGAGAAACGTTAATTGATCATTATATCGAAATCGGGATTACTCAGCTTAATTGATTAAGGTTAATTGATCACATTATCCTACCTAGAGGTGCTCGACTTAATTGAGTAACGTTAATTGATCATTATATCGAAATCGGGATTACTCGGCTTAGTTGATATAAGGTTACTTGATCACATTATCCTACCTAGAGGTGCTCGACTTAATTGAGTAATGTTAATTGATCATTATATTGAACTCGGGATTACTCGGCTTACTTGATATAAGGTTAATTGATCACATTATCCTACCTAGAGGTGCTCGACTTAATTGAGGAACGTTAATTGATCATTATATCGACATCGGGATTGCTCGGCTTAGTTGATATAAGGTTAATTGATCACATTATCCTACATAGGGGTGCTCGGCTTAATTGAGGAACGTGAATTGATCATTATATCGAACTCGGAATTACTCGGCTTAGTTGATATAAGGTTAATTGATCACATTATCTTACCTAGGACTTAGTTGATATAAGTTTGATTTCACGGTAAGAAAGTTTGATTACTTAACTTTTAACGTTTATTAAGTATTCGAACAAGAGTATTTTGATTCTAATAAGTAGATTTTGATTCTACCAACAAGAATTTGATTCATATAACATTTGACCGTGAGACAAAAACATTTATCTCGGCTAAGTATTCTCACGATAAGAAAGTTTGATAACTTAACTTTTAACGTTTATTATTCGAACAAGAATAGTATGGTTCCAATAAGAAGATTTTGATTCCAGCAACAAGAATTTGATTCACATAATTGTTCACATATCTTAGTGAAGGGTAGTACTCGGCTTAGTTGATAAGATTAATTGATCATTATCGTAATGAGAGTTACTACTAGTTGTTATAAGGTTAATTGATCACATTATAGTAATTGAGAAGGTTAATTGATCATTTTCTTAGTCAAGGGTACTCGGGTTGATTGAGAAAGTTAATTGTTTTATTTTGTTAGTCAAGGGTACTCGGGTTAATTGAGAAAGTTAATTGTTTTATTTTCTTAGTCAAGGGTACTCGGGTTAAGTACTCGTCTTAGTCCATATAAGGTTAATTGATGACATTATCCTAGGTAGAGGTACTCGGCTTAATTGGGAAACATGAATTGGTCATTATATCGTACTCAAGAGTACTCGGCTCAGTCCATATATATAAGGTTAATTGATCATTTTATCCTATGTAGAGGTACTCGGATTGATTGAGAAACGTGAATTGATAATTATATCGTACTCAGGAGTACTCGTCTTAGTCCATATAAGGATAATTGATGACATTATCCTAGGTAGAGGTACTCGGCTTAATTGAGAAACGTGAATTGATCATTATATCGTACTCAGGAGTACTCGGCTTAGTCCATACATATAAGGTTAATTGATCATTTTATCCTATGTAGAGGTACTCAGATTAATTGAGAAACGTGAATTGATAATTATATCGTACTCGGGAGTACACGTCTTAGTCCATATAACGTTAATTGATCATTCTTATCGTACTCCTTTTGATTATTGCAAATGACTATGGTTCAAATACATATATGTGTAATACATAGTAAATTACGCGTGTGAATAACTATAAGTATTTGGGAATCGTTATTACATCGCTATTCACCCTACAAATCTCCACCGTAACTGGGAACATTCAACTATATCAACACATTGTGATTCATATCAATTAATTGTGATTCGGACAATTCATATCAAAAAATTGTGACTCAGAGAACCAAATTGTGATTCAGACAAACGAATTTCGATTCATATCAACAAATCGTGATTCAGAGTAACGAATTTCGATTCATATCGACGCATTCCCATTCAAAAATTAACCATCCAAAACACTGGCCCAGTACGCAACACGGCTCCACCATGGTCGAGCCTAGTTCGCAACACGGCTCCACCATGGTGAGGCCCAGTTCGCAACACGGCTCCACCATGGTAGAGTCCCGTTCTCAACACGTCTTGACCATGGTCGAGCCCAGTTTTCAACACGGCTACCATGGTCGAGCCCACATTCCACATGAAATTTGTTCAATCTAATCATTCACAGATTCAACAAACCATATATACATACTACATATCGAATTTGTTCAATCTAATCTAACAAATTCATATTACAAAATTTCAAAAATGATACCAATACTAATTGATATGAATCGAAATTTAGCTAATGATTACTACAATTTACCTGTATATTGGCCATTTTTCTTCAAAGCATGATTGAGGTGGGAGGGAACCAAGATTCGAGTTTACATGATGAATCCATGATGAAGATTCGGGTGGTTGATGATGAAGATTCGGGTGAAGATTATGAAGTTGAATCCATGATGAAATTCGGGTGGTTGATGATAAAGATTCGGGTGAAGATTATGAAGTTGAATCCATGATGAAATTCGGGTGGTTGATGATGATGAAGTTTGATGAAGTTGATGAAGCTCGGGTTGATGATGATGAAGTTGATGAAGCTCGGTTTGATGATGATGAAGTTTGATGAAGATAGGGTTGATGATGATGAAGTTTGATTTAATGAAGTTCAACATTAGTTAATGAAGTTTGATGAATATGAAGTTGAACAACATTGGAATGAGGGAGGGAGTGTGTGTGGTAGGAAGAATTAGAGAATTAATGTCAATAATTAGCATTAATCATAATGATTAGTATTAATTGTTAGGGCGATGAATAGCACGTTCTAGGGCGGCGAATAGCAACTCTTTTTTTTTTTTGTGAAACAAGTATGTTTGATACAAATAGGAAGCCCGGGCGCGGCACGGGCACGCAAACTAGTTGACAATAAGGCCCTGTTTGATAGGACTGCATCTTTCTGAACTGAACTGATCTGATCTGATTTGAATGATTCTGATCTGATCCGATCTGAATGATTATGATCTGATCTGATCTGAATTAGTTGAAAATTTGATTGAATTTCAACGAATTAGTATCAATTATGGACCAAATACATAGATAGTTATTTGAATATTTCTGAACTGAACTGATCTAATCTGAATGATTCTGATCTAATCTGAATTCATCTGAGAATAAGTCCTATCAAACCGGGCGTAAGGACCAGTGACGACTGCTCTCCATTTTCTTGCCATCAACATAATATAACAAAAAAAGGGGGAAAAAGTTACCAAAAGTTGAACCTTTGTGGTGATTGAATCCATCAATGGCGGCTGCACCTTCAACGAGTTTAAATTGCTCACTGAAAACTGGGGTGAACCAAGTTTGCAAAAAGTTGCAGCCTTTTTCATCGCATTGGCTGGGGTTTAATCCTTTGAAGTTTAATGGTCGACTGGCTGTATCTGCTACCACTTCTGATGCAAAGGGCAGTGACAGTCATTTGCCACTTACCGCCCCGTCATCTTCACCCTCTTTACCAAAGTATGTCCATTTTTTTTGTATGATTTTTGGAGTCATAAATTAGTCTTCCGAAATGGTTTTTTTTTTTCCTTACATTTGTCTATCTTGATAATTTTTGTTGTTATATTATAGTGATAGAAATTGGTTCGTTTTGTTGTCATAGAGAACATTTTGTATGAACAATTTGTAATGTTGCCCTGATAATTGAAAATTAATTTAGCTTCGTTGAAGAGACCAAGAGTTTCCCAAGAAACCACAGGACTCCTACTCTTATTGACACCCTCTTAAATTGACACAATCTTCTTGCACATTGACACAATATTCTTCGACATTGTCTTGGGCAAATTGAATACTCTGGCCCAATAAGCATGTAGATTAATCAGAGTTGATTGAACAAGTTTCAATCAACATGCATAGCAGAGTATTTTAGCATCTATAGGTCTGATTCTTTTGACTATCCTCTAAGCATGTTGCAGTCCATGATTGAGATTCTGCAAGCTGTTATAGGAACCCCCAGGCATCAAAATGGCAAATGGCAGAGAGCCCTGCCTAAACCCTGACGATTGAAGAATTTCATGACCAAATGTTTTTCTTACACCAGCAAAATACAGTTCTGCTTTGGTTGTGTTAAAAGAAAGACTTGAAGCCCTCGAGAAACCCCATAATAAAAGCAATGCATATATCTCCTCCCCTTTGCAAACTAACAAGTAATGAGGAAATTAAAGGTGAGTATTATAGATTGGTTGGCTTTGTGATAGAAATGAAGGGGAGTTAGATGGGCTCCTGGAGAACAATTTGTATGAAAATTTTGTAGTGTTGTTCTGATAATTGAGAAGTTAGCTGGTTTCGGATTTGGCATATTACTTGATATGGCCATTTTGCTTTGTACTTGAAGGTTGTCCTGTTTGTCCCTGAGAAAAAAATAATCTGAGAGCTTCCGACACAATGGAAGAGTTAGTGAAACTGAAAGTTGAGTGTGGATTTTATCTTCAGTGGTTGACTGCTTGTTTGGTACTTTGGTTGAGCCCGAATAACTCCGCAGGATTTGGGATATAGCTTGATACAACTACTTTTTTTTTTGTGCGCGAGGGTTGTCCTATCTGCCCTTGAGAAAAAGGTGTGAGAATTAATGGCACCCATGGAAGAGTGAGTGAAACTTAAAGTTGAGTGTAGGCTTTAGTGGTTGACTGGTTGAACCCGGAAGTGGAAACTCCACTGGAAGTAGTAGCTGGATGCGATAGAAGTTGTTTGGTAGTATGTAGGAGGTAGAAGTTCCATGTACCTGGGTTCCCATGGGTAAGTAGTAAGCCTTTCCCTATTATGTGGCCTGTTGAACTTTGCATGAAGTTTTTGGTCCTGTGTGTGATTCATTTTCGAAGTGCCACTCATAGGTTCTTGGCGATTAATTGTTGACCTCTGTGATCATTACGGAAATAAATACTTGACTTCGGATTTCATTTTAGAAGTTAGAGTCTGATTAATCTGATTGTCATGACTTCTTTCCCTTTATTTTATGTGGTGTGGATGTCACTATTTACCCCCCCCCTCTTTTTTTCTGTTAAGTTGGTTTTAGAGACACATCAGGCCACTAGTTTATGTTGTACATAGCTCTGCTTCTGCCTATGTTGTTTGGTACTTTGGCTGAACCCGTAAAGTAAACTCTGTCAGAAGTAATAGCTTGATGCAATAGAAATGTTCGGTTAAAGTTCCACCTATCTAAGTTTCCATGGGTGAGTTGTAAGCCAATATCCCCTATATATGTGGCAGCTGGAACTTCGCATGAAGTTGTAGGTCATATGTGCTCGTTGTGTTCATTAAGGACTAGGGAGATAAATTCTTGACTGGGGATTTTGTTTCAGAGGTTAGGGTCTGATTATCCTGAATATTAGTTTTCCAGACACGTGATCAAGCCATTATCTTGTCCACTAGTTAATGTTGGGCATTACTATGCTTCTGCCTGCGGCAAAGTTTGCTATTCACCTTTTATCTTGTAGACGTTTCGCAGTTTTCTTGGGAGTCCTCTTAATTGTTCTGACATACTTTAGAGAAATGATACTGATGCAGTGGGTACCCATTCGTTAGATCTGGTTGATGGTGCTAAGGATCATTGAGTTTCGGCTTTAATTTGTACGGTGAAACAGAGATGGTCAATGGTAGTCCTGCTTTTTTTAATTCTTTTTGTGTTTTTTTTGGGGTTCATTACAAAGGGACATTACTTGCTATTTGATTTCTTACAAGGTAGGAAGTGGGGAACATTTTAGATTATGGGTGGATGCATGTAAAAGTTATACTCGTATGTGCTTCTCGTTTTTTCCTCCTTGGTCTGAATATATGGCCCTTTTACGTTACATAATGCCTCTCGGGCTGTAACTTTTACCATTGTTTGGGGTGAGGGGTCGTTTATCGTTTTGCATGCTTTTAACAATGTTAAGCTTTGTGCCTTTTTGTGTCAAACATCTCTCCATTATTTGGAAAACGCCACGTATATGAGCTTCATAATCAAGTTTCTGCTTTGAAGATGTGTCCCTGTACTCGTATCATCGTTTTAGTGCAATGTCTTTGTGTCTCACAAATTAAGCCAATGGAGTCCAACACTTTTGATATGTACCCGTTTCCGACATCCGTACTCGAGTTAGTGTAACATAGGACATGCATGCATACATTCCTACATTGTGAACTTCTTTCAAGGTTATTTGGGTTTTGTTGAGACTCGAGAGCATTTGGTATGTCGAAGTTATTTGGGTTTTGTTGAGACTCGAGAGCATTTGGTATGTCAAGGACATGCATGCATACACTCCTACATTGTGAACTTTCAGAGCATTAAATATCGAGGTTTTGGGTAATACCAAAGGAAGGAAGTTGTCATGGAGCTGCACGATGACTGTTTGGTGATTTGGTTGGAGGAAAATTATGTCATTTTCTCCCGGATGGAGGAACTCTTTTGATTATCCACGGGGAAAAGGTTGTTGGTTCTAGATTCTTTGTGGGCTGAAGTTCAGATGCTTTTAAGGGTAGTCCAAAATTTCTTTTTCCCCTAGCGGAGCTGGCTTCTTTTTCATCATTTGCGTTTGAAGACTGCTTGTGTCTATTTCTTTGCTTTTGTAATATTTAATTTCGTGATTGAAAAACGAAGTCCAGTTCTCTTTCGTTTTTTTTCTTTTTTTTTTTCCATGAGATCTTTTTGTCCTTTTACTGCAGTTTGATCTCTTTGTATGGTAGACTAAGATGATTTGAGATTTGAGCCTTTTTCCTATGTTTCCGCTCTATTATGATGTTATCTACTGACTACGTCCAACTTCCAAGGCCTTTGTGTTTGTTCATTGAAAAACTACGTCGTCAGTTTGGCTTGTACAGGAATTATGCACATGCAAATGGTCTTGCCTTCGATAAAAGTGCCCTATTTCTTATCTAACTGCTGTTTTACGTTACCTAGGGCGAGGCGCCACACTATATCAGTATTTGTGGGGGATGAAAGTGGAATGATCAATCGAATTGCAGGGGTATTTGCTAGAAGGGGATATAACATTGAATCCCTTGCTGTTGGATTGAGCAAGGACAAAGCTCTCTTTACTATTGTTGTATGTGGAACTGATAATGTGCTGCGCCAAGTGATGGAACAGCTTCAGAAGCTTGTGAATGTTATGAAGGTCGTTTTTTGATTTTGGATATTCAGTTAGCCTTCATCCAGTCTTCATCTCATATTTTAGAATCTTTCTAAAACCAAACAAACATCTTTTACTTGTAGGTGGAAGATTTATCTAAGGAGCCTCAGGTAGAACGTGAATTGATGCTTGTGAAAGTTAGGGCTGATGAAATTAACAGAGCCGAGGTATCTGTTGTTAAATATTCCAAGATCAATGTTTGTGGAGCATTGAGTTCTAGTTGATCTTATGCAATGACTAGTTTTATTATCTGGTTAATTTCAAATCTTTCTGCTTATTATCGAGCTGTTAATTTTTGCCGACTACCTTATCTTAATCTGTTCTGTTCAATCCTTTTTGTTGGCGCTGCAGATTATGTGGTTGGTGGACATCTTTCGTGCCAAAATTGTGGATATATCAGAGGAATTTCTGACTATGGAGGTGATGGCCAGATACATTAAGCAAACAGCATTAAAGTTGTACACCTTAAATTGTTAGACATGAGCTGATGTCTTGAATTGTCTAATGTGCATTTCCTTCTTTTTATCTTCTATCTATTCCTTGATGCAAATTTCTGATAGCGTAATTTGATTCAGTACTTGGCAAAGACTGCCTGCGAAAGCAAAATGTTTTATTTTAACCATTATATCATTTTGCTATGTGATATTCATTGTCTAGGTTTAGGTGATTTAGAAATGGCCATGTGAAGTTACTTTTGAAAACGGGGCATGTAGCTTTTCTAATTGTACACCCGACCGCCCCCTATCCACCACAGGCAGGAATCTTTGTGGCCTGGTGTAATGTTGTTACAGGTGTAATTTGTCGTTGAACTAGTAACTGATGAGCCAAAGGACATGACCTGCCTGTTTAAGCCCGTAAGGGAACACAAAGATACAATGAACTCTAACAATTAGGCTCTAAACTGCTGCTACCGTTGAGGGCTTAGAGAAAAATATGATACTTAAATATCCCTGACGACCCTAGAGATTATGGTAGTTGACAACTGAGATTTGAATCCAAATTCGTGATTGATAAGTAGGAGTCTATCCATGGTTTGCATGTGATTCATTTATGCATGAAAAAGAAAGCCAAGAACCCTGTATATGGAGCTCAAAGATGATATCCTGGTAAGGATCTTGCCGATTAAAAACCAAGATGCCTTTCTCCCATAGTGGGGTTTACGACTGGAAGTATGAGGAACTGCAAACTCAGTGTTTTATATGGTCATCAGAATGGATGACCATCTTTACACCACATGCGTATTTCAATTAAATACCATGTGCCTTATTACCTTTAAGTCTCTTCTTTTCTTACACGGGCTTTTGGCAATTTCGTTGACCTTCAAGTTGCACAAACAGGTGACGGGAGATCCTGGAAAGATGGTTGCTGTGCAGAGAAACCTTGCCAAATTTGGAATCAAAGAAATTGCTCGTACTGGAAAGGTTAGGTTCTAATTCTTTCAGTGTTTCGTCGTATAAAAGAGCTCCTAACTTCAATTCTGCAGCTGTTGTCACTTTTTCTTCTAGGTTTGTAGTGGGATCGAAATTTGACTCTTCATGTTTATTGCTATAGATTGCGTTAAGAAGGGAAAAGTTAGGTGAGTCTGCGCCTTTTTGGCGTTTTTCTGCAGCCTCTTATCCTGATCTTGGAGAACCTTTGCCTTTGGATGGTCTTTCTGGGATTTCAGATCAAGCACGTGATGTTAGTTCATCAGATTTCTCCACGGAGGTACATTTTATAAATGCTTCACAGTTCACCCACACACATATTGCTATTCTGAAGTCGACACTTGTTCAGCTTAAGAGTATGGCTGTTTAAATTGGTACTTGTATCTTGTATTTTCTTCTGAAACCTTATTGTAAGAATGCATAGCTCTCCTATTTCTTGTCATATTTATCTTTGTAGATTGTTTCTTACTAACATCTTGCTGTTGTGGATCATACCTTTTCTTATCAGGGGGATGTATATCCTGTTGAACCCTTTGATGGCCACCCTGTTTCTCAAGTCCTTGATGCTCACTGGGGTGTCTTGAATGATGAAAATGTAAGTCACTATTCTTGTTCATAAGCTGATGGTCTTTGCATATTTTCATCATTGATCAGCTATTTTTATGGATTGCAAGTTAAAAAGAACTTGCTCTCAATATACATTTGATCTCCAGCGGCAGGTGTCTCCGTAAATAAATGGTGTTTGATCTCTTTTTCCCCTGTAACTTACTAAACGATGCCTGTCTACAGTACAAATAACCGATCATTTAGCTGATGGTGGAACTTTATGTCGCACGAAGCTACCACATTAGCCTCCATAATTTAGGAAAATTTGAGAAGTCTGTAGCTACTAAAAAGATGATAAGGTCCTTTATCTTGTGAGGTTGGAGGCTTAGGGCAATAACAATGGAAGAACTCTAGTTTGAGTTCTTCTACTTTACCTCATCATTTTACAATCTCAGGTTGTAATAACTTCTTTCCTCTATGGAAGAACTGTCAATTTTAGTTTTTAAATGGGGGCCACCACAAATTGATCTGATAAATAGTTTCCCCCCAAAAATATTGATGAATAATAAAAAAAATATGTGAAATTATAGCCGTTGATTTCCCCTTTGATGATTTCATCTCGTACATTGGATGTTGTTGAAATTTTAAAAAATAAAAGGAAAAAGGAGGTGGGGCCTTTATTTCTGCATATTCCCTGTCAATTTATTCCGTGGGCTTTGCTTTTTATGTTATTTGTAATGCACGCTCTCACATCTCTCCACACGCCATTTTTCCTCTTTTACTTTTTGGACTTCAAATTGGGACGAACTCGGTTCCTTTAAGAACGAACTCTGGCCTTGTTGCAGTGGACGAATGCATGTTTTCCTAGTTCTTATTGAAGAACTCATGGCAAAGAACTACCATTGCACTTGCTCTTAGAGCTACAGAAAACAAGATACTGAAGTGGTGTATGCTAATTTTGTTTCTTAGCTCTTAAATATACACAGATAATTTATCAATGTTCTTGTGGTTTTGTAGTAAATTGTTAAGGAATGTGCTGCAGTTACCTTACCATAAGAATAGCCAAGCAGACACATAGCCGTTAAAAAGGTGTTTAAGAGTAGATTATATCATGGCCCTTGGACCATAGTAAGCTTGGCACTGTATTTTCACATCAGTGGGGCTTGGATCGTGATAATAGAATTTTCTACTTTGGATCACAGTCTCCAACCCCTGTATTATGTGGAGAAATGATGCTCATAATGGTTTAAGGACCATGGTATAAAGCATTTTTGTTCATGATGACACAGTTCCGCAATCTTCACATAGTTGTAGGATGCCTATTTGTATGTTATCGAAGTTCTTGGCATCAGAAGCTTACGAGGGAACTAACGTGTTCTCTCTAAAACAGAGTAAATTGATGTGAATGGGAAGGCCTGATGGTTTCGAGGTTATAAATCATATTTTACAATTACAGACCATTTTAATCTCTTTGGAATGTGAATCAAAGCTGTTAGCACTTGTAGTCTAATGTTGCTAGTTTAATGTGAGTGCTGGACTTTGAACTGTCGCACTCGAACTCCTATGGTTCAGTGAGCTCATTTGGTATGTAAGGTGGTTCATTTGGCTATTTGGTGGTGTGTGTGGATAGAAGGGAATCACAGTATGATTGGTGATATTGCTTGTACGCCTCAAGAGTTCAGGTTCTGCCTTTTGAAATTGTTGTTTAACTGGAGTGAGCGCTCTTCTCTCATCGGCACTGGACTTTTCTTCTGTTTGTAGATATGATCTCTCATGATGGCTTGAGAGCTTAACCTTTTAACTCTCCTTTTGTATACGAGCGTCATATCCTTGGTGTCTTTTTGTACTTGGGAATCACCCCCTTGGTATCCTTTAATAGACATCCTATATTAATGATAATACGCCGAGTTCATAATGACTTTATCTTAGTAAATTTACATGAATTTCTCATTCTGGATGGGTGGGATGAAGCTCCATAATCAAGTGTATTTATTTGTCGTTTGTTCTCGGTGCTAGTTATTTCTGGCTTCCTTCTTTCAGTGGGGGTTTGAGCTGATAATGAGTAGGAATGGCAGGCTCGGCCCTACCCTGTGGATATCCATCCACCCTATATTGGATTGGATATGCAGCTCTTTGTTATTTTTCCTTCTCTGTCCATGTGGATGACCATGCTAATGCATCACTATCAGTGAGCCCTGAGCAGCACTTAATACTGAATCTGGTCTACGAAAATCCTGTTATTCCTAAATGGAAAACTAATATTCAGCTGGTTGTGTGTAGACAAGCGGGATAAAGTCACACACTTTGTCGATGCTCGTGAATGATAAGCCTGGAGTTCTCAATGTTGTTACAGGTGTTTTTGCTCGCAGAGGATATAATATTCAGGTCTGCTTATTCAATCCTTGTGTGAATTATTTGTATTTTGTATCAATGTTGAAGCTTACAGTAGATTCGGTTGCCGATACTGCTTGGCTCCAGAGTTTAGCTGTCGGTCATGCTGAAGGTGAGGGTCTATCTCGCATTACCACCGTAGTTCCTGGCACAGACGAATCAATTAGCAAGTTGGTGCAGCAGCTTTACAAGTTGATTGACATCCATGAGGTGAGGATTCCTAATCGCTGGGCTTACGTGTGCTGGTGCATGAGTTGTCCGACTTGTCCCAACTGGCCATATCCATATGAGCACATGTACATGATTACTACTTTTCTAATAACATTATTACCTCAAAAATTGTATGCTCGATTATCAATCTACTTTAGATTGAGTAGTAGTTACATTCAATCTTTCCTGAATTTAACTCTAATTTATAGTGCACAATGACTAGTTTCCCCTTACAAAACTGAGGGTCGTCAGAAGTCTGTGTGTGTAGGATCAGGTGAAACCTTACTCACAGCCAATTATTGGAGACAGGGGAAGAGATGTGTTATGATTCTAATTATTCATAGGAAAAGGGCTAATCAGTTATGTTGTTCAGATAGGGAAAGAGTTGTTAAGTTAGTCAATTACAAGAAATGTCAGCTTCTCTATCCAGAGGCTCGCGATCAAAGGTTAAGGGGAGTGACTGTCTCAGAATCTCCAATCATTTTCTTTGGCTAAAGGCTGGGTAAAATAGAAACTAAGACGATAAACTAGAAGTTCAACTCAGTGGTTGAGTTTGTTACTGATTTATTCTGAACTCTGAAGCCATTGGTTACCTATGACTTTGTATGAGTATGACTGGTATCATTTATTTTTATTTCTTTCCCCCTAATGCAGGTTAGAGATATTACCTACCTTCCATTTTCTGAGAGAGAATTGATGTTAATTAAGGTCGCTGTCAACACTACTGCTCGGCGTGATGTCTTGGACATTGCTAGCATTTTTAGAGCCAAAGCAGTGGACATTTCTGATCATACCATAACACTTGAGGTAATACTGATGATAAAATAAATGCGTGTGAGTTTTTACTTTCCTATTTTCTGCTGATGATGTATGGCATTCTGAGTGCTGTAGCTCTCTGTTCTTCTGTTTGTTAGATGCTTTGGTTTTGGTGTAATTTTCTGATTTGTGACCCTGTCTGGGTGTTTTTATCTGCCTGTTAGTAGCATCGTCTGTATTTAGTTTTTCTTATATGTTGGTTGATATGACTCATGTGTGCGTTTTTTTTTTTTTTTGCTGTTTCACTTATCTTGGGGGGTTTTTTGTTTGTCATTCTATACTCCTCGAACTCAACCGTCAAATAGTTGTATGTAGGCGGTTATGCACTTTATGCTCCATAACCATTACTCCCTCCTACCCAAAGAGATTTTCCTCTTTGGGTAGGGCACAACAACCAACAAAAGCAATAAACAATCCCTAATAACATTAGTAAGTAAATAATTAACAAGGTAATCCAATAAGCTTAACCTAATCCAAGCCTCCCCTCACCAAAGTTCTAACTCGTATCCACCAGCAAAACCGCCGGCGACCCACCACCTACACCCCTACCGGCGACCCATCTCCGCCCCTATCAGCATAATTACCCCATCGTCACTAATCTCTCTCCTCTGTCTTCAATTTCACTTCCCTGATATCTCTCTTCGCCTCTTTACTCACTAGCCCCTCGCCGGCTCGCCTCCGATGTGGTATCAATGTCGTGAATCGGTGATGGTGTTGGTGGTCGAAGGTGTTGGTCGCCACCTGGTGGGTAAGTGTGATGATCGGTGGTGTAGAAACGAAGAGATCACCGTGGTCGCCTCCTTTCGACCCTCAACCCATGAGGCGTCTCTACTCACCGGCGCCTGCCTCGGATTTGGCGATTTCAGTCGTCAACGTTGATATGATGGGTGATGGTCATTTGGCGATTTGGCGAGTTCGAAATCATGCGGAAGGGGATCGGATTTGGCGAGTTCGAAATCATGCGGAAGGGGATCGGATTTGGCGATTTGGCGAGTTCGAAATCATGCGGAATGGGATCGGATTTGGCGATTTGGCGAGTTCAGACTCACGAGGAAGGGGATCGGATTTGGGGATTTGGCGAGTTCAGACTCATGAGGAGAGGGGATCGGGTTGTCGCCGGAGCTAGAATGGGGGAGGTGGTTGAGAGGAGAGAGATTGTGGGTTGTGGAGGTTAGCAGTGTGTTTTATAATTAGGGAGTAATTAAGGCTCTAAACAGAAAATTAGTAAGGGTAGTTTAGTCAGAAAAATTTGCCAAATGGGGTAAGTTTAGAAAGAGGAAAATTATAGTGAATCGTCCCAAAAAGGAATACAGGAAAATATCTTTGGGTAGGAGGGAGTATGTTCTTATAATTTTCATTTTTTTGTGTGTGACAAGGTTATGATTTTGATTTCTTGATCTTCAGTCTGTGGTTATTTCCTAGTGTGGTTCTAATTGAGGGGAGTCTTGACATTTTGTAGCTCACTGGCGTTATAAGCAAGATGGTTGCACTCCAACGATTGCTGGAACCCTATGGTATCTGTGAGGTAGGATTTCGGCACCTTAGTGGTTGCATTGCTCCAACAATTGGTGCTTAATATTAAAATCGAATTAATTCCATATTACTTCAGGTTGCACGAACTGGACGTATAGCATTGATCCGTGAGTCTGGTGTGGACTCCAAATATCTTCGTGGATATTCTTTTCCTTTGTGAGGATATCTCTTAAGCTACTTCGTCGAAGCCTGGGAAAAGAGCATACAGTCTTGAAAGTTATAGGACTGCTATACATTTTCTTGTAAGTTTGTTCAGTTCTCTCGAACAATTTTGTAGGCCAAGAAGAGTGTTTGATTTGCTGATAGTGCGTAATGTTTTTTGATCTTCTGTTGGATCTGAAATGGTTCTGGATCTTGACCGACATCGATTTTACTATGTTATACAAGTGTACAGGCTCAGGGTCATTCTGCACAACTTTCATAATTAGAGAAAATATGTATACTGTTGTCTTCGATACCCAAAGGCGTGAATTGCTGCCCCCTTCTCTAAAGCAGGGTATTGGGAAAAATTAGTGCTCGGATATCTACAACTTTGCCTTTTTATGGTGTCTTGACCCATCCCGACTAGTTGATCCATTCAAAAAAGTGAATTTTTTTGTTAACGCGATCATGACCAAAAAAAAAGATGAATTACAACTCCGAGTTCAGCACCATGCTCATACTAAGCGGGGCTATGCTAGCTCATCACAGGGCTCGTTTGTGTTCTCGTTTGAATGAGGAAATTATTATTGTACACAATTCTCTGAGATATTTTTTGTCGATCTAATATGATCTTCCAGTCCCAATAAAGATCTCTCACAATTGCAATATAGAACAGGGCTCTTTTATCTTGAATGGCATAGAAAAAAAAGACGAAATGAGAGAGACTGACCAGGTGGGAATCACAGCAGCCCATCTGTAACTCACTGACGCGGCCGAGATAGTTAGCTACTCCGGTGTTGAGATTGAAATACAGGAGAGTGGAGATCATCACAGTAACGCAAATTTGACATACCAATAAATGGGCATAGTCGAGAACTTAATCGTTTCTCAGTTGCTTGAAAACATGCAGGGAGCACTGGAGCAGTAGTACAGACACTTGAGACAGTTATGTAAGATACCAGTCTCAGATAAATTATCGAACATCAACAATACATATGAAAAGGTGTCCGACATGAGTTGATAAATCGTCTTTTATAATCTACATCCAGATTCTCTGGCAGACGCACCAAAAATCTCTAAAGGCATATCACCATTTGCTCTCTAGCTACCTATATCAGCACTGAAAAAATTGAGACAATGAGATGGACACAGACTAAAAACTGATGCAAACACTAAAAAATTGAGGATGGACAATGAGATGGCTTTGATAAGCATATGGAATGGGACACCAAATCCAGATTAGAACATTCGATACACAGCCCCCAAAGAAAAAAAAAATCAGACCTTTCAATAGAAAAAGAACAGCCTTGGGTCATGGGATAATAATGCTATAATTCTGCAATTTCGCACAAAAGAATCTACAGATGGCTTGCTGCATCAGAGAAGATTTGAAGTTGCGAAACATTGCATTACCTTACTGCAGGCAACTAGAATTCAACACATAGATGTATAGATTGGCAAAAGTACAATCTAGTATACAAAATGATAGCCTCAACAAGTACAAGCTTTTCTCAAACTTTAAGGGCAGCTTTGTGAACCATGGTCTCCTTGTGTATTTGATGGCAGCTCTTCTCGACAAGATCAAGGAGCTTCTCCAGGTTCATTGACCAAGAATTGAGGATGTCATTGCTGTCCTTCGCAACCTGAAAGCATACGATTCCCATTGGCCTGTCTATCTTTGCTACCAGAGCTTTAGAAACCACCATGTCAGACAGATGCTTCTCTGCGTCCTGCGACATTAATGTTACCAAGTCAGGAAACCAACGAGATTTGAGTTCTAAGGGGAAAAAAAGACAGTATGTACCTTTTTCATCTTTACTGTGTAGTTCTTACACCTAAAAGCTAGTAAGCTCTATACTATTAAAATTTGCACTCGAAACTCGCAGATCATATTTGGTCCCAAAAAAAAAAAAAAATCACACCTAGCCAAGTAAACACAGTAATACCAATTCATCGCCCTTTTACAAGGATACAGCACATCTATAGTTCAGAAAGCATCAATCATTTTGGGGTCATTTGGGCTGAACGAGATTCGTGAACTTCTTGAAAAGGATGTCACTCTTGGGATTATGTTTAGAGGAGGGTTGTATACGGGTTGTATACCAAAGTATCAAACCTCACTAAAGCAACCGTATCTTAAAGAAAATTATTCCAACTTCTTGTGAAGGATGTGACTCTTAAGATTATGCGTAGGGGAGGATATTATATTTAGCGTCACTAGTCACTACTAGGGATGTGCATGGGTCCTGGACCCGACCCAAACCCGCCGGACCAACCCATCTGGGTCGGGTTTGGGTCCTTGTTGTTTTGGACCTAGCGGGTTTGGGTCCTACCCAAACCCATTGTAAAAAAATTGGGTTGGATGTGGGTCCCTTGATTGAGACCCAGACCCGACCCATAGACCCACTTCCTTTGAAAAAACCCTATTCACAAAGTGTGAAGTGTAATTCTACGTAAAAATGATGCAGCAGACAGTAGTAACCTAAAAAAACACAACAATAGTTTTAGTCTATACACTTAAACTCCATTTTTCATCGAAATTTCTCTCCCTCGATCAACAGTCAATCATATCATATTTGTGGTACGTCGTTGTCGTTCCAGACTTCATCTTATTGTTGGCCTATGAGAGCTGTAGTTTAGTTTTAAGTCTTAACTTACGACCTTTTAGCACAAATTCAATTGCACGCATCATTGGATTATCTAAATTACATTTTGTTAGGTTTTTAGTGTGTATTTGATGAATGACGTGCATGAGACCCAGACCCTACCCAAACCCATGGGTTTTGACGGGTCCGGGTTTGGGTCCAAAAATTTGAGACCCAATGGATATGGGTCAAATCTGGGTCTACCTAAAAGGTCATGGGTCTGGGTCCGGGTCCTAGCGGACCCGACCCAGACCCTACCCATGCACATCCCTAGTCGCTACACTTACGGCATCATGTAGTTTAAAAGGGAAAAAATTGTGTTTTCTCAACTCAGAGAACTACTAGTCATCTCAAGCTTTACATAATATTTCACAGAACTGTTTCGTTAAATGTAAAAAAAAAAAAAACATCAGTGAGGATTCTCGCGGATTTTATCTTTATATATGTAAACTGCTTCGAGCAGATGTCACGCCCTCAGGACACTAAACCTATCTATGTCAATAGATACAGACCATCGAGTAGCGGGACAAACAAGTCCTACATTTCTTATTAGGTCGATTAAAGGGAAAACTTTGAGAACATTTGTATTTTCTTAGCTCAGTGAACTATTAGTATCTCAAGCGTCACATATTTCTTCTACAGAACTGCTTAGTTAACACGAAAATAAACATGAATCCTACACCAAGCAGTGGTTACACTTTGCTTATCATCCTTCTCCAGTAAAAAGTATGAGGCGTCACTATAAAAGCAAAGCTGTCTAGCTTCCCCTTGCCCACTTGCCTAACTGCAAGATTCTATCAGGAGTCCCAAAAAATTAGATTGAACATGGTGAAGTCAAAACTCATACTTAGTCTGAAATGAGCGCATATTAAAGAAAACATTCCAGAAGGCGGTTTCATACTTAAATTGGTATCTTAGACATCAAGTAAAGAAGGATATAAGGAATGGGCTCCAAAAACTCAATTAGATGAAAGAGTAGAACATCAAACATACAATCAATTCGGTTTTCAGTGTTTACTTCTACTGTTAGTAAAGTACATCAGCCGAAGCATATCAAACATAGGAAATTAAAATAAAGCAATTTCCAGAAGTTGCAGATGTGGTTTTATTTCAAGTCCCTAGTTTAACGACAACAAAGCTTAAGACCAATATGTGTATACCGGCTCATAATAAATATAACAGGAGAAAGTAATTGCAACTTTTTCTAACTCATAAAAGCAGACAAACCTTCAAACTGAGACATAATAGATCTGAAACTCTCTTCAAGGAGATCCTCGAATAATATTTTGAAACCACGAGTATATTCTGCAAAACAGCAACAAATAAAAAGATGTGATCAATAATTGAATAACTTTTTAGAGGGACAAGTCGCACTAGATCAATAAACAAGTATTGCTTACGTGTTCAATGACCCGTTGCCTTAGATCTTCGGCAGCTTTTTCTCCTAACGAGCCCCCGAGCAAGTTTTTTTCATTATCGAATTCAACCTCGAATTCATTCCAAAGATCTGTCCACAGAATAACCTCCATCGTGACGAGCTGCTTCAACAGTGATCTATGCAGCACATCAAGAGAACCCATTAATCAATTTAAGGCAAGCAAATCTGAAGCAGGTCATAACTGGAACAGAAAGTCTTTAAAGCAAAGTCACATACTTGAACTTTGGAATTTCAGAAAGATTCTTATCCTCCAGAGTAGAGTTAAGAAGACTTGACTGCATTGGATCATGTGGAGCAAGAGCTAGATACCAGCAAATTTTCCTCAAGATCTGCATAAAACTATATATCATACAACTATTGTAGCCCCAGATGAATATGCTTGTATTATAAAGGGGAGCGTCCTATACCGGAATCCACTGCCCAGGATCTTCCTTGACAGATGGTATGTCATAGATCGACTTGTAGCATCGACATATTTCAAGGTAATCATTGTGATGCGTATAGTATCTGAATTAGAAGAAAATCATCAGCTCAGAATACAAACTTTCAGTCAGACATTAAAACAATATATATTTTATAGCACCAAAACAATGAAAGCATAAAAAAAAAAAATGTGTCCACGTGTAAAAAATTTCAAAAGACAAATCCAGTACGCTACTAGAGCAATTATCTAATCACAAAGACAACAGACCGGCTATCAAACATTTTTTCTTCACATACAGAGTAGTTCTCACCTATTTGCTAGGAAGTACAACATCCTTGAAATATCCCAAGTACAGTGGACAAAATCGTCTTTCTTCAGACAGGGGTTATCACAGAAAACACCAAAGAAAGCGTTTTCATCTATGAATAACTAATTTAAACAGTTATACAGACATTGCTATTGGAAGGCTGGTCATTTCTAGTGTACTGGCTAGAAAAAGAGCCATTCTTTTAGGATCATGTACTGACTTGGTCAGCTTATCCTTTGTATACATAGATAACATGATGAACCCATGAAAATCAGTGGCTAACAGCTCATGAACAGACACATACGGACTACTGTCCCTGCCGCCTGCATTAGTTTGATTCTTGAGTAATTGTCTCAATGTGCAGAATTCAACATAACATAGGTCATACTTGTTTCTTTCACTATACCATATAACGAATACACACAAGAAGTAATGGTTAAACGAATGGCATTTTTCACATCTTTCCATAATCAAGATGACTCAAGAGGCTTTCTTTTGACAAGTACCAATCTAAAATGCAACTTCTTCAACAAAAAAAAAACAGTACGTCCATTTCCTCATTAGCATGGCCATCCACCAGAAATTCTTCGACAGATCAGCTCAATATCTCCCTTAACGTCTGATCTCCAACAGTGACAAGTAACCTACCATCTGCTACAATCATTACCAGATGTGACAAAATTTCACTCGTATCATTTCTTGAACATGAAGCTAGACAGATAGGATTGCCCTTCAACTCATTCCTTTCACAGTCGCCATCCATACCATAAGCAGCCAGCAGGCTTTGTTTTCTTCAACTAAGTAACGTTGAACTTACTTTACCACTTCAACTTGTAATAGAACTTCCCGGAACTTTTCTAAATTCACGTTCTTCCTTAAGTCTGCTTAAACATCCTGAACTTCTCTAAAAATAAGCAAAACAAAGCCGAAAAGGCTATGCCCCAAGTCTTTAGTGAACCAGATGGCATGCCCCGCTAAATTATAAAAAAACCACTATGTTCAGACAACCCAATGACGCTACATAGAGATCTATTGAAAACATGTCACATTAACTATTCAAGAGTAGAAAGTGAACTCCAGGATACCTACTGCAACTTTCCGACAAAAGCTACAAGTTGGGAAACGTAAGAACCAGAAAGTAACTCACCGAATCATTAACTCATAATAGATACGCTTCAGCTCTGGCAAAGTTGGAATATCAGCAGGTGCCTCTTCTACTATAGCATCACCTTCCTTGGGTTTTTTCTTTTCTTTTGAAGGATCAATATCAAACACCCTGGGACTGATCTTTCTTGAAAGAATTTGGGCCCGAACATAGTCTAGCCGGTCCAAGCAAAGACGAACCTGAGATACAGAATAATTCCACATTTAAGAACTCAGCTTTTTAAGAAGTACAACAGAGGGGGGGGGGAGGGTGAGAAAATGTTCAAGAAGCAAAACGAACAAAAAAAAAATGCAGTTTAAAAGGCAATATACATACTTGATCAAGAATGAACGCTATTTTCTCTGTTTTTGCCATCGCGCCAAAAGTTTCAACCTGCAGAATGCAAGTACAGAAAATGATAATTACATCGGCAGCTTATAAAGAACATATCCTAAAGATGCAAAAGATCCAGATAACACCAAAGCCTTACTAACCGCAATCTCTTGCATCAACTCAGCAGCCTCTTCAATAAGTCCTTGGGATTCCTTGATCTTAGCAAGACTCTTAATCAACCGTGCCCTTTCTATTTCAACATATATCTGAACAAAAAAAATTAAAAAACAGTATGAAACATATTCCAAACAGAATCCAGACGTAAAAAACTATAAAGCATCGTTCTTCTCCGATATGAACTGAAAAAAAATCTACCTTCCCAGCAGATACACTGTTTAGAGTTTGGATAAGCTCTACACGAGTCTCGATATTAGGCGTTTGTTCTATGTACTGCATCGCCTGCTGCACCATTGCTGTCACAACCTGTGGAGAACAGGGTCTGATTTAGATGGAGGGTAAAGCAAGAGATAATAATATCATAGCATCCTTCTTTAAAAATAACGAATGGGACAACTAATTAAATAATAAAGTTATTCAACAGCCAGTAATTTGAAAAAGAATAAAATTATAAAAAATGCTGCAAAGTTTTATCTGCAACTCTCATTTCACATTTCAGCTCAATATATGTAAATGGAGCTGTTATTATATTAACAACAAATAAAAACATAGTATACGTATAAAACATAAAAATTCATAGTAACAGGTTTGAATTTGACATTGATTGCAGTATCGAACTAGACTATAGGGGAAAAAATTCTCAGCTTCCCCTCATAAGTGGAAGAATTTTTTCGGAGTATGACACATCTATTCAGAACTCAACATAGTTTACGATTGGGCCTTCATTAACACCTGAATCCACTGCAATGTACAAGCAGTAGAGCAATATATTTCGATGCATGGACAAAAATTGTAAACAAAGGTAATGAAATGACATTTATAAACATGTTTGGCATTTCTAAGTGAGCTTCTAGCACAAACTACTGACATAAGCAGATATCCCAAAAGACATCAGCAAAGCAAGAGAGATATCAGTCTCATATTGGTTGAAACACAAAAGAATTGAATGATTTGAAAATACAATCTGCAGTAGGCTGTAAAATACCATATTTCAAATAGGTTACTATCTGTCCCGATAAAGTAATGTAATTTCAAGCAAAAGCAGCTTAACTTGTGATTGCGACAGACGACCGCAATATGAATCATAAGTATATACCTGTTTAAGTTGACCTCGACGCTTTGCCAACAGCTTAATTTGGTCATTCAAGGTATTCCAGGCACGAGCTTCGAAACAAATGCTGAGAATGCTACAAGCAGCCTTTTTGGTTTCAGCTATTTCTCCAGCAAGTCTCATTTGCTTCTCTACATTTAAAAGTGCTTCTATTTGTGCTTCAAGATTTTCCTGACAAACAGCAACCAGAGAGACCGTAAACAAGAAAGCCAAGACCATTAAGATGAGCCACATCCTATTGGATCACATCATATGCATCATTATCAAGGGAATAAGGCCCAAAAGTTAAACAGGAAGATCTACACCAAGAAGGCACTATTAAAAAATTCAAAACAATTTCAAGCAACGGCATATATATTGCAGCATCGAGTCCATTCAAACAATAAGCTTTGATCGAAAATAACGACAATCAGTAGCAAACCCCTAACTGGAGATGCTTTAAAGTGCCACAGAAGACGTTAAAGCTTATACAGTTAGAGCTCATGTAACTTTTACATATTAAAAGCTTACTTCCCAAACACTCCATGAACTTGTGCGATCCAAAATTAAAACAATCCTTGAAAAGTGTTGGAACAAAAAGAATAGCACAGCCCAATGTTACAGCTTTGCATAACATTGTTGTTTCTAAATGATTATTGAATAGAGATACTTTATTGAATGAAAACCGATTTTGCTTCAATTTCTGTAAGTTTGAAGCTTCAGAAATCGATTCCTAACCCTCTAACACTGATCTAACCACCACTCTTAAGCCCTAAAACTCAACTCTGAACAGCCTTCAAATTAAGATGAAGCCATCGAGAATTCAGAGATCGCTCCCCAAACCCCGAACATCGGATAATTACAAGGGCATAGAAAAAATAACCAGCGAAAACATAACGAAGAACCGCAACTCCGCAAAATCATTACTTTCGACCGATGTAACCAGCGTAAACATCACGGATAACCACAACTCAGAAAAATCATAACTTTCCGATCGATGTGACGAGCGAAACATCAGCAATGGCCGCAAATGGCATGAATCTAGATCCCTAACTCAGCAAAATCATAACTTTCCAATTAATGTAATCAAACTTAGTCACAATAATTTCAAATGTAGAAATCAATGAATCGCTTACAATTCACAAAATTCATCAGCGGACTAAAACCCTAGGCTTACCAATCAATTCAATTTCAAACAAAAAAAAACCCTAGATAAAAACCCTAACTATTTAGAAGATGCGAAGAAAATAATGAAATTACAAATGGGAATATGAAAGTAAGATCTAGGGTAACTCACCGCCATGGCTGCTGCTTAGATTGAAAATCTGGAAAAAAAAATTGAAGGATTGAGTTTTCAAATTTAATTGAATTGGGGGAAAAAGGAGGAAAGAGGAGAGAGAATTATACTGACCTAAGTTATGGTGACGACTTGAGGATTGACGACGGCAGTGCTTGAGTTATTATGAAGCTTAATAAAGTGTGAGCAATGTTGTTGTTAATAACAAGAAGGGGTGCGTCTACAAGGCTACCACAACTCGTTATATACTGGTACGAGTATCTTGAGAAATACTCCGTAACTTACTACTCGTATAGTCGTATTCCCCTAAAAAAAAAAAAATCTACTGCTCGTAATCCCCTAAAAACAATAATCTTTACTCGTATGGATGTATCATATGAGAGTATGAGACGCTCTCACAGAGTCATAACAGTTGACCTTTTCGGGGAATAACTGGTGATTCTACAATGGTTATCAAAATTAATTTGACTTACACTTTCGCTAGTGTTGTGACTATGAAACACGGACACCTCTCCTAAGTTGTGTGTCCCTATCCAATACGAGTAATGTTTTGGATATGGACGCCGGAAAAACACTCGGAGGACACATGTCAGACCACTATTGTTAATTTATTCGGTAGTTTTTATACAAGTGAGTGATGTTGCCAACTAACTTGAATTATGTATCCTCATGCAGCTAAGTGACCAAATCACTACATAAAAATGCAGCCAATTACCAGATTGGTATAGTAAACGTCTTACGCAAATGTATCTAAAGAGAGGAACTCCTCCTTCTCTCTAGACTTTTTCTCTCTTTTTCTTCTCTGTTAACAGAAGAAAAATTTTAACCCTCTTCCATGCCTTACTCCTTCCATTCTCTGGGAATTCATTTCCTTTTTCAATGGTTTCTTGAATATTCTACCTCTTAATCATCATTTTTTTTGCTTTCTTAGCTTGGTTTACCCTTTTAGGATTTATTTTCCAATCGGGTATTGGGGCTGTTATTGCTCTTTTCTATGGTTTGGGTGCTTATTGCCCTCAAACGAGATTCTGATGACCCTTTTTCATGCTTGATTTTTTTGCATGTGGTTTTTCCGAAACCTTTTGTCTCCGTACTGATGTTTTGGCATCGATGGCTTATTAGATTTTTCTGATGCATACAGTTTCACACTGCGTGGCATGGGCTCAGCCCTTGATTTACGATCTTGGTTTGTCTATGTATGCATCACGACGTCTTATGTTGTGTGGCATGGGATTAGCCACTTGATTTGCAATTTTCTAATTGCCTTTGCCTTTGCGTGCTTTCAATCTAAGGATTTTTTAATCTTTGGAATTGATTGATTCGTTGCTTATATTTAATTTGTTATTGATATTGATTTCTTTTCTTTGGCCTGTTATGTTGTTTGGATTGGTATTCGCGGCAGCATGGAGTTGTTGATGGTTGTGATGCTTCTTCCAAATTCGGCCTTCGGTTTTACTAAACAGTATATGGTGTTTGATTGTTTCACTTTAGGTAGCTGGAGTGGTGGTGTTGTTGTTTGTTGTCCCTTGTGACAGTTTGGTGGTGTAGTGGTGTCGTTGTTTTCCGCCTTGCATGTGTGGGAAAGAAGGCAGCATGTACAAATATGACTGTTGGTACTCCTTTTTGGATCGGTGCTGACTGCCAAAGATTACAACTTAAAGGAGTTTGTGCATGTCGTTTTCTTCTTGATTACTTGTAGTATAGAGCGAACGGCTGCAGTTTGCATCTTCACAACTCCTATAATCCTCTTTGATCGGTGTTTTTCTCCCTTGTCTGTTATAACATTGTTGCTAGTTCTTGGGCCAGTTTTCTTTTTAGTGTCTTAGGCTACATGGTTTTGGGTTGTGTAGATCCGGTACTTACCCCTAGCCCTTTTTTGGGCACCGCCGGAGTACCTTCTCATCCTTGTAGTCCCGTGACATTAGGGAAGATGTGATTCCACTTTGTACGTTTGATGTTGTTTTTGCAGGCCGTGCTTGCTTTGTTCTTTACCGTGGGAGGTTTGGGTCTTTGTGGATCTCGGGTTTGTGCCCTTAAAAATTCGGGTTTGCGGATCCACCTTTCTTACCCCAAATAACCACTGGTCACTGAACCGACCTCGGCTTTGTTTTTTCCTTTCTCCCTTCCCCCCCCCTCTGTATGACACTTAGGGTTAGCAAGTTCCCCCTGATAGTAGGGGACCCTAGTGTCTTTCTTCTCTTACCTTATTAAAAAAAAAATACCAGATTGGTATAAAAAAAGTTTGAAAAGACATTTTGGTATAAAAAAAATGTAATGAGAGTCAAATAAACTTAACTTTCGGGGGGGAAAAAAGTCTTATTTGACTCTTGTCGTTCATTTATATACCAATATGTCTTTTGAAATAATACCTCATTCGATCCCAAAATCCCAAACTAGTTTGATCGGAATTCTGATACAGCTCGAATTCGACAATTCAAGGCAGAATTTTCGCTGTGATTCTATTCTTCCTTGTGCTCCAATAACTTTCAGTATCTGCTAAGTGTGTGCAGATATGTAGTGACTTTGAAGTTTAGGTTTTTTTGAAGGGGTATGTGGAGATCAGAGGAGATGAAGATCAAAGAAGGAGAACCAAGCCATTGCAAACTTTACCTACTTCAATTTATGGACGTACACAATCCAAAGAAATGTTAAGCTGTTTCTGATTATAGCAGCGGGCAACACAACAGTTTTAGCCAAGAAATTCGAGATGCACCTATCACAGCAAAATGGCTGATAATGTACAATAAAAATGAGAACGTGTATAACTTAGAACAAACGAGTAATGAGCTACAAAAGCCCCTTTAATGAGATTAGTAAATCTTTATCATGAGCAATTTTTCACTTCATAGACTAGTATTTGTTTGCTCCACGAGATGAAAGCTATTCCTACAATTGGTTTAAGACTCGATTTCGTCCCTGCTACTATCGTAGCCTTTGTTCTAGACTAGAATCTCAACTCATTCATCACTTGTATATATGCATGCGCAGCAGGAATAATTGATCATTCACTAGTTGCAGTTTAATTAGGAGTGGTTTAGTGGTTTGGCATTGCTCTGAGTTGCTTGTACTGTCAGAGTAAGTCTCTTAGCTTGCAGTATGCGAATAAGCATCCTGTAGGTCTTTGTATGTAGCATTGGCGGAATGCCAGAATATCTATTATCAAAAGGAGAGCTGCATGTAAATTGTAGCAGACTTCACTGTGAAATAGTGAACATACTATTATCTTTTAGTAATGAGAAGGGTACCAAAATACACCAAGAAATGACCAATTGAAGTTGTCTAGTTAAGAAGGTATTACTGAGTCACTGCTTAAGCATTGTTTTCATGTGTTTTCGCTCAATCCTTCCATGCAAATAAGCTGTGGTAAGTAAGATAGAACAGATGATGGGTAACTTGAGTGTGATGTTACACTGCCTTTGAATTCGATCTCGTGTACCGATTAAACGATAAGCACAAACCCTTCGGGATTATACTCGAAATCCTGATCTCCATTCAATATATGGAGAACTACCAGCTTGTTGCTCACCTCATTTCCAACCTTTTACGCCCTTACAGTGTATGGGGAGAGAAGAACAAGTGTCTCAAAGCTAGAACTAATTATACACATTCAGATGTATTAGTGTGTCATTACCACCATATCAGATCAGGCGAAAAACTTACTGGATGCCTGTAGTTTATCTATACGGACCAAAACAATAGGGCATGCAGGGCTTCGCCAAATCGCCATCATTCATTTGGCACCAACTATAAAATCAGAGCAAAATTATGCTAGAGGCCTGAGCCATCGAGCATTTATATATATCAGGAGTTCAGGACTTGTGATATAATAAAGGAACACAAATAAACAGAAGTTTATTGACAAAGTTTTAAAACACACTGATAATCGTACAACAATTTAGAGGTATGGAATACTACCAATCCGAAACATAATCCAACATAAGACTTAACAAAACGCCGCTAGAAACACTAGCAAACTTGATACAACAACTTTCAAAGAAGTTACTCGCGAGCAACTACAACAAGTTGTTTGCCGACATTTTTGCCAGAGAAAAGACCAACTAGAGCTGAGGGGGCGCTTTCAATACCTTCAGCAGCATCTTCAACATATGAAATTTTCCCCTGCTTAATGTGTGGTAAGATCATTTCCAGGTATTTTTGGTAAAGATGAAAGAAATCGGTGACCATGAATCCTTCCATTCGGATACATTTTGTGATAAGGCAAAATAGATTGTGGACACCCTCATGTTCCAAGAGATTGTACTGTGAAATAAATCCACAGACAGGAATACGGCCATGAGGCCTCATATTCAGCAGGACAGCATCAAGCATCTTCCCTCCCACGTTCTCGAAATATATGTCAATGCCTTCAGGGAAACACCTAGACAAATCAAATCCCCAATCAGTTGCTGAAAACTAAAGACTATCCAACAAAATCAAAAGTAGGACAGCTAGAGGATGGACAAAACGCAAGTATCTCAAAACTAAGTCCTAGTGTGATGAGCAAGAACAGACAAAGACCGAGAATAATCCTGCACCAATTGCAGCAAGGCAACTGCAACAATTAAATTCTATTGCAGATGGCGACTGAAAATTATATTGAATTGAAGTAAACAAGCAACTTTTATGTTTCATCACAGAAAGGAGCGCATCCAAAATTAATCATTCCTTTAAACTTCGTAACTATTTGCAAAATTTTCCCAACAGACTTTTCCATATGTTATAAATAAAGTCTTACCTCCTCAAGGCTGCATCAAGGTCTTCCTCTTGTTTGTAGTTGAAGGCCTCATCAAACCCCAATTTGTTTTTCAATAGATCAACCTAATTATGTTCAGTTGTGAATGAAAATTAGAACCAGAAAAACCAATTCAACATAAAAGAATTTACGGTCATGGACAAAGTTGGTGATATTAAACACAAGTACTTAAAAATTACAGGATCTTGTTCACATCAAAGTTCAACAGGCTTAGTTGATCGAAGAAATAATTGGCAAAATGTAATACAGGTCGCGGGGAGCAGTAGTACGTATAGAGAACAACTGATTGATTACCTTTTCGTTGCTACCAGCACTACCAACAACATGGCATCCAACCAATTTCGCAAATTGTCCAACCAGCTGCCCAACCGCCCCAGATGCAGCAGAGACAAACACGCGGTCTCCTTCCTTAGGCGACCCAACCTCATAGAAACCAGCATAGGCCGTCATACCAGGCATACCTACAGAACAATGTTAGACAGAAATATCATCACTTTGTTGGTTTGAAAATAACAGAAAGGCACGGACTAATCACGCTTTGTAACATTTTAGATTAATGCAGCAGTTCTACTGTACTGTATAAGTGTATATAGCCGAATTGAAGAAGTAAACTAACAATGAAGCTTACCAAGAATCCCTGTGTAGTAAGAAAGGGGGACGTCTGTGTGCTCGATTTTGAAAAAAAACTGTGCCTGCTGTGGTGAGGTGACAAGACTGTACTCTTCCCATCCAGTAAAACCCCACACCAGGTCACCTTTCTTGAAGTTTGGATGACGGGATTCCAGGACTTTGGAGACTCCATACCCCACGATCGGCTGCATTAGCAATCAAAAATGTCCATTATAGATTTCTCATTTCATACGCTGAAGCAAATGGGATCACACAGCACATAACACAGCATTATAATTTTTAAGAAACGTATCTATCCAGACATCGCATGAATTGCTCTAACTAACAAATTTTAGTTACAATTCTTACAAACCAAAAAAAAAAAAAACTTACGATTCATCCATCAACACACGAAAGCATACAAATGCACTCCTTATTAGTTATTACGATAGCGTGTTAACGTCCAATAATTTGGACGCAGGCACACGCAAGCATGCACAAGCACTACATTGTTAAAATAACATATATAGAGACGCTACTTGCAATCACATAATGAGCAATTGAGCATCACAATTCAATCAACATCATTCAACAAAATAATCAAAGAAATACACGCAGATGAAGATTAATAAAATTAAGATCAGGAAAGAATTAGAATAAAAATACCGATCCAAGGGTGAAGGGCTCAATATAAGTGGGTAGGTCATGCTTAGTCATGCGACTTCTAATATAAGGGTCACACGACAAGTAGAGATTCTTGAGCAAAAAACTAGTGTCGTTGGAGTCTTCAGGAAGTTTAAGGAGAATCTTGGAATCTATCACCTCCATGTCAGATTCTTTCGGAAACCCAACAACGTAGTTCTTTAGTACTACTTGCTTGTTGCTCACTTCCGCCATTGTTGCACTCTTTTTTTTTTTTTCTGGGTGATTTGTGTTTTTGGTGAAGATTGTTTGAGAGTTGAATGCTTGATGAATATGTTCAAATGGATATGAATTTATAGGAGTTTTTCATTTCCGTGTTAGTTAGGTGATGACATAATACATGTGTGTGCAAGTACGTACCGGGGGTGCTCCGATCCGGTCATAGCTTGTGTATGTAGTTGCGTGTGTATGTGAATACTGAATAGCTAGGGATAATAACAAGCCGAGCATAACTGCACAAGCTTATGCTTGACGAGTCTCAAGATTATTGAGCACGACATTGAAATTATTAAGCTTAAATGAAGTCATTTTGGTGAGATTCATCTAGAAAGCGAAGGAAAATTGCCAAATTGGTAATTTAATTTGAATTTTTCTTTTTTTTTTTTCTTTTTTTTGGGTCAATTTTGTTTTTTCACCTAATCTAGTATCTACTTTTGTGGCCGTTTGGGCTTGGAATGAAAGAAGTCAGTTATCGATAAGTTTCAACTTCACATTTGATGATGATTTGAATGCAATACAATTCAATAGTAGACTAGTTGTGTCGACATGGGCGAGCATCAATAGTACTCGTTTACTCTAACCAATTAATTTAATAAGGGTGATGATTTTGCCAAGACAAATCAACATCTTTCAAGGTAAGAACATGTTCAGTGAATAATTTGCCTTGGCGGTAGTAATTATTGTCTTGTCAAAATCATTGCCCCTTAATAATTTGTTAACTTTCGATTAACAGTCTAGAATGAGTTTGTGCGTAACTCAAACTTAATTATTTGTATTCATCAGCAACCAATGAGTTTGTGCGTAATTCAAACTTAATTATTTGTATTCATAAGCAACCAATATATCGTCGGTTATAAGTTAGTAACATTTTCACTATTATTATTAAGGCCCTGTTCGGCAACACATTAACAAGTAGAAAGTAGCATTTTGACTGGGTCAAACTGCTACTTTACCTGTTTGGCTAACATTTTAAAAGTAGCATTTTAGGTAGTAGTTAGCATTTTAGGTAGCATTTGGGAAATGTTCTCCAAAGTAACATTTTGAGTAGAAAAAGTAGCATTTCTATTTTATCTTTTTATATATATACCATATAGTTTTGATAATTCAACATCTACTTCTACCGAACATGTAACATCAACGGCTACTTTTAGAGCTAACAACTACCTGCTGCTAAAACAACTATCCGATGCTAAAACAACTACCTGCTACTCGAACATCTACTTGCTACTCGAACAGCTAGTGCAGCCGAACAGAGCCTAAAAGGAACACATGAAGGGGTCGCCACAATAATACAGTTACAGTGTAAAATTTACAATCTTCATTGTTTAGTGTTGCATGTTATGCAGTCCTATTTCATCTCACTCACAATCTCACATATCATCATTAGTGAAGATGTTAAAAATGAATCAGCCGATAAATTTATGGTGTTCTTGTGAGATCCTGGAGACCATTTATACGTTCGTTTTTGAAAAAAATAATATTGATATAGTTTATACAAACTTACGGAGTATTAGTGCTACATATTAGTCGATGAATACGGATTAATCCGTACTAAGTTTGAGTTACAAAATCGTTTTATAGCTTTTCCATTTGTGCCCTCTCCGAAAATAACTATTTTTAGAAAAAAAGGGTCACATAAATTTTGGGTCAGGTGCTTTAAGGTCATCTATCGGATCAGTTTTGTTGCGAGTTGGGTTGAGCCGGGTGTCAGCCTGTCAAGTTTCGTCAGGTCAACTTTGAGTTAGTTACGGGTTGAATCGGATTTCGTAGCCTTATCTTCACCCACGCAGTATTAGGTGTTGCTTACGGAGTATGTAATGTAACTATGTACTAGAAAAAATGAAAATAAAATAAAATAAAACTAGTTCACAATTTAAACTCAGAGTACAGGTGGACTCGTTCGGTATCTGCAGTTTTTTCATTTTTACCCCTTTGCCATTGTTTACTGTCTTCCTGGAGTCTCTCTTCAACACCCAACACCTCCTTTCTCTCTCCTGTCACAGGTATTCTCTCTCTCATCCCTTTACGTCACTTTCTCAAATTGATTAATTATTTAATTTGTTTGGTGGTTTCATGTTATTTTTTAAGCCACAACTGTGTTTTTATTAGAAGATTATCGTAAGTTTGTTCAATTAAATTGGTCATGTGGAGACTGATCTAAATTCACAACCTTGAAATTCTATTAGTAATAAAACACGTGACACTCCAAATTGGAATGGAATCATAAGAGATGTCACAAAAATTTAGTACCTTTCATTTGACACATACCACGCCCAAATATTTTTGTTAGAGGGTTTCTAATTGCGCGGGTCATTTGGATATGAATTGCGGGAGTATAATTTAGCCGTTAGGACATGAGGAGCAAGATGAGTATAAACTAGGGTTGGGCAAATGTCTGGGATTTCGATTTTCGAAGGTCCAAATGTACATGATTCTATAATTTACTATGTGGCAATTATTACTTATTAGTAATGGCAAGTGGTAACAAATTTTGTATCTTTTCTTCCCAGAAAGGAGCAATTATTACTTATTAGTATCGTATTCAAGAAGAATCCTTCACTGGGATGGGGAAATCTTTAGAGTCTGAATCAACTTGTGGATTAAGAAGATTTATGCGCCAAGCGAATAAACAAATTTTAGGTATTATATGTGATCATGTCCTTTACCTTGTGCATTTGTAAAGTTAGGGATGATCTCAATTTTTTACTTTTGTCTTGTGTTACAAGTTACAACAGTTGCAGCAATGACTACTCCGGACAATAGAAATGACGAGTCCAGTGTTGGAAAGGATTGCTCCCCCGTTCCCACCAAAAAGCAGCGTATAACATCTCCTTTGGAGGTCGAGTTTGAAGTCATTCCAGGAGGTAACAGCTCTGGGAAATCGACTAGCTTCAAGTGTAAGCACTGCTCTGTGGTATTCATATTAGATTCAACGGATATAGAACTAGAGTTGAAATGTCATCTTGATGTTTGTGCTCAATTTGCTGCACAAACGAAGATAAACTTCTATGAGAAGCTCTTAAGTTTAGCTGTTGTGAGGCATGGTATTTCACTGACTTCCCCCGGAAATACCAAACCAACCAGTACAATGACATCTAAACAGCTTTGTTTGGAAATTCACAAGAAAGAGAAGGAGACTCTTATGCAGGTTTTTAAGAGTATACCAAGTAAGGTCTCTTTGACATGTGATATTTTCACTGATGCTGCAAATATGGAGTACCTTTGTTTGAGTGCTCATTATGTGGATCGTAACTGGAAGCTTAACAGCAAACTTTTGAATGTTGTACGCTTTCCTCCAACATATTATGGATCTGCTGTGGCATTTAGAGTAGACGAACTGTTAGAAGATTGGGGAATCGCGAATAAAATTATCACAATCACCGTGGACAATAGAACGTGCTGTAATTCTATGAAGCAGACACTGTCAGGTTATTTCACACAGGAGCGTGGGAGGGCTTTGCCTTGTGAGGGTGAATTCCTTTATGTTTCCTGCTCTGCTACAGTTTTGGATAATATGGTTCCAGAAGCCTTTAAGCCGATTGATGATCTTATACGTAAGATCCGAGAGGGGGTGAAGAAGATGTTAGCGTGCGAGATTATGCTAGACGAGTTTGTAAGGGTTGCAAGAATTCCATCTTCCAAATGTGACTGTTCTGAGGGCCTTTGGTTGGATTGCCCCGGTAGATGGGTTTCTACTTACCTGATGCTCGAGAGGATTTTGAGGTGCCGGTATCCCTTTGATAGAGCAATGTACGAGGGTTTGCACGTCTTTGGGCAGTAAGTACATGGGGTTCGAAGATGGATACATGAAACCTGTAGAGTGGTCAAGGGTTAAAAACATTTGTAAACTCCTACGGCCTCTTTATGACATGACAAATCTGTTTATGGGCACTGAATATCCGACAGCCAACTTATTCTTTGTGTATATATGGGAAACTGGTATGTGCCTATTGGAGGCAATGAAGAATGAAGATCCTGAGTTCCAAAATCTGATACAAGGATTTAAGTGCAAATTCGATGAGTATTGGGAGAGCTACAATGTCACGCTTGCTTCTGCTATTGTATTTGATCCTCGGTACAAACTTAGATTTGTGAAATCCTGTTATCAAAAGTTCGATAAGGCCCACTGCAGATAAGAAGTGTGAAAGCATTCAGAACCGGCTTCAGAAGATTTTCCTAGCATACGCTAGTAGAAGATCTTCCTCAGCAGACACTAAACAACCTTCACCTGCAAGTTTCCAGATATTTGAGGAATGGAGAAGAGCCGAGCACCTACATTCAATAAACTCACAGTTGGATATATATTTGATCGAGCCAACTGTTGACTTTGGAGATCAGTTTGATGTTCTTTCTTGGTGGAAACAGAATCAAATCCGTTTTCCAGAGCTATCTCTTACGGCAATTGATATGCTGAGCACTCCTATCACAACTTTTAGTTCAGATTCTGCATTTAACACGGAGTAGAATGTCACACAAATGGAGATCAACAGTACTGTCAGAAGATGCAGAAGTTCAGATGGTTACCAGAAACTGGTTATATGGATTTGACAGTAAGTAATCATCCATCCTTATTAGTTTTATATTTCTGGTCTTGTATATTATTATTTCATATCAGTCTCTTACAAGTTACCGTTTTTGCTTACCTCAGTTGATGCTAATGAGCATAGAGAGCTGGTGGGTGTTCATGTTCCTATTCTGAAACCTAAGGAGGTTCTGAAGATTTCAAAAACCAAAAAAGGAGCACAATAGCCCAAGGAAGATAATTTAAATGCCATAGAGGTATGTAACAGCGCTGGCTATGTTTTGGGCGAATTTTAACTTGCAGCTCTTTTAGCTGTGTGCTAATTAGAAACAATTGATCCTATGTAACAGCGCTGGCTATGTTTTGGGCGAAAAAGTGTGTAATGAAGGCTCTGCCTACGCTCATAATCATAGTGGAAGCTAATTTCTAGTGCTTGGACAATCTTAATTCAAATAATAACTTTTGAGTTTGTTTGATGAACTCAGCGTTCCCAAGTCTATTACGTAACTGGTAACGACAGTAAATCTGCTACTTTGCAACCCCCTCATAATTTACCATTGTAAAATTTACCAACTTCAATTGAGGTTTTATCTGTTTCCATTGTCTAGACTTCTTCTGTTTCAAGGTAAGTGTATGGATAATGGATGTACACAATGCAAATAAATCTTAAGAACTGCTTCTGATCATAGCAGTGGGCAATACAGAAACGTTTTGGTCTGGAAATTCAGGACGCACCTGTCACAGGAAAATGGCTCATACAGTTCAAGACCCTCAAAACGAAAGTGTGTATAACTCGGAACATGATGAGCAACAAAGCCCCTTTAATGAAAGTAAATCTTTATAATGTTGATGTATTATTTGCAATTTTGTAATATAGACTAGTCTTTGTTTGCTCCACGAGATGAAGGCAGCCTTGGTTCAGCCTTCACCTAGTTGCATTTGATGACAAATGGGAGCAAAGAGACTCTGATGGATTAAAACTTGGAAGTAATATTTATAGGAAGTATATTCATCAGATCATGAGCTGAAATGTTGAGTAAACTTGATATCTGTTGGAAGTAAAATGTGTTTTGGTTGATTATTAACTTACTCGGCTTCGCTGGTGAACATCCTCCGCGGAGACAGAAACCTGACATTTCTGTTCTTTGGCTTGTTAGTCAGATCAAAAATTTGGCCTCAACTTTAATTGCAGTGTTCAAGGTTGATAGGAAGCTTGTCCACCAGGCTCACACTCTGGCTGCTGGTAACAAGAAAGGGGAAAAAACACACTCTAGGAATGTTAAATAAGATGTTAATGTCGGAACTCGGGAGAAGTTTTGTAGTGGTTTAGCATTGCTCTGAATTGCTTGTACTGTTACAGGAAGTCTCCTAGTCGGCGAGTAGCCATTCCGAGAAGCATGCTGTAGGTCTTTGTATATAGTTTTGACGAAGCATCTTACTTGCGTAATTGAAGCTGGATTTACTGATTCGCGTAAATATCTGAGGCTTTATGTGCACTGTCAAAGATGATAGTCTCATCAGAGCAGATGCTCAATGTAGAACAAGAACTAGAGTTGCATGTAGCAGACTAATAGATAATGAATAAGAATTAGAGTTTCATGCTCAACTCGGTGTTTAAGCACTGCGGCCAACTTTGCGGCCAGAGAAGACATCAAATCAGAGCTGCAGCTGAAGGAGTCTGAAAGTAGAAACGAAAGTAGCAAGGCTATCCCAACGGCAAGGCGGCTACAGCCTACAAGACCCGCTTTGGGCACCAGCCGTCAATTGAAGTTATCTTGTTTAGAAAGATAAGGTTGGCCTAGTACACTAGTTAGGAAATCAACTAGCCTAAGGGTTGTCTCCGGTTTGAATCCTCACCACTAACTGCTGATATGTACCCAAAAAAAAAAAGCATTGGGTTCGCGTGTTTAAGCTATATCCTCCCAAGCAAATGAGTTTGTGGTAACTCTGGTAAGTAAGATAGAACGTATGGGTGCCTCTCATGCACTGATGTTTCCATCACACGATTGGCAGACACCTTGAGAATTACCTTCGAAATTTGGAACTCCATGCATGTCCGATGTATATCGAGGACTACCCGCTTGTTGCTCACCTCATCTCCCACCTTTTCCGGTGTTTGGAGAGAAAACAACAAGTGTCTGTAAGCTCTAACGAATTATACACAATCAGATCGTGTGTCGCCATATCAGGCGAAAATCTCACTGGATGCCTGTAATTTATCAATGGACCCAAAAGAGAAGGGGTGCAGAATGCCCAAAGCATCATTCATTTGGCGAAAGAGGCATTATCAATGCACAATATATGCTCTTAGCCATTGAGCATTTATATCAGGAGTTGAACCAGAAAAGGAACACAGACAGAAATATATTTAAAACACAGTGATAATCGTACAACAATTTAGAGGAATGGAAAACTATCAATCCGCACCATAGTCTAAAACAAGAACTCCGCAAGTATCACTCGCATACTCGATACAACAATTGCACCTTTCAGCAAAGTCACTCGCGAGCTACTACAACAAGTTGCTTACCGACATTTTTGCCAGAGAAAAGACCAAGTAAAGCAGAGGGGGCACTTTCTAAACCTTCAGCAACATCTTCAACATATGAAATTTTCCCCTCTTTAATGTGTGGTAAGATCATTTTCAGGTACTTTTGATAAAGATGATAGTAATCCGAGACCAGAAATCCTTCCATGCGGATACGTTTTGTGACAAGGCAAAATAGATTGTGGACACCCTCAGGCTCTACGAGATTGTACTGTGAGATCAACCCACAGACAGGAATACGGCCATGAAGCCTCATATTCAGCAGGACGGCATCAAGCATCTTCCCTCCCACGTTCTCGAAGTATATGTCAATGCCTTCAGGGAAACACCTAGACAAAGCAAATTTAATCAGTTGCTGAAAACCTAAGACTAACTAACAGAAGCAAGAGTGGGGCAGCTAGAAGTTGGAAAAATAGCACGTATTCTTTCAAGCATAAGCTGTAACTTATAAAATGTCTCATCTGAGCAGAAGCCTCTTAATTTCTATGCACAGCTAATAATCCAAAACTACATTCTAGTGTAACTATAAACAGAGATATTTTTAACAGTTTGAAATATTCAGTGCCTGGAAAACTTTTTCAACCTTCTGCAATGCTCTTAGAGTGAATCAGAGGGGATTTCCAGATCGGGTAAACCTTGACATTAAGGGGGAGCGTTGTTCTCGTCTCACTGTCATGCTAAATCCATTTAAATAACCAGTGATACCAATCTCACAAAAAAAAACTGTGCATGCTTACTCTTGGGCGCTCTGTCAGTTATATTTAGTTGTATTTTAGTAACAGCTAATTTGGGTTATGTATTTGCTACTCCCACAACTGGTATTGCATGGTACCACAGCTCTGCAGGGGCTCTGTGGGAAAATAATCTCATGCCACTTATACAAAGTGGTAAAGTTGCAGTAAATCTTATTTGTAGATCCTATATCAGAGCGTGGCTAAAGATTGTTAGCGAGAAATTGCTGGTTTTTTAGGATTGTATGTCAGATTGACAGGGTTCTACGTCAGGAAACCTCGAGGCTACTATGCCCCAACTCTACGGAGAGTTTCTTGAAGTTTTTGGTATACACGGGGAGGAAAGGACAAATGCTTTGAAGACGTGCTTCTTTTAGCGGTTTCGGTGAATTTGAGTGAATAAGGTAAGGTGAACTATCCCCATAAGGTTAAGCATAAATTAAAAATGCTCAAGTACACCTTCAATTTTGCTTGATGATGCAAAATCGCAGACCTAGATGAATAAGATTTCATAGAAGCAACATCCTGCTCTTACTACGTGTTTAGTATCCATACTGGACTTCAGTTATATCTTAGTAGAGCAACAAAAACATGATCTTCAAATAAACTTGTGCGATGAGGCTTTGTGTGTGCAGTCAGACAAGACAGCTGCCTTAGAGCAGATAGAACAGTACAATTCAGACAGAACAATGACCAAGAATAATACAGCAACAGGATATTGGAAAGTCAATTGCAGCAACCACATTCTATAGCAGTTAGAGACTAAAAATTATTTTGATCTGAACTAAACTGGAAAGTTTTATGTTTCATTACAGAAAGGTGTCAAAATAATCATTTATATCAACTCGTTAAATATTTGCAAAAATTTCCCAACAGAATTTTCTTTACGCTGTACTAAATTGCCATAAACAAAGTCTTACCTCCTTAAGGCTGCATCAAGGTCTTCCTCTTCTTTGTAGTTGAAGGCTTCATCAAATCCAAATTTGTTTTTCAATAGATCAACCTAATGTTCAGTTGTGAATGAATTAGAACCAGAAAAACAATTTCGAGAAGCATCAAAGTGAAAGTACTATTTACCACACTAGTAATCATAATGCTGCCCACCAATCTCCATGGTAAACTAATCGGAGTAAAGAGATTTAACAACTTATCCATATAAGCCCCAGTCATGGGCAAAGTTGACTATATTAAACACAACTACTTGAAAATTGACAGGATCTCATCTACAGCAGAGTTCAACATGCTCTATTGCTCGAAGAAATGGTTGGCAAAACGTGATATGGATTGCAGGGGAGTAGTAATAAAGAGAACAGCAGATAGAATACCTTCTCTTTGCTACCAGCACTTCCAACAACATGGCATCCAGCCAATTTCGCAAATTGTCCAACCAGCTGCCCAACCGCCCCGGATGCAGCAGAGACGAACACGTGGTCTCCCTCCTTAGGCGACCCAACCTCATAGAAACCAGCATAGGCCGTCATTCCAGGCATGCCTACAGAACAATGTTAGACAGAATATCAAATTTAGTTTGAAAATAACAGAAAGGCAAGGCATAATCACACGTTGAAACAATTTAGGGAAATGCAGCAGTTTTAAAGTTCATAGCTAAAGAAGCAAAAGTAACACCTCCATTCAGCTCTTTTGGATCCAATTTTAAGGCATCTGCAAATTTCTCTTTACATGACAATAACCCAACCCCAGTCACTCACTGGAAACCCAAATTCTAGAGCTTCATTCATTGCATATCGATATTGTAGCCATATCTATGCATGGCTACATAGAAGGTCCATATAGTAACTCAAAACTCCATGTTTCCATCCACCAAAGACACTTTACGTTGGCTTCATGTACTCAAGAGTTCGTTTCAGCCTTGCAGGCCATGTCTTCTCTACGGAGGAGGTGCCTCCCAAATGAGTTCAATTCTTCAACAATAAAACAAACAAAAAGAAAGCAACAGAGATCATAATGACACCCATACGACCACCACCACAAACTTGTTTCATAAATTATCTACGTTTAATCCATTTGTGAATATTTCCTCAATCAAATATCCCAATCACTGAAGATCATTATCTTGGGTCAGCCATGAATGGGCCTCCTCCAAGGCTCCAATTAACTCATCGAAACTAAGCAACCACTTCTAACATTTAAGGGAAATTGATCATTCCATTAGCATAAATATGCACTCCCGATAGTTAGATACACCACCTAGCTACGCAAGACTACAATCCGATCACTCAAAGTAAGGGTTTTTTTTTTTTTTTTTTTTTGTGGTTATAAGTTATCACTCATAGTAAGGTATGTGTATTACGATGGTTTCAAGTCCTCAAATCCAACTCTTTCGTCTAATGTTTATACGGTGTAATTAATATCCCAATTTCCCAATACCTGAATTCTGCTAAGTTCTTGCTGCCCAGCATGGCCATTAACGTAAACTTGTATGTCACTCTAAAGCACTCACCCCAGAAATAGGAACCATGGGGTCGTGGGGATCGGGGGGTCTAGTAGTGGCACATTATCAAAAAATATCGCACAAAAGAGACAATGAAGCTTACCGAGAATCCCTGTGTAGTAAGAAAGGGGAACGTCTGTATGCTCAATTTTGAAAAAAAGTTGTGCCTGCTGCGGTGAGGTTATAAGACTGTACTCTTCCCATCCAGTAAAACCCCACACCAGGTCACCTTTCTTGAAGTTTGGATGACGGGATTCCAGGACTTTGGAGACTCCATACCCTACGATGGGCTGCATTAGCAATCACAATTAGCAGACAAGTCCATTCTATTGTTATACAACGAAAAACAAAAACCAATTTCAACTCTTAGTGTTTGAGATAAGCAAGTACGTCTACATTCTACAAGTCGGATACTACCATGCACCCTGTCATTTACTAGATTACGCAACATCTAGGTTGCCTCAAAGCACGATAATAAGATATACAACGATGAATGATGCTATCCACCTAGCTTTAGTCATGTGGTTTGAAATCTTCAATTTCTCATTTCATACACCGAGTCACATAGCAATGATAGCATCAAGGACAACAATAGTATAAAGCTGTCTATCTAAACATCACATTCTTCCAACTTACGGGATTCAATTGCATAAATGAAAATAGCTTTATTCTGCATCTGTAACCAGAATAACATTCAACTGCACTCCACATTACTCCTTAAGGTATAAACAAGTCGAACATCACATTCTCTGAGTTCTTGGCTAATGGCTAGTCAGAACAACGCTTCACAATTTGCACACACATACACAGGCATTATATTGTCCTAGGGTAGTTAGAGTGATGTTCTATGTAAGCTGCAGGCACGCATTATATTGTTGCACACTTACACAATATGCACACACACACGCAAGGACGTACAAGTTACAAGCATTATATTGCTCTAAGTTAACAAGGGGTAATGTTCGACAATTTGCACGCATACACTAATAACATTACACCTGCACTCGCACACGCAATTGCCCACCCAGTCTCTACCTGGAGTCCTTCAACTTACAAGTTACACGTAACAACAGAAATTTCCAACCATCCAACGTCCGTACATATGATATATGACACACTACCTTTATAAAGCTGAAGTCTTTCTCTAACAACAGAAACATCCAACCATATAAAATAAAAACTCTATCATCGCCGATTAATTAATTAATTGATTGGTTGAATTAAAAAGACAAACGAAACACACAAACACACCTATACCATGCTCCAGCGAGCACGAGGAGGATGGTGATCCTTCTCACAATAGAAGAATAGAAACCAAATTTAAAAAATGACACCATTATCCTCAAACACACAATTCCAAAAGCGTAAAGTTGAAGTCCCAAATCAATCACAGTGAATTCCAATTATAACCCAAAAAATGACCACTTCAGTTGAGTGTTAGACATTATAATCATAAATTTTAATACAGAATAATATCAATTGACAATTCAATATTCTCCCAATAAATAAATTAATCGACCACAACAACATTGACTTAAAAGACTCCCACCTACGACAAGGTAACTGGGTCGGATTTACGCAAAACCCTTAACAACATAGAGAGACCGCTTATGAATGACCCATGATGAAAACTGCATCCAAAATCGCAATAATTAATAAAAAAACGAATAATCAACATCATTCAACAAAAAAAAAATGCAGATTAACATTAAAATTAAGATCAGGAAAGAATAAGAATAAAATATATATACCGATCCAGGGGTGAAGGGTTCAACATAAGTGGGACGATCATGTTTGGTCATGCGGCTTCTCATATAAGGGTCACACGACAAGTAGAGATTCTTGAGTAAAAAACTGGTGGAATCTTCAGGAAGTTTAAGAACAATCTTGGAATCTCTAACTTCCATGTCTGATTCTTTCGGAAACCCAACAACGTAATTCTTTAGTACTACTTGCTTGTTGCTCACTTCCGCCATTGTTACCCTCTTGTTTTTTCTTTTTTCTTTTTTTCGTGTGTTTTTTTTATTTTTTTTGTTGGTGAAAGATTGTTTGAGAGTTGAAAGTGTGATGAATTTGTTCAATTTAAGGGAAATGGGTCTGAATTTATAGGAGTTTTCCATTTCTGGAGCGACATGTTGATGAATGTCAGTGATCAGAACACGTAGGGGAGGGAGACAAGTGTTATTTACGTGACATTCTAGACCACAGTTGGAAAATGGAAATTGGGCTTTTTTTTGGTCATTTTTGTGTTCTCACTTCTCACTTGGGATTTTTGTGTTCTCACTTCTCACTTTTTTTTTTCTTTAATCTCATTCTAAAATGTGTTACGAGAACAACAACATATAAGGTGTAATCGCAGAATTAACAGGGTCGGTTTAGTATCGTTTTTGGTTTTCATTTTTCAGAATTTTTGGAAACCAGAATCTCGTATTTGAAAATCAGAAAAAAAAAAAAATTGGTTTCCAGTTAAGTAATTCGATTTTGTTTTTCATATGTCTATTAGATGGAGTCTTACATTTTACCAGTTTGGCAAGACTGAGGGAGAAGAAGCAGATGGACTAGAGGGTGTCAAGCGGCTGTGGACGAATGATACGACTTGGTGACAGTTCGGGTATACCCTGGTGATGGCGCGAAAGAGGCCACTAAAAAGGTGAAAGAGCCATTGAGGAACCTCAGAGGTCCTTAACGAGTCAGGTTTGACTTTCCGTGTTCATCCCTTAGTGTTCAATGATACTGTCTAGGATGAAATCCGGCATTTAGTGTCGTATGGCATCAAGAAAGGCTCCATTGTTCAGAGTAAATGAGGTTGTAGATCAGTAGAACTCTACGCACTTAGAAAGAAGAAGCGCATTGGAGTAGAGGGTGTCAACGGCTGTGGACTCATGATGATGACTTGTTGACAATTCTCGTTTACCCTAATGATGACACGAAAGAGTTCTCTACATGCAAAGGTCCTTAAGAAGTCAGGTCGTTGCCTTTCCGTGTCCATCCCTTGGTGTTGAATGATACCATCCTAGATTAAAAACCGACCTTTAGCGTCGTATGGCATCGAGAAAGGCCCAATTCTGAGTATGGGTGAGGCCGTAGATCATGGAGTCTTACATTTACTATACTTGCAAAGAATGTTGAGAAAAACATTTTTATTGTTTTTTCCCGATGTATTATTACGTGTATAAGGACACATTCTCAAGTGAAATTAACAGTTAAACGTACACTAGTACTATTCAACATTTTTGTACACTACTTTTTATCCCTCAACAATTTTGAATTGAATGACATTGCCCCTTCTTATAAAGAAATCTCAATCATATTAGACTATGTTTATCCATGCCCCAAATTTTTTTGGCATGAATAAGACAAGAGCTTCTCACGTGTGAAAGAAGGAAGCAAATGCAATAAACAAAGGTCGAGGCAAGCAAATGAGGCGTCCCTTGCACCAGTTTTGTGCCAAAAAATTCTGACAAAAGGCACCACAGTCATCTCCTTATTGGCCATATTTTTTTTTTTTTTTTCTGAAAAAAAGTCCCTGACGTTCTCTCTCCTCTCAATTTGCATCTTTTGAACACCCACACTTACTTTCCACATGGCAAGTTTTTATTGGTCGGCAATTTTATATCCATTGCAATCTTTGTAACGGCTAGAACTTTGTGAAACCAATTTTTTTTTAATTTTTTTACAAAAGTCCATATTTTTTCGTTCTCTATAAATTGATGCCAAATTTGGTATAATTTGGAGCTCATTTTAATTTTCTCATTATCTACTCCTAAATAACCTTCTATATTTATAATAATCCTATAAAAATTTTAAACATATACTCATACTTACACCACTATCTCAAAAACTAATTCCTTCAATTATGAATCTAAATTTTCATATTGACTCTCCAAATAACTCATCGTCTCGAGCGAATTTGAATTACCGAAATAATCCAAACTCTAAAAATAATTATTGTCGAAACTAATTTAATAAAATGCAATGAAATATGTGAATGATCAAAAAAGAAAAAGAAAAGAGAAGTGGGAAAGAGAAATCAGAAAATTAAATATGGAGTATAGAAAAGAGTAGGAGAGAGAAAAATTGGTGGGGTATAGAAAATAGTAGGAAAGAGAGTGAGGCATGAGAGGGCACCAATAAACCACAAAATCTAACATTTGAGGTATCAAAATGGAATTGGGGTAACAAATATTTTTTAATGGTAAGACTTGGGGCAAGGAGAGGCATGGATAAACATAGGCTTAGCACTATCGTCTTTTCGTAAATATCATCTTCTTAATAACTACCGTATATACAACAAATAGAAAATTTCTGGTCCGGTCCAAGTGTTCCAGTCATTAAGAACCTGTTTTCACAAATTCTACACATTTTCGATTTTTTTTGGACCGCTGCACACCCGACATGGGATGTACAAAATACAAACCCGAAATTAATCGGACATTCGAAAGTTGGAAAGGTGAAGAGTATACAGCAAGCTACAAGCAGCATTCAGTAAGCAATCAAGTTGCAGGCATCATCAAGTTGCAGGCATCAAGCTAGAGTCAATAGGATTCAGTTAGAGTCAATGTGCCAGCTCAACATAACAGAATTGCATAACAGAATTCTGTTATGGAGCGGTTACAGATTGTAACAATATATAAGAGGATGATTGTAATAGAATTCATTTTTATCTGATTCTAATAAAAATATCTTACAACATTTCTTCCAATTCCTCTTATCCTACATTCTAATATGGTATCAGCCTAAATGATCTAAATCTTCCGCATTACGCTAACTTTTTAGCTCAGAATATCAGTTAGTAACTGATTTTCACACAAAGTTCACGCACAAATCAACAAAATTCATGCTGATTTAGCTCAAATTCACTGCAAACTCAGTGAATGAAACGCTGTTCTCTGCAAATTTGTGGAAAAAACAGTGCAAAATCCAACAAATTTCACTCAAAATAAGTGAAATTCAGTAGTTTCTTCAACAAGATTTGCTTGAACATTAAGCAAATCAAGAGAAACAACAAATTTTACTGTAAACCAGTAAAATCTCAACTGTTCATCAAAATCAGTTGAAATCTCACAGGTTTTATTACGATTACTCAATCGATCGCAAAACCTTCTTAGTTGATCAAAATCTGACACTTCTGTTGACATCTGGGGTTTGGTGGAATTGCGATATTTTTTTTCTCAATCTTCTGCGAGAAGTTACCTAATAATTGATCAACAAAGGTTCGAAATGGCGGACTCTCCTCGTACAACAGCTGGTGTGAATTTGGCGAATTCATACAGGGATCCTTACTATCTAACCAATGGCGATCAGTCGATCACGAAGATTGTTGTTGAGGATTTTAATGGAGCCAATTTTGTGACATGGACAAGGCATGTCAAACTGTTTCTGAATTCGAAGAACAAATTTGGATTTGTATCAGGAAAATTGGCAAAACCTTAGAATCTGATGAGCATTACTATGACTGGATGCGAGTGGACTATACTGTGCTGTGGTGGCTCATACACTCAATGATACCTGCTATTGATAATCATATGGGATTTGCAACAACTTCCAAAGAAGTTTGGGATGAGCTCCATGAAAGGTATGGCCAAACTCATGCACCCTTTTTGTTTCAACTCAAGCAAGAATTGGCTGAAATTGAGCAAGGAAACAACACTCTAGCTGCATATTATGGTGAATTGAACTCTGTGTGGCAGAATATCACTAGTCTAGACCCTATTCCTGTTTGCGACTGTGGTATATTATCTCAATGCACCCGTCAAATGTTGAAAAGGATTGTTGATCGAGATAACAGGGATAAACTGTTACAATTTTTGCAGGGTCTGAAACCTGAGTATGGTCATGTTAGGGATCAGATTCTGGCAACTGATCCACTTCCCAAGCTTAATCAAGCTTTCTTTACCTTGCAAAAGCTTGAATCTTTGACCAAACACATAACAATGCTTCCTGAGAATGTTGCTATGGCTGCGAACACTGGTTTTAGACCTGCATCCAGACAGTACAACAATCCTCAGAATGCTCCTCAGCAAACCTCAGATAATGCCTATGTCAGGGAAACAAAGAGGCCAAAATCAGACAAATCTGACAGGAAATCAGAATGCATTCACTGTGATAAGCCTGGACACAAAACCAAGGATTATTTCAAGGTTGTGGGGTACCTAGTGTGGTGGAGAGGTGCAAAACCCATGATAGGGGAACATAGATCAACTGGCAATAGTGTCATATCCAACCCTGCACAAGCAGCTGCAAATTCAAGCACTGTCAGACCCTTCTATGGTATTGATCCACCACATAATCCTCCTGTCTATGTCACTGATCAAGCTACTGGAAACTACATCAGGGTAGATCAGACTGTGGTCGATCAGGTCTATCAACAACTCCAGAAACAACAGGCATCTCAGCATAATCTGCCTTCTCATAATGCTGGTGTATCCAATTCTCATTCTCCTGCTGGTGGATCTAATTCTTATTCTCTTGAGCTTTACACAATGGCAGGTATGGTTACAGCTTTATCAGCTTTTTATAAATCTTCCTGGCTGCTAGATTCAGGGGCTTCCGATCATATGTGTCATGATTTATCATTATTCTCCCATATTCGAAAGCTGGAGTCACCTGTCAAAGTCACTATTCCTGATGGTTCTTGTGCTTATGTTCATCAAATTGGAAGCATTAACCTCACACCTGTTATATCTTTGGAGAATGTCTTCTATGTACCTGGATTTAAGCACAACCTCTTATCTGTGGGAAAACTTATTGATGACAGTGGACTGACTGTGACCTTTACTGCTAATGGCTGCCACATTCAGGGCCTTACACCTGATACATGCTCAAGGATTGGAGAGAGATCTGCTGGATTATATGTTTTTCATAATTTCAATAAATCTTCATGTCACTTTCCTGCTACTAAGGATAATGTCAGTGCTCATGCTTGTAAGAATACTTCAGATTTTTTACTGCATACAAGGCTTGGCCATGGTTCATTAGGCAAGCTCAAGCATGTAACAACTATTAGTGACATTGATAATAAAATTGCAGACTGTGAAGTTTGTATTTTGGCAAAACATCATAAGCTCCATTTTCATTCCAGCAACTATATTGCTCCAAAGCCTTTTGATTTGATTCATATTGATCTTTGGGGTCCATATAGGCTAAGATCTTTAACTGGTGCAAGCTACTTTCTCACAATTCTTGATGATAACTCAAGAACTACTTGGACATACTTGCTCAAAGACAAAAAGCAAGTCAGCAGCACTGTTGAGGCATTCATAGCTTATGCTCAAACTCAATTTGAGTCCAAAATCAAGCTTTTTCGATCAGATAATGACACTGAGGTGGTACAGGAAACCTGTCATCAGACCTTTCTGCAGCATGGCATCTTACACCAGAAAAGTATACCTAGATGCCCTCAGCAGAATGGGAGGGTGGAAAGGAAACATCGACACCTGTTAGATACTGCCAGAGCCTTGTCATTTCAATCAGGATTACCTAAGAAATTCTGGGGAGAAATTATTTTGGCAGCTACTCATCTGATCAACATCATGCTTAGCTCTGTACTTCAGTGGAAAACTCCATTTGAAATTCTAATGAACAAAGCACCAGAATATGATTATTTAAGGAATATTGGATGCTTGTGTTATGCTGTAGTACATGAGAGTGGCAAGTTTTCACCAAGGGTAAAGAAATGTGTGTTATTGGGATATCCATTTGGTCAAAAGGGATATAGATTGTATGAGCTGTCAACAAAGAAAATTTTCAGCAGCAGAGATGTTATCTTCAAAGAAGATGTTTATCCCTTTTTATCTCACTAGTATGATGATCCACCTACTGACCAACAACAGTTCAGAAATCCTGCTGTCATGCCCGAAACTTTCGTTGATGAAATGGATCTCATGTCTCCACCAGATATACCTGGTACTCTCTCACACCCTCAGTCAGATTTCCTACAAGAAACTGAGATTCATATTCCCGAGAATCTGGATACCCTTACAAATTCTGACACTGAAGCATCTGTCAACCCTGTACCTGAAAATGTTGCCATTTTCACTGAAGCATCTCAGAGACCAACAAGAATCAGGAAACAATCAACTAAACTTCAGGGATTTGTGCTGCATAATATACCTAACAGTATAATACCAACTCCTGCAGCTAATATGGTTCTGTCCACTGGTGATTTTGATGATTATTCTACACCATACCTGGCTTCCTTGGAAAAAGTATTATTAGTTCCTGAACCCAGTACTTTCAGACAAGCTCAGAAAGACCCTAAATGGGTGGAGGCCATGGACAAGGAAATCCAGGCTTTAGAAAATAATCACACCTGGGAAATCACAGATCTACCTGCAGGAAAGAAGTCTATTGGTGCTAAATGGGTTTATAAAATCAAATTCAGACCAGATGGCAGCATTGAAAGATATAAGGCAAGACTTGTTGCAAAGGGATACAACCAGATCAAAGGAAAGGATTTCAAACACACCTTCTCTCTTGTGGCCAAATTTACAACTGTTAGGTGTCTTATTGCTCTTGCTTCAGCTAGAAGTTGGCCTTTGCATCAACTAGACATTAATAATGCCTTTTTACATGGCTATTTGGAAGAAGAAGTGTATATGCAATTTCCTGAAGGTTACAAGAATGCAGTTCCAGGGAAAGTTTGTCGACTCAAGAGGTCGCTATATGGATTAAAACAAGCATCTCGACAATGGAATATTGAACTCACCAAGTTTTTACAAGCTCAAGAATTTTCCAGATCAAAGCAAGACTACTCGTTATTCACATACAACAATGGAGGTATATCTACATTGATATTGGTCTATGTTGATGATCTAATTGTTACAGGAAACAATGTGAATCACATACTCCAAGTAAAACAAGCTCTTGATTCAGCTTTTACAATCAAGGATCTAGGCCTACTTAGATACTTTATTGGTGTAGAAGTGGCCAGATCTTCTGTTGGTATTGTGTTGAATCAACGAAAATACATCCTTGACATCTTGGAAGACATGCATATGGTCGATTGCAAGCCAGCAAATTTTCCTTTTCCGAGAAATCTTCATTTGACAGAAGACCAAGGAGATCCCATTCCTGATCCTGAGGTGTATAGACGACTGATTGGCAGACTTCTTTACCTCAATTTCACCAGGCTTGACATTTCTTATAGCGTGCAACAGTTGAGCCAATTTCTGCAGTGTCCTAGGGAGCCTCACTTCCAGGCTGCACAACATCTGGTTCGATACTTGAAGAACACTCTTCACTTGGGGTTGTTCTATCCTGCTGATAACTCTTTGCAGTTTCTAAGTTACACTGATGCAGACTGGGGTTCTTGTCATACCACTGGGAGGTCATTAACAGGTTTCTGTATTTTCCTTGGTGCCTCCTTGGTGTCTTGGAAGACAAAGAAGCAGAAAACTGTTTCAAAATCCAGTGCAGAATCCGAATACAGGGCCATGAGCCAAACTGCAGGTGAAATGGTGTGGTTGAATGCTTTGCTGCACGATCTTGGCATTACTTTGAAGCTATCTGTGCCCCTTTTTTGTGATAACAAGGCAGCACAATATATTGCTGCAAACCCAGTGTTTCACGAGAGGACTAAGCACCTTAGGCTAGATTGTCACTATGTGCGAGAAAAACTAGAAGAAGGTTTCTTATACACCTCCGATGTACAATCCAAGCTTCAAACTGCTGATATATTCACCAAGGCCCTTGGAGCTGACCAGCACTCCTTCTTTCTTGGCAAGTTAGGACTCATGACTTCACCACCAAGTCCAACTTGAGGAGGGGATGAAGAGTATACAGCAAGCTACAAGCAGCATTCAGTAAGCAATCAAGTTGCAGGCATTATCAAGTTGCAGCATCAAGCTAGAGTCAATAGGATTCAGTTAGAGTCAATGTGCCAGCTCAACATAACAGAATTCTGTTATGGAGCGGTTACAGATTGTAACAATATATAAGAGGATGATTGTAATAGAATTCATTTTTATCTGATTCTAATGAAAATATCTTACAACATTTCTTCCAATTCCTCCTATCCTACATTCTAATAAAAGGCGTAACAATTACGATTTGCCAGTAAACCGGAAAAACAAATTCAGCATGGCTGGAAATTCATTTCATGCAATTAGGGTTTATCAAAGGTAAAATATTTGCATCCCAATTCTCTTTCTCTCATTTTAATCCGACATTATTGTTGAATTGTTTGCTTTTATTTACTCCCCAAATTTTGGTTTCATTTTTTTGCCCATATTCTTCTGTGTGAAATATTGAATTTTGAGCTGTTATTAATGTCAAAATTAGCGAATTTGTTAAGTAAAAAAGATCTAATCTTTATTGAAGAATTTTACCCATTTCTGAGACTGTTAGGTTTTGACCTTTGTTTAGTTATTTGGGGGGGGGGGGGGGTTATTGTAGCTTGACTTGGCCAACAATGTAGTGTGATTTAATTCGGGTGATTAGGGGTGAGGTTGCGTACATTTGAACCTTCCTAGACTCGTTATTTGATTCGGGTGATTAGGGGCGAGGTTGCGTACATTTGAACCTTCCTAGACTCGTGGTAGGAGAGTTGTTACTTTGATTGATTTAGCAAGCAAGGTGTGAATGTCAGTCATGTCTACCATCCTATCCGATCCTCGAGTGTGACACGGACACGTTGAAGTAGCAAATCACATCACAAGCAGGAGAGGAACTGTTGAGTTGATGAACAAAAGTTATAGTTTAGAATGCCATTGGTTGAGTAAATATATGTCCTTTCTCAGGTTAGATATGTTAATTACCTGCTATACTGATAAAAATGGTGTTTGGAGATCGTAATTTTGTGAGCTGTATATAAATGGTAACAATTATTCACTTTTGCCTTGAATATTTTGTATCTCAGTTTCATTTCCTCGCCCAAAACACCACCTCTGACTCTTTTGCTCACTTGCTTTTGAATGTGACTAGTAGAAAGTTTGTGTAAGATGATTCTATAGTTTGTGAAACCTGAATTGTTTAGGAACTAAAGATTATGTTGTCAAAGCTTGAGGTTTCTAGTACTAATGGTCCTCAAGGGATTTGATAGATATAAAAATGTTATATCTGGGGTTGTGTTGGTTTGAGCATGATTAGAATGTTTATATTTGTCCCACATCGGAAAATTTAATTGAAGGCTGTATTTAAATTTGATTACCACATCGGACAGATAACTCGTGTAACTTGGATTGCTCATGTATTTAAAGATGCTCGGGTTGTGGCTAATAACTCACCTTCATCAATCCATCTTTGGAGCCTTTATTGAGTGCTAAGCATGGCGATGACTTCAGTTTCCACAGAAGAAGATGACGATGATGATGAAAATAATGGGAGGTTTACACCATTCATTCATTGGATTAGCGATCTACCAAGTAAGTTCTCTTCTTTTACTTGTTTTTTTGTTTTGTTTGCTTTATTTACTTTTTTTTTTTGTTTTTTTAGATGTTTTTTTTTTTCTGTGTGTTTTTTTTATGTCATTTGTTATTTTGATTGTGGCTTTTGTTTTCGTCTTTTTCCATTTTATCTTCTTGTATGCTTTTACTTGTTTATATCTATTCTTTATCTTGCTTGATAATGGTAACTATTTTCATATAGTTAAAAATGGTGTGTGCTGTGGCTACCCTTGCTAGTATATGTTTTGAAGTAGCTGCAAGTCCTTGGAAATTCCTTGACTGTACATTTTTTGTAGTTCTTGATTGGAGCATTTGAGGTCAATTTATGTCGTATACTTGTTAACGTACCATAGACTGATCTTCCTTCACTTTTCTGCTCCTCGAGAATGATTGTCAACTATGAGTGAATGGCAATGGTTTCAATCTTCTTGTGTAAGAAATTAGTAGTTGAGCACTATCAGTTGGTTTTAGTAGTTGTCCGAGGCAGTTTGATTGTTTCGACTTGTGAGAGATGACGATGGTTAGATCGAGTCTGGTTTGTGTCAAGGAAGCAGGAATTATCTTTTGCTTTGTGGGCTTAGTCATTTGCTATTGGAAGTTCTGTGGCGGCCAACATTGATGAGATTTCTAATGTTCTTCTCTTCTCAACTTTGAGGCTGTCTTGAAAGGATCCAATGTAAGCTAAGAATACTACCCGCTTCCGAGTTTCAAATATCCCTATCAAGAGTCAGAGTAATATAGGAGACATATCCTGGTCATCTTTTTTTTTTTTTTTTCAAGCAAAGTATAGGCTGATGGTTCTGAATGTTCTACCCTTTTGGCTCTAAAGGCTTAGATATCTCACTATTTCTGTGTTCGATTTATGAGTCTTCAAAGTTTTAGCTTAACCAATTTCGGTAGTTGAGTCTGATAGATTTTATCATGATCGCATGAGGTAGGCTTAATTTTTAAATCACCCATAAAGTATTACTATTTTCTGACTAGTGTAAAATTTACACTATGAAAGATTATGACGAATTCATACTGTGACCGTTCGGTAAGCTTTTAATTACTCTCTGCTAAATGTGTTGTGTGATATTCGTGCTTTGGGGGACGAAAAAGAAGCTGTGATTTATCTTGGGGTATGAGGACCAACACAGTTTATCTGTAATATTATCAAGAAGAAATAAATCTGACTTTTTTATTCAATCATTTAGGCACGGCTTGTGGTTATGGATTGATTTATTCTGCGCTGAAGGCCGATTTGTTACAATAAGATATCAGTCTCTGCGCTTCATTATCTGTGCTTTCATCGGCTGACTTCCCAGCAGCATCAAAAGATAACATCAGGATGAAAGTAAAAGAGCCAATTCCTTCTATTTTGGTTGACCTTCATATAGAGCCTATATCAAGGCTAGGACAATGGACTTAACCGTGTGCACTGCGTCAGCCTCACTGGAATGGATCATGGTTACATGATTGACATACTTTGAAGGTAGCTTCTGTTCAATTCGACATTGATGGTTGAGTCGTTGTTGATTCTGTACTCGTTGTCATAGTTGTTCTCGAGACGACAATCATTGAAGTACACCATTGGCAGTCTCTCAGAACCGTCCCTGATAAAGAGCTGTAATTTCAGATTTTTGATTGTGTCATCATCACTTTCATAGTATTCCACACAGAACTGTTGGAAGGATCAAAGAGCTGGTCAGATACTTGGGAGAGGGAAGTGCATGCTGGCACCAAGAATCGAAGAAACCCCTCTTGAAAGGCTAGTGTTCTTCAGACAATAGGCAGTGAGATATTTTGTTTGCTTGAATATAATTTGACATAGGTAATAATATTCTGTTTGCTTGAAGATAGTTTGAAGATAGCAATAGGAAGTGAAGAAGGCAATCTGAGTGTGGAGCAAATTTTCCGGTGGGTTTTTCCCTATTACATTAGTTTCGTCTTCTCTTGAACTGAATTTTTTCATGAACTGTTATATGTAGAACAAGCCAACGAGGTTTCACTCATTGAACAAGGTATGTATGTAGATGTTACTTGACATTGTGCCTGTAGTAAGATTGAAGATTGTGGTCATAGTCCCTGTATCTTATGTAACTACTATGTAAGTCTAACAAAACATAATAGAACAGTTGTTCCGAATCACTAAACTAAGTCTTTACTATACTTTTTGTAAGAATCATGTATCCTTAACAACATTTCAGATTTTTAGTTGTGATTGTCGAACATGTTTATTTTGCGCTTTTAATAATTTCTAAGTTACATGCAAACGCAAACAATACAAGAAATGATTATTGAATACCCTTGTAAAGTTTTGAATTAAAACGCAATCAAAACTGTTAATCATTGGAGAGATATACTCCATATAAAATAAGACGTACACAAGAACGGTTATTTGATGACGATTCATGTTAGCCGACCCCAAATCATTTTGGGAATAAAACTTACCCCCTCCGTCCTAGTTCAAACGCCCAATATTCCATTTTGGGACGTCCCACTTCAAAACACCCCATCTATTTTTGGACATATTTTTCTACCCTACTTTTATTAAATTATTACATCTTCTCTCCCATTATCTCTCCTACTTTTATTAATCATCACATTCTCTCTTCTCCTTTTACCCCACTCAACTTATTATATCAATTTTTTCTATTCTACTACAAAAACGCCTTAGGGTGTTTGATCTGGGACGGAGGGAGTAGTTGTTGTTGTTGTTTTAAAGTATCCACGAAACTACAAAATTTCGGGCATGCCAATTGCCAAAGAAAAACTCGCATTCAACTTTCGATCACAATATTCTACAAGCAATTTCGGGCATACCAATTGCACGGTCGGTTCTAGTTTTGAACCGATGTGCACCCCGATACCGAATGTACAAATTACAAACCGGAAATATATCGGACACGAGAGAGTCGAAAGGCGTAACAATTACTCTACCCAAGTCTACAGAAATAACTATGAAACCCCAAAGAACACATGGAGATTCAATTCATGCAATTAGGGGATTAGGGTTTATCAAAGGTAAATTCTTTGCGTCCCAATTCCCTCTCTCATCTTTAATCTTTTTTTTTTTACATTGCATTCTTTGTTGAATTGTTGCTTATATATATTCCCCCAATTTTTGGCTTAATTATTTTGGTTCATTTTCTTCTGCGTGAACTATTGAATTCGAGCTAGAAGTTGATGTCGAAATTAGCAAAAACTGTTGAAAATTTCTCTGAAAAGATACAGTTTTTAGTTGATGAAGCTGGAACTATAATGATTAATGGTGAAAAAAAGACTGTAATCACGTAAAAAAAGTAAAAAAAAAAAAAGAGAAAAAGATCTATTCTTTATTGAAGTATTTTACCCATTTCTGAGGCTGTTAGGTTTTGATTTGTTAAATTTATTTGGGGGCACTATTTTAGCTAGACTTTGCCAACAAAGTAGTTTGATTTGGTTCGGGTTATTAGGGGTGAGGTTGCGTACATTTGAACCTTCCTAGAGTCGTGCTAGCAAATGATGTTAATTTGATTGATTTAGCAAGCAAGGTGTAAGTTTCAGTCGCGAACAAACGCTTTAGTTGAGAATGCCGTAGGTGGAGTAAGTTAATGTCCTGTCTCGGGTTAGCTGCTATACTGACCAGAATGGTGTTTTGAGATCGTACTTTGTGAGCTATATATAAATGGTAACAATTGATAACTTATGTCTCGAATATTTTGCATCTAAGTCGTTTCATTTCCCTACTCCAAACACTACCTGTGACTCTTTTGTTTGCCTGCTCTTGAATGTGTTTGTTTGCGTGCTTTTTGGATGTCTCTACTAGAAAGTTTGTGTAAGATGATGCTAGTGTAAACTTGAGAAACCACAACTTAAAAGGGCTACAAAATTATGTTGTCAAAGCTTGAGGTTTCCAGAACTAATGGTCCTCGAGCATTGATAGATACAACAATGTTAAATCAGGAGCTGTGCTGTTTTGAGCATGCGTTAGTTGTTAGAATGTTTGTACTTGTCCCGCATCGGAAAATAGTATGATTTGGGAGAGGAGCTGTTGAGTTGATGAACAAACGTTCTAGTTGAGAATGCCATAAGAATAGGGACAGTAATTCTACGGTGAGATCGTCAAATTAATGTTTACACTCCCGCCACGAGTCACGTCTCTAAATGCTAGAAGCCGAGAATTACCACACCCCTGGCCTTCACAAAGAAGAGTGTAAATATCGATACGAAATCGTAAAAATCACTGCCCTGTTCTTATTTTGAGAGTCAAAGCCAAGAATAAACGTAAGCATAATAGCATATAGTTTATCGAAGATTAGTGTTACCGAATCATGAAATTGGATATTCGCGCAATCAAGGTTACGTTATTCAAGGTAAATCTTTGAAACTATATGTCTCTCTCTCTCTTCTTTATTTGAATAGCGGAGAAACTTTAATCTGAAATTGAAGTTGATTTCAGAAGTAACGATACAAGGAACAACATGTGTAATTGTAGAATTCTGAGTTTCTGATAAAGTTTTAATCTTTATGCAATTTCCACTGTAAATTTTGTGAAAAGAATTGAACTTTTGGACAGTGTTGACAATTTAATTAGCTTGAAGAAATTATTTTTTGGGGAGGAGTTGAAATCATGTGAAAATGTGACTTTCAAATGCTTACTTTGGTTACTCAATTTGTATTGCAATTGTGGGATTAACCTGGGTTCAATTATTAGGATTGTTTATGTGTGAGCTGTTGCCCCACATCGGAAAATTGAAGTGGGTGGATCATGTTTATTAATTAGCGACTTGTGGACATTGGCCGGTACTCCTCCTCGGTAGCTCCCCTTACATTTTTGTTGGGGTTTAGACATAATGTAGCTTGATCTTGCTTTAAATCCAAAGTAAATTGAATTTTGCAAGTGTTTTAGAATGTGTAGGTTTGTCAATTATATCACTATGCCTCTGTACAAATTAGGAATAATCCGCAAAAAAGCTGATTTCTGCTATAGATGGATGGGCTTTCACCTTGTCCAAACTTAGTCAAGTCTTAACAGTGATGAATAGCCTGTCTCGTCATGCTTGCGGAGTTATGATCGGTATGCCCTTAATTCGGCTAGCATTGCTAGCTGTATGTTGAGCGAGTTCAGGGTGATTATTATGTCTTTTTTTAAGGTATAGCTGCAGATTGCATGTACCTTACTGATCGAAGTAAGGCAACATCGAGTCTTTTAACGCAAAATGGTGATATTTGTGGTCATCTAGCATTGATAAGTACATTTATTCGTTTGATATTTAAAATGGTGCTACTTTCATAGAGAGAACAAGTCGTTTAATTTGAATGTTCGTGTTTATACCACATCGAAAGATAAAAACACATTAACACTAGTTATGGAAACATTTCATATTAATTGGGGGAATCTATATATAAACTTGAGTACCACATCAGACATACGAGTTGAGTAGACTTGAATCGCTCGTAATATAAGGGTGTTCTGACTGTGGTTAATTATCCAACTTCATCAATTCATCAATTGATGCCTTCAAGCATGGCAACAACTATTGCCACATCAGAAGGTGAAGAAGATGATGCTGATGATGATGGGAGTACACCTCAGTCTTTCGGATTATTGAATTAGCGATCTACCAAGTAAGTCCTTTCTTTATATCTTTGTTAGTTTTTTTTTTTTTTTTTTTTTTTTTTTTTTTTTTTTTTTTTTTTATTGCAGTGATTGTTATTGGTGTTGTTTTTATTGAGGTTTTTGTTTATCATCTTAGTTTTATGTTCTTGTATGTTGTTTATCTATTTCATATTCTACACGACCAATACTGTCAATTTAATTATGTATAGAAACATCCTGGTAGATTTAACAAATCCTACATCAGTTTGTTGTATTGCAAACTTGTGCAACATGTTAAAAGGAGAATGTGATAGTAGTGTTGCAACTTTCAATTTACTCTAGCATTTTCTCTACAATCTGACGATTAAAGATCGATACATGTGCTGTGTGCAAGAAAGTTTGAGGAATTATGAATTAGATATGATCGCCTTTGCAAGAAAATGTATCAAATGTGTGTGCGTATTTGATTCTCCTAGGCAAAGTCAAGAAGTGTAAATGCTTGTACATATGTAATGTAGCTTCTTGCCTCCTTGACGTCTTAATGCAAATGAATGAACTGTAGGAAACATTTCACTTTTTTTTTTTCGAAATTTCCTTTTCATGATCAACATCAGAGTCAGCTTTTAGTGTGTTAGCAGAAGATTTTATGAACTTAGGAAGTATTTCGCCTCTTTCATATATCAGTCTCTATTAGTAGTTGAGGTGACTGTTGGCCATTGCTACATATTTTATTGCTCGAAACCTCGTATTTTTTTTTGTTTATGTTATTGAATTAGAAAGATTGATATAATCATGTATTTACATCCGACTTATTGTTACTGGCAGAATTGGTTTGTTGCTTAGCCTTATGCCTGTCCTGGCTCTGACTTTGCTCCCAAGAGTTATGAGGGCGCACATAATGGAAAAGCTTCGGGTTTACCTGCATGGGGGCTGGTTATGACTACATTTTTGTTAACTGCTTCGACAATGGACCTAACCGCGTGTATCGTGTTTGCCTCAGTGGCATGATCATGTATAATTTTCTTACATTTGGACATCTTCTTTTAGTCTCAACATTGATAGGTCGAGTCCATAGTAAGAAAATGGATAGGTCGTTTTCGAGTACACGTTCATTGTAGAAGATCATAGCTAGTCTCACAGAAATGCCGATCCTGGTGCAGATCTGTGATTTCAGATTTCAGATTGTGTCACCGGTTAATTCGCCACCGGTTTGCATTTGCATATGTAGTTACTGAGAAGCAATTCGACCATGAAGCTTATGTTTGGAAAGTGGTGTTACTCAAGTTAAGTTTCATGTCTATTTCTACAGTAGAAAGGGCTTCTGTATACATTCACTTTACATGGTAATCACACTTCGACCATGAAGCTTATGTTCGGAAAATGGTGGTGCAAATGCTTTTGTCTCTCCAATAATTCACAACAATATGGTTTTTGCGAAACCTGAGATATGCCGTACAGGAGGTAGTCGATGGAGGCTACAGAAATCGGACGTCATAGATTCATGTAGAGCAGTGTTGGAAGGATCAAAGAGGTGGTCAGATGTTTGGGAGAGTCTACTTTGATGGAACCAAGGATGGAAGAAACCCCTCTTAAAAGCTACTGCTCTTCACTTCTTCAGACTTCAGACAAACACTAGGCAGTGAGATGTTGTTTTTGAAATTAGGAAGGGACATTTTTTAAATATGTTTGTGCTTGAGTTTATTTGCATTAGGCTAACAATAGAGGGTGTGGGGGCCCAGATTGTTTCGTCGGCGCTAAAATTTGTATAAATTGTGAGTACTTTACATGATAGTTATATTCCGACTCCTGAAGATGTAGCACGAGTGTATAAATTTTGACGAGAAGCATATGCATGTAATTCAATACATAATTCAATTTTGTTTGTCTCATACATACTCGTAGTATTACCATTGAAAAATGTTTAGTAATTTTAACGCAAAAGAGTTGAGTTTCACTTTAAAAAGGAAAGTCAAATTTACAAACTTCAAGATTGTTCATTAACATTTCACATTGATAAGCTGATTGTAAATGGGAAACTCGAATATAATTTATATCTTTTTACTTGTAAAACTACGTTATATATTGAATACCAAGTAAATGTCAATGGAAATGCGATAAAAGTAACACAATTGTTTACATACAACCGTTATCGATCGAGTAAGTCACCTAAATAACCTGTTCGTAAGACTTGTATTGAGAAACTTTAATTTGAATTTGAAATTGTACAATTCTGTAATTCGGATAAAGTTTTAATCTTTAAGCAATTTCCACTGTAAATTCGGTGAAAAGAACTAAACTTTTGTTACAATTTTGTCAATTTAATTAGATGGAACAAATTATTTATTGAAAACGAGTTGAAATCATGTGAAAATGTAACTTGCAAATGCATACTTTGTTACTCAATTTGTATTTCGATCGTGGAATTTTATGTATTTATAACATGGGTTCAATTCTTAGGATTTACTGTATGTGTGAGCTGTTGTCCCACATCAGAAATTGAGGTGGTTAGGTCATTTTTATAAATTAGCGACTTATGGATATGGGTCGGTACTCCATCCTCTCGTTAGCAGCTTCCCTTACACTTATGTAGGGGGTTAGACATAATGTAGCTTGACCTTGTTCTAAATCCAAATTAAAATTCAATTTTGCAAGTGATTGTAGAATTTTTAGGTTTGTCAATTATTTACTGCCCCTCTGTACAAACTAGGAATAATCCGTGAAAAAAAAGAAGATGAATTCTGCTATAGATAGATGGGATCTTAACTGAGTTATACTGTTATTGTAGTGCATTAGGCCATTACCACACCATCTTTGTCTTTAAAGTGATCAATAGCCTGTCTCGTAATGGTTGCGCAGTTATATATGGTCTTGTTGGTATGCCATTTCAATTCGGTTAGCATTGTTGTGGGTTGAGTTCAAGGTGATTATTATGTCTGTTTTTAAGGTATAGCTGCAGATTGCATGTACCTTACTGATGGAAGTAAGGCAACATGACATTAGCTTTGTTACATTTTATTTGATTGGTACAAAAGAATGAATTGTTTGTGAAAGTTTGTCGGATGCAATGCCCTTTCAACTGTTGATATCCTTGTTTGTTTGCTAGCTATTGCATCTGTTTTGGAACTCTTTGTTTATGGTAATGTGTTTTTTTCTTGGCTTGTTTCAAGCTAATAGCTCGCCAACAACCTCTTTAAGTATGTCTATGTCCTCGGGATAGTTCAAAGTTCAATCATCATCGCTACCTTATTCCAGACTTCATCTTTGTTCAAACTAGTCCAGCAAGAACATGATACTCCTCCATTATTGCCAATCTTTTTTTTTTTGGTACAAAGACGAAACATTATTGCCCATCACTATGTGCATTATTGTGATCAAAATGGTGCTTGTTTTGTGATCTAGAGTCTGGAGACGTATATAGATGGCAACTATTGATTACTTTTGTCCAAACACTGATGTATATGAGCCATTGCTGATGCTTTTACATGCTTCACAATGTGAGCATGCATGTGACTGCTGGCAAGCTTGTGCATCATGTCAGAGTTCAACTAGTTATATATATTAGCTATTGTTAACTCTTCAGGTTGGTGATTTTCTTGGTCATCTAGCATTGATAAGTCATTTATCCTTTTGATGTTTAAAATGGTGCTACTTTCATAGAGAGAACAAGTCGTTTAATTTGAATGTTCGTGTTTATACCACATCGGAAGATAAAACACATTAACACTGGTTATGGAAACATTTCATATTAATTGGTGGAATCTATATAACAACTTGAGTACCACATCGGACATACGAGTTGAGTAAACTAGGACCTCTCGTAATATAAGGGTGTTCTGGCTGTGGTTAATGATCCAACTTCATCAACTCATCAATTGATGCCCTCAAGCATGGCAACAACTATTGCCACATCAGAAGAGGCAGAAGATGATGATGATGGGAGTATATCCTCAGTCTTTCGCTTTATTGAATTAGTGATCTACCAAGTAAGTCCTTTCTTTACATCTTTGTTTATGTTTTTTTTTTTTTTTTTTTTTTTTTTTTGCTTTCTGCTTAGTTTAGCTTAGTTTTTTTTTCTTCTCCTTTTCTTATGTAGTTTTTTTTTGTTTATTTTGTTTATTTTGTTGTTGTTGTTGTTGTTGTGGTGGTGGTGGTGGAGGTGGTGGTGGTTGTTTTGGTTGAGGTTTTTGTTTTTCTTCTTCTTCGTTTTATGTTCTTGTATGTTGTCTATCTATCTTATACTCTGCAACTCAATACTGTCAATTTAACAAAAGCACTTTGCTGTACTGCAAGCTTGTGCATCAAATGTAATAGTGTTACGTCTTTCATTTCCTCTAGCAGTTTCTTTATAATTGGATGATTAGATCGAAAACATGTGCTGTGTGCAAGAAAGTTTGAGGAATGATGAATTTGTTCAGATCGCCCTTGCAAGGAAATGTGTGTGTATTTGATAATTCTGTAACACCCCCAAATTTCCTTTCCTTTTTAAAAACATTTTTATCGCGATTCAAAACCCAAATGAAGGAAATTCAGAGGTGTCACTTCGCACTCGAGTCAAAGACCCGAATGCAAGGAGATTTCAGAAGCCGAACTACAAATGTCTAAAATAGTCCATTCCAATCCATTAATTAAATTACAATAATTCGAAATATGAAATTGCCTAAGTATAATAAATGGTCTAATAACTTAGAGTCCACCCAATATCTAATGAGTCGTCGTTCCCGCATGCATCAATCATTGCAAACCTGTGGTGGATTTAAAGCACAAAAACCACAGTTGAAAAAGTCAGAAAATTGAGTAAACTAACACCTCAACTCGTAGAAAACCAAAACCCTTACCTGTATTTTGAAAACGCTTTGGTTTTATTTTTGAAAACCACACTTAGCACATTATCATATAAACCAATCATCAAGCCAATTCAAATCACCAGAATAGAACTATCACAATAAATTCAACAAGTGATTAACATTTTATCAACATAATCCAAATCATTCTTTTATATCTTTAATGAGGATTTCATATCAGTGGGATGAGCCGGTTTGTGGCCCACTCATCCAAACCATACCAATCATATATTTATAAGTGGGTGAACCGGTTTTTACCGAATCACCAAACCATACATTTATATACGTGGGTGAGCCGATTCTTTGTCGACTCACCAAACCATTATATACGTGGGTGAGCCGATTATTTGTCGACTCACCAAACCATACCATACAAGACTACTAGACCTTAAGTGTGCACACCCCCTATTAAGTATTGCTAACCCAATAGAGTAGTACTAGAGCCAAGCCCATTTAAAGACCGATGTGGTGGGGCAATAAAGTGGAGTCGATGTGACTCAAACCAAATAACCTGGAGTCAGTGCGACTCAAACCATAATAACGTGGAGTCGATGCGACTCAAACCATAATAATCGTGTATCCTCATACTTTATTTATTTATTTTGTTTACAATATCGATTCTTTAAAGAAACTTATATTTCAATAGTCATACAATCATTCATAATTCGATCACAACAATATCACATATTCAATCAATCATATTCCAAATGATTTTCTTTGGATCATAAACCAAACATCATACAAATGCGATAATCCAATCCAACAAGATATATTGATCAAACAATAAATCGTTCTCCACCTATCATGACACTAAGTTTTCATCAAACACACCATTCACTTAGCATATAATTTTAAAAGGTTTCTACAAGTTTAAGAAAGGTTGAGCATGCTAGCTTACCTTTTTAATGCACACAAGAACACGACAGCTCAGCGGTCACTAGTACTCTTTGTCTACGAACTCAGGGGCTACAATTAGACAACCAATAATCCCAAATCAATACTAATCCCACTCAATCATTCATCTAATACTTATGTTAGATCTACTCTATAAGCAATGTCCATCACAATGTAATTTCTAAACCAACAATTATTAATTTAGCCAACAATTCTAATTCTAATTCAATAATTAAATACTAATACTCAATAACTCTTAATTTATCTTAAAAATTCCCAAAGACTTAAAATCACTTTTAAAACTGAATCTAATTCATAAAAATCAATCCCTAATTATTATAATTTATTTAGGATTTATTAATACAATTTATATTATGTTTTAATTATCAAAAACATGTTTAAATTACATAAAATTACATAAAAACGAATTTAATCAATTAAAATTTGAAAATAAGTTTATAATTTATTAAATTATCAAAATTTCAAAATATTGATTGTCATGATTAATTTGGGCTAATTAAACTAATTAAGAAATAATTAATTAAAATTCCCCCAATTCACAATTACTACAAACTTGAGAAAAACACAATCTAAATCTCAAAATAACTTCAGTAACCCTAATTAACAGATTATAAGCATACTAAAATCAAAATTTCGAAATTAATAAAACCAATTCGAATAATTAAGCTAATTAATCCCAATTTCGTGATTAGTGAAAACCAAATCAAAACAATACTCAAGATCGATTCTTTATGCATAAAACTAACCCAAATAGATTACCCACTAATCATAACATCCATTATAATCAACTAAACATAACCAAAGTTTGAAAAACGAATTGAGATTCATGTTTAATTGAAGGAACGAAAACAGGGGAAGAAGAGGGGTGTTGGAGCGTTACCTGCGGTGAAGAGAGGGAGGGAACCACGGTGGGAAGTTGTTCGAACGGCTGGTGAGCAGAGGCGGCGTGTATGGGCGTCGAGTCGTTGAGAAGGGGCGGCGTGTGCTTGGTGAGGCGTGAAGAAGAAGAGGAAAGCAGGGGAGGGGGTTTATGAAGAAAAGAAAAATAAAAAGGGGAGGGGGTGTTGTCGGGTAAGAAGATAGAGAAAAGGTGAGGTTTTGATATATTTTTTTCTTTTTCTTTTTTCTTTTTCTTATTCTGATTTTTTTTTTCTTTTTTTTGTGTTTGGGTTGGGCTGGACATGGTTTGTGTATTTGGGCCAAGTTGCGTATTGGATTGATCTTGATCCTATAGGTAGGTTTGACCCGATTTAGAAATCTAACCCAAATAGAATTTCTGATTTTAGAAATCGTTTACGAACCCAAACCCATTTTGAAAACGACTCACAAAATAATTTCTAAAAATCATTTTCTACTAGAGTAATATAATTAATCATTAATATAAAAAAATACTTTGAAATTTCGGGATATTACATCCTTCCCCCCTTAAGAGAACGCTTCGTCCCCGAAGCGTAAAGTAAATAGATTAACTCATCAAAAATCTATACACCATGTACGAAGTCATAAACACCTCATAAGATGTAAATGCATGAATGTTTAAATACGATGCGATGTTAAAGTTGACATTACAATCCACCCTCCTTAAAAGAAGAGTTCGTCCTCGAACTCGTGAGTTAAACAATCTTATATGTAAGTAAATAATCCCAATGCCTTGATGCACGAGTCACTGGTGAAGGAACGCCAATAAATTATAGGATCTTCTCATCAATTTTGCGCTATCAAACCAATACACTTTAGAAGCACCATGATATCAATTCTATAGTCCCAAAAATTATTGCATCGCCAAGATCACTAAATTTCTTCTATAACCAACCCGCTTAAAAGAATCAAAACCAATAAGACAGTTAACCTCAAATACTTTATGAACCTGTTAGGCAAATTACAAATGTACTTTGAAATATAGGGAACCACATACCCAAGGAAATTTACTCATTAATCCTTGAATTGCAAATTTAGAAGATAATCTCCATGTGTCAAAATTCAACCCATCTTGTCCTCATGAAGACATATATATCCAAATAATCCACCATACTTTTCAATAATATAAACTCACATATGATACAATAATGCCAAATTGGAACCTCCAACTATAGTTCTCACTTCCTCTGATTTCAAAACAACATGCTTAATTCCCAAAATATAAACTGAGAAATTTTATCGACATATATCCTCATTTAAATCAACAAAGCTCATCATAATTCGGTACACATCCCAAAAAATTTAACCCCTCTAAACAATTTGAGTAGTCATTGTCACAGCTCAACTTACCAGAATCATTTCTCAATATTAGTCAATCAAAATATATATCAAAACTCAAAAGATATCCAAGATCCATTATCACCGATAGAAATATAATTTTCCTGAGCATCACACTTCATATATATCAAAACCAAACAAAACCATTATTACCAAAATAAAATCTTTTCAGCCTCAATCATTTACTAAAGACCATATTCTCTGTATATACAAAACTCATAAAAATCACCTTTAAAAATTATTGCTCAAATTTTAGTAACCCAAAATGAAATTTGAAGAAACCGAATTCACTAAAGTCCCTTTGTCAATAAAAGCAACTCTTTAAATCATAATGCAATAATTATATCATGATAACAATGATAGAGATTCTAAACCCAAAGATAAATATTTATAATTCAAGTAAATCTCAAATCTAATCCGATTTTCGTCGAAATACAACCTCCTTACATTATATTTAAACTCCAAAATACACAATTTAAGACACCACAATATTCCTAAAGATAAACCCATATACAAAGAAAATAATGAAGATCATGGATCCAAAAATCATATTATAACCTTCCATGGCGGTATTACTAATAACAAACTCAAAACCACTAAGCAATCAAGCCATATATCTCAAAATAGCCAAGTTAATAAGTTTCAAGTTCAACAATCCAAATTTCACCACACAAGAACAAATTTTATTCTCTAGAAAACAACCAAACTCCAAATTCCAAACTCAATTTCATATGGCACAATCAAATTTCTTATTCCCATCCCATAATGACATTTTTCTTTCAAAACCCATATAAATCACCTTCTAATAATACCACTCAATCATGAAACAGACCTCCGTATAATATAAAATCTATGATTAGTATAGCCGTCACTAGATCTTCTTATTACATAAAATTCATTTCACCATAGAACCCCCACTATACATCTCATTTTTTTGACCAAAATCTCGTATAAATAATCGACGTAGCGATGTCTAAACAAGGGTCTAAAATGCTAAATACAGAGCGTTCCAATAATAATCAACATATTAGTCACCAGTCCCGTTACTAAGGGTTGGGTGGGAGGGCACTATCTATATTTTAGTATATTTCCTCTATGGTTAATTCAACCCTTTAAGAATGTTACAGTAATTAGCTATCAAGTACTTAGTAACAATTCCAACACTAATAAATACCAACATAATATATGTCTCACTTGAGACACATTCCATGAAACCAAGAAAACGTATACATGTCGAGTATACTTAAAATAGACATACAATTTTTCCATTCCAATTCAAGGAATGCATTCCAAATAGGTAGGGTACATTTGACCTTATAAGGCCAACAATTTTCACACATGTCCATTAATTTCGTACTTTGTAATTACAACACCAAATTACATCTACCTTCATATTCCAGTGAATCGAAACAACCAAATCATTCAATAACAAGTATATATAAAACTCACATGTGAAAACAAGTAGCAAATCATATATAAAAGCTAAACACACATTAAGGAACAAAGCAATACCCTTAAACCCCATACGGCTTGGTTCATTTTATTTGTTTTGCCAATTAAATTCATTTTTTTTTAGCCTTATTAATTCAATTTAGCGTGGGACCTAACATGTGCTCTGATACCAACTGTAACATCCCCAAATTTCCTTTCCTTTTTAAAAACATTTTTATCGCGATTCAAAACCCAAATTAAGGAAATTCAGAGGTGTCACTCCGCACTCGAGTCAAAGACCCGAATGCAAGGAGATTTCAGAAGCCGAACTACAAATGTCTAAAATAGTCCATTTCAATCCATTAATTAAATTGCAATAATTCGAAATATGAAATTGTCTAAGTATAATATATGGTCTAATAACTTAGAGTCCACCTAATATCTAATGAGTCGTCGTTCCCGCATGCATCAATCACTGCAAACCTGTGGTGGATTTAAAGCACAAAAACCACAGTTGAAAAAGTCAGAAAATTGAGTAACCTAACACCCAAACTCGTAGAAAACCAAAACCCTTACCTGGATTTTGAAAACGCTTTTGTTTTATTTTTGAAAACCACACTTAGCACATTATCATATAAACTAATCATCAAGCCAATTCAAATCACTAGAATAGAACTATCACAATAAATTTAACAAGTGATTAACATTTTATCAACATAATCCAAATCATTCTTTTATATCTTTAATGAGGATTTCATATCAGTGGGATCCTTGTTGCACTATTTCCCGTTACCTACTTATTAGAGGGCCAGGTTAGAATAAAAAGTCTGATAGATGGTGGAGATATTACTGAAGAACAACAGAGGTTAACTATGATATTGGCAGTTGAGGGTGCTAGGACATCACTCTTGGGTTTGTATGCAGCTATCTTTATGCTTATTGCCTTGGAAATAAAGTTTAAGCTGCCTTCTTTAATGAGGGAAAAGGCTCTTGAAAGAGGTGATATTAAGATGAGTCAGCATGATCCGAGTACTTCTTCCAATTTTCCTGCCAAGATGAGATTCTTGCAGCAACGTAGAGCTTCTATGGTGTCAGCAATTACAATCAAGCGGATGGCTGCTGAGGGGGCCTGGATGCCTGCAGTGGGCAATGTTGCCACGGTTATGTGCTTTGCTATATGCTTGATCTTGAATGTTACTCTCACTGGTGGTTCAGACCGTGCTATATTCTTTCTGGCACCAATCTTGCTGCTGCTCAATCAAGATGCAGATTTTGTTGCTGGATTTGGAGATAAGCTGCGATATTTTCCTGTTACGGTTGTTATTACATGTTATTTAGTCTTGACTGCACTGCACAACATTTGGGAAGAAGTGTGGCATGGAAATGCTAGATGGGGCATGGAGATTGGTGGACCAGATTGGTTTTTCGCAGTGAAAAATGTGGCGCTTTTGATATTGACATTCCCAAGTCAAATCATGTTTAACCAAATTCATATCAAAGGGCTGGTCTAGTCTTCTAGTTAGGGTGAATTTATTTCATAGTTAGCAGTTATATGAAATACCCTCTTGTTAGATACACATAAGTAAATAGGGGTTCTGTACAGGAGGCCGATTTGGGTATGGCTCCCTAGCTGCCGGAAAATGGGCCGCAATTAATTTCCTATATAATGGAAAGATCGAAGGCGCTTGATTAAAGAAAGGGGGAGCTACAGTCCAATTAAAGGTTGGGGGTTTCTTTTCTATTATATAATAGAAAAGAACAGCGGCCCTCTCATCGGCGAATCGCCCGGGGATTTCCGGATTTTTTTTAAGAATAGAGCAAAACAAAGAAGAAGGTTCGATTTTCAAGGACAAAAGAGCGTACTATAGCTTCCGTGCTAAAAAAATGGCAGTTTCGTCCTCAATTTATATTCTATTGGAAAAAATAATGCTAACAAGAGGTTATTTTGTCTCTTTGGTTGAAAAAGGCAAGTTCAGGGGGTTTTGGGATCGGGAGTAAGTACTAGTCATACGGCAAAAATGGGGGGGGTCTTTAATTATATACAATTTACCTATGGAGAAGAAAGAAATCAAAAAGACTCATATGCGACAATGGATAGTTATCACGCTAAAGAGAGTTTCTTTTGGGCTAAAACCCGCAGAGATAGAAACTAGACTTTCAAGGAACTTTAACTTTACCTCTCTTGTCATTGCCCAGAGAGCTTCTTATGAAGTCGAAGGAGCATTTTTTTAAATAGGAATGCATACGAACGATGCTTCCAAGCATACTATAAAAAAATTACCCAATCTCTTTTTCCGGAAGTTTCCGCAGAGGACTTCGACTCCCAGGCGAAAAAGGGAATCGGGAGCTGGGCTCGTTCGTTATGTGAAAACAATCATCAAATTATTTTATGCTCGGGGGAACTCCAAACACACTCCCTCTAGATTACCCACGGTGGGAAGTTGTTCGAACGGCCGGTGAGCAGAGGCGGCGTGTGTGGGCGTCGAGTCGTGGAGAAGGGGCGGCGTGTGCTTGGTGAGGCGTGAAGAAGAAGAGGAAAGCAGGGGAGGGGGTTTATGAAGAAAAGAAAAATAAAAAGGGGAGGGGGTGTTGTCGGGTAAGAAGAGAGAGAAAAGGTGAGGTTTTGATATATTTTTTTCTTTTTTCTTATTCTGATTTCTTTTTTTTTTTTGTGTTTGGGTTGGGCTGGACATGGTTTGTGTATTTGGGCCAAGTTGTGTATTGGATTGATGTTGATCCTATAGGTAGGTTTGACCCGATTTAGAAATCTAACCCAAATAGAATTTCCGATTTTCGAAATCGTTTACGAACCCAAATCCATTTTGAAAACGACTCACAAAATAATTTCTAAAAATCATTTTCCCCTAGAGTAATATAATTAATCAGTAATATAAAAAAATACTTTGAAATTTCGGGATATTACAAATTCTCCTAGGCAAAATCAAGAATTGAAAGGGCTTTACATATATAACATAGCTTCTTGCTGAGTTAACCATATGAATGGGGTATAATGTTTTCAACTTTTTATCAAATTGGCATTGAATGTTAATTTTTTATCGATTGGGGATTGAAAACTAACACCGTTAGTTTACGCTGACATGGCAGTTAAAGTGACGCACCATTACTTACGTTTTTTAGTAAGAAATTTCCAGAAACTTTTACATCCTCTCTCTAACAAAAAAAGCCCAGAAATCTCTCCCTGTAGCCCTGCTCATCAATCATCATCTTCCCCACCTTAATGCTTCTTCCCAAGTTTTTGATGAAATCAGACTTAAATTCAATCCAAACCCCTTGTATAAATCAGCAAAATTCCCAAAGTTCTAGATAGAAATGAGACTCCAATTTCAGCCCTCCAAACTTCCTCACCATTGCCGTCTCTTCGCTCACCATTTCGACTACCGCCGCCACGGTTTTTCAAGTCGAATCACGGTCCACCCGCAACAAGCCAACAAACCCTTACATCTTCCCCAACCTTGTACTTGTAGTAAAACGCCCCTTCAATCACAACAATTTCATTTAGCAAATGACCATGGTTTTGTGCTTGGTTTTTTTAAGGAGAGTTTTGGTAAGTTAGTCGAAGTTTGTTCATATTTTGCTTGTGGTGTGATGATTTCATAAAAAAATTTAGAGAAATTGATTTTGAAGGGGCGAATTCATTCTGATTAATCCTCTTTTGATAGCTGCGAATTCGTTTATAGTAGTGACCGGCTACTAGAATTTCTTGTTGAAATCTTGAGGATGAATTAAGATAGAAAGAGGAGGAAGAACAATTTTTTTTTTCTGTGGTCTTGATGGTGAAGATGAAGATAGAAAGAGCAGAGAGAATAGATGAGAGGGCGACTAACGTCCGTTACGGCATTCCCCAAATGATAAAAGAAAAGAACACATTCCCCATTTGATAAAAATATGTAAACATTATACCCCATTTGTACACTTAACTCGCTTCTTGCTTGCCTCCTTGACGTCTTAATGCAAATGAATGAGATGTAGGAAAGATCAAATTTTTTCGAAATTTCCTTTTCCTGATCAAGATCACAGTTAGTTTTCGGTTTTGGTAATAGTGATGGCAGAAGATTGTAAGAACTTAGAAAGTACTTCGCCTTTTTTCTTATATCAGTCTGTATTAGGATTTGAGGTGACCATGGCCATTGCTACAGATTTTATGTTTTTATTGCTCGAACTTCATATTTCTATTGCCAATGGAGCCAAAGACTAATTATTCTTTGGTTTATGGGATATATAATGGAATAAAGCACAATGGCTCATAAAACTGTATGTGCTTTTTATTTTGTGAGCGGTGTAATTCTCGAAACAATTTTCATTTTAGGTCATCCGTGCGCAGCCTTTTTATGTTTCAATAGGGGTAAAGTTTGCGTGTATCAGACCCCCCCTTACCACGCCTTATGGCGGGGGCGTGGAGTCTTTAGGGCACTGGGGTTAAAGATGTTGTATTGCTCAAACTTCATATTTAGTTTTCTTTTTGTTTTTGAATTAGAGAATGATATAATAATCATGTATTTATATCCAACTTATTGTGACTGGCAGATATGGCCTCTGTTGGTTAGCCTTAACCCTGCTTCCAGTAAGGAGCTGCATTGTCCTGGCTCTGACTTTGCTCCTAAGAGTTCGGAAGCTCTGGTCCTAATCGATGTCCAGAGTATTCAGAGAATCCAGCCATTAGACAACTTCTGGAAGTGCGTGGATCAGTTGAATCATGTCAATTGCAGCGTAGACTGTGTCCGCTTCACTAGCGTGGATCATGGTTACATGATTGATAGTCTTCGAAGGTATCTTCACGTATAACTTTCTTACATATGGACAGCTTCTGTTGGTTTCGCGTTGATGGTGGAATCGTTGTCGAGTCCATAGTAGGAAAGTGTGAAGTCGTTTTTCAGCACGCCTCCGTTGAAGTACATAATTGGGAGTCTTTCGGAAATCCCGTTCCTTGTGATGAGCTGTTGTTTCAGATTTCTGATTTGTATCAGTCCTCCTTACTGTTTGGGAGCGAATCTGAACATGAAGCCTTCCTGACTTTGTTTGGGAAGTTCTGTTGTATGTTCAAGTTTCATGCCTATTCCTACGTGAAAAGTGTTTCTGTGACATTGCCTTATTCCTTCTTCATAAGGCAAAAGCCTCAGATGGTGGTGCAGTAAAAGAGAATTACTTCAACTCACAGCAATGTGATACAAGTCGTTGCGCGAAGCCTCAGATGGGGAAGATCTTAGTCTTATGGTTTGTTTGCATCAACACTATGCGAGAGCAACGAGAATTTCTTTGAAGTGCGATTCCTTTCGCATACATGCGATTCTTTGTTGAGATGAATGTTGGCTGTCAGGTGTAATACGTGCATTTGGATGATCTTGAGCCTAAACTAAGGCGAGGATGCGAAACAACAGCATGCTTTGCATTTCAGCAGTCACTGCAAAGCAATTCGACCATGAAGCTTGTTCGGAAAGTTAAGTTTCATGTTTATTTCTCCCTTCTTATTACAATGAGATGTTGGTAGCAGAAGTAAAAGAAGAATGAGCTGATCTGACAGAAAAATGGTGGTGCGAATATGATACGATTCAAGTCGGTTTTTTTGCGAAATCTGAGATGCCGTAGAGGAGGTAGTGGATGGAGGCTACAGAAATCGGACGCCACCGATTCATGTAGAGCAGCGGTGTTCTAAGGATCAAAGAACTGGTCGGAAATGTTTTCTATATGTTTGTACTTGAGTTTTTGTACATCAGGCTAAAACTTGTATAGTACTTTATATGGTAGTCATTTTCCGACTGCTGAGGATATCAACATGATTGTATAAATTTTTGACACAAGAAGCATATCCTTAATTCAACTAATAATAAGGGTAAAATTTTGTTGGTCACATACTCGTTTTACCATTAAAAGAAGTTTATGTGGGTATTAAAACGATTGGTAGATAATTTTAACGAATTGGTAGATAATTTTAACGAAAATTGTATAAGTATGTCAATGATTTTTTTTGGTTACAATGAAAATGTGATTATAAGTACATAAATACTTACGTACAACGGTCACGGACAAGTCAAAAATTGTCATCGACTCTTCAAGCTAGTAACTATAGAACGGCCACAGGTCCACGACCCAATTTGAAAACGTTGGATCAAAATTTCAAAAATAAGAAAGGAAAAATCGTTTTTGAATTGAATTGGGGAAATCAGCACTCATTTCAAACCCTAGAAACTTGAATGAAATAATGGTGAGAGAAATTCGGAATTGAAATAGCGAAAAGACTTCCTGTCAATCGTATATCATCATCATATCATATAATATATCATTGAAAAAAGAAAGTACGACATTTTTTTTCACAGTCAAAAAATCATATTATTATTATCAGTCAAATTCTCAATGTGTTATGTGCCAAATTAAAAACTGATTGTTTTGTTTTACCAATTTACTTATTAGTTAATTTAATTGGTAGAGTCATAAGTCGTAGTTACTTGCAAGTATTGTGGTATCCGTGAATGTTCAAAAGTCAAAACTCGTCATGGCGTCACCTTAATTTTTGCCTAGGATTCTCTCCTAGGAGGTGAGAATTTGGACTTTGGATAACCCTAATTAAGCTAGCTAATAGCTTGTTAATAGGGAGGTGAGGACTCGCACTCGAGATAACCCCAAGCTAACAGCTGGTTAATAACCTCATTTATAATAACATCACAAAGTGCAAAAGTTGCAAATTAAAACTCAAATTCTTAACATTTTGTTTGAATCTACGTTTTCAAACCAAATGTTAAGAAACCAAAAGAACGGAGGGAGTTAATGAAAAACATCCGAATTGAGAAATGAAAAGGAATAGGTTGAATTGTTTTTAAGAGAAGATGTGGCGTAATCAGTCGATTTACGACTATGGTGTTTATGGACTACGGTGTATGTGATTCATTGATCAAATTATTAATGGGAACTTTTTGTTACGCATCTTTTAGCAATAGATGGTGATTGAGTTTGCAACTACTCGTATGTCATCTGTATGTATCAGTGTATATATAATGTCATAAGTCGTAAATATTGCTTGAATATGTTAGAACCTAAGGTGGTTTAGACACTCTAAACAATACTTAATAACTCTATTAAGTTGAACCTTAGGTGAGAATCGATTTGCATGTAGTAAAAACAACTAAAAAGCCGAGTTTAAAGATCGTATACCTTGTTTTGGCTCTAGGTTGTGCTCTCCTTTACTAAGGAGTGTCTTGAGCTGCTTAACAAGGATGATCCTCCTTCCAAACTTCGATTCTTGAACTCTTCTAATCTCCCACGGTACGTACCAAAGGATTCACAAGAAAACCGAATTATTATGTACTAGTAATAACTCTATTTACCACAAAAACAAACTAGCCCTAATCCCTAACAATTAGGATCAATTAGGGTGAAGTAGTGTTGTGTTTAGATGAGTTTTTGAGCTACATGCAAAGCTCAAAAACTTGGTTGACTATGGTGATGTAGTCGGTTCCTTCAAGAGAGGAAGAAGATGGAGTTTTCTTCCTTAATTTATGGGTTTTGTTTTGTAAAAAATGATTAGATCCTCTAGTCTAACCATGGGTTAGATTATATATAGTGGTGGGTTAAATTAGTAAATCATATTTACTAATTTGCCCCCACTTAAATTAAGCAACTCTATAGGAATAGTAAGGTTAATTTAGTCATTTCGTAACTTAACTAATTAAGTTACAATTAACTATTATATCAATATATAATAGTTATTTCTAATCATATTTTAGCCAATAATTACAACTCTTGCAATTAATCCTAACTAAATTTGTCACGATTGACAAATCATAACTATACCCGTATAATTGCTAATCTCAAATTTAGTCATTTATACACTGATAAAATTTCTATTTTATCAGTCGATTTATTTATTATTAATTATCTTATAATTAATAATAAACTCTCCGGCCTGATTCTAAACACATTACCAGTTAGCTATTAACTGGCTTATAGGAGTTCATCACGTTATCCTATATAGGTATGACCGATAGGGATCAGCCGATCTCCGCCATCTTACGACAACAATAACGTCAAACCCTAGACGGCCAATCGTTATTGATTTACGTTGATCAACTGATAAGTTCATCTTATAAACTGATCCCTGTTTATTCCATAATTGAGATTTATTAATCAACGCACTATTGTCGGAGGACACTAGTCCAACAATCTCCCACTTGTCCGAGACAAGTATGTGCGTGATCGACTCTCTTGCCCTTTATATCTCCCACTCAATGCAAGATGTCTTTCAGGTCGCTCTTGCACTCGATGTGAATCGTAAAGTGGTTTTCTCAATCGAGAGCGCAACTGTCTGATCGGAAAAATCTACCTTAGATTACTTCCGAGCGTGGCCACGCATTTCCAGTTGCTACTCCTCGAGTGGCCTAAAGATATTAACCTTGACGTGGGCGGACAATCCCTTCACTCTACTTTCATTGTTCCATACAACTCACAGTGACCCAAAATATGCCCTTTATAGCCTCCTTTAACGGCACGACTTAGGACATAAATCAAAGCCACTATTCATTGCACAAACTCTGACAAACAGTTTTAGGTCCAAAGAATCGACTCAATGGTATAACACAGTGCTCCTAGCTTCGACCCAGCAATAGGAATCTGTAGGTGGTCAAGTCCAACAGAGTGTCTCACAGTCTGCTTGTGTAAACGACCGATCATCCCTTGACCTATGACTTTTGAACCAGTCATCCTAATCGACTTACACTGTAGTCAGTTAGAGTCGTCACCTCATATTGTGACTAGGGACTAAATTATTCTGCTATTCATGTTCACTTAATAGGGGCTCAAATCGTCTTTAGGACCTATAGGAGTATAACAGAATGTATATTTATTCAGAATATATTAAACTGAATAAATTTGAACGATAAAATCTTTACATGTATATATATATATATATGTATGTAAAAAGTCAACACAAGGATTTAACTATTACATACCATATAATCTACAACCAATCAGTCATGCGTCTCAATCCCTTGGATGCTACATGACTGTTGTGCTTAGCTTGTGTCATCGGCTTAGTCAGAGGATCGGCGACATTATCATCTGTCCCGACTTTACAAACCAAAATATCTCCCCGTTCCACAAAATCTCGTATTACGTGGAACTTCCTGAGTACATGTCTAGACCTGTTACTAGATTTAGGCTCTTTAGCCTGAACTATTGCTCCACTGTTGTCGCAATAGATGGTAATAGGATCTGCTGCTGACGGAACAACCTTCAGCCCTTCTAGAAACTGCTTGATCCATACCGCTTCTTTTGCAGCTTCTGAAGCCGCAATGTACTCTGCCTCCGTTGTAGAATCCGCTGTGACAGATTGCTTGGAACTTTTCCAGCAGATCGCTCCACCGTTCAGAGTAAAAACATAGCCTGATTGAGATTTCATATCATCTCGATCAGTTTGTAAACTAGCATCTGTGTAACCTTTTACACGTAGCTCAGTATCTCCTCTAAACACTAAGAATGTATCCTTAGTCCTTCTCAAATACTTTAGGATATTCTTTACAGCTATCCAATGACATTCACCAGGATTAGCCTGATACCTGCTCGTCATGCTCAAAGCATGCGAGACATCAGGCCGCGTACACATCATAGCATACATGACTAATCCAACTACGGAAGCGTACGGGATCTTTTTCATGCGTTCAATATCTGCGGGCACAGACGGACATTGAGACTTACTCAGAACTATTCCGTGACCCATTGGCAGATATCCTCTCTTGGATTTCTCCATATTGAATCTCTCAAGAATCTTATCCACATAAGCTTCTTGACTTAATGCCAACATCTGTTTTGATCTATCTCTATAGATTCGGATGCCTAAGATGCGTTGCGCTTCTCCTAGGTCCTTCATCTGAAAATGATTTCCTAACCATCCTTTAACTGGGTTAAAGGTAGGAATATCATTTCCGATGAGAAGTATGTCATCCACATACAGGACTAGGAACGTTACCTTGCTCCCACTAAACTTCATGTACAAACATGGTTCCTCAACACTGCGAGCGAAACCATTTTGTTTGATTACATGATCAAACCAATGATTCCAGCTCCTGGATGCTTGATTAAGTCCATAAATGGACCTTTTAAGATTGCAAACCTTCTCAGGATTGCGTGGATCAACAAAACCCTCTGGCTGTGTCATATACACTTCCTCTTCCAGAAACCCGTTCAGGAAAGCGGTTTTGACATCCATCTGCCATATTTCATAATCATGAAACGCAGCAATCGCTAAGATTATCCGAACGGATCTAAGCATCGCAACTGGTGCAAATGTTTCATCATAGTGAATACCATAGATTTGCGTGAAACCTTTCGCCACCAATCGAGCTTTGAAAACGTCCTTGTTTCCATCCATGCCGACTTTGATCTTATAGATCCATTTGCATTTCAGAACTTTTGTTCCTACTGGCACATCTACCAAGTCCCATACTTGGTTCTCGTACATGGAATCCATTTCAGATTTCATCGCCTCCAGCCATTTTGCATAATTTGGACCTGTTATGGCTGCGTTGTAGGTTGCGGGCTCGTCACTTTCTAAAAGTAACATTAAGTATTTATCATCATCTTCGACAATACCTAAGTATTTCTCAGGTGGGTGACTTACTCTCCCTGACCTTCTAGGAACGGAGGATAAAACCACTGTATCAGAAGTTTCAGGGTTGTTTTCTCGTAAAACATCCTGATTTTCTTCCTCTGTTTGTGGCTCCTGAACTTCTCTAAGTTCAAAATTTCTCCGACTGTGTCTTCTAGAAATAAACTCCTTTTCTAGAAAGACAGCATCACGAGACACAAACACTTTGTTCTTCTGACGATTGTAGAAGTAATATCCTCTCGTTACTAAAGGATAACCTACAAATAGGCATTTCTCAGATCTGGGTGCTAGCTTATTGTCAGAACGGTTCTTAACATAAGCTTCACAACCCCAAACCTTTATAAAAGACAAGTCAGGAACTCTCCCTTTCCATATCTCATATGGTGTCTTTGGCGCTGATTTTGTCGGACTCCTGTTCCGCAGGAAAACGGCGGATTGTAGAGCGAAACCCCAAAATGAATCAGGTAGCTCAGCCTGACTCATCATAGATCGAACCATATCTAATAGAGTTCTATTTCTCCTTTCAGCAACACCATTCATCTGTGGTGTTTCAGAAGGTATTAATTGTGATACTATACCACAATCTCTCAAGTGATGACTGAATTCATTACTCAGATATTCACCTCCACGATCAGATCGTAAGATTTTGATCTTCCTATCAAGTTGGTTTTCAACTTCCCTCTGAAATTCTATGAATTTTTGAAGGACTTCGTCTTTGTTCCTGATTAAGTAGATGTATCCATGTCTACTAAAATCATCTGTGAACGTGATGAAGTAGTTGTAACCACCTCTGGCTGTGATGCTCATTGGACCACACACATCTGAATGTATTAGTTCCAATAGCTCACTAGCTCGAATTCCTTTTCCCGAAAAAGGATTTCGTGTCATCTTACCTAACATGCAAGATTCGCATTTATCAAATGATTCGTAATCAAGTGATTTGAGCACTCCACTGGATATGAGTCTCTTAATGCGTTTTTCGTTTATATGACCTAAACGACAATGCCAGAGATAGGACAGCTCAGGATCACCTGTTTTGAGCTTTTTATTTTCTACATGATAGACATCGGTGGTTAAATCTAAAACATATATTCCGTTGATTGATTGGGCTATGCCATAGACCATATCATTGTGCGAGAAGGAACAACATTAGTTTTTAATTTCAAAACAAAAACCTTCCGCGTGTAACATAGATACAGATATTATGTTTGTGCTCAGGGTTGGTACATAATAACAATTATACAAGTGCAATTCCAACCCTGACGCTAACGACAAAACATATGTTCCTACGGAAACAGCAGCTATCCTTGCTCCGTTTCCAACGCATAGGTCCACTTCACCCCTTGCTAGCGCTCGCACCTCCTGCAGCCCCTGCAAATGATTACAGAGATGAGATCCACATCCAGTATCTAATACCCACGATGTGGAACTAGCAAAGTTTATGTCTATAGTGTAGATACCTGAAACTTTCTTCTCCTCCAGGTATTTGGGGCAGTTGCGCTTCCAGTGACCTACTCCGTCACAATGGAAGCACCTTTGATCGGGGTTCGTGCTTTTGGGCGGCTTAGTCTTTGCGTTTACTGGCGCTTTTCCTTTGCCCTTGCCCTTTCCTTGCACAGGTTTCTTCCCCTTTTTCCCTCGGTTTTTGAACTTGCCACCTTCCTTCCCCACTCTTAGCACTAAAACATCTCGTTTTCCGCTAGTACTCCCACTTGCTCCCGTGTCTTTCTCTGCTTGGACAAGCAGAGCATGAATTTCATTGAGGTTTTTCCTCAAATCGTTCATGTTGAAGTTCACCCTGAAATTGTTGAACTCATCATGTAGCGAGTGGAGTATACGATCTACCGCGATTTGATCAGAAATCGGGCATCCCAGTCGCTCTAACGTCTCTACGCATTCGATCATTTTGAGCACGTGGGGGCCAACCGGCTGTCCCTTGCTTAATCGTGCCTCAAAAACTCGACTGGCGACATCGTATTGCAATATTCGCGGCTTTTGCGAATACATATTCGTTAACTTGACGAATATTTGGTATGAGGAGGAGTAAATCATCCGGCGCTGCAATTTTGGCCCGATGGCATAGATCAAAACATTTTTGATCGCGGTTGATTCCTGCTCGTACAACTCGTACGCTTGACGCTCGCCCATCGTTGCGTTAGGCCGTGGCGTCGCAGGTGGTGGTTCAACGAGGAACCGCTCTTTTCCGTCGCTTTTAGCGGCTAATCGTAGACTCAATTCCCACTCTGGGAAGTTGCTCCCGTCGTCCTTCAAGGAGTGCTTTTCCATGAAGGCACGGAGCCATGAGTCTTTTGTGATACTCGGTAGAACAGGGTTCGCATTTGGATTTGCCATTGCGATTTATGACTCTACAAGTTGGAAATAAAATTTGGTTAGATTTTATCGCATTATTTTATTTCACATTTTAATCATAAAACGTGAATTACGTTTATATAATTGATCTCCCTTAATTATATAACCGATTCCGAAATCCGTCGTACTTATAAATTTCGGGCACGCGAGAGGGCGTCTTTAACTTTTTTCCTAATTTATAACACTCGGGTGAGCCAACTTTTGGCTGATTCTAACTCCTTAGAACTCTCAGTTGACAAATTACTCGAATATTTGTCCCCTAGCCTCGAATTTGCATAACCCTTATGCCCAATTCGTCGAGATCAACCAAATCTAACGCGTTGTAACACTTACAACCCTACTCCCCAAGGTAAAAAGGTCCCACCTCACGAGAGGGTGGGTGTGGTTCCTAATGAACAAGGTTGTATAGGTGTTGAATTTGGAAAAGCTAGCTCTCGATATTACGTTTGATTTAATTTTAGGAGATCTAGTCGTCTTACATTGTCTATCGCGTTAATTAAGTGAACTAAATATTTAGCGAATCGTTGACAATTTCTAACGACTAAAACGCGTGCACAAATTTCAGTTTATATCTCATCCACTACGTCGGCGGAAAAACGCAATAAACCAAGCATGCAACAGACGATTAAACTAATAAATCGATCACGAGTACTAGTATGGCCCTATCTCGCCTAAAAGAAACCTAAACTAGTCCTAACTAGTCTAGGACGGTTCTCGTCTTCAAATGCAATCTTCGACTCCACGCCAAGGTTTGTAAAAGCTCCAAAATCGAATTACATGTAAAAGCCTATTATACATTCACTTTCTAAAAATAGAAAAAATAAATATTACAATTAGGCGATACGAGATCGCAATTAATTACAGATCCATCGATACCGTCCTTACATTACGGTACAATACCGGTCCTACGAGACATCTTGGCCATACTATACTCGGATTTTGGTCAAACGTATAACACGTCAAACGTAAATCACATTTACCGACTAACAAATTCAGAATACGGCTAATTTGGAAAACTATTTTAACAGTTAAAATCACGAATCAACCAGAACACTTTTGGAACCAAACCAACAACTAAACTTTTTAGTTTATCAACCTTTAGTCCCACTGAAGTCGATTCTATTAGTTTGATGGATTCGTTTTAGCCCTCTTTTTGCCCAAAAAGTGCCATAAATCACTAATTTACTCTAATTAATCATAAAAATTATGAATTTAATTAGAAAAGTCATTTCCTTTTAACCAAAAAAGCATTCGGCCAGTAGCACATGCATGAGAAAAAAATTCCAGAAATTTCTTGTTTTAATTCAATTAAGAAAACAATTTCCAAGTTAATCATTATTAACTCTTAATAACGATAAAAACCCAAAATTAACTTTTAATTTTAGAAAAATTCGAACCAATGCCATGCTGAACTTTATTACTGGAAGTTTTAGTCCTCTTAATTTTCACATAATCTTATACATGCAAATTATCTAATTAACACTTAATTCCATAATTAAGCTAATTATGTGATTTAAACCAAAAATTCATGGAAAAATAGCTATAAATTTCCAAAATTCCTACAATTTCGTCCTGAACTCCTTTAAGGCCAGTAGAAGCCATGCATGTCGAAAAAACACAGTGAAAAACCATTTTATGAATTGAATTAATTAAGTCGATAATTCACCTAATTAACCAACTCGGTTTTAACATGCAACAAGACCGTGTTCTCTGATACCAATTGTTAGAACCTAAGGTGGTTTAGACACTCTAAACAACACTTAATAACTCTATTAATTTGAACCTTAGGCGAGGATCGATTTGCATGTAGTTAAAAACAACTAAAAAACCGAGTTTAAAGATCGTATACCTTGTTTTGGCTCTAGGTTGTGCTCTCCTTTACTAAGGAGTGTCTTGACCTGCTTAACAAGGATGATCCTCCTTCCAAACTTTGATTCTTGAACTCTTCTAATCTCCCACGGTACGTACCAAAGGATTTACGAGAAAACCGAATTATTATGTACTAGTAATAACTCGGTTTACACCAAAAACAAACTAGCCCTAATCCCTAACAATTAGGATCAATTAGGGTGAAGTAGTGTTGTGTTTAGATGAGTTTTTGAGCTACATGCAAAGCTCAAAAACTTGGTTGACTATGGTGATGTAGTCGGTTCCTTCAAGAGAGGAAGAAGAGGGAGTTTTCTTCCTTAATTTATGGGTTTTGTTTTGTAAAAAATGATTAGATCCTCTAATCTAACCATGGGTTAGATTATATATAGTGGTGGGTTAAATTAGTAAATCATATTTACTAACTTGCCCCCACTTAAATTAGCCAACCCTATAGGAATAGTAAGGTTAATTTAGTCATTTCGTAACTTAACTAATTAAGTTACAATTAACTATTATATCAATATATAATAGTTATTTCTAATCATATTTTAGCCAATAATTACAACTCTTGCAATTAATCCTAGCTAAATTTATATCGATAGACAAATCACAACTATACCCGTATAATTACTAATCTCAAATTTAGTCATTTATACACTGATAAAATTTATCAGTCGATTTATTTATTATTAATTATCTTATAATTAATAATAAACTCTCCGGCCTGATTCTAAACACATTACCAGTTAGCTATTAACTGGCTTATAGGAGTTCATCACGTTATCCTATATAGGTATGACCGATAGGGATCAGTCGATCTCCGCCATCTTACGACGACAATAACGTCAAACCCTAGACGGCCAATCGTTATTGATTTACGTTGATCAACTGATAAGTTCATCTTATAAACTGATCCCTGTTTATTCCATAATTGATATTTATTAATCAACGCACTATTGTCGGAGGACACTAGTCCAACAAAATAATCAGCAATATTGTGATCAAAATGGTGATTGATTTTGCAATTTGGAGATGTATGTATAAAATAACTAGGAATTATAGCTTATGCTAAATCTTCAGGTTACTGATGCTATTTGTCATCTAACATTCATTCATTTGATGTTTGGAATAAAGGTGCTACTTTCACATAGAGAATTAAGTTGTTTTATTTGAATGTTTGTGTTTGTCCCACATCGAAAGATATAACACATTTAGCATTTGGTTATGGAAACATTTCGTATTAATTGGTGGAATGAATTTGTCTATAAACTCGAATACCACATTGGACATACGAGTTGAGTAAACTAGGATCGCTTGTGATATAAGGATATTCTGGCTGTGTAATGAGCCAACTTCATCAATTCATTAATTGGTGCCTTTGCTTAATTAGTACCAGGCATGGCAACAACTAATGCCACATCAGAAGGTGGAGAAGAAGATGATGATCCTTCTAATAAGAGTACATTCTCATTGAATTAACGATCTACCAAGTAAGTCTTTCGGTACTTCTTTGTTTATGTCTTTTTTTGCTTAAAGTTGTTTCTTTTTTGTTTTTGTTTTGTTTTTGTTTTTGTTTTTTGTTGTTTTGTTTTGTTTTGTTTGTTTGTTTGTTGTTGTTGTTGTTGTCGTCGTTGTTGTTGTTGTTGTCGTTGTTGTTGTTGTTGTGTTTCCTCGTTTTGTTGTTATGTTCTTGTATGACATACATCGATTTCTTACTTTGCAACTCAACAATGTCAATAACTATATGTATAAACATACTAGTGTTCTAATTCTCTGAGGCAAATCAATGTAATAATATAATCATGTTCTTTACATCCTACTTGTTGTGGATGGCAGAAATGGTCTTTGTTGGCTTTAACCTCACGCCTGCTCCAACCTCGAATTACCTGCTCCAACCCGTCTTTGGGAAACATAAGGCGGTGAAGAAGCAGGAATGCCATTGTTAAGGGGGGAAAGGAGGCTACAGAAATCGGACATCGTCATAGTGATTCATGTAGTAGTGTTGGATCGATGGATCACAGAGTTGGTCGAAACATCCTGTTTGGCTAAAGATAGTTTGGAAGATTGGTGGAATTGAAGACAAAATCTTTCAATATGTTTATAGTTGAGTTGATGAGTTCTTTGTCCTAGGCTAAATTTTGTACGAAGTAAATGTTTTACATTGTAGAGTGATGTTCCAACTCTTGTGAATGACAACGCAATTTATTCAATTAAGTTAATTTTTCCGAAAAACAAATAATTTGATTTTCATTTTTAATGTCAAAGTAAATAAACTGTTACAAGCGAAACTTTTGGGTGTCATTGTTGCAACTAGCACAAATATTTGTACATTGTCATTTGTAAGTCAAAAATCGTCATCAATTTTTCAGACTTATACGTAGAACTTGAGTACTCCGTATACGTCGAACCTTTTTAATTTGTACCCTTAAAAAATATTTTCAACAACTATATTTAGAAAGGACCACGGTCTTTTCCAGACCCGTAGATTAGCCAGGACGAGCTAGGCTTGGGAACAGGGCCCCAAAATTTTGGGGGCCCAAACTTCCCAGAACTGCAATGTAAAAGACATTTACCTCTATTGACAGCTAAATAATCATGATTGCTTAATGTTAAAGTTGTAAACTTATAATCCAAACCTCATGGATTGTAAACTTATAATCCAAACCTCATGGATTGTAAACTTATAATCCAAACCTCATGGGTTCGAAATACACTATCTGCATATTTCAGAATTTGCCCCGGGCCTCTCTAATAAACGCTACGGGTCTTTTCCATGTTCGTGCCAATTCTCAAAAATAACCAAGAATATCTTTTTTTTACTTTCCCCTATTGAATCGTGGAAACCAACACTACTTATCTTAAACCCTAGAAAGTCCAATAACGGGGAGAGAGAGAGAGTTGGTAATCGTGGAAGAAATTGAGATCCTGTCAATTAAGACTACTAATCGCACATCATCGTCATCATGATCGTGATGTATCAATTTCATAAGAAGGTACGGTATTTTCTAATATAGTTTAAAATCATACTATTTTCAGTGAAGTTAATGTATAATTTAAATTTGTTCAGAATTTTGATAGGAAAATTGTCAGTATGTTATTGCAATATCAAATGTAAATTAGTTTGATTGGTAAAGTTGGTGTTAATTTAATTTGGTACCCATATATGATTAGGGTTCGAACTAACACCTTGAATTCTTGACTATAGTATCACCATATATAAAATTCTTAATTAGTGTTAGATAACCGACTGAGCCAGCGGGGGGTAAGAAATGCATATGTATTCGACACCCTTAGAGCTTTTGAGACAATCAGGTAATGTCCTTGTTGTAGAAGCATCATAAGTGCAAATGTTTGTTATGAATCAATGTGAAAATAAGTGAAAATCATGAGAATTGAGAAAATGAGTTGTTTGAATTGTCTTGGTTGATCCCTAGAATGATTGATGTAGCATGTCGTAGCAATTATGTTCACTATGTTATACTTCATGTAGCAATTATGTATATACATGGCAACTACTGATTCCTTGTGTGTAAAAAATGATGTTCTTATGTGCTTTGCAATGGCGCCGGCAAGTTTGCATCATGTCAAAGCTCAAATAATTAAGTAGGAATTAGTATTGCTGAGGTCAGGGGCGAGCCGGGCCAAAATGATAAAGGGGGCCGCGACCGCTAACTAACCACAATAGAGAATAGACCCTATGTTTATTTTCGATAACATTACAAACCAATTGTGTCAAAAATATATAACATTAAATTGTGAACGATAATGTGGAATTAACGCGGTTTCCTCTAAAATAGATACTAAAAAACAGAAGGGGACAGAAGGAGGGGAAGCATCAGCAATGCAAACCATGATAATAATCACCTTTTACAAGTGAAAAAGGCTATTTGTATATGAATATACATTTGCAAATGTATATGTATCCATTTTTTATCATATGTCCCACCACATTTTTATTTCTCTCTCTTTACTCTTACCATATAAAGTTACAACAATACTCAAATCGCCCCTCATATATGTTTGGTAATGTATATGACATATACAAATAGCTAACGCTTTACAAGTGTATAATTTTTTTTTAAAATAGAATAAAAAAATCTGTCAACTATTCTTGGAAGATATTTAGAGAATGTAGTGATAAGTTGGGGGGGTGTCAGCCCACTACTTTAGACTAAACCCAATACTATTTTATTTGGACTCTCTAGAAACTTCAATAGATAAGCCCAAATGCTAGGGGGGCCTTGGCCCAGTTCGGTCCCTCAATAGCTTCGCCCCTGGCTGATGTTACATACAATTGATAGTATAGTTACAATTATTTGTTTGTTTGTTGTTTGGAGAATGATGGTGCAACTTTCACAAAGAGCATTAGTTGTATTCAATGTTCGTGCTTATCCCACATCGAAAGATTAAACACATTAACACTCATCATGGAAACATTTCGTATTGCTTGACTCAGCAATATTGTGATTACAATGGTGCTTAACTTTGTGATCTAGAGTGGAGAGACTTATATAGATGGCAAAATTGTGATCATTTGTGCCTCAAAAAGTGATCATATCTCAAACATTACGTACTGGTGCTCTTATTTAATTTGCTTGGTGATGTGATTTCTCTAATTGCAAGTATAGTTTAAGCATCATTTCAAAGCTCAATAAGTAGGACGAATTGTCGAATTATATCTTCATGTTGATGATGTCATTATTTGCCATCTAAGCTAGCTAGCAATGATAAGTACATTTATTCATTTGATGTTTAAAATTGGTGTTACATATGTTCTTGGAAAGAACGAGTTGTTTAAATGTCCGTGTTTATACCACATCGAAAGATAAAAACACATTAACACTCGTGTTTATACCATATCGGAATATAAAACACATTAACACTGGTTATGGAAACATTTCATATTAATTGGTGGAATCTATATATAAACTTGAGTACCACATCGGACATACGAGTTGAGTAAACTAGGACCTCTAGTAATATAAGGGTGTTTTGGCTGTGGTTAATGATCCAACTTCATCAATTCATCAATTGGTGCCTCAAGCATGGCAACAACTATTGCCGCATCAGAAGGTGAAGATGATGATGATGATGATGGGAGTTTATCCTCGGTCTTTCGTTTTATTGGATTAGCGATCTACCAAGTAAGTCCTTTTTATTATTTCTTTTGTTTTCTTAAGTATTTTTTGCTTTCATTTTAGTTTCTAGTTTTTTTTAGTTTTTTTTTTTTAGTTTCTAGTTTTTTTTAGTTTAGTTTTTTTTTTTAGTTTCTAGTTTTTTTTTTGTGTTTTTTTTAGTTTCTACCCTTGTGTGTGTGTTTTTTTTTTTTAAGTTTCTATCCCGGTGTGTATGTGTTTTTTTTCTTGTTTTGGTTATGGTCGGAAGTGGATCGTAGTAATGTTGGGCCGGGGCCAGACCCCTCCAAGTTTTGAGATTTATACTATATACTAGTCAATATTCTAACCCTTGGCCCTGGGTTCGAACCCCCCCCCCCCTCTTTTTACCCAGGCTCCGCCACTGGTTATGGTTGATTAATATCTTTGCTTTGTGTTCTGTATTTAATGTTCTTGTATGTCGGTTCATCTATTTGGTACCTTTTTTTTTTGGTAAATAGGCGCCAATAGATAAAAATAGCAAATTAAACATCCAAAGTTACAAGAATAGAAACCAACAAAAGGGGTTCAAGTCAACTACATAAACAAATACAATAAACACTTAAACTACTGGATTATGTTGACGTAGTTCATGGTATATACCATGCTCCCGAGAGCACAAGGAGCATGATATAAGCATCGGTAATTGTGTATAAACATAGTAGTCTAGTTTTTCTTTTTGTGATATATAGTGTATATCTTTAATTTCCTTTCCTTTAGCTTTTCCATTTCATGATTAACACCAGATTTAGAACGTGGTTTGGCGATAGGGAAACGAGGAGCGAGATTTTGTCTTTCAGTTCTTTTCACAAGCATTTCTCATCATCATTGGCATGCTTGTGAATGTTGTGCTTTCCTTCCGATCTCCTGGCCGGGAAATCGCCTCGAGAGACTGGCCGAGATTCCTGACCTGGCCTATCATGCCTATCATGCTGTCTGCTGTGTACTGACATTGTGATCCTTGCGGGCCTTTTCCTTTGCAAATTAGAGGTAAACAGAATTACATACTTACGTTGTTGCCTTTTCTTGTCACGTAAAAGTTAAGTCTCCTAGAGTCAGTCCGATCGATTATCCTAGCTAGTACTGTTGATTATTGCATCTATCTATGGTGGCTTTGGGTTGAGCAAATGGTAATTACAGTGAATGTAAATTTACCCTTAAAATCGGTTAACATTAGTAAATTCAGGTTGAAGTTACCAAGTTTAATAATCTTAGTTTATAACCTGATCTGATTGCATTTTCTTGAATCTTCTTATTAGTGCATGGCAGATGATCAGACGGTCGTGATGGAATCAAGGCAACCACAAGACAGCAGATCACGCTTCACCGGAGCCTTATCAGAACATTCCACGTTTCGAAAGGGAATGCAATACCATTAAGGAAGTTCCGTGCTAAGATCAGTGTTCCAGCTGAAAAATAATTAAGCAGACGTGCTGTCTTATTGACGCTGGTAAAATTGCGCCTTCAGTTGGAAGTACATACTAAGTAAAATAATGATCAAAGGTAGACACGTACATCAGAATTGAACTTCGATCCGCGCAGTTAATAAATTTGAGGCACTTATTACAAGTACTTGAAAAGAATTTAGAATCAAGTAGCGATGGAACATGTTTATGTACTATACATTCCCTTATCTGTTTACCTTATAAAATCGGCTTAGCTCGCTACTGTAGCATAGCTACAGTGCTCCCCCCCCCAAACGCAGTCTTTCCTTCTCCAAACGCGCGCTCTTCCTTCTAAACGTAGCCCTTTTCTTCTCAAAACGCAGAGAGCTTTACTGTTCATGTTGAACAGTGATTAATCGAAAGGCTGGGGCGCGTTCTCCAGTCCTTCGTTGATCCTAGCCGTTCCCTTCGTACCTCTTATCCTCTTGTGTTCTCTCTCCTGCGTGCCTCATTCACTTTCCCTTTCCCTTTCCCTTTCACTCATTTGCTCTTTTCTCTCTCCTCATTTGGCGCAGATCTAGCGAGGATAAAGGTGAGTTTTCTCTTTCGGTTTTATTTTGTTTGATTTGTCGATTGGTGGTCTTTGTCTTTGATTTGTTACTGCTTTCAATTTTCTCTTTGGGTTTTATTTTGTTTGATTCGTCGATTTGTTACTGCTTTCAATTCGTATCTCATTTACTATGATTTTGATTGGATTGTTTTGTTCAATTGGTTTTTCCATTATCTTATCGTTTTCGATTCGTTGTTGCTGGAAGAATGTGGTATGTAACCCCTTTTCAATTTTTTGATTGAAAAAAATACCGGCAAATCTTCATTCAATCCTCGCCAGAAGAAATACTATTCGATTACACTGAAGAAGCTCGGGTTTGATTCCAAGTTTGTCACTAGAATTTCATTTTTTTTATTTATTGTTTTTGCAGGAATTAGTATGTGGGTTCTTCTACACAGAGGTTGGGGCGAGTTGAGGAGAGTGACGACAAAAGTGAGATGGGTTCAGTAGAAGGAAATGTTTTTTGCGAATGAGGTACTGCTTTTGTGTTATCCCACCTTGATTTAATCACCAGTAGACCTTTTCCTTTGGTTCTTTACAAAACCCTTTTTCAGTTACCTAGAGCTAGGGGCTATTCGTCTTCTGCATCTGTTTTTAATCTCCTTTTGTGTGCTTTAAGGCTTATAGTGTGCTTGCTTGTTTTGGGTCCTCTATTAGTTGTTTGATTATTTGTGCTGCATTGCTTGTAAGCAAGGTGACACCGTAGGGTAATTTATGTCATTGTTTTTTTTTTGCTTTAGTCTCCTCCGCTGTTAGTTGGGGTTGCAAATCAGGGGTGTACTTTGCTCATAGTGGCTGGGGCGATTTAAGGTGGACTCATCTGAGATTAATTATCTGGGTTGGGTGTGATGTGTAGGATGCAGTGTTGTGTTTGGTAAAAAATTGGAAAGTTTATGCTATTTGATACCACCATGGGAACTTGATATGAATATCTTTTGTAATACAAGAATTGCTTTTGGGCTTGGGTTTGGCTGATTTATCGAACGCTGGAATTTGCCTTGGCCATCCCTGTAATGTCCAAGATGAATTCGGCTTGCTTTGAACATATTTTGGAATTTAAAGAACGATCTGAGCTTTGAATTTACTAATGTATTGAGAAGTGGGATTCTTTTGGTGGAAATGCAGTCTTGGGGTTCTGCGCGTTTTTGTCATGCCGAAGTTGATTTTGAGTCCATTTGAACATCTTTGTAATATGAAAACTGATCTGACTTTCAGTGTATGGATGCTAATTCTGTCTTTGGGGTCTTATTGCGTTCATCCTCGCTGTCCCCTTTTCATCTACTCTAACGCTGTCTCTCCTGCTGCCTTTCTTCACTCAGCGCCTCACACTCTCTCTCTCTCCTCATTCTGTTTGAATCGATATCAGGTTTGATTATTGTTTTTATTTGTTGATTTAGGGGTTGTTGGGTTAAATTCCTGGTGATTCGAGTACTTGATTTAGGGTTCTTTGGGTTTGGTTGATTTTAATTCTTAAACTCTTATGTTAATTCCTCTTCTTCTGGGTAATTATATTTCGATCTGATTAATAAAATCAGCACAATCTTGAGGCCACTTTTGGTTTGTTTATTATCAAATTTTTTAACCTCCTGAGACTGCCAATTAATTCTGAATTTTAAAACCTTATTTTAACAATTTCATATTTCTAATTTTTTGTTGAATCCTGAATTTTCTGAGATCTGATGTTTTTGGTTTTGTTAAACCTAATCTGAATTTCATTAATTTCTAATTTTTCTGCCCATTTGGATTTTGTTTATCAATTCAGAGTTCATTTTTAGGGGGTGGATCTGGCAAGGTGAAGGTAGTAGAGCTGACTCCATTTTGTTAGGTTCTTTAAAATTGATTCGGATACAATCGTTTGAGTCTTTTACTGGTTGTAGTTTGTTCTTCGTTATATTGTTGAGTTGAGCTTGGTGTGGATCTGGGTTGGTTTCGAAGGTTATGTGCCTTATTTTCATCCACCTTTTATTGTGATCCAAGTACCTTCTAATCTTATGAAAGCTTTCTTTAGTGAGATTATGAATCCCCCTTATTCAGTGTCTGTTAGATTGATCTTCAAATCTTCCTGCAATCTAGAATTTACCTTCTCTTTATATACCTCTAATTTACCTTTTATTTATATACCTCTAACTTGATCGAGAGGGTCATGATTATAGCTCAGTTTCTCAGATTTTTTATTTTTTGAATTTCACCATGGCATTTGATTTTCTGAAGAAATCCAACCTCTGAATTTTTATCCTAAAATTCCGGTTTGTTTTTTTATTCCATTTAATGATTAATTTGGTGCTCTGTAGCCAGCAAGAATAACAGTCCAATTGTTTGTGGTAAGTTCGGGAGTGCCAATTAGGGTTTGCTCAAGCTTATCATCATGCTATTGTCAGTAAGTTCTCCATCTTTACTTTTAATCAGAAACATTACATCTTTTTTTTTCACTATTAATGTTCTAATACATTTTCTAGAATTTAATTTGTTCTCTCTGTACTTCTTTCTCCTTACCTATTTGTTCTTTCGCTTTCATTTGATATTGCTTAATAAGAGAGAGGGAGATGGACCTACAAAGAGATGGCGGGAGGCAGAAAAAGAGGGAGAGAGAAAGAGGAGTGAGGGAGAGAAATTTAAAGCGAGAGAGAGACAGACAAAGTCGAGGGAGATAAACAGACAGTGAAAGAGAGAGAGAGAGAGAGGGAGGGGGAGGAAGAGTTTGGTCAGAATAAGAGAAGATATTAGTTGTTTATGCCCTTCACTGATTTCGGGTTTGGTTTGGGTTGTCTTTGTTATCAGATTAGGTAACCCTGCGCTTTTTTAGGTTGATGATGTTCTAATAGATTGGTAATATCCTTTTCGTCCATGCTGCAGGTGTGTTCTTTCTATTGTTACATAGATCGGCCTTTAAGAGCTTAATTAGGTTTGCATAGTCAAGGCAAATTTCGTTATTAATTGGTAATTAGTCGTACTAGACGCATTTAGTTCACTTTGGTGTGTAGCATTGCCTTGCATCATCTGTAAGAGTGGGCAGATTAGAACCCATGTGAATAGCTAAGAAAACTGGCCCCAAGATGTGTTACGGCTTGTGACTAAATCTCTGGAAACTTGATACTAAGATTGATCTCCTTGGGTGAAAGTAGTATAAAATTGATGTTAAGTAAGCCTACATCTATTTTGCTTATTAAGATTGTGGATGGATTTAGTTCAATTCCACTATATAATTTTTTATGTTCCGGTGACACTATGATTAGATTATTCTATGGGCAATTATTAAGATCCTGCTTTGTTCCAAGTGATATTGAGTAGAGTAGGTTACCGCTGCTGTAGGTGTACCATTGAGGGAGGACTAGATACCGTAAAAAGGTTTATTTTTTAGAATTTACGGTTAAATGAATGGGGCTGGAGTTCGATACCAAAGCATATGATGTGGCTGACATGGATAGTTTAGACTTCTTTTCTAACTTTAATTGACATTAGTTACTCATATTTCCTTCTAAATCAAGTGATAACGTGCATGAGATAGTTTTCATGGTTTAGAAGAGTCAATGAGTCCCTTTTTTGTGTTCACTCGAACTCAAGGTTTGTTACCTATAGATTCCTGGATTTGATGTGGATTATTGCATTGAAGATTAGTCTCTGATGGGTAAGGAGTCCATAAAAAATGTCATTTCTGTTGGTTGTTGCATTCACTCTTTGCTCTCTTCTTCAATTTCGCTATTTTTTTTGGGGTAGATATATTGATCCATACACTTTGTTTCCAATTCCTTGTAGAGTGGAGATTATATTTTAGAAAAGCAACCTGCTTTAGAAATGTTATTTTCGTACGGGAAACATCCAGTTTAAGAGCATTTCAATTTTCATCCCATTGTTTGCAGGTCGGAACCATTTTGGATACTGTTGAGCACTTTGTAGGGCAGCAAAAATAAGCCCCTTTATTCTCACAATTAAAAGTATGTACTTTGAACATCCTACTTTTTGTTTTCTAAAACTTGGTAATAACTACAAAAGCCAGTTGTCTATGGTCAGGGCCTACAAAACTCATAAAGGTCCACCTTTAGAACTTTGTTGACTATAAGCTTTGCATTTTGTAAAAACATCTTGAAATACTTGCAATTATTTTGCTTAATCTAAGGATGAAATTTACGTTGTGAGACATTGAACAATAATAGGGGGAAGGGGATGGAGATAGAGAGATAGGGCATAAAGGAGGGAACAAATATAATATGAGAGGGAGATGATGGGTGTCTGCAATATAAAAGAGATGCGAGGGGTGGGGGTTTAGTGGGTCATTAGACGTGGATTAAGAGAAGATGGGAGTGAAAATAGGAAAGGAAGAAAAGATGGGGAGGTAGGGGGAAATGTTTTCATGTAGGACGAGCAAAACATGGTGGAAGACTTGACACACACAGGGTAAAGGGTAGGTAACATGAGAGGAGTAGGGATTAGGGGGAGGGGGGGTCTTTGGATATGAGAGGAAGAACGAGGGGTAGAGACCGGGAAGATAAACAAGGCTCTAAACAAGGTTGAGTGATGTTTATAGGCTAGCAAGGGTAGTGAAGAAGATAGGGATTCAAGGAGAGGGAAGCCAGAGTAGAAGGAGATAATGAAAGAGAGAAGGTGAGGGAGAAAGTGTTTTATAATTTAGATAAGAAACACAAAAAATAATGGGATAATGAGAGATGAAGATGGATAAGGAGGAAGAGGCTATTCTAATAGAAAGGTTTCAATAAAAGAGATAGTGTATACGAGATAGGATCTAAGAAAGTTATTCTCCGAGGACCATTTCAAAAAATAAACTTTGGAAGTTCAATAATATACTGGTAAGCAGTCCATTTACAATCGTATGAGGGGGGTAGATCTTTGGTTGGTTTTGGTGTAGTTTGGAAGATTTGCTGTTTAGTGAAAGGTAGGCAATGGTAAAAGTTATCGTTCTTACTTTTTAGAGGACATGTCAAGTATTGAGCTGAGTGTACTGTTGGTTTTGCAATTTCATTGCTATTTTATGAGATTTGGTGAGAGAAAAATAATGTGCGTTTCCACTCACAAGGTTCATTAGATTTGCTATGGACCTTAATTTTTAGCAATTGAATAAATCCTTAGGTGATTTGATTTAATCGTGAATTTTTTGTGGCTTTATTTACTTTTAGGGGATGATTTATATGGGTTTTGTGTGCTGATTGGGTTATTGATACTGCTATTGGCTCATTGTGTTCTTGTTCAAGTTGGTGATTTCAGGCCATTACATATTAGTATTCCCAATCATCATCGCGAGGATAAGGATGCTCTCTTTTCTTTTCACACCGAGAAGTGATGAAGTTGCTGTTTTGAAGGGCTACAGCCTACAATCTTATTAAGATGGTCAACAGATCTTGCATTCATGTTGCTATTTACCTTCTTTCGTTTGGAATGTTTAAACCCGTCAAAAACTGTGCTAATAAACCATCAAAAGTGATGGTTTTCTTACTTCCCTTTTTTACTAGCTATGTATATATCCTAGATTGTGCAACTTTCATGGCTAGAGATCCAAACAATATGCCCTCAAACTGTTATGTACTATATTGTCTTCATATCATTTGTTCCATAACTTTCACGAATAAATAGCAACACTTGGAGACCACTGTATATCGTCCGAACCCACCCTCCCCCTTCTCTTGGAGGTAAAACTATGGAGTTCATTGTGAGCATGCCATCCTAAAGCAGTTGGTATAGTATTTGTTAGAGTATATACTAACAACCGTAAATTCTTGCTTTACTCCTGAATAGCCTTGTGGATCTTCTTTATGCATTTTGTTCTTCCAAAATAATTACTATGTCCACCTAAGGCAAAGAACAACTTTGGATTTTAGTGCAATGCCTTTTTTCTTTTGGTTTTTTCTCGTGTGACAAGTCTTGCTTCATGGCAAGAGGATGTGGTCTATGGTGTCAAAGAGAAGCTAATGATTCACAATGCATGCGCATAGTAAGATTGTGAAAACCTTGCCGAAACGTGTATAGTGCAAAATGAGATGCCACGTAATTGTACACTAAGTTGGATTTGATGTAAAATATTGTTGTGTTGTGAGTGTATTTATGTTAATGCAGTAGCAAAACTAGCACGATATTAAATTTATTATCGGAGAATTTATCCAACAATAATGTTGGGAGGCCGCGCGCAGCGCGTGTGGCCCAACGACTAGTTTCTTCTTTAAAAGAGAGCTTGTTTGTGAAGATTTAAGCAGAATAAGCTCACATAAAAATGGTCAAATGCAATATGATACCAGTCGATTTACAACTTAGGCTCCCAAAGAGGGAAGCGCAAAGAATGTCAGAACGACAGATGCAAAGCCCCGGGTCGAGGGCCGCCAGGGCCAAAATGAATGGAGGTGGGTTCGAGGGTACAAGGCGAGCTGATCTGCTTTGATCAAGGAAAAAGGCGAATGAGCAGAGTGTGGAGCCTACCGAAATTGGACGTCATTGATTCATGTAGACCAGTATTGGAACTTGGAAGGATCAAAGAGTTCATCTAATATTTGGGAAATCAGGCTGGAATCAAGCATGAAAGAAGTTACACCTTTTCAATGGCAAGTGTTCTTCAGTGGTAAGGAGTTGTTATAATGAAGAGATGATATTTCAATCAGTATTCTAGGCTATGATTTTAGAGTAGAATGTAATCAACATCGTAATGTAATATGAGAGAAATTCAACGAAACGTTAACAAAAAAAAAATACACAAGTATAACATACTCCATCCGATTCAAAGAGATATTCCTTTTTCTATTGACAATTTTGAGGCTCCGTTTAAGAGCTATTTTTAGACCGAATGAATTGTTCATTTGCTGTAAAATAGAGTAAATATTTCATTCAGCTTGTAATCTACCAACTCTACTTGATCTTAAGGCAAACGAATCTTTCATTTGGTTCACAAATAGTCCCTAACGTGAGGGAGTATATACAACCTAGTCTACATTCTATCTAATAAAGTGCCGATCTAAAGTTGAGTTTAGCTACACACTCCGCGTCACGTTACAGTAAATAAAAATACACTGCCTTTAGATCTCAAAAGCCTCTTTAACCTTGCGATTTTTCCCTTCTTGTTTCCGAAATTCGTCGAGAAACTCCCTGAAGTAGTAGTGACGGTAGCGTGGAGGATGTTGCTCATCGATCATATTTTCAATGGGCCCGATCAAAGCCTCTTTGCCAGGGCCGTAAACAAATGCTATTGACGTCCTACTTAGACATTCATTAGTCACAACTCTATGCACCACACTCTTGTATCTTCCGTTGCTCAAAACCTACAACCACGAAACGTCAATTAGAACTACATACAGCCACGAAATTTATCAATTGAAACAACATACAATGCCGAGAAGGGAGATGACGATACGAGTGATAAAATTTCGACGAATTTAAGGTTTACCTGCATTTGATCGCCGAGGTTAACTACCAATGCATTTGGGATAGGATCAACAGCTATCCATTTGTTGTCCTTCATAATTTGCAAACCCTCTACATTTGGGGATGGTAGTACTACAGTGAGCGCGTCTCTATCTGTGTGTACACCTAATCCAAGTGTGAGATCAGGATTCGAGCATGGTGGATAGTAATTCGATTGTGCCCTGCATAAAGGAGTCTTCCCTAATACGTTAAAAAGATAATCACCCTCCAATCCCATGCTTTGTGAGATCAAACTAAAAAGCCGACTCATAAGGGCACCCATCTCCTTAGCATATCTCTTCACTATGTCCCTACAATCAAAGCAATTCGGTACATATATAAATTAGTTGAGATAATAACTTGAAAAACAATTCGCGATTAAAGCTCTGTTTGATAGGACTTTGAAAAAAATGATATATTCAGATCAGATCAAATACATTATATTGTGCAATTTACCCCCAAGAATTTATTCAATTGTGCAATTTACCACCTTAACTTTCATTGGTGGCAATTTGCCCCCTTTCCTTTTCACTTATGTGCAATTCAACTAATTTCGCTAATTATCAATTAATTCTTCAATAAAATAAAATTTGTATTGATAAAAAAAACACAAAAGTTTATTTTTATTCGATAAATTCAAAGTAATATTTAAATATTAAATAAGAACCTCAGAGAAAATATCCAAAAAATTATTTTTTGTTTCAAAAATGTTAATATCGCCTAAGAAATCGTAAAATACAAATAAAAAGAAAAATCAAAAAGTGAACTTTGTTCACGCCATCTTGCATCTCAATTATTTTTATGATCATAGCTCATGATCTTATAGGTGTAAAGCAAATGTTTTTTTTTCCGTTGGAGTTTGTTGTCATTTTTTTTAATGCATACCTAATTTTTTTAGATGAAAATGATTTTTAAATTATTTTGTTGGTGTTGCGTATGGATTTTTGAGATGGAAATTATTTGTATTAATTATAAATGATTTTCTATATCTTTTTAATTGTGTTGGAATACTTTTAATAGACAATTTGACTGAAAATTAGTTAAATTGGTCGAATTGCACTTAAGTGAAAAGTTAAGGGGCCAAATTGCCACCAATGAAAGTTAAGGTGGTGAATTGCACAATTGTGTAAAGTTTTGGGGGCAAATTGCTACTTTCGCCTATTCAAATCTGAACGATTCTGTTCAAATCCATTCACATTAGATCACATCAATTCAGAATAATATGATAACTTTCTTCTGTCGAGACGAGTAAAGTGTTTTCATACCTGTAATGAGGAGGCTCTGAAGGCAAAAGCAGAGCAAAGCTATCATCAGTAGGATGCCAAGGATGTTTAAAAACTTCACTCCACATGCTAAACCTCTTCCCTTTCTGGGATTTTGTATCTTCAACTTTACGATAATGATTCGAGATTCTAACATCTTTGCTTGGATCGTCAGAGACGAGGAGAGACTTAGCTTGTGGTGGAAGATGAAACAAATCTATAACAGCAGATAACATGGCATCACACAAGTCCAGAGGTATCCCATGATTTGTTAACAAAAAAAGTCCATATTCTTCCGATGCTCTAGCTATCTCCTCAATTAGGGCGACACTGTCGCCCTTCCCCATGTCGATTATTGGAACACCTGTTTTCGACACTTCTTCTAATTTCGGCCTTCGCTCCACCGGTAGGATGAAATTCGGAGCTACTGAAAGCGAAGAGTTTGAAGTCGAAAGGGGTTCGTCAGAATTCGCCCACTTGAATGACCCCTTAGATGTCATCGGCAAGCTTTTACACACTGAAACTTCACTTCTTGCCATTCGGACTTGTTGTTTGGAATTGCCACTCAAGATCGCAAAATCATTGCAACCCTTAGTAGAAACTATAGATTTCATCATAGATCGTCTGCAAATTAAATGCAATTCATTGCAAATCAATAATATTCTTAGTACCTTCCATAAAAATTTATAAAAATCATGCATAAATCTCAAGTGGTTCGATATCAGGAAATGTGCGACAATCCCTAATATAGTTAAATTCGCATCTTAAAGTGCGCATTAGCTAGCTAGTAGGCTTATGAGTACTAATCCGCATCTCATTAGTCAATATTGCCAAACCACCTCTACCAAATCAATCTCCGCAAAAACGAACTTATTAGATTGATCTTAATGGCCAAATTTCGATTTTTTCTATCAAAATATTCTAGATAAGGGTAACCCAATTGAATGTTATCATCAAATAATTAATACTAACTTGATTTCATGTAAAAAAATTAACTGAATTTCGGAGTTGATGAGAAAGAATTCAAGATTTCAAGATGAGGGGTGGAACTTACCTAAATGGAGACCACGACGGTGTTCGGAGTGTTCGAGGAGGCAGAAAAAATGGGATGTGACGTGGGGAGTTTGATTTTATTTGCTTCATTATAACTTGATTTTGGATCTATATATATAGTGTTTGTATGTATTATCCAACTCGGATTAGGATTGTTTAACTTTCGTATGTTTATAAATTTGTAATCATTTTTCTTGATAATCCACCCGTCTACAATACCAAAAAGCAACGAAAAAAAAAATCGGAGTCTGATCTCCTATTCGAATTCAATTAAAATAGTCCAATGCAATGTCTCGTAAACATATCTCATTACTATTTTTAACGCCAACTAACTTGACCACAATGCAAACAAAAAAACTTGGTGTCACCCTGGAGTTACCGATGAATATTGCATATATAAGTCTTTCTCAAAGCGGATTAATATTTTGGTCTGTGTTAAAATAAGCTCCACCTATGCGTATCCACAGTACATTGGAAAAAGTGGAGAGAGGTGATTATGTTTATAAACCAAGGAGTTATTTTTCCTATTATGTTATGATATTGAGATATATTAAATATAAGAAGTAAATTACAAGAAGTTGTTTGATAGGCGCGAAATAATCTGGGCTCCCACACCCTTGGTTATAGAAAAACCAATACGAGTAAAAATATGTGTCGCAGCCTACGCATCTATGTCCTGCGTCCTGGAGTACCGCTGAATGCGTTGAAGCAAAGCAACGACACATGACTCCAATTCTCCAATTCCTATTATCAGTTGGTTTTAGGATGAAACCCCTTGATTTGATTTATGAAGTAAACTCTCTCTCCTCCTACAGGTGTGGCCCAAACCCGATCGTGATTTAACAATCTGCTTTTTGAATTCGGTTAGAATAGTATAAGGCACGTCGGCATTAGATCATTTTTTCCCTCATCAAAATCAGAACTTCTATCAATTTAAAATGTATTACACGTTACAAGTTGATCATACAAGATACAAGTTTACAATAGTAGTCAAGTACATAGAGTTATACAAAACCATGACAATTATGTCGTGGAATAATTTTAAATCACAAATATATTTTCCAACATAATAATCATGTATCAATAGAAAATCTAACAAATTTTCTATATCCATCATAATATTAATTTTCAACATATGGTAAAGTTGCGTACATTATTTCTTAGAGGTTGAATCGTGCTTAAGTTAAATCACCGAGACTCTATAATCTCGCTTAAATTCTCAACAGCATGAAATGGTGAGTCGCAATATCATATCTAATATCTAATCTAATTCTAATATATATATGTAATCTTGAACCCGTTCAATTCCCACGCTGACACGTGGCATATAATAATATTATTATATTGTAAATAAAATTTGTCCAAAATAGTATATGGTAAGTAGATATTATATGGTAATATTATTCTAATAAAATAACACTATTAATCCCATGATTTATGGAAAATAGTTATTAGGGTTGTGTTTGGCATGCACAATAAGCTAGCTTATTTGGCCAAAGTAGCTTATTTGACTAGTTTTTTAAGCTCCTTGACCAAATAAGTTGGTTTGGTAACACCACTAGCTTAAATAATAAGTTAGCTTATTTAAGAAGTTACCCCATGTAACTTATTTAAAAATAAGCTAGCTTATCATAATTTATTCCTAATTTACCCTCATTTATTTGCTAAATTTAAATGAGATTAAAAATAAATAATGTATTTTATGTAATTTTACATGTACCAGCTCCTATATTAGCTAATGCTGCCAAACACTCCTATCACTATCAGCTAAAAACTTTCAGCTACTATTGCAGCTATTATTTCAGCTTTTTAGCTACTATTTCAGCATTCAGCTACTATTTCAGTGTTGAGCTACTATTTCAGCTAGTTTTACCAAACATAGCCGTAATATAGCAAGTACTTGATTTATGGCAATTTGATCAAATATCCCACGGGTGTTTCAAAATTTGACTTTGGCTTTTTAAAGGTGATTATTCCTCTAATTACATTACAAATATCCCACGGGTTTTCGAAATGAGATTTTAGGTTTTGAAAGGTGATTTTTCGTGTAATTACATTACGAATATCCTACGGGTGTTCGAATTGAGATTTTAGATCCTATGGGTAACTTTCCATCTAATTATATGACAAATATCCCACGGGTGTTTGAAACGGGATTTTAGATTTTGAAATGTAACTTTCCATCTAATTACATTAAAAAAAAACCCCACGGGTGTTCGAAACATGATTTTAGGTTTTTAAAGGTGACTTTTCATCTAATTATATTACAAATATCACACGGGTATTTGAAATGAGATTTTAGGTTTTAGAAAAAAAAATTATTTACATAATTTTAACATTTAAACATAAGTAGCCCGGGCATTGCACATGCTATCAAACTAGTAGAAATACAATAGCGGTAGATTTAGAAACATTTTAGGCCGTCCACATCAGCTATGACATCATCGCCACGTCATAGCTGATGTCAACACCTCCTAATTAGGCAATAAAATCTCAAAAATAAATAGTAGTTTCCATAACTAAATGTGCAGGAAATATAACATTCTCCATAATTATTATTGGAAAATATAATCAAGCACCATATTTGGATCTAAATATATTTGACCTTAAAAAACGAGCAAAAAAAATATCTAACCGAATCTTACAAACCGGAATCAAATCTTTTAAATTTGATTTAATACCTAAAATGTAACATCAAATCTTTCAGTTTGCCAAAAAATATCAAATATTTAAATTTGATTCGGAAATGGAATAAAATTTGTTAATTATAAACGGAAAAAAAAACCAAATAGAAAATCATACCTTTACAATCATGCCACATTTGAACAAAGCGTTTATAACAATACAAAAAAAAAGATTTTAATTCTTTATGATGACTTTTTTTTTTCTAGGGTTTTGGTAATTTTTGACTTCTCCCCTACTATATAAAAGGACAACACAACACATTCATTCTCATAGCATCCTACACCCTTTCATGGCGCAAATTATACTGTGCACCAAGGTGCACAATGCACATGGTGCACCATGCCACGTGTCATGTTTCGATTGGCTGGGGCAGAAAATAAAAATAAAAAGTAAATAAAGAAAAAAAAATGGAATTCTTTGTACGCCTTCTCCTTCCATTCCCCACCTAAATATTATCATTTCTGATTTCTCTCTCTCCTCTAAATATTCTCCCCATTCTCCCTCCTTCCTTCCCTCCCCCACCTACTTAGCCAGCGACGACAACAACGACCACCACCGCGGCACCTCCTTCATCCCCGGCTACCCGACAATCGTCGTCGGCGACCTACCCACACATCCGACATGTAGTCTAATATGGATATTTTATGGATAAGGTATGGATCTTACTAGTTTTTATCATGGATCTTAAATTTAAACTTTATGTCCATGAGTTTTGATGGTAATTTTTTTTTTTGAGAAAAGAACACTAGAAGGTTTTTCATTTTTGAAATTAACGAATTTGGAAGAAAAAAATGATGGATCTTAAGTTAATTTTTTTTTTTGAATTCACAAAGTTTTAAAAATCTAGTTAAAAATCATATCCATGGTTTCATATGGTAAGATCCATGAATATTAGGGGTAACATCCATGGATAATAATCATAAAATCCATGAATTAAGTTGGCGGTGTTTGGTGTCGTTTTGGTGGTGTGTGCGGTGGTCGAAGGTGGTGTGTGCGGTGGTCGACAATGGTGCTGCGGTTGGAAGTGTGATGGTTGTTGGAAGGTGGAGTGGGTGGGTGGGTGGGTCGGGTTGAAGAAGTGTGAGGAGAGAGAAACTGATTTTTTTGGGGTTTGATTTTTTTTTGTTTTTGGGCCAATTTCGTTGCGACACGTGTCATGGTGTACGGTGGACACTGTGCACCTTGGTGCACACTATAACGACTGCTTTCATGTACCTACATACCATGATTGAATTCATTTTCTTTTAATGTTTTTGTATCCATTTATTTTTATTAGTTTGTGTCGAAATTGTGTTCTCATGAGCATGTTGCTAACTTTTAGCTATCAAGATGTGATTTGTCATTTGACCTTTTTTCATCAATATATTCTGGTTCATATATGTTTGATAATGTACTCTTTTTTAGTGTTTTTTTTTCCAACAACATTCATGGACGAAAAGTGTGAAATATACTTTGATTTTTTATGCAATTAACACATTCATGGACGGAAATTACATTTTTTAAGGCAATATCATCGGTTTGTACTTTATATAATTAGTTAATTAAATGATATGTTAGTTCATTTTTCATTGATTAATCAGAATACTACAATAAATATTTACCCAAAAATTAGCTACGTGAACATTTCAAAATTTTAGGCAAGAAAATACCATAATTATATTGAGCATCAAATTTTAAAAATATAATTTCCATAAAAATGTGTAACAAAATGTACTATCCTATAATAAAATCAATGAAAATGATAATATAATTTGAACAAATTAAAATTAACTTAAAATTTATCAATTTATGCTCCTAATATATTGCAACCTGTCATACACGGGATAAATAAAAAAGTTTCCAAAATAGATACTATATAATCAAAAATTTGGGAACTAATGGCAATAAAATCTCATATAAGGTTATAAAATACTCCCTACTACCCAAAGATATTTTCCTCTTTGGGTAGGGCACAACAATCAACACCCGAATTAAACAAAGCCTAATATATTAATAACTAATAATTAATTAAACACACCAATTTGTTTAACATCTAATCCCACCCCTCCCTTCACCCATCTTCAATAAATCCCCCAGCAAAACCACGTGCACCAGCGACACCATCCTCTTCTCTGAATTCACTAATCCCATCTCTTCTCTTCTCCGATCAGCCTCCATCATCTTCTCCAATGAGACTCTCTTCTCCGAATACCCTCTCTCCTCTTCTTTGATCAACCTCTCTTTTCTGATGAGATTCGCTTCTCCGATCGGCCTTGTTCGGCCCTCCTGAAGAGAGTCTCATCGGAGAAGAGGATGGAGGTTGATCCCTGCTTTTGGCGAGGATCTGAACTCATCGCGAGGTTTGGTTACCTCAATTCAATTTTTTTGGGTTCGAATTTACCCCTAATTCAATTTCTTTCCCGAATCCCCAATTCAACTTACCTCTTCATTCTCCATCTTCAATTGATTTTTCTGGGTTCGGGAATTTCTTTGGGTAGCGATTTTTCTGGTTTTGGGAATGGCGCCGCCTCGAGCTCTTCTCGATCACTCTCGCTGTGTGTTCCGTTGATCACTCTCGTATGTGTGTTTCGTTGATCATGAAACACTGAGATGGTGATGGTGGTTGACAGGTGGGTAAAGGTGGAACTCGTTGGTTGATAGAGGAAGTGGATCAAGGTGGTCGGAGGAGACGATCGGAGCTCTCTGGTGGAACTCGTTGGTTGATAGAGGAAGTGGATCAAGGTGGTCGGAGGAGACGATCGGAGCTCTCTGTATTATGGGGGAGGTGGTTGGAGGAGAGAGAAGATGGGATGTGCAAGTAATAATTAGGGATAATAGCCCCAAATCAGAAAATAAGTAAGGGTATATTAGTCCGATAAATTTGCCAAATGGGGTAAGTTTCGAAAGAGGAAAATTATAGTAAATCGTCTCAAAAAGGAATACAGGAAGATATCTTTGGGTAGGAGGGAGTATGAACCAATTGCAATTTCCCGAATTTGAAGGCAATAAAATCTGAACAATATATTGTAATTTCCTAAGATTTTCATATTATTCACGAAACAAAATATTTCTAACATAAAAAAAATACAAACATAATTCCCCCCCCCCCCCTTAAAAAGGTGCTAAACTAAAACATGATAGTAATAAATTAATAATATAAACGCGTAAAGATATTAATTAGTCAATCAAAAAGAAAAAATACAACAACTAATTGAAATCATTTCCTTATTAAATCAAATAACATATTTTAATTTACGGATTTTACATGGGCTCGATATTTGGAATTAAAGTACAACATAATTCCACCTCACGTTTACTAATTAGCTTTGTAAAAAGTGAATATTTCAAAGTTTTAGGCAAGAAATCTCCGTAATTATATTAAGTTTCAAATTTCAAAAATATAATTTTCACAAAAACGTGTAACATAAGGTACTATCCTAAAATAAAATCAATGGAATGATAATATAATCTGAACGAGTTAAAATTATCCTAAAATATATCCATTTTTGCTTATACGGGATAAATAAAAAAGTTCCGAAGATAAGTGCTATAAAATCAAAAATTTGGGAAAGATACAATTTTCTAGAACAATAAAAAAAATTAAGGTTGTAAAATTTGAACAGTATATTGAAATTTCCTCCGGATTTTAAAACAATAAAATTTAAACGATAAATTTGAATTTGCTAAAATTTCGATATTGTTCACGAAACAGAATATTCCTTAAATTAAAGAAGTACAAACAAAGTTTTTCCCCCATGAAAACAGTGCTAAACAAGTGAGTAATAAATTAGTGATATAATCAGTCAATTGAAAAGAAAAAAAAAACAACTAATTGAAATCACATCCTTATAAAATCAAATCAAATCTTTTAATTTACAGAAATTATAGGGACTATGTATTCGGAATAAGGTAAAAAATAATTCGGAAATAAGTCATATATATGTTGTTTAACTTAGGCCATGTACGATTAGACTGCATTATTCTGATCTGATCTGATTTGATTTGAATAGAAATGTTATTATTTGATTTGATTTGAATAAACTTGATCTGAACTGATACGGGTTCGATTAAGGTCAAATTAAATACGGGTTAATTTACACAGGCTCAAATTCCGGTCTATAGGCTTGGTCAAATTATACAAAGAAATATACGGGCAAACACAGGTTCAGGTTATTAGGGTCACGAGTCGTATATATCATTGAGATTAGTTACCAAAAACGAGTCGAGGAGAGTTACTCGGACAATTAAACTCTAAGTTTTTACAGGTCTAACAATATACAGTGATTAAGAATACCTTATAACAACCCATGCACGCGCGATAACAAATAGATAAAAACTATTCATTATAGTAAAACTTTTTTTTTTGTACAATAACTTTTAATGGGGGAATATTATCATAAGTGTGTTAACTTGAGTTCTATGCTATTTTTTTGTGATTTGAATGACAAATTATTAGCTAATAACTCTGATCATATGTTGTTTCATACTCCGTATCTTTTAACTCAATTATTACGGCTTATCATGTTGGGGCAGAGTTAAATTAACCCACAAACATGTGTGTCAAAACTTAAAACAACTTTAAATAGAGCTAAATGTTAATATCATGTAACAACCGTTTTGTAATAGGTCAATTTTAAAACTCTAAATAAAAGATAAATACGATTTTAAATTGTGCACTCTTATTTATTAGACTCGATATACTAAGTATGGAGCATATAGCTATTTTTCAAATGTAAAATGGTATAATATAAATAGAACAAGGATTGACCGGCGGGTGACTAGCTAAAGGAAAAAGGGTTTGGGGCAAAAAATGCAAGTCGTTGGTCATTACGTGGAAAATTATGTGTGTCAAATGGGGTCAGACCAGTATGTCATAACATTGAACATATCGGGTGACTGACTAAAGAAAACGGGTCATGCTCTAAGTTTACAGGTCCACTGGCTGGGACTTAATTATTCGACCCAAAGTTATGTGGGTCAAAACAAATTTCGAATAATTTGGGTCACTGGTCTTAAAACACGGGATCATGACTCCAAGATTGCGTGTTCCTGGCTGAAACATAGCGGGTTACGACTTCTTAAAAGCGAAATTGTGACTCTCGCATTTTTTTAATTAAAGATACAAACATTAATTCTAATTTTTTTTTAATTTAATGCTTTATTCGAATAATAAAAATTTAGTATACAAACGACTAGAACGAGTCATTACCTACATTGCATAACAACCCGTGCAATATTGCACGGGTACATAAACTAGTTGTATACTCTAATCTGATCACTTGAATAAAACTTTTGTTGAATTTTTAGAGGGGAGGAGAGTAAACATGGAGAAGTATTTTCTTTTAACACTTTCTCATTAATCTCAGTTAGTTAAGTTTCCTTAAATAGGGAGTACAACAACTAAAATCTCCTAAACCTAAGCAACTACTTAGCATAATTCCACGTACACATCAACAACTAACAAGAAACGTGCACATTGCACTACAAACAATTTGACCCACTGAACCTTATGCTAATTATTTGGAATTGATAAAACTAACTTTGACTAATTCTTTTTGGATCAATAATCCAACAACTTTTCGTTGATGTATTAGTATAACGTAACGCTCAAGTAAATCAGAACGAACACACTGAATCACTTTATTCCAACTACTCATTCACATGTTTTGACATACACAAAATCATCAACAACAGCGTGCAAATGTACGAATCGTTCAAACAAATGTAATTATTCACCGATATTTCGAATTCGATCTTAAGATGAAGCAAGACTTAGGAAATCCTACATAGACCAAAGGCGAGAAGCTTGATCAATACAAGTAAGAGCTATCCTTATCAATAAAAAACTCAAGCCAGAGTTGTGGAGCTTCTCCTTTGTAATCTTCTCGAGCTGCTCTACCATCGACGAAGTCATGTAATTGAAAGTTATTTAGCCCCTAATTAGACTCCTCTAATTAATACTTAATTACCCCTAATTAAGTTTAGTTAAGATCTTTAGTTGCATGTAAGATTAAAGCAATAAAAAGTGTATAAAACAAGTTTTTATACCTTAATCAAAGATGGAATTGACCACACCTTCAAAGAAAGTTCTTGAGCTGCTAATTAATGGGGATCCTCCTCCTTAATCTTGAGTTTCCAAGTGAGGAAACCTCCTCTCTTGATCCACCAAAGAATCTCTCCAAAAATCTCACAAAATGGACTAGTTTTAAGAGATTTTAACCCTAAAACCAAAATAGATTTAGTAAAGTGTTTTGATCAAGTTTTTATTGACATGCAATGAAGAAAACTTGATCTTATAAGAGTTGGAAGTAGGCTTACCTTTTTAGAGAAATTAGAGGGTTTTCTCTCAATTCTCTCTCTAATACAACTTTTGTGAATGAAAAATGATGTGTTGTTTTGTGTGTGACCATAAAACACATTATATATAGTGTGGTGGCAAAATGACTATTTTGCCCTTACTAAATACACCCTTTAACATCTTATGTTACAATTTGGGTATAATTTGTACACTTATTTCTTTAAGTGTTTGTTAATTATTATATCATTATATAATAATTACTAATTACATCATTTTAGCTAAATTACAACTCTTTGTAATTTAAGTAACTAATTTGTCAATTTTGACAATTTACACAAAAACCATAATTTATTCGACTTGACTTCCGAACTCGTAAAACACTATCCGACATAATCAATTAACTCTTTAACTGATACTTTAGGGTTTATATTATATTGTATTAAATACAAATATAATATCTTCTGGAGAAACTATCTTTATCGGTGTGACCGAGAGGGATCAGTTGATTACCGCCGTCAAACGACAATAACGTCAAACTCTATCCAGCCAAGCGTTATTGATTTACGTTAATCAACTGACTTAGTATATGTAATATATCCCAGGTCTATTCCTAATTAGATTTAATTAGTCAACGCATTATTGTCGGAGGACACGTACTCCAACAATCTCCCACTTGTCCGAGACAGTCATCCGTTAGCGATTCTCTTGTCCGTTATATCTCCCACTCAATGCGAAGTATCTTTCAGGTCAAACTTGCATCGGATCATTATCAAAAGTGGTTTTCTCGATCTGGATTATGACTGTCTGACCGGAATATCTAACATAGATCTCTTCCGAGCGTGGCCACGCATATCCAGTCATAATTACTCGAGTGGCCCAAAGATATTATACCCTGACGTGGGTGGACAATCCCTTCTTGACTTATTTTCTTTGTTTCATATAGCCGGTTTTGACCCAATAGATGCCCTTTAAGCCTCCTTTTACGGCACGACTTAGGACATAAATCAAAGTCACCACCTGCTGTATAAACTCAGACAAATAATCTCAGGTCAAAAGAACCGACTAATAGGAATAATAAAGATTACCTTGCCACGACCAGGCACAAAGGTTCTATAATTGGTCAAATGTCTGACAAGGTGTCTTCTACAGCCTGTCTATGTAATCGGTTATTCATCTCCATGAACCCATGACTATTGAACTAGTCATCTACCGACTTACAATCTAATCAATTGAGACGTCACCTCATTTTATGACTAGAGACAAAATATACTTTTAATCCTGTTCACTTAATAGGGTTCAAATCGTCTCCACGACCTATTAGGAATTAACAAAGTATATATATAATTCAGCATTTCATTGAAACTGAATTAAAAGTAAAGTTTATTAAACTTCAAACGATATATGTAAAAACTAATACACTTATTAATTTTACATCATATAATCTAATACATGTCAGGCATACGCCTCAAACCCATTGAGGCAACATGACTATTGTGTTTAACCTGTAACAATGGCTTGGTTAAAGGATCAGCGATATTATCGTCTGTCCTAACCTTACAAATCGATATATCTTCACGTTCCACAAAGTCTCTAATTACATGGAACTTCCTGAGTACATGTCTAGATTTATCACTAGACTTAGGCTCTCTAGCCTGAACTATTGCTCCACTATTGTCGCAATAGACTGCAATAGGATCTGCTGCTGTAGGGACTACTAATCCTTCCAGGAACTGCCGAACCCAAACTGGCTCTTTTGCAGCTTCTGACGCAGCAATATACTCAGCCTCCGTTGTAGAATCCACAGTCACCGATTGTTTGGTGCTCTTCCAGCATATGGCTCCACCATTCAGTATAAAAACATATCCTGACTGAGATTTTGAATCATCTTGATCTGTTTGGAAACTAGCACCCGCGTAACCCTTTACACGAAGCTCAAAATCCCCTCCAAAGACTAAGAACGTGTGCTTAGTCCTTCTCAAGTATTTAAGGACGTTCTTAACGGCTATCCAGTGGCTCTCTCCTGGATTGGCTTGGTAACGACTTGTCATACTCAAAGCATATGACACGTCTGGACGCATACACATCATAGCATACATGATCGAACCAACTGCGGAAGCGTAAGGTTTCGGTTTCATACGTTCAATATCCTCAGGTTTAGTTGGACACTGAGATTTACTGAAAAATTATCCCACTTCCCATAGGTAAAAAGCCTCTTTTAAAGTCTTTCATATTGAACCTGTCAAGAATCTTATCAATATAAGTTTCTTGACTTAACGCTAGTATTCTTTTTTATCTATCTCTATAGATCCGAATACCTAGGATGCGTTGCGCTTCTCCTAAATCCTTCATTTGGAAATGTTTCTCGAGCCATTCCTTAACGGAGTTAAGCATGGGGATATCATTCCCAATGAGTAATATGTCATCTACATATAGGATTAGGAAAGTTACTTTACTCCCACTAAATTTCATGTATAAACAAGGTTCCTCGACACTTCGGGTGAAACCATTTTGTTTAATCACATGGTTGAACTGATGGTTCCAACTCCGAGATGCTTGCTTAAGACCATAAATGGATCTCTTAAGCTTGCAAACTTTTTTTAGGATTGTTTGGATCAATAAAACCCTCAGGTTGTGGCATATACACTTCCTCTTCCAGGAAACCCATTCAGGAAGGTGGTTTTAACATCCATCTGCCATATCTCATAATCATGAAAAGCAGCAATCGCTAATATTATCCGAATAGATCTAAGCATTGCAACTGGCGCAAAGGTCTCGTCATAGTTTAAGCCATGAACTTGAAACCTTTAGCTACCAATTGAGCTTTGAAAATATCTTGATTTCCATAATCCATGCCGGCCTTGATCTTAAAGATCCATTTGCACTGCAGAACCTTAGTTCCTTCAGGCAAATTAACCAAGTCCCATACTTGATTCTTGTACATGGAATCTATCTCGGATTTCATTGCCTCTAGCCATTTAACAGAAGTCGTTCCAGTCATGGCTGCTCTGTAGGTTGCAGGCTCATTGCTTTTTAGAAGCAAAAAGTGATCATCACTATCCTCGATCACACCTAGGTATCGATCTGGTGGGTGGCTTGATCTGCCTGACCTTCTAGGAGTGGAAATTGGAACCACAAAGTTAGACGATTCAGGAATGTCTTCTGGCAAAACATCTCTCATTTTGCATTTGTGGCTCCTGAACTTCACTAAGTTCAAATTTTCTCCCACTCTGTCTTTTAGAAATAAATTCCTTTTCTAAAAAGACAGCATCTCGAGACACAAAAACTTTGTTCTCTAGACGATTGTAGAAGTAATATCCTCGAGTCTGTACAGAATAACCTACAAAGAGACATTTATCAGATCTTTGTGCAAGCTTATTGTCTGTCTTGTTTTTGACATATGCATCACAACCCCAGATCTTGATAAATGAGAGGTTTGGAACTTTTCCTCTCCATAACTCATATGGAGTTTTCGGAACTGATTTAGTTGGGACTCTATTGAGTGTGAAAGTGGCAGTTTCGAGAGCAAAAACCCAGAATGAATCAGGAATCTCAATTTGACTCATCATTGTTCGTTACATGATAGACTTCATTTGTCAAATCTAAAACATAAATGTCGTTTATAGATTTGGCAGCTCCGTACACCTTATCATTAAACGAGAAGGTACAACAGTTGTTTCGTATTGACAATTCAAAACCTTCAACGTCTAACACAGAAACGGAAATTATATTCTTACTTAGAGTTGGTACAAAATAGCAGTTATTTAGATACAACTCTAGCCCTGAGGCCAGTGACAGAACATACGTTCCTACAGATACGGCGGCTACTTTAGCTCCATTCCCGACACGGAGGTCAACTTCACCTTTTGCCAGCCGATGTGCCTTCGTCAGCCCCTGCAAGTGATTACAAAGGTGAGATCCACATCCAGTGTCTAATACCCAGGACGTGGTACTTGCATAATTAATGTCTATCATATATATATCTGGTTTCGACTTCTTCTCCTCCAGGTACTGTGGGCAATTTCGCTTCCAATGGCCGAAATTTCCACAATGGAAGCATTTCTGTTCAGGAGACGCGCCTTAGCAATAGAATTGTTGCCCGAAGCAACTTTTCCTTTTCCTTTGCCACGCGCGGGTTTCTTACCCTTCCCCGCACCCTTCTTGAACTTCCCCTTTTGTTTTACCGCTATGGATAAAACATCTCTATTCACGCTCCCACTTGACACCAAATCCCTCTCATGTTGTACAAGCATGACATGCAATTCATGAAGATTTTTCTTTAAATCATTTATGTTGTAATTCGTCCTAAAATGATCGAATGTTGCAGGCAAAGAATTAAGCACATGGTATACCGCAAAATCTTCAGAAATTGGGCAACCTAACTTTTCAAGAGTTTCAACATTCTCGATAAATTTGAGAACATGAGGACCAAATGGTTGGCCCTTTGAGAGCTTAGTCTCAAAGAAACTCGAAGCTGCTTCGTATTGAAGTATTCGCGGCTTTTGTGAGAAACTAGTCGTGAGCCGAGCGAATATTTGATACGCACTGAAATCAATCATGTGTTTCTTTAAACGTGGGTGCATAGCAAAAATCAATACATTCTTAATCTGGTCAGATTCATGCTTGTACGCTTGATACATCTATATCATTTCAGGGGTGGCATTGGGACCTGGAGCAGGAATCGGGGGGTCATATAGAAAATGTTGTTTTCTATCAGACTGAAGGGCTGATCGCAGGTTTAACTCCCAATCAGTTAAATTGCTCCCATCCTCTTTTAATTCATTCTTTTCCATAAAATTACGAAGCCATGAGTATTTGGATATTACTGAATTGGACGTTTGAGCCATTTTCGAATTTTGAACTACAACGTGGGAAAAACAATCGATTAAATTCATCGTCAAGTTCACATTAAATCAATAATTTGTGAATTTGTGCACTTATATAATGATCTCTCTAAATTATATAAATGATTCCGAGATCCGAAGTTGTATAAATTTAGGCACGCGGAGGCGATATATCCCAAATTTATGTAATTTCGCTGAACCATCTCATGATTGATTCTACTCTTAGAACTCTCGGTTGATCGATTTCAACTAAATCAATCCTTTAGTCCCGTATTGCAAGACTTGTATTGCAAATCACGTCAAGATTAAACAAAAATTCACTCGTAATAACTCTTTATTAACCTACTCCCCCAAGGTAAAAAGGAAACACCCCGCAAGGGCGAGCGTGCCCCTAATGAACAAGGGTTGCATAGGTGTGAATTGTGGAAGGACTAAATCTCGATTTTTCAATTTTTGTGAAAGATCTTGTCATATTTTATCTATCACTTTTAAGTGAACTAATTCTAGCGAGTCATGGATAATGGATATGACAATGTGGGATTTGCGTTTGGTTATAATTGTGCGAAAATTAAATCAAGCATGCATCAAATAAATCCAAGTCCTACTATGGCCATAAGACTGGAACCTAATAAAAGCAATTAAACCTAAACTAGTCTTCAAAAGCTTCAAAGGCTCCGTCTTCAATTCGATCTCGACTCGCCAACCATTGGCTCCCCAAAAAGCGTCAGTCTTCAATATAAACAAATGTACATATGGACTATCCTATTATACATTTTTGAAAAGTAAGAAAATTAAATATAATTACAAACCGGGCGATACGAGATCGCAATTATTACAAACCAATCAGATACCGTCCTTACATTTCGGTACAGTACTGATACTATAGTACTCTATGGCCATACTATACTTAGAATCATGCAAATAAGACCGAAAATCAGATTTTCAACTTTACAGTACAAGCCATCCGGTAAATTTAGGAATTTCCGATTCTAACTTATTAGAATCAATAATCAACACTTAAAACACCTTTTAAATTTAAACTAACCACCACTAAATTAGTTTTTCAATATTTAGTCTCCACTAAAATTGAATTAATTAGTTTAATTTGATTATATTTGCTAACTATTTGTCCAAAAATCACATAATAAACCCGAAAATATCTAAATAAATCATAACTAATTATGGAAAAACATTTAGAAATTATTTCATAATGTGATTTAAGCTCACAACCAGTAGCTAATTAAGGACAAAAATATGCAAAATTATTTTGGCCATTTCCTCTTAAGAAATCAATTTTCCACCATTTATATTATTACTAACTAATAACAAATGGCCAATAAAATTATGAAATAATTTCTGGAAATTATACTCTTATAATTCTGGAAAAATTATCAATTTCTTAAATTAAAAAAATCAACATCCATGTTAATCTAATTACCAATTAATTAGAAAATAGCATAAATCTTGTAAAAACAACCAAAAATTAGCAAAATTAGCAAATAAATTCCTAAAATAACATAATTTCGGTTGGAGCATTCAAATGCCCAAAACATCACATGCAACTTTAATTTGTATGATAAAACTAATTTTTATCATTAAAAATCAATTAAATTACTAATTAACCTAATTAAAGCTTAAAATTAACATACAACTTAAACCGATGCTCTGATACCACATGAAAGTTATTTAGCCCCTAATTAGACTCCTCTAATTAGTACTTAATTACCCGTAATTATGTTTAGCTAAGATCTTTAGTTGCATGTAAGATTAAAGCAATAAAAAGTGTATAAAACAAGTTTTTATACCTTAATCAAAGATGGAATTGACCACACCTTCAAAGAAAGTTCTTGAGCTGCTAATTAATGGGGATCCTCCTCCTTAATCTTGAGTTTCCAAGTTAGGAAACCTCCTCTCTTGATCCACCAAAGAAGCCCTCCAAAAATCTCACAAAATGGACTAGTTTTAAGAGATTTTAACCCTAAAACCAAAATAAAATTAGCTAACACTTTAACTAATGTTATTCTAGGTTTAGTAAAGTGTTTTGATTAAGTTTTTATTGACATGCAATGAAGAAAAATTGATCGTATAAGAGTTGGAAGTAGGCTGACTTTTTTAGAGAAATTAGAGGGTTTTCTCTCAATTTTCTCTCTAAAACAAGTTTTGTGAATGAAAAATGATGTGTTGTTTTGTGTTTGACTATAAAACACATTATATATAGTGTGGTGGCAAAATGACTATTTTGCCCTTACTAAATACACCCTTTAACATCTTATGTTACAATTTGGGTATAATTTGTACACTTATTTCTTTAAGTGTTTGTTAATTATTATATCATTATATAATAATTAATAATTACATCATTTTAGCTAAATTACAACTCTTTGTAATTTAAGTAACTAATTTGTCAATTTTGACAATTTACACAAAAACCATAATTTATTCGACTTAACTTCCGAACTCGTAAAACACTATCCGACATAATCAGTTAACTCTTTAACTGATACTTTAGGGTTTATATTATATTTTATTAAATACAAATATAATATTTTTTGGAGAAACTATCTTTATCGGTGTGACCGAGAGGGATCAGTTGATTACAGCCGTCAAACGACAATAACGTCAAACTCTAGCCAGCCAAGCGTTATTGATTTACGTTAATCAACTGACTTAGTAGATGTAATATATCCCAGGTCTATTCCTAATTAGATTTAATTAGCCAACGCATTATTGTCGGAGGACACCTACTCCAACAGTAATTGACATGATCGCCTACTTTGCCTTTCCGAAAAAACATCTCATTAGACACGGATAAACTTGGTGCAATCGGCTTTGTTTCCTTGCGTCTGTTAGCAGCTAGCACACTCAGATTCTCGAAACTGCACAATGAATTTATCTTCTCAATGCTCCCTTCCTTCTCTTCTTCCTTAGTGAAAGGATGACCAATAAACTCAGCTAATTTCTTGATGTGATTTATCGGGTCTGACTTCATATCTTCGTACCTGCATTATTGACCCACTTCAGACTAAACTTCGCAATGCCAAATTATTAAGATCGATCGACCCGCTTCAACTAAGTCCGCCAGATTGTCAAGATCGATCGACCCATTATAACTAAGTTCACCAAATTATAAAATCGACCCATTAATTACAACTAAGTTCGGCAATATAAAAAAATCGACCCATTAATTACAATTAAGTTCGCAAATATAAAAAAAATCCACCCATTTCAACTAATAATTAGTTCGACAATTTCGAAATTGACCCATTTCACTAAGTTCGACAAACATAAAAATTTAATCGATTTCAACAAAGTTCGTCAAATTATAAAAAATGACTCATTTCAACAAAGTTCGGTAATAAATAAAAACTGACCCGTTTCATCAAAGCTCACCAAATTACAAGAAATTACAGTGACATTAAAATCGACCCGCTTCAACTAAGTCCGCCAAATTATTAGATCGACCCATTAATTACACTAAGTTTGCCAATTTAAAAAAATCGACCCATTTCAATTAATAATTAGTTCGACAATATCAAAATTGACCCATTTCACTAAGTTTGACAAACATAAAAATTGACCGATTTCAACAAAGTTCACCAAGTTATAAGAAAATGACACATTTCAACAAAGTTCGGTAAATTATAAAAACTGACCCATTTCACCAAATTACAAGAAATCACAGTGACATTAACATGCATTTTTCCGGCTCATCTCAAGTTATAGATAAGTAAACAACGGAATCAAAACAAGAAAGGTTGAAAGTTGAGAGAACATACTTCAAGAACAAGACTTTGTTCGGAAATTGTTTACTTGCATTCCAATATGACAAAAGATGATCCCAAAATGGCCCATAGTGTGAAACACCTCTGCAAAACGAATCAAAAGCTGCCGAAAGTTGAACATCTGAACTCTTGTCGACCTTAATTTTGTTGAGATAGTGCCAAAGTGACACGAAATTGTCGCAAGGGTTTCTTGCAACATACACAATCGGACACTCTGAGTCACGGAAAGAAGTAGGTAAAGCATGGTATGGCATGTGTGTCGATAGAATCGGAACGTCGTCGAATGGCATGGGACGTTCGGGATGTCGATAAGCATAATATTCAACCCATTTCGCAAAGTCATGCGGTCAGCAATCACCCAATCTTTGCTCAAGGTCACATGCCGAATTCTTCCGATTCACGATTGAAAAAATTAGAGACTTGAACCATGTTGTTCCGCTCTTCGAAAACGTTGCCAACATTGCGACATGGTTCTTATTAGGTGAAACCGAAGCATGAAGCTGTTAAATTAAAACACCAATAAGATCGGATTTGAAGTACCAACAACCTTGATAGAAGTATAAGTCGTCCAAAGATTGTGCACCACCATAGATGGTTCTTGGAAAATGAGATATCAAGGACTCAATTTTATCGAAGATTGGTTCATCATCTGATTGAGACGATAGAGAGTGAACCGCAGAAACCATCATTCTCGAAGTAGTGTGATTATGACGCTTGACAATCGGAGACAATAATGTTCTAGCAATACGATTCTACCTCGAGGTTGGAATGGTGACCTTCCGAGGCCAATGCGAGACAGAGAAAGGAGACAGGGTATTAGGCGATTGTTCGCGGTGGTGGCGGAAATGTGGTAAAGTTGCCGTGTTGGGATGATTTTGCATGATGGTTTGTGTCTCCATTATTGCACTAAAATCTTGAAAGATGTTGCGTAAATTTGAAGAGGAAAAGATGGAGTTTAATGATTGAGTTTGTATTTGAGAAAGGTTGAGGAAAGTTTGCAAGAGCTTTGAGTAATTTATGGGGTTTAATGATGCACGGAAGTTTTTCTTTTGTTTGTGTATTTGGGAACTGGTGCTTCTACTTCAGAATCAAAGGCGCTAAAATTAGCTTTGTAAAATCTGTTATAAGGTAGTTATTTTGCCAACGGTATTCCGTTATAAGGTAGTCATTTTATATGCTTCTTTCTTGTAACGACTAACGGTTTTGTTTTGTGGTCATCGAAGTAAAATCACGGTTTGGTCTTGTAATGTCACATACTTATACTCCGTCGAGTTCAATTAGCATATGTACCGCGTAAATACAATCCACATCTCAAAACTCAAAACCCTCCTCTTTAACCTTCTTGATTCCAAAAATTCGTCAAGAAGTTCCGTAGAGTAGTAGTGACGGTAGTGTGGAGGATGTTGTTGATCAGGGACGAAGCTAGGAACCGAAACCGAGGGGGGTCGATGTTATTATAAGATAACTAGGAAAGGGAACAAAATAACCAAAGAAGACATTCGGATCGGGTTAATCGAAAATTTGATCCACTGAGCTATTTTAGCTTCGAACCCTAAGAGTACTTTTTTTTTGGGGTTTTCATTATTAAAGCGATTTTTTTTCCAGATAGTCTAACTACAACCAAGAAAGTGCTTAAATACAACAATAAAAATACCCCACAAAGACTAATATACCCTTATCTAATTCCCGTCACTTCTCTTTCTCTCTCCAACCACCTCCATCACCATTTTCATCTATCACCTACCAGCTTCAACAATGACAACAACAACAAAGTAAGGCTTAAACAAAAGGTAAAGTTGAAGTCATCATATCGTCTTTTATAGTTGAAACAAAGATGGGGAAGAAAGAAAGAAGGTGAGGGAAGTCATTGGTGTCTTGATGGGGTGCCCGAGGGGCTGTGTCAGTAGCATTGGCCAACAAGGTGGGCGCTTAAATCGTTTGGCAGGGTCGGTGGGTAAGGTGATCGAGTAAACCGATCAACGGGGTGGTAAGGGGGTCGATTTTCTGGGTCGACGGGGTGGGTTGGGGTGTCGATTTCCAGGGCCGGCGGGGTGGGTGGGGGTGTCAATTTCAAAGGCCAACAGGTCGGGTGGAGGGGGGTCAATTTTCATGGCCAACGGGGTTGGTGTGGTGTCGATTTCAATGGCCGACGAGGTAAGGGGGTCGGATTGCGTGGCGGGGTAGGAGGGGGGGGTTGGTTTTCGTGGCCGACGGGGTAGGAGGGGGGATCGGTTTTCCTGGGCGATGGGGTAGGAGGGGGGGTCGGTTTTTGTGGCCGACCGAGTAGGAGGGGGGTCGATTTTCGTGGCTGACGGGGTAGGAGGGGGGATTGGATCGGGTGTCAAATTTCAGCATATCAAACGTAGAAAGTATCAAATTCATGATGGAATTGCATTTCATCGGCATTATTGTTGGTTGAACAAATTAAAGGAAATAATCCAGAAATATCAATCAATTGAGATTTAATTGATGTTTTCCAAATTCCAATTGGATTTCTGTTTAATTTCTATAAGGGCAAGATGGGAATATTTTTTATTAAATTGTTGTATCTAACCTTTTTTGTTGTATTTAGACCGTCCTTTTTTTTGGGTCAACTCGGTGTTGCATTAAATGTGATCGATAGCGGAGTAAGTCTCCGTCTCAATTACATCAGAAAGCCACCTCGAACCATTTTCGGAATCCCAAACTTCATCTACCTTCCTAGCTACCGCCCACTTCGCTATTCTATGGGCTCCTTCATTAGCCTCACGATAACAAAACGAAAACTTAACGACATCAAGAGACGGGATTAAATAAAAACAGTCATCTAAAATAATCAATCTCATGATTGAGATAGCGTTTGGGATCGCGGAATTCATTTCGTTTGAGGGAAATTGAACTGGGCTAGTTTTAGTTGGGTTGGAATTGGGTCAATTCTAATTCCAATTCCAATTCTTTGGGTTTCCCAAATGCCAGAATTGAACTTTCATCCGCGTAGTTAATAATTTTGAGGCACTTATTACAAGAACTTAAAACAGAATTTAGAATCGAGTAGCGACGGAACATGTTTATGTACTATACATTCCCTTATTTCTTCTTTAAAAGAGGGCTTGTTGGTGAAGATTTAAGAAGAATAAGCTCACACAAAAATGGTGCAAATGCTTTTGTTTCTCCAAGTCGCAGCATGCAATATGATACCAGTCGATGTACAACTTAGGCTCCCAAAGAGGGAAGCGCAAAGAATGTCAGAACGACAGATGCAAAGCCCGGGTCGAGGCCACCAGGGCCGAAATGAATGGAGGTGGGTTCGAGGGTACCGAAATTGGACGTCACGTATTCATGCAGAACAGTGTTGGAACTTGGAAGGATCCAAGAGTTGGTCTGATATTACACCTTTTCAATGGCAATTGGCAAGTGTTCTTCGGTGGGAAGGAGTTGTTATAATGAAGAGACGGTCTTTCAATCAATATTTTAGGCTATGATTTTAGAGTAGAACGTAATCAACATCGTAATGTAATGTGAAAGAAATTCAAATGAAACGTTAACAGCATTAAAAGAAAAAAAAACGAAAGTACACAAGTATAACATTGTCATCCGATTCAAAGAGATTCTATTTCCGTTGACAATTTTGAGGGTTCATGTTAGGAGCTATTTTTAGACCAAATGAATCGTTCATTTGCTGTAAAATATCGTAAATATTTCATTCTGCTTGTAATCTACCAACTCTACTTGATTTCAAGGCACACGAATCTTTCATTTGGTTTACAAATAGTCAATAACATGCCAATTCAAAACTGTAAAAACAATGAAAATATCTTTGAATCGGAGGGAATATATCATTATTGAGTATTACAACCTTGTCTACATTCTTTCTAGCAGAAGTGCCGATCTAAAGTTGAGTTTAGCTACACATTCCGTGCCATTTTACAGTAAATAAAAGTACATTGTCCTTAGATCTCAAAAGCCTCTTTAACCTTGCGATTTTTCCCTTCTTGATTCCGAAATTCGTCGAGAAATTTCCTGAAGTAGTAGTGACGATATTGTGGAGGATGTTGCTCATCGATCATATTTTCAATGGGGCCGATCAGAGCCTCTTTGTCAGGGCTGTAAAAGAATGCTACTGACGTCCTACTTAGACGTTCATTAGTCACAACTCTATGCACCACACTCTTGTATCTTCCGTTGCTCAAAACCTACAACCACGAAACGTCAATTAGAACTACATCAACCACGAAATTAAATATCAATTGAAACAACATACAACGTCGAGAAGGGAGATGACGATACGAGTGATCAAATTTCGACGAATTTAAGGTTTACCTGCATTTGGGGATGGTAGTACTACAGTGAGCGCGTCTCTATCTGTGTGGACACCTAATCCAAGTGTGAGATCAGGATTCGAGCATGGTGAATAGTAATTCGATTGTGCCCTGCATAAAGGAGTCTTCCCCAATACGTTCAAAAGATAATCACCCTCCAATCCCATGCTTTGTGAGATCAAACTAAAAAGCCGACTCATAAGGCACCCATCTCCTTAGCATATCGCTTCACTATGTCCCTACAATCAAAGCAATTCAGCACATAACTTAGTCGAGATAATAACCAAAAAAAAATTTGCGATTAAAGCTCTGTTAGATAGGACTTAGAAAAAAAAGTATATTCAGATCAGATTAGATCAGATACATTATTTTTAAATCTGATCAGATATGTTTAGATGCATTCAAATCAGATCACATCAGTTTGGAAATGTTGAAATAATTTGATCACTTTATTGTGTCTAGACGAATAAGTGTTACATACCTGTAATGAAGAGGTTCTGAAGGCAAGAGCAGAGCAAAGCTATCATCAGTGGGATGCCAAGGATGTTTAAAAACCTCACTCCACATGCTAAACTTCTTCCCTTTCTGGGAGTTTGTATCTTCAACTTTACGATAATGATTCAAAATTCTAACATCTTTGCTTGGATCGTCAGAGACGAGGAGCGACTTAGCTTGTGGTGGAAGATGAAACAAATCTATAACAGCAGATAACATGGCATCACACAATTCCTGAGGTATCCCATGATTTGTTATCAGAAAGAGTCCATATTCTTCCGATGCTCTAGCTATCTCCTCAATTAGGGCGACCCTTTGCCATGTCGATTATCGGAACAATGGCGATTGTCGGAACACCTGTTTTCGACACTTCTTCTAATTTTGGCCTTCGCTCCACCGGTAGGATGAAATTAGGAGCTACTGAAAGCGAAGAGTTTGAAGTCGAAACGGGTTCGATAGAATTCGCCCACTTGAATGACCCCTTAGATGTCATCGGCAAGCTTCTACACACCAAGACTTTACTTCTTGCCAATCGGACTTGTTGTTTGGAATTGCCACTCCAGATCGCAAAATCATTGCAACCCTTAGTAGATACAATAGAATTCATCATCGATCGTCTGCAAATTAAATGCAATTCATCGCAAATCAATAATAATCTTAGGTTCTTCCATAAAAATTATAAAACTCATGCATAAATCTCAAGTGGTTTGACATCAGAAAATGTGCGACAATCCATAATATAGTTACATTCGCATCTTAAAGTGCGCAATAGTCAGCTAATACGCTTATGAGTATTGACTGGTCAACAAGAGTTTGTTAGAGATTCTAACTGATTTCCTAACTGATTGTAACTACTTCTCTGTCCATAACTAACTCCTACTTGTGTGTATATATATATATATATATATATATATATATATATATATATATATATATATATATATATATATATAGACTTAGGATTGTAACATTAATTAAGTTGATTGAATGAGAATTCTTCTTTACATTCTCTCTGAGCTTTCATCATCAATCTTCTCTAAGAAGCTACTACACCATCAATGGAAGTTCAAGCTTCTTAATAATGAGTACTAATGGTTCCACGACATTAAATAAAAGGAGCCTTCCCTCATCACTCAACTAGTTTGCATGTCCGACCCGTGCCCGGACTGTATATCTACTCCCTCCGTCCCCCTTTAAACACCCCGCTTTCCTTTTTAAGGTGTCCCTATTTAAACACCCCATTTCAAAACTTACTAAATTGGGTATGTTTTCACCACACATCTACACTCCACTACCTCCAAAAATAATAAACAAATCATCCATTATATCTAAAAATAATAAATAAATCACCCACTATCTCCAACAATAATAAACAAATCACCCACTATCTCCACCAATAATAAACTAACCACACACTATCTCCAACAATAATAAACAAACAACCCATTCTCTCCAAAAATAATAAACAAACAAAACCACCTTAATCCAAGTGAAAAACACAATGGGGTGTCTAAAGGGGGACGGAGGGAGTATATTGTTATATTTATTTTATGAAATTGTCAATTTATTCTGCTATAATATTGGAAGTACCACTATAATTTTTCATAAATTAGTTTACCACCATAAATTATATTATTCTCTCTCGCGCTGAACCACCGAATAGCACCACACTCCGCCTCGACTACCACCGGCAACACCACCATGGAAATACCAAACCGGCCACCATTACCAAATCAATCTCCACAAAACCGAACTTATTAGATCGATGTTAACTGCTAAATTTCTATTTTTTTCTACCGAAATATACCAGAAAAAGTAACCCAATTGAATATTATCATCAAATAATTAATACTGAATTGATTTCATGTAAAAAATTAACTGAATTTCGGAGTTGATGAGAGAGAATTCAAGATTTAAAGATGAGGGGTGGAACTTACCTGAATTGAGGAGCAATTGAGGCAGTTACAGGGGCGAGATCACAGCGGTGTTCGGATTGTTCGAGGAGACAGAAAAAATGGGATGTCGCGTATGTTAGTGGGGAGTTTGATTTAATTTGCTTTGTCTTTATTCGATCAAAACTTGCACTTTATTATAACTTGATCTTGTAATACCCTCGAATTTCGGCTATTTAAAAAAAATTACTTATAATACAAAATCCGCCAAAATTCGAAAATATTACAGCCGATATACAAAGCTGGCAAAATAAAAAAAATAAAAAACTAATTCATACAAATTAGCACAGCGGTACTAGGCCTATACAAAACTCTCTACAATCTTGCACAGCGGAAGCTAAACACACCCTTCAAGTAGCACCCACAAGTAATCCTCCAACTAACCTGAAATCACAAACATATATATACCCTAAGGACCTACCCCATGACGAGTAGGCCGAAGGATTTTAACACGTCAGCCGGAAATGCTGAGTAACAGACTCTACCTCGTAAAAACAGTTTGTCATGGTCAGTGAAATACACCCGCACATAAGAAACAATTATCAGAACAATTACCAAATTAATTCAAGTTAACTCAATTACTGAAAATTAAGTGAGTCCAACCACAAATTATATAACCAATTTTAAGATCACTACCAACCAATAAAAAAATAACCATAACCTCTAGAATATAAAAGGATGAATCAAGACATTTGCCGAATTATCCTACCACTACACTTTATAATTGCAAACAGGTTGAGTCACCTCGGCGCCAACCGCCCGAGAGCTAGCAATGAATAATAAGAGTTATTGCAAACGGGCTGTGTCACCTCAGCGCCAACCGTCCAAAGACTAGCAAGACATATTGCAAATAGGTTGTGTCACCTCAGTGCCAACCGTCCGAAGACTAGCAATGAACAGTTATGATTGCACACAGGTTGTGTCACCTCAGTGCCAACCGTCCGAAGACTAGCAACGAATAATAATAAGAATTAAACATAATTTATTGTTCCACTTTAGTTTAGAGAGTGATGACCACATATCGTAAATCATATAACCAGTGCGTCAAAATAATTTCATTAATAGGGTTCTAATCGTTGTCAACAACAAATAAGCACATATGCAGTACTATGATCATCAACTTAACTCAAAAATTACAAGTAATAACACAATCTAAACTCTCACAAGTTCACTGATCAACATTCAAACCTCCTTCTACAACTCGTGTAAAGTGTATACAAGCACTAGCTAATAAGATTTTCCACTCAAATCACACATAACTAACTCTTAATCCATTCTCCGAATTCTTCGTACGTACAACACATACAAGTAGTTAATTACCCATTGAAATTTATACCACTCAATAATTAATAACATAGTAGACATGAGGGGTGTAAATCAATCACATAATTTACAAAAGTATTGGGTCAAATACCCATAGATAAGGTCTAAAAGTGGTAGATATTGTGTTACCTTGATTAACGAATTCGAGCTGATAAAAATCACAACTTTAGCCTAAAATCCCAATCCTCGCACCCGATCACATTCGCCCAAAACGAAGATAGATCACGCGACGGTATCGTGGGGTTAGTGGTGCAAGTCTCTGATTGCATGATCGATGATGGGAAAGTGGGATGAACGATCAAGACAATTGATGACGGATGATGGTGATGGTGATGATGTACGTTTTCAGAGTGTTCGAGGAGACAGAAAAAATGGGATGTGATGTACGTTCGTGGGGATGTTTGATTTAATTTGCTTTGTCTGTATTCGATCAAACTTTCCCTTTTATTATAACTTGATCTTATCTTATCATATACTTCCTCCTATTCAAAGAGATTTACCTCTGCTATAAGATATGAAATTGTCAATTTACCTCTGCTATAATATTGGAAGCACCATTATAATTTTCCATAAATTAGTTTACCAGCATAAATTATATTATTCTCTTTCCCGCTGAACCACCGAATAGCACCACACTCCGCCTCGACTACCACCGGCAACACCACCATGGAAATACCAAACCAGCCACCACTACCAAATCAATCTCCACAAAACCGAACTTATTAGATCGATATTAACTGCTAAATTTCTATTTATCTACCAAAAGGTAACCCAATTGAATATTATCATCAAATAATTAATACTGAATTGATTTCATGTAAAAAATTAACTAAATTTCGGAGTTGATGAGAGAGAATTCAAGATTTAAAGATGAGGGGTGGAACTTACCTTAATTGAGGAGCAATTGAGGTGGTAACAGGAGCGAGATCACGGCGGTGTTCGGAGTGTTCGAGGAGACAGAAAAAATGGGATGTGACGTACGTTCGTGGAGAGTTTGATTTAATTTTCTTTGTCTGTATTCGATCAAACTTGCACTTTATTATATCTTGATTTTATCTTAGCATATACGAAGTATAGCGTTTGTATGTCGTACTCAACTCGGATTCGGATTGTTCTGATTTCGTATGCTTTTAAATTTTTAATCGTTTTTCTTAATAGTTTACCCGTCACCAAAAAAAAACCCAAAAAAAAACCTCGGACTCTAATCTCCTATTCGAATTCAATTAAAATAGTCCAATACAAGTGTCACCGGGAGTTACCAATGAATAGTGTTATATTTATTTAATGAAATTGTCAATTTACCTTTGCTATAATATTGGAAGCACCACTATAATTTTCCCTAAATTAGTTTACCACCATAAATTATAATATTCTCTTTCGCGCTGAACCACCGAATAGCACCACAGTCCGTCTCGACTACCACCGGCAACACCACCATCGAAATATCAAACCGGCGACCATTACCAAATCAATCGCCACAAAACCGAACTTATTATATCGATCGTAATTGCTAAATTTCTATTTTTTCTACCAAAATATAACAGATAAGGTAACTCAATTGAATATTATCATCAAATAATTAATACTGAATTGATTTCATGTAAAAAATTAATTGAATTTCGGAGTTGATAAGAGAGAATTCAAGATTTAAAGATGAGGGGTGGAACTTAAATGAATTGAGGAACAAGTGAGGCAGTAAGAAGGGCGAGATCACGACGGTGTTCGGATTGTTCGAGGAGACAGAAAAAATGGGATTTGACGTACGTTCGTGGGGAGTTTGATTTAATTTGCTTTGTCGGTATTCGATTAAACTTGCACTTTATTATAACTTGATCTTATCTTATCATATACTCCCTCCGATTCAAAGAGATTTTCTCTTTCTTTTTACTGTTTTAAGTTGCCATGTTAGGGATTACTTGTAGACTAAATGAAATATCCATTTGTCGTGGAATCAAATGGAATTGGTAGACTGCATTGCAGAATAAAATATGTACTAATTTTTTCAATAAGTGAATGATTCATTTGATATAAAAGTAGATCTCAATATGCCACCTCAAAATTGCAAGTAAAAAGAGGAAAATCTCTTTCAATAGGAAGAAGTATAGCGTTTGTATGTCGTACTCAACTCGGATTCGGATGGTTCCGCTTTCGTATGCTTTTAAATTTATAATCGTTTTTCTTAATAGTCTACCCGTCACCAAAAAAAAAACAAGTAAAAAATCTCGGACTCTGATCTCCTATTCGAATTCAATTAAAATAGTCCAATACAGGTGTCACTGGGAGTTACCAATGAATATTACATATATAAGTCTTTCTCAAAGCGAATTAAGATTCTAATCTGTGTTAAAATGAGCTCTATTTGTAAGTGTCCACATTGAAAAAAGAGGAGATAGTTGATTATATATGTACTATTTTGTTTTCCAAATTAATATGTTGCCTTTTATACCCCACAAGTAACCCTTACTTAAAAAAAGCATAAAAGTCATATTAGTAAATCACAGTCCTAACTTCTTCTCAGCCGTTAGAAAAATAGAGCAAAATTAAGGAGTCTTTGGAAAATTTAATCAGTTTCATAGGACAATAGAAACAACTTCTCCGATTCAATATACAGAAACCACCTTCAGTGGCAGTTTTAATCAGTTTCATCCCCACTTTCTCAAATTCCAATTCTCCTCATCCTCAAACTTGTTAGTTCTGTTCTTATAGTCTCCTGATTCAGTTTTTTCAAGATCTTTCAAATGGAGTAATTTTGCAACATTTCATTGCAAAATTGTGAGTTCAATCCCGATTTCCAGATCATCAGTGGCAAAGAGCGTAAAGGTTGGTCATCTAATTTGTTCCATTAAACCTGCCTGATAAATTTCTTATCATCTATCCTATCATATTAGTATTCGTGGTTTTGTTTTTTCATCAATTCTGCACTTGGATTTCCATTATTTAAATTCACAATCTCTGTGATTTGCAGATTCAATTAGGCCAGATAAGATTGCTTCTCTCTTTTCCGTTTTGCACAGGTTAGTTAGTCTTCGTAATTTGATCATTATTCATTTTTGTGAATAACTTTTCACATTCTTAACATCACAGACCGCTAACCAGTAACCCCCTCCACGATTCAAATGAATTTTTCTCAGAGTCCTAAGAAATTACTTCTTTGATTCCATCAAATTTGTTTTAAGTATACCACAATTGTTGATGCGGTGTTCAGGTGAGTTTGCATGTCCGTGATCAGTTTCATATTTGTTAATTATGCTTGCCCCGACCAAATTCTGTTTTCCGACGACTAAAGGTGGTCGAGTAAAATGCCGACACACCAACCGCCGTCACGTACAAAAGTTGTTCTCGCAGCAAAATGCAATTTATCGCTGAATTGTTTCAACGAACTTCTCCCTTAAAATCATCAAGTAATTTTACTTCTCTTTTATAAGTTAACCTGCATTGTAGAGTAATTAATTTGGCTTTCGTCATTGATTGATTGTTGGTGTAATTAATTGGATGGTGAATTGCAATCCGCCCTTCTGCTATCTCGATTTCTAGGTACTATTTCTTCTAATTTTGAACTTTTGTGTACATCACTAATCTCATTTTAATTTTTGATACTTTGTTAGTTAGCTTTTTGATTGATTTCAACATTGTTTACTTCTCCTTGGCAATTTGTGTTTACTTCAACTCAAAATCCCCACAACGACTCTCTATTGTTGGTTGCCAAGCTTCAACTTTCCTCTGTTTGGTTATGTCTTCCTCGAGTTTGGTGGGCATGTTCATGGCACTAAAGTGTAAACGGTAAAATTTCCTTTTTTTTTCCTAACTTAATTTCTTTTCTTTTAACTTAGACATTCTAATGTCACTTCTGATGTTATTTGAGGTTCAAATATTTTGGCAATTAGTTTGATCATTGTTTGTCCTTATCTTTTATTTTATAATTCTTTACGTGATTTGTTAGGGTTGTGAATTGGTTTACATGTTTGGTGCTTTTTGAGGCATTTGGATTTAAAATTTTTTTGTTCACTATAATAATAATAACTTGGGTTTTGAATCTTTTGATATTATGACATGTGTTTACAATTTTACATTCAGGAGAAAAAAAATCTCAGTGCCAACTTAGTTTTTCATTGTGGGCAAGTCAATCTTAGCATTTAACTACACATCTACACTTCACAGGGTAATAATCACTTTGATTTTGTCTTTTTAATGATCACTCCGGCCATAAACATATCAATAATCACTATGATATTGTTTTTGAGCTCATATTTTTTTAGTGCATTGGGTTTGGGATAGATTTTGTCATGCGTTGATGATTGTGATACACGTATCTATTTCCCCTATTAGTTGGTTTTCTTTTATCTCTATAGATGGGTGATCGTAAATGATCTTTTAAATCATCAACAACTGCATATATATGTACGAATCATTCAAACAAATGTAGGAATTTAATTCATGCAGGAAGTAACATATCCCATGAATTGAGTTCCTGTATAGAATTCATGTGAAATAGTTTAAAATTGTTTGGTTGACATCAAGGAATTTGAATTTTCCATGAATTAAATTCCAACATCTCGTTTGGTTGCACCCATCCAATTCCTTTTTTCTAATTCGTAATTACTATTATATCACTTATAAAAACAACTATTCTATTTCGTGGGGGAGAATTTTGTAATTTTCATTTAAAGATGGTGGGGGAATTCAGAATTACCAATGGGGGAGTTGGTAAGCAACTTCCACCATTATGTGGGAATTTCATTTTTCCATGGAATTTCCAATTCCCCCATTTTTTAAAATTATGGGCAACTAAACAACCCGGAGAATATGTAAGTCATGGGATTTTGGAATTCTTGTGTTTTAAAAGGGCAACCAAACGACCACTAAGTTATGGTCTGAAGTCTAATTCACCGATATTTCGATCTTAAGATGAAGCAAGACTTAGGAAATCCTACATAGACCAAACGCGAGAAGCTTGATCAATACGAGTAAAAGCATATCCTTATCGATCAAAAACTCAAGCCAGAGTTGTGGAGCTTCTCCTTTTTAATCTTCTCGAGCTGCTCTACCATCAACGGAGTCATGTAATTGACATGATCGCCTACTTTGCCTTTCCGAAAAAACATCTCATTAGACACGGATAAACTTGGTGCAATAGGCTTTGTTTCATTGCGTCTATTCGCAGCTACCGCACTCGGATTCTCGAACCTGCACAATGAATTTATCGTCTCAATTCTCCCTTCCTTCTCTTCTTCCTTAGTGAAAGGATGACCAATAAACTCAGCTAACTTCTTGATGTGATTTATCGGGTCTGACATCATATCTTCGTACCTGCATTATTCACCCAGTTCAAACTAATTAAGTTCGCAAAATAATCGACCCGCTTCAACTAAGTCCGCCAAATTATTAAGGCCGACCCGTTACAACTAAGTTCACCAAATTATAAAATCAACCCATTAATTACAACTACGGGTTTGTCTGGTATCGTTTTCCAGTTTTCTATTTTTTTGAAACCCAAAGTCTCGTTTTTGAAAACCAGAAAAGTGGCTTTCAGTTTTCAATTTTCATTTTCTCTATGACCATTATAGGGTCAAACAATTTAAGGTTAATTTTGTAACTTATTAACTAAATTTTTTACACAAAAAAAAAACCAAAAATTGAAAATGACAAAAATACTAAACGGGCCCTAAGTTCGCCAATATAAAGAAAATCGACCCATTCCAACTAATAATAGGTTCGACAATATCAAAATTGACCCATTTCACTAAAAGTTCGACAAACATGGAAATTGACCGATTTCAACAAAGTTCGTCAAATTATTAAAAATGACTCATTTCAACAAAGTTGGGTAAATTTTAAAACTGACCCATTTCATCAAAGTTCACCAAATGACAAGAAATTACAGTGACATTAACATGCACTTTTTCCCGCTCATCTCAAAGTTATAGATAAGTAATTAAACAGCAGAATCAAAACAAGAAAGGTCGCAGATTGAAAGAAAGAACATACTTCAAGAACAAGACTTTGTTCGGAAATTGTTTACTCTGAAGAAATGCAAATGGTGATAGAAGCCGTAGATGAATGTAAAGGAAGCTTCAGGAAGAAGATTGTAACTGAAAACTATAACTGTTTTCTGTAACTGAATTGTAGAGTAAACACCAAGCTAAATAGAATGAATTTGTATTATTGAAGTTGTAAATTAATTCTGTACAAGCTAGCTTCCTTATATACAAAGATGATGGTGCACGATAACATAATGCACTTGCACACATCTTATTACAGCTCTAGAAATATCTTTAACTAACTTCTTGGAAGTCGTGTGAGTTAGTTATGCTGAGCTGGCACCTGTGCTGACTTGGCTTAGCCTTGACCACCAGGGACCATGAATCAACTAGCTCACATTACCTGACTTCCTGGTTTCATATCCCCCCTTCAAGGTGGATCTCGCAAGAGACCCAACTTGGAACACAGGAAGGAATGTTGTTGTTCACCCAGACCTTTTGTCATAATATCAGCATTTTGTAGGACAGACTGAACATGCTGAGTAGTTATGCAGCCTTCTTGGACTTTATCCCTGAAAAAATGACAGTCAATGTTCAAGTGCTTCGTTCTTTCATGGAATACAGGGTTGGCAGCAATATGCTGAGCCGCCCTGTTATCACAGAAAAGAGGAATAGGCAGAGGCACTTGAACCTGGACGTCAGTTAACAAACCTTCTAACCAAACTAATTCACTGGTAGTGGCACTCATGCTGCGATATTCTGATTCTGCAGAAGACCTAGATACTGTCTTTTGTTTCTTCGTCTTCCAGCTGATCAAAGAGTCACCAAGATAAGTACAATATCCAGTAAGAGATTTTGCAGAGAAAGGGCAGTTTCCACAGTCAGCATCTGTGTACCCACAGAGTTGAAGATTGGATTCAGATGAGTAAAACAAACCCATATCCACTGTCCCTCGAAGATATTTTACCACATGGAGGGCTGCTTGATAGTGAGTTTGTCGAGGTTCCTTCATAAATTGGCTTAACTGCTGAACAGAAAAGGATAAGTCCGGCCTGGTTAAATTCAGATAAAGTAGCCTGCCAACAAGTCTTTTGTATGTTTCAGGATCTGTCAGTAAATCGCCTTCCTCTGTTGACAGCTTAACACCCTTAGGAAAAGGAATGACAGCAGGCTTACAATCTGTCAGGCCTGTATCTTTCAGCAAATCAACAATATACTTCCTTTGATTTAGCATTAAGCCTTTTTTATTCCTCGCAACTTCCACCCCAAGAAAATACCTCATCAATCCCAGGTCTTTGATGGTAAATTGTTTATCCAAAGCAACCTTAATCTGAGAAATAAACTCAGTGTCCGAGCCAGTGATGAGGAGATCATCTACATAAACCAAGATAATGGTGAAATGCTAACCTGAAGCTTTAGTGAACAAAGAATAGTCATGCTTTGACTGATTTAAACCCAAGACTATCATGAGAAATCTTGAAAGCTCAATGTTCCACTGCCTGCTAGCCTATTTGAGGCCATATAAAGACCTGAGAAGTCTGCAAACTTGATTGGGTTGTCCCTTCTTATATCCAGGTGGCAGAGTCCTATAGACTTCCTCATCAAGATACCCATGCAAGAATGCGTTGTTTATGTCTAATTGAAACAAGGGCCAATCCTTAGCTGCAGCCAATGCCATTATAGTTCTCACTGTGGCAAACTTTGCCACAGGAGAGAATGTGTGCTTATAATCTTTTCCTTCAATTTGTTTGTAACCTTTGGCCACCAACCTGGCTTTGTACCTTTCTACTTCACCATTAGGCGTGAACTTAATCTTGTAAACCCATTTGCACCCAATTGCTGTATGCCCTTTAGGTAAAGTAGTCAATTTCCATGTTTCATTAGATTCCAGTGCAGTGAGCTCTTGTTGCATTGCCTCGATCCATTTACTGTCCTTGGATGCCTCACAATAAGTAGTTGGTTATGAAACAGCTAGGACATTTGCCAGAGAAGCCTGGTAATCATTGCTGTAAGAATGCAGAGCTAGAACAATATTAGCAGATCTTGGCTTTGGCAAAACAAAACCTTCCAATCTTGTGGAAGTCTGCTTGTTTCTGGTGGATTTTCGAACAGGTGGATTAGGAACAGCAGGAACAGTATTACTGTTCTCAACACTTGCAGGAATATCATGTCCATCAGTTTGAGCAATTTCAGGATCATCAATATTGCCAGATATGGAAGGTGAATCAGGGACATTAGCAGCATCAGGTTGCAGAAATATAGGAGCATCAATAACTAGATTAACCAGTGGTAAAAGAACTTCAACAGGAAGAGCATTATCCCTGTATGGAAATATATGCTCATGGAAAATCACGTCTCTGCTGAGAATGACCTTGTGATGTTCTAAATCATACAGTTTATATCCCTTTCCTGCATGTGGATAGCCAATCAAAATACATTTCTTTGGCTTGGAATTGAACTTGTCATTGTGAGGAGTTCTGTTCAAAGCATAACATAGACATCCCACAATCCTTAAATGATCAATTGTTGGAATCTTGTTGAACAAGACTTCATAAGGAGTCTTCCACCCCAGGATCTCAACAGGAAGAAAATTAATCAATGTAGTGGCTGCCAATATACACTCATCCCAAAACTTCTTAGGCAAATGTGCATGAAACCTGATTGCCCTGGCTGTTTCCACCAAGTGTCTGTGTTTTCTCTCAACCCTTGCATTTTGTTGAGGAACCCTGGGCATACTTTTTTGGTGCAAAATTCCCTTTGATAGAAACAAGCTTGAACAAGTAGCTTGTAGAATCTCAGTCCCATTATCACTTCTTATGCACAGGACTTTGCTATCAAATTGTACTTCAACATATGCCAGAAAAGCAGAGATAGTATAGAAAACTTGTGTCTTGTTTCTCAATAAATGAGTCCATGTAACTCGAGAGTGATCATCCACAATAGTAAGAAAATAATGAGCACCAGAAATTATTTGCAGTTTTATAAGATCCCCATAAATCCATGTGAACCAAATGAAAAGGCTTTATTGCTCTTGAATCACTTCTTACAAAAGGTAATTGATGATGCTTAGCTTTGACACACACTTCACAGTCAAGCTTTGTCAAACTACCACAATTACATCCATCAATATGCCTGAGTTTAGAAATAGAGCTGTGACCTAGCCTAGCATGTAATACCTCTAATGGTACAGAATTTACATGCTTATTATTATCCAAACTATGTTTATCAACTGAGCAAGCTTCAGAAACAGCAGATGGCTTCTCAGTGAAGACTGGACTCTTTCCATAGACTTTCCATAGCCCAGAGTCTTTTATTCCACTTGTAATCCTCCTACTAGTTGTAGGGTCCTGAAAAATGCATTGTGCATTATCAAAAATAACCTCAAATCCAGTCTGAGAAATCAGTTTCCCTACTGATAACAAGTTATGCCTAAAGTCAGGCACAAACAGAACATCTTTGATCAACAAATGCTCATTTATTCTGATGTCACCTATTTCCATCCTTGTCTTATTTCTTCCATCAGGTAAACCCACTGTAACATACTTAGACAGAGTTCTCATATTGACAAAAAGAGACCTCCAAGGAGACATGTGATCAGTGGCCCCAGTATCAACAATCCAGGTAAAGAATACATCATGAGAAGACATATTGTTAACTGAAAGAGCAGAAGAAATACCTGCAAAATTGGCTAAAGTTGCAGTACTGGTAGATTCACCAGTCTGCTTTTGAAGCATCATAATCTTGTGTGCCACAGCAGTTATATATGCTTCATCAAACTTTCCCTGAGATTCTGAAGTCGAATTGCAAGTTCCAGACGTAGTTTCAAGGGGATCTTCCTCCATGTCATCAGTTACATTTGCTGCATATCTGACTGGCATCTTGCCTTTGTTCCTGTTTTGCAACTTGAAGCAGTCTCTGATGACATGGCCTGACTTCTTGCAGTAATTGCAAACAGGTGGTTTTCCTCTGAAATCTTTCTTTTGTTCCTGATTCTTGTACTGTCCTGAATCATGCTGCTGCTGATGAACATTGTAGAAGCGATTCTGAGGACTAGCTTGTTGCTGAAAGCCACCATTATGCTGCTGAAAGCCACCATTATGCTGCTGAAAGCCTGATTGTTGCTGTGAATGATTCTGAAAGCTTCTGGACACAGCCAAAGCACAAGAATCTTCCTGATTCACATGAAAGCGAGCATGTTCCTTTTGCCTTTCAGCCTGCAATAGTCTGCTGAATGCCTGATTAACAGTTGGAGGTGGTTCCATAGTTAATAGGATGTTACAGATTGTCTCATATGCAGGATCAACTCCCAAAATGAACTGTATCAACAATCTTCTTGAGCAAGTTACATGAACACGAGTTCATTACACCACAGGAGCATTCTGGATATCCTTCAATTTCCAGTATATCTTCCCAATATTGCTTCATTTTCCCATAGTATTCAGAAATGTTCTTATTTCCTTGCTGTAGATTGTACAGATCTTTCCCAAGCTCGAAGTACAACATTCCATCAGACTGGGCATAGCTTTCTTTCAAATCTTCCCAAAGTTGCCTCGAAGAAACAATATAACCAAAATCCTGAGCAATTCTCGCTTCCATGGAGTTTAGAATCCAACTGGCCACCATATAATCTGTGCGAATCCATTTTTGATAGCTGGATGAAGATTCCTGAGGCTTCTCGATCACGCCTGTCTCAAAGCCATACTTATTCTTCGCTATCAAGGCTCGCTTGACAGCTCTGCACCAGTTGAGATGATTTCCACCATTGAACAATGTAGATACCAGAGAATTATTCGGATTATCACTACCAGCAATATAAAATGGATCTTCAGTGTTAATCACACTTCCAGCAGTAGAATTCGCATCATTCACTATGATTTCACCAAAAATTGAACAAAATGTCACTGATCTACCAGAAATTTGCTTAAGAACAACAACACTAACACCAAATTTCGCCAAGAAATCTTCGAAAAGCGTTAGCTTTCAAGAGAAGTAACCTTCGAAAGAATACTGTAATAAACGTGAATTCTGATTGAAATCCACAACAAAATCACCAAATAAAGGTGACAAACACAGTATTCGAAGCGAAGAAAAGCGAATTTAGCGAAGAAATGTCGAAGAAAATTGTGAAGACGAAGCTTCAACAACACGAATCAGAGTGATTTGCGGAAAAATTGTGCGGAATAGTGAGCAGAAACAGGATTAACCTGCTCTGATACCATCAGAAGAAATGCAAATGGTGATAGAAGCCATAGATGAATGTAAAGGAAGCTTCAGGAAAAAGATTGTAACAAAAAACTATAACTGTTTTCTGTAACTGAATTGTAGAGTAAACACCAAGCTAAATAGAATGAATTTGTATTATTGAAGTTGTAAATTAATTCTGTACAAACTAGCTTCCTTATATACAAAGATGATGTTGCACGATAACATAATGCACCTGCACACATCTTATTACAGCTCTAGAAATATCTATAACTGACTTCTTGGAGTCGTGTGAGTTAGTTATGCTGAGCTGGCACATGTGCTGACTTGGCTTAGCCTTGACCACCAGGGACCATGAATCAACTAGCTCACCTTACCTGACTTCCTGGTTTCATATTTACCAGCATTCCAATATGACAAAAGATGATCCCAAAATGGCCCATAGTGTGAAACACCTCTACAAAACGAATCAAAAGCTGCCGAAAGTTGAACATCTGAACTCTTGTCGACCTTAATTTTGTTCAGAAAGTACCAAAGCGACACGAAATTGTCGCAAGGGTTTCTTGCAACATACACAATCGGACACTCCGAGTCAGAGAAAGAAGTAGGTAAAGCATGGTATGGCATGTGTGTCGAAAGAATCGGAACGTTGTCGAATGGCATGGGACGTTCGGGATGTCGATAAGCATAATATTTAACCCATTTCACAAATTCATGGGGTGAACAATCGCTCAATCTTTCCTCAAGGTCACATGCCGAATTATTCCGATTCACGATTGAAAAAATTAGAGATTTGAACCATGCTGTTCCGCTCTTCGGAAACGTTGCCAATATTGCGACATGGTTCTTAGAGCAAAGGCAATAGTTGTCCATGTGCCTTGGGGTTGACAATAAGTACCAAAAAATAAAGTTCATCCAGTGCAAGTACATAGTTTGTTTGTCATAGATGAACCCATGTTTGTAGGAACACAACTTGGTTTGCACAAAAAGATAGAGTATTAAAGCCCTACAAGTAGGAGAATATGCATTTAATACTTCATATAGACTCCAAGAAACAAAATTCATCTATTACATGTTGTAAGTTCATGTGTCTTGAGGTTTTCAAATTATGATATGACATTGGCAAACCCAATATTTGGGTTCATCCATTGCTTTTGGTCTTATTAGGTGAAACCGAAGCATCAAGCTGTGAAATTAAAACACCAATAAGATCGGATTTTAAGTACCAACAATCTTGATAGAATTATAAGTCGTCTAAAGATTGTGAACCAGCATAGATGGTTCTTGGAAATTGAGATATCATGGACTCAATTTTATCCAAGATTGGTTCATCATTTTGAGGTAGAGAGTGAATCGGAGAAACCATCATTCTCGAAGTGTGATTATCACGCTTGACAATCGGCGTAAATGCGAGACAGAGAAAGGAGACAGGGTATTAGGCGATTGCTTGTTAGCGGTGGTGGCGGAAATGTGGTAGAGTAGCAATGTGTGGATGATTTTGCATGATGGTTTGTGAATTGTGTCTCCATTATTGCACTAAAATCTTGAAAGATGTTGCGTAAATTTGAAGAGGAAAAGATGATACGTATGTACTAAACTATATACTTTATGACGATTGAGTGTGTATTTGAGAAAGGTTGAGGAAAGTTTATGAGAGCTTTGAGTAATTTACTAAACTATACTTCTTTTTTTTCTTTGTTTAGGCGAATTTTTTTTTTTTTTTTTTGGGTCAACTAGGTGTTGCATTAAATGAGATGGATAGCGGCGTAAGCCTCCGCCTCAATTACTTCAGAAAAGCCACACCGGGCCATTTTTGGAAACCCAAACTTCATCTACCTTCCTAGCTACCGTCCACTTCGCTATTCTATCGGCTCCTTCATTAGCCTCGTGATAACAGAACGAAAACTTAACGATATCAAAAGACGGGATTAAATAAAAACAGACATCTAAAGTAATTAATCTTATGATTAAGGTAGCGTTTGGGAACACATAATTCATTTCGTTTGAGGGGAATTGGAGTGGGGTAGTTTTAGTTGGGTTGGAGTTGGTTTGGAATTGGGCCTTTCAATTTCAATTCTTTGGGCTTCCCAAACGCTAGAATTAGGCCAATTCAAGATTTCAGTTCCAATTCCGAGTTGCCAAACATAGCGTAAAGAGTGTCTGTCTTTGCGTAGTCCCCAGAGTGTGCGCGTAACAGTGGAGGCGGCCAATCGTGTGTCAATAATATAATATCATATATAAATACAATAGCAGTAGAATTAGAAGCCTCTAAGACAGTCCACATCAGATTTAACATCAGCGCCACGTCAAATGCTGATGTCAACAAGTTAAATTATACCATAAATAAACGTTGTAATATATTCAATATTCCATAACTATATTGGAAAATCAAATTGCTTCCAAATTAGAATTCAGCCGAAATAAACAAAGATTCTCGGAAAATTCTCAAGCAATAAATTCTTTTGCAATATAATCTTTATTTTAAAATTATATTGGATGAATCAAATAATTTCCAAAACAATTTCTGACCGAATTAATTAAGAAGAAAATAAAAGTTTGAATAATTATATAAAGAGAGCAAATAAAGATAGCAATTATATTTACTAACTAAAATATATAATGAGAATAAATTATAACACAACATAAGGAAAACTGCCTCTAAATAATTGGTAGTCGGCAGAGATTTAGAAATTTACAAAGAAATCCTGACATCTGAACGTATCTTATGCTGTCAATCAAAATTATTTTCCTACAAATACTCAATTTCACACAATAATTGGTTATATTTTCTAGCATCATGTAACTAATAAATCAAATCGTTCCAAAAATAAATTGATATTTGCCGTTCGAAATATACAAAAAATCACACCCGTTATTATCTTTGACTATAGATCAATTTAAATGTCAATACTACTGGCGGGGAGGAACAACGAGTCCAAATCCTAAAAACCCTAAAATTCTCCATTGTATGTTACTATAAATATAACATCAGAGAACTCTCCACACTTGCATCATCACTCTTAAATGGCAAGAAAAAAAAAAACTGATTCTCCCATCATCAACCAATGTTCATATCAGACAATTGGAATGAATACATATGGCTCAATTTTTGCACATATTCCACAAATCATGAACCCCATCCGTCTCCCCCACGAAATATATGGGGTTAGCATGAATAAAACTCGCGAGATCCTAAAAAGTGGTTGCAGGATCCTGATGATGAAATCGTAAGATTATATTGATCTTGACTACTCCGTAATAGGTTCAATCGGTCGCAAATTGTACAGGCAGGTTCATCCTTCGTGAAAACCTGCCTTTCTTCTTCTCTGTTTTTTTTTTTTTTTTTTTTTTTTTTTATAACAATTTGATGTTAATTTGTAAATCTAACAGGTTAGTTTGAATCTAAGAGAATTTTAATTTCCTGATGTTACTTTGATTACACAATCTTGATGTACCAGGCTACCATCGTAGATTTCCTTTACTGATAATTAGTCATTAATTTTGATTTCTTTTCCCATGTTTTATTGCTCGATTTTTGCTTTGAAAATTGAAGGACACCGTTGGAGCTTCTAGCGTAGAAGTTCCAACGACATTTGTTTGAACAAATATTGTTGTATGTGAAGTGGATGTTTTGAGTATTATTCTGATTCATCTAACAATATAGCGAAGTTATAACAAATTGTTACCACTTACTCGGTATAAAATTTTTAATTTATTGGATGACATGTGCAAGTTCTGATTTACGAATGGAGGCAGTTGTTCAACAAGTTCAAATTCCTTGAATCTGTATTAGGCTGTCCTAGGGCTGGCAAACTTGAACCGACATTCGTTGACCCGAGAATCTAACCCAATAAAACCCGAAATTGTGATTAACCAAATCCGACAAGACCAACCCGATGATGACCCCGAACCGATACAACCCGATGGTAACCCGACCCATAACCCCGCCCTCCTGTTACCCGACAATGACCTGAGTGGTAATGACAAAAATTGAAATGACGTTCATAGATGATCATTAGTAACTAAAACCTATTTTGACCCGATCCGGCACAAAATTTTTCTCGATAGAACCAACCCGACCCAACCCGAAAGATCATCTGACCGGTATGACCGACCTGATACGAACCGACCCGCCATAACCCGACTTGACGACCCATTTGCCACCCTTAGGCTGTCCACATCAGCAGTGACATCAGTGACACGACGTCAACACCCCATATTTTAGGCAATAAAATCTCCATTAAAGATGACATATTCCTTAATTAATTAAATCTTCCCGCTTTTCAATTAATAAAATCTAGCTAGAAAAGGAAAAAATAATTTCCATTGTTAAAGAATAATCTACCGTACAAATTTCTAATGAAATGACATCTTCTCAATTAACATCGGATGATATAAGACGGAATAGTAAAGGATATCGCTCTCCATATTTAGCCATCTCTAATAGACGAATATTAAAAAAGGTATTACGCAATATTCCAACTTGTCATACACTGGATAAATCGAATAATTCCCTGATTAAGAAATATAACATTCGTTTAATTAGGAAAAGATACAATTAACATATTCTTTGCAATTCATCATATGTATCATTATGAAATTACGGGCTACATTAATCAACCCAATAACTTAATTTTATTTAATACCTAAAATGTAACATCAAATCTTTCAGTTTACCTAAAATATCAAATATTTAAATTACACCTCACGTTTACTGATTAGCCTTTATATGTTGTTTAACTTAGAGATTAACGGGTACAGTAGATTAGACCCAAATGTACATGTATCTAATTGAGTTCGAGTTAATACGGATCACGGGTCATATAAAGCGGGTTCATAACTAAGAAATTGGGTCACAAAATATAAAAGCAGGTCATGACCCAAAAAATATGTGTATCCAAACAGGATCGGCGCCGAGCCATGAAACTCAGTACAGTTTAATTTTATAACTCAAATACAGGTCAATTGGTAAAATCATTTACAACCCAAAAGATGTATCAAAACGGTTCAAATAAATACAGTTTACGGGTCATAAATAACGGGTTCATGACCCTAAAATAACATGGTCATAACCCGTAATGCCGGTTACGGGCCATAAAAGTAGGTTCATGACCCAAAAAACAAAAGATCTTTTACATGTCAAAGGTCATGTCTTTTTTTTTTTTTGTTAAATACCAATTTTTATTCTTAATATTTTTGCAGGGCTTCAACTAACTTTGTCTTATTTATGAGTCAAATCGGTAAATAGATAGGGTCAAGTTGGACAAATATATGAGGGTAAAATTGAATATACGCCTGTAGAGGTCACATACCGGTCCTAAAATAATGGTTCCTGATCGTGAAAATTCGAGGTTAAATTGAGTTGAGAAATTAAATTAGCTTTATTAAACTTTTAATAAGCGGTCTAACTATATTCAAACTAATGTTTTTATCATACACATTTATTAATTTGATAAGTCAAAATAGTATTATCACGTTCTATTTCTCCTATTATGGTAGTGTTGTATTTAATTGTTTAGTTTTTTTTTTTTTTTTTATAGTTAAAGGACCAGATATATGTATTTTTGTTCCTACACAATTATTAAAATAACAAAAAAAGTGTGCCTACCACATGCCCCGGTGCAGATTCTTAAATCTGGCAACAAAATATATCAATGTCTATTACATCCTGTCATTAATATCTTTAATACTATAAGTATATAATATACAAAGATATTCCCTATTGCAAAAATATACTATTCCTAAATACTCCTACCTCGAATATTGCATTTTTATTTAGACAGGAAAATCTGCAACAAATATTGCATTTTCCATGATTACATGGCATATCACAGGAATAAAATTGGAATTCCCAAACTCTATTAGTATATAAGACGACTTCTTTTAAAAAAAGGCAAGAAATTTCTGAAAATCAAATTTTTTAGAAAATTATAATTAAATTCAATAAAAATTACCCAGCTTTATTATTTATGCAATAGGGAATGAAATCTATACGGGTTTTGAACAAATCTTAATTTTCCAAAAACTATCTCAAATTCTCAATATCCATATTTTCAATAAAATGTAGAATAAAATCTGGGAGATTCATAATTTAGGAAAAAGGTATTATAAATGTACGTGAATTATACTACAGAAATAATGCCTTTATAATTTCCTTTATAATTGCATGAATTTCGGACGAAATCCGCTACAAATGTCACCTCTTCATTATACTTCGTGTGTGGCAAAAGTTTAAAATAAAAGTAGAGCCACCATTTTGGAAGATGAGATTTGTACAAGACATCTTAAATTTTTTGATTTCATGAATACAACATTACACTTATTCCCTTCTTATCGTGCAGAGTCGCAAAACTTCCATTGTATGATATTATGGTTGAAACTCTTATTTGATGCATTATTGTGTCCTTCTATTTTAGTCAGGAGCATATATCTCTACAGTTCATCAAAAAGTACTTTATCATGATTATTACTTTGATTATTATGGATATTTACTTTGTTGAGAATTGTTAGCTTGTGCCATCCTTGTATACCAGGTTGAATTCTTCTTATGAAAACAGAGAACAGGGTTTTGAGATTTGCAGAGCAATTGCGGCTGCAGTGTTGTGTGTATTTCATGATGCAAAATTAAGTACAACCTATGACTATATATATCTAAGGAGCTAACAATAAAACCTAGATGATTTGTACAATATGACAAAAGCATTTACAAGCTAAAAATGTGCAGATGAATAAAGCAGGAAACTTCACCAACTTCCCAGCTCACTTTTCGTACTTACAGTCACATGTTCATGTGATTTTTCATTTTGTGTTTTCGCCATAATGACGACCAAGTTGGGCTTGAAATGTAGCAGGCCGAGTAGTTAGATGAGCCCAAACTTCTACTCCTTTTACACTCCCCCTCAAGATGGGGGTGAGGACAACTCTGAACTCCCATCTTGCTCAAGAGATGCCTATGTTGAGAAACAGTGAGCGTCTTAGTGAGAACATTAGCCACCTGATGTTTGGAGGGTACATAAGTAGGAACAACTGTGCCTTGTGTTACCTTGTCGCGGATGAAGTGGCAATCTATTTCAATGTGCTTGGTTCGTTCATGAAGAACCGGGTTAGCAGCTATAGATAACACAGCTTGATTATCACACTTCAGGGCAGCAGTATAGAGATTCTTGAGACCTAGCTCTTTGAGAAGAGATAAGAGCCAGGTAATTTCACAAGTCGTAAGAGCCATTGCTCTATATTCTGCCTCTGCCGAAGACCTTGCCACCACTCCTTGCTTTTTCGATTTCCATGAGATAGGTGAGTGACCAAGCAAGATGCAGAAACCCGTGGTAGACCTTCTAGAGAACGGGCAAGAAGCTCAATTGAATCACAGTAGGCAGTGAGTTTAGCAGCTGATGAGTTTGCAAGGAGAATTCCCTGACATGGTGATCCTTTCAAATATCTCAGCACCCTCCTCGCAGCTTGCCAGTGATCAGAGGTAGGGGATTGCATAAACTGACTAAGGAGTTGCACAGAGAAAGAGATATATGGCCTTGAGATGGTGAGATAGATCAGCTTTCCAATGAGACGTCCATACATCTCCGGGCAAGGCAATGGGGTACCCTTGGTAGGGTCCATCTTTTCATTTGCATCCAATGGAATTTTCAAGGGTCTCTCTTTTTCCATCCCAAATTCTTGTAACATATACATCACATATTTTTTCTGAGAAACAAAGATGCCCTGATGTGTGTGAGCTATTTTCAATCCAAGAAAGTATGACAGGACACCAAGGTCTTTCATATGAAATTCTCCATTGAGCATAACTTTCAGCCTTTGGATTTCGGAGGAGTCATTTCCCGAGATCACCATGTCATCGACATATATCAGGATAGTTGTGATACTATCTCTTTCAGTCTTGATGAAGAGAGATGAGTCAGCACTTGACTGTTTGTATCCAAATCTTACTAAGTCAGTGGACAGTTTTGCAAACCACTGTCTTGGTGCTTGCTTTAATCCATACAAGGATTTTATGAGCTTACAGACTTTGACATTTTCGTGAGTTGTAGAGTCTTCCTTTCCAACAGTTATTCTCCTCCCAACAGTTGAGTAACCTTTTGGTAATTGCATATACACCTCCTCTTTCAACTCACCATGCAGAAAAGCGTTTGTGACATCCATTTGGCATGTCTCCCAACCTAACATGGATGCAATGGCCAAGAGAGCTCTCACAGTGGTCATTTTGGCCACAGGAGAAAAAGTTTCTGTATAGTCTATTCCCTCTCTTTGCCTACAACCCTGAATCACTAATCTTGCCTTATATCTTTCCAGAGATCCATCAGGTCTGAATTTTAACTTGTACAACCATCTACATCCGATGGCTTTTCTTCCCTGAGGCAAATTTGTCACTTCCCAGGTGTTGTTTTGCTCAAGAGCATCTAATTCCTTGTTCATTGCTTCTACCCACTCTCTACTCTTCACAGCTTCATGATAATAGTATGGCTCTTGGTTATCCGATATCTGCTTCACCATGTTTGCGAATACCCCATTTACCTCTGCATCAGCAACATGAGATGCTTGTGCAGTGTTCTCTCTACTATTTCTTCCTTTGAAATTGGTGACAAAGTCTCTCATCCACCCAGGTACTCTTCTTTCCCTCTTAGACTTTCTCAATGATGTTGTTTCAGGCTCCCCCTGACTAGGGATGTCACTGGTCATCTCTAAGACATGGGTTGGTGGTGATTCTTCATCAATATCCACCACTCTCTCTTCATCAGCCATTTCACGACTATTATCTTGAAAAATTGGCACTGTAACTGTCTCTTCTCGAATCTGAGATGGCATTGGGTGAAGAAACACAATTTTGGACGCCTTTAGGAAAAGGGAAAACATGCCCATAGAAAGTTACATCTCTGGAAACAAATCTTCTTTTGCTAATTAGATCCTGTACTTTGTACCCCTTTTGATTTGTTGGGTATCCCAGGAACACACAAGGCAATCCCCTAGGTTGGAATTTGTCCTTATTTCTCTCAGGATTGTAAGCCATTGCCAAACACCCAAATGCTCTCAGATTTGAGTAATCAGGACCTTTGCCATGAATGACCTCATATGGAGTTTTGTTCTTAATAATAGGAGATGGAAGCCTGTTGATCAAGTAGGCAGCTGTCATTACACAATCTCCCCAATAAACAAGTGACAGTCCTGACTGGAATCTCAGTGCCCTTACTCACTTCAAGAACATGTCTGTGTTTCCTCTCCACTGCTCCATTTTGTTGTTGCCTGTCCGCAATAGAGGTTTGATGAAAGATTCCCTTAGAATTGAAGTATTGCTGACATTGCCAGTCATCAAATTCCAGGGCATTGTCAGATCTTATGATTTCAATCTTGTTTGCCAAATTGGTTTTCAGCATACTCACAAAAGACTTTCAATGTGTCAAAAGATTGAGACTTATGTTCTAGTAAGTACACCCAAGTTCCCCTGGACAGATCATCAACAATGGTAAGGAAGTACCTGTACTTCCCTTTATAAGCTACCCTGTAAGCACCCCATATGTCAATGTGTATTAAGTCAAAGGGATTGCTCACTGAAGTCATACTTAAGGGAAAAGGAGATTTTGTATGTTTGGCTAATGGACAGGATGGGCAAATATTATTAGACATTTCAATTTGTTTTAGTTTGAGGTCAGGAATGTGTTTGAGTTTTGAAAAAGGGGCATGCCCAAGTCTGTTATGCCAAGTATTGTAATGAGCAAGATGGGATTTTGAATTCATATCAGAAATGTCATTACACTTTGAAGATAAAGTAGCAAATGGCTTATGACAACAGTTGTCAGCCTTAGGAATACATTTGTTTTTGACACTAGATAAACTAGAAAAAGCTGGAAATTTTGAGCTTGACTTGAGCACTTCAGGCTGGGATGACTTGATGGCATTTTTGTAGTTGCTATTTAGGTGATATAGGCCACAGTGAGCTCTCCCTATCTCTCTGACCTCATAACTCTCACAATCCTGCACATCACAGTGAGTGTCATAAAATATTACTACACACTTGTTGTCTTTTGACAACTTTTGTACAGAGAGGAGATTTTGCCTGAAATCAGGCACATACAGAACGTTGTTCAGTTTCAAACCATTTCCCAAGGTCAAATTTCCTTTGTGGGTGACATAGGAAGTTTTGCCATTGGGTAAGTTCACTTTGGGTTTGTTCTCAATAAGTTTCAGATCATCCAACAATTTATAATTCGACACCATATGATCAGAGGCGCCTGAATCAATTATCCACTCACTTTGGGGTGAATGAGCATTACAGCTACGAATCATACATGCATAGTTGCAGTCAATCTCTTCATCTGTATCTCCTTGATTTCCTGAATTGCTGCTGCTGGGTGTGCTCTTCAACAGTTGCAGAATCTGTTGATTCATCTGTGCCAGTTGAGCTGCAAGGGCATTCTGATCAGCTTCCCCTTGCACGTTTACAGCAAATTTCTGTTGATTTTCCTTGGGCCTGCTGTAGTTGTTGTTCCACTTAGCTCCCCCTTGGCTGTAACTTCCTGCATTACTCCTCTGATTCCAGTTACTTGCATTTCCTCTGCCAAAATTACCTTGGTTCATCCTTTTCAGCTTTGGGTGGCCATTTGGGTATCCAACAACCTTCCAGCAGTTCTCAGTTTTGTGATTTCTCATCTGTGGGCAGTGAGTGCATACCAAATCAGGCCCTTCTCTCCTGGTCGTCAATGCAGTCATCTCTCCTTGCACATCTTTTCTTATCATCATTGCAGATGCTTCACTTTCCTTGTTCAAGTGAACATTCAGATTAGAGAGCTGAGTTTCTTCCTGCAACATCAGTGACACAGTAGCATCGACCGTAGGGAGTGGGTTCATCATTAGTATGTTGCTCCTTAGTGTTCCATAAGTTCTGCTATCCAACCCATTTAGGAATTGAAACAGCCTGCTTTCTTCCTTCTGTTTCCTGATAGCTTCAAAGATCCTTTCTATATCAGGAGTGACATTATCAATTTCAGGGAATTCACACATTTGCTCATATTGATCCCATTTGATTGTCAAATCTGTGTAGTACTCATCTACTGATTTTGTACCTTGCACACACTCAAAGGTCTCCTTACTCAGCTTGTACTTCCTAGCACCATTGGCTACAGAGTATCTTCTTTTCAAAGTTTCCCAGATTTCCTTAGCTGTTGGTGTGTACAGATTTGCCATCTTTATGGGCTTAGACACATTATTGAGTATCCATGAAATAACCAAGTGATTATTGGCATTCCAACCCTCAATGTGAGCATCATTGACAGTGGGTTTTGCTGTGGCTCCTGTGACAAATCCATACCTCCTTCTAGCATAGAGAGCTAGTTCCATCTGCCTCTTCCACGGTCCATAGTTCTCAGACCCGGTGAGAATAGGATCAACCCTAATCATCTTACCACATTCATTGTTTCCATGTCGTTGGTTCTGCCCATAGCCACCAACTTCCATGTTCAACTCATTTCCATATCCCTCGTCGTTCATTTTCGTTAGGTTAATACTCCAAGCCTCAACTCCAATGAAACAGTAAATACTTCACACAAGATTCTAACTTTCGACGCAACTAACCAAGACAAGCCACAACAACCCAAAGATTCGAACTTTCGATGAAAAGTCTCTACCTTTCCTCTAAACTAGCAAAGATCTATGCTTTCTAGTCACAGATAGCGATTTTAACACTAAATTTACTAATTTGCAAGAAAGTTCTATGCTTTCCTACCAAACTTACACAAATGAATTTCAACTGAAACTTTGTAACTTTAAAAACGAAGGAAGAACCTACAATACTGAGATTACGAACAACAACGCTGGTAATCAGGAGCACAAGGCTCTGATACCATGTTGAGAATTGTTAGCTTGTGCCATCCTTGTATACCAGGTTGAATTCTTCTTATGAAAACAGAGAACAGGGTTTTGAGATTTGCAGAGCAATTGCGGCTGCAGTGTTGTGTGTATTTCTTGATGCAAAATTGAGTACAACCTATGACTATATATATCTGAGGAGCTAACAATAAAACCTAGATGATTTGTACAATATGACAAAAGCATTTACAAGCTAAAAATGTGCAGATGAATAAAGCAGAAAACTTCACCAACTTCCCAGCTCACTTTTCGTACTTACAGTTACATGTTCATGTGATTTTTCCTTTTGTGTTTTCGCCATAATGACGACCAAGTTGGGCTTGAAATGTAGCAGGCCGAGTAGTTAGATGAGCCCAAACTTCTACTCCTTTTACATACTTTGATCATCCGGATTACATGTTATGACATTCTAATTTTTTTTATCACGGTCCCTTATTGTGCAGGCCGCAGATTACAGTTTTAATGGATTGAGAGGGCATGAATAATGCACGATGTATGTATCATGCGACTGATGCTTATGTAAGTTATATTGCTGCTCACCTTTTCTTATGTACTGTACAATTTATACTTCTGTAATCATCAATCACACAGGGAAAAAAAATGAAGGGATATCGGCTGTAAATCGACGACAATAAATTATGAAACACTCTTTGCGAGGTTGGTATATACTGATGAGTACTCCCATCATATTAGTCCTCTGATCATTACTTCTTCAACCGATGTTCCTAATATATGATAGACTTGGTCAAGAAAGAAAAAAGTCCAGAACCTGGTCATGCGCATGAAACCGTCGCGCTGATAGCCAGCCATGTTTGAGACGGTACCGTTCCCAGCATGTATTTCAAACCTGAATTCCAGCCTCTGACCGATGTGTTAAGTAAAGTCGAAGGAATTTCCGACTTTACTTAACACGGTGCACTTTAAAAATTTTAGCAATCGGTTGCGAGATTGATTATAAAGTTCCTTTGATATCATTTTATTGATTGTTTGATTCATCTTTGTCATGGGACAAGACTAATATTTACGTTAAGCGCTACGTATTGCTCAAATTTGTTGTTATCAAAGGCAATGTGGCATGTTAAAAATTATTTTTACGTTTGTATGTATTATTAATCGACTTCCATACTACTAAATGCCATGTGCCCTTTTGTTTGATATATATATATATATATATATATATACTTAACTACATTGTTTTGCGGTGAACAAAGTGAGCAAGAACTGTTTCTAATTACTATGTCTTATTATTATGGTATGCAGTATGTTGACTAAAGTTTGATGCAATTTGTAGGTAGAAAAAACAATGTCAGATTGTTAAGAAGATTTTTGACTTGGAGCAGCGGGTACATATACACACGTCCTTTGTCTTCGTTTTCGTTTTCTCACCCAACAACTTATTAATTCATCATCCGATGAGCGCTTGGCCGCTTTAGTAGGCATTATCATTACATACATCAGGTTTACTGTTAGTTTGTTAACATGATCATAAAAAAAAAAAGAAATTTGTTTTCAGGTTCAAATACAAAAAAAATAAAGTAAGACGAAGAATTGCACAATCTAAGTCGGAGGGCATATTATATATTAGTATGAGGAACAATTTTACAGTGTTATACAATTTCGAAGGTTATTTGGCCAAGGTCACATACTCAAATAGCGTAAACTACTACAATTGATAGATGTGGAGGTGCAGCCTTGAAACACCGAAATGGTTGTGTTTGATCTACACGGGACACATATATAGGTCATCAATAGTGTGTTTGGATAAGTGTGGAATCATGCCTTTAATTAAGAAAAAAATCGGGTCTAGATCGAATTGGGCTTAGAGTTAAAGATGAGTCAAAACGAGTTCGGGTCATTAATGGTCATAACTCATAAGTCATTAAAAAACGTGTTCAGGTCATGACTATATACATGCATCTATTACTCTGGCTAAATAAAAAAATACACCGAATAATAAACCAATATACTTAGCAAAACAAACTTATTGTGAATATCTTATAACTAACTAATGTAATTTTTCTCATGTTAGCAACTACTGTTGGTATTATACGGCTGAACAATTATAGTTACATTACACGGATGAACAACTATGCATACGTTGTGTAGACAATTGGGTAGGTCTGGTAAGATACAGGTGGTTCAGAACTAGGTAAATAATACGGGATCGTGTCGAGTTAGGTCAATATATATGTATAAAATAAATTCATTTGCGCCATTTTGTGAGTAGGCACGGTAAGGTCGACGCCGTTGAGTGCAAATCAATCATACTTATAATTTTTAAAGCTTAAATAGATAACAATCATAAGATTATAAATGGTTTTATTTGATTTGTTGATATATTTAGAAATATACAATTTTGGGTTAAACCATCTTCAATTTGTCTTGGTGATGAATAGTCAAGTCGGATCTACAACTCGAGTCAGGTTTAATTTAACCCAAAAATATGTGGGTCAAAACGGGTTCAAGTCAAGGCAATTAAAACAAAAAAAATGAAAATGGGCCAGAGTATAAATAATTTAAGTTTAAGACTTGAATGAAAATGGACAATATATAAATAATTTCAGGATTATTATATGATGATTTTTAAACTTTCCGTAATGAAACAGTAAAATTTGAGGTTTAGTTTGAATTGAGGCTAATTTGGTTAATTATGGGTCATTTTGATCAACGGGTTATATCGATTTTGAGATTAAATACGTGGTCCAACACGGGTGACAAATAATTACAAAAAACGGGTCCATGACCAAAAGAAGCGGGCGAGTTCAAATATGATCAACTTGTGCGTGGTTAAGGATTTTGGTCGATAAAACTAACATTAGTTTTTTAATTTGTTGTTATATATGTTATTGGAGAATGAAAAATTAATTTACCCTATAGAGTAATATTCAAACATTAATAGATAATTATCTCTTTTGTGAGGTTTTTTCGCTGGTCAATACGGTTCGTCTATCCAATGGGTATCAAGTCTATTTTAATGTGTCAAAAACTCAAGTTATTCGAACATCTAACTAACACCATTGTTTTAAATTGGACGTATTAACATTTTATACCTAACATCCCTAAATTGAAACCAGCTCAAAGAATAAAGAAGAGAAACGTCCCGTGCAATTTTGCACGGGTCAAATAACTAGTGGAAATCCAAGGTACGAAACAGATTAGTGAATGTCATTTGTTCGATTCATCGATCAAGGAAAGTCTCATATACTCAATCTTATTACAATTTCAGATTTCAATCAAACCGTTGACATGAAGGATGATGACGACAAAAATTCAGCACCACGATATTGTAAGAAAGTTGATGAATTTTATTTCGTCAAAATAAACAATTGTTCAAAGATCCTGCTTTGAATGCAAGCTTAGAGTCCAAAAGGAAACCAAAGCAGCGGATATTGGAAGAGATCGAGACGTCTTTATCACGCAACTTATTTTCAATCCTTAGAGGTACCAACATCACTCTATCAATCACTTTTTTTTTTATGAGATATTGTCAAGTAGTAGTCAATCGATAGATACAATTATGTAATGTTCTGAATTCCTAAATTTTAAACATAATGCAATTAAAATTATGGCGTATATCTATTTAAGTCGAAATTTTTTGCTTAAATTCACCAAGAAACCTAAAATCTCGCTTAAACTCGCGATAGTCGATGGTGAATCGCCATTATAATACACTATATGCTCTCAATCACTTCAATTAAGATTTTTCGTATAATTAAGCACGCATTAGTAGTTTTTGTACATCGGTGTTTCGATTCAACCGATCTATGTGAAGTATTCAAATTAAATGGCGATGCAGGAAAGATTGAAATTGGCAAAGATAGAAGAACAAGGGATACCAAGTTATAAGGAACCTCCAGCGTGGATGATAACAGAGTGGCATAGAAAGCTCGAACTTTATCGAGAGTTACTTCAACAGCATTGGGCTGAAAGTATTGTAAGCATTTTGTTTACATAGTTTATTCGTAAATCGTCACCATAATATTTTGATAATCGTTTTGGTTTATAATTAGACTACCTCGCTTAAAATTTATGATACATTATACTATATGGTTATTGATCGATAGGCCAACAATCATAATCCAACGTCTATGTCACCATTAGATTTTGGTCTATTGGTGCCAGATTTATGCTTATTGATAATCCATTGTACGTACACATAGAACAAGTCGTAATTTGGTACATTATAGTCATTTCATGTCATGTTAACTTTGGTTGATACATATACATTTTGTTCTACTTTGGTACTAGAATGAGGATGACCTAGATGACGAGCGACCAGACGCGGATTTAGAGGTTGTTAAAATCAGGGAAAAAATCCCAACATTGTTCAAGCAATTGGATCACTCGAAACCCAACATGGTGGAGGAGAATCGTGCTCTTAACGAGATCGTGAGACTTCATTGGAGACGAGAAGAATGTGATCGCGAGATTAGAGAAGCAGACGCCAAAACCCCAACACGAACAGATTACGAAAAAGGTCGTACGCGTTATTGGTATAATGGTTCCAAGTTCGATATAAAACGTAAACTTCGTGTAAGATGGTCTTATATATAATCATCCCTTTGACTAATTAATTTACTTTTTGAAGTACAACGTCTCTATTTTTATGGTGTACTTCATGTCTACAACAACAACAACGACCAAGTCTTATTCCCAAAATGATTTGGGGTCGGCTAACATGAATCGTCATCCAGTAACCGTCTTGTGTATGCCAAGAAATTTCGAAAACGTTGTAAACCTTTTAGAAGTATTTAAACACTTTCAAAGGAAATTTAGAAAAGTCGTCAAAATAAATAAAAAGGTTTAAAAAATATTGCAAAAAACATATGAACTTTGAACACAAGTCAAAAAAGTTTTGGAAAAAAATAGTTGGAAAAACCAAACAAAGAAATCAAAAGGGGTCAGAATAAGTCCTCCACATGGATAGAGTCTCGCCACACTGCCCTATCCAACACCATACTCTCTTCAAGCCCTAGGAAGCTCATATCACTTCTAATCACCCTCGTCCAAGTCATCTTGGGTCTTCCCCGACCCCTAATAATATTATCACTTCTCCACGCTTCTACTCTTCTAACCGGCGCGTCACTAGGCCTCCTCCTCACGTGGCCATACCACCTCAGTCGGTGTACTTCATGTCTACGTCTCAAAAATACAGGAAAATTTGAGGAATGTTAAACAACTTGAAGAGAAGGAAAAGAAGCCGATAATGCTACATGAGCGTGCACGAAAAAAGATTGAAGATTTAAAGAAGAGGATTGCTGCTTATGCGAACGTATGTTATACTATGAAGCAGGAGGAAGAGAAGATAGATGAACGAATTTCGCATATGGAGCTTGCTATACAACAACAGGTATATACTGTCTTTGTTCTTTTGATTATGTGCGAGAAATCAAATTAAACGTTAACGATCCGAGTGAACAAAAGACGTAATAGCTAGGTTAATTTGCATTGTATATATTTATCGAATTAGTATGGATTTTATTGAACTAATTTGTTCTGATTTGGGCATGACAGTCTGAATTGTATGAGGAATACTCTACTTTGCTAAACAATGCTAGAGAACTTGCATCAGAGAAAGATTCAGAAGCTCTTCAAAAATGGTCCCACAGACAGGTTAGTATGCAGAGTTTGCCACTTATTATGATGCTAACTTAAATTATCTTTGTTTATCATATTGCTTAATAGTGGTGAAACATTGTAGCGCTGAGGTAACGTTGTTGACGTTCCTAACTAGTCGAGGGTTTGTCCCTACTTGGTTAGGTTGAGGCTTTCATGACCGAATGGGCGAGTGATGAGACATTTCGAGCAAATTATACCAGAAGCATCCAACTATCGCTTGCTAATCGAGGGTTGAGCAACGATGGAAGAATGCTGGATTTATCGGAGTATGCCATTTGAAACCTAAAAAACTAGGTTGTCAATGACGAAGGATGTGTATGTACATTTGGAATATTTGCTGTCACAATTACGCCTATTCTAAAAAACAAACACTTAAAATGTCAAATGAACCCTGTTTGTGTGATCTTTCTTAGTGAATATATTATTAGGTCGTTTGATATGACTGCATCTTTCTGAACTGATCTGATCTGCATGACTTTGATAGTCTGATGTAGTCTGATCTGAGTTAGTACAGTTTTGGATTTGGTCAATTTTTTGTGACAATCACAATTGGGTGATCGGGTCAATTGCAATTAGATCAATGTTGAAAGAGGTATTTTTTATTGCTATTGAACCATTATTCATGTTTAATCGTGATATAATTTTACACCTTTATTATTCAAGTTTGAAATTTGCTCCTAAATGTGACATATGGCCATGGAATGTTATGGTCACTCTATTTGCGAGAGTGTCCATAAACACCAACATACGCCAATTTATTTTGATCTATAAGCTAAGGCTCTGTTCGGCAACACACTAGCAAGTAGCATGTGTCAAAATGCTACTTTACATGTTTGGCAAATATTTTACAGCTAGCATTTGAGGTAGTATTTAGCATTTTAGGTAGCATTCGGGAAATGTTCCCCAAAGTAGCATTTTACACAAAATGTTATTAAAGAAAACATAAATCCATGTCTTTTAATAATTCAACAGCTACTTTTGCCGAACACGTCTATATCAACTGCTACTTTGGAGCAAACAGTTACCTGCTACTAAAACAGGTACCTGCTACTTGAACAGCTACCTGCTACTCAAACAGCTAGTCTTGCCGAACAGAGCCTAAACCTCTACCTAGCAGCATCATTGTGAGGGATATAATTTATAAAGGTTTCCAGATCACCTCTCCCACTTTCGTGCTCATTTCGTGTAACCAACAACCAAATGCTACAAAGCAATTAACTGTTCCAGTGCAGTCTCAACAGTGTATGCGTAATTAACACTTTGAGGCGGCTAACCGTGTGGATCAATGGATTTTGAAGGTAAGAATTTTCAAAATTATTGTATTCTTCCAATATTATTATTTGTTCTTAATTACTCCAATTTTCAGATGTCAATTGCACAATTAATCTCAAGGATGATGACGATGAAAATCCGACACCGCGACAGCAGACTAAGAAACTTGTTCATGAATTTTATTCCCCCAAATATAACAAATCGTTCATAGATCCTTCTTTGGAAGCAAAACTAGAATCGGCAAAGAATTTGAAACAGCGGCTTTCGGAAGAGAGGCAACGTTGTCACGAAACTTATAAACAACCTTTTAAGGTACGTACCATAATCATTTCATCGATGATCGATCCTGATCAATTCATGCAATTTTGGACCAGTTTTAGATATGTGTCTTAGGTGTTACACAATTTTTAAACGTTTTTTTTTTTTTTTTGGAAATTCGAGGCCAATAGACAGAAATAAAAACGAGAATTCAAAGTTGATACAGACTAACGAGAATCCCTAATTCTCTTTATTTCACCTTCTACCTCGCAAAGCTAAGATCTTTGATGCGCTATATATGAGGATCTGATAAAATGCTGTTTCATTTTGTTTAAATAATATTTAATGACAACTAATTAATCCATAGTGTTTTGTTGATAAGCAATAAAGTAATTGTGAATTTTATACATTCTACTAATACATGTGTGGCATTCATATAGTTGAGGTTGCCAGGATTTGATGTTTAATGTGTTAGAGGATAGAATAGGAAGATTATAGAGTCCAGGGTTAGGGTTGTTCCGAGTCAATTTGTATTATAAATACCAACTATATGTTAAGGAATGATTGAATATACTACCGTTCAAAAAATTGTGAAATATGTATGCAGGAAAGTTTGCGATGCAGTAGAAAAAAAGCGACGGATACCATTACTCGGTAATATTAGAACGCAGTCATCAACATCACCGGATAAGTGTCGCAGAATTATTTCATCTTATCGATATTCACTTGAGCAGCACTGGCCCGAAAGTAAGGTAAGCAAAAGTATTTCATCTAACGAAAAAAAAAAATGTTTGGCCAAAACTTATTGTAAACGCACAATGCCACAATGCGTATGAAAATTTTGTCATCGATAGGCCAAAATCTGTTATATATTAAGCTTTTTGTGTAACGGTTGATCACATGGAAGTTTGAGTCATACACCTTAACCTATCAGTTAAAGATTTTCACTTTGATGTAAATGTTGTACCCAATGCTTTGTCTTCATGAACACTATTGATATATACAATAGAATGAAGACATATTCGGGCCAGACGCAGATACAGAGATGGTCGAAATCAGGGAAAAAATCAAACAATTGTCTAAGCAAATGCGTCATATTACTCTAAGCACGGCGGAGGAGAGACGCATTCTCATGGAGCTTGAGCGTCTTCAGTCGAGAGAAAAAGAATGTGAACGTGAAATTAGTGAAGCACACGCCAAAATTCCAAGAAACACAAAATATCACTTCTGGGGTGATCTTAGTTCTAAGTATGACAGAAGGCGTAAAATTCGGGTAAGTTCTTATTTTATTCATTTATAATCCATGGACTAATTGCGTGCTAACGACAGTCGATTTTATTCATGTATCTGTATATTTGACTAAGGATGCCTCGTTCATATATAGGCTTATATGAAGATTTTAAGAGATCACGAGGGGCAGCCATTAAGCAATATGAGACCGCGATTTGAACGTGTACAAACAAGGATTGTAGACATACAAAATCAGATTGCTACGTATGAGGAGAAATGCCATACTTTGATGCAAGAAGAAGAGAAGGTGCGCGGACAAATTTCGCACATAGAGCTGTGTATGGTAAAGCAGGTAAACATTATGCACTACGTTACACAAATGTGTATATATTACGCTGTTAGATTTAGTTGGTCTGTTTTGTGTATGTATGACAGCATAATAAGTATTGCGCTTTGTTGAAGAAAGCAAGGAATTTTGCATCTGAGAAAGACTTAGTAGCTCTTGACAAATTGTCCCATAAAAAGGTGAGTCTTACTATAGCGATTCTCGTCTCAATTTTACTTTTGGTTATGCCTAAACAAACTCTTTGTGTTTTTGACACGGTAAGTTCAGGCTTATCTCGCCATAGGCAAGAGCCAATTGCACTAATGTTGTGGTTATGATGAGGATTATTCTAAAGCTAATTAAGGCTTTGTTTAATTTGGCCGGATTCATTCGATTGAGTTTTGGTTTAATCTGATGTTGTTCAACCATGGTCAGGTTGAGGCATTCATGTCCAAGTGGGCGAGGAATGAGAAATTTAGAGCTAATTATACAAGAAGCATTCAATCATCACTCGCTAATCGAGGGCTGAGCCCCGATGGAAGGATGGAGGACACATCAGAGTAAGCTCGTAGCTCAGAAATCGGTACCCTCATTTGCTTTGAATGGCAAGTTTTAATGGTATTTATAAGAGCACGAGCGAGGTTTACAATGAGAGCCAGAGATTATACACATATATACAAGGATCTTCATCATTTGATCATGCCCTAGCTAGCTACTTACTAGAATTGGATGTATGTGTTTTAATTCTCCGATTGGAAATATTTTTTTGTCTTCTAAATCCCGATCCATATAAGTGCATATATATGTTATATAGATCGATATATTGAAACCAATGGTAACTTAAATTTGTTAAGATCATTTTTAAAAGTATAAGCGAGCTCTTCTTGTCTGCGATTTGTTGCGTGTTTGTGTCCCACATCGAAAGAGTAATTCAGGATGGAAATGCCTTATTTATTTAAAGGAGTATTTATTTCGAATACCACATCGGAAATGCAAATGCGAAAACTAGAATTGAATACCTTATTAAAGGCTAATCTAGACTCTACTTCATCCACATCAACTCATTATTTTTGGTCATCATCAAAAGATGAAGAAGAGAAAGAAAGAGGTCAAGGGTGGAAGCTCACACCATGGGTTGTTTTCTTATTGAATTAATGATCTACCAAGTAAGTTCTCTTTCCTTTTTATGCTCTTATATATGCTTTTTTTTTTCTCATTTCCTTTTTTTTTTTTTGATTTTTTGCTTTTGTTTTATGTTCTTCTTTGTTTCTTTGCATTTTTTTTTGGTTTGTGTCATTGGTTTAGAATTATTTTGAATTTGTATCTATATATATAATTAGGCTTTCGAAGGCATAATTATACATTGTAGTATTGTTGATAATAGGATTATTATTTACATTTACATACTCTAAAGTTTAGTCCAATGGAAGGAAACGAAAGCCTTATACGCCAATTAACGTTGTGTATTAATGAACTTTATTTTCTTCATTTCGGTTAGAATTGTTCTGGATAGCTCGGAAGTTCGCTATGGATGGTCGGAAAATCACTCCTGCTGGTTGTTTGGTAAATTCCTAGTACTGCATTATTCTGATCTGCCTCCTAGTATACGTGTATCATGTATGTATATATGCTCTGGTAATTTGTTTCAACGTTTTTTTTGGCGAAAGAGATAGATATGTAGATAGATCATAAACGTTTTATAAACTTAAATGCAAGTCGCTTCCTTCCATTTGTTTCAACTTTAAAACACAATTTAAAAACCATGTAAGATCGGTATCACCTTTCTAATCAAAATTAGTTGTTTAGTTTTAAATTATTCTAGCATTTTTCGGGAACGTTTGATGCAATTTTTTCGTAATCTTGTATATAAAAAAAAAGTTTTAATTGCTGCCCTAAGCACCCCTAGAGGTATACGTCATTGTTGCCCAAATTATTGGAGATAGTTTCATTTATTTTGTCCATCATCTATACTCTTACCGCTAGCATTGAGGGATTGAAGCATAAATACTTAAAAATTCTAAAACAAGTTTTAATTGCCGCTCACATTTTTGTTTCAATGATTTCGTAGGCACTGCAGACCGATTATCACCAGTAATAACTCACAAGGGTTAGTCTGTTGCTAAACTTGAAGCCTCTTCCTGTAGCAGTCGAAAATACGAGCAGTTTGGTTTGGCGACTTTCCATGGGATTTGGGTGTGATTTTCTGGGTTCAGCCAACTTTGAAATACAGTCTGAAGCCATGGCCACATTGGGTGGGCAATCGAGTGGCTCGTTGTCGAAGTTCAGACCTCCCTGAAGTACCAAGTAAAATGTCGACTCGACGACATATATATGAGTAATTCTACAATGAGACCGTCTCATCGTATGAGACCAATTAATTGGTTACTTTCGATAAATTAGCATGTTACGTTTGAAATAGCTTGACTTTTGAAATGTCGGGTCTCAACGTATGAGACCCATCTCGGGGTAGATATACGAGGGCGATACCAGGTTCACCCTAAACAAGTTGTATCCGTGAAAAGAAGTACGCAAAGGTGAAAGATAGATTCCAGCAATTGAAAGGCAGTTCATGGCTTTATATATTTTCATAAAACGAGGACTACGTAATGTGTCAATTATTTATTAGGACTACGTAATGTGTCAATTTACAACGGATAACGATTCACGAATTTTGCTTCAATAGTTTATGCAATAACCTTAGCTTAGCTAATAAGCTACTGTACGAAAAGATGACTCAATTTACTTGCACGTACATTGCGTAATGAGAACAAAAGAGGCTTATTGCAATCAATTTAATTTACTCTGTTCTTCGTTTTTTCTCAGATCTCTTTACTTCCTTGGGAATAACAGGAACTGGAACAAGGCTGCCTAGAAACACTTTTGCCAGTCGAATATTTAGGCCACCTTCGATCTCAATTTTCTTGATGCTGCTCTCGTTGTCGAGCTGAGGATTGTACCAAACGATTTGCTTCGTACGAGTATCTAACAACAAAACTCGGCCGTGATTAGAGTGACGATAATCATCTAATAACAACACGCTATATTTACTTGTTTTTTTTTTTTTTGGTTACAACGTGATATTCACTTGTTATACCACGAATAAACTTAGTCCATGACCCAAACATAGTCCATGATTTTTCGACACCGTACTCCTTCATGATCCAAACATCATCACGACGATTTCGTAAACATCTAATCACAATGCCTAGAAATCCCCCGTACACGTCTAAAGAAAAAGCTGTGCATCTTCTTCGTTTAAAAGTACGGTAAGGGATGTCGAATTTTGTCCAACTCTCATCATGAAGATCAAAGCTATGAATCTCTGTAGGTGAATTTATACAATCAAGCTGCCAATGTAAGCAGTTACGAAAGTATACAGAACAATAACACGTCGAACGATTATTACCAGCTGGAAAAGTGACATGTTTTGACGTATTAGTTTTCAAACCGTAGATTCTATTATCGGGTTCATTGAAACATCTAGTCAGTAAGATCTTGTAGTCGTCACTATGATGATCGTAACCAAACCCGTAAAACTTCAAGACGGGTCGTTTCCTGAAATCCAGCTCACGGAAGGCATTCGGGTTAAAAGGGTTCCAAAGAAAATAAGAGTATTTGTCGTCCCAATTGCACCAATCACCAGTTGTGACACAGAGTAAGAACAATCCATTGCAAGAGCACTCGATAGTGATATCACTGACGTTTGGGATATGATGAAAAGGTAAGGGGAGCTCGGATGCACATGGCGAAGGCGAGTCAAGGGCATTCACGTCGATAAGGTACAAGGATGATGGGTTATCATGGCTCGTGAAGAGGAGGGATGTACGAGAGTAGGCGAATTCGGGTCTTTCGAAAAGATGTTTCCATGCTTTGCAAACGCACTTGAATCGGAAGATCGATTTGGGTGGTAGCTTCTTGAGGATGCTTGGGATTAGGATGTCGTCGGGAATATAGTAGCTAGTCGCCATAGTAGGAGTTTGAAAGCTTAAATTTTAAGTTGGAAGGGCAAAGGTAATTAATACTTTTCAAGGATTAGGGTTGGTCAAATTCACCAGGAGAATCAGTGGCGGAGCGAACGATTGAAAATTGTATTGGGCCGAAACTTATTTATCGGAGTTGGGGTGGTCCAAATATTACGATTTACCAAATTTTAACTAGTTTTATAGTAAAAATATACAAAAAACATTTTTGACTTTTCGCACGCGTGTCTTTATTCTTTAATAATATAGTAATTATTACTTGATTATGACAATTTGATCAAATATCCCACGCGTGTTTCAAATGTGACTTTGGCTTTTGAAATGTGATTTTTCCACTAATTACATTACAAATATCTCGCGGGTGCTCAAAATGGGATTTTAGGTTTTGAAAGGTTATTTTCCATCTAACTACATTACTAATATTCTACGGGTGTTCAAGATAATATTTTAGATTTTGAAAGGTAACTTTCCATCTACTTACATAATTACAAATATTCCACGGGTGTTCGAAATGGGATTTGAAGTTTTAAAAGGTGACTTTCCATGTCTCTAATTACATTACAAATATCTCACGGATGTTTGAAATCAGATTTTAGGTTTTAGATAAAAAATTCATTTACATAATTTTAACATTTAAACATAAGTGGTACGGGCGTTGCACGGGCCATCAAACTAGTATTCTATATTTAGACCCGAAACCAAGTATTTCCTAGGACGACACTTGACACTCATTAATTGGATAACATATTTAAATTATATAATATAGTAATTAATAGCTAACTCATGGAAAAAATGATAATTATGGTGATAAGTTAGCTAATTATAGTAAAACTAATTTATGATAATGAATTGAATTATAATGTGATATAACAGGTGACACAATAGTGAAAGAGAAGGAAATAAATAATGTGATTTATAAATAGTAAATTCATACGATCACTAAAAGTATTATCATGGTTACAAGTGTAAGGTAAAAAGAGTCACTTTGTAACACACTATAATGACCTCTCAATAAATTATTGAGAGACCGTCTTTTATGAGACTTTGAGTTATACAAATTGGAATGTGACATACACCGTATAGGTGTACAGACACACTTAGTGGCGGAACCAAATTAAATGGGGGGGCTACCTCGTAGGTCTCCAAATCCGATTAATCCTAGAAGAACAAGATCAAAACTATACCTACAACAACGTCGTAAGAGTTCCTGCATGTGCCCAACAAGCTCAAGCTAGATATCACTAGGAAGAAAAGCAAACTTAATTTACAAGCCATACTATATCTTGTAAGTAGATAGCATGTATATAAAGATCTCTCATAACGTCTTGTAACAAGCTCGAGCTACAGATTGATCAACACGAAGAATCTCGACTTGGCAAGAAAAAAAATATAATCATCAAAGCGAATTTGGTTTACAAGCCATACTATATCTTGTCAGTAGTTAGCATGTATGTAAGGATCTCTTATAACGTCAACTCGACTAGAAATAAAAATATAATCATCAAAGCAAATTCAGATTACAAGCCGTATTATGTACCGTTTTTGCTGGACTATGGAATTCTTGTGATATAAATAAAAATGCAGATGATTATTAAAATTAAAGTAATTTTCCCAGTAATTAACATTTAGAGCCAGCTTCCATATGAAGCCATCACTACCAAATTCACAATGGAAGAAAGACAGCTTCCATATGAAGCTGTTACTACTACAAAATTCACCAATCGCATTTTAAGAGCTTCAGAACTAATTCGTTCTTAGTTTCTTAGTTTTAGACCTTGTCATAATAGGGCTTCTTATTATCTCAATCTTCGATTCCTTCTTCGACTTCCTCGATCTCTTGCCAGTTTTAATAACTGGAACAAAGCTCCCAGAAAATGTTTCCACCACTCCAAGTCTTAGGTGGCCACCTAATTCAGTCTCAATCTCCTCAATTTCACTCTCGTCATCATCATCATCAGTATCATAATAATACCAAAAGAGTCGATTTGTGTTACGTCTTAACAACAAAGCTCGACCATTATTAAGCTCAACATCATTCACGAACAAAGGTTTATACCACCCAATTGGAAATTCGATTTCAAATGAAGGCAGAGCGAACAATTTAGTCCACGACTTTGCCACACCGTACTCTTTCATAACCCAAAGCTCGCTGTGTTTGTTTTCTACACCTGTCCTTAAAATGCCTAGGAAGCCCCCGAAAGTGTCTAAACCATATTCTCTGCTCCATCCTTCATACTTGAATTTCGGCATTGAATTTCGCCCCAACTATTGCTATTCAAATCGAAGCTAACAATAATCGGAAGTTTTCCTATAAAATTTTGTTGCCAATGCAAACAATTATGGATGTAAACAGAAAAACCTGCAAAACGTGCCCTTCGACTGACCGGAACACATGTATAATCGGTCGCATTGTTTTTCAAGCTATAGATTGTACCGCAATGGTTGCCTCGATTACACCTTGTTCGAGTAGCTATAATCTTGTAATCCTTGCTTCGCTGATCATAGCCCATCCCGTAAAACTCGACATTTTCCAAGGGTAATTTTCGAAAATAACCGGGATTCGAAGGGTCCCAAACGTAATAGGATTCCTCTTCTCTAAAGAAACGAGAGTTTTGATCATTCTCAATTGATACGGTGAGTAAGAAGAGGCCATTGCAGGAGCCTTCGATTTTGACATTTGTGGCGTTTTCGATAAACGAGGGCAAGGAGAGTTGGATGGGGCGTGGCGAGGGCGTGTCTTCGAGGGAGCTGCCGTTGAGTAGGTATATGGAGGCAGGCTTATCATCGCGGCTGAAGATGAGGGAGAGACGGCACACGGCGAATTCGGAGCTTTCGAAGAGGCGTTTCCATGCCTTGCAAACGCACTTGAATCGGAAAATAGATTTGGGTGGTAGCTTCTTGAGGATGTTTGGGATTAAGATGTCATCATGGATATATCGACCATTTCCCTCCATTATTATTGTACATATGAAGGAATTATGAGCTAGGTTAAGTTTATATATGTGATGGTGTTGCGGACGGAAATTATTATTCGACTCTTTAGGGTTAAGAAAATGGGGAAATTTCTGAGAATTATATGATCTATATGATAAAGAGATTTTTCGAGTTCATCGATCGAGTTGTGACGGCAAGTCGACGACAACCCCTTAGCAATGCACTTTGGTTCACCATCCTACCATTTGCAATCGTGAACCGTTCTTATTTGACAAAAAATTATAATAAATATCAAAAATATATTAAAAATCAAAGTCAGTTCCACTCGGCTCCCGACGTAGATTTTTGGAATTTCTTTGATGAAAATTTTATTTTTCATGCCAAGTACGCAAATTATACCATGATCCCGGAGCACAAGGAGCATGATGGTCTTTTTCACGATGAAGTAGTAGGGACCACACTTACAAAAATCTGTTGGGAACTTCGTTGAATTGATAATTTGTTTTTTCTTTGAACTTCTTCGTATTCATGTAAACGTTTTTATTTTTATCCAACCGTCGAATTTACCAAAAAAATCATTTAGTTAGTTTGGTTCGGATTCGTGTTGGTACGATCACATAGACGAACAAAAAATGAAAGTCTACCTCAAATACCCTCAAACTCGACTCGGGATATCTAGTAACCCTACATAAAATCAAGGGATCCCTAAAATCAATATATATTGGAGTATTGGACAGCAATTAGCGTTTTGGGTTCCGCTGTGGTATTTTTGTAGGAATCTACTATTTCTAACCTAACTTAACCAAAACATTACTTTGTGATATAATTTTTGTAAGGAAATGATATAATAATGTTTCTTAAAATTAAAGAAATTTTCCTAGTAATAAAATTCTTCTCTTTAACCTTTGGAAAAACACTACAATTTCACGTATATTATAATAAATGAAACTTTATAATAATTTACAATCGCCAAAAACAAAAAAAAACTAAACACACAAAAGAATATGGGAAGCCTTACTTCAGCCTCTTTGTAGACTTGATCTCTACGCTTCAAGACTTCATCAATGGCGGAAAGATACCTTCCTCGTGATCTCATCACATACAACATTCTCACCTTGTTACCGGCCAGGACTCTCGGCCAATGCAAGTGTGTTGACAAGTCTTGGAAATCCAACATTGACGACCCTAATTTCATCAAACTTCACCATGAAGTTTCTCTCGAAAACGAGTCGAACCTATCACTTGTTCTCACATCTAACTATACATCCGTCTACTCTTTCGACAATTTTCTCGACCAAAACTCAAAGCGTAAGCCGCTGCTTCTGCCTCGAGCGTCCGAGGATAAAGAGCGTGTCGAGGTGGTAGGAGCTCAGAACGGGTTGCTCTGCATTGCTAGTGGTAAGTGCCTAAATGGTTACTGTTTTGTAAACCCGAATATGCGAAATTATCCGAAAACACTCCCCTTTCTTCCGAATGTATTGAGCAGGACTTTTGGGGGTAAACATTATGATTTGGATTATGTTCGAACTAGATGTTTGATCGAGGTAGGGTTTGGTTATGATATTATAAGTGGTTCTTTCAAAGTTGTTAATGTGTTCATCCTGGCCACGGACCGTGATCCGAGACCTGAAGGATCGGTTTATTGCTCGAACACGGTTTATGGACACCTAATATACCACCCAATTATTACAATAATCATAAATGGATTTTTGGTGGTGAATTGAACAACTCGTTACACTTTGCTGCACATAAGAACCAAAATATTATTCTCACCTTTGATCTTCATGATGAGGTGTGGGGTGAAATTTGTTGGAAATAATGCTAAGTTAATGGGTGGTTGATTAGTGGGGTATGTTAAAGGTTAGTGGGGTTATGAGTGATATTAAGAGGTCATTTATACCTCTTAGGATTCCCCCATAATTCCTATTAATATGCCATTATATCACCCCATTAACACCATTATTTAGCCTTTAGTAGGGGACATTTTATCTCATAATCCCCTATTTGTTATGATTATAAATATGGGTGTGGGAGAAACATTTTAGACACTTCATATCCCTCCTCAATGTTTCTCCATTATTCTGAGTATGAGGGTTCCAACTCCTCATGATTGAGCACACAACTTAGGGGAGTGCTGTGTGGCCTTGAGAACGACGTCCATGCAATTGTGCCCTGATCGGGGCGAATTTCGTTTCTCATTCAATGATCATCGATCATGACAAACGATTAAAAATTTCTATTCTCTTTTAATTCCGCCCCATATAATAACCAACCTATATTTTCCAACAATTGAGAAACGAAATTCTGGTTATTGTACTCATTGTCTGGCTTTGGAGAGAGCGATAGAACTACGTGAAATGCGTATCTCAAATGGAAGATTACTTGTTCGTAATCGGATGATGATTCAAGTATCTGCCGACGGCCGACAACGATTGATATACGTTTGTTCAAAATTAAAAGGAAAGTATTCGGATTCTTTTCATCCCTTTTAATAATTCGATGTTATAGTTTGGCAATAAGCACTAAGCAACAATATTTAATGCTTCCATTGTTTCTTTTTGACATGATGCAACGTTATACAAGAAATGGATTGATGGATTCCTATCTTGCCGATTGTCAGAGAGTTTTGTTATTGGTTGCTGATTTAGTTCGTGCTTGCTTATTTGTGGGTAACTATAACGACCGAAAGTGTAAAGTGTGTCATTTCTCAATCGAGGGATTTGTATATTGCAATTACGGAGTCAGCGATTTTTGAGGTACCGTAACGATTAATGTTTGTTGAGGTACGCTATTTGACTTTGTCTACATTAACCTAATTAAATATTGAGCATGCATCCTACTCGGTGATTCAACAGTTTGTGGGCTATTATTGTTCTAAGGTTAATTTTTGGATAAAGTGCGCGTTAATCAACTACTCCGTACTTTGTTTTTGAGAATGCAATTGTTGATATTACCTTCCGTTTAGAGGTACAAATGTGTTATAATATGATTGAGTCGCTTTTGTTTTCACTGAACATTCAAGATTAGCGGTGCCCGGTCGGCTAATTTGTGCGGTATATTAATGGAGTATGATAATAGTTTAAATTGCTTTAAGCCTTTTAAGTGTTGGTCTTAACGCTTATGACTATGGTGACTTACTTTAACCCTTTGTGCATTTTGAGATCAGATCCTCTTTTATATGTGAGTTTGTTATTAATCTTTGAGGAGTAACAAGTGATCATTAATAGAGGGTGACTTTAGTCTTGTCGCTAATACTTCTAGTGGTACGTAATGCATAAGGCCAATGCTATTAATTGACACTCAGTATTGTTGTGTTTGGAAGTGAAAGAGTTAGTATACATGAACTCTTATATGTTGTGAGTCCTTTAATACTCCCTCGATGATTGTTACTTGATGTTATATTGGATAACTTGAAAATGTGGGGGAAAGTAACGGTTACACCGTTGTGTTTTCAAGTGATTGAGTATTGTTGGCCTTATCATTAGAGCTCAATTTATATTGCTTATAAATTGTCTGTTTTGTGTATTTCTCGTATATGCATTTTCGTGACCATGTATCAAAGTCATATGAGTTGACTAATATATAGTGAATTGTAATTTAGACAAACTTTGTGAACTAGATGTGTTCCTTGTGAAGTCTAAATGGCTAATAGAACTCTAGTAGTGGTGTGAGAAGGTTTGTCTATTATTATTTTCATACAATAATCTACTTGGGGTAGATGACATGGCTCGTGGATTTTCATATACACTAATGCGAGAAATTTCTTATATGCTAGAGTGGTTCGAAATATTTGTGGTTTCGCCTTTTCTCACTCATAAAGTGTAGAGAAATATTTTAATATTGTGTGAGAATTATGGTAATTCAATCATATACCGTGTCTATACTCTGCCTAATTATATGAGTGAATTTAAATTGTTTGCCTGAAACCCTTATCTTGTGTGATATGGACTTTAACATTGAGCTTTTGAGACGCTCTTGTACTTTGATTTGATGAATTACTTTAGAGAAATTTTTTTTCGATGTTTCACTTAGAATTTGTGTTGGCATTGATAGAATGATTGAGAGAATTGTTGAGAGTTTTACTAGCTTGTACACCATTGTGTGGGTAATTACAAACTAGTTTGACCTATTTCTCTATCATTGTGGTGTTTCTCAACTTAATATATCTTCATGTATTGAGACTGATATGTATTGTGATATGAGATATTATACACATTTTGTACATGCTATATCGAGGTAATAATTGAGAAATTGAGATTGAAACTCACGTGCTTGAATTTATGAGTTTTGACAGGAACTATATTGTTGATCTTTTACAAGGAAACTAGATACGTGGCTAGTTCCTGAGTTGTCGAGGGGAATGGGGTAACGCCCACGGGGTGAGGAATTCATGGTTGATGACCGAACTTGCTTTCGCAAGGGTGGTCAAACGAAGCCATGGAAAGACTCACATAGTACACACCTCCCATTCCTATGACATGTGTACTTTAATAGGTTTAGCGCTTAGCACTTAATGATTCCATGGCCTTCGGGTGGTCCTATTGAGACGGACTTGATGGATTCACCGAATGTGATTGAGGTTGAACACGTTGTTTGTGTTCTTAAGGATCTTATATCCCTGATTTGGGTGGTCCTAGTGAGACAGACTTGATAAGATCACCGTACGTTGAGGTTGAGATTTATTTTTTAATGAGTTTACGTCCATATGTTGGATGGTCCTATATTGAGATGGACTTTGACTCACCGCTTTATTTTTGTAAGGTTGAGCTTTTGCTCTTAATGATTCTGTAGTCCTATTGTGGATGGACTATGTGGAGATAGACTTGTCGGAATCACCTACGTGAGTGAGAAGGATTGGCATCCATCTATGAAAGGTTTGGGCGGTCTTTCTAGAAGCACTCATGAGAAGGTCACCATTTGCCAAATTTGCTTTATAGCTATAGGTCTTTGTGGATGAAGGATCTTCGCGGAACTCAAAAGGGATTTAAGGTAAGACATGTGTCCGGAATTTACCCTGGATTCTAGGAGTTCAAGACTTAGTTCACTCACTAGATGAAAGAATCGTTCTGTGTCACTACGTGGGGGTTCAAATCGAAAGATACCCACACTTAAGTGTCAAGCCTTTCCTACATGCTCAGAATTGGTTGCTAACTTAGCATTAGTGGGGGATTGTTGGAAATAATGCTAAGTTAATGGGTGGTTGATTAGTGGGGTATGTTAAAGGTTAGTGGGGGTTATGAGTGATATTAAGAGGTCACTTATACCTCTTAGGATTCCCCCATAATTCCTATTAATATGCCATTATATCACCCCATTAACACCATTATTTAGCCTTTAGTAGGGGAGATTTTATCTCATAACCCCCTAACCCCCTATTTGTTATGGTTATAAATATGGGTGTGGGAGAAACATTTTAGACACCTCATATCCCTCCTCAATGTTTCTCCATTATTCTGAGTATGCCCTTGAGGGTTCCAACTCCTCATGATTGAGCACACAACTTAGGGGAGTGCTGTGTGGCCTTGAGAACGACGTCCATGCGATTGTGCCGTGATCGGGGCGAATTTCGTTTCTCATTCAATGATCATCGATCATGACACAGCGATTAAAAATTTCTTTTCTCTTTTAATTCCGCCCCATACAATAACCAACCTATATTTTCCAACAAAATTCTCTTACCTTGTCGCGAATTAGGGTTTGATATCGAACAAGAATACTATCAAATCGAATAAGGGCTTCAAATCGAGTTGAGTTATGAGATTATCGACGTTTGTGTTTTGAGGGGATGTCTTAGTGTTTTGGTTATTGATGTAGGTTGTAAGTATCCTTCTTTTTGGGTTTGGAAGGAGTATGGTGTGCACAAGTCATGGACAATGTTGTTCACCATACGTTTGTTAGGCGATTTTAAAATTCTCTATTATTCGCCAAATAGCTCGCATGTTTTGTTGTGGTTGTCAGAAGGAAAAGGTTTGATTTGGTATGACTATAAGACACAGAGCAAAGTTGATAAGAGGATTGATAGTGAGGGGATTCGGATTATGGGTGCTAAGATTTTATTCACCTGAACCCTAAACCCTGTTCCCGGAGTGATATCAAAACAAGAAGTTGGGGATTGGAGGAGAGGGCGGGGAGAGTGAAAAGGAAGAAGGCGGGAGTTAAAGTTCATTTTGTAACTTATTTAATAAGTCCAAGGATGCAAAAAAAACCAAAAAGTGAAAACGACAGTGATACCCAAACGAGCCCTAGTTAGTCGTAGACATACTAATACATGTGTGTGGAAGTCTCTACTACCGTGTAAAGTAAGGTAAAATGTGTGTGTGAGCAGGGATAATGATAATAACTAGCTGAGTGGAGTCAAGTTGTTGCCTAGCTCGCTTTGAACTTAATAATGTTCAAAGGCGAGTCAGTTTCGTTTTGACGAGCATGGAAATTATTGAGCTCAGTTTAAAAGTTATCAACCTCAAACCCGAGTTTTCAAGAGTTTGAACAAAGTCACTTTGGTGACATTCTAGACAATAACAGTTAGAAATTGGTATTTGAGTTTTCTTAGCTTGGTCATTTTTGTGTTCTCACCTAAACTTTTTGTGGCCATGTGCCCATATTTGGGTTTGGAATTGAATGAATAAATTTGGATGAGAATGGGAGGGAGGTTGGAAGAAGTTTGGTAGGGGCAATGCAATGTAAGTTTTCAAGCTCAAATTTGATAATTTGAATGCATTAATTGAATATCATCACACACAATATTAACCTGTTTTAACCTTTATCAAAACAAAAAATAAAAATAAAAATAAAAACAATATTCACCAACACCAGACTGAAAGAAGTAATGCAAGACCTATTTTTTTGTTACACGCCGATAGCCAAACTTCACCTTGTACCGGAACTTGTGTTGCATGACCACATATTGACATATTATCGTAGACATAAAACTTGTTCAAATTCCAGATTGGCGTCCCTCGTTTTTCCATCCTTTCATTTACAACTTATAAGGGTGCGTTTGGTTCATGAAAGTGGAATGAAAACGGATTGGGTACGGAAATGGAATGGAATTGATACAAGTATCATTCCTTATTAAAGTTGTTGGTTCAATTAAAAAGATGAATCAATCCATTAGTAAGGGTAAAACTGTAATTTATCATTTAAATTTTAAATATTACATCAATCCCCATTTCTCTCCTCCTACGCCAACACTGTTGACCGCCCATCGCCGGCGTTGACCACCACCAACCGCCACTTCACCGACAAAATCCACCACCAATCTAATCAAAATTAGATTTTCAATATGGTTGTGCAATTAGTTTTCCTAAATTTCATTTTAAATTTTGTAGATCTAGCATTAGAAATTCAATTTTTCGTTTTTTTTCTTTTGCCTAGGTGGTAAGGACGGTGGGGGGGGGGGGGCTTAGAGGTTGTGGGCGGAGGAGGCGACATGAGGGCGGCTTTGGGTCGTCCTCGCGGTGGTGGGAGGAGGAAGAGAAGAAATGAGGAAGAAAAGAGGAGAGAGAAAACGCGAAAAGGAGGGCGGTGGGGGGATTTTCGGTCCCCGGCGTGGTCGCCGGAGCAAAACCGGCCGGAGGGTGGTGTCGCCGGAGGAAGGGGTGGCGGCGGGTGCATCTCCGGCGGTGGCTAGTGGTGGTCCGGTGAGGAGTGGGGTTGTTGTGTGGGAGGAGAGAGAGAGTAATTGATTAGGGGGATTCAATTTTGAAACCTTAGGTTTTTGGTGGGATTCATTTTGAGGGATTGGAATGGGAGTGGGAAATGATTAAAGAACAAAAAATATCAAACAAAACACAATGTAACGGATTGGTAATCCAATCCGTTTCCAATCCCCCCAAAAAACATGAACCAATCACCCCCTAAGTGTTCTTTAATTTTATATTTTGGCTACTTTATGTTCAACTCATACGGTTAGTATTTAACAGATCCACATCGTGCATCGATTGTCCTACAATGGTCTCTTAACAGAGTTAACACTGATAAGGAATCAAACATCACATCGAATGATTTCCACACACCTCACATTTGTTGCAGTCGACACCTTTGTAACATCGCCTCTTTGTGATGTACCTAGCTAATGCCCATGAACTTTGAATATTGAAAATTTGTAGAATGCTTGCTTTGATAAACTGAACGTCTATTTATCGCCCTACAACATGCTATTCATCGCCCTTATTTTTCCTCTCCTCCACTAATTAAGATTGATAATCCAGATTAACTATCCTTCCCTAATTAATTCTCCTGGATATCTATCTCCATTACTCCTTCTTCTTCTCTCTCCCCAAAATTATCTTTCTCCATTACTCCATTACTCCATTAATCAACATTTCATTTCTTCCATCTCTCTCCCCAATATATCCCAATTTTTTATACGATCTATAAACTCCCCTTTCTCTTTTTCATCAATAAGCTCATTTCTTCTTACCTTATTTCTCTTTCTTCTCCAACATCTCCTAACTCCTCTACCTCATTATTTAAATAACGGAAGTTGACACTTCGTTCATAATGAAAATCTCATATAGAAGTAAGTTGTAGTAACTATTTGCTATGATTGTTTAATTTGTCAAAATCATATGAACTTTATGAGGTTTCAATGTTCGTGAATGATTAAGGTTTCGAAATCTATCAATTTTTTGTGTTGTTTACTCAGATTACAATGTTTGTGAATGATTAAGCATTCAAAATATGTCAAATTTTTGTGTTGTTTACTCAGATTCAATGTTTGTGCATGATTAAGTTTTCGAAATCTGTCAAATTTTTGTTTTGTTTACTTAGATTTTAATGTTTGTGAATGCAAGTTTTCGAAATATGTCAAATTCTTTTGTTGTTTACTCAGACTTTAGTATTTGTGATTCAGATTAAGTCTTCGAATATCATGGCCGTGTTGAAAACTGGGCTCGACCATGGTAGAGACGTGTTGAAAACTAGGCTCGACCATGGTCGAGCCGTGTTGAAAACTGGGCCGTAGTTTTACACACATAAATTTTAAAAACTTGATGACAAAATTCGTTTCTCTAAATCGTAATTCGTTTATATGAATCGTACTAGGGTAAACTGAATTCGTGAGCATGATTCGTGAAAGTATGATGTGCTAGTTGAAAAATGCATCTGAATTATTGGATGTGTATTTGAACATTTTCCTACGTGAATAATACATCCGAATCTTTTAATTTGTTTTGAAATTCAATACATTTGAAAATGATGAAATCTTTGTAAACATTTGACAACAAATGTCGTTTCTCTAAATTGGAGTTTGTTTCTCTGAATCGTAACTCGTTTCTCTGAATTGTAATTCGTTTATCTGAATCGTAATAGGGTAAATTCAATTCATGAGCATGTGTGATGTAATAGCTCAACAATACAATTGAATTATTAAAATGTGTATTCATCCATCAAAATTTTCTCTATCTGATTCATTGTAATAGGGAAATATGTATCTATCCATTAAAAGTTTCTCTAATCGTGTTGTAAACTGGGTGTTGCAAATTGGGCTCGTCCGTGTTAGAATCGTGTTGTAAATTGGGTGTTGCAAACCGGGCTGGACCATGTTAGATTCGTGTTGCAAACTGGGCTCTAGTTTTGAAGACGTCAATTTCAAAAATTTGTGAGACGGAATTCGTGTATCTGAATAGTAGTATATGTTAAATTGAATGATACGGGTACGCATGATGTAATAGTTAAACAACACATCTGAATTATTGAATTGTATATCTGAACTTTTTTTCACTTCAATACTTTTATATGAAAGTTTGATTTCAGTGTAAGAGAATTTGATAACTTAACTTTTAACTTTTTTTAAGTATTCCAACAAGAAGATTTTTATTCCAATAAGAAGATTTTGATTCCAACAACAAGATTTTGATTCCAACAACAAGATTTTGATTCAAATATCATTTACCTCGGCCAAGTATTCACATGTATAGTTTGATTGTTCAGATATCTTAGTCAAGGGTAGTACTCGATGTAATTGAGAATGTTAATTGATCATCATCTTAGTAAAGGGTACTCGGGTAAATTAAAAAGGTTAATTGGTTGAGAAGGTTAATTCATCATTATCGTAGTCAGGTATGGCTAGTAGGTTTAGTTGAGAAGCATAATTGATCATCCTAGCCAAGTATTGTTTGATCATTATATCGAAGTCGGGATGACTCGGCTTAGTTGGTATAAGGTTAATTGAGCACATTATCCTACCAAGAGGTGCTCGACTTAATTGAGAAACGTTAATTGATCATTATATCAACTCGGATTACTCGTCATAGTTGATATAAGTTTAATTAATCACATTATCCTAACTAGAGGTGCTCGGCTTAATTGAGAAACGTTAAATGATCATTATATCGAACTCGAGATTACTCGGCTTAGTTGATATAAGGTTAATTGATCATATTATCTTACCTAGAGGTGCTCGGCTTAATTGAGAAACGTTAATTGAACATTATATCGAACTCGGGATTACTCGGTTTAGTTGATATAAGGTTAATTGATCACATTATCCTGCCTAGAGGTGCTCGACTTAATTGAGGAACGTTAATTGATCATTGTATCGAACTCAGGATTACTCGGCTTAGTTGATATAAGGTCAATTGATCACGTTATCCTACCTAGAGGTGCTCGGCTTAATTGAGAAACGTTAATTGATCATTATATCGAACTCGGGATTACTCGACTTAGTTGATATAAGGTTAATTGATCACGTTATCCTACCTAGAGGTGCTCGGCTTAATTGAGAAACGTTAATTGATCATTATATTGAACTCGTGATTACTAGGCATAGTTGATATAAGGTTAATAGAGGTGCTCGACTTAATTGAGGAACATTAATTGATCATTATATCGAACTCGGGATTACTCGGTTTAGTTGATATAAGGTTAATTGATCACATTATCCTACCTAGAGGTGCTCGACTTAATTGAGGAACGTTAATTGATCATTATATCGAACTCGGGATTACTCGCCTTAGTTGATATAAGGCTAATCGATCACATTATCCTGCCTAGAGGTGCTCGACTTAATTGAGGAACGTTAGTTGATCATTATATCGAACTCGTGATTACTTGGCTTAGTTGATATAATGTTAATTGATCACGTTATCCTACCTAGAAGTTCTCGGCTTAATTGAGAAACGTTAATTGATCATTATATCGAACTCGGGATTACTCGGCTTAATTGATTATAAGGTTAATTGATCACATTATCCTACCTAGAGGTGCTCGACTTAACTGAGGAACGTTAATTGATCATTATATCGAACTCAGGATTACTCGGCTTAGTTGATATAAGGTTAATTGATCACATTATCCTACCTAGAGGTGCTCGACTTAATTGAGGAAAGTTAATTGATCATTATATCGAACTCGGGATTACTCGGCTTAGTTGATATAAGGCTAATTGATCACATTATCCTGCCTAGAGGTGCTTGATTTAATTGAGCAACGTTAGTTGATCACTATATCGAACTCGTGATTACTTGGCTTAGTTGATATAATGTTAATTGATCACGTTATCCTACGTAGAAGTTCTCGGCTTAATTGAGATACGTTAATTGATCATTATATCGAACTCGGGATTACTCGGCTTAATTGATATAAGGTTAATTGATCACATTATTCTACCTAGAGGTGCTCGACTTAATTGAGAAACGTTAATTGATCATTGTATCGAACTCGGGATAACTCGGCTTAGTTGATATCAGGTTAATTGATCACATTATCCTACCTAGGGGTGCTCGGCTTAATTGAGGAACGTTAATTAATCATTGTATCGAACTCGGGATAACTCGGCTTAGTTGATATAAGGTTAATTGATCACATTATCCTACCTAGGGGTGCTCGACTTAATTGAGGAACGTTAATTGATCATTATGTCGAACTCGGAATTACTCGGCTTAGTGAAATAAGGTTAATTGATCACATTATCCTTCCTAGGGCTTAGTAGATATAAGTTTGATTTGACGGTAAGAAAGTTTGATAACTTAACTTTTAACGTTTATTAAGTATTCGAACAAGAACATTTTGATTCCAATAAGTAGATTTTGATTCTACCAACAAGAATTTGATTCATATAACATTTGACCGTGAAACAAAAACATTTACCTCGGCTAAGTATTCTCACGGTAAGAAAGCTTGATAACTTAACTTTTAGATTTATTATTCGAACAAGAATATTTTGGTTCCAATAAGAAGATTTTGATTCAACCAAACAAGAATTTGATTCACATAATTGTTCACATATCTTAGTGAAGGGTAGTACTCGGCTTAGTTGATAAGATTAATTGATCATTATCGTAATGAAAGTTAGTACTAGTTGTAATAAGGTTAATTGATCACATTATAGTAATTGAGAAGGTTAATTGATCATTTTCTTAGTAAAGGGTACTCGGGTTAATTGAGAAAGTTAATTGTTTTATTTTCTTAGCCAAGGGTACTCGGGGTTAATTAATTGAGAAAGTTGATTGTTTTATTATCTTAGTCAAGGGTACTCGGGTTAAGTACTCGTCTTAGTCCATATGAGGTTAATTGATGACATTATCCTAGGTAGAGGTACTCGGCTTAATTGAGAAACGTGAATTGATCAATATATCGTACTCATGAGTACTCGGCTTAGTCCATATAAGGTTAATTGATCATTTTATCCTATCTAGAGGTACTCGGATTAATTGAGAAACGTGAATTGATAATTATATCGTACTCGGGAGTACACGTCTTAGTCCATATAACGTTAATTGATCATTTTTATCGTACTCCATATGATTATTGCAAATGACTATTGTTCAAATACATATATGTGTAATACACAGTAAATTACGCGTGTGAATAACTATAAGTATTTGAGAATCGTTATTGCATCGCTATTCACCCTACAAATCTCCACCGTAACTGGGAACATTCACCTATATCAACACATTGTGATTCATATCAATAAATTGTGATTCAGACAATTCATGTCAAAAAATTGTGATTCAGAGAAACAAATTGTGATTCAGACAAATGAATTTCGATTCATATCAACAAATCGTGATTCAGAGAAACGAATTTCGATTCATAACGACACGTTCCCATTCAAAAATTTACCATCCAAGACAGTGGCTCAGTACGCAACACGGCTCGACCATGGTGAGGCCCAGTTCGCAACACGGCTCCACCATGGTAGAGCCTAGTTCTCAACACGGCTTGACCATGGTCCAGCCCATTTTTCAACACGGCTACCATGGTCGAGCCCACATTCCACATGAAATTCGTTCAATCTAATCTAACAAATTCATATTACAAAATTTAACAAATGATACCAATACTATTTGATATGAATCGCAATTTAGCTAATGATTACTACAACTTACTTGTATATTGGCCATTTTTCTTCAAAGCATGATTGAGGTGGGAGGGAACCAAGATTCGTGTTTACATGATGAATCCATGATGAAGATTCGGGTGGTTGATGATGAAGATTCGGGTGAAGATTATGAAGTTGAATCCATGATGAAATTTGGGTGGTTGATGATGATGAAGTTTGATGAAGTTGATAAGCTCGGGTTGATGATGATGAAGTTGATGAAGCTCGGGTTGATGATGATGAAGTTTGATGAAGATAGGGTTGATGATGACGAAGTTTGATGAAGTTGATGAAGCTCGGGTTGATGATGATGAAGTTTGATTTAATGAAGTTCAACTTTAGTTAATGAAGTTTAATGAAGATGAAGTTGAACAACAGTGGAAGGAGATAGGGAATGTGTGTGGTAAGAAAAATTAGAGAATTAATGTTAGGAATTAATGTCAATGATTAGCATTAATAACTAGTCGTTGACCCGTGCAAAATTGCACGGGATGTTTTATTTGGATACACTTTCACATCGTAAATTCACATTGCTTAATGGAGTCTAAGTATCATTTTTTAAAAAAGAAAATGAAATTTAATTAAATAAGATAACATAAAATTTCTTTAAAAGTGCTTTAACGGATTAAACATAAAATTTCTTTTAAAATGCTTTAACGAATTAATATTTTTTCAACGGTTAGAGTGACTGTGATTCAAACATAGTCTAAAATCTAAGGTAGGTTTTGGTGGAAACAGGAAAAAAAAAAAACAAAAAACAAAGAAAGTTTGAATTCAACGTTTACGGCCTAAATAAGACCAAATCTTAATAATCTGATGCAGTTCATATATTTACTAGGATTGGTTTTTCCATAGCAAAGGGTGTGGGGGCTCAGATTGTCTCTCGGCTCCCCACCAATTTCTTATAAATTATAATTGATTTTTAGTGATATTAAATATATAATCTGACCTCAACAAATATAGAATAAATTCCATAAAAAAAAAAACAAAAAAACAAATAGAAGTTATATGGGCCAAGTTCTACTCATTAGATTCGTATCGATATAAGGTATTCATATTATTATAGTTTTATAATTTTTGACCTTGTCGTTTAAAGTAAACATACCTTTAAATTACTCACCTCAAAAAGTGAGGTCAAATTTTGAGGAGTGAGTAAATATTTTATAGTTTAGAGTTTAAACATGGTTTGTGATCGTATTTGGAGTAGCAATTTAAACAAATCAAATACAGTAATTTGCAAATAAACCCCAACATCTCTTCGTAAAGCTCATAGCTTACTTAGCTACTGCCCAACTGCTATATTCACGAATCAAAACATTATACGTTTAGTTAACTCAAAAAAAAAAAAGCATTATACGTTTAGTCCAAGGTTCATGCCTAAGGTATGGACCTTCTTGAAATTATCTCCGTGAAAACCTTGTTTGCAGAGACCATGAATAAGCTTGTTAAAGGTCACATAAACCTAAATCATTCGCCTTCAATCCATCCTTTTACATTAGAAATTTCAGCTTCACAACTGAAGCGAGAAAGCCCTTGTTGCAATACCCTGCAATCAAAAGAAAGAATCATACATATGACATAGAGTGAGCTAAAAAAAAAAATCAAAATCAAACCTCCAATTGCCAATTCTCTTCTCCGATTCCATCGTTACATAAAAACCAAAAACAAATGAAAAAGCATACGATTAATTAAACCACTCACATGACTGGCGTGTGAGAAGAATGTTAAAGTGGATGATGTCAAACGTTTGATCATTTCCCAATGATTTAACAATGGATGCAGGAGAACCAGAATCAAAATTGTGCAAACTCTCTTTTCACACATGTACTGATCAACCATCGCAACACTTCATCTATATATCAACCACCTGCAATCCTACTAAAGGCACAAAAATTAATTAGAAACAAAATAGCGTGATGCGAGACATCAACTATGATTTGTGATAGTTTAAAAGAGCTATGATTTGTTCCAGAATTTCAGAAATATAGAGATCAAAAGATGGGATGAAATGTGGTTTTTAGTTTTATTTTACTGAGCCGAGGAAAAAGTCTGATATACTGCATGGTTTTAAAAAGAAGGGGAGATTTTTCCTATAATTAATCAACGTTTACCGTTGCCTAGTTTTTTGGAGTCAAAATCCTATGAAAGATATGATTCTTCCTTTTAATCATATTTCAGTTTATAAAACGACTAGGTGAATATTTTCAGGAAAACTAAGATTTTCTCGGTATAAAACAATAGGAATATTCTGATTTTGCGGGTATAGTATCTAATTTTTAGGGATTTTCCTTTGTTGAGATTTTCGAAAATTAAAAAATCTTCTACCTTTTTTTTTTCAAAAATATGTCCTATCTTTATATATAAAGTTGTTAATTATCATATCAACAAAATTACATGGCTCAGTTGTTGAAGTGTTACTATTGTAACTTAGAGGTTCAAGGTTCAAGCCTTCACAGCTTCACTTTTCATAAAATTAATGCATTTGCAATAATGACGTGGCGATGACATCAGCAATGACATGATCGCTGATGTGGATGGCCTTAGAAGTGCCCAAAGGTTTGCCTATTAGTATTACTAGTCTTTAAACTCGTGCTACGCACGGGCAGTGTTGTCCGACCTTGTGCGGGAATAGTTTCTTTGTCAATTTTTTGTTGTTATGTGTTCATTGTTGCATAAGTTCTCGGATTTAGGTATTTTTTTTTTCTTAGGGTAGTGTTTGCGTTATTATTGTTTTTCGTTTTTCTTATTTGGGATCATTAACGTCTTTAACTATATATTCTACGTGGTGTGTAGTGTAAGCGAGGAGTTACATACATTTTCTGAAAACAGTGATGATTATTTTTTTAATGTAGGTAAATGTGTTTCTATATAGTAGTGGGCTGTTATTCAAATGTAGTAGTTCTAATATAGAGTTGACTTTCTTAGTGACTGACTTTTAAAAGAATTAAAAGACGAAATGTATTACTACGCTGGAAGTTCAGTGTCCCTGACTCTAGCATTGTGTATCTCTACCTCCAGTTTATTGTTGTCGTGAGATCCTTTGTATTAATTTTCAATGCCTTCTTCTTCTTTTTGGGTAGGGGCTATTTTGAGAAACATCTCTGCTCCTGACTCCCCTTGTTTCTCCTTGATCCACTCTTGACGTTCATCTTCGATCTCATCATAATACTTGTGGATGCTAGCTTTCACTTTACTGTTATTTGTCGTTTCTGATATTTCAGGTGTGTGGGCATCATTGTTCACGATCTTCTCCATTAATATCTCCATTGTATTCTTCTTCCTGCCCTTATTGATGTACCTGAACGTAGTCTTTATAGCTTTGGTCTTGTTGCACCACTCGACGTTAACATGGGCTTGCAATTGTAGTAGGAAACCTCTGTTGTACGGTATAACGAACCGGTTGTCAGGTAGACTTGTGCCATTTGTTATATTCCTACAACACCGAACATTGTGTGTTGATTAATTTTTCGTGCAATTGAATTAGTTAGCTATTTTATAGTTTCCTTTATTTACCTGTTGTTAGCCGTCCTTTGGTACAATGTGCAACCATTTTCATCTATTGTAGTTCGTTCCTGGAACGCCTTTGGGAAGTTTCTAATACAAATTCCTCGTTTCATGCAAGGGGCTTTGGGATTTTTTTCTCCACATGGGCCATGGATCATGAATTTTCTTACCAAGTCGTAGCATTGTCTGTCGTCCTCCTTATTTGGTATTTCCGCTGATATTATCGTGTCTATAAATCTTGCTCCTCTCTGGCATTCTTCGGCTTTGATCCACAATAGTATATGAGCATGAGGCAAAGTGTTCTTCTCGCTGTCGATCATGTGGTATTCTGAATAGTCATTTTAAAATGGGTCATGAGATTTTTGTGGAATGGTTGTGGTTATGCTAGGTTTTACATAAGTAGTTGAAGAGCCTCTTTTATGAGCGTTTCTTTGATGGGGGATATCATATAATTTAATTTGTTGCATTGATTTTCAAATCACACTAAAGGGTCATTGCTGATTTCTTACATTATATTAGTGGGCTACTTTTAGTTATGACCTACTATAAGTGAAATGTATTTGCAGATTTCGCTAGTGCTTTATATAATTCTTAAATTTTCCATACCTGCTTGAACTTGTCCGAAATACTGTTGGTGTATGAGTACGTCCATTAGTTCGTGCATTTTTTACTTGAAGATACGACACATTACGCTTGTACGATGATTGTCCTTCTGGTTGTATGTTGGCTCTTTGACATCCGACCAATTTGGGTTTGCTGTGAATGTTACACAAATATCAGGTTTGCCATGACGAAGACATATCGTCATTGCATCCTCTTGACAAATCTCCGTATGACGCTGTCCTCCTGTTGTTGTTTTTCGCATAAACACCACTTGACGACCAAGCCTATCATTGAGACGCATACCTTTTGGTAAACAAATAAGAATTTACTATGTGTGTAAACGGTTACGTCCTCTAAGAGGCAATACCTGTGTTTATCCTTCAGCTCGTATCTTGCTTCCACTTCAATGTTTAGGTATACTTTTGTCGCTATTGTCGTGGATAAACATATAGAGTCTGTAAACATAAAGTAGTATGTCAAGAACTTTAATCTAGAATTTTTGTTTTATATTTATTTTTATTGTAATGACATCGATGATACGCCTCACTATTGTTTCGCTTGACAGTGTTAGAAGTGAAGATGCCGATAACAGTGTTGTCGGCTAACATGAGCTTTTGATGCTGATAATCCGTAACAATACCATACCAAAGTGTTATTTGTACTTGGTTTTTTCTGTAAAATCAATGAATAGATGATTAATTAAAGGTTCTTCCATTATTTAGTAACAAAGTTGCTGGAATTGAGTAGTCTTTTGAACAATACCTCATGTCTTCTCGATGTAATGTCATATAGCTGACATCTCTTCCGTAAATCTTTCTAGTCATCAAATTGCCCTCTGCTATCACACGTCCCACGAAATCTACAAATTTATGACAAATTATCAGTGTTGTGCCATGATTTTGTATGTGAAATAGATAAGTAAGTGTAATCCTCTAATTTTTGTAAGAATACCTGTGAGAGTAAACATTTGGCTTTGACGTTCTGCCAACTCATCGAAACTGACTATATCAAATCGGTGTCGCAGAAACATAGTATCCTCACCGGTTACTCTTAAGATAATGGTGTTATTCAGGAGTTGCAGCATGTGGTTGTTGTTTAGTACCACACGGAACCGTTTACGATTCTCAGTGACCACAAAGTTGGTGATTGTATATATCTCGCCTTCAAATAGGAGGCCATGAAATACGTGTACAATATCGCTTCCGATAGTGGCATGGATGTACGAACCCTATATTATGAGCAAATTTGTGTAGTTATAAGTAAAAAAAAAATTTAAGTAGTTGTGAGCCATTATGGTCCCATAGATTTAACAAAAGTCACTTAATAAGATGAAATTTAACAATAGTACCTTCTCATCAATTAACACCATATCCTTGCTGATATGCTGTCTATCTTTTATGGGGTTGATTATATCCCACGTTCTACAAACGCGGACTTTGATCTTGGAAGTATTCTGGCCGCGATTGAGATCCTTGAGTAAACAGTAGTTCAATGCCATTTTTGTGTTTTTTGTTTTGTTGTGTGGTTTTATAAAAGGATCGAATGGTTTTTTGTTTCGTTGATTGTGGTATGAAAAGCTTAACAACAGGCTCTTATATAGTAAAAAGTTATGTGCAGTTGTTGTTAAAGGATATTAAATTTGGGTATGCGAACCATCCTTTTAATTATTTAGAAGATAAGTTAATGAGTATTGGTGTTATCATTTAATTAACAATTAGAAGATGTAACGTCTATTTGTTCTTGGTTTAATTGGCGTTAATTTATCTTAATGTTAATATATATTTTGTAACTGTGAAAGTCTATTTATCTTCTAATTAATAGGCTGTATTTTTTTCCCAGTGGGGTTACATTATATTTTGGTAAACAGATTTGTAGCCCAATGAGTACAGAGGTATTTTAGGTGGAATGCAGTTAATGTGTTCCTGTTGTGTTAGCGGCATTGGTTCGGAGTAGGCGTGGCAGGCCCCAACTGACCTGTTTGTTGTTTCGTAATTCTGACCCGATATTAACCGAAGTTGTGGTGAACCTAACATGTCAAAACCCGAAGTGGTGATGACCTGAACCCTTACAACCCGATGTGTACCTGACCCGTATCCCACCTGATTTCCCGTTACCGGAGATTGTCCCTACTCGTAATACTAAAAATAGAATTGACGCCCATAGATGGTCATTAGTAAGTAAAACCGGTTTTGGCCTAGTGTTAAGTTGGTATTGTTTGGATATAATTTGAAGCCCGAAGTTTTATTTCGTGGAGAAAGAGGGTTGTACCGTAAAGGAAGAAGTAATGGTAGTTTAATGGTTAGTGTTTGTAGTATGTAGTTTTGTAGCTTGAAAACTGGTTCGTGGTTAGGTTGGCGATGTATGAAGGTATTAACATAGTTTCTGAAACTGGTTGTAGTTTAGATTTTCTATTCTCTTAACTTGTGTTCCTATACATTTATATGTGGTTTCGGCAAGTGTTTATAGTCTGTACGCAAGGTATAGGTTATGCTCTGTCATTGGCTGCACACACGAGAATCTCATATATCCTACATCTATTTTTTAAACTTGATTTGAGTTGGTTTGATTTCAGGACCTTGTACTCCTATTATTGGTTATTTTTGTTTTGTTTTAGGTTGTGTTTTTCCTGGGCACGAATTTATTTAATTGCCTTTTGGATCGGCTCAGGTTGATGTAAATGTGTCATATTGACATGGTTTTTGCTTTTTGAATTTTATTGTCTTTCTTGATCGACTTTATTCTTAGTACAATGGTTTTTCTATATGTACACTTTCTCCTCTACATGGAGCCCTATTGACGATGCACAAATCTTTATCTTGTTCAAAGTCTACCTTCCGATTTTGGCTCTTTGTAAGAGGTGATTAGTTCTTCATTCCTGTTCAGACCAGATAATGATGTGAGCGATGGTGAATGAAACAGGTAGTTCAACAATGGCTATTGATGTTTTTTTTTTTTTTTTTTTAATAAGGGGAGCTAACCTTTGGGAGGTTGTTGAACACTTCCTTGTAGACAATATTTCTGGTGTAGCATTTGTATTGGTCATCGTTTGTTGCAGCAATCATGAATTTTAACCCGTCCGGAGAAGTGACTCTTGATGCAGCAACATAGAGTTGGCCATGGCTAAAAACTGGGTTTGGTAGATAAACACCAACACTTTTGAGAGACTGTCCCTGGCTCTTGTTGATTGTCATTGCGTAACATAATATTAATGGGTATTGTCTTCTCTTGAGAACAAAAGGTAGTTTAGCATCACTTGAAGATATGATAATTCTTGGGATCACTACTTCTGTACCTATGTTACTTCCAGTGATAATCCTTGCCTTGATAACACACCTTCCTAGTGCCGTTATTATCAATCTTGTACCATTACATAGACCTAGAGATGGGTTGATGTTCCTGAGTAACATAACTGGTATCCCGACTTTTAGTTGTAAGACGTGATTTGGCATTCCAGAGAAAGTGAGGGTATTGAGGTATTCAGTAGGGAATGCTAGGTGTTGTTCAGATGTGTCCGTAGAACCTTGACATATTTCATCACAACTCTTGTATGTCTGTGTTGTGCCATCTATGAGGTTGAACATGTAATCATTTATGTCACCTGCTGTGGTATTTAGTGGGGTTAGTATTGCTCTTTCCCTTAAGTATGACTCGTTGGTGCAGTTTTGTAGGAAGTTAGGATATATAGCTCTTACTAATTCCTCTACAGGTTTATTCTGTGGAGTTATTAGGTGCTGGTCGGGTATACGAATCCACGTGGCCTCTTCCTCTTCACCTCTTGAAATGGCTTTTGCAGTACCGTTACCTATTTCTAGTAGCCACTTGCTGAATTCTTTCTTTTCATCGTCAACCAAACCCGTAATTGTGTGATTCTGCACTCTCATGCTTCTTTTTAATGTGAATACACGACAATCATCCCAAATGTAAGATCGATTCAACGTTGCTTGTACCACATCTTGTCTTTTTCCTTTTGGTATAACGGGTAGAACTTGTCTGAAGTCTCCACCCATCAGGATTACTTTTCCACCAAAAGGTCTAAGCGTAGCCTCTTGATTTTCATAGCCCATAATGTCCCTCAATGTCTTATCAACTGCCTCAAATGCAAATCTGTGATCCATTGGGGCTTCGTCCCATATTATGAGCTCGGCTTTCAGTAGGAGCTCAGCAAGTTGTGTTTGTCGACGTACACCACATGTCACTCCATCGAATAACTCGACCGGTATATCAAATCTACTATGTGCTGTGCGTCCCCCGGGTAGTAGAAGAGCGGCTATTCCTGAAATGAAATTTCGTTGGTTTGAAAATGTTAACATTTTTTTGTTATCCGTTTATATTCATTGAACTCTTAGCATAAGTGTATCCTCGCAATCTGTTATTCAATCAAAGTAGGATTAATTTTTTTTTTATTGATCTTGTATTTACCTGAAGATGCGACTGTAAGGACTATTTTTCTCTCGCTTCTCAGTTTGATGCAATGGTTGTATATAGAAAAGTCTTTCCTGTGCCTCCTGACCCGTAGACGAAAAAAAATCCTCCATTATTATTTTCAACAGCTTCTAAGACTGATCGATATACACTTGCTTTTTGTTCATTCAACATGAGTTTTGCTTCATCATGTGTCTTCTTGAGCTCACATACATCATAGCTTAGTTCATCACGTATAAGCCTGTTATCTAGGTGGGAAACTTCAATCGTTTTTGGTTCTGGCAGAGTTGGGAAATCGCTCATTTTTTTCCCCGCCCGACTTAATATCTTCTCAATCTCAATCAAGCAATAAGTTCTTATTTGTTCTTCACTTAACTGGAGATTTGGATGTCTGTACAACTTCCTTCTTCTCATTTGAATGTCTTCGCACAACATTGTTGAACTATTTTCCCAAAACTGTAGAGGATCAGAGACCTCACAAAAAAGAAGAATTGTAACAAATAGTTCTCTCATCTGGTGTGGAGTTGCCCAAAGATTAGCTTATGCAATTGCGTCATTCCACTCTTTGTCATCCTTTAAAAGACCAAGTACACAGCATGCTTCCTTGAAGGTTGGATATGTTACTCCATTGATAGTTCGGATCTCTTCAAAACTCTGAGGGCCCCTTGCTGAATTCAATAACAATCTAAGATAGTATCTCTCGCCGGATGTTGGGTGTACGTATACTATTCGACCGAGACATCGCCCTTTCTTTCTTGGTGTCCACATCTTTTTATCTTCATGCCAGACAAATTTGGCCGGGAATTCGGCGTAAGTCAGATCTCTTGCGCGAGGATATACAACATTTGCCTTCAACCATTCCGTAAATATAGTCTCCTTCCCTTCGTATGATGTAGTTATATTCACTATGTTCTGATTTTCTCTTAATGAAACATGTTGTGTAACACCCCGGCTCATCGGCTGAGCCGGAAGTAGTCACCTATGGCAGCTTGCCAGGCTGTGGGCTGACCTCATAGACCAATACGGGTCCTTCCAGCGCATTTTGACCTCACTCATGCGCACCCTGGGAAACATCCCAGGAGGTCACCCATCCTGAAATTGTTCTCAGTCAAGCACGCTTAACTTTGGAGTTCTTTTCACATGGGCTTCCTAAAAGGAAAGTCGACTTTGTTGGTATGAGTAGACACTATCAATCCTTTTAAGCACATCATATGAGCCATCAACTCTTATAAACTTGCTCAGAAATCTGGGGTATTACACTCACCCCCTCTTAAGAAAGCAACGTCCTCGTTGCACCTGGCAGCCAACCATAGTCCAACTCCAAGATCTTTCCCCCGCTAGGCTGCTGACCTGGGCACTCCTGACCACAGGATTAACACGCGGTCGCAGGGTTGCTCTGATACCATTTGTAACACCCCGGCTCATCGGCTGAGCCGGAAGTAGTCACCTATGGCAGCTTGTCAGGCTGTGGGCTGACCTCATAGACCAACACGGGCCCTTCCAGCGCATTTTGACCTCACTCATGCGTACCCTGAGAAACTTCCCACGAGGTCACCCATCCTGAAATTGCTCTTAGTCAAGCACGCTTACTTTGGATTTCTTTTCACATGGGCTTCCTAAAAGGAAAGTCGACTTTGTTAGTATGAGTAGGCACTATCAATCCTTTTAAGCACATCATATGAGCCATCAACTCTTATAAACTTGCTCAGAAATCTGGGGTATTACAGGTTGTTCTCTTGGTAAATGTATATATAAGCGGACAACCGCTGGATCTCTGTGATGTATGTCAAACTGGAAGATTCTCCATGTTGCATCGCTCGCTGACAGGTATCGACAATCCAAGTAATTCTTTATCTCATCTTCTTCGTCTTCTGCAGCTCCTTTTTTTTCTTCTGTTTTTTCTTGATCACTAATGTTGTCATGTCTGGCCCCTTGCTTAAGTACTTGAAAAGATACTTTATAGCTTTTGCCTTGTTGCACCACTCGACATTAATATGAGCTCTGAACTTCAGTAATAGCTCTCTGTTGTAAGGAACCACATAACCATTATCCGAAAGACGTGAGTGAATGCATTTTGTTAATTTCATTATGTAATTTTTAAAGTTCACTTTTGTTATAATTACCTGCCGTTTGTTCTTCTCCTGTACACAGCGTATCCATTTCCATCTATTGTAGTCTCTTGTTGATATGATTTTGGGAATTTTTTGGTACAAATGTCTCCTGTCATGCATGGTGATCCTTTGTTTTGTTTGCCACAAGGTCCATGGATCATAAACTGGGAAATCAAATCGTAGCATTGTTGATCAGTTTCTTTATCAGGGATTTCAGCTGAAATGATCTTGTTGATGTAGCTGGCATCTCTATGTGCAGGTTCTAACCATAACAATATATGGGCATGAGGTAATCCTCTTTTCTGGAATTCAATGGTGAATATATAAGGTGGAAAACATTTATAGTAAGCTTGCGTAAATTGTACAGTGTCCATAGTTGTGTATAAAAATGTGTCATTACCATTTGTAGTGTTAATAATAGTAATAGGTTCTTACCTGCCCGTACTTCACCAAAATGTTTTTCTTTTATGAGCACTTTCATCAATTGCTGCAGTTTCAGATAAAATACCCGGCTAACGATATCAGGTCTATCTTCAGCCTTTTGGCCTTCAATCAGCTCTAACATGTATGATATCTCTGGCCATTTCTTGTTTGCCGTAAAGGTTAAGAAAATATCCGAATTGCCATACCATCTGCATATTGCCATCGCATCCTGGTAATTGTTTGCCATGTATCGTGGTCCTCCTGTGAAAGACGGTGGAAGAACTATTCTCTTTCCAATTGCCCTACTATTCATGTCACCCCTTTGAACCGCGTCATATACGTTCTTGTGTAGCTCTGTTATGATAGTTTGCTGATTGTTTCTAACCCAATTCGGTCATTCAGTCTCGACTGCCGCATAAGCATCGACAATATACTGTTGAAACAATCGGCCTCCAAGTAATAGCGTTTTGCCTTGATTTGTTCTTTGTTGCAAACAGTACGCATAATACTCTCTCATAGTCACACATTGCCTAGCTATTTTTTTCCTTTGTGTCTCACAATTGTACCTGATATTTGGATGGTAACCGTCCTCTCCGTAAGGAAATAACAATTGGTACTGAAGAGCCATATAGGAAGGGTGATTTTCGCTTATCCGTTGACATCCCGGTCGTTTATGCTCCACGATCATATCTCTGCCAGAATCCGAGAAGCCAAAGTCTGTTCCTATTAAAGCTCCAACTTCTGATGTAGTTGGCAAATTGTACTGCCTGTTTTGTGGTTGTCTAGCTGAAAGTAATCGGAATTCGACTTTTGCAGCGTCTGGTTGTTTCAATCTGTCTCTTGCCATTCTAAACACTTGAGCCAAGCAGTTATGGTTGTTTAACATTTCCAAAATTTCTCTTCAATTGAACCCATGTTGTCCCCCATAGAACCCATTCGACTGTACACTTCTTCTGAAGTGTCGTCATACATGTATAGTTGCAAGAATTTATGCTTAGAATTTGTCAGCGGGAGCAGTGATCCAATTAGGTGATATACTTGGCCGCTAATCTTAAAAACATATGGTCCAGGCCTTTTGTTGATATCATTGTCCACTTCAGCACCCATTGATGTAAACGCGAATATTGAATTGTATATTCGAATACATTCCCGGAATTTTGCAGACCCTGAGCCACCCTTATAGTTAAGCATTTCTCTTAAATACAGCGGTGTCTCTTTGTAAGGAGGCAATTGAACTCTTCCTTCCATACAACACATTGAGAACATTGGGTTTTTTGTTTCACTGCCCTTGTTGATTCTTTCTTCGTACCACATAATGGCTCCACACTTGATACACATTGAAGAAGGCTTTCCAAAATTTATATACTCAATGCTACCTCCTGTGCGTTTGTTATTGATGTTAACAAATATGATTTTATAATATAGTAAAGTGTTTTAGTTCATACAAATTATATAAGAATAAGTAACTATCTCATGATGCTTGTTGGTATATAATCCTACATAACTCCATAGTAGACTATAAGTCGTTTAAATATATTAAGATTATGTACTCAAACACCAATTTCTCTAAACATGGCCGTGATTTATTCTGAAAGTATACATTTTCAATCTTTTGTTTTTTCCGTTGTTTATCCAATGCTATTAGTGTCATGTTATAGTAGTTAAGTATTTTTCGATTAATTGAGAGTCATATTAACGCCTCAAAAGATAATACCGACTTATATTTTTACATGTTGCTAATAGTACATATTGTAACTATTGGGTTGAATACCTGTTTCGGTTGATATGAGCTGTGTTTTGCTTGATGATGGTTTACTTTTCTTCACCTGTCGACCTGTATGTGAAGTCATATACAATCAAATTAAGTGTTTTTGGACAGTGTATATAAGTTTTCGAAATGTAAAATATGCAGGATAATACTTTTACCCTGTTTAATCTGCCGGTTGGAGATTTGTTTTGGACCATCACCTCTCTTTTGATTCATGATATATCGTCGTCGTTTACGATTTTCCTTATAAATGTCTGCGTCTTCCATTGTGGTTTCTTTCAGGCTTTAGTTCAATCTATTTTACAATGGAGTTTTGTTTTTTTTATAAAGGAACTTATTAGTTGCGGGAGTTTGTGTAGTGAGCCTGAGTTACGGTTATAGTGTAAACACATTGACTTCCCTTGCTAATGACAGATCCTTTTTAGTGTTACCTGTTAATTAATGTTTTTTTTTATTTTATTAATGACGCTTTGGTTTCAGTTACATTGTCTTTTTGTTTTCATCTTCTTTTTTCCTTTTCTCGCTCAAGCTGCATTGATTAATGTATTTGAAGTCTATTCATTGGAAGGTGAACTATTGTCTGGATTTATCTATTGGTGTGTACAATATGTAGATAATTATTTTTTTTATGGGTTAAAGTAATTTGTTGGCCAAATAATGGATTATATGTGCTCCAATTTTAACTCTGTTTTTATTGTTAGCTCAATGTGATTAATTTTTCTTTTTTTTTTAGCAATAGGATTCTAGTGATAGTAGGCTAGGCCAATGATATGCAGAGTCCAGCATTGTTTTGTGAATGATGGTTACGTATGGGCAAATTGGAAGACTCATAAATTAAACATATGTACTTTTTAGTTATTTGTTTTATGTGAGCTAGTTCAAAAGCCGTCATTTCTAAGATATGCAATATTCAAGTTCATTTTTTATATGAACATGGGGTACTTATTAGTTTTTGTTGCATGCGTACTACTTTATTTAATTAGCTATAGTCTGCTACAACCACTCATAGTATAGAACTATCTTTTATGATACCTGGTTCACTATTTGCTTATTCACCATGTTTAAACAAATGGAGAAGGTGTAGGATAGATAGTTATGTTTGTTGTTGTTGAATTGAAGAACTCGGTAGGAAGATGAAAGTGTTTTGCACATTGGGTTGAACTATATATTGTTTGCGATGCGATTTATTAATTTTGATGTACAATTGCATTTTTCTGTTTGGTAATTTTGTCCGGTTTTCGTATTCCGGGTCTTAATTCTATAAAAACAGTAAAAACTTGAATTCACGAAACGTTGCTTCCTGCCAAACTAATAGTACATGTTGCGTGTTATGCAATAGCGTAATTGTTCCCTGACCTTGAACGTGTTATGCAATAGCGTAATTGTAGACCTTCATTGCGTAACCCTCAGACTCATAAAGCCTTTCATGACTTTACAAACATTGTGTCTTCATCATCCACAAAATTCCTGCAAAATGCAAGTATGTATTAGTGGCGTATTTCATTTAACTTGTTTGGTATTATGAACTTACACTTCATAAGTATTTTCCAATTAATACCTTTCTTTCCCTTTTGGGTTAAACTCGGTACCAGGAATCCACCCTTCTTGCAAAGGATCAAAGAGTGTTTCATTATAATTTCCTGTTTTTCCACCTTCTCTTTTTAGTTTCCTGAAAACAAAGACCTTGTGTCAGTAGTAAATACTTTTGTTGTTCCTGATTTTTTTTGTGCTTCGTTGAAACTATTAGGAAGAAGAGATGTACCTAGCTTGTTCCGTCTTTTCCGAGCCACTTGCTCCAGCAACGGATATAGGTTTGAGTGTTTTTGTCAATTCTTCATCTTCCAACAGATAGAAGTTGTTGTCATTTGATTCATCTTGTATATCAAGCTCCATATACATTGCTTGGAAATATGAAGGAATACTCATAAACTCAGCTACGCCTCGTTTTCCTGGGTGTGTGACCTTGCCGTAATCCCTTTTTATGTTGCTCATTTCAATCATGGTCCCATAGTTGTCCTCAAGTATCCTATGATTTTTAGTGACTTTGTAATTGCTATTTTTTCTTATTTCACAATTGCTTAAACCTATACGTTGATAAATAATTGTAATAAAGTTTTGATTATTCTATGAGTATCCTTACCTAAGTTGTCTTGTTGAGATGTTCATAACCCCTAATTCCAAGTTTAAGTAAATTTTGCTTGTTGTTGTTGATATTAGAGTGTAGCTATCTGCACATTAGTTTCATTTGAAAATTAATACGGGATTAGAGTAAGATATTGACCTATGACCATTGACCAATGTTGATGTTGTCCTTTTATGTAATGCAAGAGAGTTTACCCTTGCACTTGGATACCATGTTGGAAGTGAACACCCCGGCTATTGTTTCATCACAGAGCAGCGCTTTTTGTCATTCGTAGTCACTGGCATTTGTGCCGCAAATAATGATCTTCACTTTGTTTTCCCTTAGTATTATATTCATTGAGAGGATGTTAATAATCAAAATTTGAATATAGGTGTGGTATTAATAGGAGATGATTAAGGTATTAGATATACAACCTTATGTCCTGCAACTCCGGTGTAATGCAATTTACATCTCCTCCATAAGTCTGTATTGTATTATTTCTAAGTCAGACTCGTGCACAACACGACCAGCCACATCTGCGAATATTTCAATCAAAGTAGTTACAACATTTAAAAAATAGGTTGATTCATGTGGTTTTAAGTTGTTAGATTAATTTGTCCAAAAAAAGTTTTTAGTTTTTTTATACCTGTGAGCAGTGAACTTTGATTGTCACGGTCTTCTAGATTTTCATAGTTGACAATGTTGAATCGGTGTGTTGGGAAATTTGAGAGTGTATTGTTAACAGCGGTTACTATAGTACTTGGAAGTAGTTCAATCATTACTTCAATATCAGGTATTACCCGATGAGTATGATGATTAGGAACAACCTTGAAGTTTTCAATGTGGTATATTGCGCCCTCCACAAAAGTGCCAATAAAGTGATGAGCAATATTATTCTTGATTGTTGCATGAATGGAGGAACCCTATCATAATAATAAAACAATTAGTCCAATAAAACCCAAAGTTTTACAACATGAATATCACTATTTAATCAATCTAAGTACACTCAGTATGTGTAAAATGTACCTTCTCATCTATAAGAACCATATCGGTGCTGATTAATAAGAGGTCTTCTGTTGGCTGGACGTCACCCCATAATCTGGAAACTCTGACTTTGATTGCAGCTTTCTCACTCTTATCCGATAAAGTGGATATAAGAGAGCAAGTTTCCATTTCTTTCATATTCCCACTGTCTAATACTTGGGTGTTCCATCCTATCCTTCTTTATATATAAGACAATTATTCATGCAGTACTTGAAGAAAAAAAAAATATCAATTACGAATCATTGATTGTGCTGTTAAAGATCAGTGAGGATTTCAAGCATCACAGCTATCGGGTTAAAGAGTTGATTTTTGTAATGATTTTAAAAAACAATAATAAGTACATAAGCGTTCGTCTTCTCTATGCAAAAACAAGAGATCAGTTTTTACTTTTAATTCTGCATTTATGCTGAGAATATAATTAAGAACGCATTTAATCAGATTTCGAAATTGAAGATGAGTACCAATTTAATTTGTACCTTCGTTTCGCTTGTTCAGCTTTTTTGCTCTTTACGCCTTTCATGGAGACGGGCCTTGACCTCATCTTTGAAGTTAGAATAATTAAACATATCTTTTTCTTGTTGATCTGTTTGTTGGGTATATTGTTAATCCCTGGGGGTTGTTCTAAGCGTCTGGCTCCCATGAAGTTCTAATTAAACTCCACAGTGTGAAGTTTCTCTAATCTCAACCCTTCCTTTTTATCAAGGGCCGCAAAACATCCACCCCAATAAAATAATAATAAAGATATTAAATTAAACTCTAACCAGAAAAATCAAACAATGGCCCACCAAAAGCCCCCACTACCCATTGTAGCTTATCACTTGATTCACTTCTAACATTCTACCCAAAAACGCAAACATTTTCCAATTGTTCTTCCTCCTGTATCTCCATTCTCCTCTCTCCTCATTTTCTCTTCAAACTTCACCAATTATTTTTTATATTGTTTTTAAGTTCTAAATTTCAATTAATTTTTTATTTGTCTGGTTGGTGGGTTTTTTTTAAGATCGCTAACCTCGTCTTTCGAAAATGCAATTTGTAGGGGGATCGGGAAGACTTGGGTTTGGGGATTTACCAGTTTCAGCTTCCAGATTGTTATTATGGAGTCAATTTATGAAGGTATGCATATCTCATCTCATACTTAATTAATATGGATGATTTTGTTTAGTAGGAACTGGGAAGTGAATTGTCTTACTTAATCAATATCAATAATCCAGTGGTTTTGATTAATTGATTTTCTCATTGGTCTTTGATGGTTGTTTTTAAGAATTCCCCTCTGAAATACACTTATTCATGCAAGTAGTATTCATTTTCTAGTTTATGTTAATCACCATGCAAAGATGAGAAGTTTCCCAACAAATAACAACTTCATTCTTAGCCTATTAGCTCAATCAGGGAAGAGCAGTGTGTACATCACAATTGTGTAGCCTCCTACATAGGCGAAATCCCAATCTCAAAATCATGTTAATTTACTGGACCTTCAACTTGGAACAAGCTTTAGAACATACTAAAATTTCAGCCTTTCGTATCATCCTACTGACACACCACTAAGAGGAATTAAAGACCTACAATAATGAAACAAGAGTAATCACCACTTAGAATATGTCAGTTAAGATGAATATATGTATTGTACCCAAAAAAAATTATGTGTACCATACCAAACCAGTTAGTGTTGGATGGGTGACCAATCACTATTTCGGAAATAAGGTCTTGAAGAGCTTGTGAATTCAAGTCCTACAGCAATACAAAACAGTTGGAAGTTAAACACCTAAATTTCAATCGGACATACATACTCGATTTAGGATTTACCTCGGATTGGAAAGTGTTTGCCTCTGAAAAATTGGAACAATTTTCCAAACTGTTGTTACACTCTTCACGATTTCCAAGTTGTTGGAGATTTACAGTTTGCTAAACCAAATAAACAAAATTATTCAAAAGGGGAATTGGACAATTAGCAAATATGTTAGTTCAGATTTAAGATAAAACATGATTATAATGGTACCTCTACCAAGACATGATGTTGATTTGGTTCTTCATTTTCCTTGTGTTGGTGATTTTGTTTCCGCTTCTTATTCCTGTATTTTGTTTGAGTTTGTTGGTTTTCTACATTTGGAGTCACGTGTAGTCTACCCTCCTTTCGAAACTTTTCTGTCCAACTTTGTCTTCTCCTACCTCCCTTCTCTCTGATCTTTTTCTTCAAAGTGATCTTGTTTAGATCGTACTTTTGTATAGTGCCTTGTTCAACCACACTATTTAGATTTTGCAATGTTGAAGTAGGTTCACTCAGATCATTCAATCTTGACAATTTCTTATCAACTTCAAGAATCACACTATCGAGTCTACTTTCCAACACCAAGGTCACCTCTTCAAAATTAGCAGCTCGAGAAGCTACTTTGATGAACTTTCAACATAACTTTCTATATCTTTGTGTAGCATCAAGTTTAGGATCTTCTAAAATAGCCCTCTCACTCTTATCTTGTATAGTTCCACTTCGTGCTTCTCTTGTCCATTGTTTCAGAATATACTTCTCTGGGATCACTTTATTGTTCATGGTATCGAGAACTTTAAGTGCATGAGCACATAATATACCCAATCTTTCAAACATCTTACAACTACATGAAACTATTTGAGTAGCTGAATCACCAAACACTTGGTATTCAATATCCACATCAGAATGATTCTCGGGGTTGGAAATTGCAACTCTATATTGATTTTTCAGTTGGCCCTCAAGAGGAGGTTTAATATAAGCTGCAGTTGACCATTCATACTCATCTTGGAAAGCTTTAAATACTTTTGGGGTATAAATTTGACCAGCCTGCCTAAGTAATGGATTCCTCTTCAACTTAATTCTTGGCAGCTTTTCACGTGATTCGAATTCTGAGCTCACCTCATTTCGACGCTTTTGCTTGATGACCCTCTCAAAATGGTGGAAAAATCGTCTGATGTCCATGTTGTATTGTAGATAATCTTTCAAGTCCTTGTTAAAACTCTCACTTAATTGAGTGCTACGCATACCTAGTGAAAATACATTCGTCATGTAACATTCCGCCCACTTTTTCTTTAATGCGTAGATACTATCGAGCCAACTACTCTTTTTCACTTTCCCACGTAATGCAGTAAAAGCTTCTTCAAAGTCGGCCTCTTTGTCGTAGTTGTACATGCAAGCTTTAAAATCTCCAAGAACATTTGACCCATCATGTAGTAATTGTTTTGTTGCATTTTGCATGATGTGCCAAGTGCACAGCCCATGCCAAGTATCGGGTAGCACATTTGCTATAGCATTTCCCATGGCTATGTCTTGATCTGTGGAGATAGTTTTCGGGTGCTTTTTGTCATGTGTTGCTAAAAATGTTTCAAATAACCAATTGAAAGATTCAATTGTTTCATCATATAAAAGTGCAACACCAAAAACAACCAATTCTCTAAAATGGTTAAAGCCGACAAATACCGCAAGAGGTCGATTTTCTTTGTTTGTACCAAATGTAGTATCAAGAGCTACAACATCTCCAAATGTAGCATAGTCTATCAACATTTTTGCATCTGCCCAAAAGATATTTGTTATCTGTTCTTCGTTATCTAACTGGATTGAATATTGAAATGACGGATTCTCAACTGTTTGTGAATGAAAGTATCATAACAAACAGCCAGCTTCTCCATACATTAAACTCTTCTGGCGCTTGGTACGTAGATAATTCTTGTGATCTCAATATGTGTACCCAAGACTAGATGAACCTCCCGCATGTGAAGCATTTAGTTCATGGGCTTCTCGGAGTCTTACTCCAGCCGCATCCGCAAGTTCAATCTCAGCAGCTTGGGCATCAGATATAGCTCTTTGTGTGGACATTAAGTGAGTAGTTCCCGGCAAATGCATAATATGATTGTGTTCGGATACAAAATCATGCACTACATATTTTCCCTTTACTTTGTCCAAAGAAAATCCCATACGTGCTAAACAACCTGTTCTTTTCTCGGCTCGAGGATTTGTTACCAACTGTTCTTGCTTGTCTGCCTTACGAAATCCTTCTTTGGAACAAACAAATCTTCTTGACGTCACTACACCATTTTTATCCTTATTCTCGTATTGTTTGCGGACATTAAAACCCATTCTTCCTCCATATGTTTTCCAAAAGTTCCATGCATCCAAAACCGTATCGAATTCCATATTTATTCGAGTAATCCAATCGCATGATGTTTCTGTTGGACTAGTGTCCTCCGACAATAGTGCGTTGATTAATAAATCTCAATTATGGAATAAACAGGGATCAGTTTATAAGATGAACTTATCAGTTGATCAACGTAAATCAATAACGATTGGCCGTCTAGGGTTTGACGTTATTGTCGTCGTAAGATGGCGGAGATCGACTGATCCCTATCGGTCATACCTATATAGGATAACGTGATGAACTCCTGTTAGCCAGTTAATAGTTAACTGGCAATGTGTTTAGTATCAGGCTGTAGAGTTTATTATATTATTGATTATAAGATAATTGATAATAAATAAACCACTGATAAAATAGAAATTTTATCAGTGTATAAGTTGCTAAATTTGAGATTAGTAATTATACGGGTATTGTTGTGATTTGTCAGTCGTGACAAATTTAGCTAGAATTAATTACAAGAGTTGTAATTATTAGCTAAAATATGATTAGATATAATTATTATATCAATATATAATAGTTAATTGTAACTTAATTAGTTAAGTTATGAAATGACTAAATTAACCTTGTTATACCTTAAAGGTTGGTTAATGTTAGTGGGGGCAAATTAGTAAATTTGATTTACTAATTTAACCCACCACTATATATAGTCTAATCCATGTTTAGACTTAGAGTACTAATCATTTTCAACACAAAAATAAAAAAACAAAAAAAAATTGAGGAAAGAATCATCATCTTCCTCCTCTCTAAAAAGAGCCAACTATTTCACCATAGCCACCAAGTTTTTTGAGCTTTGCATGTAGCTCAAAAACACATCTAAACACAAAAATACTTCACCCTAATTGATCCTAATTGTTAGGGATTAGGGCTATTTTGTTTTTGGGGTAAACCGAGTTATTACTAGTACATAATAACTCGGTTTTCTCGTGAATCCTTTGGTACGTGCCGTGGGAGATTAGAAGAGTTCAAGAATCAAAGTTTGGAAGGAGGATCATCCTTGTTAAGCAGCTCAAGACACTCCTTAGTAAAGGAGAGCACAACCTAGAGCCAAAACAAGGTATACGATCTTTAAACTCGGTTTTTTAGTTGTTTTTAACTACATGCAAATCGATCCTCACCTAAGGTTCCACTTAATAGAGTTATTAAGTGTTGTTTAGAGTGTCTAAACCACCTTAGGTTCTAACAGTTTCGCCACTACTATTAATCACACTTAAATCGTTCATAACTCTATCAACACAATTCACAGATATTTCATTTAGCAATGTCAATAAAAATCATGAATTACGGATGTCAATAAAATTCACAAGTATGGATAAAACAAACAAATAGTTGATAAACTAACATTGATTTAAAAAAATAGCAATAGCACAAACTAAGTAAAATAAAAACAATTCAGTATACCTACAATGGAATGGTAAATGGTTAATATCCCTAAGATTTGTAATCTGCTACGAAAATCATAGTGAGATAATTTGGTTTTCAATTGTTTCTCTTGGCCCCCTTTTTTTTTCTTTAATTTTTGTTGGTTGATGATAGAAGAGTGTTCTGGAAGATTGTTTTGGGAGGGAAAATGCTAAAAATTTTGGAGGGAAACGTAGAATGAGTTGTGACCTTGTGGGGGCCTCTAGTGGGCCATATTTTTTGTTTATTTAGCTGGAAGATTTTATTTGTTTTATATTTTCATTACTTTGGTGAGATGGATGTTTTGTGGCCCTAGATAGAAAACGAAGGGTTGAGAATAATTAAACATATCTTTTTCTTGTTGATCTGTTTGTTGGGTATATTGTTAATCCCTAGGGGTTGATCTAATGTATGATGATCTATTAATTTAAATGCACTATTTTTTAAAGGCTTGAAGATAAGGGCAGTACCCATGTGCTAGGATTTACTTTTTGGGTGTCACCACCCACGTGTTACCTCAAAGTCCTTGGGTTCTTGGTTTTTTTTTATTTTCATTTATAAAGTGTACAGACCATTGATCCATATTGCGTAACGTGGAGTTACCCTCAAAGAGTGTAATAATCAATCAAAGGCGTGTTCAATCAGTGGGCCATTTTTAACAGCGTATACTTAAATAAATTCGGTTAAAATAGATTATTACTCCCTTCGTTCGGCTATAAAACGCGTAGTGTCGAAAAAAAACGCAGTTTTTAAAAAAAGTAGAATAAAGAATGAGTTTTAGGGTCCACTTGGTGTAAAATTACACATAGGGGTATGTCCCACTTGCACTTTTAATTGGAAAAGTAAGGGTGTTTTGGTATTTATATGTACAAATAAGGAAAGATTCTAAGTAGGAAGTTTAAAAATGAACAACCCTAAATAGAAAGTAGGAAGTTTAAAGGCGAACGGAGGGAGTATGTATTAATACTTGAATAAATTCGGTTAAAAGAGGGTGAAGTCTTTGGATATGAGTAGTATTAGACGTGTCAAAAACTGACCCGACCCGGAAAACCGCCCGGGATCTGACACGGTAATAACCCGAAAAAACCCGTTTTTCTCAACCAGTATCCGTACATGACCCGAACCCGAAAACGACCCGAAAGCCTGGGTCATAACCCGACCCGGACCGGGTCACCCCGTTGGGTCAAATGAATTATATATTATAATTTTAAAAAATAAAAAAGAAATAGATAAATATTAATTAAATATTAATAATTGATTAATATAAGACATATAAAATAAAAATATAATTAAACTATTATTAAACTATTATTATTATATAATATAATACATAAAATGCTGGTAAAATAGTAATAAAATAATAATTTGATTTAAATAATTACCGAGAAAAAAAGACGCGAGCATGTATTTTTGTCCTGTTGGTCAACCTTTAACCCGACCCGAACTCGTATAAACCCGCGTCTAGTCGACCCGTATTTTCCTTGACCCGCATTTGACCCGAACCTGAAACCCGCCCGCCCGACCCGTTTGACAGGTCTAAGTAGTATCAATGCATTGAATCAGTTATCTCATAAGACAATAGTAATTTGAATTCAACTTTTACTAACCAAAATGATCAAAATTCAACCGCACGCTGATGAAAGATGGATGTATTAAAGCAATTATTTTATTTTCTCTTCACCACAACACTATTTGTCATTGATATTATTCTATATTGTTTTGTTTTTAATTTTCTTGGGCTCAAATGGAATATTTGGCGTCACCCGTTTTTCCTTATTTTAAATCTCACGAGAGGGTGAATCCCATCACAAAAATTAATGGAGTTAGATCGAGGGAGTAGATTAGATAGAATTGGCGACAACAATGCTAACATTTCTACTGCAGAAATAATTCTCTCGGGCATGAACAGTGTATCAAAGTTAATTGCAAACGTTGCGCAAATCAGTGAAAACTTAATTAACTCTATTCAAATCAGTGTAAAGTTTTATTGTAGATAATCCATGTTATCTAACTACGAATTGTCTAACTACTTGATAATTAAAAGGAAAACAGAGAAGGAAATATTGGCATTCTCCATAGTAACACTTGGCTTTATTTAGTGATCTCCATCATCACCGTATCTTCTAGTTTATGAAGGGGTAACCTCCACATGGTCTTCATCATCAGAAATATAAGTCCTGTGTGAAATAGAATTAGGTCAGCGCTTTATCTTCTAAGTGTAATATGAACGATATTTCACGTACTACGTATGTGTGGTTGTCAATTAAGTTAAGTTGTACCTTATAATCCTTCTCTTTTTGGATGAGCTACTACTCTCACCCTCATCAAAGTCATCCTCAATCGACTTCGGAATGGTTATTTCTTCCATTGACTGTTTCTGTTTGGAATTTGTTACCCCTGATTTTGGGAATTTGAGAGTTCGGCCCCTGGTAGTATGAAAGATGAATTAGTCAGTGAAATATTCGTATTCAAAAAAGTTAAAATGCCTTAAAGAGTAATTAAATACCTCTTTTAAGTCCTTTTGGCTCATAATCTGAGTGTCATAAACATTGGTAGCAGTGAAACTTTGTCGGCGAGCAGTTTTGTTATAGTTGACCAGTTTTACGCGAAAGACAAATGTGCGCCCAGCCAAATTTTTAATCATTGGTGGTATCTCATCTTCAGAGTTACGACCCTAGCTCAAAATAAGTAACAGAATAGGGAATTCATAGATGAATATATTAAAGAAAAAGTACTCATTAAAAATGAATGTGCCTAGCTCAAACCTCCTTTTCCTCTAAGTCACATAGGCCACTTGCAGACAATCCAATTAGCTTCTCTGCTTCCCCGTCAAAGATGATGAAAGTTGTTGCCGTTGATTCATCTTTGACTGTAAACTCTAGGCGATACCTGTTCAGTTTAGAGTGTATGGCGGTTAGCAAGAACTATACATATATTTTATTTGTTTTCATTATGTTTTTTGTTGGAGTGAAATCCTCATTTCGCATTATGTAATCATAATTTTGGTCAGTTTATTTGGTCGCCAAACACAAGGTAACTCAAATTATGTGTTAAATTACCTGATAAGAGCATCGTCTATCCCACTTCTGGCATTTCTTGCACCAGAATTTGGTGTCAATTTGCTTCAACTGTGACTTGCATCGAACACATGAATTGTAGTGCCATCCAGCATTTTTGTTAACATTTGTGATTTCTGCCAAGCAGAAATAATACGTTCCCTATACCAATGAAAGTTAGACTTGATATGTTCAATAAATTGTGTTCGTAGTAAATTTAGTTTGTAAGTGGCGTTGAACTAACATCTGTGAAATCAGTAGTAACAACGTCTAATATCTCTGCAATTGTCTTCTTCTTGGATAGTATCACATCACGATCTATTTGATAGTTTTGGACCTCAAGCAGCCTAATATTGTCACCATCCCTGCCATCACTAAAAGTATCGAGAGAGATAGTAATGAATTAAATAACAATTTTATGATGCATAATATGGTTAGACAAAAGGCCATAACTCCGATTAATTTTGAATTCGTTAATTGGCTCGATATCAAGGTTGAGGTAAATTTTGGTTGCTGCAGTTGATGACAAACATATGGAGTCTATCCAAATAAAAGCAAAGGTCAGACAACACATGTGAAAGCTCTGGTAAATTAATTCAAAATTTTGTCAAAGTTAAAGTTTCATTAATTTGTATGTAAAGGGAAAAGAAAACAAGTAATTACTTCTGAATTGTTTCACATTGTTGGAAGTAAAGATGCCGATAATTGTACAGTCAGACAACAAACTCTTCTGATTATAATATTCGGTTACACCACCATCCCAAATAGTCAATGGAACCTTGTTCTTCCTTTAAAACAAATCCAAAATTAATTTGGAATTGAAAAACAGTTTTATCTCTAAAATGCAAGAATTCTGAAAGCTACAAGGAATCATATACCATATATCCTGATGTTCTAATGTAATGTAGTTCACTTCTCTACCGTAAATTTTCCGGGTCATCAAATTACTCAGCAAGCACAGGGCCAACGACATCTACATACATGAGTCATTATCAGTTTACGACAATAGAGTAACAAACACTTGATAGAACATTGTATATATTTGTTCAAGATTTAGTTCTTTTAAAAAAAGAGGTTATGCGTAAGGAGATAAATCTGTCCCTGGCGTCTCCTAATTTGTCAAAATCAACAATATCAAAGCGGTTCCTCAAGAACATAGTATCGTCAGTGCCTTGTCTCGGGACAACGGTGTTGTTTTGGAGTTGCAACATGAGCTTGTTGTCTGATACCACACGAAACTGGGTGCGATTATCAATAACCAAAAAGTTGGTGATGGTATAAATCCCACCTTCAGAAAACATTCCATCGAAGACATGTACAATGTTGCTTCTAATTGTGGCATGGATGTAGGAACCCTGTCATAAGTAAAAATATCAAAACATGTTAGTACACTATTCACAACAGTCGGGCGAAAAATTAATGGAAAAAGAGGGCTAAATCATTAATTAAAAAAATCCAACCTTTTCATCAATTAACACCATATCCCTACTAATAAGCTCCCTATCTTTCTTAGGATTGACGGCATCCCACATCCGACTAACTCGAACCTTGATCATGGAAGTATCGATAAAACAATAATTAAGTGCCATTATCTCCTAGGTAGGGTGTGAGATTGTATTAGATTTACAAAATGACGTGAGGGAGGTAAGTTCAGTGATTGTGGTAGGAGTACAAAATCACAAACCCTTAAATAGTGTCTAAACATGGGATAATTTGAAGATGTAAATGTAGGGATTCCAATCATCTAGTTAATTACACATTCAAGAAATACATCAATTCAATTAAATTAACAATCAGAAGATGAAACGAAACATACCTCTGCTCATTTCTCCTGATGTGGCTCTGGAAAACATTGAAGCTACTTCAACTTTTCGTAAGAATCTACTGTTATCTTTTGCAAATAGAAATAAAAAGATTAATAGATAGATATGAATGTTCCCAAAAGTACAATTAATAGGGACAGTTACAGAGAAAGCTAAAAGACAATTATTTTGGGTTTGTCCTTATGCAAATTACTAATTTGAAAGCCCGGCACAAGAATGAAATCGTGAGCAAAGAAGCCCAGCTTATCATATAAGAAAATACCATCTGTAAGCCTTTATATATTAATAAACCTCATAAATCTGCCATTAACACAGTTGGCGTAGCGGTGTTAGCCATAACATTTGTATTGATGCACCTGTGTTCGAATCTTGCTTGGTACACTTATTTTCTTAGCTCAAATAAATAGTTTTGTGAACTGTGCACCTAACTAGGCGATGAGTTGGCAGCTTAGGTGGCTGCTGAGGTGGAGGCTTAGGTGTCACCCTCACACGGGTTTCGTCCAACTTTATATATATGCATATAGGATATATAGGATTAACTAGTTTAATACCCGTGCAAAATTGCACGGGCTGTCATATGATATAGGTGAAAATTTCTTTTTATACTTCAATCTTAGATCATAAAAGTGTTTTTAATAGCCTGGTTAATAGGTGTTTATTAAATTTTTAAAAAAGAGGAGCTCGATACACCCTACTTTGGGTAATAGACATGTTTTTTATCACCAATCTCATATTGACGTGAACCCATTTCAAACCGATTTGACCATTCACTAATACAAAATTAAGACAGGTTAGACACATGAGATGAAGAAGACATGCAAAGACAATTCTAAGTCATGATTTTGCTTTTTTTACAACCCATGACCCATTTCATTTTAATCATAGTCCTGTCCTTGTGACCGGTGAGCGAGTAACCATGTTTTACGTTTTGACACACATGTTTGTGGGTTAATTTAACTCTGGCCCAACATGTTAAGCCGTAATAATTGAGTTAAAAGATATGAAACAACATATGATTAGAGTTATTAGCTAATAATTTGTCATTTAGATCACTAAAAAAAATAGCATAGAACTCGAGCTAACACAGTTATAATAATATTGCCCCATTAAAAGTTATTGTACAACAAAAAAAGTTTTACTATAATAAATAGTTTTTGTCTACTCCCTCCTACCCACTTTTATTTTCCCCTTTCAAAAACTGTTTTTGGGTAGCCATGTTCGCAACTACTTTAGACCAAATGAATTGTTTACTTGTTGAAAAAATTAGTACATATTCTATTCTGCAGTGCATTCTACCAAGCCCATTTGATTTTATGGTAAACAGGTATTTCATTTGGTCTAGAAGTAGCTACGAACATGGCTACTCAAAAACAGTTTTCGAAAGGGGAAATAAAAGTGGGTAGGAGGGAGTATTTGTTATCACGCGTGCATGGTTGTTATAAGGTATTCTTAATCACTGTATTTTGTTAGACCTGTTAAAACTTAGAGTTTAATTAACTGAGTAACTCTCTTCAACTCGATTTCGGTAACTAATGTCAATGCTATATACGACTCGTGAACCCTAATAACCCGAACTGTATTTGCCCGTATATTTCTTTGTCTAATTTGACCAAGCCTATTGACCGGGATTTGAGCCCATGTAAATTAACCCGCATTTAATTTGACCTTAATCGAACCCGTATTTGTTCAGATAAAACCAGGTCAAGTTTATTCAAATCGAATCAAACAATATCAGTTCAATTCAAATCAAATCAAATCAGATCAGAAAAATGCTGTCTAATCGCACATAGCCTAAGTTAAACAACATATTAATGACTTGTTTCCGAATTATTTTTTACCTTATTCTGAATACATAGTCCCTACGATTTCCGTAAATTAAAAGATTTGATTTGATTTTATAAGGATGTGATTTCAATTAGTTGTTGCTTTTTTTTTTTTGCTTTTCAATTGACTGATTATATCACTAATGTATTACTCTCTTGTTTAGCACTGTTTTCATGGGGAAAAAAACTATGTTTGTATTTCTTTGATTTAAGAAAAATATTCTATTTCGTGAATAATATCGAAATCTTAGGAAATTGCAATTTATTGTTTGAATTTTATTGCCTTAAGATCCTGAAAAAATTGCAATATATGGTTCATATTTTACAAACTTAAAATTTTTTTATTGTCGTAGAACATTGTATATTTTTCCCAAATTTTCGATTTTATAGTATTTTTATTGGGAACTTTTTTATTTATCCCGTATAAGCAAAAATAGATATATTTTAGGATAATATTAATTCGTTCAGATTATATTATCATTTCATTGATTTTATTTTAGGATAGTACCTTCTGTTCCTCGTTTTTATGGAAATTATATTTTTGAAATTTGCTACTTAATATAATTACGGGTATTTCTTGCCTAAAACTTTAAAATGTTCACTTTTTACGAAGCTATTTAGTAAACATGAGGTGGAATTATTTTGTACTTTAATTCCAAATATTGAGCCCATGTAAAGTCCGTAAATTAAAAGATTTCATTTGATTTAATAATGATTTCAATTAGTTCTTTTATTTTTTTTATATTCGATTGATTAATTAATATCTTTGAGCATTTATATTATTAATTTATTACTATCATGTTTTAATTTAGCACCTTTTTAATTATTTTAAAAAAAATTGTTTCGTGAATAATATGAAAATCTTAGAAAATTACAATATCTTGTTCAGATTTTATTGCCTTCAAATCCGGGAAATTGCAATATATGGTTCGTATTTTATAACCTTCTATGAGATTCTATTGCCATTGATTCCCAAATTTTTGATTCTGTAGTATCTATTTTGGGAACTTTTTGATTTATCCCGTATATGAAAGGTTGCCATATATTAGCAGCATAAATTGATATATTTTAAGATAATTTTAATTCGTTCATATTATATTATCATTTCCATTGATTTTATTTTAGGATAGTACCTTTTGTTACACATTTTTATGGAAATTATATTTTTAAAATTTGCTTCTCAATATAATTATGGTATTAAAAATGTGAAATGTTCACTTTTTACGTAGCTAATTTTTGGGTAAATATTTATTGTAGTATTCTGATTAATGAACGAAAAATGAACTAACATCTCATTTAATTAACTAATTATATAAAGTATAAACCAATGATATTGCCTTAAAAAATGTAATTTCCGTCTATGAATGTGCTAATTGCATAAAAAATGAAAGTATATTTCACACTTTTAGTCCATGAATGTTGCTGGAAAAAAAACTCTAAAAAAGAGTACATTATCAAACATATATGAACCAGAATATATTGCTGAAAAAAGGTAAAATGACAAATCCCATCTTGATAGCTAAAAGTTAGCAACATGCTCATGAGAATACAATTTCGACACAAACAAATAAAAATAAATGGATACAAAAAACATTAAAAAAAATGAATTTAGTCATGGTATGTAGGTACATGAAAGGGTGTAGGATGCTATGAGAATGAATGTATTGTGTTGTCCTTTTATATAGTAGGGAGAAGTCTAAAATTACTAAAACCCTAGAAAAAAAATCCTCATAAAGAATTAAAATATTTTTTTTGTATTCTTATAAACGTTTTTGTTCAAATATGACATGATTATAAAGATTTGATTTTCTAATTGATTGTTTTTTCCGTTTATAATTAACAAATTTTATTCCATTTCCTAATCAAATTTAAATATTTGATATTTTTTGATAAACTGAAAGATTTGATGTTACATTTTAGGTATTAAATCAAATTTAAAAGATTTGATTCCGGTTTGTAAGATTCGGTTATGTATTTTTTTGCCCGTTTTTTAAGGTCAAATATATTTAGATCCAAATATGGTGCAAGATTATATTTTCCAACAATAATTATGGAGAATGTTATATTTGCTGCATATTTAGGCATGGAAACTACTATTTGTTCTGAAGATTTTATTGCCTAATTAGGGGGTGTTGACATCAGCTATGACGTGGCGATGATGTCACAGCTGATATGGACGGCTTACAAATGCTTCTAAATCTACCGTTATTGTATTTATATATGATATAAAGATTAGTATTAAATTCGAGGGCGATGAATAGCACGTTTTTGGGCGACGAATAGCAACTCCCTTGATAAAATCTGCAGCGATACACTGAAGTACTAAATGGTCAGAAGACGAATCGAGTAGTACGATAATACTGGAGCACACCAAGCTCGTGTGATTATGAATGTACGTACCATATGACATCCAGCATCCAGCATTTATAATGAACATCAAAGCACACTTAATATTCAGATTCCTTAATCAGTGTTCTCCAGATAATAATTTAGGAGGACACTATCTGATTTATTATACACTACATCAGTACGTACCGATAATTTTCATAACCAATTATACACATGCCACCTTCAGGAGAGATCATCTTCTGTACATACACCAAATAAGTACTGGGAGCAAGTCTTCGTGGAGGGCATTCGAGTGCATCATGTACAAGTAAAGATGGTCAAATTATTCATGAGAAACAACAATTACTTGCTTGCCAATATTGCGGCCATGAAACAGTCCAACTAGAGCAGCAGGACCGCTCTCCAATCCCTCAACAATGTCCTCAATGTAGGCCATCTTTCCTTCACGAAGCAATGGCAAAATGAACTCAACGAATTTCAGATAAAGATGATAGTAACGGTAGACTTGTAAACCTTCCGTTCGGACTGCCTTGAATATTAGAGATATAAGGTTCTTCACTCCTTCAGGTCTGTCAAAACTATTGTACTGTGACATCATCCCACATAGTGCAATCCGGCCAAGAAACTTCATATTTTGAAGCACTGCATCAAGCATTTTACCACCAACATTGTCAAAGTAAATGTCTATGCCGTCTGGGAAGTACCTGTAAGCAAATACTAAACACATTCAATATGACCGGCACTGAAACGGATCGCACTCTGATCGAAAACTTAATGGGGGTGATGAATATCACAGAGTACTGACCTCTTGAGAGTGACCTCTAGGTCAGGTTCTTCTTTGTAATTAAATGCCTCATCAAAACCAAGCTTGTTCTTCAATAAGTTAACCTTTAAAGTTGCACATTGATCACAAAATAAGGACCTAGTGATATGGTTGTTCCTATTAGGGAAATGATTAGTATAAAATTATATGTTCATATTGTGATTGATTGTAATTGATTTGTGATATATTTACCTTCCTAGCTTAGCCTTGTAATTTAAGTAATGATCAATTCTTACCTAGGTTAGTAGCATAATTATAGGAATTATGATTAGCTTTTGATCCTCTTGTATTTGTATATAAACCAATTCATATCAATGAAAATACTCAAGCTTTCATGTATAATAATCCTCCCTCTCCTCTCTAATTCTCTACATGGTATCAGAGCAGTCGATCCTTCGACGCGCTAATTAATGTCTTCCGTCTCATTGTCTTCCATTCCTTCTTGTTTTTGAAAGCTTCATTCGATCGTTGATCTTGCGACTACGGCCCTCAAATTGTTGTTCTATCGTGAACACGACCTTTCTTTCTCCTTCCCCATTGTCAATTTGTCATCTCTTTACCCTTGTTTAGTTTTCTTCTCTTCTTCTACTTACGTGATTCTTCCTATTTCTTATCTCAACTTCTTTATTTTCCTCTTCTCAAATTTTCTTTCCCCTGTTATCTCTCTGATCCACCATTTTCTTATTCTGTCCAATATCTTCCTCAAAAATTTCTGTCTCATAAATTTCTCTTCTTTTCAAATTTGTCTTCATCGTCGTCGATCATCGTCACGGTCACCGACACGTTCTCATCACCCCTGATTTTTCTTCTCTTCTCCCTCTACGTGCTTCTTACTCTCTTCTGATCTTTTTTTTTTTCTTCTCTTATTCTCAAGAATTTTTTTTCTCACAAATTTCCTTCTAATCGGCTACTGCACTCTCAATTTCGTTCTCTTTCGCGAAAGTTTTCTTCTATTGCTATCATTTTTCTCCTACACTTTATCTTTTATCACAAATTCACTTCCTTTTCTAACGTAATCACCAATCTTTGCTGATCATTTTCTTCTTAATTCACAATTTTTTTTTCTCCTGCCCCCTACTTTCTTCTCTTATTCTCAAAATTCACCCCCTTCTCGTATCTTCTCAAAATTTTCTTTGGTAATGCATCTTTGTTGTCGATAGTCATCACGGTTATCGGCACGTTTAATTTCGCTGCAGCCCTCATCAAATCGTCGATATTGTTGTCGTTTTTCTTGTGATCAACGAGCTAGTTGCGGAGACTCTGTTTCCACAATTGTTCCTACCTCTGTTCCTTCATTTGTTCTCAACTCCCCTTTCTATGTAAAAGTCTCATTCTGCCTCTTATCTTACTCTATGTTCCCTACTTTCTCTTCTTATTCTCAGACTTTCCTACTCACAGATTCATCTTCTTCTTCTATTTATCAGATTGATCTTCTCAAATTATTTGTTCGGTATGATCTTGTGATACACGCAAATATTAATCTCTTTTAGCTTCTTTGTCCCTCCTATAACCCCGCGTCCTCTTATACTCAAATTTATTCTCACCTTCCCTCAATCTTACAATCTCCATCTCAATAAAGCAATTTCACCTCTTCTCCCTCACGTGGTCTATTGTGTACCACGGTCACAATTTTTCCCTCTGCTAACCTACTCTCATGTTGCGCTACTCTTACATATGGTTTCGATTGTTCGAATGACAACCGAATGTCCTCCCTCTCTCTTTGATGCTGCTCCGCGCCTTTCCACCGATCTCTATAATTGCTGTTCAAGATTGCACTTACCCTCCGGCCGTCTATCTTGCGGGGGCGTATTAGGGAAATGAATAGTATAAAATTATATGTTCATATTGTGATTGATTGTAATTGATTTGTGATATATTTACCTTCATAGCTTAACCTTGTAATTTAAGTAATGATCAATTCTTACCTAATTCTCCCTCTCCTCTCTAATTCTCTACAGTTCCAAAATGGAAAGGAGGCAGTATCTTGAAACATACAAATGCACACACAAGTAGACCTAAAATTTTCCCATATGAACACGTTAATAGAAGAGTGTGTGTCCCAATTTCTATAATTTTCGGGAAATGAGAAGGGATTGAACAAGAGGCCTTCATATTTACAGCACAGACAATAATATAGATCCTGAATTAAAGTGACTCTTGTAGCCCTCATAAGTACATAACAAAAGCAAACTACCTCCAACAAAAGTCAAGATATCTAAGGTCACCTTGATTGTAATTACTGACAAAAGAGCTAGAATGCATGAAATGGCAGCACAAAGGAAACTAAAAAGGGCCAAAATTCCAAAAGGGGCTCCTCGGAAATACATTACTTGTAGGCTTGCTAGTAGACCTACCAACATCCAAGTCCATGAACAACATATAATACCCACCAATGTACTGGTAAGTCAGAACGATCATTTCTCAACTTCTCTTCCAGTCTTCCAACATTTTTTGCACCTAAGCCCATAGAAGTATAAACCAATCCTAAACGGTGGTGAGTATATAATGCAAAATAGAAGTGCAGTGGCATACGAAAAGAGATTTGTTAAAGACATGATAGTAAGTGCACCAAGGGTGTAAAGCGAAAGCTGTGACAGGGAATGTCATTTCAAAGTCTGCTTTCTGTTTTTGTCGAAGTTTACAGATGGGTCTGGCTATTTTGGGATATCAAGTAAGTCCTAATTGGTTTCATGTCAAAATACTTTCTAAAACTCAATTTATAAGCTTTTGAATTCAGTTGCGCAGATTACACGAGCTACAGGTCAGACTGACCTGATAACACAGCCAGTCGTCAGATCTTTGGAGTCTAATTGGATTTTTAGATTATTTTTGTTTTGGATGAAAGCTAAATTATCTAGCTACATTTTGATATGTCATGGGCTTCGTAGAAGTTTCTTAGTTGAAAGTTATAGCCACTGAAAGTCAAGGTTTGTGCAAGAATTGCTTGTGAAGCTGCTGTTCTAAATTCAAGTCACCTCTGCCAAATTGAGAAATCTTTGTCACTTATAGAGTTTGTCAACTCTTTTCATATAATTTGTTAAGTTCTATGAGCAGCCTCTTAACCAAAATGACAAGGGAAGGTTTGCCCCTACATACTCTTTTGGTGGCACCTTCCCCCGACCCTCGCCTTGCAGGGACGCCAATGTACACTGGACTGCCTTTTGTTTATCGGCTTTTAAATAAAAGCCATCTACCTAGCTACCGATGAACAACCAAATGATTTTGGTAATTCACTAAAGTATATACCAATTTAGCGACTATTTTAGATTTGGTCTCCAAATAAAATACTCATATAGCTACTAATTATTTTTGGTCTCTCAACTAGAGACTTATTGAACTCCATGTCTAATTTCTTTAATTATAGACCAATTACAGAACGGTCTCAAAACGGTAGCAAAAAACTACTCTTGTAGTGCCAGACCGTTTCATTACAGGATACTTCTATATACTCAAACTGTAGGCTTATATATAGGTCAAGATATAGCTACCTTTTCCTCACTGCCAGCACTTCCAACAACATAGCAGCCAACTGATTTTGCAAACTGCCCCACAAGTTGACCAACTGCACCAGCTGCAGATGAAACAAAAACATAGTCTCCTTTCTTTGGAGAACATAACTCGAAAAAGCCAGCATATGCTGTCAGACCTGGCATTCCTGTAAAAAGACAGAATATGATATGCGAATTGGCATAAAAAGTTTCCTAGTAGTCAGGATTCAGGGATCAGTAATTATATTGAGACCCAGCATATAAGGGAAAAGTTCAATAGTAATGCACGTAACTTAGCACTCCAACAGTCTAGCACAGGGTAGTCAAATTTGAAAATTGAAATTTGGAATGTGCTGAAAACAATGAAACTTGAATTTTTGAGGCCTGTTCATAGACCATAGAGTTGTTACTGAAGACAAGCTCACCAATTTTGGAAGACAAAACACTCAATAGGTCCTAAAGCAATTCTCCAAACCATTTTTCTTAAAAAAGAAAAATGTCGAAACATGGTCAGAGGAAGTACTATACAATACAGATAATATGTAGACATATTATCCTAGTTTCGTACATCAAAATTCAGGAACTAAATGGTCACTCTGTCACATATCACATGCATCTTCTTTGAACTTCGATCATATTAAATATAATTTCTTAATTTCAGAATCAAAGCCACATAAGAGAAAAATTAGAAATGCCTTCTTGTCATTCATATTGCGAGTACTATTGTTTCGACAATCAATAGCCAAATAGTATAAGACATGCCAACAGGAATAGTAAACTGCGAGAAAAACAGCAGGGGAATGGCATTAAGATGAACCAATTTCATATTCGCCTTCTCAATGCAATGGCAATTCTTCCCCTCAAAAGAAAAAAGAAAATGGTGATTATAAACACGTCAAATCAAAATAAAGAAGCTTCTTATATGTCTTAACAACATACCCTTAATGCAGAAAACAAAGGATTATGGTTATCACTCATAATCGCTGCAGAACTTACCAAGTATTCCTGTATAGTATGAGAGGGGTACATCTGTATGTTCAATTTTGAAAAGACCTTCAGTGTTAGTTAGAATCGTGTACTCTTCCCATGCAGTTGCTCCCCAAACTAAGTCACCCTTCTTAAAGTTTGGATGCCTAGACTCCAAAATTCTGGCTACCCCATACCCTGTAAGAGGCTGAAGATTCAGCCGAATAACTCCATCAATTTCCAGAGTTCTAGTTCAGCATGATAACTAATAGTATATGAGGTTATACAAAATAAACAACCCAACTAAGAGAGCATTCAAAATAGGCAGCTACACTTATTGTATGACCTTCCGACAAAACTAAACATATTCAAACAAAAGCTCACCTGCAGCAGATGGTGGATAGTTCAAGGCTACAACCCTTTTTACTGACTCAAACACTAGATTGTTTAAGAGTTCACGCTCATCTTCAATAATGTATGTAGAAGACTGTATCACTACCTCACTAAACACTCCGATCTTGTAATAAGATAAGCATGTAACTTCAAATCTTAAGACTTGTAGTTGTATAACTGATCAACTCAAAAGCCAAAACTCTGGTCTAGATAACTAAAATTTGCACAGCCTACATTAAAGGTCGTGCGTGATTAGTCCTCATGAAACCTGATACACAAAGAAGTAGATAACTGTAAAGTGTAAACTGTACGAATCATATGCTGGTTTACATTTAACTCAATGTTTTGGGATTAAGGCTTTCTTGTTGTTTATACTGAATTCGCCGATTCATAGTTTAATCATAAACATTGTCACTCCAAATCTTATATGGACTTGAGGCTTTTTTGTTGTTTATACTGAATATGGCAAATTGGGAAAGCAAAAAAAAAAAAAACCAATTACAGAAGAAAATTCAAAGTGTAGTCCACTCATAAAAGTGTAATAACCATTTCTTGAGTGCAGATTTCACTGTATTGCCCCGAATTTGAAGATTGTATTATGTTGCTGACTAGAATCCATTAGAATTGAGCAAATTATTTAGGTAAACTAAAGTTAAAAGTCCATGATTTGCAATGTTTACACTATCAGATAACAAAAATTCTGTTGTTAAGCAATGATTACACTATCAGATAACAATAATTCATGATGTATGTATCATGTATGCCTTCAAAATTACGCAATTTATGACTCCGGTCGGCTAACCTGAATCGTCGCCTATAAATATGTGGTAATAAAGTTATAATAACCCAGTTCAAAAAGGTCTTAATTGAGCTAAAATGACATTCTAAAATCATCAAATTTGAGCCAACATCAAACAAAAGTAACAAAAGTACGTAGAGCTCATCAATATATCTTCCATTCCAAGGTCTATTTAGTTAAATAACATTAAATTAACATTATCTACTATAATTTAATCACAAAGGTATCAAATTTCAACTAAACAATTAAGAAACAAAAGCATAAACATCACGTGGGCAAATTATATAAGTTGAAAAAAAATAAAATAATTGAGAGAGAGATTACAGAATTAGGAGTAAAAGGAGTAAAAACGCCAGAAGTGTCGAATTTCTGCATGAGAAGTCGCATATAAGGATCACAGGACAAGTAGAGATTCTTGACCAAGATCCCATTGGAATCTTCTGGTGGAAGATTGAGGTTTGTAGTGTTATCAGTGTTGAGATACATGTCAGATTCTTCAGGAAATCCGGTGATATAATCTTTGAATATCACCTGCTTGTTTCTCACTTGTTCACCAGTTTTTTCTTGGGCCATTTTTGAATGTTGAGAAATACTCAAAAAATGAATGTATGGACGACGGTATGCTCTCTTTGTTGCTCTTGTACTTAACAAAGCTAAGGGGTAAAATTCTAAATCAATAGTCCCTACCAAAGCAAGTTACTCCTATACTAAAAAGACCCGATTTGTGTGGTGGTTTGTAGGTAGCGGAATCGTTTTCTTATGTTAATTTGAGAGGCAACTTTCGCCAAATGAATGGGACATAAAATCGTTTTCTTATGTCATTTTAGACGTGGTGCTATTATTTTGTTTAATCGTGTACTACTCCGTATGTGTTATGATACATTTTTTCACTGAGATCGGATTTATGCAAAATGTCTAAGGAAAATGAAAAGAAATGCTCGTAGGTTGAATTTTAAGTAGTGACAATTACCTTTGTCGTTTTCTATTGATTTATCTATCACTTCTAGTAGAGGCTTGATTGTTGTTAACTGCCTTGTTGGATTACTTCTATTTTGATCTTAGATTGATGCGACAAATTATCAGAGGGGGTAATGAGCAATGGCAACATGTACGACTGAACTGTGGTACGATCTTAGTGCATATTATGTCCGCTAGATAAGTAAATAAAGGCCTTAAGGTGTAATGTTCATAATTGAAGTCCGAAACCTATTTGGATAAATCGGGATCGGGTGAACAAAATACAAGATACTAAGATAAGATAAAACCCGAGGCCAGAAACTGGATTTGATGTCTTAATCTACTCATGTTGTCTGTAAATAGGCCCCCGAATACGCTCCTGCGTAAATGTATGCGTGTTTGATGCTTCCTGTAGAAGTTCAAGCCGAATAAGTAGAGTGGTTGAATCGCATCTTTTATGCATCATCCTCCGGTGTTAATTAGTCTCAGTGATGCAACTTGTTGGCTGAACGATTCCCATTACAGTTCCACCAGCGTTAGAACAAGATGCCGTGGCTAGTTTGTCCTTGTACGCAAGCTGTACATTCTTCATTCTTATTTGACTGCACGGGTACTTTGGACTGCAATCGAATTTCACTGCCACCTCTGTTGCTGATGATCAACGAATATCTTCATATGCCACTTCGCTTACTTCTACCCCCAATTCCTATACATACATTGCATGTTCCAAACACAATGTCATGCGTTGAAACTCCAACCATATATAGTACTATGTATGTTCTTGGCCATATATAATCAGTGGCGGATCTAGAAATTTACCAAAAAATTGCGAGATCAGATGACAAATTATTGTACCTCACCGGAGCAATTTAGATTGTTAGGGCAATAATTTTGATCAATAATGATTGGATTCTGTACATCATCCATGGTGATATTTGTTAAATGAACTTTCCCAACAAACCCGTGGCTCGGCCTCTCCCATGACTTAACCCGCACATCATTGTGTGTATTGAGGAAGGAAATCCTATTAAGGAAAGGACTCCCGCAGATTCCTCGCACAATCAAAAGATCAGACCATAATCATATACTAGTATCTCCTTGTATATATTTCTTATTACTAGTTGTTGGACCGCGCGCGTTGCGCACGGTCCCCCAACATGAGGTGTCATCAGGCGATTTTCGACGGCCATTGTTTTTTACGAAGTCACACATAGGCGATATTAGGCGATGCTCGACAAATATTGTTAAATTTGCGAAGTCGTCGAAAACCTGACATGCACATATACAGAATTGGTTATAATTTATTGGCGATCACAAAGGCATTGTGTGTATAGAAAACACCATAAGCTAGAATATGATTCATACGCCCGAACACACATGCTCGAATATATAGTCGCCCATATAATTAGTAAAACTACAAAACATATCATAGTAGTGCCTTTAGATAATAATGACAACCACCATAAGTGCACAAAAATCATTAGGCTATTTGGGATTCGAACCCAAAATTAGGTGTCCGATTGCACATTGCTCTACCATTGAGCATTTAATAGCCCATAAAAAAGATTGGTCGAATAAGCAATTAATTTCCTCGGAACTACGAAACAAGTTAAAAGGGGAAAAAAGTGTGAAAACGTTTGTGCAATTAATTTCCTTGGAACTACGAAATAAGTTAAAAGGGGAAAAAAGTGTGAAAATTTTCGTGAAGTATTTGTATCGAGTGCTCTACCTTCGAGCATCTGATGACTCGAAACAACAAAATGTAGTGTTTCACATGTATCTTTGAAAATCCATTAAGTTTATCGACCCAAGAATGAAGTTCATCATAGCATCTGCGCATATAGTACAAAAATGAAAGTGAGTTACAGTGGCAAAGCTTCTAGATACAAAGCGAAAGTGAGAAATATGTTACACATATCATACCCCTCTCTCCCTTCTAATGTTTTTCGGCCCTTCATATCACAAGCAGGTGTATGTATCACAGAGTTCAACCACAAAAGAAATAAGCGAAGATAAAGAAAACAGAAGATATCCACAAACATCCTAATTCATTAGACTGTATAATAGGCTTTTAAGATATCCACAAACATTATACGTATAAGTCTATAACCCATCCCTATCTCCAATTTCCAGGCACCAGGACAGAAAAAAGCGAGCAAATTTGTTTGTTAGCGGCTCAAAACATCTGTCAACAGGCTTAACATTGTCTGATTATAAAAAGGGGATAATCTTTTTAAACCCAGATACCTTGGACTCTTGGAGAGTGAGAATGGGCTGTGAATTATGTACTAAATGACTAAATCTAGTAAGCTTTCACTCATCATTTAGCACAAGTATAAAGACTACATGCATGTATGATGATCCAGACACTGATCATGAAAGGAGAAATACATAGTTAACAAAAGTAATAGCATACCTTGTAAGACTTCGACAGAGGCTGCAAGAATGAAATCCTAAAGAATACAACTGCCTTCCCAACCAAGGTTCTATCCAAGTCTGCCGCACAATAATAAAATCATTTAGATAACTATGTAAGTGGAATACCCAATCCGATTTCCTTTGTCTAAATTAACAGACGAATATTTAGACACTCGATTGATATCCAATAGAAAGCGGGGAACGCCATGTGCTGCATATAGGTATTATCCCTATTTGTCACCAATGATGTTGATTAGACTGTGAACCATAAATCAGAGCATAGACCTACCAGTTTCAACATCCCCAACAGAACTTCCCGTGTTAATTTCTTCAAAAAGCTGCGAAGAGATCAAAACAGTAATCAAATGTCAGAAGGTAAGTCCATAAGGATGATTAGAAAAATACCATTCTGGTCTGCACAATGGAAGAACCTATTGTCAGATACCATCAACATACATATGCATTCAAGTCAAGATCTCACTGAGTCACCTGAGAAAGAGTGGAAGCACAGGTAGGATCAAATTCCTCACACCGATTCGGATCAATTGGAACACATATACGACTTAGCAATTAACAAGTAATAGATCCATCATAACCCTTTAGCCGACAAGCCTTGGTTTCAAGAAGGAAAGATCAACTAAACCTCACAAAATGGCGTGCAAAGGCAATCCGATCAAATGAAGGAACTGGTGAAAGACTAAATCCTCCACCACTAAGTACAGAGACAGTAAAACCCCTCTCCTCGAAAAACTAATAAAATCAGAGGCTCAAAACCTAAAATGTTGGTACACAATAATCAATATCCGGAGGGGGGCAGGGCCAAATAAAAAAAAACTTTGAGCAAGAAAGCCTGGCATAAATCCTGCAATGCTAGAGAAGTTGTCAGACATAGAGCAGATGTGAAGACAAAGAGCAGTTCTTTCACAGCCAGGACGTGGGCGTGAACAAAGAGTAATGTAAGCAATGAACCAGCATATGTATACCCTCTTCCATCTTCTCTTGCCTCATATTCCATGCATGACCTAAAACACTCCTAATTCACCACCTTTGTCTGATCTTATTTTCCCTCTTTTCACCCAAGCCACTCTAAACAACCCATTTTCTTTTTTATCCTAACCTCTCTCTATTAAAGCGAGGAGATAGGTTTACAATTTGGTCACGACCATTGATAGACAAAACATCAGCAACCCACTTTCATTGCCCACATCCAATCAATAACAGCGCACACATAGGCCAAGCAACAAACTCACACTACATTCTCCGAATGGACATACATGTATTAAGCTCACTCTTCCCAACTGAATAAAAAAAATTCAGAGTTTTCACTTGCAAGCGTGTCTTAAGCCCACTACCACAAAGAATTTTCAAGATTGATTCCCAAAATTAATTAACCACAACGCCTATGTCAAAAAACTCGAAACCTTGATGAGTTATACTTGCCCGGACCACACAGGTGGCATTAAGAATCCCCACATATTTAGCTAATAATGGGCAGTCATAACAAGAAGTAAGAAAGAAACATAAAATACAAGGTTGTTGTATCATAAAACCACTTTCATTTACCAATTGAGACCAGAAAGTGATCAAAATTAATTGATGCCTTTCATCACTCCCTCCCATCTTCCTTCTAGAGCTTTATTACTGCTTTTCAGGCTATGAGTTTTGGTCGAGCCCCTCTTTTCCCAGCTTGGTATATGGACATGGGCGCTTCATCCCATTTAACGTCAGATGCATGTAAAATTGTTCGTCCTTCTTCTTTTAGTACTATTCGTTCCATTTATGTTGGTAATGGCAATAGCATTCTTGTTCACGGTTATGGGACCCTAACCGTACCCTTCACCTTCACAATGTCCTATATACCCCACACATTATTAAAAATCTCATTTCCGTTCATCAATTCACTACAGATAATAATGTATCCGTTGAATTTGATCCAAATGGTTTCTTTTGTGAAGGACCTTCAGACTGGTAATACGATTATGAGGAGTGACAGCACCACAGAACTTTACCCAGTCTCCCCCACGAGCCCATCTCTGCCTCACCCAGCTCAATCTTTTGCCGTCCTCTCACCCGATGTGTGGCACCACCGCCTTGGGCATCCCGGCTCACCTGTTTTTCAATTTCTTCGCTCTCATTCTAGTATTTCGTGTAATAAGGAGCACGCGTGTCAAATTAGTAAACACAAACGTCTGCCTTTTAATGATTATACCTCCACCACTCTTGCACCTTTCGATATTGTACACAGTGACCTTTGGACTTCCCTTGTTCTTAGCAAAAGTGGTTTTAAGTACTATCTCGTGCTCATTGACAACTTTACGCAATTTCTTTGGATTTATCCTCTTAGACATAAATTTGATGCGTACTCTAAATTTCTCAAATTTTGTACTTTCATCAAAACTCAATTTGACCGCCCCATAAAAAGCTTCCAGTGTGATATGGGTCGGGAGTTCGACAACAATTCTTTTCGCTCTTTTGCCACGGCAATGGGATAATTTTCCGCTTCTCTTGTCCTAAAACTTCCTTTCAAAATGGGAAAGCCGAGTGAATGCTTCAACGTCTCAATGACATTACTCTTACTATTCTATCTCAAGCCTCCCTTCCAAACACCTTTTGGGTCGAGGCCTTACACTCAACCACTTATCTTCACAACATCTTACCCACCAAAACTCTGGCTTTCCGCTCTCCGACTTCCACTCTTTACCTTAAACAACCAACCTACGACAACCTCCGCACCTTTGGTTGCGCTACCTACCCTAACGTGTCCGCCACCCGCAAACACAAACTCTTCCCTCGCTCCTCTCGTTGTGTGTTTCTTGGCTACCCTCCTGAACACCGTGGCTACCGATGTCTCGACCTTACCACGGGTAAAGTCCACATATCTCGTCATGTCACTTTCGACGAGACTTCTTTTCCTTTTGCTGACCTCCACTCACCCTTCCCCACCACCTACACTTTCCTGGATCCCGACTCGATCACCCTCTCTTCCCTCCTCCTTGACAAAGCTGACAACTCCCCCCGATTCCTGGCCTGACACCTACTCCAGTTTACCTTCCTCTCAACCGTCGTGCGTCTTCCCCTACTATCACTTACTCTCGTCGGCCCAAACTCGCTTCCACCTCCACCCCTGCACCAACCCCTACCCCACCACCTCCATCTCCACCTCCCCCACCACACCGGATCATCACTACCCGCCTCATGAATGGTATCGGCAAACCGAAATACTAAACCTTTCTCCACGTCACTGCCACTCCGACCATTTCCCTTATACCTAAGTCTCCATCTCTAGCCCTTCGTGACCCGAATCGGAATGCTACCATGTGGGACGAGTTTCGTGCTTTAAAAGACAATCATACTTGGGATTTGGTCTCGTGCCCGCTTGGCGCTCATAGTACCGGAACATGTGGTTGTTTCGCCATAAGTATAAATCTGACGGGACTCTACAACGTCATAAGGCTCAGCTTGTAGTTAATGGTAACTCTCAGCAGGTCGGGATTGATTGTGATGAAACTTTTAGCCTGGTGGTCAAACCCACTACTATTCGCACTATTTTGAGCTTAGCAGTCTCTCGTACTTGACCTATCCACAAATTGGATGTCAAGAATGCGTTTCTTCATGGTGATCTTGTCGAGATTGTTTATATGCATTAGCCACCAGGTTTTGTTGATATGTGTGTTCCTAATCATGTGTGTCGCCTTCGCAAGTCTCTATATGGTCTTAAGCAAGCCCCTCGTGCTTGGTATCAGCGGTTCGCGACTTTTATTGTCTCCCAGGGATTCAAGAGTAGTGTGTGTGATCCGTCCTTGTTCATTTACGCCACGACACATCTGTGGCGTATTTGTTATTATACGTTGACGATAATATTCTCACCGCCTCCAGCTCGTCCCTTCGACCTAATATTATTAACTCCTTGTCCAATTTGCATATTCCATTTGCACAATTTTTAAGAAACACTTTAAAAATGCAAATTTAATGAAAATAACCTACAGTTTGCAATATGTTCATGGAATAACCTAACATTTCCCCTTTAACAAAAATAACCCAACGTTGTACTTCACGTTACACTAATATCCCGAACCTGCTATAATGGAATTTCTCGCACTCCAATTCTCAAGGGGCTATTATTTATTTGCACAAATTATTATGATTTTTTCCTTCTTTACCTAGCTACATTGCTCTAAGTATTTGCCTTTTTGAAATTTTACTTTTGTCTTTTTCATTGATTAAACTGTCAAACATATAACATCTCAAAATACACGAACTTTTTTATCATGCAAATAATTTTTTTTTTTTGTAAGATTGTGTGCTTTTTATTCACCCATTATGGGAATAAAAATGGGAAAATACTTTTAAAAACGACACCACTAGAGTGTAAACAAGCCACAAAAATAGCTCTATCCTAGGAATTAAGGCTATTAGCTACTCTACACTATCACAATTCTTAAGTGAAGCATAGACCCTAACGCTTACAATGTTCTTTACATTTCTAACAAACCAAGCACCCTCATGTTCCAGCCCTCCAAAGAGCCTCCAAATGAATGTTTGAATGGAAACAAAATAAATTTTCATTTGAAGGTAGTTGTGATTTAGATATAATTTCCTTTCGATTGAGATTGAACAGATATGTTATACAATATAAGGGGAATATAATTATAATTATAAATTATTTATTAGAAAATGGGGGGGAAAACAAGGGGAAAAAATTGTCAAGAAAAGAATTATATAAATTTGTGCAAGATGTTTTTTCCCTCATTATTTAACCCATTAAGATTTGGAGTGGGCGAAACTCCTACTTTGCCAAGTTTGGGATATATATTACTATGACGAGAAGTGAAACATTAGGTTATTTTTGCTAAAGTGAAAAGGTTGGCTTAATTTCATTAAATTTGGTGGGGCTAAAAGAATTATGTTCATGTGCAAGTTGTATATATGAGGGTAATAAGGGGTAATGCCAAATAAGAAAATAGGAAGATTAGTCTTTGTTTTCCCTAAAATGGCAAATAGAAAGATTGATATTGGATGGAGAGAATATTAAATATTCGAACACGATTCAACATTTATTTTTATTTTTTGATTTACCGATTTATTAGTAGTTACCCTAACGTTCTGGTCTAGCGGCGTAACCTTGATCCGTTATGTTGTAAAGTCGGAATGTATGCAATATTACACTTTTGTTTCTTTTAACACTTATTAATTTATTTATTTTCGCTAGTCCATACCTAATAAGACCATCTTCAGTTGGAATTTATGCTAAAAAATTGGTCATGTCTGGAGGAGTAACTTGCCCTCCAAGCTAGACATTGTTGTAAGGAAACGCATACCAGAAAGTATGACCCCATGGCTTAACGTTGTCGCCGGCCAAAACAAAAGCCACTTGCACAACCGGAAACAGTCCACAACAAAAAGAGGTAATTAACTTTCGTGGAAAATGATGGAGAAATATGCGAGGAAACAAAAACCTAGTTGACCGTAAAACGCCACCACCATTTTTGCTCAACACCTTACCGGGCGATGCCTTGAATCTGTCAACCAAGTTAAAATAAATAACTCAAACACCGTCTCATGTCAATTCTGCAAGTATTATCCCTAATCCTCATATTGATGGTTGAAATAGCTCTATTCATGTTGATCATTTGGCTGAGCCTGTAGTTGAGAATATTGCATCTGATGTAGCTAAAAAATGAGATAAATATAGCTAGGAAAGGGGTGAAAGCTGCATCAGAGACTAGTAATCGTTCATGGAGACAAATTGTTAGTGCTAAACCGAAAGTGGGGATGAGTTTGCATCATTGTGAGGATAGTGCAAAAACTGATGAATTTACTATTGAAACTGAGGGACATTATTGAGGAATCAGACCTATGGAGTAATACTTTGATTGAAAACGTCATGGATGCTAAACCTAAATTGAAGGACATTAAGGAATTTGTGGAGAAAAATTAGGACTACAAAGTGAAGGTGAAGTAGTTTAGGTTTAAATTAGTATCTGAAATGCAATGAATGACATTCTGAAAGGAGGATAATGGAAAATTGGTCCCATGAAATCCGTGCCCCTAATTCAAATTTTTTGCAAACATAATAGGAATTTAGGGCATCTCATTCATGTGGTTATTACTGCCCACCCTTTAGCATTTGTCGCAAGCTTGACAAAATTTATATGAATCTCAAAAAAGGGTGGGCTAACAAACCACTATCAAGGACTTTAGTTGCCGTTCTTTTGGAACCAAAATGACGACCACAAGCGTGGTGTTGGGTTCTCGGTTTTGATCATAACAAATATAATGGTCTAAGGTTAGTAATTTGGATATGTACTTTTTGATTAAACTAACCTTAATGCTCTCGAGATTGTTCTAGCTTTATATAAGCAGCATCCGCACATCAAGGTTATGGAACGAGTCGAACCATGGAACAACTACAGCTATAAGAGTAATTTCGATCATGTAGATAATCATGTGTTCTAATGGTTAGAATTCTTGTACGGTCTTATTTGACACACTCGAAGATTGTCTGCCTTGAGGAAACGTAGTAGGGAACAACGTATAGAACAATCTCCCTTAATTTGTTCCATACATTGTTCCCATGCAAAAGAATTTTGAAAACGTCTCACTTCTTATCTTCCGGAAAAAACAATATTTTCTATGATTATGGAAATTTTCTTTACATTGATAATATCTCATATTTTCCTATTTTTGGTTAATATTTTCTAAATGATGTATTAGTTCTTTTTTTGATCTCATAAGATGGTGATTGTCACCAAAGGAAATCTGATGGTCACCAAGAAGGACACCGAGGGGAGTGTTGTTGAAAAGTCAGAGGATGGAAAAGTATAGCTTGCTTGATTATGGAATTCTAGAAAAGAATGCACGAGCAGTGACGATATTACAGCAAGCAATAGGTGAGGATGAGTTTGACCGCATCTCTTCAAATGACACTGCAAAGGGTCTTTGGGATGCCGTCGAACTAATTTATGAAGGAACCATTGAGGTAAAAAGATCTAGAATTGATTTACTTACTACTCGATATGAGATATTATGGATAAAGATGAACTAGCTTCAACAAGATCACTAATGAACTCAAATTGTTTGCTAGGTCATTTACCTCAGAAGAATTGGTTAAAAAAAATCTTCTTAGTCTCACTAAGGATAGGTTGGCCAAAGCGACATGTATCAAATAATCAAAAGACTTATGCCACATGCTTGTGGAAGAATTCCCTCATCCGGGATTTTCTCAACAATGGTCGTCTTCCCATATGAAGAATCATTGTCTAAAACTTAGGTGGTCCGTCACCAAGTTCTACACGCCCTTCTTATCCTTTATCTCGATGTCGAATTCATTTAGCAAGAGAACCCCCCGAATCAACCTAGGCTTGGCCTTCTTCTTGCTCATCAAATATATGATGGCGGCGTGATCACTATATACCACCACTTTGGTGCCTAGGAGATATTGCTGAAATTCTCCAAAGCAAACACTACGGCTACGACTAACATATCTTTTTCAATGGTAATATAGTTCCTTTAAGCTTCATTTAACATCAGGGAAGCTTAGTGGATCACGTCGCTTGCCCTCCCCTGTTGTTGGTCTAGAATGGCTTCGACCGCGCGTAGTCGCTTGCACCAAACATAATCACGAAAGGGAGGGGCCAACACGAGGCTTTGATGATTGGGGCGGAGATAAGGTGGGCTTTTAATTCATCTAAAGATGCTTTACATACATCAGAGAAATTGCAATCGGCTTCTTTTTGGGGTAGAGTACTCATAGGTGATGCGATCTTTGATAAATCTTTGATAAACGGCCGGTAAAGCCCGCGTGGCCTAGAAACGATGTTATACCCCAGACTTCCAAAGAGGTTACTTGTGATTAAGGGCTCATATGAGGTGCTTAGAGGGATTAATAGTGCTCCTTATACTGCCAATAAAGTCAACTTTTCTTTTAGACTCATGTGATAAGAACTCCACGGTTAAGCGTGCTTGATTGGGAGTAGTGTCAGGATGGGTGACCTCCTGGGAAATTTCCCAGGGTGCACACGGTTGAGTTCAAAGTGCCCCGAAATGACCCGTGTTGGTCTATGGAGTCAGTACACAGCCTGGCAAGCTTTCGGTTCATGAGATCAGCCGAGGTGTTACAAACGACCTTACCTCTCACACATTATTTGGGTACGGAAGGGTGGAGATCACGTCTATCTTTGATCGATCAGTTTCAATTTCCTTCCCTGAGATCACATAACCCATCACCACTCCGCTCTCCACCAAAAAATGGCATTTCTCCAAATTGAGAACCAATTTAGGGTGTGTTTGGCCAAGCTCCTGGAGTGTTTCTGAACAGTTTATGGGTTTTAGAAACTGAAAAGTTGCCAAATACACAAAACTGAGAAATTGTTTCTGGTTTCTGAGAAACACTTCTAGTGTAAATTTGTTTATCAGAAGTAGAAGCTCCAATTTGGAACTTCTCCTCCATAAATTGTTTCTCAGAAACTGTTTCTGAGAATTAGTTCTGCAGAAGTTGGAGTTTGGCCAAACATGCCCTTAGACTCCACATAACAATCGCAAACCCACTCGAGGTGCTCTAAAGCTTAATCAAAATCATCCCCATGCACCGTGAAGTCATCCATGAAAACTTCAATAAATTCCTCGACATGTTCTAAGAATATCCTCATCATCGCTCTTTGGAACGTAGTTGGGACATTGCACAAGCCGAACGGCATCCTACTGTAGGCAAAGGTACCAAACGGGCATGTGAAGGTTGTTTTGTCTTAAGCCTCTGGAGCGACGGGACTTGGAAATATTCAGGATAATACCCGCCCAACAGAAACTATAATACCTATGCCCGACTAGTCTCTCTAGAATTTGATCTATAAAAGGACAAAGAAAAATGTTTTGTTCTTGTTACGGAATTCAACCTCCTATAGTCTGTACAAACCCTCTATCCATTTTTTAGCATTGTGGGAACCAAATCCCCTTTATCGTTCTCTACAACGGTGATCCCCTCTTTTTCTGGTATCACTTGGGTGAGGGCTCATTCACTCACTATCCGAGATGGGGAAAATGATTCCCATTTGCCATAACTTCATAATAACTTCCTTCTTAAAAACGACATCCATCATCGATTCATCGGTGGGTTAAGCCTCATTGCGGCTCGGTTGTCTCACGGCTTTCACCCCATCCTCCAAAATAATCTTGTGCATACTTGTGGAGGGTGAAATCCAATGGATGTCGGCTATACTCCATCCAATTGTTTCCATATGACTCGACGAAACACAAACCAATCTCTTCTTTTGCTCTTTGCTCAATTGATTCGCGGAAGTGTCTCCCCCTTACCCAAGAATACATATTTCAACTCCTTGGGAAGTTCTAAGAGCTCTATCATCGGTGCTTCATGATTGACGACTTCAGCCTTTCAAACGGTATACCAAGTGAGATCGACTTTGCCTTGGGGAACATGTGTTGATGTTGGTCGTTCTCAAAAGTCGTTTCCAGCACATTAATGGGCAAAGAAACAAGCAAACCATTCTCTTTCCTACAAGGTTTACCAACACAAAGCATGTCATCATATTTTGAGTCAAAGACATGTTGTAGAATTGGATCAATCACATCAATGGAGAAAACATAATGGACTTTCATAGGGTAATTCATGGAATCAAAACCATTGAATTTCACATTTTTTTTCCTTTGAATTCCATAGTCAAAGACCCACTAGATACGTCGATTTTAGTCTTACCGATTTTAAGAAATGGTTGACTGAGTAGGATAGGCACCGCATGTAAATCATGATCCATATGAAGCACATAAAAAGCCCTTCCAAAAATTTTCTATGCAAGCTTTAGCTCTCGGCTGGAAAAACTAAAGAATCGGCTTCGACACTCAAATCAAAAACCCTTCTTTTTAATTGTTTTATTTCTTTTGTTTATTTCTTTTCCGCATTAGAATTGCATGCTAGACTAATACCTCTTTCTTGTGGATACGATACTTTCATACCCTTACTAATTTAGTGAGTTTAGGGTAATATAACAAAGGTTTAACCACAATCTAGCCCGTCAAATTTGTCGAGTCTTTTGTGTAGTTTTGTGAGGTTTTTGTATGTTTTTCTTCTTTTGTATGTGTTTTATTTCTCTCAAGTGTGTTTGAGCCTCCAGAAAATTCCCTCCTTTATCATTATGTATTGATGATTGATTAGATTACTTAGTCAAATAATGAAAGTATAATTATTATGGCGCCAAAGGTAAAAAATAAATTATGGCACCAAGTTGAAAAATTATGGCGCCAAGGTAAAAGATTTCGGAGCAAAGTTTAAAATTATGGCGGTACTACAAGAAATGTTGAATTTGCTACTTAAATGATAATATCTTTACGTTAAAATAATGTGAATTACAAAAATTGACACAAAATATTAATTTCATTTTAACAAAAGGACTATATATATATTAATTATACAAATGAGCAACGATACATCTTTGAAATTTTATAATTATGATAATAAAAAAAATTAAAATGAGTGATAATGATGAATTCACGAGTTAAGTCAGCTTACGAGGAACTTGAGGTAGCTTGTATGATGTTTAAGATAAGTTACGGTCTTATAAACCGCACACTTTCAGAATCACGCTAAACTAACATATGTTCACATATAGCTTGGTTCTAAAAAACCAAAATTAAATCACATAGTGATAGTAATGAATCGTAAAGCACAAGCTTGTTTTTTGTGTACTCGCTAAAGCTGATCAAGGCCAAATTGACCCGTCTAAACTTAGTAATTATTACTCTTCAATACGATTACAGTAGTATTAGTAGTAGTAGTAGTAGTAGTAGTAGTAGTAGTAGTAGATTAGTTGTACACTTGTAGAGTTGTAGGTAGCAGTACTAGTATAGTTGTGGTATTATAGTAATAGAGCTGGTGTTTGGTACATCGTACTATAGTAGTAGAGTTCTTTTTAACTATATATACTCGCAAATGGCAATGAGCCAAAGAGGTAAACACGATCATGTAACATTCAAAACAACTATTTTATAGTTGACTATATAGTTGTTTTGAATGTTACATGATCGTTGTTTTGATAGTGTTCTGTATATAGTTGACTAAGTTATTTAGAACTTAAACTTATTATAACTAAAACTACATATATTAAGACCACAAATCATAACACTTATGACCACGTAGTTTTCTATTTACACTCTTCAATGCAACATTTTATTTTTATTTTTTTTTCCATGCATTTGTTGTTACATTTTGACGAAAGGTAACATATTTTATTTGTTTGATAGACAAAATTAACAAAATGTTTGATAAAAGTACACCATTTTTTCATGATTAGTAAAAAATAGTGTACAACGAATGTCCATAAAGTATAACATTCAAAGAAAAATATAACAAAAGGAATTAAATTCGGGTGTACCTACATCTCGGTTTGATTTACAAATTGCTTAACAACATTGATATTCACATTAGTCACTTGTACATTTTTTTTTAATTTTATTCTTCATTGAAAATATGTGTAAAGAAAATTTCTATTCAGCCAAAATCAACAATGGAATAATATTAAGTATTAGGATAGGGAAATGTTATATAAAGTATTACATGATATGGTAGTTAACAATAAATTATGAAAAACATTATAATTTATGGTAATGATAGTGAACTAATTTACGGTAATAAATTGAAATATTACATGATATAAAAGGGGGATTGGATAATAGTGAAAAATAAAATAGTATCACAGGTGACATGATAGTAGATTGAAAATAAAATAGTATAACATGGACGACATATGGAATGAATTAAATAACATAACGGGTGGCATACAAGTGGAAAGGAAATAAAAATACGATAAGTTAGTAGAAATAAAATAATATAATATGACGGGTGACAAAAGTTGAAAGAAAAATAATGTAAAATATTGTTCCATATAATATTATAATAATAATAAACCTACATTTTTATGAAACGTATATAAATAATATACTGGAAAATTCACGTAGTACCCTCAAACTTTCCCTGATTTCACATGGTACCCATCTTAGCAAGATTCTACACATGGTACCCTCGAAGTTGGAAATTGTGAACGTGGTACCCTTAAATGACCGGTTGCAAATGACAGGTTTGGCGGCATTTTTGGGTTGAATTTGGCAATAATTTTTTAGAGGATTAATTTGGGCAAATTTGGTGAGCTAAATTTGGGTTCGAATTTGTATAAATTTCTGGGTGTTACCGTATAAATTATGTAACACTACGGAATTTGAAAACTGTATTATGGAGTTGGTTTGTCCCACATTGGGAAACTAAAGCTCATATGATCAGTTTATAATAGATTCCTACCATTATACTACCAACAAGACATTCACCTTTTAGAGCCTAAGTGAGGATTTACAGGCCTAAGCTGTGACTTCCCATCTTATTGGGTTGTGTTGCGACGGACGGTGGTTCGGGCTGTTACAAATTAGGTCCAAGAAACGACCAAGGGAAATATTTCAACGTTTATACTCACAAAATTAGGAACCGAAAAAATTAATTAGTTTATTAAAATAATTTCAAAGCATTAAAATATTTCCAACAATTCCCCAAATGATTTAAAATTATAATCATCCCAATAAACTTATAATGTCATGCAATGGGTGTAGGTACCTTTCGTGTTTGAACCTACACTTAGTGTAAGTGAGCCTACGCTTAAAAGAACCATAGTACCATAAAGGCCTTGAACTAGTCCCCTTAGATCACGCTTGCACTCACCACATGCAAGACACGGTAATCACCAAGATTCTCTTAGTGGTATACTTTACGGTCATGCACAGAATCTTGCTTCATGAATGTCATTAGAGGGTAGCCTACACCCCACAGTGGCAATCCCACCACCACATCCATATAGGTAAGTTCTCCAAGAGTAACCACCCTGCAAAAATCTTACCTTTGGACTCATTAAGAGAAAACTCAACCTCAAACGTCACATGAAGAGCAATGTATCATAGGAATGGGTCTCGGAAAAAGTTTTGCATGAATAAAATAAATAATATAATTTGCTCTTCCAAGTCACCAAAAATTTCAGCTTCACTAGTACCCGTTGAACTTTGTTCGTGGGATCGCGACTCTATCGAAGTCGGGTTTCCACTGTGGCGACTTAATTAGTAGGATGCAATCTCATTCCCCTCGATGTTATGTGTACTTGTTGATGAATCAACCTCTTCATTAGCGGTGCCGTAAAGTCACTTTGAGACCTGACAACATTCAAAGTCACAAAGATATAATTCCGTTAGAATTCATACGTCTCAAAGATTTATGCATGTCTCAAAACTTAAAGGCCTCATTTTCTCATCAAACTTTTGCTAGTAGCCTTAGCTAAAGCAACTTCACTATTGCTAGGAGGTGAAAAAGAACAACGTCATATAATAAGTTTTAAGCCATTATGCTTCCATGCTTGTAGTATCCAATACAACATGCTGAGCTTCCATGGTCAAGCGAGGTACGCTAATCTGCATTGGAGACTTCCTCCATGATACTGTACCACCTAGCAAAAACACAATACCACTAGTAGCTTATTTTTCATCAATATTAACAATCCGGCAAGAATCAACAACAACTTCTCAGTCTAGTGATATTGGGATTATTCAACAATTTAATACCCACAAACACAACAACTAGACGAGGTCCTCCATATCAAACTTACATGACAAAAACATTTAATCATGTCAATGAAACACATTTTGCTACCAAAATCAAATCATCAAATGTTAGCGACGAATAATCAAAGTGTCCACACAAACACTTCTTTAGTCAAAGCTCCGATAAGTGCTCAACAAACTCCCACTAGCATGAACAAGAACATCGGTACCCGAATCAATCATACACCAATCACTAAAATTATAACTCACAAACTTGTGGGTCAATAAAAAAAAAACCCCACATTTATTGACCTAAAAAAAACCCCACATTTACCAAGTTCACATATGAAAATATAAGGAATGGTCAAAATTATTAGGGTCACTATGTTGGTGCAAAAACAGGGACATGGATTAGATCAGGAATAACCGACTTCTACCGGCGAGTACAAACTCTTCCCGTAATACTATTTCGCTCCTATAGAGTGCACCGGTGAGGATCGAATGTCTCAGGGATACTACGAAATCGTTTCAAATCTCGTTAGCACTATAACAACGTAAGAGCCCTAGAATATCATGAGATGGTTTTCTTGTGAGAATTTTATTTCTCATTGTTTCATATGACAATGTGACATCACATTTATAGAGAAGTCACCCCCCTACATTGGGTGTCCCTTCAAAATAAACCATGATCATTGATTTAATCAATGGTTAAGATTAAGTTAGTTATAAAACTAACTCCCAATATTATCCAAATTAATTAATTTAATTAACTAATTTCATAATATTGACTCTCTTATATCATAAAGACATACACTTCCTTATGCACACCAATGTGGTTTAATTAGACCATGTACATTGCATGGAAATATCCAACAATCCTCCACCATTTCCGAGCAATATTTCAAATTCCAATCTCATGCATAAATGTTTTTTTTTAAAGCTTGTCAAAAAAACGTAGTTTTGTGTCTGGTTTGTGTCTGGTCGGTGTTCGGTTTATTTCCTATAAAAAATCGTGTATGTAACCAAAAATTAAATAAAAAAACCGGACACGGTTTTTTGGCGTTTCGGACACATGTCGTGGCGTATCAGACACGTGTCGTGTCGTGTCCGATCCTTGTTGGTGTCCGACACCGTATCGGAAACGGACACGGCACTGGACAGGCGTGTCAATACTTCCTAACTCTATTTCGCCTTTCTTTTCTTGTCGTACCGAGGTTTTTGCAAGTACCTGGCGCGTTTTTTTGTATCACCAGTGGGTTTTCCAGAAGGTCTATAATGTTGTTATGCCATTTTTGAAAGAAATTTTGACGAGGGCTACTGGCAACACCCATCGCATATTTGGTGCTAAGTCAATTTCATGTATATGCCTGATAGGAAGGGTTGTTGGAAAAGAGAGTTTTCGGGTGATGCTTCGCAGGTACTGTAGAATACAAATTACAATATCACGCATTTTTCCTTCATAAAGGGCGGTTTAGAATTTAAAATATAAGTCTTAGGTGCGAGGTTATGTTGTGGGCCGTGGGTTATAAGTTATTCTGGTGTGGTAACTGCTTCCTTGTATATGTCACATTGTTTAAGTACAGTTGCTCTATATTTATTTTAGTCTCTTGACGACTTGTTGGAATTCTTCCCTATGAATGATCAAGAGTTTAATACGTTGTTGAATATGTGATAGGTTATTGAAGTTCTTACGCAGTTGCAGGGGCGTGGCAGGGCCTGGGCGAGCTGGGCCTGCGCCCAGGGCCCCTTCACGAAAAACAAGTATAAGTACAATAAAAGGTCCAAGATTAGTATTATTCTCTTGCTAGTCTAGTGGTAAAAACTATTACAGCGCATGCAAGCCGCCAGGGTTCGATTCCTAATGCAAGCATTTTTATTTTCTTTTCTTGCTTTTACTTTTTTAGGTTCAACCCTTGTTCCGTTTTTGCAAAGTTTTCTCCTATTCATTTTATTTTTTTCTTTTTAGATATACTAGTATGAGTATCTTTTTTGTTTTTTGTTTTTTGTTTTTTGTTTTTTTTTTGTTTTTCCTTTCCATACATTTCTTCACATTAATGAATATATTTGTTGACATTTTTTTTTTGGTACAAAGGAGCCCGGGACAACCCCCGGGCAGGTTGAGTTCCTAACCACTACGCCAACCTTGATCCTCATATTTCTTGACATTTGCAAATATATAACAATGTTTTATGTATGCTACTATTAAATTTTAAAACATTTTTCAAAAACAACTTAAAAAGTAGAAACTAAACTGTATTTATCTTTCTTCATATGATGCATTTTAATTAGTTAACTATGTCCTAAAGACGGACGACATTAAGAAAAAAAAAATTATAGGGGCCCCATTTTGAAAGTTCGCCCAGGGCCCCCGTAATCTCCCACACGGCCCTGCGCAGTTGTTGGGATCACAGATTAAGGAAGATGTTTCAACTACTACTTTCATGCTCCTGGTTTGTACCTCACAGTTGGTTTAATCTTGTGATCATATTTTGGTGAGGTTGGTATATCATTTATTATCCTTTTATATTATTTATTCAGTATATACAGGGTTGGGCAGGACTTCGCCAGTGTCTTGGGCATGATTTTCTTCTCTATATGGAAGTTGTTATTCCTCATCTGCTTACGTTTGATGGACTCAAGACGGGCGGAGATCAGACCCGTATTCTGGAGGAGAAGGCCATAGCTTATGAAGTGCTCATCAGATGAGCTCAAAGAAGGTTTCTTTCCATGGATAAACAAAGTCGACCTTTTGCTCACTTTTGTTGTTTGTTCATGTAAAGATCGATTTCGTAATGAGGTTTAGTAGTCGACTTGCTGAGCTAGGTTGTGTGAGTTTGCCGATTACAGGTAAAAAGTGATTTTATTTCTTTCTAAAGAAGGTCAGTACTTTTGTGCGTGCATATTTAGTGTTTGAATGGTTTTGTGAAACAGAAAGTTATTCAAATTGCCATGTGTTAAGAGTGAAAGTGATTGCACTCGTTTTTGTTATTGAGTTTTGGTTTACTCAATTGTTGAATTATTTGAGAAAGACGTATTTTGTGAATCTTGTAGATTTCAAAGTATGTCTGAAAGTGTTGTTTCACGTTCTATATATGACCATGTTCCGTGAAAGAAAGGAAATACCTTGAAACAAAAGAAAGTGAGAAGAAAGTGCTAAAGTATCTAAAAGATAGGTTGATTCCGGGTAAGGGGGTCAACTCGGGTTTTGGGCGACCGTGATGGTCTGTACGGTTTTGGTACGCACGTATTTGATGGGGTGTAAGTGATCCCCACCTAGCGCCCTTATATCCTTCCCTTGTGGAACAAGACCCTTGGGGGATGCATGGATTCATGAATATTGGTGTTAGTAACAAAGTCCACTATCCTAGATAGGTGAAAGAAAATAAAAAGAAACGATTTCAAAGTTTGTGATATGCACTAGTGAATGAAAGTGTGTTCCGAATAACAGTTCTTCCTTCATTTCATGCTCTTCCTAATTGTTTGTTTATGTAATTTGTGAAAAGTTATACATCTCTTAAGTGGCACTTTAGGCAGATTTCTTCTTACTCAACCCGTTTGGTTGACACATGCTTTGTTGTATACTCCCTCCGTTCGGCTTTAAAATTCGTAGGGCTAACGGACACGCTTTTTACGGTGGGTGTACACGTTAATCGGTTAATCGGCTAATCGAAGTTCAAAAAATATTGCATGAGGCCGGGTTAGGTAAAATATTGATCTAACCCGCCATGCAATTTTTTTAGAACTTAGATTAGCCAAAAAGCGTGTACACCCACCTTAAAATGCGTGTCCGTTTGCCCTATGAAGTTTAAACCCGAACGGAGGAAGTATATGTTTAGTCTCAATTTTTATTAAGAATTGTAATTGTAATTTTTAATTGGAGTTCTAATGGATCACTAGTTGATTACCTTACCCTTAACAATTGACGTAACTTTAGGAGTCAATTGTGGTGGTAACACTCTCAAGATTCATTTGTTTAATTTAAAAAAAACCAATTTAAAAAAAAATTCACCCTAAATTTGGAGTGATTCTAACAATGCCTACCAAGGCTTGGTAGCCATTGTAGGAAGAGCAAATCAGACCGTTGAATTTTAAAGAATAAATCACCACCCTTCATTGTTTGACCAAGTAACAAATATTTAAAATAGCAGAAATAATTTAGATTTAAATAATCCATCCCGCCATCCCCAAACCTCAGCCTATACTTTTCTCTCTCTTCTCCCCTGCCCTTCCCCCTCCCCAAGCCATGCCACCGTCACACCGCCATATAGCCACCTCCGGGGATAACATCACGTACCACTGGCGATAGTAAACCGATCCAGACTGGGCCATCGTCGGCCACCTTCGTCGCTTCCTTCGTCATCGACGCACAGTTTTATCTCCTCTCAACATTCCTCATTTCCACCCTCTCCTCCATCGATTCCAAGGCCCTCACCTCCACGTTAACCCCCTTCCGCCCTTCCTCGACTAGGGGCAGCCTCAAATATCGCCGCCCCCTCACAATCGTCGCGAAATGCAGAATAGAAAAAGAAAATGGGGATGGAGGAGAGGACGACGGGGACACAAAACGTGGGGGCGCATGATGGCCGACGATTTCCAGTTCCAATGGTGGTGTTGCATGACGGTTTGGCGGTGGTCGAGTTTGGACGATGGTTGTTTTTGGGGTGGGGACGGAGAGTTGGAGTAGGGAGGACTGAGGAGAGATAAAATGGGATTTTGTGAATTCGATGTTAGATTTTATTAATTTAATTTTAATTATGAAAATTTGCGAGACTGCACCTTATAAAACTATTTTTTTTTGCGAAACTGCACCTTTTATGTTAAATTTTGCGAAACTGCACATTTTAGGCGTCGGTCCCAAATACACCCGACGCCAAAAGTAGTTTCATTGACCGCGCTAAAATATCATCACCTTTAGGCGTCGGTTTTCTTAAATGTTTTTAAGCGTCGGTTTTACGAGGACCGACGTCTTTAAGGTGATGCCATATTGCGTTTTTCTGATCTACTAGTGCAAAGAAATAGACGTAAAATGTGTAATTTCGCAAAATTTAACATAAAAGGTGATATTTCGCAAAAAAATTGTTTTATAAGGTGCGGTCTCGCGAAATTTCCTTTTAATTATTGTAAAGTAAAAACATTTAAAGGTCATGATCTATTTCGAGAAATCAAGGATCATTATTCTCCCTTTTGTAATAGCTACTATACCTTGGTAGCTATTGCAGAATCCTATATCTCTATATAATTTTTGATTAAGTATGGATAGACAGATTCAACAATAAGTAATCTCATATTCATTGAATTAAAAATTTAAAACTTTAGTAAATTAGATGTTTACATTAGAAATTAAAAAGGTTCAAGTAATCTAAATTGAGTTCACACACATTATACATCAATAATCTTTGAAAATTGTGAATATGTTAATCATCTTAGAAAATAAAAATGTTGAATTTGCTAAGTTTGAATGCATCCATTCTAGATTTAATTTTGAGTTGTCCACATTATAATGATCTAATAAAGTACCCTATGATCATATGGAGTACATAGTACATGAATAACTTTATACATAAATCATGAATGTATATAGTTTGAGATATTCAAAGTACCTTTTTAGTTGCATGAATGTATGTAGTTTGAGATATTCAAAGTATATGAATTAAATTATACATGCAATACAAGAGTAACTACATGAGTCCTACCCTCTCAAACTTGAATTTTTTTTCGAAATAAGGCTCAAAAAATAAATATTAAACAAAATGGGTTGGATTGAAAAAAGTTCAATCTTATGGGGTGCACGTCACCCTTTTTCAGGTCCAGGACAAAACCGCCAGTGCCCCTGGCGGTTTTAAGTGAAGAGAAATCGCCACCCTCCATGGCGGTTTCTTCACAAAAATGAGTATACAAATCGAGTGGGTGATATTTTGGCCGAGGGTGAAACCGCCACCCCCCATGGAGATTTCACCCAGATTTTGGCCGAGCGTGAAACCTGCATGGGGGGTGGCAGTTTCACCCCATGGAGGTTTCACCTTCGGCCAAAATAAACCCGATATAATGCCAATCCAAAAAACAAATTGAAAAAGTGAAACCGCCACCCCCCATGGCGGTTTTACCCTAGCCAAAATAACACCTACAACCTCATAGCCACCGTTCAAGACACTTAAAACCGCCAGGGGCACTGGCGGTTTTGTCCCGAACTTGAAATGGGGTGACGTGCACCACATAAGATTATTGAACGTTTTTCAATCCAACCCATTTTGTTCAATATTTATTTTTTGAGCCCTATTTCGAAAAAAAAATTCCTCAAACTTACATTATGTATTTCGTGTCTTTTGCAAGTGCATAACAGACAAACTTTTGTATGCTCTCATCAAATATATGTATCATATTAATATATATACTTATTCTAGCATGAAGATAATGCACTTTTGTGACGAGTAGTTATTAGGTTAGTGTTTGAAAGAGATGTAATATTTGCGTTGGTTATCGGCTTCTATTTGGTGTATAAAATGATTTGTTGGGGCTTAATTTTTACTTAAACATGAATGCATGCATTATATTATTCAATCAAAGTTTCTACTCAATACAATCATTCTTATGTTTGGTTTAACATTATATAATGACATTATTGTTATAAACAGTGCAAACAAACTTCTAAATTACCCCAAACTTTTAGATTTAAATATAGAACTTTATCGTGCGAAACACGAGATACTTTCAAATCCTTCTATATTATTAAATGAGCCTTTTTTATAGCTCTTACATTGACCGGATGTTTTTAGAGAGTTTTGAGAATTTTACAATATTAAAAGTATTTGATGTCCATCATAACATAAGAAAATTATTTCGATCTAATCATAGTACATACTAATACTAACCATACGTACGTACATACTAAGGTACCTATGACTATGATTAATCTGACAATATCTAAACTAATCTGAATTGGAGTTGTATATATGCTGACATAAATACCAGATTCATTGCTTCCGAACTAAATTAACTACTTCATATTTTTTAAGTTGTATCATACATGGCCTAATTCTCATGTCCTATTTGATTGGACACTAATCCCTGATTATTGCTTTCATGATATCTCAATTTGTAATCTTATGTCGATTATTATGTCTATATTTGCAGCAACATGGTTAATAGATTTGAGCTAGCTCGGGAGAGGTGGTCACGTTTATGCATGTAAGAAGGGTGAGTATGTGAGTTTATAATGTTGATTGCAAATTTGCTATATATTTCTGCATGGAGGTGAATATAGTACTGTACGATAAGTTGTGGTACTATTACTTTAAACATTTACATAACTAAATATTAATCATCTGTTAAAAATATAATTTTTTAAAAGTTTAAGTGTTTAGCCGTACATTATACTCCCGATGAAAATTAATTATCATTTCATATATCTTGTTTAATAGAAAACATTATCATGTGATCCCCGGTGTTACACTTTCAAAAAAAAAAATCCTCCTACTGTTTTGGTTTCCTCTTCTTTACCCGCTCACTCCCGCCGTTTTACCATCAGTCCATCACCGATCTGAACCACCACCACAATGCCACCCACCGATCGCACCTCCTATTCTCGGACGCCTCCCTCCCTCCTATCCACCATTACTACCGCTGTAGCGCCACCTGCTACTGTCTACAGTCTGCACAGCTCCCCGTCCCCTCCACCGCGGCTTTTTCGCCGTCTTCTTCCACGACCTCGCCGCACACTCTTGTCTTAAAGCGTAAGCCTTGAATTTCGGACTTTCTAATCTTATGATCATGAATTCGACTTTGACAACAATGATATGTGTTTTGATAATTCGATTGAGTGTTTCATAAGTTTTGATTAATCAAAAAAATGTATCAATTTGATCATTTATTTACTGTTATATTAAGTCATTATTAATTGTTTATGGTCCCCGGATTACAGTAGAGATTGACGAATTTTGTTAGATGAAATAATTGTGCGCCGCCTGATAAACTAGTTAGATTAATTATCCGATTTCTGTTAGTTTATGGTTAATTAGGATTGGCTACGGTTATTCTAGTTTGAGTTCATACCAAACGTTAACAGATGAAAAGAACGACACGAGTATATGTAATAACGGATTTAGTTAACTAATGTTAGATTGTTAGGACAATTAGCCGTGTGGTTCTAATATGGAGATTGATGCTATTGAGGTCTATTTTGGTTTAACTTATGTCTGCCATCATATTATGGGATTAGTCAATGTTAGAAATGTGATTATATGGTGGTTATACTAGTTACAAGAAAATACATATTGATTGCGGATTGGGTAAAGAGGCTGTGTTTCGGTAGTGGCTGGTCATGTTGCACTTGGAAATGAGATGTAATCTGTGAATGATTAGTTTTTGGTTGGCGGTTTCGTGAGAGGATTGGCTGGTCAGATTGCATCTGAACATAGTAGTCGTATTTCGTTTTCTGATCTATCTCATTGGCCAACACATTCTTGATGTAATGATATCTTAGTATGCCATGGTTGACTATTCTCTTATGTAGTAACTTTAGGTGTTACTCAACCATTAAATATTACTCTTCTTTTTTAGCCAAACCCCAAACATTTCCCATTGAGTAATCGTAGATATCTCCACTACTATAGTACGAAAAACAATTCAGTAAGTAAGATCTGATATGCAAAATGAAAGCTTCAAGAAGAAAACCAATCTCTGAACAAGCCAATTACTTGCTGTTCCTCGCTATCTTGTGGCAGCTTGTTCCAACAGCTTTAGCCGTAGATGTTGTAAACTATCCAGGGAATCAGACGGATATGTTGTCGTTATTAGCCATCAAGGATCAACTAGTGGATCCCCCTGAGGGTGTTTTGAGTTCATGGAATCAATCACATCACCATTGTGCGTGGGAAGGTGTTACTTGTGGGCGCGGAAACAGTAGAGTGAGTGCATTAGATTTGAGTTCAAGAGGCTTACAAGGTACCATATCTCCCTACATAGGTAACTTGAGCTTTCTTGCTAGAATTTGGCTTTTTAATAACTCTCTCAAGGGTGAAATTCCGAATGAGTTGGGTCGTTTGTTCAGGCTAGTGGACCTCCAACTTGACAATAACACACTTAGCGGGGAGATTCCAAAAAATATATCCTCTTGTAGTAACATTGAAACGCTTAGTGTTGGATTCAACAGCCTAGAGGGGCAACTGCCTCCGAAGTTCAAAGCACTGTCCAAACTGAAGCATTTGGCCATTCATGATAATCATTTCACTGGGCCTCTTTTTGACGTCATAGCAAACATTACCTCGTTAGAAGCAGTGTTGGCCGTCTACAATGCGTTCACTGGAACTGTTCCTAGCAGCATTGCAAGGATGCGAAACCTGAATGTCTTAGAAATAGGATATAATCAATTTTCTGGAGTAGTTCCCTCGTCCATATTCAATCTTTCCTCCCTTAGTGCGCTAGACTTCATTGGAAACCAACTTCAGGGGCAAATTCCACAAAATATAGGCCTAACACTTCCTCGAATATCTTTTCTCAGCCTGACCAGAAACTCCTTTTCAGGATCAATTCCAAGCTCCATATCAAACCTCTCAAGCCTTGAAACCCTTCAGCTAGATTTTAATCAGTTCACAGGAAGTGTGCCACGTGATTTGGGTCGTCTCCAGAAACTGAATTTCTTACAGTTCGACTACAACTATCTAGTCGATGACATAAACCTAATTAGTTCACTGGTAAACTGTAGCCAACTTGGAAATCTGGATTTGTCAGGAAACAACTTCACGGGACATTTACCTGCCTCAGTAGCCAATCTGTCAACCACTTTGACAAGGCTCGCAATAGGCGTGAATCCAATTAGCGGAACAATTCCAACAGGTATTACCAATCTCGTAAACCTTGGTTTTTTTGATGTGGGCGATTGTGAACTCACAGGAACCATTCCCTCTGATTTCGGAAAGCTTCAAAATCTGGTATTTTTAACTTTTAGCTCCAATAGATTTTCAGGGGTAATTCCCAGCTCTTTAGGAAACATAACACAACTGAGCAGGCTTTATCTAGATGACAACAAATTTCAAGGGACTGTACCTTCAAGCCTCAGGGCCTGTCAATACATGTTGTATGTGGATTTATGGAACAATCAACTCAGTGGAGTCTTGCCTGGTGCACTTTTCACAGGATCTGCTAACTTTGTTGCACTGAATTTCTCCAGTAATCTTTTGCAAGGGTCCTTACCTGTCGAGATTAGTACGCAACAAAATTTAGTATCATTTGATGTTTCGGCAAATCATTTTTCAGGAGTACTTCCAAGTGGTCTAAGTAACTGCCGTTCTCTTATGTACTTCAATCTGGCAGGTAACCTCTTCCAAGGAAACATTCCTCCATCATTCAGTTCTTTGAACGGTCTCAAAGCTGCTAATTTTTCTGAAAACAATTTTTCTGGCGCAATCCCAAACTACTTCTCCAGATTTCCTTTGATCTATCTCAACCTGTCCAATAACAATTTCGAGGGCAGTGTCCCTACAACAGGGATCTTTGCAAATGTTTCTGTAGTTTCACTTTCTGGAAATAGTAAGCTTTGTGGAGGAATTCCCGGGCTGCATTTGCCAAAATGCATCCACTCGAAGGAAGGGATGAAACGAGAAAGGATGTCTCGTGCTCTTAAACTGTCAATTACATTGGTGTGTGCATTTCTTGGAGTGCTGATCATGTCAACATGTCTATACTTGGCCTGTCTCAGAAAGAAAAGGAATTTTGCTTCATCAGATTCGGTGGTGATGGAAGCATTTTTTAAAGTATCTTATAGCATGCTACTTAAAGCAACAAATGGTTTCTCTATGGAGAACATGCTTGGCACAGGTAGTTTTGGTTCGGTTTTTAAAGGAATATTGGATGGGGAAACAGTTGCCGTAAAAGTTCTCAACTTGCAACACCGTGGTGCATCTAAGAGTTTTCTGGCAGAATGCAAGGCGCTAAGGAATATCCGTCACAGGAATCTGCTAAGGATAATAACAGCTTGCTCAAGTATTGATTTCCAGGGAAATGACTTCAAAGCTTTGGTCTATGAGTTCATGCCTGGTGGAAGTATTGAAAAATGGCTTACCGGAGATGGAAACCTGAGCCTTCTCCAAAGATTGGATATTACCATCGATGTGGCTCATGCAATCAACTATCTTCACCATGAGTGTGAAATTCCGATTGTACATTGCGATCTGAAACCAAGCAACATACTTCTAGACAATGACATGGTTGCGCATGTGGGCGATTTTGGACTGGCGAGGTTTCTTGCTAAACCTCAAAACCTTAATCAAAGTAGTACAACAGGAGTTAGGGGAACTGTTGGCTATGCTGCTCCAGGTGCCAACTCTCTTTTGCTTATAGTTTAATCCATATATATCCTTGCAAACATGGTGGTCTACAACTGGTATAAACTAATGTTCAGAATCTGTGGAGTTCTGTGGATTTTGCTATGTTTCAAATTTCTAATAACAAACTTTCCAATCCTCTTATATTGTGTTGGGATCTTCTAGCTAGCAATTTCTGAAGCAGGTTGATCGTGTTAAGCAATTTTCAGGTTCTCTGATATTGTGTTTTGACAGTTTGCATTTGTGGCTTTTTATTTTTTTAGAGGAGAAGGTTTGTTCTTGCAATCTTTCTGACTAAGCTTTTTCGGTGTCATCTTGTCTTATAGAGTACGGCCTAGGGAGTGAAGCATCTATGGATGGTGATCTCTACAGCTACGGAATACTGCTTCTTGAGCTCATGACAGGAAAGAGACCTACAGACAGTGTGTTCAAGGAAGACGTCAACCTTCACATATATGCAAATGCAGCATTACCTGACCAAGTGATGCTGATTGTAGACCCAATGCTTGAAGACGCTGAAACTATTAAACAAGTTGATGATATGACAATCAAGGCCACAGCTCAACGAAGAGTAGAATGTATTGTCTCTGTTGTTCGGGTTGGAGTGGCGTGCTCCAACCATCTGCCACAAGATCGTATGAGGATAACTGAGGCTTTAAACAAGTTGCAAGCTGCTAGAGACAACCTTATCAATGCTCGTGACAGGCGTTATACTCAGAGGTACACTAGAACGGCGCACTTCTCAATTTCCATTTGTACATGAATTAATATAAGTAAATCGTTTTTGCATCTTCTAATCTACGTCATGAGTTTTGACGTATTGCATTCATCACAGAAACATAAATGCAAAAGAGGAGGATGAAGAACCCTGAGTCACATCAAATAAAACAAGAATTGTTACATATTTGGCATAAACAGGTAACAACTTAGCTGTAAAACACCCTTGAGATTAGAACGAACAATGAAATAAGTGTCACAAAATCTTTGAGGAATTACTGATGATTTGTTTAAACAGCAAATCTTGCACCTGTCATCCATCTTTCCTTGCTCTTATAGACGTCTAGTCTTTATTATGCTCTAAATTAGTTGTAGTAGACACATTAACACAGCATAGTGCTCGCAACATCTTGCGTCTATGGTGAGCAATCCTGCCTAATTAGCTATAAATTGATCCTGAGCCTGTTCATATGACGCCATTTTGTTACTGCTGTTATTTGATTCTTGTTTATCTTGAGACCTCCTTAAATTTGCCGTTTTTGTTTGTCATGGTTTTTAATCTTCTGTTTATTCCAGTTTTGAGTCGAATAATCTTACAACTTAAAAAACAGAAAGTAGAAATAGAATTTCTATGTACTTAACAATAAGAAGACTTCTTTGTCACCAAAAAAAAATAAAAAAAAATAAAGGGAAACAATAAAAGACTTTGTTTTGAAAATGGGAGCCAGTAATACGAAATGCAGATAAATATTACTTATACTCCGTATCAAATAAACTGAATGACAGGCCAAGAACATCCCGAGCTGATGCTTTAAACAAGTTCTGATTTTACCTTTCAGAAGCTTTTTTTTAAAGGGGGCCTTGAGACATTATTACCACTTGGTTTAGGACTTAGGGCTGCACGAGCTTGACTAAGAGTTCTTAAACCTGTTTGAAAACAGGTGCATTTAGAACTGCAGCTTGTGAACTGTCACAAATTGTTCTGTGACAGTTCAAAAACCGATTGCCAAAAGTGAGGATTAAGACTGAAAGGGATTATGTCTTCTAGCCAAGATTTAATCCTGATACGAAGTAGAAGACGTAGATACTAAATCTTGGCTAGAAGACATTAAGACTGAACGGGATAATGTCTTCTAGCCAAGATTTATAAGTTGGTCATGTAAGAATTAGCCCTGGAGCTTAGGGCTTATAAATCAAGCAGTTCAAACACTTGCAGTAACAACTCACTCAAGCATGATATGTGCACCACTTGAAGTTTAAGTAACTGGTCAGAACAGTGTCCACTACTGCTTCGCAACCACTTAATATTGTTAATAAACAATAATATGATAAGTGATGAGCAAGGACAGTAGCTGGAGTAACTTTGCTACTTTGTAATCACTTCACACTCGTAGCTAATCGTCGATTTTATCGATCACTTCATAAGGCGGTGTGGAGATACATGATTCAAGTAGAACGTGTTTACAAAGCTAATTGTATTTTTAGTTCCACATCTAACTTTTTCCGCTGATAAGTTATTCATAAACACAGGGCCGAGAAAGTGAAAAAATGAAAAAAGAAGTGACGAGCACAGTCGCACAAACGTTAACCATGTCAAGTACGTGCGCACAAGGCCCCTAAACTTTTTTGACCATATTTGGCCAATTCCACGATTTTCCCGAAAAATAAAATTAGATCATCATTTTCAATTTAAATGGTTACGGAGTAGGTCCCTTTGTTGATTGCACATTTGCACCAAAAGAAAAAAAAAGGAAAGCTTCTTCTTTTCATGCACCTGGCCACGGGTCGGGTTGAGCCGAGTTAGGGTCGAGTTAACCCGAGCCAGGGTTGGAAAAATTCAACCCTAACCCTGACCCTACTTTCCAGGGTCAGGGCTGGAAAATCTCAACCCTAACTCTAACCCTGCAGGATTTGACCGAGTTCTGACAGGGTTTGACCAGGGTCAGGGTTGGAAAATTCTAACCCTAACCCTAGCCCTACAGGGTTCTGACCGGGCTCTGACAGGGTTTGACCAGGGTTGGGTTGATCGATTTTCAGAATTTTTCTAAAATAAAGGGATAGCTCTTAATTATCATAATTTGTTTCTAATAATATCATTATTCAATAAACTTATGATAATTAGGATGCCTAGATATATCGAAAGAATCAAAACTCATGTAGGATCTTCACTTACTCTTCTTACCCAACTTACCTTTGTTCGATTATTTGATCAGTTCCTCCTAATCTCCAGTGTTATGGTCAAGGTTAGGGTCAAGATCAGGGTTAGGTCTGAGTTAGAGCCGAGTTTGACCAGGGTCATGGTTTGAAAAACACAACCCTAACCCGACCCTACTTGGCTACTTCAAACAGGGTTGGCTGAGTTAGGCCCGGGTTAGGCCGAGTTAGGGTTTGACCAGGGTCGGGTCAGGGCGAGCCAGGGTTGAACGGGCCAAATGGCCACCTCTGCATATAGTATATGCACTCATTGAGATTCTACCCCTCGATACGTTGGCTTTAGGTTGCCTCTATCACTTTATTAATTTGCTTTTTGTCATGCTTTTTCAGAAAAGCAATTTAGAGGATAAAGATATGTTTAGTGAGTGGCTGAGTGCTTTGAGCTAGAGAAACTAGTAGGCAGGGGTACCTAGGCTAATTGCATGCACCGTATACTTTCGAAGGCCTATAGTATCTCGGTGTTTTGAAGGCACATATCGTTCTCCTATAACCCAACCAATTTTTTTTAGAATTGGAGATAACATGTACGTTCAATATAGACTAATCGTTTTAGATACACTTTTATAGTCTTATATCAGCACAAATTAGGAGCAACATAACCCAATAAAATGATTTAGGAATCACTGCCATCAGATTGCTTAATAAAAATCAAGCTTTAAACTCACTCACACCTTTCAAATGAATTGTAAACCCAAAGTAGTACCACTACTAATCAATAATGACCTTTACCTCAATTTCTTCTGAATGCTAGTGCTCGCTTAAATAAGATAGAGGTGCATTAGAACTTGACAATGATCCAATCATTGAAGTACTGATTGACATTTGCTTTTAGTAAAAATGTAATACAAAAAGCACGTCAAATACACCCAATGAACAATAAACAAAAAACAAAAAACAAAAAACAAAAAAAAAAAAAAAAATCAAAGAGTAGCCCATTTGAGAAATTTTTAATGATTTTCCAATAGCCTACGGGCATTCGTCTTCCTCAGTCTTCTGTTTTACACAAGGTTTATGTACAAATTCCACACCAGGAAATCCAATAATCTGACATATCCTGCCTCTATAGTCTATACCCTCTACCCCGCCTCCGAAAATCGCAATGTTAAATTGTTAACCATGATGCATAATTCTAATACTGGTGCCATCGTTGTTCATATACACCAACAGATTATACGTTAACCACATAGATTGAAAATCTCCTGGTGAAGACACAGGACACATCGTACCAAAACTCGAAATTCAGACAAGAGTGCTAAGCATGGACGAGATTATCATTGTCAGAGGGGTTATCGGCATCAGTAGTAGTGCTGAACTCTGGAAAGGGAGGCTGCAGGGCTGGATTTACAGACAAGGGGAACTGACGAATCGAGCTGATTGTGGTTCGTTCATTAACTTTTCCGACTTCCTTGCAGACTTGATCAAGAACACCAAGAAAATCCCTAACGACCATGAATATCCTGAACGGATGGGCCTCTTCTTTTGACAAATTACCATGGAAGTATTCGGTTAACTCCTTTACTTGCGCGTAAGCACTACTCTCCTGGGATTGAATCTTTACAATTTCGGTCTCAGACTTCTTTAAGAACACAATCATGGACTCTGCAAATCTCTTGTTAGTCTCCATCATTTGATTTTCTTCATTTAGCTTCAAAACTTCGTTGATTTTAATTATCCCACGGGCTAGCTTTGTAACGTCCGTGCTAAGGGCATTTGAATCCATAGCAGCTGCCTTCTTCACATTCATCAGCTCCCCACCAAGGCTTGCAACAACTTCTAGCCCTCGTTTCCTCAACTCGATTTCATCATGTATCACAGGACGGTTATCAAAACCAGCTTTTGAATCAGGACCCCTCCGAGAGCTCTCTGCTTTTATGATCTCTTGCACCACAAAGTGCAGCAGTGTGGTTTTCCCATCTCTTCCCTTGATGTCGACAAGCTTCAGAAGTGTGTCGAGCTTAAAGGCCTGAGCATCACCCCGATTGGTCCCTACATTCATGCGGTTCCCTGTCTTGAGGACTGCTTCTATAAGTTTCAAGAACATTCGACTATTTCTCAGTTGTTCACATGCTGCCTGCAATGACAGAAACCAATGATCAAGTCATGAAGACATGTTTAATAAAAGGAAAGCATTGCGGTAAGAAAGCGCAGGGTGCATTTAGGACAACGAATATGCTTACCTCCAACGTTTCAAAAGCCTTCCTTAGATACTCAACTTCGGAATCAAATGTTGCCATATACAGCATCCCGTCCACTCTCTTGAAAGCGAAAGGTACATCAAGTACTGCCCTGAGAAACTTCTCTGCCGAACCTAGCTTCATAGGAGATGCATCATTGTACTCGAGGAGTTTCCTTTCTTCCTCTTTCGTAGGCGCCATCTTAAGCAAGCTTTCGAGTAGCTCCGTCCCAAGGGAATCTACATTACCTGTTATGCGAACATAAAGTAGAAAACATAAGCTTGCAGCCTTGCAGATCTGGTATAATGTACAGTATACACAACTCCATAAAAATTCAAACAGAATCCCAGGGAAGAAGTTTGATTCTATACCATATATAAAAGAAACTTGGCGAAATTGATATGGCCTAGCAAAGATCATGAAAATAGGGTTCTATGTGAAGTTAAAAGGAAGCAAATGTTCTTCTCCCAAAATAAAAGAAAAGAAAAAAAAAAGTAGAAGAAGATGCAAATGTTCCTAGCATAGTCGAGAACTTGTGTCACATAACCATTGATTAGGCCTAAACCATCAACCTGGATTTTTGGTTCTAGGATTGTTTCATATCAGTCTCATACGGAGTATTAAACAATAGATATCAGTTCGAACACCAGCAACCGATTAACCCCCAACCGCCCAAAGGTATGGACTATGGAGGAGCATGTGCTCACCGTCCACGCTTGATAGCCAATATGCTATGAAACACGGACACCTCTCCCAAGTGACGTATCTGTGTCCAATACGCTGTCGGACACGGACACGGACACAGGAGAACACGGTCGGTCCGGTGTCCGGTTTATTTTTTTTAACTCGGACACAAAACCTGGGATAGGAACGTCATCCACGCTTGAGAGCCAATATGGCAATATGCCACACCCACACGGGATAGGAACGTCATCCACACTTTACAGCCAAGTTGCCGTCACATGAATAGTTAAATCATTGATTGAGCCGCAACCATTAACGTTAATGTTAAAATGTTTTATTCATTTCAGCTCAATTTTTCATCCATTCACACTGCACTGGCAGATTACATCCTCTGACACATTGACATCGTCGAGATAATAATCTCTTTTGCAATTATCAGCATTCCAAGAACAGTCAACAAAACACAGAAGAAACACAAGAACAAGACAAGCATTTCATTACAAATAAGAACAAGAAGCAACCTCGTTCAACACAAAATATATCATGTTTTCTCCTTTTAAAAATCTTTGGGAGGGAAAAGCAAGAAAAAGCAGTAGAATATGCTTTTTATGTTTGGTCAAAAAGCAAGGACCCATTAATCCTAGATTGAATAATGTTGCATTATTATTGAGACAAACAAATACACACGTATCCACACTAATCTAAACCAAACCAAGATTAAATAATAATTTATAGTAATCTATAATCCTACATCATTTTAACTAGTACACTCCCTCCTGCTTTGTGTTTTCAATTGTTAAGGTTTCTATTTCCACGTTATTTAAAGTCATGCTAATGCGCTTCACAAACTTAATGATGAAGGAAAAATGTTAGAAGGATACCTTGTAAAAGCGCTTCACAAACTTCCTTCTCAGTGACACTAAGAGCTTTCAATAGAATGGCAATGTTCTGAGACTTTTTTGGATCAAGTACTCTGTACTCTTCGTTCAACATCGGCATTATTGATCTTCTAGCACCATCTTTTGCCGTAAACAACGTCTCTATCATTTCCTCATTCAATCTACATTTTCAACCAAAAATCGTTAATTAGTTTTGTAACCAGAACCTATAGTCATACGCATACTGACACCTACAAAATCGAACAAAACGATGTAAGTTCTTAGCCTCAAACTCTATAACCATCAAACACATATATAATGTGTAATAGTCTCTTGGTAAAACGCGTCAAATTTTGTCAAAATGTGTCACCGATATATTCTTTAAAAACTTTTGACGCTAATTTAAAACACGCAAAACTGTACGAGAGCACGGTCATAGATGAGCATCAGGCATTCATATAACAAATCACTAAAACTAAATACATTTGCGAGAATGTGAGCATACAGTCTCAGTCTCATTGTACTGTTGTAGTGACATTTACAACAACAATAATATCACCATAATACCTCAAACACCCCCACCTATGAGGATGTATAGAGTAACGGATGTACGCAATCTTAACCGTACTTTAAAATCATAGAGATATTATTTCCGAATGACAAACTAGGAGTATAACATACATAAAAAAAAAATCGAAAACAAAAATTAAAAAGGTAAAAAGGAAATTACTTGAAAGAGCCAGGGTGAAGTTGATCCCACACGGTAACTCTGTCAGAGCTAGCCCTCACTTTGTCCCAATACAACGCCTTCAATTTTGGCTTCATTCCACCACCACCACCACCACCACCCTCCTCATTTCTCTCTCCACTTTTACTCAGTGGCCCACTCCTCTTCAGCACCACCGGCCCCGACGGCGGAACAAACGGCGGCGGCCCCACATTCGACCTCACCCCATGTGGATGGGGAGGCGCAGGCGGCGCTGGTGCCGGAAAAAACTCAGCTTTCTCAGCAAGCGCCTGTATTTCAACTGATACGTCCGAATCCCTCCCCGGCGAGTCCGTGTTATTACACGGAGACCCGTGGTAGGAAGACGAGAAGCAAGACTTCAACCCTGAGTTGTTGAAATAATCATCATTTTCGTCTTCTCCTTCGCAATCAAAGTCGTGGCGAGAGGAGTTACTAGGGGAGAAGAATTCGAATTCGAGTTCTTCTCCCCTGGAAGCCGTAGCTTCCGAGACCCCTTCCTCCTCTTCGAGAGGGCGGAAGTTGTTGGTATTCTGTTCGGCACTGCGGCTGAGCTGGAAGCTGCCGCTGTGCTTGGGAAGAGGAGGAAGGGGTTTAAGCTCTGGTGAACTTCCGCCGCAGAGCTTGAGGTGGTAGACTCTCTCTTCCACCTCCGGAAGCGACGATGTCCCCTCAACGGACATCGTCGGCCGTACCTGGAACTCGTTTGCCTCGGTAACCGTGCCGAGGTAGAGAAACTCCGAGCTCGTTTGTGAGACGTGGTTGTTTGGCAGCTTCGGCGGAGGACGGCCGTCGGAAGTCGGCGTGTCGTGGGGGTACAGCGGCCGAAGTTCCGACGACTTCCGGCCATTTTTCCGGCGAATGATGATGATGAAAGCGAAGAAACACAAGACTAGTGCGACGGCGGCGACGGAGAGGACGACGAGCTTGTTTGAGGAGTGAGAGTGGGAGGAGGAGGAAGAGGAAGGGAGAGCTAAGGAGGAGACGTTGGCGGGAAAAGTTGGAATCGTGGTGACTGTTGGCGTCGGCGGCAGAGGCGGTGTCGGCGGCGGCGGAGGAGAAGAGTCTGTCGGAAAAAATGGGAGAGCTCCATCGTCGGTTGTAGTGGAAGAAGCTGGTGGTGGAGCGGAGGCGGAGGAGGGGGTGAAGGGTAGTTTGGTAACTGAGTGGTAGCTAGGGTGGTGGAGAGGAGACGGAGAAGGTGGTTCAGTAGGAGGAACTGCGGAAGAAGTGGGTGTTGAAGAGAAAATAGGGTGGAGAACACGGCGGCGGTGGTGGTGGTGGTGGTGTTGGGCGGCGGAGTGTGGTGGTGGGTGGAGGAGTAATAATAATATGAAGGTGAGGAACAGAGGGAGTAAAGAAGAGTAGGAGAGGAAATGGAGCAACATAATTATTGAAGGCTTGAAGCTGACGGTTGCTATTTTTGGATGATGTATGGAGAGAGAAAGAGAGGGGGTTGGAGAAGAGAGTTTAATGGGAGTGTATTTTTTTGGAGGTAACATACATCAATACATGTGTAATGTGTTGATTTAATTTGAGCAGTGAAATGGTAATGGGGCGTATGTACGGAGTTTTGGGAGGGACAAAAGGATGGGGAGAATATGAAGATTGTCAAAATGTGTACACTCTTTGGTTTTGTATACTCCGTTGTTAGTCTTGTTACTTACACTCCCTGATACAATATCTGTTCAATTTTCTAAACTCTTTTCTTATCGAAAGAGAGCTCATTGGTGTTTTATTTTAGCCTTGAAGTGACATGTTACTAACCATAATCGTAAGATGTCATTTTGCGTCGAAAAATCGCATATAACATTGATGGATTTTATTTGAGGATCAAAGGTTAGACCAGTACCTAGTGATTAGGAACTCAACATATTCTTTTATACTCGAAAAAAATATGTTAGACTAGTAGCTAGTGACTAGGATTCCAACCTGTTCTTTTGTACAAAGAAAAAAAAATGGGTAAGGTTTAGATTATGTGTAGTTTTTTTTTTTTTTTAAGGTAAGTGAAGAAAGACCATTAGGATTTCCTACTGCCAGGGGGAACTTGCTAACCCTAAGTGCCATCAGATTATGTGTAGTTGGAAATTCTGCTTGTATTTTCTTGTGAGTCTATAGCAGATTAGCAGCCAAGGCCCATGTGACTATGTGAAAGAGTAGAAGAACAAGTGCTAAAAATGGGAGTGTAACATAATGAAGATTAATATTTGCCGTACTACTGCTAGATTCAATTGGTAAAATGGGGAGGGGAGAAAAGAGCAGGAAATAAAGTAAAAACTAAAAAGCAACAGAAATTAAGGGGCCATGCGAAAAAGGTTGAGAAAAGGAGACAGACAAACCCATTGTCTCTTTCTATCCTATTGTGATGCACATTTGAATTTCTTGGCTTCACTTTTGTATCTTGCTTCTTTTTACAAGTACTTCTATGAGCCCTATGGTAATACCAAAAAAAAAAAAAAATTACATTTGTATGATTTTATATTCGAGTTAATATCGTGTCAAGGTAAGTTTGATTTAATTTTCGGGTCAGTTTTATAGAGTCTAATAGTCTATCAATACTTACCAAGTTACCAATAGTCCGTGTTACATATTTGTAGAAAGGATAGTTGTGCAGAGTACAAACAATAATGTGATTGGGATTCAGGCAGTTTTGGTCAATCTACCATAATGCAAGCTCCAAAAAGATCAAATGTAGGTACAGACTACAGACTCAAGTGTGGGTGAACAGTGAGAAGTGATGGAAAAAGTCATAAATGAGAGAATCTTAGTAGGGATATGATTTGCTCTTCTCCAAACAGCTGGAACTCAAATGCTCCAATTCTAGTGTGCTACAGGTACTAGCAGTAGCAGAGTAGCAGTCTAGACTACTGTGTGAGGAAGAAAAGATTGATTAGTAAATGGGCCACACTGAATTTTTTTGAGTGTAAGAAGTGAATCACAAAAACTAAAAGGAAGCGATTATACACTTCCGTGCAATCTTCCGAGGCTCTTACTCACAATATTTTAGATTTAATAAAATGAAAATGAGATAATAGGAGTGCAGGAAGACTTATAATGGAGTGTCAATACACTTTGTTAAGATAAAATAGTGGTACCTTCACTAGCTTTTCGTTCTTGTTGAAATTCGATAAGAGTAAGGCTAAATGTATACTCTCTCCGTCTCAGCTCAAACGCCCTCGGTATTTTTTGTAGTGGAATAAAAAAATTGATATAATAAGTTGAGTGGGGTAATATTGGGATAAAGGAGGAGAGAGAATGTGAGGATTAATAAGAGTGTGAGAGAGGATGTGATAATTCAATAAAAGTAGGTGAGAGAAATATGTCCCAAAATAGATGGGGTGTTTGAGATGGGACGTCCCAAAATGGATTATGGGGCGTTTGAGCTGGGATATATCATATACATTTATAAATGTATATGGGGGGTAAGATATTATTTTCACCACTTTTAATGACTGTCGTTTCTCCTTTTCACCCTCAGCCACTCTCAGGTAACATATTGCTACTCAAGAAGTAACATGTCAATGCATACATAAAGATGTCAATTCCGAAAAAATCAAAACAAAATACTCACAAATGATAATGTCTTTTAGATGATAGAATAGGAAGATTATAAAGTCTAAGGTTTGGGTTATTTCGAATCAGAATTATAAATACCAACTATGTTATCAATAATAATCAAGGAATGTTTCAATATTCTACATGACATCAGGCTAGGCTAAATCACAAAACTAAAACTCTACTCCCTTCGTCCCAACTCAAACGCCCCATTTTCATTTGGAGATCTCACCTCAAACACCACATCTATTTTGAGACATATTTATCTCTCCTACTTTTATTAAATTATTGTATCCTCTCTCATATTACCTTTCATACTTTTAAGAATCCTCGCAACCTCTCTCCTCCTTTTTTTTTTTTAATATTATCTCACTCAATTTACTATATCAATTTTCTTTATTCCACTACAAAAACTTCATGGGCGTTTGAACTAGGACGGAGAGAGTACACAATAATAATGTCAACTCAAAATATGAAAATGTCAACTCAAGATCTAGAATGTCAATTTAAAATATGTCCAGAAAATGAGAGTGATGGTTCACAGGTAGCAGATTACTGCTCATGAATTTACATGTCAATTCATACATAAAGAGATCAATTCAAAATACATCAAATAAAAATCACTTACAAATAATTACGTCAACTCAAAAATATGAAAATTTCAACTCAAAATATGAAATGTCAATTTAAAATATGCCCAGTAAAAGGAGGTTGGTGGGGTTGAGGAGAAAGAAATTGGTGAAAGTCAATTTAAAATATGCCCAGTAAAAGGAGGTTGGTTGATACATTAAACTTTTCTCGTATATGTTTGATAATGTATACCGTATTAAGCCTTTCTCATTCGATAAGTCTTAGTGTCTTACAAATAAACAGAGTGGAGTACTCCGTATTTACTAAGAAGAGTAGTCTAGTACTATCCAATTAAGGCTAACGCTATACCACTCAAAGCAATTTTTGGGTAAATTCACATGATACCCTCGTATTTTGCCGATTTGCACGTGGTACCCATTGTTTTGCAAATTTGTACAAAATATCCTTGAGATTTGACTGTTTGCACACGGTACCCTAAATTTAACCATTTCATTAACATCGTTAACTTTTTTTTAAAAAGAGGGTTAATTCACGTGGTATCCTCGTGTTAATGGGAGGGTTAAGTTTAGAGTACTGTGTGCAAAACTACAAATAGTCAAATTTTGAGGGTATTTCATACAAATTTGCAAAACAATGGATTAGCCTATTTTTCATTTAACTTGAGAAATCATCGTAGACGAGAATCATCAAAACACGGTGGTACTATGAGAATTAGCCCAATTTTCATTTAACTTGATAAGTCATCGTATATTCGTACCAAGCAAATTTATTTCAAGTACGGAGTACTCCGTAGCCGAAAATACAAATACATTGCTAAAGAACCAAGAAAAGAAGGTGGTGTGTCATTGCAAATACACTGGACCAAGTATGATAACCCTTAATTATGCTATTCATCGCCCTTACTTCCAATTTCGCCCTTATCATTTAATGCTAATGATTGTCATTAATTCGTTCCTCCTTCCTTACCATTAATTGCTTATCATTGTATTATTTTCATACGACCCTCCTCCCTCTTCATCATCAACATCTTCATACCACCCTCCTCCCTCTTCATCATCAACGTCTTCATACCCTCCTCCCTCTTCATCATCAACATCTTCATATCACCCTCCCTCTTCATCGTCAACCCGAAATCGGATTCATCATCAAGTTATACCACGATTCTTCATCAAGATATGTAAACTCTATTCATACCACACTCGTTCCGACCACTGTCACTCCTCATCTCACTCCTTGACCTCAATCCAAGTTTTGAAGATCTCACTTATTTAAAGAAGAGAAATGACCCATATACAAGTAAGTTGTAGTAAGTATTCGTTAAATATGTGTCATATGAATTAGTATTTGTGTCATTGTTAAATTTTGTAAACTCATATGAATTAGTTAGATTTCGATAATTTGTTAAATTTTGTAGACTCATATGAATATTTGGTGTTCTTTAGAACAAATTCGACCATAGCCATGTTGAAGTTGTGCTCGACCATGGTAGCCATGTTGAAAACGGGCCACACCATGGTCGAGTCGTGTTGCGTACTGGGCCGTACCATGGTCCAGCCGTGTTGCGTATTGGGCCACACCATGGCCGAGCCCAGTTTATTACTGGGCCAATGTTTTCCATGGTTAAATTTTAAGAATTAGATGACAAAATTCTGCCGAATCAGAATGCATTTATATGAATCATACACAAGCATTATTACTAAAAGTTCACATTTGAGCAATACATCTAAATGACTGAAATTGTAAGTGAACATTTTGTGACGTGAAAAATACGTCTGAATGGAATGTGTTTAAATCTATAGAAATCCAATACGAATTGATGTTTAGCTATGTTTTCTCTGAATCGTATTTCGTATCTCTTTATCATAATTTGTTTCCGTGAATCGTAATATGGTAAAAGGAAATCATGAGCAGGTATGATGTAAAGTCCGTAATGAATTTATTTGGAGGATTTCAATGTACATAGTGTTTCAAATTGGAAATCTTAGTTTGTTGATATGAATCATAATTCGTTTTTATGAATCATAAATCGTTTTTATGAACCTAAATAGGGTAAATTAGATTTATTAGCAAAAATTGATGTAATAGAATAAAGAAATCATCTGAACTATTGCAATGTACATCTGAAACAAAGTTTATTGATATGAATCGTAATTCGTTTACCTGAATAATAGTTTGTTCATATGAACCGTGTTTGGTTTCTCTGAATCACAGTTTGTTGATATGAATCGTAATTCGTTTACCTGAATAATAGTTTGTTCATATGGACCGTGTTTGGTTTCTCTGAATCACAATTTGTTCATATGAATCGTAATTCGTTTACCTGAATAATAATTTGTTTATATGAAAATTGTTTTCCCGTAAATACTTCTGAATCTTTATTTTATTTCTCGTGCAGGTGAATGTTCCAAGTTACGGTGGAGATAATGTGGATTATAGCGGTTTATTTCAGTCACGAAAAGTTCTTGTCATTCCATGATGCATTTAAGTGGGCGAATGAAATAGCAAAGGTGAAAGGATTTTTTTTGGTAAAAGATACAAAAAAAAGGAACAATTATGGGGATGGTCTTTGGAGGTATTACTTGTGTTGTGAAAATGGTAAGAGAAGAAAGAAAAATGCTTCATCAGTCGAACCGAAACAGAGACGTGTTAGTACCACCCGTAAGTTGAAATGTGAGTTTCGTTTACGAGTTCAAGAGATTGAGGACTCCACTTGGCGTATCTACCTCATGGATGGGAGGGGTTGTCACAACCATGCACTTGAGTTCTACCGAGAAGGACATAGGCAACGGGTTGCATTCACCCCAAAGGATAGAGAGATGATAAGGCTTTTAGAAGCGTCGTCGAATGTTTGGGTCGCAAATATGAAGATGATTATTAACGAGATTAAAGATGACGGTTGCCACAATTCAAAGCAGTTTCACAACGAAAAGCAAAAGATGCGACGTGAGGCAATGGGCAATATTGACGTAATGCAATATGTCATCCACCTAGCCAAAAAGTACGGGTACACTTATTTTGTCAAGAGCGATGTGAGTACCGGTAAGATGACACACTTGTTCATGGCACACCCGGAGCACATAAATATGTTCAGAGCCTACTATGAGGTCGTTTTGATTGATGCTACATACAAGACCAACAAGTACAAACTTCCGTTCATTGAGGTGATTGGCGTAACCCCTGTCAATAAGAACTTCACCATTGCCTATTGTATGATGATAGACGAAAGTTCAGATTCATATTCTTGGATGTTGAGTAACTTGAAACTTTTGTTATGTGAATCAATGGTTCTCAAGGCCATATGCACGGATAAGGAAGTTTCTTTGATTAAGTCAATTGCCACAATCTTCCCTCAATCACGACATTTGTTGTGTCGTTGGCATATAAATAAGAATGTGAGGGCGAGGGCATTGTCGCTCTTTAAGTGTGAGAAGCTCGCGGACGCCATTGTTCACGGATCATGGGCTAGGGTTATGAATGCACCGACAGTCGAAGCTTTGGAAACCGCAATTGAGAACTTACAATTGACATGGGGTAGGGTGGCTCTGTTTTGGGATTATCTAGAGAAAGAGTGGTTTCCGCATATTGATAAGTTTGTGTTTGCACACACGCATAATGTACTCCACTACGGAAACATGAGCACCAACCGGGTAGAAAGCGCCCATGCTGTTTTGAAGATGTGGTTGACTACCTCTACAAGCTCGCTAGATTCGGTGTTTCGAAAGGTGAATTCCCACCTTAAAAGCCAACGTAAAGAGGTTAACAAGGCACTTGAAGATTCTCGTAACAAGATACATTCAATTAGCATTGGTCCTCCTATTAGGTTGTTAGGCTGTCATATCTCTTTGTACTCCATTGGATTGTTAGCAGAGGAGAAGAGTCGGTGTGAGAGACTCGGGTCCATGGTCGTCGAACGGTGTGGTTGTGTACTATCTCGGACACACGGACTTCCTTGTGCATGTATGATTAGTACGACAATTGAGCAAGGTACTGAGTATTATCACCACCAAGTTTCTTCATTTTGGTCAACCTTGATATATGAACAACCGTTGAGGACATGTTTCGAAGACCCGGAGTTAGCTGAATATGAGAGGCTCGTGGAGGAGGGTCGAAATAGAGATGCTGCCACGATACGGGCTTTAACCATAGGGTTACAGAGAATGCTCCACAGAAGAAGAAGGTATCAAGGAGACGGAGGTGAAGGAGAACCCGAGGGCCCGACCTCGTAAAAGGAGTAGAACGGCTGACCCTTCTTGGCACGAACATGTAAGTCGCAAGTTTCGTTCGAGAAGAAGTGGAACAACGAACCCTCGTTCTTGTTCATCTGCCGCAGGAACGGATGGGAGTCGTGCGACATCAGGTAATCGAATGGATTGTTCAATATTTGTGTGACGAGTGTATGGTCCGTGTGTCATTACATTACATAAAACTATAATATCTTTTTTTATATTTACTTTATACTTGTGTAGTTGCTGGAGCACCCTCGATGATCAATTATCGTGACGACATGGAGTCGTTCCCCTTTGCGAGATACTTGCCTCCCGGTGTAATTGAGTACGTGGATGGGTGGTATGATCCGAAAGGAGACGGCCACTGTGGGTTTCGATGTATTTCCCATGCCCTTCGTGGAGAGGAAACACATTGGATGCAGATGAGGGACGCTCTTGTTGACGAAATAGTGAAGCCGGTGTACATTGGGCTTTACGGTACCTCGGAAAGCCGATGTGAAGCAATGAACCGCATCGGTTGGAACAAGAAGGACCGTGCGGCGAGGCAAATTGGATGCATGGAGGACCTGATTTATATGGGTTTTCTTCGCTACACAATTGGAATATAGTGGTATACCATTCTCGTGTTCCAAATCATGGAGGACATCGTGAGTTCTATGGAGACACCATTTTACCGTTACGTAGTGGTATTGGGTTTACCAAACAGGCTGGCATTTTGGTGTTACTGAATACGGGTAATCATTGGGTTCGTCTCATTGCTAAAGACATGTTTCCGATCCCTCGCAACGACATTCAGTGGAGATACCATTGTGATGCTGGTCTTGCCGACCGTTGGGGCAACTTATATGGTGAGCATCGTCAACTGTGGCGCACCATTAGGGGTTAGTATGGTAGGCAAGCAATTTTTTTGATGTGAGGCAAATTGACAAAATTGACATTACAAGAGTAGTGGTAGTGGCTAACTAAAAGTATGTGAATTTTGTCAATTTGCATGTTCAATTCAACTCACATTATTTTGACTTGTGAATTATTTTGTATCTTGAATTCACATTATATTGACTTGGGAATTATCTTGAATGTTCAATTCACTCACCTTGAGCATGATCAACCGAATTGACTGACATACCATTTTCTTCATTATTTGTACAACTTGACGATTAAACGCTTAGATAGACTGACCTATCATTTTCATTAAGTGAAATTGACATTGTAGCGGAATACATGAACAAACTTTTCCGCTAACTGAAAGGCAGTCAATCCGATAGATACGATCACGATGAATCTGTTTGTAATCGTACAAAGAAATCATCAAATACATGTCCAAATGATTTCTTAACCTAAATTTTTTCACATATTGTCTTGAGATTGCAACCCTATAACCAAATTTCATATTAAGACACCCACAAACGTCACTTGCTTCTGCCAGGTTTCCTCTTCACCTTCTTATCCACTATCGCAGTACTACTAGCCGCCAGGCTGATGAGATTGGAACTTGCTTCGTTGTCATCGTCAAAGCATAAGATTGTCATCAACAGTTCTCTTGCGGACGAAAAGTAACTTTCAGCCTGAAAAGTAACATAGGAAGCATGGAATTAATTCAATTATCAAAACTAATAAACACATATTATTCATCCTAAATTGATCCAACTTCCCACTTTATCTGTTGTTGAATCTCAACATTTAGGCATTTTAATTTGCTACCCTTCGTACTTTCTCTCCCTTTTGTCTTTGTAAAAAACTTTAAGAAATGGAGGGAGTATTACCTTTGAAGTAGATGGTACTCCTCCGTCCCACAGGAAAATCGCAAGAATCATCAACATGCCACAACTGAACCTGCACATTAAACCACATGAGTAATTAAGTAATCGAAAACTATTTTTCACTTGGTTCATCCGCTTATGATTAAGGAACTCCGAAACTTACGTGTCAGTTTGTTGTGGCATGTTGGTCGGAGCATGACGCCAACTACGAGCTTTGTCACCTAGCCCAGGTTGGACACAGTTTAGCAGTGCGGTGAACATGCAAACCTGAAGTAAATAACAATTGAATGCATTAATATACATACATAATGTATTAATAGGTATTGAAAACTATCATGATCAATTGTCGGACTATCAATTTAGCCGACTACTATAACGATCAATTGTCGGACTATCAACTTAGCCGACTACTATAATGATCAATTGTCGGACTTTCAACTAAGCTGACTACTATAACCATCACTCAACCAAATATCATCGAAGCTGACTACTATACAATCACTTAACGGACTATCATCTAAACCGACTACTACAATGATCACTTAACCAACTATCATCTAAGCTGACTACCCTCAATTCATCTTATAAACGAAGCCGAGTTGTATGCTTCACTAAAATATGTGAACGATTAAAGTGTACATGTGAATACTTAGTCGTAAGAACAACACTATACCATTGGGTCGAGCTAAATGTTTTTGTTTTGTGAATCAACACCCTTCTTCCGTGAATACAAATCTTCATGTTGGAATGCCCGATCAAAACAATCTTTGTAACAAAGAAATCAAACTTTCATACTCGTATAAAACTTAAGTAACAAGTTAGAAAATTAAAAACATTCTAAATACAAATTATTTGTTTAAAATCAATATGGAGCACATACCAACTCCCTTTCTAAATTACAATAAAAACTTTGAAAATAGACTTCTCTTCTGGGCCAATTTCGCCTCACCTGACCTATGGCCGGCCCATCTCGCCTCAACTTCAATTTCGGCCCATCTCGTCTGAGCTTCACTTTGGAGCACGCCTCTTAGGTCCATCTCGTTTGTATTCATCGTATAACGGACGAACTTCATTAATCAGCAGAGAATACGCTTCACATTGGGCGCACGAAGAAGATGCTACCGACTCAAATATCGGAGCAAGTCTGCGAACAATTTCTTTCGCTTGCTGCAACAATAAACCATCTTAAATAGCCAAACAAACAAACAATCAATTTTGCTAATGTAAAAAACGAAATCAAACTAGTAAATAACTACCGAGTCTGACGCAATAAATTTTTGATTTTTCATCATCGATGCCGCTACAACCGGGTTCACAACCACCGGGTGTGAGATTCTCAAGAACCAACGAAGGTAATCTTCTTCTACGGAGTGCATAGGCTCTTCCACCTTAGAGATTACATCTAAAGACATCATATGGCACTCTAAGTTGCGCCACAAGTGATCAAACAATTCAGGAAATCTCACATCGTAAAATTGAGGACCTGCCGGGCGGTAAGCAACGCTAGGGGGTGTCGGGGATTTCGGGATAACCTGCATATACCCAAACTGGCTAATGCATCGTGTTGGGTCATAATACTCTCCAACATCCGCAAACCTAATCACTCCAGTGAATAGGGAACGAGCAACCCTTTGGGCAGGGCCCTTACCGTATGGTAGCCACATAATCTCATCGGCCTTCAAGTTATCCACCACTAGCCTATAGTGCCTCAGGCGTTCAACGCTATTAACACCAGCTCCACCGCGTGTATCTCACATCATTGAACCTGACTGGTTGTCAGGGAGTGAGCGTCCCTCACATCTTGTGGGCCGTAGAAGTGGAAAGTACTCGTAAATCCAAGACTGCGACAATGTAAGACAACCGGATATGCTCCTCGAATCAGCTCCTGATGCTATACCAAGCTGCCTGTACAGATAGGCAAGAGTGCCTGCGCCCCAAGCGTAACTCTCAACTAGCTCAAGCTCCTTCAAAACAGATTAACAGTGGCACGCACTCGGTCTCCGCTTTTGTCAACAAATAACGTTGAGCCAAGCAAATACAATAAGTAACCATGCACCTCCACATCAGGATGCCAACCCTTCCTTACCATAGGCACAATGTACTCCGACAACACACCACCAGTCTTGTACCACGGAGCCTTCCGCCCGCTATCACTATCAGCCGGCTCTTTTAACTCGTCCGGGGTGCGACCTAGGAGCTCACACATGTCTGATCAGGTGATCCACTGCCACTAAGTACTTCCCCCTCTACAGGTATACGGAGAATATAGTACACGTCGTGCAAAAGGATGGTCATCTCTCCAAAGGGCAAGTGGAAGGTGTTTGTGTCCGGCTGCCATCTCTCAACAAAAGGCGATATCAAAGGGAGGTCTAAATGCCGCATCATACAATTACGTAAGTGCCACAGCCCGGTACGTGAAACCGTTTCCTCTGCACCCTTGTGAAAAAAAAGAATATTACCTAAGTTGCTCTAGTTGTCTATCGCGGGTATAGCACTGGATAACACCTCGGTCTTTGGAACTCTTGTTCCAAATACGATGAGCAACATGACCACCAAAGCTAGGGATCACGTCAATCTTCATTGGACCGCCAGCGGCAGATTCTGTGAGGACCCATGACATATCTCGATCCTTCTTAATTCTCTTCCTAGGTAATGCCAAACTATCCTCAGAAACTTCTACCAATTTCCTACTGAACCGACCTCGCTCCCCCCATGGAATGTGGACATGAAAAGATTCGGTGGACGAACCACCCTTTCCATCTTTACCTCTAATTTCATTATCAGACTCAGCCTCCGTCGACTCCTCCGACTCCGATTCCTGGACAACATTTTTAACTACTAATGCCTTACACATTCCAGGATCACCAGCAATAACACGACCAACAACCTTATTACGCCCATCAACATTAACCTCATCACGACCATCAAGCTTAATAACCTTACCACGACCATGACACACTATTTGCTTCCCTTCAGAACCACTCATCTTAAGCAATTCAAACCAAAAAACAACCATTCAAATAATATACAATCATACCAACTCCCAATCAACTAAGAAATCAAACATAAAATCAACTACATTATGGTGAAGCCGTGTTGAAAACTGGGCCGCACCATGGTGTAGCCGTGTTGAAAATTGGGCCGCACCATGGTGTAGCCGTGTACTGGGCTGCATACAAGGTCGACCAACACCAAAAATCTAAGTTCTCAATTTCAAATCAAAATACACCATTTCCACCAAATCTAATTACACCATCCCTACCCACAACTAATGAATTGCAAAACTAAACATTTCAAATAAACAAATCTAAAACATACCTTAACGTCCTTCAATTATTCACAACGATCTACCACTAAATCAATCTTCAATTATTTGCTCCCTCTGATCTTCACAACGAATCAACCACTCAAATCGTCGTTCTTGGGTGAGTTCAAATCGGGTAATTAAGGCCGATTCGACAGAATAATAGGGCAAAATTGGGGAAGTATTTGGGGAAGTATTTGGGGGAAATAATTGGACAAAATTCAAGGCAAAATTGGGGAAGTATTTGGGAAAATATCTCGACAAAAATTCGACCCAAATATTGCTGAGAAATTTGGGGAAGTATTTGAGGGGAATATCACGACAAAAATTTGAGCCAAAAATTGGGGATAAATTGTATCAAAACTTGGGATGGTTTTGGGGATGAAATCAACTGAAAGGAAAATGAAGTGAGTAATGAGGTGGAGTTATGGAGAGAGGACAAAAAATGGAGTAATGGAGTGAGTAAGATTTGGAGTGGAGTTAAGGGAGGGAGTTAATCAGGGGTATTTTCGACATTTCAGTAATATTAAGGGCGATAACTAGCATCACTAAGGGCGATAAATAGACTTTCAGTAAAATAAAGGTAGTGAATGAGACGATGACTCAGCCTCCCTTGTAACTTGTACTCTGTAGTGATTTTTAAACTTCTCATCCTCTTTTCGGCTTCTCGCATCTGTTCTTCCGATTACCAAAATATTTTGGTTTCGGAAAATTTATGTGGTACCCTCGAATTTTGACTGATTGCACATGGTACCTAACTTAGCAAGTTTGTGCACATGGTACCCTTGCGGTTACTACTTCATGGTACCCGAATACTAATTCCGTTAGATTTTCCCTTAAGTGATGCTGTGTTAGTTAATTGTTATTTAATTAGTTAATTAAATTATATAATTAATATTTTTAATAGAAAATATGAATTTTTAGAAAATTTGATTTTTTTTTCCCAATTTTTTTTTATTTTAAATATTTCATTTCTAATTTTTTTTAAACTGAAATTTTAGGGTTACCATGTGCAAAATGTTTGATTTCAAGGGTACCGTGTGCACAAAATGGTAAACTGAAGGGTACCATGTGCACAAATTATGAATACCTTTTAAGAAAAATTATATTTTTATGAAAAAAACCCATTTTTTTGGATTTTTTTTCATGAAAATATTTTTTGGATTTGTTTTACAAAGTTTAAAATTTGATTTTTTTTATTTGATTTTTTGATTTTATTAATTACAGTACTAACTTTAATCAGACCCTAAAAATAAAACTTTGATCAACTAACTAACACATCATCATTTAACGGAAAATCTAACGGAAGTTAGTATTCGGGTACCATGTGCACAAAGTAGTAACCTCAAGGGCACTATGAGCACAAACTTGCTAAGTTGGGTACCATATGCAATCAGTCAAAGTTCGAGGGTACCACGTGAATTTTCCGTTTTGGTAGTGAGTACTCCTCCGTTCGGCTTTAAACTTCCTACTTTCTATTTAGGGGCGTTCATCTTTAAACTTCATACTTGGAATCTTTCCTTAATTGTACATATAAATACCAAAATACCCTTAATTTTTTATTAAAAATGAAAGTGGGACATACCCCTATGTGTAATTTTACACCAAGTGGACCCTAAAATTCATTATTTATTCTACTTTTCTTAAAAACTGTGTTCTGACCCTACGCGTTTTATAGCCGAACGGAGGGAGTAACTAGAAACTATCATATGTAGATACTAGTACTAGATAAACTGAATTATTTATTGATTTTTCCTACGAAATACGGAGTAAACCAAAGGAGTCGAGAATTTAAATAGAATAGGAGGGAGTAAGTAGTAACATGCTTTCAAGTGTCAACCTCTCAGAGGTTCAGGTAGCTCCATTATGGTGAGATATTTACATTTCACCTTTTTTTTTTTTTTTACTGAGCAAATTAGCTTAACCAAAACTAAAAACTACTCCTAAAAGCTAACTCTGCTGCTTCCAGCATACAACTCAGAAAATGTCCTTAAATATTATAATATTCTAATGGATTGTTTTGATATTTAGAAATTAATTTGGGGTTTTATTAAAAAGGGCAGTCCGGCGCACATTGGCGTCCCCGCTAAGCGAGGGTCCGGGGAAGGGTCCCACCACAAGGGTGTAATGAGGGCAAGCCTTCCCTTATCAATTTATTTGACAAGAGGCTGCTCCCAGGACTTCAACCCGTGACCTATCGATCACACGGCAACACCTTTACCGGTGTGCCAAGGCTCAATGCTCCAGTATACTCCATATAATATTTTTTTTTTTTTCTGGAGTACAGGGCAAAATTTCTGGGTTTTTTCAACATTCGCATGTCTGCTTGTACAGCAAGTAGATCATCCTCGTCTTAACTGTCTCCTTTCCTCGGCATTCTCATTTTTAATCCGTTCAGCATACATCGGCAGCCGAATAATGTCGTCAATCTCACTCAACAATACATCCTGTGTTATGTTGTCCTTTATGCTTTTCATAATCTACAGAATGCCACAGAACACAAAACTCGTAATAGTCGAAAACAAAAAGAGTAACGGAAGTTTGCCAGAGCAACTAAACCAAACCTTAGTGTGAGTACGAAGATCATTTGGTGTTGACTTATCGACCCTGATTCGCATGTACATCCACACATTTTCCTTGGCATTCCACGAGCACTCTATAAGTTTACCGTGAAATGAAGAAGGATCTGAACCATCTGTGTGCATTCATAATTCATAAGCATCAGACACCACTTTCAAATCAGAAAAACTCATCAGCCACTTTAGGCAACATTATACGACCAAATAACTGATTAAGGCCAGTAGGAGGCAAGGAAAGGGAAGTATAGACGCAGTAACATAAGTTCTGCTAAACTGAGGCTTTGCTTAGATGAGGTGAAGTTCTTAGTAACCCTAAAGATAATCTAAACATCTTTAAGACTACTCACAATTTCATTAACCTACCCCTCCAACCTCTAACAACAAAGCTTGACACCACAAGAAACAGCAGAATTCTACGACAAGAAGAGATGCAGCATCCCAAAAAATGTGTGTGATTAGCCCTAAATGGAGTACGAAGTTTACTGATGCCCTAGAATTTGGCAGCTATATCCTTTAATGTTCAGTCACAGCTCCAGTTTCTTAACATGTTCCTACACCTCTTAATATATCTTGATTCCGAGGGGGTGAAGGTTGTAGAAGAAGAAATCTTTCAGGTCACGTGCCATAAGCATACAGCTGACTTCCTTTGACCCTACATTGGCATAATTAGGATACACCTAACAAAATATTCTCCAAAACATTTTGATTTTTGGCTAGGACTATATGATGTCTATTAGAGTCCTGTTCTACCTATGAATCACGGACTCTATCCTTAGGCCTACATACCTGTGTCCGACCCCGATACTCTCAGATACTCTTCAGACAACGAGTCTCGACAGTGAAAATTTAAAAATAGATCGGACACTCTGTCAACACTTGATCTACTCATGAAGTTCGACTTGAGCTATAGAAGCCACTATGAAATATAAGTACAAAGCTATGCTTCTTCAAGCCAAACCCAATAATTGTGGATTACTTTGAAGATATGGCAAAGAGGGAGAGAACTGAGTATTTCTTTCTATTGTTGGCAAAGAGAGAAGGGCTATGAAACTAGAAGCTGAAAACAAATCCAGAGCAGAAGTGTATTCAATTCTTATTACTGAAAATGTTAAAAAGAAATTTTTCCTATACCGGGCATGTCTTGCATTGGGATTTCTCTTTTGCCATCACTCAAGCAGAAAAACAAGCTTTAGGAGAAGACTTGCACTACCAAATTGCAGTGGCTGGGAAATCATTAGGAGTATGGTTTTCTAATAGTTTGCAAAAATTGAAAACGGAGAAAAGTCCAGATTTATCATGCGACCCAATCATTCCATAGGGAAAACTTTTGACTGAGGAGAATCACTTCAACGCCAAGCCTCAAAATATAAAGTTCCTCGCAATCATTAGGAAACCTAAAAACAATACATCGCAATGATGTCGAATCTCATTCCAACAAACAGCTTTCTCAACAGTGGCTTTCTTTTGAAAAAAAAAAAAAGCCAGGAAACTGAGTTTTGAAAGGAAGATCCGCACTCTAGATGTCCTGCCAAAATAACACCCAAGCTCTGTTTTTCCCCTGAAAATTACAGAGGGATCGAAACTTTGTCAAAGCTTACAACAACAGAACGACTTCACCATCGTAAGCTTTGAACTCGATACTTAAGGCTAATGACGTTTTTCCAAAACGCTTTATCCTTGACGGCGAATCTCCAAATCCACAGCCTTGAGAGCTGTACTAAAACTGCAAAGATGTCTAATACCAAGACCACCACCAGCGTAAAGACAAAATGCTTCCCTACACCTTCAATACGCCAAACATATCAGTTCCCTAAATAAGTCAGTCCGCTAATGAGATAGGACGAGCAGAACTTCTGGAAAAATGACAGATGTAGTGTGTTTCCCTGAATTTCAGATTTCTCCTCCCACAAATTCCAGCTATGTCACCATATATGGATATCATGATAGATCAACCTCTTTTCAGCTATGTCACCAGACTCGCCACAATTTTCAGTATACCAGGGACACACATATCACACATGAAACTCATAGAAAAGTAAAATTGCATAACATGTCCAAAAACTAATGAGGGCGAAAGCCATCATCAAGTTCTGTAGACCTTGTCAGCAGTAATATTAAGTTATTAACACTAAAGCCAACGGATGCCATACAGCCGGTTACAGAATGTGACTGAAGTTTGGGCTCAGAGCTTCTAAGTTCTAACCAATACTATATGTCCTAGCCAACTGAAGAAAGCTTGAAATACATACTGCTTAGGCAAGTTTTAACAAATATATATATAAGCGGCAAAAATCATTGCTGCTATAAAGAACTAGCAAACACAGAAGTTGGCTTGACCCATCTCATAATCAACCACCAGAAGGGGCAACATGTTAGAAAAGCGAGAAGGGTGACAAGTGATAACAAGAAGGAAATTATCAGACCTCCAAAGGAAACTGTATAGCCTTCCATCAATCGTTTCTTTCCTTTGTCATACAAATAAAGATGCTCAGCGCCATCTTCAGATATCTAATGAAAACATATTGTGTGCCTCTTAGAGGTTTATTTTTCAACTAAAACGTACAAACTGAAGGAATACGGATCATAGTACTCAGAAATAACGTTTTACCTCGAATAGAAAATCAATCGAGTTCATTTCAGGATATTTCCACTTCAAAAGACCTTCATGTCTTTTTGGAACATAGATATCATCCAAACCCTACAAAATAAAAGATCAAGTTCAAGTACTACATTCTCTGTATGAAGAATTCCTGTCTAAATAAATGATAAATCCCAAACCCACAAAGTTCACCATTAGAAGCTAGAGACAAATTCCACTCAAAGAATATTCAGCCAATTCTATTTTACATATACAGCGCTTCACATCTTTGAGGCAACTCCAGTACTCCACACATAATTTTTTTCCCGAGATATTAATACCCTTCCCCGGACCCTCACCTTGCGGAGGGCAATGTGCGACCGGGCTGCCATTTTATATCGATACTCGATACTCCATTAAGGGTTTGACATTTAAACACATAATTGTAAGCCAAAAAATTCCAAGTTTTTCATATAATTATCCTACCTATATATAAAACGTCATGTAAGGTCAGTTAATTATAAAATAATCTGGAGAAAAAAAAGGTGCTTAGTAATGTAGTACAAATTGTAGCATCGCCCTAGATAAATTAACAAATCAGCTCAGGTTTAATTGCTATATTGGTGGCAAAGTTCTGAAGCACAAAGACGTAAAATGATTCGTGAATTTTGGAGCTATGATACAATCATATCCGATTCCGAGTTAAAGGTGGTAACCACCAAAGAAGCCATATTATGCTGCAGATTTCTCTGAGCCATTCGAAGTTCAAACACTGATATTTGAGAGATGAAATTCGATTGTCTTTACTTGCCCTAATCGTTACCCACTTTCCTCAATAGCATAAGAACCCATGAAAAGTAGCGAATACAGTGTTTGTTCCTTAATCATAAGTTTATTGAGTGTCAAAGTACTTCAGATGCTACCAGCAAACAATTATTGAATTCCAAAGTGTTGCACAATGTTAAAAGGGTTCATCGTCTTCCAAGCAAAGTAGTCACCCGAAAACCCAATACGTCAATGGAAAGCCCTTTGCATTGAATAACATATCTTATTTTTCCTTTTGTGATTAACAATATAACATGAACTTCTTGCATCAACTTTAAAAAAACTTCAAGAATTAGAGAGAATAAAAAAAAGATATGTAATCTGCAAAACACCGTTAGTGGCACAAGGTCTTTTTGCCATTAATTCAAGCAACATGTATATCCTCTAAACAGCCAGAGGAGCTATTACTTTCAGATCCCCCGATATCTATGTGAGTAACACAGCATGTTAGCATTATCCATGAAATCTCATTTGAGTCTAAAATTAATCTAGAGGGTAAGATATCACCAAAATAAATTCACTGTTTTTACTTTTGGGATTTTTTGTCAAACACTCCCTTATAAAAGGTTGGGTTTGTCAAAAACTCCCTTATATAAATATTTTTGTCAAACACTCTCTTATATAACCATTTTTTCGTCAAACACTCCCAAATGAACATTACCGGCCACAAAAAGTCAACTTTCCCGCATGACCACCGTTAACAAGTGACTTCAATCGGATTTGTCTTTTTCTTTTAATTTTCTTTTTTGACTTTTTTTTTTACATATCCCTCCACTCTCTTCTTTTCACGTTTCAATATTTAGAGGGACAAAACGCATCTAAGACGGTGAAAAGGAAAAAATAAAAAAGACAAATCCAACTAAAATCACGTCCTAGACGGTGGTCACGCCGGAAAGTTGACTTTTTGTGGCCGGGAATGTTCATTTGGGAGTGTTTGACAAAAAAATTGGTTATATAAGGGAGTGTTTGACAAATCCAACCTTTTATAAGGGAGTGTTTGACAAAATATCCTTACTTTTGAGAACATTATGGAAGAAAAAATATTGGTAGTACCAACGGTTAGTAGCAAGTACCTGAAAAATAAGGCCATCAGCACCGTGTGAAAGATTAGGGATAGTCTTCTTCAAAATTGTCTCAACAGTTGACAGGTTCCAAAAGCCCTTCCTCCTTACCTGGAGACATTGTTTGAAGTACCATTAAACAGAACAAGCTGAAAGAAGTAATAAAATACATACAGTTTAAACAATTTCCTAAGACAATGTAAAATATCAAATACACACCCGAAAAGGTTCTAGATCATATCTATAAGGAGGTTTTAACTTTGAGCCCATCAACTTGCGATGAATATGTCGAGGTTTGATAATCTCTTCCTCAATTTTCTGCCAACGTTCACAGAACGGCCGCTGCAGGTGTACACTTTATCAGTACCATGCTTGGGACTAGAAACTCAAATATTTATAATAAGTGTTTTAAAAAATTCAAATCCAGATCACTGTTATACAATTAAGATCCCGAAACAATACCAAATATACTAGAGTACGATCACGAGAAAGTGAATATATGACTGTCCCAGATGAGCTAAAATGAAAGTCAACTCCACATACCATGTTCTTGTCTACAGCAACATATTTTACCATACTTCTCTCATCGAGAGGAGGGAGAGGAGTAAATCACTGACACCTTCATTTGCACAATTCTTGCCATAATGTCTAGTCCTAATGGGCTAGTATATTATTCACTTGATCAACAATTTCTCAACGCTACAAGCCCAACTCCGCTTTTTTCAAGCACCATCAAAATACAAAAACACAACTCATGGAGGATGAAAAAAAAAAAAAAAAAAAACAGCCCTCTTTATGTGATTGTGGTAATCACCCCAGTAAATTAAACCAAACTCAGGAATCCTTTGACCCTGTTCCCTTCTTACATTCTGAAAACGGGAGATTTACCAGATCATAAAAGTTGTGGCACAACCAATTAAAAAAAATAATAATTTCTGCTAAGTTGATTCTGATAACTTCTGTTTTACATCTCAATATAATCTATAATCAATGATATACATCACAGAAACATACCGAATTTGTGAGAAGTGTGAATTAAAAAAAATCTAACCTCAACGATAGAATCCCCGTTAATAGCAATCATATCATAGATCAGGTATCTCCTCTCCTGCTTTGATTTATCAGTATCAATTATCATCTCCCCATCAAGTAATGAATAGTGGTGAAACCTGGTCTGCGGAAAAAAAAGAAAAGAAAAACCCTTATAATATCTGCCAAGACCTTTCAATTAAGCTCTACAGGGGATGTTCTTTATGAAGCAAGATGTCGTCAGGAGCATACTTCAGACGTGCCTTCGCAAGGAAACCTCATCTGGACCCTCCGAAATTTGAAAGTTCTATCAACTAGGTAACACCCATCAGAAAGGAGTAGTAGCATGTATCTAGTGCCATCAGCTTTCCAAGAAGCATAGTAATATTGCTGCCTCAACAGCTGCAACTTATCCCTGTAATCAAATTAGTAAGAGATGCTAATTCGATAAAATATCCTAGAAACCATATCAACATGCACATTTTCGCAAGCTACTATGACAAAACACAACTCGAGACCAGAGAGATTTGTTTTAGACATGCTGCACACTGAATGTCAAAATCCCCCACTATCATCCTTTTCCAAAGGTAATAACATCAAATCTATAATCCATATATAGTAGAAGTGTTCAAAATTCTTAATTTTGTTTATATTTCTCAAAGTATGATTTGAAAACCTCGGTAATAACAATAGATACGATACAAGTATTGGCAGAAATAAGTTGTTTTCAACCAAATAGAACAACGTTCAAAGGCCTAGAATATCAAATTCCTCTAGATCTCATTACCATCTATCCACAACTTTAAGCAGTCAGAAAACAAAAGAAAAAAGAAATCGTGCCAAACAACTGAGGCAAACACACGCACAGTCGAGATAAGCCAAACGATCACAGCAAAACTTAGTACCTTTAAGTTCAAGTATGAAACATAATCTGTTACACACAATGAGTCCTAGCAAAAAATGCACAAATTTGGACCTGTCGAGAGACACAGGATGTGAGCCCGGAAATTGTGGATCCCTCTTTGCCTCGATTGCCTGAAACATAAATATTGTGTTAAACACGATGTCAAGATTAAGTAAAGAGAAAAAAAGTAAGTGACGGGTTTAGAGGGACTGAACCTACATAAGCAAAAAAAGAAAACAATCACAGCCCTAATCAAGACCTTAAACATAACATGCAGATAGCAATATAGGGTTTCACTTCAGCAATATAGATTGTCGGGAAATGGAGATGATCAAGCCCAAAGGTAAAGTCATAATCTTGTAGCCTTGTACGACAGAAGGACATGGAAACTATGGATCACCAAAAAGGGGACAATTTAGACAGTGCGATAAGTTATACACACTGCACAATCGTGGAACAACAGTGGACCAAAGAGGAAAACCACCGAAGCCTCTCACATAGAAAAGAAGAACAAAACTATGTAGGACCAATAATATGAATTATGAAAAGAGGACGCTTCCCCTGCCAAACAGCAAAAAAGAAGGAATACTGTAATACAAACAGCAAAAGAAACCACGGACTAAACAGAAATCCAGAGCTACCTAAATTTGGCAACTCGTTAACACAGTTCCCACTAAGATTATGTTTGGTTGGAAGTAACGTAATGGAATGAAATTAGTACAAAAATGTGAGAATTGAGGTGGAGAAAGATGACTCAGAAGGGGGAGAAAGTAATTGATTACATCCAATAATGTAATGAAAATTACATGGTTAAGAATGATGATTACCTTGATCTCAATGGAGATCTCATTACATTGTAATTTGTAATGAGGATTACATCGAAGTAGCCCCCCCCCCCCCCCCCACTCAATCATCCAACTTTGGCCTAAATAGGTGGGGTAAGGGTGATCACATTACACCCCTCCAACCAAACAAGCCCTAAAAGTTTAAACAGCCTGAAATCCATTTTCCCAACACATTATTAATAACAACACTGAAAGTTTCTTGCATTACATTGACACTTGAAACTAAGACTCAAGATCACACAATCCAATAATAATTTCCTACCATTTATGCCCAGAGGCCGACTCCTATATGAAAGACGTTACACAAAAAAAAAAAAAGAGAAATAAAAAAACAGAATATAAGCACACCACAGGCAATGAAAAAACAGACTAAACACATTTGTCCACTCATGACAGTTTAAAGGATAGTACGCACAAGAGCTGCCATCTAAAGAACTGCAACTTTAGGCCAAACTTATCTGCACATGATTGCAGATGTGATATGAAGAACGTGAGCCTTTATCAAGGACAAAATGAGCTGACAACGACAAATTGAAAAACAAAGGTGCCTTCATGTATTAGTAAATCGAAATGACCCAATCACAAAACAACCCCAGTGCCTTAAATGTAACCTTAATGCCACTTCACAATATAAGAAACATAGAGAAGCTGTTCCGGATAACCCAAGTCGAAAATTGCATCAAATAACTGCTCACTAAGTCAAAAGTCATAATATAAGAAGTGCAGCAAGTGAGTCATTTTGCTTTGTTCCACTAAACAAGCTGCTTCAGAATGCCTCACCAAATTATAAATAACCAAATACAGAGTACAATATGAAAGAATTAAAGCCGACAGATAATCCAGTCCCCTCAAGCCCACAGACCTACTTCTTTGAATAAATAAATACTCAAATGAAAGATTTCTCGACTACAAAATGGAGGCATTACCTCACACACAAAATCAAAAAGGCGAAATCTTCATACTAAGCCAACTCTGGAGGATAGAACAGCATCTCCAAGGATAATGATTATAACAGATGAACAAATAAATAAATAATATGAATCTTACCACTACGGACTTGAGCATGTCATAGCAGAACCTTCGCAAATGATCTTGTTGTTCATTTGGTATTTTATCTCCCAAGACATCATCATTGCTCATCATAACAGTATTCTCATGGTTTTCCTGAAATTTGATTGCATTAGAATAAACAGCCAGATAGGAAGTTAAGCAAGCCTAAATTTCAACAAAATTGCAATTGATTAAGAAGGTGTCTTGAAAATAGGCACTAACCAAAAGCATTACTATTTGCAACATATGGACAAAGTCACAAAACACTTTAACGACCACGATCCTCAAAGACATCGTAGTTAGAGAAGCAACAAAATGTAGATTGTAGAAGAAATAGAAATGTTTGTGAGGTCATGAATGGTTTCTTGAAAATTGAGATGTAATCCACAAGATCATTATTTGTGTCTCATGAGTATCATCTTTGTGCTGCAGAAATCAGTTTTCTCATACTGTATCCCATTACATGAAGACTTGCCAATTTAAGAAATCGCATCCAATCCTTATGACACGAGTTTGGTAAGTCGGTAAATCAACTTAATGAGAGAAATTACACAGATAAGAGTGAAAATGAATCTCTACTATAAGTAGGAACTACAAAAACTTGTATGACACCTACTAAAACAGGGAAGGGGAGATAGAGACGCAAAGCCATCAAACCCTTATCGAGACTTGACGTCAGCAGTATCTTATAGACTTAAACAGAAAAGTTATGCGCAGTATACTGGTAAGATGTCTAAAACTCAAAATTAATTTCTTACATCTACAGAAGCACAGGTAACACGATCACCGCTTTCTGGTGGAGTTGCACCACTTTGATCACAATCTAAGGAACTCTTCCACTAGGGTGTACGTGGGCAAGTTGCTAAATCAGGTTGAGTTTCATGATAAAAAGCATATAATGCATCAATGTAGTGCTGTTTATAGATCCCTGGAGGCCAAGCTGCAGTAAACCTTTGTAAAGCCTGTCCACAAGAAACAAAAATGTTAAAAAACGAAGCTAAGAGAATGCGAACCAAACTAACAATGCACTGAATCATAAGATACCTCAAAGACTGAACCAGATTGATGGGTCCGCATCAGATAATGTACAATCATGTAACCAGTTCGGTTGTGGCCATGAGTACAATGGACGAATACATACTTCTTGGACTGTCTTTGACCTTGATTACCTATAAATTTTGCAACCTGCAATTTTACCGTAGGTGAAGTTTGTACTGATGCAAACGCCACATTCAGCCATTAAGGTACTAAAAATAACACAGGCATTACGACATAAGATTGATAAAGAGTAATCTCTGTAGGTTTTGCAGCAGCGTGGACACAGGTATAGCTTAGTTCCAATGTTTGTGGCATGGGTTGGAAAGAATGGGAGTCCTCAGAACATCGGTTCCTTCACTACGAATTTGCTTAAGTTGTGCAGTGAGACTAAATGGGAGATTAATTGGGATTCGAAATGAGCAGCGGGCATGCACCAATTCTCTGGTGGGTTACATGCACAAGAAATTTTCTGGTATATGTGGAAGGAAAGAAGGGAAGTTGTTTCAGAAATGTGCAGTTCTAGATGTCTTTTGGTGCATTTGGATTATACAAAATTCTTAGTATCTTCCAATTGTAGTCACTCTTGATATTAGGTTCAGGAGGAGGCTATATTTACCTTCATTGTGGGTTTAGGCGGCAGGTAGCTTCAAGGATAACCGTCTTACATTCCTCATTTCCTCCATATAAATAGGATTGAAAATTCTTACCTAACAGAACTTGACGTCTCGAGGTTTACATTTTAAAAAATTTGAAATTAACTTTTTCCTATTGAAGAAAGAAAAAAAGATCAGAAAGCTTCTGTGTGATTCTTTCAGCAGTTCAAAACCTAAATCACCTGATAGAAATGTTGAACACTACCTCCTATATGGATCGAACTAAAGATTGCAGCTTTCTGGTATAGTGGTAATTTAAATAAAAAAGAGAACTGAACTCAATCGATCAGATTTCATAAATGCAGGGAGGATACAGAAGTTGTTGAGAATTAGCTCCTCAGTACAAAAAGACAGAAAATTACCTCAAATACAAAAGTATTTACACTTTCATTGTCAGGCACAGCATCACGTCCCTGGCATCGTATCTAGAAAAAATAGTAATTCCAATGTAAGTTAAAAATCAAACAAGAAGTACAGAATAACAAAGCAAAAAGAGGTACCTTCAAATAATTAAGACCACGCTTTTTTAACTTGCTTGCTCTATAATAACGATCTGTGTTAGTCAAATCAACCACCATGCCAAGCTGAAATGAAGCATAAACAGTGTTAATGGACAGTTACATTATTGCTCATTTTGCAATAGATATGGGACAAAGCAAAACATATAAATGATGCATAACACGAGAAAAGATCAAACATGACCGAGACAGCTAATCCCATGTAAACTTATACAAATATCTCAAATAGATCTGGCGTAAAATCATAACAACCACAAGTGTCTAAAAAAAAGACCTGGCGACTCAAAGACCTTAAAAGTCATCAGTCCTACTGTAGGACAGTCTCACGCAAGACATTTCCGTAATTCTAAACCCTCAACCAGCAGCTCTAACCTTTACATTCATTGGTCAAAAAGAAGTGGAATAAAGAAATAAAAGGGGGCCCACAAGGCAAACCTTAAAAATCTCAAGTCTAAACCAAACAAGGCTTCCAAATTCCAAGGGCGCTTATCTACAGTAGTTCTATCCTACCCCCAGGAGAGGGTGGTATTTCTCAATCCATGACACAAATAGAAACCACAGAAATGTTGACATCTTTGGTCAAAGACTTGAGGCAAAATATTTCAAAGGAGCACACTCAACTCAACGATGCCAAGTTGCGTTCAAGGTCTATGTTGTTTGTAGGTAACTCTATTAGCTATTACTCTCTCCTTCCTGAAAAGGTTATCATTCCATTTTGGTTTGTTACAGAATACTTGATCATTTTCACAAAGTAACTTCAATTATGAATTTACCCTTAATTAGAAGGCATACTTGAAGGGGTCAAACGGGAGTACAAAATTACTTTGGATGAAGCTGAGTATGGCTTTTCCAGTCATATTCTGAGATGAGAATCTTAAATAAAGAAAAGACGAAGTGAGATAGCCATGTGCTTATAACAACTCTAAAGTAGTCTAAACTTGAATAGCACATTGATTAAAAGTTATGGATATTATTTAAGTTGTTTAGAGCCCACATGATAAACCACAGTTAACATAACTGCGTTAACTAGATAGGGGTCATAAATAAAAGAGGAACAGCATGTTATACGTTAAGAAGCTTACTTCAAGTCTTTTGACAACTTGAAGGTCGTAAAAAGCTTCACTGAAGGAGTATCTTTTCGCATAGGGAATATCCTCATTGAAAGACTGATCAAGTGGCACTTTGGATGGGATAATATATCCAATTGCTCGGCCAAATTTTGGACAATCCAGCCAACCTGAATCCGAAAATTACATGGTTTACAGAATGAGTCAGCATGGAAAGAAAATTCATAAGAGAGAGAAAGGGAGGCAGAATTGAGCCAGCAGAAAATCTTAGTATCTTACATCATGTATAATCATCACGTGAATAAGGAAGATTAAAGAAGGGGTTCACTATAAAGATATTAGACTGCACCGCTCAGGGATTTAAAATGAATTGGTCTTTACATGTCTTCTCAATTCAAAATTCATAACTTCAGAATTGCAACAGAGAACTAAGACCTTAGTTATGACCGTATAAACTTTCCAGCTGTAGCTTTGGTAAAATTAGGAAAATGGTTCCTTTGGCTATTTCATGAAACCCTTGGATCTGAAAAGAATGATTGTATGCTTTATGGTATTTCTTCAGCGCACCGGTTCAAATTACACTTGTAGGCTTATAGCATGGTTGGAGAGGTCTCCATTCTCAGCGGCAGTTGACATTTCTTCTTATCAACATTATTTTCATGATACGATTACTCAAGATTCATGATACGTAGAAAACGTAGTTATCCAGCTGTCCTTTATACAGACGTCAAGTCCCTTGGTGTCTTTTGGTACACAGGCACCAACCCCATGATGTTCTTTAGACAGTATCCTCTAAAGCTTAAGAAAATACTTTTTTTCTTCCATGGGACTAGAATTCTTAAATTGAACACATTTGGGGTAAAGGTATGTTACATGGAACTAGGGAGATACTAGACTAGCTGAGAATCTGATCTATACTATCCATTAGGAACAAGGAACCAGCCAACCAGGATAGGGAAAAGAAGCAGTCTAGCTCACAAACAGTAAATTATCCTCGGACAGTTATTACTCTCCACAGAAGCTGGATTCCATATGTTTATTACTGGTCTGAGGGACACACTTCAAGTTCCTACCTCCCAAAATCACAAATAGGATTACAGGTGCGATAACCATCGAAGTTATCACAGGCATGGAAACATAACGACCTCATTCAACTTGTATTCAAAAACCGCTTTAAAAGCATATATGCCTTATAGATATATGAGTTAGGGCAGTGGACGAAAACCTAACCTAGCTGATACCATATAGAAATATGAGTTTTGGGGAAGAGTCCTCAATCGAAGCTCATCTGAGATTTCATATATATACTGTATACAGGGGATACAATCGTTACATTAACTAGGAAATTAATTATAAGATTGTTTATAGAAACATTACAAGATTGATTTACTTGTAGATAATAAGACTACAAGAATTGGATTATTTACAGGTCATAAAACTATAGACATGGTTTACCAACAATTTCTTGCCAAGTTTGGCAGCCTCATCAGTAAAGCGTAAACCATAACATCAGATGAGGGGACGCTACTTGCACCAGAAAAACAGTTTGTGTTAACACAGAATAATAAATTTTACAGATGTAAATGACGTAATTTCCTGACAACTTCAGCAATGCAAAGAGGCCTACAGATGACACACAGCAGAACCGACAGATTTGCTAAAGATTAGGTTTCCTCTATCATACAAATCTGTGAACAGAGAAATACTAATATATTGTGCTTGAATTTAAATTTTGAAACTATAAAAATGGGGGTAAAGCTTACCCTGGGGAAGATTGCTTCTATCATATTTTGACTTCTTCGAGCAAGGCCCTTCATCACTGTTCAAGGGTTGAGCTATTCTTGTATCTGGGTTATCTATCTGAAAGCGTTTCATCCGCTGTCGTCGTTCTTCACGCTCCTACATAAAGAATATTCTAAATTTTAATCAACTATGACATACTTCACTACTTCAAAACAGACGAGTATCTGAAGTAGGCAAACTCACCCCACTTGATCAATACACAAGCTCTCATGCAAGAATAATGGACATCCACAGCAAAATCAAGAATCCAATTGCCAAGCCAATTCACAGAAGTTTGCAACTTACCAGTTTGAAGGAAAAAGAAAATGCCGCGCCACCAAAATATAAAACCCAAAAAAAAAAAAAAAAAACCAATGCCATAAAACAGCTTTCTTTTATTTACTTCCATTGCTTTAGACAGAGAGAGCGATTTTTTTGTTTTCAAGAAGCTTGGGGATTGATGTTCTTTGCCTCTACACAACTATGGAAGCGAATGCTTTAATATGTACAATTGATCCCCACTCCATTGCACTTCCAAAATAGGCAGGGAGAAAGAGAGAGTTAGATAAATTTCACCTCTGCTCTTTTGTAGTGTAAAAACTAGGGACAGTAAATATTTACTAGTGGCGATTTGCTTGACAATCAGGTCCTCATTGTGAAACTAGCACTCAAAGCATTCTTAGTTTAAAAATCTCAAATAGTCTTCTAGAATATCTATATCATCAGAAGGCATGAACTCATATTCGAGGGCCAAGGTGCCGAAATTATAAAGTGCTTATGTTTTCTTGGTTAAGAGCCAGAAGTACAATGGCTTTTACTCAAACAATCCTACGCGTCAGCAATACCCACGTTGGTATCTGATTTCAAAGACACGTGACAATTGATATATTTCGATAATTCAATTTTGCTAGAGAAGCCACGCGCTAGCAATTGAAACATAAGCCAACCACTTCACTCAGGATAATTAACAAGATGACCTAAGCCATACCCGATGAAGGATTTGGACTGATGACTCAAAGCGACCATTAGGAGAGAAACTTTCCACCGAAGGTCTTTTGTCATACCCTTTTGTACTTGTCCGGCAATGGTAAGGAGTTCAGGTCCATGACACAAGCAAATCAAAATCAACTCCTGAAAAAATGACAGCCATAATTCAACATCACACAAAAGAGCTAGCAAATGCTGTATGGCAACAAACCAAGAAACATTGAGCAATTGGAACAATACACATCGAAATTTATCCACCACACCGACATAAATCAGAAACCCGTAAACTCAGACCTATCAACCACTGTTTCTTGACACTTCAATTCTGCAAAACACACTATCACCCATCTTGATGAATACACCGATATGTCTACATGTACCGATGCACGCTCAAACAACAACAACAGCATCCGAAGGTTCAACATTCATACTATATGCACAATCCAGGAAACCCTAAATAACCAACTCCACCCCCCCCCCAATTCAAGCAAAAACTATCAGGACCGGTACAATTTCGCCATTGCGAAAGCAGTACCGGAAAAGGTCGGCTTTAATCACTCGATTAACGTGTATAAATTAAGTTTATGGCACAATTTTCTTCCATCAATTCCATAGATAAATTCATACTAAAGCTTCAAATTAAATATTTCTTTCAGCATTCATCATAGTCCCCAAAATATCTCGCAAACCCTAATTAATTTATCACGCATCAATTTCAATTTCAATTTCAATTTCAATTTCAATTACAATTAAATTTCACTCTCTTCAATCAGCAGATTCTCAATTCATGATTAGATAAATTGATTAATTTTAGGGTTTCGTGAGAAATTTTCTGTAAGATTATTACGAAATTCTGAATTTGAACATGTGAAAGAAAATATTCAATCGCACGAACGAAGCTTTGAAAGATAAATTAAAAAAACAGCGAATTATGAAAGTTTGGCGCCAATTTTAATTTACCTTTCGGCGAAAATTGTTTGAGAAGTTTCTGATGTCGTCTGCTCTTTCAAGGAAGGCGAGAGAGAGACACGGAGAAAGGAAGAGAGAGAGAGAGAGAGAGAGAGAGATTAGGAGAAAAGTTACTGGAGGGGTTGGGTTATTCGTATATTTTATAGACCGAGAACAACGGTTTTGGTTTAGGGACTTAGAGTTTAGTTTTTTTTTTTAACTTTTCCAATTGGTGCAACTAAATGTTGCCCACAATATGCCATTTATTTTCCAACTTTACCTTTTGCTTCTTTTCTCTCTCACCTGTGACCTCACAGTTATATAATAACACTTCAACCGCTAAGTTAATTGATTTTGTTGATTCTTTTATTAACAAAATTATATATAAAGGACATTAATCCTTGATATTTCGTCCAAATTTAAAAGCAAAGATTTCGGTCAATAATTGTAGTACCATATATTCAACAGTAAGTTATTTGGAAACAATATTTGATCATTTCTTCAATTTTGACCGAAATTGCAACTTATATAGTTAACAGATATTCCATTAATATCAAATTAGAGAATAATTTTTTTTGTCTTTTATTAAGGGTCAATTGGGTCTATGGGTCGTGTAAGATTTCACAAGCGTAGAAAAAGATAACTAAAACTAAACATACAAGAGTCAATAGCGGTCATGTATGTGTAATAAAAGACACTTTCATGGCACATAAAGCGCCAAATAAATAGAAATAAACATATGGGAATCAAAACGGATGTGAGTCAATATGGCTCATGCATCATAAAAAGCGGGTTTATGACATAAAATCTTATACATAAAAGCGAGCCATGTAGATAAAACTAAATATATGAGAGTTGAAACGGGTGCGAGTTAATACGGGTAATGTGTTATACAAAAATAGGCTCATGACACACAAAAACGTGCCAAATAAATAAAAAATCAACATATGAGACACAAAATGTGTGTAAGTCAATATGGGTCATGCGTCATAAAAAGCGGGTTCATGACATAAAATGGTTTCAGATAGTCAGATACAACTAAATTAGTTTTCTACGAGCATCAAAACAGACTCGAAACAATAGCAATCATGTGTAATAAAAAGTAGGTTCATGACCCATAAAAGCAAGGCAGATAGATAAAATTAAACATATGATAGTTGAAACGGGTGCGAGTTAATATGGGTAATGTATCATAAAAAAAAAAGCTCATGACACACAAAAGCGTGCCAAATAAATAAAAAATAAACATATGAGAGTCAAAACGGGTGTGAGTCAATATGGGTCATGCGTCATAAAAAGCGGGTTCATGACATAAAATGGTATGAGATAGTCAGATATAACTAAATTAGTTTTTTCCAAGCATCAAAACAGATGCGAGTCGGTACCAATCATGTGTAATAAAAAATGGGTTCATGACCTGGTCAAAATGCATTTAATTTTGTCTAACTTTCATCTTAATATGGGAAAAATTGGGTGTATGATTTTGATCATCAAAGAATATCATAGTTAAAATGCATCTTAATTTCATTTTATTTTCATCTTAGGTACGCGTAAAAGTGGGTTGTCAAAATTGAATTTGATTGATAGAGTTCACTTAAAAAAAAATTCACAAAAAGTCAATTCGAATAACCAATTTGATTAAACTTTTTAGTGATGTTGAATTATTGAAGATGATGAGGATATAGGAATGATTCAGGATTTGATTTTGCTTTAATTTAGGGAAAATCTTAAGCAATCGTTCTTTATGGAAGATATGATTACCAACTAGATAATAACTCTAATTTTATGTACGGAAAGATTAATCGATTGCTACTCTAAATTGATGGTTTTTTTTTTTGTGTGCAAATGCTCTTGAATTAACCCAATAAATAACAGAGTTCGTAATCATGATTTGACAATTGATCCATCTTTTAAAGTTAGTTTAAGAACATGTAAAGTCGAGCTAATTTGATTTACTAACCGTCATAACGAATATGCACAATTGACATGTTCTATTCCATTCAATGAAAGTTGCACCGTAATTTATATTCCTTATATTAAATTTAAACAAAGTATATCATATTATAGTAATTTACACCTATAAAATTTAGTTTAATTTGAATAAGAAGGAAAAATATGTAATGTAATCGGGCTGCCCATGCAATTTTGCACGGGTACAAAACTAGTAATAATAATAATAATAATAATAATAATGTTGGAAGTGGACATTAAACTCTAATTAATAGTTGCTAACATGCACGATTCGGCACCTCTGAACATGCATGGAAGTAAAAACTCCATGGCTCGGGACTTTTTCAAAGAAAGTGAAGCTGGACATGTGTTTCTCAGGTCCATGATATCACAATGGACCTTTGGAGTACATATCTTCTGTGCGGGGGTAAACTTGTTAAACATAGGTCCAGTTTGGGGAAGTGGACTCGCATGGCAAATGACGTTTGTCTAACTATAGACTTCTTTAGCACAGGATCCCGTTAACTATGTGAACATGTGCTTAATAGGTCTTTGATAAAAGTATGGACCTGCAAAACACATGTTCTTTAGATGACAACAAATACCCCAGAGTTCATTATCAAAGAGAGTGAACCATCCATATACTTTCTAAGTCAAATATCTAATTACGGATTTCTAAATTATATGTTTATAATGTTAAGAGACCAAATTTTATTATATTTCCCATATTATTTCAACTTTAATATGTATCTTCATTGCATTGCTCTTATTTGTCATCTTATTATTACTTACTAGATTTTTACCCGTGTAAAATTGCACCGGCCCGAGTATCATACACTTTTTTCTTCTAATTCAAATTAAACTAAAAATTTATAGGTGTAAATTAATATAATATGATTTACTTTATTTAAATTTGATATAAGAAATATAACTTATGATGGAACTTTCATTAAATGGAACAGAACATGTCAATTGTGTGTATTCGTTATGACTATTAGTAAATCAAACTATATTCACCTAGACCGTATTTGTCCTTAGATTAGTTTTAAAAGATAAATAAATTGTCAAAGTACAAACTTTGATATTTAACGAGTAAATTTATGAGCATTCACACGAAAAAACAATCAAATTAAGGGTCCAAGTAGCAATCGATTAATCTTTCCGTACATAAAATTATAGCTATTTTATGGTTGGTAACATAAATAAACTTTCTTACTCGCTCTGTATGTAATAATCAAATCTTCCATAAAAAGAAAACGATTGTTTAAGATTTTCCTCCAATTAAATAAAAATCAATCCTGAATCATCCCTATATTCACATCATCTTCAATATACCAACGTCAGTAAAAAGCTAATCAAATTGGTTATTCAAATTGCTTTTTTTTGTGATTTTGTTAAGCGAACTCTATCAACCAGGCCAGAACCAATTTGACAACCCACTTTTACGCATATCTAAGATGAAAATAAAACGAAATTAAGATGCATTTTAACCATGACATTCTTTGATCAAACTCGTTGACCTAATTTTACCCATATTAAGTTGACCGTTGTCGGATCACCGTTGACCACTGCCGAACAACCAACCGCGGTGGTTGGGTTGGGGGTGGTGGTGGAGTTAGTTGATATAGTTAGTGGAGTTATAGAGTTAGTGGAGTTATGAGAGTTAGTTAGTGCATGTAGTTTAGCAGGTAGAGTTATCACTTTTGACTTCTGACTTTAAGAGTACTTTTGAACTGATACAATTCCTATTTATAGTTATATCTATATACGATAGTATTAATGTTGTAATATTGTCTTTCTCCTGAAACTTTGGTGGAAATACAAGTCACTAGTTGAATTACGCACAATTTTAGTATCTCAATAATAATAATAATATAAGTCGTAAGTCTTGCTTTTACTACCTCCCAAAAAATAAAATCAAAAGTAATCCGAACTTTCAATGTGCACAGGACCTGTAAAAGACAGGTTCGTGTTTAAAGCACAAACTTGTTAGGAACAAGACCTCAGTTAGGACGTAGTTGTATTGGTTACATGTCCATTGTGAAGACATAGACCTAACAATGTCAAGTGCAGGATGGATGTCAGGTCCACGTTTTGAGGATGGATATGTTAGGAACAAGTCCATGATCGATGAATGAACTCAAGTTTTACAGGTCCAATCTCCAGCTTAATTTTGCAAAACTTAATATATCGCCATTGTTTTGTGCAACACCCCGTAATTTTTGGATATTTAAATAATTAAGGGTGTTAATTTTTATTATATATTAGAGAATTTAATCAAAGTTTTATTGGAATTCGATTGAATTAATGTGGGTGCCAATTATAGAATTACACAAGACTGTTTGGTACTTATTCGATTTTGGATCGAGTTTGTGGGTCACTCCTCTCACTCAATTGATTAAGGCCAGCCCGAGTCTACCCGCATCCCCATGTACATATATGGAAGAAAACCCTTGCTTTCTTTCTTAATCATTCGACCTCCCCCTCTCCCTCTCTCTCCTTTTTGTAGCATCCACCCGCAGAAAGTTCCCAGCACCACTGTGTCAACTTCAAACACACACAACTCTGACATACAACCTTTGTTTAAGTCGTGGTTGGTGGCGTTAGAACCGTGCCAAGATTCTATCGGATGATACCTACAGAGATGTTTTAGTGGAGTTGTATCTATCTACCCGAGAACTGCTCCCCTCCCTCGGTATCTTGATGATTTCCGTTGACTCATAAAGTATTTTGGGACGATATTTTATGGAGATGTTCCTAACTCTAGTAGTAACAAAATATAAAAAATTGGTAAGTCCTTTATTATCATAATTCGTGGGTAAACCCTAATTCATGTTTATGGTTCAGTGTGAGGTTTATTCCCGTTGATCCGCTTCCCGTTTGTGGACGAAATTTTGAGGAGACGTTCCTGATATAATATTTTATGACATACTAAAATTTGGTATTTAACCCATTCCGTAAACGTCAATTATGCATGTTTCTTTGCTACTGCCCTGATTTGGGTTCTTATTCAATTAGCGTCATTCGTGGTTGTAATTAGGTTTGATGGAGTAAGTACTGCGATTTATGGCTTAAAGAATTGAGTATGATTGATTATGGGAAAAGATGATGTTAGAGTAAAAAGGAGAAATGGATTAGCGTTTAAGGTAAGAACGTTGACCCTCTAAAGTTGAGCATGTTTGTATTGTTCAAATTCATGATCCTTGTCCTTCGTTCATCTCTTATTGCCTACTCATTGGTATTCGCTCATAAATCTTGAGATTCATACTTTTACCTATGTGTACTATCTTGTGTGGCTATGCCACCCCTTGTTGTTGCTTGTATATTGTTGTTCCGCCTACGGTCGTTTATAAATCGAAAAGCGCAAGCACAAATAATGTACTTAAATGACAAACGAAAAGTAAATCGAAAGAACGAAATGATAAATGAAACCCATCTAGAGGGACAGACATAGGAGCCGTCACCACTAGCCTAAAGAGCCGATTTGAGTTTGGACCAATCCACTAGCCTCAACCAAAGGGTTGAGGGACTCTCGGAACATGCCGGAGAGTCTAGTGTAGTCAAATGGGTCACGGGAAGAGGAGGAAGCCCCGCCTCCTCCATGGGACGGCCCGGCCTCGTCTCTACTAGCTTGCGAGGGGCCCTCTCGCGGCACACATCTAAAGCTACTCTTATATGTCCAACTACGATCATCCTCTCGGATCGCCTTTTCAAAAACAATCAAATCATTGGACCACCCATAGTCCTTCACCTCCCAAGCGCCATTGATCTTAACATACTCACCGTTCCGTAGGAGCATGCCCCAATTGGCACGGTCAGAGAGGGCCAACCACTCGGGGTGCGGTAGAAGTACCGCACGGTCATCGGTAATGTGGGCCAAGTAACGGGGTTGTCTATCCTCACCATCTCTAAAAGGTACAAAGTTCTTATTGAGGTAAGGATGATCGAGCCAAATTTTGTCTACACACAAGGGATGACCAAAATCAGACTCATCAAAGCCCATGGTCACGGCTATGATGGTCACAAGACCGCCACAACCTACTTGGTTAAACCCCTCACCGTTCTTGGTCGCTAAATTATGAAAATAGCTCGCGACAACTAAGGCAATGTCAAGGGATGATTCCGATTGGTAAAGGCAATCTCCAAGGAAGCTCATAGCATAGGTGGACACACGGTTGGTCGTCTCAATTGTGGGTAGAAGGGAATTCGCAATAATGCGAAAGAAGTAGCGAATTATGGGGTTGCGCACCGACGACCCCTTGGCTTTACCACTTGAAAAGCCCGCGGGGTCGCGTGAAATACGGCTCCACAAATCGGAGCGCGCATCCATGTGCACAAGGGTGCGGTAACGGTGAGTCGCACCTTGGGGGTTCCTAACTAGGCCAAGGCAAAGACTGAAAGTTTCTAGTGTCATCTTGTGGCGATTACCTAAGAGTTGGAATTGGACACACGTGTTGACACTATTAAGTCGAAATGTTGCTAGGAACTCACACGTTATGCCCATATATGTCCTTTCGGTTGCCACAAAAATTCTACCCATACTCACATAATTACACATATCTTTTAGTTCATCATAAATTCCCATGGTCTCTAAGGTGCTAGAACACGACCAACGTGTACTAAGATGAGATTTCTCTACCAATTTCTTAATTAACTTATACTCATCTCTATCATCAAATCCTACGTTATATTTCCTAACACCATGAGCAAAAGAATTATAACTAATAATATCATATTCATGCTCAAAAGGAGAAGGAGTCATACCATTATTTGCGGTTCTTGCCCGTTTAGGTGCCATGGATGATGATTCTCCTCAAATTTCTGCTTGTAGGAGTCTCCTAGTCCTTTCCCAATGCCCAATCTCTTCAAATTCGACCCCAACAAACCGTCACCAATTTGAGGGGCAAAATCGGAAGTTCAAATTGGAAATTTCGAATTTTGCTCCCAAATTTCAAGCACACACTCCCCTAAGCCTTACAAACCTCCTCTTAAAATTTGGTGTTGAAAGGATAAGTGTAAGGGGGTTATTTCGGAGGAGAGAGAAATTTTGGTGAGATTTTGGATTTGAGTTTTTGGGGAAATAATTGGGTGTATGGGAATGTAGGAGTGGAGAAAATGAGTTTGATGTAAAATGTGAGTGAATTTGATGAGTGGAAGTGGGTGAAAATGAAGAGAAAAGGTAGAGGATGAAGATGTGTTTTGAATTTTAATGAAGTTTGTGTGAGAAAATGAGAGGATGGAGATGAAGATGGGAGTGATAAGGGGTATTTTTCTAATGGGGTGGGCAAAAGACAGAAATGCCCCCACGTAAATGACCAAAAACGAGCCAAAACAGCCCAAAAAGCCGTCCACTCGGCTAACCACTCGGCGAGTGGACTCTTCCGCTCGGCCGTCCACTCGGCGAGTGGGCCGGGGAGTGGATGGGGCTATTGCCTCGTTTACTTCATTTCCTTGCTCCGTTTTGCGCACCATCTTCACCCGAGACCCAAATTGTTACGTCGTGTCATTCCAAGGGTCTCTACACCTCTCCATACCCCGATTCTTCAACTTCCAAAAGCCAAACTCAACAATCATCCTCGATTCTTCAAATTTCCACCCCAAGATTTCAAGAATCACTATACTAAATCTAAAAACACACCAATATGTACAAGTGGGCTCGGGTTGCCTCCCGAGAAGCGCGGATTTATGTGGGCCCGCCGGACCGTCTTTAGAAACTCATTGAGAACCCTCTTGGGAGCACTCCTCTAGGTGAAATGCCTCAATACGGCCAACCGGGTGTCCTTGCATGTAAATCTTGAGCCGTTGACCATTAACTTTAAACGGCTCACCATCATTGCCTTGAATTTCAACGGCTCCATAGGGGTAAACTTTTTTCACCTTAAAAGGACCCGACCATCTTGATTTCAACTTTTCCAGAAACAACTTCAACCTTGAATTAAAGAGTAGGACTTCATCGTCGACTTTGAACTCCTTATGGAGTATCTTGGCATCGTGCCACTTCTTAGTGTTCTCTTTGTAGATCTTGGAGCTTTCATACGCTTCACGGCGCAACTCCTCAAGCTCATGAAGTTGGAGTAGTCGTTTCTCACCGGCTAAAGCACTATCAAAGTTAATCTCCTTAATCGTCCACCACGCCTTGTGCTCTAACTCCACGGGGAGATGGCACGCTTTTCCATACACCAATTTGTAAGGAGTGGTCCCTATTGGTGTTTTGTAAGCCGTGCGAAGTGCCCAAAGTGTGTCATTAAGCTTAGAGGACCAATCCTTACGCTTTGAGTTCACTACCCTCTCCAAAATGGACTTGATTTGGCGATTACTAACCTCGACTTGGCCGCTTGTTTGGGGATGATATGCTAACGCGATCTTATGGTGCACCCCGTATTTCCTCAAAGTGGCTTCAAACGTCTTCCTGGTGAAGTGAGATCCACCATCACTAATCACCACTCTAGAAACTCCAAATCTTGGAAAAATGATGCTTTTGAAGAGTTTTGCAACGGTTTTGGCATCATTGGTAGGTGAAGCCAATGCTTCGATCCACTTAGACACATAATCAACCGCCACCAAAATGTACCTATTCCCATTGGAGGAAGGGAAATGTCCCATGTAATCAACTCCCCAAACATCGAATAGTTCTACCTCTAACATGGAACTGAGAGGCATTTCCTCTCTTCTTCCAATATTTCCCCTTCTTTGGCAAGAGTCGCACCTCACCACATAATCGTGTACATCCTTGCATAGACTTGGCCAATAGAAGCCGCATTGTAACACTCTTGCTATTGTTCTCAATGTAGCTAAGTGACCACCGTATGGGGATGAATGACATTGAGCAACTATGTCCAACCCCTCCTCGGTTGGGACACATCTTCTATACATCCCATCCACACACAATATAAACAAATAGGGCTCCTCCCAATAGTACCTCCTCGCCTCATACCTCAACTTCTTCCTCTCTTGAGCATCAAATTCACTTGGAATAAAGTCGGAAGCAAGGTAGTTAACGATATCGGCGTACCATGGTGTTTTGGAGATCAAGGCCATGCGAGAATCATCTCTCAAATCATCATCAATTGGAATTCCATCATCCCTATCTCCCCTCTCCTCCATTCAATGTCTTGACAAATGGTCAGCCACCACATTCTCGGTTCCCACTTTGTCCTTAATCACAATGTCAAACTCTTGGAGAAGAAGCACTCATCTTATAAGCCTTGGCTTAGCCTCTCTCTTACTCATAAGGTACTTCAATGCCGCGTGATCGGTGTGTACAATGACCTTGAAGCCCACCAAATAGGGTCGGAACTTCTCAGTTGCATACACCACCGCGAGCATCTCCTTCTCGGTCGTGGTGTAGTTGGCTTGGGCTCCATCCAAAGTCTTGCTTATATAGTAAACGCCATTAAGCTTCTTATCTTTCCTTTGCCCCAACACCGCTCCAACCGCATAGTCGCTCGCATCACACATTATCACGAACGGCAAATTCCAATCCGGAGCTTGGATGATCAGTGCGGAGACAAGAGCTTCTTTCAACCTATAAAAAATTTCAACACAAGAAGCATCAAATACAAAGGGGTTATCTTTGACAAGGAGAGAAGTGAGAGGCTTGGCGATTTTTGAAAAATCTTTTATAAACCTCCGGTAAAAACCGGCATGCCCTAAGAAACTTCTCACACCTCTCACATTCGTAGGAGGTGGGAGTTTCTCAATGACCTCCACTTTCGCCTTGTCAACTTCAATCCCCTTAGAAGAAATAACGTGGCCAAGAACAACACCTTCATTCACCATGAAGTGACCATTTTCCCAATTAAGGACCAAGTGTTGTTTTTCGCAACGTTCGAGCACACAAGACAAGTTTCTCAAACAATCATCAAATGAAGTGACAAACACACTAAAATCATCCATGAACACTTCCATAGTTTTCTCAATAAAATCGGAGAAAATGCCCATCATGCACCTTTGGAAGGTACCCGGTGCATTGCAAAGTCCGAATGGCATCCTTCGATAGGCGAATGTGCCATAGGGACAAGTAAAGGTAGTTTTCTCTTGGTCTTCCGGGTGGATAGGGATTTGAAAGAATCCGGAGTAACCGTCGAGAAAACAAAAGAAATCATGATTGACCAATCTCTCTAACATTTGGTCTATGAAAGGTAGAGGGAAGTGATCCTTAAGGGTGGCGGAGTTCAATTTACGATAGCCAATGCACATTCTCCAATCGGTGACGGTTCTAGTAGAAACAAGGGTACCATCCTCTTTCTCTACAACCGTCATCCCACCCTTCTTAGGTACTACTTGAACCGGACTCACCCACTTAGAGTCGGAAATTGGGTAGATGATACCCGCATCAAGTAGTTTCATCACCTCACTTCGCACCACCTCCTTCATATTGGGATTCAATCGACGTTGGGCCTCAATAGAAGGGCGGTGTCCCTCTTCAAGAAGGATACGATGCATGCAAACTCTATGGCTAATCCCCTTAAGAACATCAATGCGATAGCCTAAAGCGCTCTTGTGAAGTTTGAGCTCATCAAGAAGTTTTTGAAGTTGAGAGTTGTTTAGGCTAGCATTGACAATCACGGGATAGCGCCCTTGATCATCAAGAAAAGCATACTTAAGAGATAAGGGGAGGGGTTTGAGCTCCGGCTTCCAAGGTTGCTCTTCCTCATTGGTTGAGGTAGCAACTTCTTGTAACCTCTCAAGTGAGCTAAGCTTAGCATCCAACACATCATGACGTTCATCATCGCAATCAAACATATTGTCACTTAGCACATTAGAGAGATCATCCTCTTCTACCATTCCGAGCACATTGGATACATTGTCAAGCACATCAATACTACACAAACTCTCTAGCATAGGCTTTTTCAATGTATGAGGCAAGTGAAACACGATCTTATCATCACCAACATTAAAAGACAATTTCCCACTCTTAACATCAATCAAGACTCCTCCGGTAGCCATAAAAGGCCTACCTAAAATGATGGAGGTATGGTTGTCTTCGGGCATGTCTAGGACAACAAAATCGGCCGGAATGTAGAACTTGCCCACCTTGATCGGGACATCCTCAAGTATCCCAACGGGATGCTTTACAGATTTATCCGCTAATTGGAGAGTCATCCTAGTGGGGAGCAACTCTCCAAGACCAAGTTTTCGGCCAATAGAAAGGGGTAGGAGACTCACACTAGCACCCAAATCACACAAAGCACGATCAATATGCACATTACCAACCATGCAAGGAATAGAAAAACTACCGGGATCTTTGAGTTTAGTTGGCATTTTATTAAGCAAGACGGCACTACAGTCTTCCGTCAAAGACACAAACTCATTATCACCAATAGTTCTCTTTTTGGTCAACACATCTTTTAAGAATTTAGCATAAGTTGTCATTTGAGTGATGATCTTGGTGAATGGAATAGAGATTTCTAACCTCTTAAGCATTTCCACGAATTTAACAAATTTTTTATCTCCGTGTTCCTTTTTAGCCCTTTGGAGGAAGGGAAGGGGAGGCACATAAGTACGACTTGGTGATTTAGTGGAATTCTTAATCGTTTTCTCATTAAAAGCATCATTATCATCTTGCACATCAATCACATCATCATTTCTAAGCAAAACATCATCAAGTTTGGGAGGCAAATGAGCCTCACACTCTTTTTCACTCACTACAACATCCGGACTACCCCCGACCTCAAGATCCTTGTAGGGATCCTCCAAGGCTAACCCACTCCTTGTAGTGATGGCATTCACATGGTGGGTAGGGTCTTTAGGGTTTGAAGTTTGGCCCGGAATGCTCCGGTTTGCCTCATGGGGTTGGCTAAAGCTTGGTTAGCAACTTGTGTCTCTAGAGCCTTGTGTGAAGAGTGAATAGTGTCAAACCTATTGTTTAATTGTCGGAATTGGTCTTGGACATTCTCATTGGTTTTGACTTGGTTAAAAATGAGACCGCTCAACATGTTTTCAATATTGGTCAATTGAGAAGGTTGGACACTTTGAGAATTTGAAGAACCATGATTGAATTGGTTGTTGTGGCCTTGAAAAGGGGGTCTTTGTTGGCCAAATCCGGGTGGAGGCAAGGCTAATTGATGGGGATTTTAAACATTTTGACTCCGATAGGAAAGATTGGGATGATTCCAATACCCCGGATTGTAAGAATTTGAGTAGGCATTGTTTTGTGGCCTTGGGTTGTAAGATTGGAGGGCATTCATGTCATGACTCATGTTAGGACTCACATGCAAGTAATTCATGGATTGAGAAGGACAAACATCATAAGAATGACCAATACCACCACATGACTCATAATTTGAGGACATGACATTCACATTCATGGGGGATTGGGGGACATGTGGGGGATTTTGCAAACAATGAATACCTCTAGAAAGGGTAGCAAGGGACTCTACCTTTTTTGTTAGGTCTCCGATGAGTGAGTATAGCTCCGGGTTGGTCCTAGCCATCTTCTCAATCAAAGCCGTGGCGGCTTCATCTCCCAACTCATCGAATGCCCCACCCGCACTAGCATTCATCATAGCCTTTGTTCGAGGCATAAGTGTGTTGTAGAAAGTTTGGGTGGTCATCCACTCCGGTATCCCATGGTGAGGGCAAGCTCTCAACAAATCCATATACCTATCCCAAGCCTCGCTCAAACTCTCCATCTCGTCTTGCCGAAAAGTTTGAATTTCCGTCCTCAATTTTGCGGTTTTGGATGGAGGGAAATACTTGTCAAGGAAGCCTCTTGTGAGGTCGAGCCATGTGTTGAAGGTATTTGGAGGGTGGGAGTTTAACCAACGTTTCGCACCATCCCTCAAAGAGAATGAGAATAGCATGAGTTTGTTCGTATCATCCTCAACTCCGTTTCTCTTCATGGTCTCACACTTCTCCTTAGAAGTGAGGAGATGCATGTAGGCATCCTCATTAGGCAACCCATGGAAGACATCTTGTTGGATGATACCGATTAAATCCGGTTTTAACTCAAAGTTGTTAACCCCAATGTTACCATGATTGATGGGAGAAGTGGCCGCATTTGGGTCCATTCGATTATGATCCCCAACCGTAGCCATTTCAAAAAGGGTGTTTTGTGGTTCAATTTGTGGTTGTTCGGTAGTGTAGTTGTTGGCAAGAGAGGTATCAAGAGCCCCAACCCTACCTTAAGCCGCCAATTTCCTTCTAAGTCTCAAATAGCGCTCCGGTTCGGGAATGAGAGGTAGAAGATCTTGATTAACAAACCTATGCATCAACAAACTCACGAACACGTAAAATCAAAGTGCACGAGGCACTTGGGAGGGATTAAATCACAACAACCAACAAGTTACAAAGTGACAAAGACTAGTCCTAAGATCTAAACGAAATCAATATCAATCACTAAACAACATCGTACCCGGCAACGACGTCAAATTTGACACGCCTATTTCTAATCTAGGCGAATCTAATCATCCTAGTATAGCTAGGGTCGAATCCACGAGGACGGAGGGTGATTGTCTATCAATAATGTCCTAATTTTAGTCTAATCAAAGCGACAATTAATGAATTAGTATAAACTATTAACTATCTTCTACTAACTAATGGTTTAAACAAACAAACTAGTAGCTAATTTAATGAAAACGCAAGTTTGGATAAATAATGACGGGCGCTAGGGGTTAGAGAGGTTCACGAGTCTAATGTTGGGGTCTTTACTTTAGGGGGTTGAATTGAGCCTAATCATGCACACTAACAAGTTATCAAGGCCAAAAAGAAGGGTTAATTCTCTCTCAAGCAATTAACCAAGGTCTAATTACTAATTAATTCATTCTCATGCAATTAATCAATAATTCCAAGTCTAATTAGCCAATTTCAATATCAAGTCTCCCATGCTGATTAAAACGCAATAATAAGTGAAATAGATCGTCATCCATGTTTACCAATCGTTAAAACATTAGAAAAGATGATAAAGTAGCATGCTTTGCAAGTAAAAATCACTAGACAACCCCCCTAAACATAAAGTTCACAACTTTAACCCATTAACCTCACCCCTAGCTATAGAAACTACTCACACATGGCTAAACTAACACTAATCACAATTAATAAAACCTTAAACATGATACTAATCATGGGAATTATATAAAGATTCAAACTTGTAAGACAATTCTAATTAATTTACTATTAAACATAAATTAACAATAATTAAAACAATATAAATGACAATAATTAAAAGGGAGAAATAAGTGTTACCCAAATAAAAGTGACAAAGTGAGGAGATGAATGAAATAAGACTTGATTTGTATTAATAATAAAACTTTGATAATTGTTTCAATAATTCTCACAAGTGAAAGAGGCAAAGAAAATAATATGGTGGAGAAACCAAAGCTCCAAAACTAGGAGAGAGAAAGAAAATCAGAATAATGAAAAAGTGGCTACACAATTAGGGTAGGTGACCTTATATAGTTGTACAAAAAGACAAACGAGAAAACGTGTTTAAGAGCAAAACTGGGCGTCCACTCGGCCATCCACTCGGCGAGTGGAGTCTTCCGCTCGGCCGAGTGATTGTTCGCTCGGCGGGTGTGAGCTTGCGTGCTCAACACTCGGCAGCTCACTCGGCGAGTGGAGCACCGAGTGGACGGGCTCTTCTTCTTCTTTGCTCCTCTTTTCTCGTCTCTTGCGCTTCGGGTCCCATTCCGAGTCTCTTTTTTGCTCCTTGGCTCTTCTAACGCCTCGGGTTCCACTCCAACGTGCTCTGTAGGAGTACCTACAAAAGCCAAAATAGACCGCAGAACCCGATTCCACACAAAAGTAGGAAAAATGCATATGATTTGCGAAAATGGCATCAAAACGAGTCAAGCCCAACACAAACATTAAAAGAGCGGAAAAACAACGTGAAAACACCAATAGTAGGGGACGAGACCACCATAAACCACACGAGAAAAGAGGCAAATGAACCGTATATCACCAGTCAGCACTGGAAAGCGCCTGTGAAGTCGCTCTCTCCTTGCTTGAAGTCCGAGCCAGGTAGTATGCATAAAACATGAACCTGCAACTGAAAGGAAGTACATGGTCCCCTTTCGCGTCAAGACCAGTGATTTTTTCAAAACGGGGAGTAACTTCGTAATAAAATTCATCCAAGATCGAAAGTCCGCATAGCTCTTTCAGATCCCATAATCAGATTGACATCTTACCAACAGCAGTATGCGGAGTGTTTGTGGCCGATGACCATGATTCACAAAACTCCATAATCACATCACGGCGACGATCGTAAGGAAATATTGATGCCTTCACAACACCATGTATACCCGCCTCCATCATTGTAAATCTGCTCTGATGAAGAATAAGTTCTGCCCATTTCCAACAGATGAAGGGGTTGAACTCACCAGGGAATCTCAATTCACTCCACTTGGCTTCACGATGGCAAATGCGATGACCAAGCGTATAAGGAATCTTTTCTCTCGTGTTCGAGAGGGAAGTGTGGACTGCAAGATAAGAACCTCCTTATGTGTTCCGCGATTGTGAGCCTTGCTACAAGACGTAAATGCCTCGTGTTTTTCCTCGCGAATCCACTCCTCCAATCTTGGCATACGAGCGATCTCAAATGGCCATGAAAGTGCGCAACTCCCAATCACTGAAGGATAGTACGCGCATCGTGTCGCTTTCTCAAGTTCTTCACCTTCTTACTCACATTGATGCTCCAAGTCTTCCCATCTTTAGAGGCCTTTGAGAAGTATGGACATTCTTCATGCTCATCGCATGCAACTCTTGCTCCTTGACAGCTATCTACAATCTCTATCGCTGGGAGACTTTTCAGCGGGATTAATTCTAAGAAAAAAAACGAGTTAGCAACTAAACGCAAGCGATGACACACCACTGGATTGCATACAGGCGCATGGTACACAGTCCTCTGTTGTCGCTCTTCCCTCTAAAGTAAAACGGTGATTCGTCGATGTCAATTTAGCTGGCAAAATTGCAGGTCATGATAAAGTCAGAATCATACTTAGTGTTTATGCGATCCAACACACATCACACTAAATATAATTCATCATCGTTGGCCAAATCAAACTCGACTTAGTGTTTATGCGATCCAACGCACATCACACTCGGTGTAGTTCACCCTCGGCTGCTAAGTCAAACTTCCTCTAGCACTTACGCGATCCAACGCGCATCATGCTAGATGAAATTCTCATTCTTGTAGCAGTGAACCTCTCCTTAGCGCTTACACGATCCAACGCGCATCACACCGAGAAGAGTTCTCCAACGTTAGCGAATTAATTTCCTTCCAAGTGCTTACACGGGCCAACGCGCATCACACCGGAGGAAATTCTGCTCTTGAATAATATAAAATTCAGCGATTTCCTTGCAGCTATTCATAATATGGGGGCATCGAAATTACGTTGCTAATGAATTCCGTCCATGTGCAGTTGTGTACCAAAGTCTCGCGTGCAATCTATGTGGGCGTCATTCAAATAAGATCAAACGAAGAGAACCCAAGCTAAGTGGGAGGGCAAGACCCACCTGGAATATCTTTGCAATCTTCAAATGTGGCAAAGTTGCAATTTTTTCAAAGCACGATAGATCAACCGAAGTACCTGGCGAAGTAATTAGAAAAATTGTCAGACTCATTGGAAAAGTTTGGGTCTAAGGAACAATAGCATTTTGTGAGGATTGAAGTTTACAAATTCAACAAGCAACTATGTCGAGTCTACGTACATAGCAAACAAGTGTACGCTGCAAGCCAGCTAATATAAGTTGGACGAGACATACGCACGCAAAAAAATGAGAAATCAAAGCGTCAAATTAATGGTACGTACCAAGAAATTCATAAACATGGTGCGTTATCAAGTCCATACGAAGCTATTGAGATACAAGAAGAAAAGTGCAGCAAGACATGGACATACTTACGTGGGGAACAAATCGATGAAGCTACAAAAATTATTGCAAACTAATAATGGATAAGTATATGCGTCGAGCAAGTGTCAAGCAGCAGAATTACATCTGAAGTAAGCTAAGCCATGATCTTAAACTATAGTACCCTAAATAATTGATTAAGCCAAGGTGTGTGCTACTGCAAACAAAAAAAAGGTAGTTGGCAAGGGGGACAAGGAAAAAAAGGGATGTCTCCTATCAAATACCAATACAAGAATTGAAAAGTTACGTACCTTGTCGGTCGCGGCTAAGGTGAAATTTAGGGAAAACACGGTTGGTCCAGGACGTTTGTTGTAGTGCAATCTGCGAATCGGAAAGTTTTGGCAAACAGATGAAGTCAGTAGATAATCTACATTACTGTCATGCTGAGCTCCAAAAAATTACAATAGCGAAGAATTGTGCGCAACTGATCGTATTTCAATGAAGGACCGAACATATTGCGTTCTCTAAATCTCAGTTTCAAACCTCTATTTATAGGTTATGATACAAGGTCTTTCCAATTCGAGGTAGGATTACAAATCCTATTCCAAGTTAAGTATGAAGAAATAAGGACCATAATTTTTCTATTCTGATTCAAATTTGGAGTATATGGTTCGTGAAAAAAAAAATCAAATGTGACATTCAAATCGATTTTGTTATTTACGCGAAACGGGCTCCCAAGCCGATATCGGCATCAAGCAAATTCAATTGTCTTACAAGTCAATTCAAATGACTCTCAAGTCGAGTAAATTCAAGTGACACTGAAGTCGAAGTAAATCAAATCCAAATGACTTCTAAACCAAAATCAAGTTGATCGAGACCAGCGCGCGCTCTAACGCTCCAAGTCGTGCGTGTATGCAGCCAAGTATCGAGGGGGCATTTGCAGGAGGCTAAAAGTGATCACCCAATTAAATTGTGCCACGTAGGAGTTGAAAAGTCAGAGTTGAATAATTGGCCGACCAATCGTAACAAACTTACGCACAAGTGGCCAATCAGATAACACCACGTGTCCCTTGTGACTCATCGTTGGAGATGGACAACTCGTTGATAATTTTCAATTACGGGGATCAAATAATAATTATCTTTTATTTAGATAATTATTAAATGGTAATTATCTTTTAAAGGTGACATTCTATCAACGAAACTCTAAGAGATAGTGTAACGCTACGGAATATGGAAAGTGGATTATGGAGTTGGTTTGTCCCACATTGGGGGACTAAGGCTCGTATGATCAGTTTATAATAGATTCCTACCATCATACTACCAACAAGGCCTTCACCTTTTAGAGCCCACGAGAGGATATTCGGGCCTAAAAGGTGACTTCCCATCTTATTGGGTTGTGTTGCGACGGACGGTGGTTCGGGCTATTACAGATAGAGTCCTGAATTGCCACACCTCCAAGAGATGTATTCCAACTGACTCTCTCACCTCTCCACTATAAATAGAGGAGATCTGGAAGCTCACGGGGGATCACAAAAAAATTACAAAAAGATCATCTGGAAAACCCTGAAGTACACCCAAAAAACCTCTACCAAGAGAAATCAAGTTTTTAGAGTCGTCTGAAGAACACAAGTAGAGATCTACGAAGACCTTCAAGTCCAGATCTCAAAAGTCAAGTTAAATTTCATATTCGAGACCACGCTACAACAAGCCTTCGAAGTCAAATCACGTGGAGAGTTAATGAAAGGAGTCAATTCTATTATATGGAATTATTCCAGAGATTATACACGATTGAATTCTTAAACTAATAAAAAAAATTTTGTTTTCCTTTTTTATCGCAAGTACAAAATTTGTGTCTACAAATTTTTGGTGAACCTGACGGGTGAAAGTCTTTGCCTTTCATCTTCTTCTCCACAAGAAGTCCAAGTTCAAGTTTCAATAGCGCCAAAGAGGAGTTCGTCTCAAGCCCTTGAAAATTCGAGCAATACCGGAGAAAACCCTAACAAAAGCCGGAGTCTAGAGGGTTTTGATTAAGTCGGAGCAAGGCCGAGTATTTGGAGTGTAAGTTCAGCAGGATTAGGCGCCTAGAGACAGGGATGGACGATCATGTTGGATGGAAAGGTTGTTCAGGGATCAGAGTTCTTTCGATATTTGGCATCGACTTTTCAAAAGGATGGAGAATTGGATGGAGATGTGGCCCATAAGATCAAATCAGGTTGGTTGAAGTGGAAGAATGGTACAAGGTTTCTGTGTGATCGAGGGATGCCCAATAAGGTTAGGGGTAAGTTTTATCGAACGACAATCAGGTCGGCACTATTATATGGCACGTAATGTTGGGCCGTGAAACAGTGTCACGTTCATAAGATGAGTGTGGCGTTAGATGCGTATGCTATGGTGGATGTGTGGTCATATAAGACGTGATCAGTTAATAAATGAAGTTATTGGGGAGAAAGTACGGGTTGCACCGATTGAGGACAAGATGAGGGAGAGCCGACTAAGTGGTATGGCCATGTGAGAAGAAGGCCTAGTGACGCGCCAGTTAGAAGAGTATAAGGGTGGGGAAGTGATAATATTATTAGGGGTTCAGGAAGATTCAAGATACTTTAGCCGAAGGACAAGCTATAATGAAGATAGATGTTTGTAATGATGACACCTGCCTAATGTGCCAGCAGTTCTCAGAGACACATGAGCACCTATTTTTTGGGTGCGTCCACAGCAAGAAATGCAAGGAGATAATTACAATGAAAACAGGTATTACACTCCCTAAGATGCTTTTTTTGTGGTGTGCTAAAAGATGGGGATCTAGAATCAAGAAACAAGCAATTGGCTCTCTGATTAGCAACTTGTATTAATACATGGGGAATGAGTGAAATTGATTGAATAATCCCGAGGAATGCCCCTCGTAAATGTTTTTTTTTTCATCTATAGAATTCTTACATTTTAACAACAAAAAAATAGATCCAAGATGACTTGATGAGGTTGATTAGAAGGCATATGAGCGTACTAGCAGGGTTTGAAGAGAAGATGGTGTTGGATAGAACGGTGTGGAAGGACTCTATCCATGCAGATGACTTAATTTGACTCTTTTTTGTTTGTGTGGTTTTTCCTAACTTTTTTTGCTCTCTAAAAATCATTTTAAAAGTATTCGATATTTCTAAATGGCCCATAATGTTTTTGAGATCTTATGCCATGCACAAGACGGTTACTAGATGACTATTCATGTTAGCCGACCCCAATCATTTTGGAAATAAGACTTGGTTGTTGTTGTTGTTTTTATTGTTGTTGATGTTGTTGTTGTTGTTGTTGACACTTAATTTAAGATTTGCAAAGGGTTTACTTTATAAATTTTAGCTTTTATATGATGGGATCCTTCACAATCTTAAATAATGTGATTTATAATGGTAAATTAACACGATCGCTAAAAGTATAATCCTGGTTACAAGGAATATAAAAAGAGTCACTTTATAATACAGTATGATGGTCTCTCATATTGAGAGACCGTATTTTATGAGACTTTATGAGAGACCGTATTTTATGAGACTTTGTGATTGAAATTTGAATGCAAACCTTCATTGTTAATTTCGGAATTATTGCCCAACCTCTTTGGACGAAGATGTCCGTTGTTCGCCCTCGTTATATTCGCCTTGCATCACGTAGTGGTCTACGTCCTTGACAAGCTTCTATTTTGGAATATAATAACAGTTGGATTTCACTCAAATAATACTGAAGAACTTTGTTGGACTTTAAATTGGACTTTGGTCTAATTACTTTATACTGGGCCTGGCGCATTCCCAAACATGGCACGCGAGGTACCCTGAACGTTGATAACTTAGCCAAAGTTAACTTTCTCGCTCAAATTCCTTAGGTAGCGTTTGGAAACTCGGATTCATTTCATTTTCTTGAATTCAATTCCAGAGATTGAATTCTTTGATTTCAATTCCAATTCCATGATTGTGTTTGGGTAACCTTGGAATTGAATTCATATACAACCATCCATCCCCCTCCCCTTTCCCTACCACCACCTGTCACCACCCCCGCCGGCATGCTTCCACCTCCACCGGTCTGCCACCATCGCGGGCGCTGTCTGCCACTGCCGCTACTATTAGCCTCATCTCACCAAAAGCGAAATTGTAAGAATAAATACTAAATAAAGAACTATAAACCTCATGACCAGAATGAAAGAGATTTAAAAATTACATCTTGGCCCATCGTGGCGGTGTAAGGGCGGCAGCTAGGAGGAGCAAGGGTGGCCAAGAGGAGGGTGGGAGGAGAGAGAATGGAAGGGGGTGCAAAGGGAGAAGAGAGAAAATATAATATCGCCTGGTGCTAGAGACGACGTCGGTGGCTCATGCTCGGCAGCAGTCGACAGATGGGTTAGCCATGGTCACCGGTGGTGGAGCTGAGCACTGGTCATGGAGGCGTGAAGGAGGCAGCACATAGGTATGGAGGAGAGAGAAAAAATAATATTTGGGAAGATGAGACAAAAGAGGGAGAAGAGGGGCTAGAATTTGAAATGACACTTATTTTGATGGGATTTGAAATTATATTTTTTACACGTGGTGGAAATTAGGTGGGAATTGAGTGATTTCCGATTACAATTCCAATTCAATTCTAGAATTGAATTTCAATTCCCTGTTTCCCAAACATAACATTAACTGAAACGATGAGATCGTCTTACACAACACAACCTTTTAACAGATTTTTGGTAGTACTTAACCAAAGCTAACCTCAAAACAATTTAATCGGGTCCTATCAGTCCTTCGCTCACCAGTCATCCCCCCTCTCTCTTTCTCTCGTTTGCATCCATAAACACAATCAATCTCCTGCTCATCTCTCCTCTTCTCCCTCAAATTTTCCCCAAATTCATTACTTGATCAACCCTTAAAATTTCAATTATTTCCCCAAAATCAACAATCAAGTTTCAATCATTCAAATAATACCCATAATACCCATTGTTTGGAATTCGATTCCCCACCCAAAAATTGCCAACTTTTGTTGTGTTTTTATCACGAAATTCTCATCTGGGCTCACCTCCCAAATTAATAAATCAATAAATAATGGGCAAAAATCAAGCTTACAAAGCTATGCAAAGAGCCAGGGTGGGGTCCAGCTCAGGTGCCCAAGACGAAGTTGAGGATGGCATGGTTTGTACCCTTCCATATCATCTTGACTTTCTTTCAATTGTTATTTTTGTTTATCCTATGATCCTTTCTCTTTATAATGTTATGTTGGATTTATGTTATTAATTGGTTATTGTTTGATTCAATTTAAGTTTGATTTGATGATGAGTGAGCTGAATTTGGTTGGTTATACTAATGTTTGGTTGATTTGAACTTGTGTCTCCTTGTTATTATTTTGTACATTAATGTTTAGGATAAGATAGCGGTATGTGTCGCATTGTTGGCAGCGTAATTATGTCGATTTTTGAATCGATATCATTGAGGTGACAATGACGTTAGTTTTTCTGAATGAGCATCAATTTTTGTTGGGAATTCTAGCTTGTTTTGTAGAACTTCTGTGTTTTTTTGCCTCTACAGTACGAATTTGTCGGGTTTTCTATCGGTTTTTAGTTGTTTAGAGCTGATCAGGCTGAGTACTGTAGGGGTCTTTAGTTCTTGGTGTCTGTCTTCAACTCTTTTTGGTTCCCCCTCAGTGGTAGAATTAGGCTCCTGCCTCATCTTGTAAGATAAGCTTATTGCTGCAGAAATTTTCGCGTCAGTGTTATGCTGCACTCGTGTAAATTTCAAGTGTTGGGAGTCCCTGAAAATTGCAGAGCAGTATATGTAACAAAGTTTTGCAAGTTAAAGAGGCTTATGGATCCATTTAGCTTGCATTACATCACTGGTAAATTAGATGTTCTAGAAGGGAAGTCATATTCAAACCTTTTTATGAGTTGGTATCGTGTTGTGTTGATGTCACAATGGTTCTGGTTCAAAGGTTAGGAGTTTTGTAGGCTACTAGGCTGCATTGTGTAGTATGTTGTCATGGTGGGGTGCAGATGGTTGAGGAAGTTGTGTGATTTGTCGTATGTGTTCAGTAGGAATGCCAAAGTTAGCCGGAGGACAGTAAACTTTTCAACGTCATAATTAATTAATTCTTGGCTAGTAAAAATCACATAAGCTCATAGTTCAACTTATAATTGGTACAATATAATTAAGTAAGACCCTCTCATGATGATTTCTGGTTAAAGTGTTTTAGATTTTGTTTTTCTGTACAGCTTTTTTTTCCAGTTGATATGAAATATATGGACACTGTTTGTTCCCGTACATTTACTGATGAGGCCAGTCTCAGGTGGATGGTTCATTTCATACACCAGAGTGGCATGCTGCTCGTTTGGCTAACCTGAAAACTTCACACACTGTTACTTGGGAGGAGTTTAAGATGAAGCAAAAGGTAATATTTCTGCTTTATTGCATGCTTCGTTGTAGAAGACCTTTTTTTTTTTGGTTACTTTCCACAAGTTTTAGGTACTGTTTATATTCTGTGTGAATTGGTTTGACTTTGGGTTTTAACTTTCTGGTGAGTGGTGGGCTGGTGGCTCTGGCTCTTCTTTCCTAACTTTCAAAAAATGAGAGTTTTAATCTTGGAAGGACTTGATTCTAATGACCTATCCCCCCTCCCCCGGAACGTATTGGGGCATGCACCTGTTTAAATTTGTCTGTACGTAATGTAATGTTCTGAACCTTAATAAGGTCTATGGTTCTGGATTATTGCTATCCCTTTGGAATCTTGTGGTGACATTAAGCTGTAATTTCAATGGTCAAATTTGGAAAATAAGTGATGTTTTCTAAAGTTTTGTTACCCATTAAACGCAAAGCTGAAGCCACACATCTTCTTAATATAAGTCCATATCTACTGTGTGACTATCTAAGCGGGCACAATACACATTTCTTCCTTGTGTTCTACATAGCTAGTCCAAGATGTGATCTTTATGTATATCTTCATCTATTTAGGTGAAGATGCATCTACTGTGATACTTAATAGTTACTTATCAGTATAGGATTCACAAAAAGATAATATTGCCGTGGTTGCACGTAACGATGTGTCATTTGTACATGGGAGTCACCCCCTTGGTGTCTTACTGTCCTTCAATAGACTTCCCAATATCCCATCTTACTCATAAAAAAAAAAAAAGTTGTGCGTAACGAGTTTTGACCTCTTTTATTTCTGATGTGAAAACTCAATAGGACTACTTGTCTCTCAATCTGAGTGATGTGAAGGTGTTAGTTTGATTTTTCATTTGTGGTTAATTTTAGCATTACTGGCGTGAAGGCTTTATGCCTCTTCAGGTCAACTATGTTCTAATGAAGTTGTCGAGGCTTTGCGTGATCAGTGTTGTTTTCTATATCTCCTCTCTAAAAAAACAAAAGATAAAAATTTCGAATGCGGGATGTGTTGTTGTATGACCTACAATTGAGAGAGGATTGGGTATTGGGGTCATCGTAGGCTGCCTTTCCCTTGAGGGTTCCGTGATGTTAACTGAGTTGTGGCAGTTAAAAAGTTTTCCTGTAGAGGAACGTGTTTCCCGTTTGATCACATTATTTTCGCATACAACTCTAAAAATATTTCCTCTGTTTTGGTTCTCAATATCTTTCCCAAGCTTTATTCTGCTGCCATCATTGTGATCTTGGACTTATCGGTAATCTATGGTGTACAGGAAGAAGCAGTGAAAAGGGGTGAGTTAGAAGCAGACAAAGACAGGATGATGAGAGAATACAGGGCTCAACTAGATGCGGAAAGAGAACGGAAGCTTTCTCAAGGAAGAAACCATTCTAGAAGCAAGTCTAAACATAGAAAAGGTATGCAAAAATATCCAAGCAGATAAAGAAACATATGATGTTTATGTATACTCCCTCCGTCCCAGCTCAAACGCCCCGTGGGCCTTTTGTAGTGGAATAAGACAAATTATTAAAGAAAGTAAAGTAGTGGTAGTGGAAGAAAATTAGGAGAAAATAGGAGAGAGAATGTGGGGATTAATAAAAAGTATGAGAGAGAATGTGAGAGTGAGTGAGAAGATTAGAATAAAGTAGGAGGGATAATGATGTCCCAAAATAGATGGGTCATTTGAGCTGGGACGCCCCAAAAAGGAATATTGGGCGTTTGAGCTGGGACGGAGGGAGTATGTAGTTATGCTTACGTGTCATTGTCAGTGGTGTATAATATCAGCAGGTCTGTGCTTCTCCACCCTCGAGTCTAAATTGTTTATCTCATGTTGATTCAAATTAGTCAATACTAGGGTGATGGTTTATAATATCAGCAGGTCTGTGCTTCTCCACCCTCGAGTCTAAATTGTTTATCTCATGTTGATTCAAATTAGTCAATACTAGGGTGAAGGCCCGTGCAATGCACGAGTCTCATAATAACGATATCTATCAAATGTGATAAAATTGAAGTCAAATACAGAGTAGTAGCCCTGGTCAAATTGAGATTACATAACATTTCTTATGAAGTTTCTTACGAACTCGAATTGAAACTAGATCTTGAGAAAGAAAACAACAACTATTTCTTTTTTTCTCTTATGTAATAGCTGGAGAAATGTGGCGATCTACAAAATACATATAGGAAGCCTACATATATACCGATATAGAGGCGTATATATAGGAGCCATAAAATTTCTAGCTAAGACTTACAAATGTATTGACCTAAAAAAAGACTTATATAAATGTATTAATATAACCAATTACCAATTATCATAAAATATGCACGTGTCCTACTCAATGGCCTAAACTCCCAAGATATGTCCTACTAAAAGTTCTAAACTATGGTTTACATAGGTAAGATAAGACTACCAAACATCTATGGTTCCTTAAATTTTGGCGGTCGATTCACATTAGTGAGGAATTCACGTGTAATAGGAATCATTATGTACATGAGATTGTATTGTAATTAATCTTATTATTATATATAACCAAGTTTTAATTAAATAAGGTTTAACCTCATATTCTCTTTGGTTCTTTTGGATAACCCCATAGTATATGTACGTAGAATTCATCCTAACTACAACAATCTATATATCATTGATACCAATTACCAGCAGCTCTAAGACCAATCGAATATATCAAGGTTTAGTGTGGTTTAGGTTGGTGTTTGGTACGTAGGATTTTAGGATGTAATCTGTTAATCAAATTTCTTTTCATAGTAGATTTAATTAGTATAAATTAAAAATTAGGATACATTTTTCCTTTCAAAAATAAATAAATTAGGATACATTATTAAATAATGTAATATAAGATTTAAAATATATATATTATGTAGAGCCGTAGAGTCCTACTCAAAATCATTTTTGCTATGTATTTCAATATAATATTAGCCAAACTCTCTAATAATCTCCGGTCGTTGTGAGAGATCTAAAAAGCCTCCTTTAATAATATAGAAGGATTAGTTCAAAATTGCCTTATTGAGCAAAATCACACTAATTGTTAAGTAATTTTTGTAAAGTGACTTACAATTATAGTTTTAATAAAAAATGACCATTGTCACATGTGTAATTATAAACTGTCCCTTTATTTCAAACTTTTTTTTGTAAACTGTCCCATATCTTGAAACGGAATTATTATTATTTGACTTATATGATCTGGCAGACCTGCAATAGGAATGGAGAGTAGTCCATAATTCCATATGGCTAATTTCACTGGTGACGTGGTGATACATCCTTTATGTTTAAAAGCTATTGATTCGGTCTACATTTTCACATAGATTTTGCAACATCTTGAGACAAAGATTTGGTCGCTTGGCAAGTTGCTGTATATGTCTAAACATGTATGCGAATGTTTACTACATTCATTCATTTTGGACATATTATTTGGGAATCTTTTTCCATAATGCATGGGGAAATGAAACAAACCTAGTGTGATAAAACAGTGATTTGAATTTACCCTCAAAATTTGTAAAGCTAAATCTTCGTAATGGTTGTAGTTTTAAACCCATGGAATCGTAAGCTGCAAGCTTTTGATTGAGATTCTTGAATGTTTGTACTCGAAGAGAATTGTGCTTAAGAGATTACTCTAAGTTAGGGATGTTGGACACTTGCTATGCTAAATGATCTAGTTAAAGGAATCTTCTGGTCATCTCTCCTAATTTATACTCACTAACTCAAAATGCTGTACAAGGTCCTTTATTATGTTGCGGTTCCAAAGTTTATTTTAGGACTTTATGTTCTTAACGGTGCCTCAAACTGTAGAGAGCTTTGTCCAAATTTGATTTGCTTTTCTTTTCACTCCATATCAACGACTAGTAAAACAAAGATACGGAAAGAAGTCATAATAGATTGTCAAAGCATATGTAATATGAAGGGAAGTAGAGAGCTTTGTCCAAATTTGATTTGCTTTTCTTTTCACTCCATATCAACGACTAGTAAAACAAAGATACGGAAAGAAGTCATAATAGATTGTCAAAGCATATGTAATATGAAGGGAAGTAGAGAGCTTTGTCCAAATTTGATTTGCTTTTCTTTTCACTCCATATCAACGACTAGTAAAACAAAGATACGGAAAGAAGTCATAATAGATTGTCAAAGCATATGTAATATGAAGGGAAGTAGAGAGATGGGAACTGATTTGATTTGCTTTTCTTTTCACTCCATATCAACGACTAGTAAAACAAAGATACGGAAAGAAGTCATAATAGATTGTCAAAGCATATGTAATATGAAGGGAAATAGAGATGGGAACTGATTTGAAGTGCTTGTTGATGGTTTTCATAACGTGAAATTATTTCTGTATTGTGACAGATAAAGAAACGAGCTCAAAAAAACGTAGCAGCAAAAAGAGAAAGGTAACAACTTTTAAAGCTGGTTTGGTTCTTTAGAGCCTCTAGCTTATGTTCGCTTATCTCAACTCATATTTATATTCATTCTTGCAGTAGTTGTAAGGGAAATTATCCAATATACCCCTGAGGTTCCCAAATTTTTTGGGTATACCCCTCAGGTTACCGAGCTATCCAATATACCCCTGAGGTTTGCAAAATGCGGTTTTTTTGTGTTTTTCACTAACGGACACTAACACCGTTAACCATTTTTATGAAATTTGAATTTTTTTTAAACTTGACCAATAATAACACAAATTAAAAAAAAAAAAAACACAATTTTCTCTCACCTCCCTCTCCAACCCTAGCCCAACCTACGGAGCCGCCGCCTCACCACCGCCATCCTGCACCGACCACCACCTGGGCCACCGCCACCACCACCACCATACGCCCCCCCCTCCCGCGACCACACTCCGGCCACCCGAAAATTGAGGGGTATACCCGAAAAATTCGGGAAATTCAGGGGTATATTGGATAATTTCCCTAGTTGTAATCCTACTTTTACTCATCTAAAGCTAGAATATGCCAATATTTCAATTTAGTCTCAAATCTGAATTTTTGCGCAGTCATGGCTGATACCTTACCTTTCATTTTAATTTTCCTTAACCTGTAAAAAGTTATTTAATCTGAGTCAACATTGCTATGTCGATTGCAGCATTCAAAGAGGCGATCATCAGATTCCAGTTCCTCAAGTTCATCTTCCGAATCTTCGAGTAGTGATGACGAAGAGCGGGAGTCGAGAAGGTCAAAATCTAGATCAAAGAGAACAAGAAAGGAAAGGAAGCATAGGTCTAGGAGCAAACATTCGAGTAGTGATGGTGAAGAAGCCGATGGTCCTTTACCACTTTCTAGGTTTTTTGGCAGTGTGAAGAGCTAGTGTACCAGAACGTAATAGTACTCTTGATTGTACTTTGTTTAGCTTATGTCATCAACAAACATTCCATTGTTAAAATTAACTTTATTATTTCACTCCAATTTCAGTATTACTTGAATTTGTAGTATGTATCATATCTATGATGAGCAGGTAAATATTCCTCGGCTTGTGAGAACACCATCCTCTCGAGATATTGTTTTGCCGGGAAGTACTGAAAAAGCGGATTGCAGAACATTTTACAGGTGTTGATTTACATTGTAGTAAAGATGACAACTATCTAATGTGTTAATAGGCTTCTTGCAGCCTTCGTCGTCGGACTGTAGTTAGCAGCTTGTAACGCTCGCTATCTAGTCTCTACCTCCGACAAGATTCGAACGTAATCAGAGAAGTTTGCGACACGCTCCTCGAGTATCTGATAATGTTATCTGTAACGATAACAACTTAACAACAAATGACTTGATTTTGGCTAACGTACAACATTTACGTTGACATCCAAATTTACCTTGGCACATTCAGTCAACTTGAATGAATCCTTGAAAACATAGTTGCTAATAAACTCACGGTTTAATTTACGATACATATAGCTCAGTTCTATATTATGCAATACCAAAGAACCATAGATTTCAAGTTAACCACCAAGAAACAAAAAGCTAAATCCAACAACATAGTAGGGAATGCTTCAAAAAGCAAAGATCGTTAATTGAATCTTTTGAGTCTCAAACGTGATACTTTTGCGTCTCGAGAGCGTAGTAAGCAATACTCTTTCCTCTTAGATATGGAAGGTAAATTCTATTTTTCATCTTGGTGTCGCTTGTAACAACCGAAGAAGATGAGGCATGGTGGATAAACAAAATATGATCACCGAGGCTTTTCTGATGAGTCCATTTTGTATTTGAATGGTTGAACTAGAACAATTGAATCTACTTCCCCTTGTCCCCTATGAATATTGCTACAAGTTCAACACTACACTCAACCAGATAGCAATCATGCAATCGACCAGTTCGATAAAGAGGCTTCTCAAACACTCTCCATCTTGGATCTCCATCTACCAGTTCAAATACTCCCAAGATACCCGATCATATCAAGAAAATAGAATGCTCGTCCATAATAGACTGGACAACCAGAACTAGGGATAAAACCAATATCGTTGTTGAAGCGACATAAGTTCCATGCAGTACTGCCAAATCCAAGGTACTAATAACAATTGCTGCGTCTTCATTATATTCGATAGAGACCGTCAAACACTGGGAGCAGGTCGGGTAAGTTGAGAAACCAATGACCTCGTATGGATTAGGAGCTGGAAAATACCCGCTTACCCTTGTGAAGGGATTAAAGAACCCTAAGGATTCACCATCAACTATAAGCAACCAGCCATTCTTAGAGTAGTCTATGGCAAAGGGTTTGTCCGAAAATTTCAGAGTACAGAAGCGTACACCATCGCGGCAGGGGTCTATTACTCTGCATAATCCATCATCATTTTCAAATACCGTGAACGACGGGAATGAGTTATGAGTCCTCCACCTAGGAGGAGCCAGTGATGACTGTAATATCTTCAAACTGCAACGGAAATTCTAGTAATCGAATTGGTGCATGTACTTTGAAGTAAATTCAATCATTTCCAGTGGAAGATCAGAGAAGCAGGTCGCTTGCATTCCATTCTGTGGTGGCAGCACCCTATAATCGGCGGCATCCCCTCCCTGGTAAGACTCGGAAACATCAATAACTTTTTCAATGTTCGGTTCACTTGTAAAGGGCAACCTGGAACCACAAAAACAGAGGATGAGGTTATGACATTAACCTTAGCTGTGGTGGTATGACCCAAAATGGTTCAGTGCAAGGGTTTAGCAACTTCGGACATGAAAGATAGGTCGTGGTTCTGTCGTTGAGACTGTACGGAACCACCGCATCGTCCACCAGCTCAGGCAGGACAAAATAGACGCAGTTCCCCCGGACACCGCGAGAGGATTCATCAGAGTTCATGCTCGCCCAACACCACGTGCCACAACCACGGTTTATGAAAAAGGCACGGTCGCCCAAACATTTCACCTCAACCCAATTCCTTTGCTCCGAATTGAACTCCCAAATTTGCACCACACATACCCCTTTGTAGTTGCGTGTGGCAATAGGAGTCCCTTGTAAAGTGACAGCGGCAGGAGAACACAACACCAGTAAAAAAACAACAAAACAACACAAATATTGTTATCGTCATTGCCCCCTTCCTCACCGGGGGTTGCTGTCAACAAGCATGTCACATTGTCACTTGTGAGAATATAGTGAAGTTATATTTAGGGAATCTAAATATAGTAAAAGCTAAATAAGGAATTCAAGAAATAGCAAAGCAGAAATCAGCTTTGAGCCATGTAATTGTGTGAGGTATTTATCACACAATATTTAGTAAGTGATGTACTATAAATTCAGGTAAAGTTTTGTAGTTATTAATCAATCAATTGAATCAAATCAGAGAATATAACGCAAGAGACGTCAATTTCTTAAGTTATATATTTACTATCCTTCATATAGTAGCAGTTGTTGTCCTAATCCAAGATTGTTAGCAATTTATTCTGTGAGTAGTTGATTTCATATTATTCTATCGAAGCCAAGTATCCGCTGCAGGCTCAACATCACTGCCCTGTTCCGCTCATCCTGATGGACTAAAGGAGGGAAAATTATAGATTTCAAGGTGACGGGGTTCCAAAGAGTGATGCAAAAGGTATCGGGTTCGTCAATCTGATCATCCATGAGGAATAACCAACCTAACTGCGAGGCAATGATGTGCTTGCCTCTCATTATAGGGATACTTTTGAGGTAGGACTTACTGTTAAAGGGTGCTGTGCTAAAAGTTTGAGCCTGATTATAGCTTCCATTAATCTCATGTGAGCATATAAGCCATGGTAATAATGGATCTTGTGCTACCGGAGGCTTCGATTTATCATCAATTTCGACTGACATGTCTCTTCAAACCTTAATCCTCTGTTTCGATCCCGCAAAACACTAGTTCCTGGCTATTCATTCCATTACATAAATTGAGATTTGATAATCGAAAGGTATCGAAAGGTTCAAAGCAATAGTGCATAGAAATTCATTCACTCATATAACAAAACAAGCTCCCACAACCAGCAACACAAAAATTTTCAATCATCATCTACTTAGCATAAAAGAAGAGAGACCTAGACAACAAATCAACTGTATTAATCCATGCAAAAAAAGTGCATAAATATTAATATTCAGAAATGAAAAAAATAAAAAAACAAACAGAAATTATCTACAGCAACAAAAAAAGAATTGTATCGAGCATCTTCTTATCAAACAAGAACGACACCGAAAGAAAAAAAAAGATAGGGAAAAAAACATGCAAAAGTTAGATACAGAGGAAGAATTTACCAATTGATAAGAATCAAGGTTATGAGAAGAAGAAATCATGAAAACTTAGAGGTTCCAGAACCCTAAATTATTAACTTCTCTTCTATACTACGTGCATGAAATTCCCAACCCAGAATTTGCTGTATAAAGAAGGAAGTAGAAATCAATCAAGATTTTTTTACCAAAATGGGTGACAAAATCTTTATTCCCTTGATTTCTACCCAAATAAAAACAAGAATATTATTGCCAAAGTACTTGGAGAGTCTGTTAGCCTTAATAACATAATCTATCGAAGTTTATCCTACGATACGCACCGCCAATTTAGCTGAACTCCATAGAATGCAATACCAGGTTTCTCTCTTTTTTTTTTTTTTTTTTTTCTTTTTTTGGTAAAACACGTCCAAGACTAATGAATGAACTGAAACGGGCGAGACGCGAGTCAGAAACTGAGTTACATGCAGCCGAAGTAATTGTACAGCACAGAAAATTGCAGAGCAATAGTAAAACGAAAATCGGAATACGACTGAATGCAAATATATAATCTCCGCAACATGCTCAAAAATAAGAAACTAGTAAAAGCTAATAAAGAGGTCAGTTTACTGCATCCCAAAAATACAGCTGCCGACACTTCTCTCCAGCTGCACATCCCCAAACTTCTGAGTTTCTGAGTTCTTCCTAGTTAGTTTTTCTCTCTGCTTTGTCTTTCACTTAGATAGGGCATGGTGGGATATCGAGCTCAGTACCGTTTTGGATCTTGCCCCAGCCTATGAGTCGCCAATGCTTCTCAACACGACGGCTGAGTGCAACTTTCTCTCCTTTGCTCGTGCAGACTGGAGATGTAAGTTGCAACATAGCCACATCATTCTTGATGGCACGAACACGGGCACCTGTTGACATGGATCCAATGTTTAACATAAGGATCTCTCCTGTGATCAATTTTGTGACCTTGCCCTGTTTCTCAGTCCCCTTTGTCCTGACACCAAGAAGTCGGCGCAGCAAGAAGAAATTCACCTGTTGTGGTGAAAGACAGCAGTATCAGAAATCCACGAAAAACCTTGAACACAGAATAGAAGATCAAAAAAGGGATTTCGCACTTCTTCAAAGAAGTAGCATGAACACAAAACAAGATATTCAAAGATTAAATACCAGATAAAAAAGCAGTGCATCAATCATATATTTGTTATTTTGAATGACAGCGAAATCGAAAGGTTATGATTAAGTGATAAACAATGTCCAAACCACAAGATGATAACCCAAACCAAAAGTCTGCATGAAAAATTTGCCTAGACTACAAAGCATCACACAGTAAAAGCTGACCAACAAAATTTGACACCTGATCCTGTATTAATTTGAGCAAGCAAAATGAATTGTCCCAGGAAAATTTAGTACCATAGAGTCAATGACGAGGATGTTTAAACAACTACAGAAAATTACCTCTAGCATAACGAAAACATCTGGAAGAGACCCAACCTCTCCGAGTACCTGACCTACCAATCGATCAGCTCGGGTTAAAGTAGGATCCATGGTTGTCCCAACACCAATTAGACCTCCTGGCACCGCAAATTGTAGCTCATTTTGTTCAGCAAACAATGACACTATTCTGGAATATATGGGTGTGCACTTAAAATTTCCACTTTCATCTTTCACAACGATTCCGGGACGAACCTCAATATGTTGATTCACCCTCAAGACACCCTGCAAGCACAGCACATCAAATGAGAAACACATCAAAATAATCTTTAAGCCTGAATTTGGGACCATCAACATACTTAACCAAACATCCAAAGCGAAGCATGTAGTCCCAGATCAAGTATGCATGAGAAGAAAAAAGCAGTAACGATATACAGGTGCACAGCCTAACATCGTCATACCATGAAACTGAGACCAGCAAAAGCAAGCTGATGAAACTAGCTTTTGATCTAGTTGCAGGTGTACACCCAATAAATCAGAAACATTCAACACAGTTTACAAACAGATAGACCAAAATTTTCATGCTTGATGAGGGAGGGACAAACAAAAGCAGAACATATGTAGAAACAGGGCTCAAATAGGCAATATGAGATTCTTATAACTTGCATAAATAGAACAAAAATATCAAACACTAAAGGTATGTTGAAGTATCTCAGTCACTTAATTAATTCATTAACATTTACTCGACCATATACGACAAGAAAGAGCTCCAATGTGGAATTTAAAGGCAATATCAACCAACTGACACAATGTAAGATGAGAACCTTAAGAATACTTCCTCCAGCAACACCACCGTGTATCTGATCAACCTCATAACCAGGTTTGTTAACATCAAAAGAACGAATCACAATCATATTTGGTGGGGAGATAAAATTCCTTTTAGGGATGGGAATCTTTTTTACTATGTATTCACAAACAACATCGATGTTGTACTTCAGTTGGGCAGAAATCGGAACCACTGGTGCAGCATCAGCAACAGTACCCTGCAGTCAGAAAAGTGGTAGTTCAGCAGCATGCATTAGTCTTTCTTTGGTTGAAAGTAAACAGATTCAGTCATTCCGAAATTCAGTAGATCGGATACCTGAACAAACTTTCGAATAGCTTCATGCTGATTTATTGCTACATTTTCTTGAATTAGATCAACCTTATTTTGGAGAATAATGATATGCTGAAGTCGCATGATTTCAATGGCAGCAAGATGCTCGGAGGTCTGAGGTTGAGGGCAGCTTTCATTAGCAGCGATGAGAAGTAAAGCGCCATCCATAATCGCAGCTCCATTAAGCATGGTAGCCATGAGAATATCGTGACCCTGTAGCAACAATTAAAATTGATAAATAACTCCGGCATAACATTTATCAGCCAAAACCCACAAAAGTTTCGTCAAGCAGCAAAGCAATAATCTGTGCAAAACCAGTTTGTCAGGTTTCAGCCGGAAGAACTAAATATTGAATGTTTATGGTAAAGCCTTAAACATTCACATTGAAAAAATCAGGAGAAGGCCAAACTATTTGAGATTAAGTCAATAAATCGGACAAATTGACCCCACCTACCAAAGCATGGAGGGAGATAGTAAATTTAACAGACATTGACTCACCGGGCAATCAACAAAAGATACATGTCTCAGGAGCTTCATCCTGCAGTTCTCGAATCCAGGCACATCACACATAGGACTATCTTCCTTTCCACTTCCATAAGCCCTGCAAAAATCATTTGCCAGTTGTGTCAGCAGGAGTACAAAATTGCATTTATGAACTTACCTCCTGCTCCTAATTCAAAAAAAAAAAAAATCAATTACTGGATAATATACACTGCATCTCTTAATCCGAAGGGCCAACAAGAAACTAGACATGAGCCATAAATAACAGTAGAAAGCAAAGACGACAGAAAAGTTAATTTCAGTCAGATTCAGGATCTTATAAGCATAGAGAATCTTAAACTTACTTATAGCTCATAGGACGTGGGCATCGCTCATCCTCACATGTGTATATCTTTGCATTAGCATATCCAAGCTTGATAGTGATGTTACGCTCCAACTCATTCTTGAAACGAACAGTCTGAAGAAAACATGAGAATCATAAGGTTTGCAGACTGATGATTGCCCCAAGCGATACAGTACGCATTTCACAGACAGAAACATACCTGAACACCAGAGATTGCTTTCACAACAGTTGACTTACCATGGGCCACATGACCAATGGTCCCTGTGAATGACAAAAAAGGAGAACAGATAATAATATAACTTAAAAACAAAAAGTGATGCTCCTCAATGAGGTAAGTGATATATAATGACATTACCGATATTAATCGTTGCCTGACGAGAAATAACTTCAGGTGAAAGAGGATTTAGTTTTGCCACATCCAACTTTCTCAAGTCCTGCTCCATTAACCCTTTACGCGCCATTCTGAATGCAGTTACTAAACTCCACTACCCTTCAAATGCCTGCAATTGATACTGATATTATTGCAGGTTCGTGTGGAAGTGCTCCAATCACTTTGGTTTTAACTATTAAGGCTGTAGGAAAGACATTCATCGGCACAATGTGATCTCAGTTCTTCCTATCGATCTTTCAGTCAGATAATTTTTATGCTTGCCTAATGGACTACAGGTCTACAATAGTTTATGATAATGAAAACATTTACCAGTGCATGGCAAAACTTTCAAGGTTTTGGTGTTACAGTGAATATAATGTTGATATTTCTTTCTAAAGGTAGTATCACTACTGCTATCATAGTATGTACCATGCATATCACCCACCCGGAAGGAAAAAAAAAAAAATTATGAGATCAGGTTATCTATAGTTCAATACTCTAAATATTCTACATCGGCACATACATAAAGATGTGCAAAGTAAATCCCATAAAATCTCCATCTGGTACTGCTACTGTACAACCCAGGTAAGCCATGCTAGTGCTGCTCAAATTCGAACAAGTGAGTCGGGTTTGGAGCAAATTTATGTGAAGCTACATCCTCATGTATCTGTTTCTAGAAACCTTGAATGAGGCATTCTCACAGCAAGGCAATTTAAGGTGACACTTATACTCTAAACTCTAACCCCAAATCCGTAAAATTCAGCTCGTCTCAAGGTGACACCTGATTACTTAACAGCAGCTCGTCTCAATGCAACACTTACAAAATATATGATGCTGTGTACAACAATCTCCACTTTAATCACCACTAACAAAACTGCAAACCCATTGCATAAGCTCACAACCCCCAAAATAACCAATTCACTAAAACCTCAAAATTCCGACAAAACTCATCAAACGGTGAACTAAACCCTCGTGTTTACAAATCGATAAATCATCGACTCACAACACGCAATTATGAGAATCAATTCAATGCGTCAACCCAATGAATGCACTCAACCCGATCAACAAGTTCTACTCAACTTACGCCAATGCTAGTCCATAATTCCCCTCTCTTCCTCAACCGAGTTCCGGTATAACTCCATCCGACACGCCTCGGCACGAATTACTGTACGATAAGTCGCCAAGAACATACCAAAAACCCTAAGTTCACTACAAAATTTAAACTTTCTCTCTTAATTTCCAATTGTTTCCCAATGCAACAATTACAAGAACAAAAACACTAAAGTTGTATTGAACAGATTGAAAATTGCAACTTAACTTCGGATCCCTCCGAACTCAATCAAGACCTAAACCCCAAAACTTTCGTATACTACAAGTTACAGTTCAACATGCAAAAGAAATCAAGAATTTGATGAAATATGCGTCAAAAGAAAGTCGAAAATTACCTGATTGATTGATAAGATTGAGTTAGGCGGAAATTTGAGGATTGATTTGGGAGTGAAATTGCTGTAAATCACTTCGGAGGTTCAGTGTTGTTATTGCCGGTGTCACGCCTATTTTACTTGGACGCCAAGTTTATTCTGTCGGGGGTTTTCTTCGAGTATTGCCAAACCAATCACAGTGATTATAATGACTTTGCTTTTGAGTCTTTCTCTACAATTTATGTTTGTATTGTTATCCTTCTGCTTTCCTTCTTCCTTACTTGGTCTAATTTACTCCTTTTCTCTTCCCCTTTTCTTTATTAATCTACCTTCCAATTTACTTAATCATTATATTTAGCAAGTAAACAAATTGATGATGTCTTAAAGGCATGGAAGTATGGTTTGATAACTCATTTCAGAGAACCAGTAGATCCTAAAGGATCAATATTTCAGGAAATGACAAAATTCCAAAAGTACATATTCCGTAGACTTCATAAAATGAAGAATTTGATTTTTGAACGCATTACATGCGCAAATATCGAAATGGTAAACGGAAAAGTGTACCCAGCGCATTATCTAATCATATTGGGATATGGAGATCTGATTAAAGATCATATCTGTATCAAGCCAAGAAGAAGAATAAGAAATCCAACAGAAGCAAGTGCTATGAGATTTTTCTATATAATCCAGAAGATTGACTACTTTTTGGTAAAGATGAGGGATAAATATCCAAACCATATAATACATTTTGGTAATAAAACTTTGATATTCCCAAGGGATATGACATGCGCAAGTCTCTTTTCAGAAGCAATTGACAAGTCTGAATCGATCCATGATTACATGTTTAAATTGGAATCTGGAACATGTTTGTCTGATGAGGGAAAGGACTTTCTATTTGATACCCTAATGACATGGGATCAAGAATATGCTGCTAAGACAGTCCAAGAGCTTTGCGCTAATCAAGACGATGATGCGATCTATCAAGAATACGAAGAAGCTGAAGGATGGGAAAATAATATCGGAGATGAAGGCATGCAAAATATGCTAATGGAATAGAATCCCTACCATCACATGTAAGATAATTCATTTTTACAGTTGTAAGCTTTATTTTGTGTGGTGTAGGTTTTTGCTTTTACTATTCACGTCTTTATGATGAGTGTTCTCCCAACAGAAAGAGACAAAGCTCCTCTATAAAAGCAGAGCTTGGCTTCAGATGAAAGACACGGAAAATCAGAGAAAACAAAGCCTCAAGCAAGAAACTAAGAATTTAGAGAGAGAAAGCCTTAGATGAAACTTTTAGTTAGAGTATCCAAGAACTGAGGATCCATAGCTTGAATTGGTTTTTTTCACTTTTTGGGTTTTAGGGTCGTTCGGTTTATCAGATCTACCACCGGGAATGGCGCATTGCAAGTTTTATGATCTTCTCTACTCTATCGTTTTCTACATACATCAAGACACTTATAGGACATCTCGAGGTGATTTTCTGATGCGGCGTAGTGGTAGTGTGTTAATCCGCATGTTTTAGACGTCTTGGGGTGTATTGGAGCATGGTTTTATCGTGATTCGTGGACCACATCATTCGGAGTAGTTTTGGAGCTTATACGTGAGTTTTACGAGGATTTTATGGCTCAAGACCCTTTTTGGTGAGCGTCGGATGATTTTAAAGAACCACACACCATCACCTCCAACTTCATTTGATCATAACTTTTTATCCAGATAATATTTTGTAGAAATTCCAATTGGAGAAGAAATTTCGTGATCTTAGCTTTCCGATGATATATTATGAGCTCAAAATGAAGTTCAGAGGTGAGAGTTATGTCCGGTCGAAAACTGTCCTGCGCACAGTTTCTCGACTCGAGAACGGAAATATCGACTCGAGGATTTTCTCCCTCGAGTCGAGGAGAATTAACAGGACGGGTATTGGGAACGATAAGATCCTCGACTCGAGGAGGGTGTCCCTCGAGTCGAGGATTTCTTCGCTCGACTCGAGGACCTCTTTCCTCGAGTCGAGAAAGGGAGCTTCCGGGAAGCTTCCTTGAGACTTTTGACTGTTTATTTGTGCCTAAATATCTATTTTGTCTTCTAGTGTTTTTGTAGTTATCTTTAATAAAAGGGGCATGTAACCCCTTCCTAGTAATTATCATTATTATCACCTTTCATATTATTTTTGATCTAGTTTTCATTTTAGAGAGAGAAACTCAAGGAGAATTAGTATTTTCATTATGAATTTCTTCTCAAATATCATTGTAATAATTAATATGAGAGGCTAATCCCCCTCCTAGACTCTTGGTGTAATCTATTCTTCATCCTATGTATTAGTAAGTATTTTTCTCTCTATTTTACCTTTATTTTCATTATAATTAATTCCTTGTTTTTTAATGCATGATTTATCCTTGTTTTATCTAATTGGTTGATTGGATTGAATTTGGTACTTCATATGCTTGGTTTTTAATTGATGGTCATTGATTATTAGCCTAAAAGGAAGCAACTTTCACATGTTTAGTGTATGGTTATGACTAACTTGTGATTGGGGAATTAATTAGGCAACTAATAGATTAGATTTGATTAGTGTCGCGGTTGCGGCTAATTAGATACTAATTTGGGTTGTTCTCAATCTTTTATTAGTCTTTGCTCTTCATGCCTTTGGTTATGATTTGTTTGAGTGGTCACTAGACAAATTAGGACTAAAATGAGGGGAATTTGGTAGCGGTTGCTCAAATTTCCCATAAAAGAAGATTAATTGGTTAAAACCGGGATTGTTTATGAATTGGTAATATTAGAGAGAGGTAAAACTTACTATGTTAGGGTGTTAGAAGAGATTATCACCGAGAGTCGCTTTAATTAACTTGTTATCTCGTTTATTTCGTTTTAATCCAACTTTCAAACCAAAAATCCCCCATTTATTGTTCTTATTTCTTTTATTTCTTATTTTTCCGCACTAGAATCGCATATCAGGACTTCCCCTCTTCCTCGTGGATACGATACCAACTTACCCTTGCTACTTAGCTTGATTTAGTGGTAATTTGACTAGTAATAATGACAATCTACGTGTCATTTTCTCCGCCCTAAAAGATGTGACGACATCTAAAAGTTACGTTGGATTCAGATCCATGTACAAGGAGCCGTGTTTGACCCGCTGTTTATTTAACTGCTTTGATTGTAAAATTTATGGTAGTATATTAGATTTACCTTGTTGTAAGTGCCGTTTGGCTACCTATCAATGAGATTTTGTTTTCCCGTAAAAAAAAACAAAGGGTCGTTTGGTTCATATATTGGACACGAGGAACGAAGGAAATTGAAACAAGTAACATTACATAAATACGGGTAAAATAGTAATTTTATTCCTTAAAATTAATAATAACCACCTTTCGGCCTTCAGGACATCCCTCATCTGTCCCTTCTCCCATCGTTGACCATCACCTGCCGTCATTGACCACCATTATCAAGGACAACTACCACCACCATTTGAACCATAATTAGATATTAAAAATCATTATGAAATTACTTTATCCAAATTCTACCAAATATTTCTAAGGTATAGAAAATTGAGTATGATTTTTTCGTCTTTTTACCTTACATATCAACGTTAGGGGTGAGGGAGGTGGGTGGTGGTGGTGGGTGGGGACGGAGGCGACGGAACCGAAGTGGGGCTGGGAGGAGGAAGAAAGGAGAGAAGAGGAAGAAAAAAAAGGAGAATGTAGTGTGGCGGTAGCGCAATGGTGTGGGGCGATGTCATTGATGGTCTCGTCGGCTAAAGGGCGGTCGAGCGGTGACATCACTTGCGATAGTGGTGGTGGTGGGCGTGCATCTCCGGCAGTGGTGCCATGATTTGAGGGGTGGTGTGGGGGAGATGCAAGGGAGCGAAAGAGAGAGAAAATAATTGAGGGGGGAATGAGTTTCGTTTCATTGGGTTGAGGACATTTTGGGGGATTGGGATTAAGGAGAGTAACCGAGTGGAACAAAAAATAGTGAAACAAACAAAGAGTAACGTAAACGATAATTGATTCTGTTACCAAGCTCCAAAAAAATGTGAACCAAACACCCACTCAGTTTCTCTCAATAGTAGTTATTGTGATGCTATGTTCAAAGTATTGATCCAGGGGTAGTAATGCTAGGTGGACCACCAATTTAATAATACGCTACATCTTTAGGATATTCTTCATCTAAGACTGTCCGCTTGAGCCATGTCCCTAATTAGAGAATACTTGAACAACACCCTTACTACCGCTTCAATTCCCCCAACTTATAGCCAAGCCTTCCAAGACCCTAGCTACTACCAAGGTCTGGGGAGAGCCTATTAAGTCGAGATGGGATTTTAGTGAGCGTGTGGTGAGAATACTAAGGCAATGGTCAATCATAGTCTGATTCAATCCTTAAACATCTTCGTTGTAGTTGATGAACAAATGCCAGCAAGGTTGACAGTACGCCAAAAACCCAAAACAACACCGGGTTGAATTTGATCCAGACAGCGGTTGTAACCGGTGTCTGGACTGCCGGTGTCTATACCTACGACACCGGTTGCCCAAAACAAAACCGGTGTCGTAGGGTGATCAAGGGAAGCGCGGCTGGGTTGGCCTTTGACACCGGTTGTGGGCAAAACCGGTGTCAAAGGTGCTCTTTGACCAGATTATTGACTCTTTGCTCAGGTAGGCCTTTGACACCGATTGGCCTAAAAACCGGTGTCTTATGTACTTTTTTTTCTTTTAATTCATTTCATGGAAAATCTATACCTACTTTCCCTCACCTACCAGTACCACCACCACCGTAGAAAACTACCTCGATCAGAGGTGAAAAATCATAAAAAAAAAAAAAATTTAGATATTAGATGGAAAACTGTAAATTTAATCGTCCAAAACTCTCGTGAGAATCCCAACTCAAGAATAACAAAAACGATACATTGTAATCACACCAACAACATAAGGTGATTTTAAGTCATGTGAAACAAGATAAATGTAAATAACATTGCTAGTAAAATTGAATTCAACAAAATCATACACAAGCTAAGATTTACGCCTTAATGATCTTTTTGTTTGAACGAATTTGCACTTACATAAAAATAACACAAAATATCTGAACGAATTTGCACTTACATAACAATAACACAAACTCGTTCTCACCCCTCCCACAAATTTCCAGAATTAACCAATCAAATTCTAGATCTCATGAGCACAATAACCATTTAAATAATCAAGTAATACGAGGGAAAAAAATCATAACCGACAATAATCATAAATCATGAGAAGCTTACGAGTACGATTGGCGAATCATATCAAATATAGATTGATAGTATAAGAAGAGAATCACACAAATCTTCGTTATTAGAGCATAATCTTGAATTTTGGTGTCGTTATTAGCTTATAATGGCGTAATTTCGTCACCAAAATTCAAGAGCAAGCACTACCGTATTGTTGAGTAAATCTGGGTTTAAGAAAATTGAGGTGAGAGGGGAAAACCGTATGAAATAAAGAACAACTGATGAAAAAAATGAAGTAGAAAACTAGATCTGAAATTTTAATTTGGGAGAGATATGAGAATGAAAACTGGGAAGTGAAAGAGATTCAGACGAGTGAGCACGTAGAGATGAGAAAACAACAATACATGAAAAAATGAAGAAGAAAAGTAGATCTTGAATTTTAATTTGTGAGGAGATGAGGATGAAGAATTGAGAATGAAGTTAGAAAAATTGGGTGAGTGAGGACGAAGAGAATGACAGTAATGTGAGATTGAGGGTGGCGGCGAGTCAGTAAAGATGTAGCAAAAAAATAGGTTAAGTTTTTTTTTTTTTGGGTGATATAAGACACCGGTTTTAGTAATAACCGGTGTCTAATGTGTGCAATAAAAAATGTATATTTCTTTAGTAGCATAAAAGACACAGGTTCTAGCAATAACCGGTGTCTTATGTGTACAATAAAAAATGTGTATTTCTTTATTAGAATGTAAGACACCGGTTCTAGCAATACCCGGTGTCTTATATATAGCACACGAATTTATTTTTTCAGTTTTATTGCTTTCAACACCGGTTGTTTCGTAACCGGTGTCTTACACATTTCTAACACCGGTTTTTAAGATTCCGGTGTTATATGTGCCGGTGTTAAATCCAATTTTTGGCGTAGTGTGAATAAAGCTTCAAGATGAAGCTAGATTCTTCATTACGCTAAGAAGAGAGAGGAGAAAAGTAATCATAATGGAGAGAAGGATATGATCATATTTCATTAGTTTGAAACAAGTGAACATACATGGGTATATATAGACCCTGGTTACATTGAGTACACAGCAAGTTGGAGAAACCAACTTATAACAGAATTTCCCGCCAATTCTGTTACAATTTGTGTGGGAATGATCTGGCGTGGTGCAGCTACATCTATCTCCAATGCTTTACTTTGCAGCTCTTCTCTGCATACCCCTCTCAAGTTGGAATTGGGGACATGGTAACCTCTCAACTTGAAGACAAAGCTAGTATGCTGATTTTCAGTGAGACCTTTGGTGAATAGGTTAGCCAATTGATCGAACAGCTGAGGAAGTATGAACAGTCTGTATGAAATCCTCATAAACCTTGTCTCTGACGTAGTGATAGTCCAAGCGGCGGTGCTTAGTTCTTTCATGAAATAAGGGATTGGTAGCAATTTGTTGTGTAGTCTTGTTACCACAGTGTAGGGTGAGGGCCTGGAAAGGTTGACAGCAACCTGCAAGCTAAGTCATGAAGCAATCAAGTTAACCATCCTAATTCACTGGTAGTAGCAGACATGCCCAAGTACGTATTCTTTCTCTGCAGAAGACTTAGACACAGTCTTTTGTTTCTTTGTCTTCCATGAAACTAAAGAAGCCCCAAGGAAGACACAATACCTTGTAATAGACTTCCCACTGTAAAGGCAACTACCCCAATTAGCATCAGTGAAGCCTTTGACAATCAGATTTGACTATGCTGGATAGAATAATCCCATATCAGTGGAGTGCTTCCGATATCTCATGACATGCATTGCTTCTTGGTAATGAGGTTGTCTAGGAGCATTTAGGAACTGGTTGACTTGATGAACAACGTTTTTGATATCAGGTGGAGTGAGATTTAGTTAGAGGAGAGCTTCCCAATGACTCGTCTATACTTATCTGGATCAGAAAGAAGTTCACCTTGATCTGGTGCCAATTTACAGTTGCTTGGAAATGGAAATTTGCAGCAGTCCTGCATTCCAGTTTCATTGAGTAAATCAAAAATATATTTCCTTTGATTGAGTAGTATCCCTTTTGGTGTCTGAGAGACTTCTAAACTAAGGGAATATCTCTTTAAACCCAGGTCTTTGATGGTGAATTCTGTATCAAATGCCCCCTTGAGATCTTTTATAAATGATGAATCACTGCCAGTAATCAGGAGATGATCAACATAAACAAGGACCACAATGAACAATTCTCCATTTTGCCTGGTGGATTGAGAGTAATCTTGTTTCGATTGAGTAAACTCCAGCTTATTTACCAAAAAAATTGTAAGTTCTTTGTTCCATTGTCGACTTGCTTGCTTAAATCCATATAGACTTTTCACCAATTTGCAGACCTGGCATGTGTAAGCCACATTATAACCTTCAATTCAGGTGGTAGCATATAGACCTGGCAAATAGGTCGGGTTGGGTCAATCCGACCCAGGTCGACATATAAACGGGTTGGATATCCTATGACCTGAACCCAACCCGTTTATTAAACGGGTCAAGAAATTGCAACCTGAACCCGACCTGCCTTATAAACAGGTAACCCGACCCAACCTGCCAACCCATTTAAATAGGTTCTAAACGGGTCAAATGGGTCAACCCAACCTGCCAACCCGTTAAACAACCCGAATTGACCCATTTTTGACCCGTTTAGGTGAATTTTCTTTGAATTTTTCATTTTTTTCTCGTATAAATGGGTCAACCCGGGTTAGACCTGACCCATTTTTGACCTATTTATGTAAGCGGGTCAGATCGAGTTATTTTCAGGTTGAAAGTCAGAACCTGAACCCAACCCATTTAACTAAACACGTTGGGTAGGTCAACCCATTTAGTTAAACGGGTTAGGAGCCATTGACCCAAACCTACATTAAACGGGTCATTTTCAGGTCGGGTTGATTTTTGCCAGCTCTAGTAGCATATAAACATCCTCCTCGGTTCCTCCAATTGACCATGCAGGAAGACATTGTTTATATCAAGCTGATGTAGAGGTCATTTCTTTGATGCTGTAATTGTAAGGACTATTCTAACAATGACAAGCTTTGCTACATGGCTAAAAGTATGATTAGAGTCTTTGCCTTCAATCAACTTGTACCCTTTTGCTACCAACCTAGCCTTAAACCTTTCTATAATGCCATCTGTTCTGTGTTTAATTTTGTATACCCATTTAGACCCAATAGGTTTGATCATAGTGGTTTATCTGTCAATACCCAAGTCTTGTTGAGTTCTAGAGCTGCAAGGTCTTTATTCATAACATCCAACCATCTTCAGAGAATACTTTTGCCAATGATGTCATATAATCTAAGGAGTATAAAATATTTTAAGGAAATAGCTGAAAAGGTTTCAAAGGAAGTAGAATCAAATTCTTCAACTATAAGTCTTGTGGAAATCATTTTGGTTTGAAATTTTTGAAAATTTTCAAGAATTTTTGTTGGTCTGGTTGACTTTCTTGGTTGAGGGAGAATATTATTGGTGATAGGGTCATTCTCAGGTATTGAGGTGGAAGTATAACTACATATGGAGGCTGAATCAAATTGGTTGGTGGATGTTGCTGGTGAGTAATCATTATTATTAGGGATATTTTCTTCACCTTGATTATGATTTCACTGGTAATTATTAGGTGGAGTGCCTGGTGGTAGAAGAACATCAGTTGAGAGGGATAGCATAGTAATATCATGTAACACCCGTATTTTTGAAAAATTATTAACTAAGAGTGTTACTCTTTTAATTGGTTGTCGGAGATTAAAAATTTGTGTCTTATGATTGGTATCGACATGTTTGAGTGTTTGAACACTTTTTTCAAAATAAAAATAAAAAAGAATTATTGTTGATTTTTAGTTGATGATAATAATATAAATAAATTTAAAACAACAAAAAAAATAATTGAAGTCCCAAATACCCAAATCACCGTTTTACCCTTCTTTTTCTTAAAAGCTAATTAATAAGCTAAATTCCCTAAAAACCCTATTATTCTCTACGTACATGCATCATCATCATTTTTATGATGTTCATATCATTTTTTAATCGTCGTGACGAATTGTCCTCCATGGCTGCCACCTTTGTTCTTTCACTACGTCCGATTATTTGGCCCGATTTTTACGAAATCAACACCGTTGGACTTCCCTCTATCTCCTGTCCACGAAGGTATATGTTTTATTCCATATGATGAAGGTCTTACCGATGTCGATGTTTCGAATAACACGTTATTAGCCGTGATTTGAAGATTCTCCTTGCCTTAGTTGTTGTGTGGTTCTTTGCGTTTGTTTTTGAGAACCTTTCGAGTTGGGTAATGATCAACTATGATTGTTAGTGTACTATGAATTGATCTATAAGTTGTGCGGTTTGGATTGTTTTATGGGTTATGTTCTTTGGAGAAATTGATATCAAGTATACGGGATTAGATTAAGAGTACTAAATTGGCCCACATATACTAGCTAGTTAATTTAGGTTTGACGATATAATGCCTAAGTCTTGTAGTTTATATAGATCATTAATTTTGATTATCATTTGGTGATTAGTTAGCTCATGGGTGTAAGAAAGTTCGACTTGTCGACTCAGTGGGATAACTAGGAGAAGTTTAGCGCTTGAGGTAAGAACGTTGATCTATTCTTTGAACTTCGCAAATTATCATGTTGTAATTGATATTTCAATCCTTACACCTTAGATTTCATCATCCTTTATTCATTGATTCACGTGTTTCGTATTCGTTTGATTTGCTCTCACATTAATTATCGTTGAACGCTTATTGTTGCATCACTTGCGGCCTCTCGGCCCTCGCAAACTTCCACGGCCTCTCGGCCTTGTCCCCTTTCGGTCACTCAGCCACCTTGTTTCCGTTTCTCAATTGCTCGATTTGATTTGTATTGACTAATGAAATTCGGCTTTGGCCGTCTGTAAAGTGACATGTCGAATAATGTATCTAAAACGGATGAAAATAAAAGTACGACAAATTAAATACCACCTATCCTAGAGTAATTGTGATGCGGTATTGACCGATCACTATTTATACCTCTGATCAAGGTACTGTTTGGTTCGGAGTAGCTACCGACTTCCTAATAGGCTTACCTCCTAGAGACTTCGCATCCTACTGCCTCTCTAGAGAGGGGTGCGTACACTTCAAGTCGTTAGGATCTTTTTATATGTACTCTAGCTCGAGTCAATTCGTACGGTAGGAGCCCATCCTTTCGAATTAATGTGTATGTATTGAGATTGTTCGATTTTGCAAGCGATATGGTGGTTATCGGATCCTTCTATTGATTCTCTGAACTCATTGGAATAATTGTTGCTTGTTATATGTTAGCTACTCACATCAAGACGCGTGTCTTTTGTTATCATTTGTTTTATGATTTCTTACTCAGCATGTGCTGATGTTCTATTTTTTGGTTCGTTCCCTACCTTATTCTAGGGCTTATACCATTGTTTGATGGCATAGTTGATAGGTCTAGATGATGTGGATGCTTGTTAGAGTGGTTCACGTGCATGTCAGGGACTTCATAAACATTTATTTAATTATACTATCATTTGAGTTTTTAATTTGGATTTAATTTGAGAACTGTAGTTCGACATTTAAGTCTCCGCTGTCTTTTCTATTAATTGGATTGATGTCATTGAATTTTAAGCCTAACAATTGACTTGGTATTCTAAATTATTTCCACATTTGTTTAAGCGAAATTTTAGGGTTGTTAAAGTTGGAATCAGAGCTTTAGGTTCTGATTCGTCTAGTCTACAAAACGTTTTCAAAATGTATTTCAAAAGATTTGTCAATGAAGGGGGTGAGTCGGGTGCGTACATTCGCATGCTATTTGCTACGTTCTACTTGTTTCTTATACTATACAATGGAGTTCTTGGACTGACTTTGGAGATTATCTTTTGGTACTAACAGGACTTGATGATCTTTTCGTTCAAGAATCCTAATTTTAGTTTGTTATTTTGAATAAGACGTTGGGAGAGATTAGTGGACTGAAGGTTTAATTTATTCGAAATAGAATGAAACTACTGGAAGTCAAATAAGGACAGGAAAGACCTTTTTGGGTTTATATTAAGAGTGAGTTTGATGATGATGTTATGATTGCATTTGTACACCGGATGCTTACCGTTATCGAAGATTTGTCCTTGTAGAGGAGATATGAGATAGAACATGCCTTTACACTAGTGTATGTGAGATGGTGTAGTGGTAAACCACAAAACTGGGGACAATCGTTTACGCGCTCTATTCCCTACTATAGTGTATATTCATGCTAATTAGTCGAGTGAGAAGTTTCGAAGAAATCAATTGACAAACATATGCTTAGCCTTATAGAATTAACCCACACTACTCCATATGGCTTTGTCACACCTGATAGATAAGAGTCTATTTTAAAGGTAAGATGAAGTGTTGAAGAAGGGACTAGTAAAGGTGAGTTTAAGAGGGAGCATATGAGTAGTGACCCTATGAGCGGTTATCACTTTTTGATCTTTTGAATTACTTCGATAAAGAAAAACGATGTAAATTCTAAGTGGCCCGACTTGGAGGGTATGACTAATCAAAATTTATTGAGAAGATCATGCCTACTATTCTAGTCGTTATTTTGGGGTTAGCTGTGAGGATTCTCTTTGCAATTTCTTTATTTGAGACACTCGTAATTCTGGGAACGTCGAAAAGGAACCAAACTCTATTGGCGTGAGAGTCGATATAATTGTTCAAGAGTGATGAGGTTTCGTCGATGGCAAATCAACCTAACCTCGATCGTGGATTCAAATGTTAGATTTTGAGGATTTTGATGTCTTTGATTGCTTCATTTCCCTTGCATCCAGAATTATACGTCTTGTAATTATTTTAAAAGGGAACGATTCCCCTCTGAATCTATTATGGAATAAAGTCATTTGAATGCGACTATATGCTATTTGATTCACAAAGCATCGAGGAAAGCCAAAGACTTACTCATTCACGTATTAAAGCACAAATGTAATACCCCAGATTTGAAAGGAATGTTATAAGAGATTAAGGGCTCATATGAGGTGCTTAAAAGGATTGATAGTGCTACGTACTCATAACAACAAAGTCGACTTTCCTTTTAGAAAGCCCATGTGATAAGAACTCCACAGTTAAGCGTACTTGACCGAGAGAAATTTAAGGATGGGTGACCTCCTAGGAAGTTTCCCTGGGTGCGCACGAGTGAGGTCAAAGTGCGCTGAAAGGACCCGTGTTGGTCTAGGAGGTCAGTACACAGCCTAGCAAGCTAAGTTGGCATAAGTGGCTACTTCCGGCTCAGACGATGAGTCGGGTGTTACAACAAAGATGTTGTTAACTCCACTACTACCACTTCACCAAAGACAAATAAGAGTTTGAGTACGTTGAGAGAAATAGAGAGGCATGTTTGACCAAATTGTGGTGTAATCAGTTATATGGTTGCTAAACAAGAGTCAGAGGTACCCCTAGTAGCTACGAGGGTTGTGGATGACTTTCGGTTTGTCTTTGATGATGAGATACCAACAGGGTTTACTCCCAATCAAAGGCCTACGACAACATATTGATTTGATCCTGGCACCACCTTGCCAAACAAACAAGCCAAAAAGATGAATCCTCATGAAACCACTGAAATTCAAAGACGGGTGGAGGAATCGGTAGCCAAAGGCCAAGTGAGAGCATGAGTCTTTGTTCAGTACCATCCTTGTTAGTTCCAAACAAAGATGGGACTAAGAGAATGTATATTAACAGCAGATTCATCAATAAGATCACTGCCAAGTACATGTATCCTATACCTAGCTTAGGTTGGTTGATCTGTTAACTGAATTACATGGCTCAAGGGTCTTCTCAAAGATAGATCTCAGGAGTGGGTATTATCAGATCTGAATAAGGTAGGGATGTAACACTACGGAATATGGAAAGTGGATTATGGAGTTAGTTTGTCCCACATTGGGAAAATAAGGCTCATATGATCAGTTTATAATAGATTCCTACCATCATACTAACAACAAGGCCTTCACCTTTTAGAGCCCACGAGAGGATATATGGGCCTAAGAGGCGACTACCCATCTTATTGGGTTGTGTTGCGACGTATGATGGATCGGGCTATTACAGATGGTATCAGAGCAACCCTGCGACCGCGTGCTGGGTGCTGGGGCGAGGCCCAGACCAGCCGTCTAGCGGGGGAGATCTTGGACCTGTGTTGATGTTGGTATAGAATGGTCGAGTCGCGACGGGGACGTCGCGTTCTCTAAGTGGGGGGGGGTTTGTAACACTACGAAATATGGAAAGTGGATTATGGAGTTAGTTTGTCCCACATTGGGAAAATAAGGCTCATATGATCAGTTTATAATAGATTCCTACCATCATACTAACAACAAGACTTTCACCTTTTAGAGCCCACGAGAGGATATATGGGCCTAAGAGGCGACTACCCATCTTATTGGGTTGTGTTGCGACGTATGATGGATCGGGCTATTACAAGGGGGATGAGTGGAAGACTGCTTTCAAAATCAAAGGAGGCCCCTTTGGCTTGACTGATGCTCCCAAACCCTATTATGAGGCTCATAAATCATGTTTTCACAGAACTGGTCGGAATATTTGTGGTGGTAAACACCTTGTCAAAATCTACAGTTCAAAGAGTTTTCAAGAGGTAAAAACCAAGTTCATCTCTACTTATGTTCTTTCATCACCAGATTTTGACAAGGTGTTTGAGGTGGAGTGTGATGCTTCAGGGGTGGGCATAGGTGGTAATTTGATTCAAGAAGGCAGATGATTGGGTTTTTTTAGTGAAAAAAAGAGAGATAAAAGTTGGAGTCTACAGTCATATACACGTGGTTTCAATATTTAATTTTGTGTGGGAAATGTTATGGTCTTGATTTTGGAAGATGTTGAAATTTGTTATCTTTGTTGTACCTTTTTTTTATGGTGAAATATGAAGAGCTTTTCTGTAATTTGAGCATAAGAGTATAAGCAACATTGCACGAATCTTCTGGTACAAAATAAAAATGGGTTAGATCAGGTTTACCAAAAAAATAACTATTACACAACGGGATCAATCCAATATGAGTCACTACCGTTACTCATGATAATCAGATTCGTGATCCGGAGAACGTGTGTTTTGACAAAAAAGTGAGTCATGGGTCAAAACAGCGTGTTCTTGACCCAGGAAATGTTTAAGGTGTTCACTCTGACATGATTATTTATGTATCTTAAAGGTGTGCCAAAGATCATAGGAAGATTGGTTTTAAATAGACAAATGAGATAAAATAGGAGTTATTATCCATTGCATATAACAACTAGTGCAACTCGCACGAGTTAAGATTGAACAACTAAAATTAGTTTTGAATTATTATTATTGATTTATAATTATTGTGATGATTTGTTAGGTTTAACTTCTTCTTAGTCTTTTTCCTACTTATTGGTCAAATTTTCATCTACGGGTGCAGTCAAGTTTGAAACGTACATTGTTTAAACTTTTTTTTGAATTGAACATAACTATTTAAGACGATATTAAATACAATAAATTATGGCTTCCCATGCAATTTTGCACGGGCAATCAACTAGTTATAATTTAAAAGTTATACATAGAGCTAGGTTAGAGTCGATGAGGAAGGACACCCCTTACCTCATTTTCCATCCAGCAGAGATTCTCGATTCTCAAAACTACTGATCTTGTTATTGGGTAGTGGATATCAGTGCCGATATTCAGTGTGGAAAAAGACTTGAGGAGATTTTGTAACAACCCTTCGACCAAATTAAATAATGAAAACCTAGGATTATTATGCCACAATTAACTATCTGAGTTAATTGCAAGGCAAAACCAAAATAATAAATCCAAAATGTAAATAATAAAATAGTACGACAGCGAAAGACTTAGTCAAACTTTACAAATTCCAAATCCGAAATCCAAATGAAACTAATAAAGGTTTATTAATTGTCTAAATGAAAAGACCCCGTGAATGCAGACGTCCGCAAGCTCAACATATCACCATCAAACACACCTGTCAACTGCGTCATTGGAAAATGACACAGGCCCAGAATAGGGTAGGGACAAACCCAAACAAAAGAACCTCAGCAAAACTGGCTGACTAAGAACTCAAAGCAAAACAAGGAAAGTAAGATACGCGCCTTTGAGGCGCGTAGCTGAACAAGGAACGCTTACAACCAAAGGATTAGCCAAGGTGATAAGAGAGATAAATGAACCAAGAATAACTATACGAATTTCAGAGAGAAAAGCCAAATATACAGGAATGGGCACTCCGCATCAGTAACCCATCTTTGGTAAGGGTCCTACCCCAAACCAGGAACAACTCTAGAGGCCAACCAAACCACCCTAAGAGAACCCGAGTGTGCATACCCCTCACATGAGGGCTAGTAGGATGTAACCGGTCAAGGAGAAGGTTCCAATAGGTAACTGGTAGCTAATCCAGTTAAAAGTTACCTTAATCAGAGGTATAGTAAATCATTCGTAATCGAGCACCCCCGGAGGAGTTAACCCGAACTCTAGAGTGTTTATAGAAGAAATTCCCATTAACCATAACCCATATTCAAACCATGATTAGATGTTTTATTTGATGTATAACCAATTCCCAACCAAACAAAAGATATTGTGATCAAACGATAGGAGTATAGAAGCCAATATATATGAAACAAGAATTGATCACATTAGAAGACAATAAAGCATGCTCAAGCTCAAGAGTTGGCGTTCTTACCCTAACCGCTAAACTTCTCCTTAATTATTTATTTCAAAGTCGTCAAATCGAACCTCGTTAAACCCGCAAGCTATATATCATAAAATGATAACTAATATTAATAAACGGACGACTATAAAACATAACCCACGTTACTAACGAAGTACGTAAACCAAAGACCCAATTTACTAATATATATATGTAACCCCAAATAAGTACTTATATAAAACCCAAATAATTAATACAATTCATGCTAAATAGACAAATCACAAAATCCTCATATTGCACAAACCTAATTAAATCTACATTCCACCATAATCATGGTCAGAACGAGCCATGAGTTGAAAAGCATTGCACGACAAATCTTCAACTATACTGCCCAAATGCCACTTGAATGCCAAAGTGCTAACACCCAGAATCATCAACATCAACAACTCCAATAACAACAATAGCACGACCAATATACTACAATATCAAACACAACAGTACTAGACCTCGACAACACCACGGCCACAACTTATAAGGCCAACAATACCACCTACAATAAAATAGCAACCCCCGACAATGAAACATCAACACCATCGATCAACAGCATCCTACCCATATCACCACGGCAACGATGAAAAACCACCTTTAACAACCTACCCAACTCGAATTAATCATAAAAACCAACTAAAATACTATAACAATCATTATAAACAATAGTACTAGGAGTAAAATCAACAAAATCATCATAAATCAAAGTTAATCGAGAAGACATGAAACGACGATGTCGGGACAACTTTAATAAAGCTTTGAGAAATTCATACCGTTGTGTAGAGGAGAGAAAAAGAGGAGCAACGGTACTAGTTTCGTCCAAAACCGGGGCTGAAAATTGATGGCTGCGAGCGATTGAAGGGTGACGGCGATCGTGAATGAAAAAGACGATGATGATGCGTGGTGATGAAGATGATACGTACAACATGGGGTTTGAGGGGATTAAAACAAAAAGGGTTTTAGTAAACCCAACAAGGGCAAAAGGATAATTTTGGGAATTAAAACTATAAATAAAATTTTGTTTAAAATGTTTTATTAAGTCATTTCTATAAAACCAAATAAAATTTGAAAGTCATATTAATAATTTACAAAAATTAACCCAAAATGAATATAATTAATAACGCCCGAGTTAAATAAAATCCCAAAATATACGGGGTGTTACAGATTTATAGAGTAGTTGTGCGTGTTGTTATTATTAAGCTTAGTTGAAAAGATTTCATGGAAAGAGGATAATTGGTGTGAGATTGGCTGGAGAATTCAATTTATATGGTGATATCCAACATATTAATTAATATTACTAATAGGCAAATTTTTAAACTATTTTCAAGCCATCCACATCAACGATTATATCATCGCAGTTGTTATTGACATGTCACATCTCAGTTATATATCATAATCATTCGACTAAATCATTCAAAAAAATATGTCATTTACCTAATTTATAATTGGATTAGGTTCAAATGAAAACCCCTCCTCCCATAAGAACCATGAGAACTTTTTTAAGCCATTAGATTTATAAATGAATGGCTGAGATTAAATTACTATTGATTTCTTTTATCTCTCCTCACCGTTCACTCACCCCCCTTCACCTACCACCTGAGCCGCCACCACCTCTACCCACCACCTTGATCCGACCACCCACGCTATACCGCCACCTTGACCGCAGCCACATCGCGACCCAGAAACCACCACCCATCGTCGCCGCCATCAAGTGGTGCACCATTCAAAACCCCATTCGCGTTTTCTCTCTCTCCCCTTTCCACTCACACCACCACCCATTCCCCTGCCCCACAACCCTCAAAACACACCCTTTCGACATACCAAAGGTCCGCCGCCCTCGCCATTGTCGCCGTCGAGGTTGTTTCGTAAAGTGAACCATCTAAGGCCACCTGCTTACTCTTTATTAACGTTTGAACCACGAGCGCAGTGAGTGTGAGACTGAACCGATGGCGAGGAGTCCACATTGGACCGCCGGAGGTTGACCATTGTTGCCGGAGAAAGAAAACAACGAGGAGAGAGAAAGGTGCGAAAAAAAATAAATTGGGGGAGGAGGGGGTCGAGTAGGCGTCGGGGGGTTAGTGTCGCCGAATATTTCCGGTCCCTGTGGTGGTTGTGTCCGGCCCGCGGTGGGGGGTGGTGTTTCGGGGTGGGGGAAGGGAGAGGGGGTGGGGGAGGAGAGAGAAACTTTGTTAAATGAGTTTTTTGTTTTTATATTTTTATTTTGAGTAATATGGAGGTGTTCTCATGGAAATTAGTGTTCTCATGAGAACTGGACCCATTTATAAATTATTTTGTAAGAAGTTGAATTCTATTCATCCAAAAATGGGAATAAAAGAAAGTATCTTTCAAAAACCACTAGAGGAAAGTGAGACAGAGCAGGCAGGAATAATTAATAAGCATGCTATTAAGTACATCTTTGACATTCTTTTCATCTTTATCATCTGAAGTGTCATTCAATCCATCAACATCTTCATTATCAGAAATGTCTTTCTTTTCACCAACTTTCTACACTAGCTTCATCATCCTTCAAAAAATTGTCCAATAAAAAATCAGATATTATAACTAAACTAATGAGTAAGCAGAAATAAGTAATGAGTAGTATGTCTAAAGTAATGAGTAGTCCGGAATAAGTAATGAGCAGTCACATATAAATAATGAGTCGTAGTTGTAAAGTAATGAGCAGTCAGGAATAAGTAATGAGCACCAAAGATAAATAATGAGTAGTAAAACTAAAGGTAATGAGCAGGCAGGATAAACTAATGACCAAAAAAATAAAGTACTGAAGACAGAATAAGTAATGAGTAGTAGATCTAAAGTAATGAGCAGTAAGGAATAAGTAATGAGCACGTAAATAAAAATAATGAGTTGTGGTTGTAAAGTAAGGAGCAGTCAGGATAAGTAATGAGCACCAGAGATAAATAATGAGTTGTAGAATTAAATTAATGAGCAGGCATGATAAACTAATGACCAGAAAAAATAAAGTACTGAGGGCAGAATAAGTAATGAGCTGAGAGTATAAACTAATGAGCCGAAATTATAAAGTGAGACAGAGCAGGCATGAATAATTAATCAGCAGGCTAATACGTACATTTTTGACATTCTTTTCGTCATTTGCATTTATTTCACCAACATCTTTCTCTTTTATTCCATCAACATTTTCTTCACTGCCTTTGTCATCCTTCAAAAAAGTGTCGAATAAAAAATCATATATAATTCATGATTCTAATCTAGTAAGGTAAAATATACTTGCAATGTAAGCTTACCTTGAAGATTTGCGATCCATCAATGTCTTCTGGATCTGAAGATGAGTACTCAACAAGCGAGATGACAATTTCTTTTTTTTTCTGGCTCAGAAGTAGTGTACAAGGTGTCAATTTGTTGAGAGCTGTTTGTAGGCATATTTAGTGGCAAGTCTTCAGGTGAGGCAATATACAAGTCATCTTGATACTGAGGGTTATGATGTACCAGGTCTTCAGTTGCTGATTGATCATCTATAGATGTTTCTGGTTGTAATATTGATGAAGTTTTCACTAAGACCGAAAGTGAAGGGGTCTCAAGGGACGATGTTTCATGCTGGAAAACAGGGGTACGAGGTGTTCGACTTCGTTTATATGTTTTCAAGCTTGAATCAGGTATTGGAGATTTTGGGACTTCAAGGTGTTCGGAAGACGGCCCTGAGCCTGTGGCGGAAGGTGAAGTACTTGCCTTCAGAGACTTTGGTGAAGAGTCCTTTTGCTGTGGTTGCTTCAAGTTTTCAATAATTTTTGACGTCATTGCTCGTTGTTTTTTCTTTTTTGATGCTATTGTCTTCCTTCTTTTTTGTGATGCTGTAGGGGAGCAGATTCCTGTTTGTTTATCTCGAGTAGAAGGTTGTGTTGGAGTCACTAACAAACTTGGTAAAACCACCTTCTTAAACTCATCAATGCTGTTTGCAACAGACCTCAACAATTCCACAGTTGAATCGATGTACTCCATTGAACTTGTTGGATCATTCTTTTTAGGGTCTTCAGTGTCTTCCTCTTGTGCTCTGGCTTCAGCCTCTTCCAGCTCTTTCATTTCTTGGTCCCTTAATGCATTGAGGTCATTGCATTCATGTCTTATAGCTGCCTCAATATTTCGTCCAATTCTCAATAATCTCTTGAAAGATGTCTGTAGCATATAAGTATAAAAGTTAGTGAGACTGGATAAATAATGAGCATGCAGGAAAAACTAATGAACCGAAATTATTAAGTAATGAGTAGGTTTAAATAAGTAATGAGTAGAACAACTAAAGTAATGACCAGTTCGGAATAAGTAATGAGCATTTAGTCACAAATAATGAGCAAACTAATATAAATAATGAGTAGTAGTTTTTAAAGTAATGATCAGTCAGAAATAAGAAATGACCACCAGAGACAAATAATGAGTAGTAGAATTAAAGTAATGAGCAGTCAGGAATAAGTTAAATAATGAGTAGTCAGGAATAAGTAATGAGCAAGAAGATATAAATAATGAGCAGTCAGGGAATAAGTAATGAGCAAGCAGATATAAATAATGAGCAGGCAAGGTATAAATAATGAGCATGCAGGAAAAACTAATGAACCGAAATTATAAAGTAATGAGTAGGTTTAAATAAGTAATGAGTAGAAAAACTAAAGTAATGACCAGTTCGGAATAAGTAATGAGCATTTAGTCACAAATAATGAGCAAATTAATATAAATAATGAGTAGTAGTTTTTAAAGTAATGATCATTCAGGAATAAGTAATGACCACCAGAGACAAATAATGAGTAGTAGAATTAAAGTAATGAGCAGTCACGAATAAGTTAAATAATGAGTAGTCAGGAATAAGTAATGAGCAAGAAGATATAAATAATGAGCAGTCAGGGAATAAGTAATGAGCAAGCAGATATAAATAATGAGCAGGCAAGGTATAAATAATGAGTAGTAGTTGTAAAGTAATGAGCAGTACTTACAGGGACTGCCAACATGTTGATATCCTGATCTTTTGGTAAGTCCGTGGGTAGTTGGTAGATTATCATTTCTGCTGCATCTGGAACAAGTTCTACCACTTGGCCCATGCCAAAATCACCCGATTTCCTTTCCTTGGATATTCTTTGTCTCACCAAAGTATCATCCCAATGTTGGATGAGAGGAGTGGACGTCTTCTCACGCCTCCCCTGATAATTCAACTTATGAAAGTAGTAAAGTTGCAGGAGAATTGTGCAGGCACTGATTTGGTTCTTACCCTTTTTGTAAGCCTCCAATGCCTCCGACAAATAATTTAGAATATACTTGGACCAGTTGATTCTCGGAATCAAAGAATGATCTTCAATCCCCTTGAGAATATGGGTATTTACATACCCACTGGAGATTGGTGCAAGGAAAGTGGTCATTACAAAAAGAACAAAAAGCTGCTCGAATAAGTTTCCTCCATCTCTCTCATCAAGCACTTTCTGTTGGAAGACCTTCCAATTGACATAGAGCTGTTTTGTCAAATCCTTCCCAAAGAATTGCCTCCATTTTTGTCTTAAAGTGTTGCTCTCAACGTCATTCTTCGCCATTGACAACTGTGGCATATCAGTCTCACCAAGTGGGATTCCCAGAATATTATGGACATCCTTATCCGTAAAAGTGTCAAATTGATTCTTACAAAATGACATGATTTTAGAACATTCATTGTAATTCTGGAGAAACCAAGGTAACATAAATCTGTCGGGTTCTCTTATCTTCAGAAGAAACATTCCGCCAAATCCTATCTCTTTCACGGCTTTAACTTGGTTATCGTTCTTCAAAATTTCTTTCATTAAATTTATTACCGTTGAAGGACTGCATTTGATTTGTGGCAGAGATAGATCTTCACTACCATTGCTGCAACACATAAAATAAGTTAACAATGAGCAAAAGAGTAAAAGTAATGAGAAATTGATTCTATAAAATAATGAGCAGGCAGGAATAAGTAATGAGCAGGTATATGTCAAAGCAATGAGCAAGGATTCTAAGTAGTAGGATTAAAATAATGAGTAAGAGGATTAAAACAATGAGCTGCTATAAAATAATGAGCAGGCAGGAATAAGTAATGAGCAGGTATATGTCAAAACAATGAGCAGGGAAACTAAGAAGTAGGATTAAAATAATGAGTAAGAGGATTAAAACAATGAGCGCACAGGATAAAATAATGACCAAGTAGGAATATAATGAGTATTCATGTGAAAGGTAATGAGGGAAACCTGAATCAAATTCCCCAAATCAATCATAACTAAAACCCTATATAGTCGTTCGTATATATCAATTAAATCAATTCCAAACATTTCGGAAACATTCCCCAAATCAATCATTATTTTACCCAAACCGTATATCTTCACCATCGTCCGTCATCAAGAGCGTCAATAATCGAAATATACAGCAATATCGACCATTATTTTACCCAAATCGACCATTATTTTATCCAAATCGACCATTATTTTACCCAGATCGATCATTACTCAAAATCAATCATTATTTTACCCAAATCCATCATTATTTTACCCAAATCCATCATTACTAAACCTAATACAGTCATTTCTATAGTACAGATCAACTAAAATTCACAAAAAAATCAACAATCGGTATATGGTACCCCGTGGGTACGACGTAGCTCTACGTACCCCCCGGCTAAAATAAATGGCCCAGCGTTAGTTACAGCCCAAAACGAAAAGAATAGCCTACTCTATTCTCTCTCCTTACCTTCCCCCTCCCCAGACTACAGAAAAGCCCACTCTAAAAAAGGAAATGAGTATATGTCTGCTGTCAGAAAATGCAGTTTAAAAAAAAAAACCAACTGCAGAGAACAATAAAAGCAACTTCCAAAGCACCATTCCCATAAATTTATTCATTCACATGCAAAAATGAAGGATAAAAAAATGGAGGACGATGATCATTTTCTCAAAGACGTTGCTTTCGTGAAAGAGAAGGTTTCAAATGAAACAAAAAGGAAAAGGATTGTAAAAGATGAAGAACAGCAACAACAAAAAAGGTACTAAAAATTGCAAAATTAACTATTTCCCAATTATTTTCGGATTTTAAGTCGATAAAAATGGAAAAATGAAACAATTTTGGTTATATACGAAATGCAGGAAAAAAATTATGCCGAAGTAAGAAGAAGAAGAAAACAGTAGCGAAAGGTATTGCAGGGTTTTACTCTTTGATTTTTCGCAAATTATTACATACCCCGGAGGTACGTAGAGCTACGTACCCCGCGTCACTTAACAGCCCAAAACAATCGCGGCCCAGCAGAAACTAAAATCTGGGCCAATATCACGCGTGGCCCAGATTTGCTTTAACCTAACAAACAACTTTTTAACCTAGTAATGATGCGCTTGTGAGGAGAGAGAACAAAATATCTGTATTGGAAATGGAAGAAGCATTTATTGAAGATTCGCTAGCTATTGAATCAACAATCAATGAGGATGTCGCTCTTGAATCAACAACCGGTAATATTTATCTTAAATTATTGTTGTTTCAATCATATACTCGATTAAATAATTGTTTTGGACAACGTTTAAATGAATTTTCTCTTCGATTTGTTTTGTAACCCGAATGATTTGCTCATTATTGTAGCTATAATGAGCAGACATTTTGAAAGTAATGAGCAGGGGGGAATAAGTCTTGCGAATAGATTAAAGCAATGAGCAGGAGAAAAAAAGTAATGAGCTGGCATAAAAAACAATGAGCACGCAGGATAAAATAATGAACAAATGAGCAAGCAAGATTAAAGCAATAAGCAGGAGAAAAAAAAAAGTAATGAGCATGTGTTTATAAAATAATGATGAATTAGCATTAAATAATGGCCATCTATTATCAAAGCAATAAGCAGGAGTTAAAGTAATGAGCAGATAAGTGTAATTAATGAGCAACTAGGACTAAGTAATGAGCACTTACAATTACAATAATTATCATGCAGTTATTATTTTGTGGGTAACCTGCTCATTACTTTGCATTATGTTGCTCATTACTTTCTGTAGTTTACTCATTTACTTTTTGCAAACTTTTTTTTGTAGATTTTACTTAAACATAATTACTACACGTTAGCTTTTTGTAGATGTGACTATATTTCTGTGTTTAATTGAAGGTTCTGATGCTGTAGCATTTGGCATTGAGGCTGAAGAATCCAATGAGGGTGGTGGAACTAGTTTTTCTGAGGCTGAAGTATCAGCTTTGTTGGGTTTAAAAGTAGAATCAGAAAAGAAAGCTTATGAACTTTATAATGAGTATGCGTATCTTATTGGGTTTGGTACGAGGCTTCACAATAAAAGGATGTGTTATAGCACTAATAAGTTGAAAGGTAGGGAGATTGTGTGTTCAAAACATGGATTTAAGAAAAATCCGGGTATTGTTGACAAGAAATACACAAAACTTGATGTAAGGACTGGTTGTAAAGCGCATGTTTTTTTTGAAATTAATGAGAATGGGGAATGGGAAGTTGTTAAGCATGAATTAGTTCATAATCATAGTTTTTGTCCTCGAGATAAGGTACATCTGCTGCATTCTCACAGAAAGTTGGATAATGTGCATTTGAGGTTGTTGGAGAAATATGTTGAAGCAGGGATTGGTGTAGTCAAGGCATTTAGGTTTTTGCGGAATCAAGCTGGAGGATCTCCTACACTTGGTTTTACTCAAAGGGATGCGCATAATCATCTTGCGAAAGCAAAGAGGGAGGCTTTTGATGGATGTGACTCTCAGGCACTAATTGATATATTTACTCAGAGGAGAGCAACTGAGGAGGATTTCTTTTTTGATTTTGAGTTGGATGAAGACAGTAGATTAATAAGTTTTTTTCTGGAGAGACAAGAGGATGAAAGAAGATTACATTCTTTTTGGGAAGTTGTTGATTCATGATACTACTTATCGCACAAACAAGTACAAGATGATCTGTGCACCTTTTGTTGGAATGAATCATCATGGAAAGAATTGTAGTTTGGGTGTGGTTTTGTGTTAAATGAAAGGGCTGAGTCATTTGTTTGGCTGTTTAGTAAGTTTGTGGAGTCAATGGATGGTATACATCCAGAAACGATGATGACAGATCAGGCATTTTCTATGGCAACTACAATCAAACAGGTTTTTCCGAACACAAAGCACAAGTTGTGTACATGGCATATTTTACAGAACTCTAAGGCAAATATACCTCATTTGAGAAGCCAAGAAGATTTCCAAGTTTTATTCAATCAGACGCTTATGTACTGTGATTCAATTGAAGAATTTGAGCACTTTTGGAACAGGTAAAAATCTATCAAGTTGCTCATTATTTTGACCATTTTTGCTCATTAACTTTAAACCTGGCTTCTCAATATGTTTATTCTTGGTTGCTCATTATTTTCACTTCTTTTCTCATTAAGTTTAATCCTGGCTACTCTTTTTTGTTTATTATTGGTTGCTCATTACTTCTTTATTGTTACTCATTATTTATACGTGCCTGCTCATTTTTGTTTATTATTGGTTGCTCATTACTTTAAAATTGTTACTCATTATTTATACGTGTCTGCTCATTAATTCCTGAATTGGGGTATCATTATACATTGCAACCTGCTCATTAGGTGTCCGTTTGTACGCATTACAACTGTGTAGTCTTTTATTGTCTGATTTCATTTATATACATTTTTTTTTTACAGACTGGTAATGGAATTCAATTGTGCCGACCATCCCTGGTTAATTAAGCTTTATTCTACAAGAGAGAAATGGTGTCCTGCATTTACAAAAGATAGATTTTCAGGAGGTGTACTGTCATCCCAAAGGAGTGAAACTACAAATCGATCAGTATCAAAAGATCTCCACAAGTTAACTTCACTTGTTCAATTTTACAACTCTTTCTGCCGAGTGGTTCAAGAATGGAGAAAGAAGGAGAGGGATGAGGACACTCGTTGTTGGAAAGGGTTCCCTGAGCTGTCCCCAATTGTGATGTGCTTAAATATGCTTCTAAAATCTACACTATTCAAGCATTCAAATTTTTCCAAGAGAATTATCTTAATGGTGTGTCGTGTAAATCTAAACCACAAAACAGTAATTCTGATGGTGTATTTGAGTTTGTAGTATGGATGAAGGACCTTGAAGTGTTTGGTCATGTGGTTTCCTTTAATCCACAGACCAATGTCATCAGTTGCACTTGTAAGCGGTTTGAAGAAGTTGGTATACTTTGCTGCCATTGCTTACGTGTCTACTTGATTATGTCTGTTGCAGGTAAGAAGCAATTTATATGCTTTTTTTCACATATGCAAGTGAAATTCCTGATAATGCGCAGGATAATGAGTTAATATCTTTTGCTGATCATGTCTTATTTTTCATGTGTTAAGAAATTCCGGGGAGGTACATATTGAAGCGTTGGACCAGAGAAGTCGTTAAAAAGCAAAATAATGATGGTGATTCAAGTGGAAATCGAAATTGTGGTGAACTTGATTCAACTTGGATTATGACACAGCAGCGGGAAATCTATGGTATCCTACATTCATCGGCTTTGAATATGGATGCTAGGCTTTGTGTTCAGAATGGTATTCAGAAGATAAAGAACGGTCTTCATATTCTTCTACGAGATTCCGAAGCTTCTGAATTTTCAGAGACACCGTCGACCAATTCTAAGTCCATCAGAAATATAGAAGGCACACCTAGTGCTGCGGCAAAAGGTACAAATGCAATCCGAAACCCTGAAGGAGCACGTACTCCTGGTGCAAGAAATAAGAGGAGAAAAAGCACGAGGGAAAAGATTTCAAATCGTTATAAAACTAAGAAAAGAGTTATGGAGGATTATCGTGCTTCTGATTCAAGTCCTGTGTTTGTCAACAGTTCTAATTACAACAACATTGTTTAGTAGGGTATGTTGTAATGCAAGAGTTCACTATTTTATTCACTCATTTATCTTTGTTAATTAACATGGATTGTATGTTAGTCTATTTTATTCACTCATTAACTCTGACATCCAAAGTCATTATTTACTGGATTTCACTCATTATTTATGTTTTTCATTCATTTATTCACAACAGTACTAACAATTAGCAGGCATGAATAAACATAATGAGCATTTTATCAGAAACTAATGAGCAGGGCATGAGCAAAAAATAATCAATAATAATCTGGGACTTAATGAGCTGTATTTGTAAACTAATGAAGAGTCGGTAGGAAATAATGAGTAGCACTTATTAAGTTATGAGCACGCAGATATAAATAATTAGCACCTCGATATAAATAATGAGCACGCAGATATAAATAATGAGTAGAAGTTGTAAAGTAATGAGCAGTCAGTAAAAAATAATGAGTAAGCAGATATAAATAATGAAAGCCTTAGATAAAAATAATGAGTAGAAGTTGTAAAGTAATGAGCAGTCAGTAAAAAATAATGAGTAAGCAGATATAAATAATGAAAGCCTCAGATAAAAATAATGACCAAGAAGATATAACTAATGAGTAGTAGTTTTAAAGTAATGAGCAGTCAGGGATGAATAATGAGTAAGGCAGAGATAAATAATGAAAACCTCCTTCACAAGTAATTCAACATATTGATTAAAACATAAACACTAATGTTATAAACAAACAAATATAGATTTTGATAGCTATACTGTTCTATTGTTGTTATTGAATTGAATGAAAAATTAAACTACTGATTTTCTTCATCTTCTAGATCGATAACATCCTCGGATTTAGTTGTAGACTTAGTTGCATACTTGGGGTCGAGTTCTTGGGGAACCTTGTTGTAAGCTTTAGCAGCTTCAAAAGTCTGTTTTAGTTTCTTTGTAATTGTGGCGAGCTTCTTCGTGTGTATATTTTGTTCTTCAATTGTCAAAGGTCTAGTACTAGCTGCCCAAGATGTTTCACGAAGAGTCTCACTTTTGATTGAATTGTGCTCATCCAAAATGATCTGGCTACACAGCTGTGCTCTGTAAAAACGTCTCCTAGTTGCCTGCAAAACCAGAATTTACAATATATCATAAACCTATGGTATAAGGTTACTATAATGAGCAAACATATATAAATAATGAGTCGTAGTTGTAAAGTAATAAGCAGTCAGGAATAAGTAATGAGCACCAGAGATAAATAATGAGTAGTAAAACTAAAGTAATGAGCAGTCAGGATAAACTAATGACCGGAAAAATAAAGTACTGAAGACAGAATAAGTAATGAGCATAATGAAATAAGTAATGAGCACGTTGATATAAATAATGAGTTGTAGTTGTAACTTAATGAGCAGTAAGGAATAAGTAATGAGCACCAGAGATAAATAATGAGTTGTAGAACCAAAGTAATGAGCATGCAGGCTAAACTAATGACCGAAAAATTAAAGTACTCAAGATAGAATAAGTAATGAGTAGAAGATCTAAAGTAATGAGTTGTAGTTGTAAAGTAATGAGCAGTCATGAATAAGTTATGAGCACCAGAGATAAATAATGAGTAGTAGAACTAAAGTAATGAGCAGTCAGTATTTGTACCTTATTCAGATCTGATTGCCAAGATTCACCATGAAATACCTCCATGTGTTTCATTAAAAATAAACCACAGTCCCATGTATTTGTGTTAGATTTCCAGTTGAGGTTAACATGCTGTTGTGCATTATTTACAGCAATTTGAGCACAGTCAGCAGCAAAAGAGTGATTTTTCCCTTAGAAGTGAGATCAGTTCTGTCAACTGTAAATATTACCTAAATTATTAAAGATTCACATTGCAAAGGAGTGTTAAATACTAATATTATAAAATACTAACCACTATTAAGTTAACCCCGTCATGAGTTTGCTTCATAATTCTGTTATCCAACCATTAGATCTTTTTATCGTGCAGATGCACACACATTAAAGTGAAGTGGTTGTCTTGAAACACAGGGAAGTCGAACTGGAAAAGTAGTCAATACAAATAAATAATGAGTAATTTGGCAAAAACAATGAGTAAATAAATGAAAAAAATGACTGACCTTCTAATGCCTAAATAGAATTAAATAATGAGTAGACTAGCATAAGTAATGAGTATGTTTCAATAAATAATGAGGCAAAACGGAATGATATAATGACCGAGTAAATAACGCCTAAATATTGGTAAATAATGAGTAAATTGTATTAACTAATGACTGAAAAGAGATAAATAATGAGGTAGAATAACATACCATACGAACATTGTTGAGGTCGAAATTATCATTTGTCTTTAGCCAATTCTCCATAACTTTACGCACAACATCATCCTCGCAGCTGATAACTTTTCCCTCCGGTACAAATTCACCATTTTGAATCTGTTCTTGCTGATGCATCTTTTTCTTCAACTTTTTGGCATATATCTGAAAGTTATTTAGCCCCTAATTAGACTCCTCTAATTAGTACTTAATTACCCCTAATTAAGTTTAGCTAGGATCTTTTGTTGCATGCAAGATTAAAGCATAAATAAGGTAATAAAACATATTTTTTATACCTTAATCAAGAGGAATTTAGACCTTCCTTCAAATGAAGGATCTTGAGCTGCTAATTTATGGGGATCCTCCTCCTTAGTCTTGAGTTTCCAAGTTAGGAAACCTCCTCTCTTGATCCACCAAAGAAGCTCTCCAAAAAATCTCACTAAAAGACTAGTTTTTATGAGATTTTAACCCTAAAACCAAAATAAAATTAGCTAACACTTTAGCTAATGTTATTCTAGGTTTAGTGAAGTGTTTTGATCAAGTTTTTATTGACATGCAATGAAGAAAACTTGATCTTAAAAGAGTTGGAAGTAGGCTGAATTTCTAGAGAAATTAGAGGGTTTTCTCTCTATTCTCTCTCTAAAACAAGTTTTTGTGTATGTAGAAATGATGTGTTGTGTTTATTTGACATAAAACACACTATATATAATGGTTGTGGCAAATGACCATTTTGCCCTTACTAATTATACCCCTTAACATCTTATGTTACAATTTGGGTATAATTTCTACACTTATTTCTTTAAGTGTTAGTTACTTATTATATCTCTATATAATAATTACTAATTACATCATTTTAAGCTAAAATTACAATTCTTTGTAATTTAAATAGCTAATCGTCAATTTTGACAATTTACACAAAATCCATAATTTATCCGACTCGAGTTCCGAACTCGTAAAACACTATCCAACATAATCAGTTAACTCTATTACTGATACATTAGGGTTTATATTATATTGTATTAAATACAAATATAATATCTTTTGGAGAAACTATCTTTATCAGTGTGACCGGGAGGGATCAGTTGATTACCGCCGTCAAAACGACAATAACGTCAAACTCTAGCCAGCCAAGCGTTATCGATTTACGTTAATCAACTGACTTAGTATTTATAATATATCCCAGGTTTATTCCTAATTAGATTTAATTAGTCAACGCATTATTGTCGGAGGACACCTACTCCAACAATCTCCCACTTGTCCGAGACAAGTCATGCGTTACCGATTCTCTTGTCCGTTATATCTCCCACTCAATGCGAAGTATCTTTCAGGTCGAACTTGCATTGGATCTTTATCAAAAGTGGTTTTCTCGATCTGGATTATGACTGTCTGACCGGAATATCTATCATAGATCTCTTCCGAGCGTGGCCACGCATTTCCAGTCACAATTCCTCGAGTGGCCCAAAGATATTATACCCTGACGTGGGTGGACGATCCCTTCTTGAATTATCTTCTTCGTTTCATACAGTCGGTAATGACCCAATAGATGTTCTTTTAGCCTCCTTTTACGGCACGACTTAGGACATAAATCAAAGTCACCACCTGCTGTATAAACTTGGACAAATAATCTCAGGTCAAAAGAATCGACTAATAGGAATAATATAGATTACCTTGCCACGACCAGGCACAAAGGTTCTATAATTGGTCAAATGTCTGACAAGGTGTCTTCTACAGCCTGTCTATGTAATCGGTATTCATCTCTATGAATCCATGACTATTGAACTAGTCATCAACCGACTTACAATCTAGTCAATTGAGACGTCACCTCATTTTATGACTAGAGACAGAATACACTGTTGATCCTGATCACTTAATAGGGTTCAAATCGTCTCCACGACCTATTAGGAATCAACAGAGCATATATATAATTCAGCATTTTCTTAAAACTGAATTAATAAAAGAGTTCAATAAAACTTAAAACGATGAATTTAATTATCATATATGTAAAAGGTAATACACTTATTAACTATTACAACATATAATCTAACACATGTCAGGCATACGCCTCAAACCCATCGAGACAATATGACCATTGTGTTTAGCCTGTGATAATGGCTTGGTTAAAGGATCAGCGATATTATCATCTGTCCTAACCTTACAAATCGATATATCTTCTCGTTCCACAAAGTCTCGAATTACATGGAACTTCCTGAGTACATGTCTAGATTTGTTACTAGATTTAGGCTCTTTAGCCTGAACTATTGCTCCACTATTGTCGCAATAGACTGGAATAGGATCCGCTGCTGTAGGGACTACATTTAATCCTTCCAGGAACTGCCGGATCCAAACTGCCTCTTTTGCAGCTTCTGACGCCGCAAGATACTCAGCCTCCGTTGTAGAATCCGCAGTCACCGATTGCTTGGTGCTCTTCCAGCATATAGCTCCACCATTCAGTATGAAAACATATCCTGATTGAGATTTTGAATCATCTCGGTCTGTTTGGAAACTAGCATCCGCATAACCCTTTACACGAAGCTCAGAATCCCCTCCATAAACTAAGAACGTGTCCTTAGTCCTTCTTAGGTATTTAAGGACGTTCTTAACGGCTATCCAGTGGCTCTCGCCTGGATTGGCTTGGTAACGACTTGTCATACTCAAAGCATATGACACGTCTGGACGCGTACACATCATAGCATACATGATCGAACCGATTGCGGAAGCGTAAGGTTTCGATTTCATGCGTTCAATATCCTCAGGTTCAGTTGGACATTGAGATTTACTCAAAGTTATCCCACTTCCCATAGGTAAAAATCCTCGTTTAGAGTCTTTCATATTGAACTTGTCAAGAATCTTATCAATATAAGTTTCTTGACTTAACGCTAGTATTCTTTTTGATCTATCTCTATAGATTCGAATACCTAGGATGCGTTGCGCTTCTCCTAAATCCTTCATCTGAAAATGTTTCCCGAGCCAGTCCTTAACAGAGTTAAGCATAGGGATATCATTTCCAATGAGTAATATGTCATCTACATATAGGATTAGGAGAGTTACTTTACTCCCACTAAATTTCATGTATAAACAAGGTTCCTCGACACTTCGGGTGAAACCATTTTGTTTAATCACATGGTTGAACCGATGGTTCCAACTCCGAGATGCTTGCTTAAGACCATAAATGGATCTCTTAAGTTTGCAAACTTTCTTAGGACTGTTTGGATCAATAAAACCCTCAGGTTGTGTCATATACACTTCCTCTTCCAGAAACCCATTCAGGAAGGCGGTTTTAACATCCATCTGCCATATCTCATAATCATGAAAAGCAGCAATCGCTAATATTATCCGAATAGACCTAAGCATTGCAACTGGCGCAAAGGTCTCGTCATAGTTTAAACCATGAACTTGTGTGAAACCTTTAGCTACCAATCGAGCTTTGAAAATATCTTGATTTCCATCCATGCCGGTCTTGATCTTAAAGATCCATTTGCACTGAAGAACCTTGGTTCCTTCAGGCAAGTTAACCAAGTCCCATACTTGATTCTCGTACATGGAATCTATCTCGGATTTCATTGCCTCCAGCCATTTAGCAGAATTCGGTCCAGTCATGGCTGCTCTGTAGGTTGCAGGCTCATTGCTTTCTAGAAGCAAAAGGTGATCACCACCATCCTCGATCACACCTAGGTATCGATCTGGTGGGTGGCTTGATCTGCCTGACCTTCTAGGAGTGGAAAATGGAACCACAGAGTTAGACGATTCAGGAATGTCTTCTGGCAAAACATCCTGAGCCTCATTATGCATTTGTGGCTCCTGAACTTCACTAAGTTCAAATTTTCTCCCACTCTGTCTTTTAGAAATAAATTCCTTTTCTAAAAAGACAGCATCTCGAGACACAAAAACTTTGTTCTCTAGACGATTGTAGAAGTAATATCCTCGAGTATGTAAAGGATAACCTACAAAGAGACATTTATCAGATCTTTGTGCAAGCTTATTGTCAGTCTTATTTTTGACATATGCTTCACAACCCCAGATCTTGATAAATGAGAGGTTCGGAACTTTTCCTCTCCATAACTCATATGGAGTTTTCGGAGCTGATTTAGTCGGGCATCTATTGAGTGTGAAAATGGCAGTTTGGAGAGCAAAACCCCAGAATGAATCAGGAAGCTCAGTCTGACTCATCATTGATCTTACCATATCCAACAGGGTACGGTTTCTTCTTTCGGCTACACCATTTAATTGTGGTGTACCAGGAGGTGTAAGCTGTGATATGATTCCACAGTCTTTCAGATGAATATCAAAGTCATTACTGAGATATTCACCTCCCCGATCAGATCGTAAGGCCTTGATCTTCTTTCCTAATTGGTTTTCTACTTCCTTTTGAAATTCTATAAATTTCTCAAGTACCTCACTTTTATATTTAATTAGGTAGATGTAGCCATATCTACTAAAATCATCTGTAAAAGTGACAAAGTAGTCATAACCTCCTCTAGCAGTGATTGTCATTGGACCGCAAACATCTGTATGAATGAGGGCCAATAAATCACTCGCTCGTACTCCTTTTCTTGAAAAAGGTGCTCGAGTCATCTTGCCTAAAAGACAAGATTCGCATGTTCCATATGATCCAAAATCAAATGGTTTGAGAACTCCATTGGCTACGAGTCTCTCAATGCGTTTTTCGTTTATATGCCCTAAACGACAATGCCAAAGGTAGGATTGATCGGGATCTCCTATTTTGAGCTTTTTATTTGTTACATGATAGACCTCATTTATCAAATCTAAAACGTAAATACCGTTTATAGATTTGGCTGTTCCGTACACCATATCATTAAACGAGAAGGTACAACTGTTGTTTCATATTGAAAATTCAAAACCTTCAGCGTCTAAAACAGAAACCGAAATTATATTCTTACTTAGAGTTGGTACAAAATAGCAGTTATTTAGATACAACTCTAGCCCTGAGGCCAGTGACAGAATATACGTTCCTACTGATACGGCGGCTACTTTAGCTCCATTCCCGACACGGAGGTCAACTTCACCTTTTGCCAGCCGACGTGCCTTCGTCAGCCCCTGCAAGTGATTACAAAGGTGAGATCCACATCCAGTGTCCAATACCCAGGACGTGGTACTTGCATAATTAATGTCTATCATATATATACCTGGTTTCGACTTCTTCTCCTCCAGGTACTGTGGGCAATTTCGCTTCCAATGGCCGAAATTTCCACAATGGAAGCATTTTTGTTCAGGAGTCGCGCCTCTCTTAGCAATAGAATTGTTGCCCGAAGCAACTTTTCCTTTTCCTTTGCCACGCGCGGGTTTCTTACCCTTCCCCGCACCCTTCTTGAACTTCCCTTTTTGTTTTACCGCCATGGATAAAACATCTTTATTCGCGCTCCCACTTGACACCAAATCCCTCTCATGTTGTACAAGCATGGCATGCAATTCATGAAGATTTTTCTTTAAATCATTCATGTTGTAATTCGTCCTAAAAGGACCGAATGTTGCAGGCAAAGAATTAAGCAGACGGTATACCGCAAAATCTTCAGAAATTGGGCATCCTAACTTCTCAAGAGTTTCAACATTCTCGATAAATTTGAGAACATGAGGACCAACTGGTTGGCCCTTTGAGAGCTTAGTCTCAAAGAAACTCGAAGCTGCTTCGTATTGAAGTATTCGCGGCTTTTGCGAGAAACTAGTCGTGAGCCTAGCGAATATTTGATATGCACTAAAATCAATCATGCGTTTCTGTAAACGCGGGTGCATAGCAAAAATCAATACATTCTTAATCTGGTCAGATTCATGCTTGTACTCTTCATACATTTGTATCATATCAGGGGTGGCGTCGGGACCTGGAGCGGGAATCGGGGGTTCGTATAGAAAACGTTGTTTTCTATCAGATTGAAGGGCTAATCGCAGGTTTAACTCCCAATCAGTAAAATTGCTTCCATCCTCCTTTAGTTCATTCTTTTCCATAAAATTACGAAGCCAGGAGTCTTTGGATATTACTGAATTGGACATTTGAGCCATTTTCGACTTTAAACTACAACGTGGGAAAAACAATCGATTAAATTCATCGTCAAATTCACATTAAAATAATTATTTGTGAATTTAGGCATTTATATAATGATCTCTCTAAATTATATAAATGATTCCGAGATCCGATCTTATATAAATCTAGGCACGCGGAGGGCGATACATCCTAAATTTATGTAATTTCGGTAAACCAACTCATGATTAATTCTACACTTAGAACTCTCGGTTGATCGATTTCAACTAAATCAATCCTTTAGTCCCGTATTGCAAGACTTGTATTGCAAATCACGTCAAGATTAAACCAAAATTCACTCGTAATAACTCTTTATTAACCTACTCCCCAAGGTAAAAAGGAAACACCCCGCTAGGGCGAGCGTGCCCCTAATGAACAAGGGTTGCATAGGTATGAATTGTGGAAGGACTAAATCTCGATTTTAAAATTTTTTGTGAGAGATCTTGTCATATTTTATCTATCGCTTTTAAGTGAACTAAATCTAGCGAGTCGTGGATAATGGATATGACAATGTGGGATTTGCGTTTGGTTATAATTGTGCAGAAATTAAACCAAGCATGCATCAAATAAATCCAAGTCCTAGTATGGCCATAAGACTAGAACCTAATAAAAGCAATTAAACCTAAACTAGGCTTCAAAAGCTTCAAAGGCTCCGTCTTCAATTCGATCTCGAGTCACCAACTATTGGCTCCGTGAAAAGCGCCGGTCTTCAATATAAACAAATGTACATATGGACTATCCTATTATACATTTTTGAAAAAATAAGGAAATTAAATATTATTACAAACCGGCGATACGAGATCGCAATTATTACAAACCAATCGGATACCGTCCTTACATTTCGGTACAGTACCGATACTATAGTACTCTATGGCCATACTATACTTAGAATCATGCAAATAAGACCGAAAATCAGATTTTCAACTTTACAGTACAAGCAACCCGATAAATTTAGGAATTTCCGATTCTAACTTATTAGAATCAATAATCAACACTTAAAACACCTTTCAAGTTTAAACTAACCACCAACAAATTAGTTTTTCAATATTTAGTCTCCACTAAAATTGAATTAATTAGTTTAATTTGATTATATTTGCTAACTATTTGTCCAAAAAACACATAATAAACCCGAAAATATCTAAATAAATCATAACTAATTATGAAAAAAATTTAGAAATTATTTCATTATGTGATTTAAGCTCACAACCAGTAGCTAATTAAGGACAAAAATATGCAAAATTATTTTGGTCATTTTTTCTTAAGAAATCAATTTTCCACCATTTACATTATTACTAATTAATAACAAATGGCCAATAAAAATTATGAAATAAATTTATGGAAATTATACTCATTATAATTCTGGAAAAATTATAAATTTCTTAAATTACAAAAATCAACATGCATGTTAATCTAATTACCCATTAATTAGAAAATAGCATTAATCTTGTAAAAACAACCAAAAATAAGCAAAAATTAGCAAATAAATTCCTAAAATATCATAATTTCGGTTGGAGCATCCACATGCCCAAAACATCACATGCAACTTTAGTTTGTATGATAAAACCAATTTTTATCATTAAAAATTAATTAAGTTACCAATTAACCTAATTAAAGCTTAAAATTAACATGCAACTTAAACCGATGCTCTGATACCACATGAAAGTTATTTAGCCCCTAATTAGACTCCTCTAATTAGTACTTAATTACCCCTAATTAAGTTTAGCTAGGATCTTTTGTTGCATGCAAGATTAAAGCATAAATAAGGTAATAAAACATATTTTTTATACCTTAATCAAGAGGAATTTAGACCTTCCTTCAAATGAAGGATCTTGAGCTGCTAATTTATGGGGATCCTCCTCCTTAGTCTTGAGTTTCCAAGTTAGGAAACCTCCTCTCTTGATCCACCAAAGAAGCTCTCCAAAAAATCTCACTAAAAGACTAGTTTTTATGAGATTTTAACCCTAAAACCAAAATAAAATTAGCTAACACTTTAGCTAATGTTATTCTAGGTTTAGTGAAGTGTTTTGATCAAGTTTTTATTGACATGCAATGAAGAAAACTTGATCTTAAAAGAGTTGGAAGTAGGCTGAATTTCTAGAGAAATTAGAGGGTTTTCTCTCTATTCTCTCTCTAAAACAAGTTTTTGTGTATGTAGAAATGATGTGTTGTGTTTATTTGACATAAAACACACTATATATAATGGTTGTGGCAAATGACCATTTTGCCCTTACTAATTATACCCCTTAACATCTTATGTTACAATTTGGGTATAATTTCTACACTTATTTCTTTAAGTGTTAGTTACTTATTATATCTCTATATAATAATTACTAATTACATCATTTTAAGCTAAAATTACAATTCTTTGTAATTTAAATAGCTAATCGTCAATTTTGACAATTTACACAAAATCCATAATTTATCCGACTCGAGTTCCGAACTCGTAAAACACTATCCAACATAATCAGTTAACTCTATTACTGATACATTAGGGTTTATATTATATTGTATTAAATACAAATATAATATCTTTTGGAGAAACTATCTTTATCAGTGTGACCGGGAGGGATCAGTTGATTACCGCCGTCAAAACGACAATAACGTCAAACTCTAGCCAGCCAAGCGTTATCGATTTACGTTAATCAACTGACTTAGTATTTATAATATATCCCAGGTTTATTCCTAATTAGATTTAATTAGTCAACGCATTATTGTCGGAGGACACCTACTCCAACAATATCTACAAGAGACAAACACTAGGTTTATAAATAATGGTAAATGAAAATGTGAAAATGATTCAGTCTTTGTGTGTTTACCCAGACTTCAATGTTAAAGAAGAATCTTTGTATGTGCCTCAGATGAAGTCCAACATTTGGATGCTTCCTGCCATCTATCTCCTTCTTGTTGAGTATAAAAGCCCATATCGACATTGTGCCAGATGTCATCCAATTTCTTCCAGCCATTGAGAATGCATCATACTTACAAAAAAGCATATTGTTGGGAAACAATGCTAAACGTCTTGCATTTTCTGCACCCATCATATCTTCCAGCAACTCTTCACATTCTTCGGTTTGGGGCTGATGTAAAAGTGTCTTTATCTTTTTTTGTGCATCTTCAATCTCACGTGCATAACGAAACTCTGAATAAAAAGCATAGTCCGCAATAGACCTTTCTTCATATGTTAATTCAGCAAAATCATTTTTCCGGGTTTGCATAAACTCGGAAATCATGATTGAGTCATCATTCACAGGAATAGCTGCTATTACATTTTCAGCCACAACACAAGATCTTTCTTTTCTTTGCATTTTTTCCCTGAATACCTTCAAATTTTCAGCTGACTTTTCAATAATTTCTACCTCATTGTCAGGATCAGTGACAATATCTTTCAACACACTTGATGGGATAAGACTTTGATGAGGAATTGGTGATGGAGTCAGGATTTGAAAACTTGGTGGTGTGATATCCGGCATCTGTTCAAAATACCTTCTCAGTTCACTTGGAGGCTCTTTCCCCTTCATTTTCTTCCTTGGTGGCTTAGTGTTTTTCTTCTTGGTATCAAAGACTGGAGTGTGAAAAGATGTCGGAGCTTGATTTCCTTCTTGTAGCTTTAACACAAGTTCAGAGTAATAAAAATGAGTAATGAGCACCAGCCAAACAAGTAATGCGAATCTTGAAATAAGCAATGAGAAGACTGTAAAAAGTAAGTAATGAGAGGGCTTACAGACATAATGAGTACCAATTGACAAGTAATTAGCAGGTTTATAAAACTAATGAGCATCATGGAACAAATAATGAGTAAGACTTCGAAAGTAATGGGCAGGATGATATAAGTAATGAGTATCAGTTAAACATGACAATGAGCCATAATGCATAAATAATGAGCATACCCAGAGACAACAAATGGTAAGGAGAACAAGTAATGAGTAATTTTACAAAAGTAATGAGGCGGAGGAAATAAATTATGCCCTTGCATAGATATATAATGAGTAGGCAGGAATAAAGTCACATGGTTTTTTTCTTTTGCAAATAGTCAATAAAGTACAGACAGATTTTAAACGAAACTGGTAAAATAAATCATTCTCACACGATTAAAAGTATTACATGTTTTTTTTTCTAAAATATTACAAATTAAATCGTTGTCAAACCTTATCATCTTCTGGTGTCTGGTTAACCTCCTTTTTCTTATAATTTGCTTCAGCAGCTTGAGTTACCTTGATTAACTCATCTTCATCGTCATACAAATCATCAGGGTTCCTTGGTTCTTCATCATCTTCTGGTTTAAATAGAACGATTTGCAACTCGTTGAAAATTTCTGGTTTTCCAACTTCATCTATCAACTGCTGATGCTCTTTAAGCTTCTTTAGAGGTGAGTCTGTATTCTTTGTTTCCAAACCAATTTGAGGTGTTGATAAACATGGGATATTCTGAAAAAAGTAAAAAATAAAATTATACAAAGTACAATATATTAACAACATAGGAACAACGTTCACCTCGGAAAAAAAATTTCACCTTGACCTCGATTTCTGACTCTTGTACATCTTTGTCACTCTTGGCATCATCCTCATTTGCCTTGATGTCTTGCAAGGAATCAGTTTGTTGCTCTTGTACATTTTCATCAGCAATATTTTCTTTATTGTGTTCAACATCCTTCAAATATAAAAAATATAGGCACAAGTAATGAGCAGGCGTGAATAAAAAATGACCAAGTAACGGAAAAGCGATGAGTATTGAAAAAAACAATGACCAGACAGGTTAAAATAATGACCAACACAAAATAATTAATAAGCATGCTATTACGTACATCTGTGACATTCTTTTCATCTTTCTCATCTGAAGTGTCATTCAATCCATCAACATCTTCATTATCAGAAATGTGTATCTTTTCACCAACATTTTCTACAATGGTTTCATCATCCTTCAAAAAATTGTCCAATAAAAAATCAGATATTATAACTAAACTAATGAGTAAGCAGAAATAAGTAATGAGCAAAAGATCTAAAGTAATGAGCAGTAAGGAATAAGTAATGAGCACGTAGATAAAAATAATGAGATGTGGTTGTAAAGTAATGAGCAGTCATGATAAGTAATGAGCACCAGAGATAAATAATGAGTTGTAGAATTAAATTAATGAGCAGGCATGATAAACTAATGACCAGAAAAAATAAAGTACTGAGGACAGAATAAGTAATGAGTAGTAGATCTAAAGTAATGAGCAGTACGGAATAAGTAATGAGCAAGTAGATAAAAATAATGAGTTGTGGTTGTAAAGTAATGAGCAGTCAGGATAAGTAATGAGCACCAGAGATAAATAATGAGTTGTACACTTAAATTAATGAGCAGGCATGATAAACTAATGACCAGAAAAAATAATGTAATGAGGACAGAATAAGTAATGAGCAGATAGCATAAACTAATGAGCCGAAATTATAAAGTGAGACAGAACAGGCAGGAATAATTAATAAGCATGTTATTACGTACATCTTTGACATTCTTTTCATCTTTATCATCTGAAGTGTCATTCAATCCATCAACATCTTCATTATCTGAAATGTCTTTCTTGTCACCAACATTTTCTACACTGGCTTCATCATCCTTCAAAAAATTGTCCAATAAAAAATCAGATATTATAACTAAACTAATGAGTAAGCAGAAATAAGTAATGAGTAGTAGATCTAAAGTAATGAGTAGTCAGGAATAAGTAATGAGCAGTCAGATATAAATAATGAGCCGTAGTTGTAAAGTAATGAGCAGTCAGGAATAAGTAATGATCACCCAAGATAAATAATTAGTAAAACTAAAGTAATGAGCAGGCAGGATAAACTAATGACCGAAAAAATAAAGTATTGAAGACAGAATAAGTAATGAGTAGTAGATAAAAATAATGAGTTGTGGTTGTAAAGTAATGAGCAGTCAGGATAAGTAATGAGCACCAGAGATATATAATGAGTTGTAGAATTAAATTAATGAGCAGGCATGATAAACTAATGAGCAGAAAAAATAAAGTATTGAGGACAGAATAAGTAATGAGCAGAGAGTATAAACTAATGAGCAGAGAGTATAAACTAATGAGCCGAAATTATAAAGTGAGACAGAGCAAGCATGAATAATTAATCAACAGGCTAATACGTACATTTTTGAAATTCTTTTCGTCATCTGCATTTATTTCATGGCGTAGGTAAGGGTGAAATCAAAAGTGAAACCGCCACCACCCATGGCGGTTTCACCCTCGGCCACAATATCACCCATTCGATTTGTATACTCATTTTTGTGAAAAAAACGCCATGGAGGGTGGCGATTTCTCGTCACTTAAAACCGCCAGGGGCACTGGCGATTTTGTCCCGGACCTGAAATGGGGTGACGTGCACCCCATAAGATTGAACATTTTTCAATCCAACCCATTTTGTTTAATATTTATTTTTTGAGCCTTATTTCGAAAAAAAATTCCAATCTATCGGCTGCTCTTATTTGCCGGATTTCTTCAAAACTGAAAAAACGAACAAAAATCAATAGGAGAGTTTTTTTTACCTTGTGAAAGAAAGTTGGATAAATAAGTAATATTCAATTTCAATAATCTGTAGATGTTATGGCCGAAAACATTGTTTTGCTTCACGGATGGTATATATGATAGATTAACCTGATTTAAATATTTACTGCGGTTAATTTACAGATTTATTGCTCTTTTCAAAAAAAATTGATTTTGTACATAACACTAAAAATTAGTAGGCAACATGAGATTATGATGATTAGTGTAAATCTTTATTGGTCGTGATTTGATTTTTTTCAAAAATTTGCTGCCTTTTTCAACAGAAAACGTTTGTATTACAGATGGATTAAATGTTTTCGGTTTCTATATGTTTTTTATCCAGGAAATTGCTATATTTTCTGTTAATGGTAATTTAATTAGGGAAATTATGTGTAATATAATTTTCTGTTTTTAAATATATTATTGATTTTACTGCCTAAATTATGGAAAGGTTTTAACTATCCTATAATAAAAATTTTAAAATGTGTTGTTTCCTAAATCATGCATCTGTTAAGAAAAAAAAATATGATTCCTTCCGATTATATTATAATTTTGAATTTGATTGAATTCTATTATGGATAATGCTAACTTGTTACCGATTTTTAGGAATTTTTTGTAATTTCGTAATAATTGTTTAATGACTTTAATCCTATGTTAATTAAATAATGGGAAATACCATATTTCCTAGCATTTCTGCTCCGAAAATAAACCGTATCTTTTGTCTTTGATTTTTTTTTTTGTAATATATAGTTCCTAATCTAATGATAAATTAATATTGTTGTGGAATGAAAAGATAATATTTTCTATGATTTTGTGTGGGCTAATTTTATTCCTGAAATTATTGCAAATTTAGAATATATCATATGCATTTTAAGGACCTAAAATAATTTTTATTTAATTTATTTCCCAGAATAACTAAACGTATATATATTTTTCTATTATATCAGCCAAAATTCTTTGCTATTTGTGAGAAAAATTTTCCAATTCATATAATTATAATTTAATTGCGGGTAAAATTCCGTTTTTGTACAGAGTTTCTTGCCAAAAAGTATAGGATATTATAAATGTGGGTATTGAATATAAGTGAAAAGATTTGTTTCCTATAAAATTGGCCACATATCACGTTATTTTATAAAAAAATTAACAAAGATTACGATTTATTTTAGGTATTAATATTTTTGTGAGGGCTAATTTTATTCCTGAAATATTGCAAATTTAGAATATATCATGCACATTTTAAGGGCCTAAAATAATTTTTGTTTAATTTATTTCCTAGAATAACTAAGCGTGAATATATTTTTCTATTATATCAGCCGAAATTCTTTGCTATTTGTGGGAAAAAATTTCAAGTTCGTATATTTATTATTCAATTGTGGGTAATTCCATTTTGTACAGATTTTCTTGCCAAAAAGTATAGGATATTATAAATGTGGGTATTAAATATAATTGAAAAGATTTGTTTCCTATAAAATTGGTCACATATCACGTTATTTTTAAAAAAAATTACCAAATATTGAGATTTATTTTAGGTATTAATATTTTTGGGTACATTTAACTAAATTGAGATATTATAATTTCGGGTATAAAATATAATTTAAAATATTTGATTCCTTTTTGGTTTTATAAACGGAATATGCAAATATATTTTTACTGATTACCATGTGTATTGTTAGCATGTGTTTTGCTTAAATGCGCGTGTGTTTAATTAGCATAAGCTTATTAGAGCTATTTCAAGTAACTTTTATTTTAAATCAACGGTTGCGTGTAAAGTCTAATAGAGCTTTAAAAGCACGACTATTACTATAATATATATATTTTTCAAATATTTCGTTTGCTTATATGATTTGTATTCCCCCTCCCCCTCCCCCCCCCCCCTCTTAATTTTCTAGGTATGGTTAGAGGGGGTTAGGTCATATGAAAGTTCATGACATGTCGAATCGATTCGGGTTGCTATCGAGTTTGGTATTTTAGGGTAATGTTTTTTTTGTGATGTTAGGTTTTTTTTTTATTTAGATCCTCATTGGCCTGGTTACTAAAATTTATTTGATGGCTTCATGTCTAGTTTTGTTCAAGGTTTTTTTTTTTTTGTTTTTAGACACACACTGAAGTTCTTATGTCATTAAGTTAAAACCATACATATCTATATTACATTCGTTTAATTGGTATCGTTTCTTATAACTTGACTATTGAATGATGTGTCATCAAAAAAGGGGTGGGGGTCATTGATTTCAAAAGAGTTTTAATTTCAAAAATATTTAATTAGATTGAGCAATGTGTTTAAAAGATACTCAGTAGTGAAGAAATATGTCCATACTAAGAGTTAGTAATTGGCTCATGAATAAGGTTGGACATTATTGTGTTAAGTAGTTTGGTTCCTGAATTTGTCTATACAATTTGTTTTTTCTCTCTTTTTATTTTTTTTTTATTTTTTTTTTGCAAGAAAATAGTAGCTCTTTATTCATCCAAATCTGGGAAAGAAAGGGAAAAGAGAAAAAATCTTACAAAAGTATAGCCTCTAAGGTTTACGAACTTTACCAGCTAGTCGAAGACTCGCTAAACATTCAAACTCTCCACTATTTCTTCATGCTCACAAGACTTAGAAACAGCTAAAACTCTCCAACTAACTATATACTTAACTCTGGCAATAATCCAATCTACATCATGATGAGTTCCAGCAAATAATCTAGCATTTCTCTCTTGCCAAATCAAGTAAACTGATGTCGAGAGACTACAAAGTCTCCATTTCTCGGTCCAATGCTTCCTAGCGACTCTCCTTCTTCTCCATTGCAATTCCCTTTTGTAACTCCAAGTTGCTTTACTAATCTTCAGCCAAGTCAGAATGCTAGACCAGATTGCATAAGAATACTCACAAGCAAAAAAACACTGGACCAGATGGCTTTATATCCCTTCATTTTCCTAAGTTTTTCCCTGAAGAAATCATAAGCTTTAGCCACACTATACTTCCTCCCATTAACCCAGTTACTGATCATCTTTTCAGCCTCCTTTACCGACCCTGTCATGCTCAGGATTTCATCTTTGACTGCTATGATACTCTTCATACCCTCAGAGTGTTTTTGATTGGCAGTCACTAACCAAATTTTTGACTTGTTGCAGATGTATTTACTAATCCAGGCAGTCCAGATGTTCTCCTTACCCTTCTCAATACTCCATATCCACTTTGCTATGAGCGCTTTATTCCAAGCAAGGATCTCCTTAATCTTGAAACCCCCTTCTGATCTAGGAGCACAAGTGTTTTTCCAGCTCTTAAAGAAGAGCTTCCTCTGCCCCTCCTTCACATTCCAAAGATAATTTCTACATAGCGCGTTGATTTGCTTAATCACACCTTTAGGAATGAGAAGAGCACCACACCAGAAATTCTCAATGCCAAACAAAATTGAATTAATGAGCTGAATTCTGCCTGCATAGGATAGGAGCATTGTGGACCAATGATTCAAGTTGTTCCTAATCTTCCCGATCAACTGATTGAACATGTGAATTCTTAGCTTAGCAGAATTCAAAGGTATTCCTAAATACCTGAAAGGAAGTTGCCCTTCCTGAAACCCTGAGACATGGAGTATCTGATTCTTAATTTCTGGTCGGATACCAGCAAAGTAAATCTTCGTTTTACTGGGGTTAGCCTGAAGACCAGAGCTAGCTGCAAAATCATCCAAGGTAGCAATCACAGCCTATACAGAAGGTACATCTCCTCTAGTAAAAATCATCAGGTCATCTGCAAAAACAAGATGAGTGAGCCTGATCCTACTACATTTAGGGTGCATAGAGAAGGATCTTCTGCTAGTCATGTTTCTTAGCCTCCTTGAGAGCATCTCCATGCTAAGGGCAAAGAGATAAGGGGAGATAGGATCTCCTTGTCTAATGCCACACTCTCCCTTAAAGAACCCTTTATTTGCTCCATTGATTTTGATTGAATACCAGGGTGTAGTAATACAGGCTAGGAACCAGTCAATAAAGATTTGAGGAAAATCCATAACAAGTAGCATGCTCTTGACAAACTCCCAATCAACTGAGTCAAAAGCTTTGTGAATGTCAACTTTCATCAGGCACCTTGGAGTAGAGGAATTTTTCTGACCATATCCCTTTACAAGCGCTTGGGAGAGAGCAATATTATCAAAAATATTCCTTTCTTTTGTGAAAGCTGCTTGTTCAGGACCAATTAAGTCTGGAAGGACACTTTGGAGCCTGTTAGCCAAGATCTTAGTAATAGTTTTGTAGATAGTAGAGCAGCATGAGATAGGTCTGTACTCAAGCACAGAACTAGCATTTGCTTTCTTCGAGATAAGCGTGATAAGAGTGGTATTGACCTACTTCAGCATTTTCTTTGACTTGAAGAAGTTGAGGATTGCTCCACAAAAATCTTTCTCAACAATGCTCCATGAACTTCTGAAAAAATTTGAGGTGAATCCATCAGGTCCAGGGCTCTTATTAGGATTAAAACTGAAAATGGCTTTGTTAATCTCTTCTCTGGTGACATCCTTTGCCAGAAGAATTTTCTGATCCTCAGATAATCTGCTACCAATAAAAAGGGAGGGATCAATTCTAGTAGTAGATTTTCTAGTACCCAGAAGCTCCTTATAGTATTGTATAAAAGCATTAACAATTCCATTCTCAGTGCTATGCCCAATCCCATCCTTGTCTTTCAAACTTCCAATGACACTCTGATGATTCCTTACTGCAATCCTATTATGGAAATACCTCGAGCTACAATCTGCTTCGTTGATGTCCGTAACCTTTGCTCTTTGACTAAAGAATACTCATCTCAGCTTTTTTCAGGGTGCAATACTTTTCTCTAAGTTGGGTCTCAGTGTCATAAAGATCCTGATTTGAAGGATTTCTCAGAATATTCCTTTGACAATCCTCGAGTTCTTCTTTGCAAGAGCTCACTCTTTGATCAATGTTAGAGAAATGATCCTTGTTTAGTTTTTTTAAGGCTCTCCTTGACATACTTGAGCTTGGAAACCAGCCAGAACATTGGGGTGCCTGAGACTCGCTTGCTCCAAGTTTGCTCAATGAGATCCGGATATTGAGGATGATCAATCCAACAATTAAGGAACTTGAAGTTCCTTTGGATTTTTATGGTATTAAAAACCCGAATAAGTATAGGTTTATGATCTGAAACACCAAAAAGTAGTAGGGAAACAATAGAGTCTGGATACTTATGGAGCCAGGCTTGATTAATCAAAGCTTTATGGAGTTTTGACCAAACACATGCATTCCCCTGCTGCTTATTAGTCCAGGTGAAGTCACCTCCCTGACAGTGCATTTCTACTAACTCACAATGATCAATGCAATCATTAAAGTCTACCATATCACCTATGCTTACTTCATGGTGGCTGGGCCTTTCAGCCTGGTCCTTAACAGCATTAAAATCTCCAAGAACTATCCATTCCCCAGCTATAGAAGCCCTGATATCCTCCAATTCCTTCCACAACACTTGCCTCTGCTCTCTATGGTTTCCAGCATAAACAATGGTGATCCAAGTTATTGTATGAGTCTGCAAATGTTCAGCTTTGCAGTGAATATATTGAGCATGAACCCTGATAACACTAATATTGACTCTCCCAGGATGCCAAATAAGCCATACCCTCCCATTAAAATGATGAGCATAGTTGTGAGCAACCTGATATCCTCTAAATTTATTACTAACTATTTTAGAAGCATAATTCTCTTTAACTTTGGTTTCTAGAACGCCCATAACATCTATGTTATATTTCAGCAGAAGGCTCCTAACCTCCTGCTGTTTGAGGGGCTCATTGAGCCCTCTCACATTCCAAGTGCAGATGATCATATGGAGGGGATGTCAGGGGGGACATTCTTCTCAATTAGGGCCCTACTTTCAGGAACTGAATCAGTGAAGTTTTCCTCAAGCCTTGCTGCAGTATTCCTAAGAATTTGCACAACTTTCAACTCCTGTTTTGCCTGCTTGCGCTTTTGGGACCTACTTAACACCATTTTAAAACCCATATCATCTGCAACTTCAGAAGGAGGCGGGGGTGTGGTGGGATTTATGACTGGTGAGTCTGGTGCAGTAAGATCCACAGTTTCCCCGGATGCAGTCACCTGTGCTTCCCAATTTTTTGTTAGATCCTTTTCCCCAGATTCTGACAGCACAGGTTGAGCTCCTGGTGTATCAGTATCTACAGGTTTCTGCACCACCTTATATATTTTCTTCTCCTTTGGGATGGCTGTCCTTGCATACTTGCAGGTATATTCCTGATGCCCAAGTTTCTTGCAGTGGGTGCAGAAATTTGGGACCCATTCATAATCAACTTTCTGCATTATGTCTCCATGAAATGGTGTACTCATAGGAATTAGGGTAGGTAATTCCTTTGATACATCAACCTCGACCAAGACTCTAGCAAAGGAAAGCTTATCCTGGTAAGTTGTTGTATGGTCTGCATATAGCGGCTTACCAATTTTGCTAGCTAGTTTACTTAGCACAGAACTAGACCAGAGAAAGGGATCAAGATCAGGAAAAATAACCCAAACTGGAACTCAAGTTAGATTATCAATCTCTTGAGCAAAACTGGGGTACCATTGCTTTAGAATCAAATTGTGCCCATTAACTTGCCACGGTCCTCCTCGCAAAGCTTCATCAACACCCTGCCCATTTTTATTTTTTTGGTTTTTTGACTACTATTGTTTCTTATTTTTCAAAATTTTATTATCTTATAAGAACCGAAATCAAGTATAGTTTAAACATTATTTTGTCATGTACCATTGGTTCATGAATAGGGGTTCATGAATAGGATTGAGTTGACTCAATGTTCTAACACGTCGAGTTTTTGAATTTCTCGCATAATGGCACCTATGATACAAACAATTATACTAAATAATACTTTGAAATAATGACCATAATATAGGCTAAAAAAATTATTTACATTTATAATGTCACAACTAAAGTGTATTATTTTCATACATTAAATAAGGGTCAATACGTGACATTTATAATGCAACATCATCATCAAAATTGGAGGGAGTACAAGTCTTTAAGTTAGTTATTATTCTTAAAATTGATAATAAAGTTATCCCTCAATTACTTACTATTCCGTGTGGTAATTTATTGTTGAAAGAGTTATATTTCAAAATTTTCAACTGGATTAAAAGTTGTTATAAACGGGAACATGACGCGTATTAACATAATTTTGTATATAGTCAATGACTTTATTATTTTTTTTTAAAGATGGTCAATAAATTGTATAAAGATAATGATGTAAATTAATAAGAGAAATATGTTTCCTTTGGTAAGATAATTACGTAAGTGTAGAATTATAGATTTCTTTGATATCTCTAATCTCAATAGAGATAACAATAAATGAATAATGCAAATAGAGTTGGAAATTAGGAGGTCAGATCAATTTCATGTATGCTCAAAGCGGAGTGACTTAGATTGAGTTCGTGTCATGTCAGGTTTGCATGAAATTATATTTTTCATAATTATTAATTGTGAAAGTATTTTTCGACACGAATCCCACGATGTAGATTTTTGTTTATGAATATTTATTCTTATATCTGTAAGTTAAATCCTTAATTCGATCAAATCGTCATCTATACTTTTATAACGGTGGTAGTAATCAACATTTTTATAAGGGATATCATATACTTTTGAAGTGATAGCTGCCACTTATAAATTCATAGCTAAATGAAACTATATATTTTTCATACGTTAAATAATGTTCAACATGTGACGTTATGTGTACAGTGTATATAATGTTTTTTGTGAAACAAGTATGATTGATACAAATAAGGAGCCCGGGCGCGGCACGGGCATGCAAACTAGTATATGTTATAAAAGTCGAGTACAGCCCTTCATTGATGGACACTTGGCACAATTCTATTGGATGGGAAGAAATAAATATTATTAAAATATATGGTTAGGGAGGCACTCTAGAAGGAGAAGTTGGAGGATCAAGTTGATTTAGTGCAGCTTTGTGGCTAGGATTTACATGCTTTGGTATGAGAGGAACTCTAGGCTTTTTAAGGGGGAAGAGCATTCGAGGGAATGATTGATTTATAGAGTGAACTATTATGCTTGTATTAGGTTATATAGTTATCTAAAAGGAATTGCTAACGAGGATATTCTAAATATCCTTAATGTATGACCTCTAGTGGTTTGTTTTTTGTAAGCGCTTTTTTGCTTTTTTGTTCCCATTTTGAATGAATAAAAAGCTTCTTATTTTGCTTGCAAAAAAAATATTATTAAAATATTAGGATATGGAAATTGTATGTACAAGTACAACCCTTCATTGATGGACACTTGGCACAATTCTATTGGGTGAGAAAAAATAAATATTATTAACATATTAGGATATGGAAATTCTATGTAAAATATTAGATAATATGGTAGTTATCAACTAATATATGGAAAACATGATATGGTAATGAAAAGTTAGCTAATTTACGGTAATAAATGGAAATATTAAGTAGTATAAAGGGTGATGTGATACTGAAAAAAAAATAGCATAATGGGTGACGTGATAGTGGAATGAGAATGAAATAGTAAAACGGGTTACGGGATATGGAATGAATGAAAAAATATAACGAGTAACGTACAAGTAGAAAGGAAATAAAATTACGATGAATTAGTAGAAATAAATAATAATATAATCTTATCTTATCTTATATATTTATAAACGAAGCTTTTTTCGTGGGCATTGAAGAGGTTTAGAGCCTTTCGAATTTTCTTAGAGCTTCTGGCGAATAAGGCAATATAAGGATTAGTAAAATAAACCCTTACCATATACCATGCATTAACAAAAGTAGCCACGGAAGCATACAAACTTACCATAGAATAAGGTTTATGGTTTGGCCTTTTCTACCTTACCTTATTTTCCTTATTATAACATTGCCCAATCGTCTAGAAATTACTAATCGTCACATATACCATTACTATATATGGGTTTTTCGGGTGTCAATTGTTGTTCGTCTAATCGTCTAGATGCCTTATAATTGTGTTATGGCAAAGACGAAATACGGCAACAAATCTACCTCATGTAGTACTATAAATACATTGTTTCGACATAAAGCAAGATCAAACAAGCAAGTAAAAGACAACAAAGGGAGCCCAAGCAATCTTCGTATCGCAAGTGATCATGTCGTCACCTTCAAGGTAAACTTTGTTATTAATATTTTTCTCACTTTATTCATGATGAATATTGTTTCTAATAATATTGTACAAATTACTAAACCTTTTGATTTTATCTACCTATCGATTCAAAGGGTCTACGCTTTCATTGGTGAGCTAAATTCCACAAAAACTGACTGGAAGATTAAAGTTCGTGTATCAAGACTATGGGATGTTGAATATCCCTAGAAACCCGGCACTATGATTTGCACTGACATGGTACTTATCGATGAAGAGGTAAAAGAATACTCTCACAACTTTCTTACGACTTTTAATGTGTCAAACTACACTACTCAAATTAATACTCTCATAACTTTCCTACGACTTTTAATATGTCAAACTGCACTAATCAAATTTTTATTATAGGGTGCATATATTCATGCTACTATGCCAGGTCACATGTCTTCGAGTGCACGATTTCGCGGAAAATTGTTAGAAGGAACAATATACATGATACAAAATTTTGAAGTTGTTCCCAACAAATATGAGTATCGTGTCGTTAGTGATAGCAAGATAATGATCAATCTCTAATTCGATACGAAAGTCAAAGCAATCAAGGAAGACGACAATGTCATACCAAAACATAGGTTCGATTTTGTTGACTTTCATCATCTTGATCAACGTCGTAACAAGTTTACGGTTTTAAATGGTAAGTTTATTACTTCTTACATTATATACCATCGATTGTCTGATCATTTGAAACTATATATATACATAGATCTGCTCTGTTTCTCCACTGAATTTCAAGCACTTATATGTACAATATACTCTATCTCCATGGCGTTAAAAAAACCGGAAAGAGAAAGTAAAATAATGTTGATAATAATAAAAAAAAAACATCCTACCAAAAGACGTGTACACGAGCTGAATCTCCAGATAGTGACAAATTATAGTATAGAGGATCTTCTTCCAGAAGCAATTCTCATGGGAATAATTGGTATCAACTTTTTGACTATTTGATACTAATATTTTGCTACTATTATTGTGATGCAGATATATTTGGACGCTACGTAACTGAAATCTGTGAAGGTCAAAACCTAAGAATTAAAATACAGGATCAACGGTATATCTCTATTACTTGAAATTTTACATGTTCAAATTAACAATATTTTTACTAATCAAAGTATCTTTGATCAATTCAAACAGAGGACAAGAGATAATAGTGAAATTGTGGGGCCAATGTATCACCGATTACGAACGTCAACTTGGTGAAGATGCTGGTGAGAAGATAATAAATATCTCATCTATTTTAGTGAAGGACTTTCGAGGTAGACTGAGCTTATAGACTTCGCCATCTAACAAAGTCTATTCTAATCTTGATATCGAAGAAGTGAACGAGCTCAAGGTCTTTATAAGGTATGACCGATTGTTCTTAAATTCTTATAGAGTCGTTTGTCTGCTTCCTTTTTTAATCAATCAATAATAAATTGCTTAAAGACTTTGTCAACAGTGAACACAATGATGATTTCTCCAAAGTTGGAGTTCAACAAAACGAGATTTTGTCCAACAAAAGGGACATCCAAACCATACTACATCATTGTACTTCAAAATATGACAAGGTACTGCTTCTACAACTTTATTCTATTTAAAAAGATAATACTCATGTGTAACAAACGACATATAGTAAGTATTAAATTTTGGGTGATTACGGGATATGGTAGTTTATTGCACAGCCAAGGTAAACGAAATTGTAACCAGAAACCCTTGGTACTATACTTCATGTCTTGATTGCACAATCAAGCCACATGAAAGAGCTACTGATTTTTGGTGTTTCAAGTGTAAGAAAGCATCTGAGAAGCAAACTATAAGGTTCGCTATTAATTATAATACCTTTTATATTATATAAGTAAAATTACTAATTTATATTAATTATTTTACATTCCTAAAGAAAATCTAGGTATCGAATTGAATTGCGCGTTGAAGATAGAGAGGCGTCTACAATCTTTATGGTACTTGATACCGAAGCTAAACGACTCTTAGGACAAGATACACCCACTTTATTCGAAACTTACATGAATGAGGTGAGACTAATAGATATTAATCCTCGGTCAAATTGATATGAAATGTTTAAATACTAATTTCACAAAAACAATATTAATTCTTTGTAGGTTGATGAAGACGATGACGACGCAAGTCCGGTACCGGAATGGATTCGAATTATTTTCGTTGGAAATACTTTTCTGTTCAAACTCACAACTACACACTATAATCACGATCCTAAAAATAGGCAAACCTTCACTATATTAAAGATCTTGGACAGAAATACAAATGAGGTATATACTCACAATCTATCACTTGATTGCTTTTATTCTAATCTGATTGGACATCTTTTACAATCCTGTGTTTGTGTGTTAGATTAATGAAGCTTCATCATCAAATGACTCATCAAGTGGAGGAGCAAAACGTTCATATCCAAGTGCTGACAAGGATATCATAGATGGGAGTGATTCAAATTATTCGCCAAATAAGAAGTCAAAGGTTGCTCTACACTGATTACAAGTCAAAGCTAAGAACCAAGAATGTACGAGCTTCTATAGATCTATTTATGTTATAGTTTCTTTTTAGCTTATTAATAATGTTGCCTCAAGTGCCGCACCAAGTATGTTTTTAGGTTATTAATAATGTTGGCTTATAATATCGACCAACAGAAATAAAGAGAAATGGTTTACGTGCAATTATTATTTTATTTGACGCTTTGAATTATTATATATATTCCAAAATCATACCTTTTTTTCAAGTCGTAATATTAATTTCCAAACTCAATGGCAGTTTAAAACAAAATTCCGCCTTACTTAAACGCTCATTGCATACTCCGTAAAACTTGAGGGATGCATGATATAATACAAAATTTCAGTTGGTAAAATTGTTGTTGACTTGGAGACCAAATTTCTTAATTAAGACATCTCTATTATAATCATCCAGGTCAACCGTCTAAAAACAGAAGTAGTACGCAAAGAGTATAGGTCAATTTATCTTAGGTTCATTCAATTTATTTGAGTACTTCTGGCCTTCCACTATTTTGCAGACCTAAAATAATATCATTAAAGCCTAATAGTTAGTAATTTTACTTTTGTGTCAAACATGTAGATATATATTTTACTACTATATAATAGTAAATATTGGACAACCAGTATAGTGAACAAATTTCACCTAATGCTTCGTAATTCAATCAATATTGATTTTGCAAACAATTAATATATACCTTAGTTATGTTGATTTTCTAAATGAAACAAAGCTCAAATTACAAATCTTTTATCTTCTATGCAAGAACAACCTCTTTGAGACTTATCAGAACTCGGATCAATATAATGAATAAAATACCGTATGTCTATCTCGGTTCAAGAGAAGTCAATTATATAGTTAACATGTATCATCGTGTTGTGTTTTAGCAATATGCTACAAAGATACTAATAAAAAAACCTTCTAAAAACACGTTTGATAACCTTTTCAGTTCGATAACTAGGTTACTCTATATGCCTTAAATTATATACAAAAAATAGGGGAAGAAAGCACACTTTCCAAACCAACACTTTACTATAATGGTAACACATGGGACATCCGATTATATGAATAAGACGTTCTAAATTTGACGGTACACTTTACCTTAACAAATATAGAAATTAAAATCTGTATACATAGTTCAACATCAGCGAATTAACATGCACACAAAAGACTCAAGTACTGATACTACGATTACAAACATGGTGATTGCTGTCAACGTATCAAATCTTGAAATTTGTCGAGAGAATAGGAAAAAAACGTAGAGGTATACTTCTAGAAAAAAGACGTCAAAGGAAAATTCGAAAAAGTTCAAAAGATTATCTCCATGGCAATTCTAACCCTGGTAAGTTCTACTTCCTGACACTTATATTCATCAGGTAGATATAACATGGTATATGTTTTCTCTTCAGGCCTAACTAATTTCAAACGCAAAATATTGTATTTGTAGCAACGTCATCCATACTTGAAACAAATCGAGTAAACAGAATGAAGCGCAAAGAGATACTTTTAAAGAGAAGACAACAAAGGGGAATGGGAGAACACATTATCAACGTACCAGACTCTAATTCTCGGAATGGTATGCAATTCTTCGCCTATGTATTACTGCATACTTATATTACTCTATCAATTTTTTGCCTATTTAGTACAGCATACTTATTATTCTATAACAGTGTGAAATTACATATTTTGGGAAAAAAAATACTGCTCAAAGATTACCTTATTTTACCGTAGGAAATTGTCAAGCACACGCATAAGTAAGTCTGAACACTGCCAATAGTAAAGCTCACCCGCCTAAAACCCTCATTTGCTTAACGTGTCAACCAATATCTACTTTTTATTATCGACGTTATTTAAACATCTCTTAGTCCAACAATTTTTAACAAAAAAAAAAGGCAAATGCTTTAATAAGCTTCATTCATTAACCCTATTTCATATTTAACTGCCTAAGTACTTTGTACAGAAACTCGGAAAAGAAAGTTCCAGTATGTGAGTCTAGAATCGCCAGATTATGTGTGTACGAAATATAATGCAGTTATGTGGTATAAAGAAAGGGTGAAAAGCTCGAGTACCAGGAACAATGTGAACTTCAACTTGTGCCGTAAGGAGGGAAGAATCCGATTACCCAAACTAAGGGATCCTCCAGAATTTTTAAGTAAGTTATTAGATTATAAAGGAGGTCGTGATGCAAGAGTTTTTCGGCAAAATATAAGAGTATATAACTCATGCTATGCATTCACATCGATGGGAGCAAACATTGATAAATCCGTAAACAATGGATCTGGACCATATGTATTTAGAGTAAGCGGAGAAGTTTGTCATCGGATAGGTTCTCTTCTTTCCAACAACGACAAAGACCCATCTTTTCTACAATTATATGTATATGATACCGATTCAGAACTACAGATGAGGGAGAAAGCTGTGAGCAACCATGAAAGCGGTCCAAAATTAGATAAAGATATACTATCGGGTCTCAAGGATATGCTTGATGAAGTAAATCCTCTAGCTCAAAATTTTCGGATGGCGCAACAAAGAATAAGAGAAGAGAACATCAAAAAATTATGTATCAAGTTGTTGGGAGAACGACACAATACAGACAAAACATACAATAACCCCACGGCTACCGAAGTTGCTGCTCTGATAAAGGAGGGTACTGGAGGAGATAGTCGGGGAAGAGACATAATTATTCAATATAAAGGGGGGAGTTTGAAAACAATCAGTGAACTCCATCCTTCATTCATGGCATTACAATATCCACTTCTATTTCCATATGAAGAAGATAGCTATCACACAGAAATACCATACTATGTTGAGCCAGGGAAAAAAAGGATAAAAAGAGAGTATGTGACAATGAGGGAATATTATGCCTATAGAATACAACAAAGAACATCAGAAGGAAAATGCCTTCTATGTGGAGGCAAATTGTTCCAACAACTTATAGTTGACAGTTGCTGTGGAATAGAGTCAGAGAGATTGTGGTATGTTAGAAGAAATCAACCTCAGCTTAGATGTGATATGCTAAACAATCTCTGTGACGCGGTTAGCAAGGGAGACTATCTAGGAGCATCAGTAGGAAAAAGAATATTTCTACCAGCATCGTCCACACGAAGTCGAAGGTATATGCAACAGTATTACCAAGATGCATTAGCAATATGCAGATGGTACGGAAATCCACACTTATTTATTACATTTACAGCGAATAAAAAGTGGCCAGAAGTAGAAGAGATATTCCGACATATTGAAGGCCAGACGATAAACGATCGCCCGGACATCATGACACGAGTTTTCAAACTCAAACTCCAACAACTCATGTACACCTTAAAAAAGGATCACTACTTCGGTAATGTAGTTGCCGGTAAGCTAAATATTATAACTCACTTATAAACTTAAACACGTACATGAAGATGCATAAATATCTAAAAGCTGATATCATGGTTTTTGCAGATGTGTACACAATAGAATTTCAGAAGAGAGGCTTACCTCATGCGCACATACTTTTATGGTTGGACAAAGACGATGTAGAAGTTTCATCCCAGTATATTGACAGTATTATTTGCGCCGAAATTCCTGACAAGAGTGAAGACCCTGAATTATATGAGGCGGTATCTCGGTGTATGGTGCATGGACCTTGTGGGAACGCTAATCCAAAATGTTCATGTATGGCGAACAACATATGCACGAAAAAGTTCCCAAAGTCATACAATCAAGAAACAACTTTTGACGACAATGGATATCTGATTTATAAAAGAAGGCAGAACAACAGGTTTGTTTACGCAAAAACTCAACCTTAAACGTAAATATATAAATCAATATCATTTATTTATAGTGGTTTGAATACTATTACTATATTTTCCAGATTCATCAAAAAGGGTAAAATTCTCTTGGAAATGGATCGATCGTTCCATACAATCCAGGATTACTAATGATGTTTGATGCTCATATCAACGTCGAATGGTGTAACACAGCACGAGCGATTAAATATCTGTTTAAATATATCGCCAAAGGAGCAGATAAAGCAACCATGCTAATTAAAGGGAACGTAGAAGATGAGATACAGGCGTACCTAGATTGCAGATACCTCTCCGCAGTGAAGCCGCATGGAGAATCTTTGGATTTGATATCCAAGAAAGAAATTCGGCAGTTCTACGACTACCTGTGCACCTGGAAGGGGAGCAAGCTGTGGTATTAAGAGACGGCGATAACGTCAACGTAAAAATACAAGAAGCAAGCCAATCGGAAACAATGTTAACAACTTGGATGAATACAAATACAATTTGTGCAGAAGCAAAGTCATTATCATACGCACAATTCCCTACAGAATTTATCTGGAACAAAGGATGGCATAAGAGAAAACAAGGTAGAAGTATCGGAAGAATTGCATACGTACATCCCACTTCAGGAGAGCGTTACTATCTTAGAGTACTTCTTAATTTAGTCAAAGGTGCAGAGACATTCCAAGATATCAGAACATTCAATGGTCACGTGTACCCGACATACAAAGATGCGTGTTACGCCCGTGGTCTATTAAGTGATGATAAAGAGTGGAATGATGCTATAGAAGAGGCTAACCACTGGGCAATGCCTTCCCAACTCCGAGATCTTTTCGTAACTATGCTTCTGTTTTGTGAAGTCACGGATATCAAGAACTTCTGGGAAAAAATTATGACATCTTATCAGAAGATATTGAAAGAAAGAAAAGAAAATTATTCGACCATCCTGGACTCGAGCTAAGCAGCGCAGCCAAAAGAACTTACACCTTAATTGAAATAGACAAAGTCCTCATGAAATACGGAAAAAGGCTGAAAGACATTAAGGGTATGCCAGAAGCAGACTTCACTGATATCGAAGGGATGAGTAACAAGTTAATTAGAGATGAACGCATGTATAATCGAAAACAACTCTATAATGAATGGCAAACAAAAGTCCAACAATTAAACCCCGAACAATTGTCAGTCTACGAGCCTGTGATACAATCAGTGAAAGACAATATGGGCAACATCTTTTTTTTTATACGGACATGGAGGAACAGGTAAAACCTTTCTATACAGTACTATATCAGCAAAGGTTCGCTCAGAAAACAAGATCGTCCTAAATGTCGCATCATCAGGTAAATCATTCACAAAAAGATAGATATTGTGACGTCAAAACTAGCTCACTTCAAAGTCATCTGTTTTATTATTTTTTATTCTAACAGTCAGCAAGCCAATTAATTTATTGCCACCGCAGGTATTGCTGCACTATTGTTGCCGGGAGGAAGAACTGCACAGAGTCGGTTCGAGATACCTATAGATCTTTTTGGCAATTCAACATGAAATGTCTCACGGAGAACCCACCTAGCGGAACTTCTTCTACATACATCGTTGACCATATGGGATGAAGCTCCAATGGACCACCGATTTGCATTCGAAGCCTTGGACCGTACACTAAGGGATATTATAGGTTACACTGATCCAGAAGCAGCATCTAAACTATTTGGAGGTAAGGTTGTTTGGCTTGGAGGGGACTTCAGACAAGTTTTACCCATAGTAGCCAAAGGTACGAGACAAGACATTGTACAGGCATCGATAAATCGATCATATATATGGAATTCATGTAAAGTCTATATTCTCAAGAGAAGTATGAGAGTTAGCGAAAGCTGTACCGACGGAGAAAAATTAAACAAAAATAGAAATTTTAATGAATGGTTACTAGCAATGGGTGACAACAGACTAGAGGCCGAAGCAGAAGAAAGTGAAGACGAGCCTACATGGGTGAAGATTCCAGAGGAGTTTATAGTCAAAGGAGATAAATTCAGCATCGAAACAGTAGTCAACTCAATCTACCCTGAATTCGACACCAAACGCCTTGATGATACATACCTGAAAGAAAGGGCAATACTCACCCCTCTGAATGAAACGGCGGATACAATAAACAATTACATAACGGCCCTTATCCCTGGAAATTACACTACGTACAAAAGCTCCGCTGAATTATGTATGTCATCAACAGAAGTCGAAGAACAATTCACGGCATATCCAACTGAATACTTGAACGGTCTAAATCTTCAAGGTATACCAAGTCACGAACTAAAACTCAAAGAAGGAATGCCGGTAATGCTTCTACGGAATATTAACCCATCACAAGGTCTGTGAAACGGCACCCGACTTATCATTACCCATCTAGGAAAATTTATCGTGGAGGCGAGGATAATAACGGGTTCAAAGGTTGGAAAACAGGTACTCATCCCAAGAATAATCATGACATCAAATGACCAAAATACCATTTGTACTTAAGAGGAGACAGTATCCATTAAGACCATGCTATGCTATGACCATCAACAAGAGTCAAGGACAATCGTTGACGCAAGTAGGAGTATATCTCCCCAAACCAGTTTTCAGTCACGAGCAACTATACGTAGCAGCATCAAGAACAACTTCTCCAGAGGGATTAAAATTTTTCATTGACGATTCAAAACAAACTGTCAAGGGACATACGAGAAATATCGTCTACAAAGAGGTGTTCTCGAATTTGCCGACAACGTCTTAAACAGTTTATATAAAATTCTCTAAGTGCATAAAATTATTGTAATAAGAGATTATTTTTTAAAAAAATTAAGTTCAAATTTGTGCTAATTGTCTTTTTCCCCAAAAGAATTAAAATTAAGAGCTCAGCAATCGTCTATCGGCACAACAATATTATCAATTAACTATTTCTTATTAGTTTTCAAATAATGTAGACCTAAGCGCATATTTCAATTTCACCTTTAAAGGATGAAATATAGAAAATTTATAAAAAGTCATTTCATTTCGCACATTGGCACATTTAAACCAGATGACCAAACTATTTTCTACAAACATTTCTTAACTGCAATTTAGCCAACACGACATATAAATTCAACTATCCAAATTACTCTTTAAAATTCCTCTTTGACTTTCAAAAATACACACAAGTACAATAAAATTATAAACTGATTGTAACAACAACATATATATATATATATATAGAGTGAGGATCATAAGAGTACCTCTCCTTAGGTGAGTATTGCGCACCCAATAGCAGCCGTCAGATCCATCAACTTGAACGCTCCAGATTAAGCCACCTGTCCAGGTATAAATAACCATTTACAGGGTTTTTTTTTTCAATTTTCCAAATCTGACAGATCACTTTCTAAAATCAACCGCTTCCTCATTTTCTCTCTCCTCTCTCGCGTTCTCTCATTTCGTCTCATCTTCTCCGATAACTCGCCGCCGCCTCCGCCTCCGCCTCCGTCATGTTCTCCTCTTTTTGTTCATACTATAAGGTAATACTTTCGATTTTCTTTTTAATTTTGTGTTTTTGGTTAAATTATATGTGATTCTACTCTAAATTGGTTGATTGATCCGTTGATTTTAGTGTTATAGAGCTTTTATTTCTGATTTTGAACATTTTTGAAACCCTAGCTTTTTTGCATGTGATTTTTTGTGCTAATTTTGTGTCTTTGTTAAAATTATATGTGATTCTACCCTAAATTGGTTGATTAATTGGTTGATTTTAGTGTTATAGAGCTTTTATTTCTTATTTTGAACATTTTCGAAACCCTAGCTTTTTTGCATGTGATTTTTTTTGTGCTAATTTTGTGTTTTTGCTAAAATTATATGTGATTCTACTCTAAAATGTTGATTAATTGGTTGATTTTAGTGCTAATTATTGTGTTTTTTGGTGTGTAGCAAAGATGAAAAGGAAGTCGGCTAAAATTAATTCGAAATTGTCGAAAGGGGAGTCTACTGCCTTAGTATTGCATGATGCAGGGACGAAAAAGCGTCGTTTGGAGACAAATGTGCCGGTAGAAGACGCTTTGCTTGTTGTCAATGAAGAATGTAAAATTGATGTGCCAAAGTAATTGCTTGTCTCTCTATGTTTTGTCACTGTATTCGGTTTTATGTGTCATTGTATGAGTTTCTGTGACGCTCTCATGTCTTTTTATGCTAGTGTCATTGTATGCGACATGTTTGTCACTGTATTGGATTTTATGTGTCATTATATGTGTTTCTGTGACACTCTCATGTTTTTTTATGCCTGTGTCGTTATTGACTGAAGAGCCTGTTCTGCGCAATATACATGGTGCTGGTGCAAGAGGAGAACGAGGCAGAGGTCGTGGGGGAAATACATGAATTTTTATGTTTTTATCTATGTAAATTTGTGTACGCTTTTTTAGACAAACCTTTTTTTTGTGTGGCTATGATCACATTTCTTATACTCTGTACTCATAGTCACTGTGTTCAATGGAGTGTCACTTTTTTTGAAATAGAGTGTCACTGTATGGAGTTTGTTCAGTGAAAATGTTACATTTTGGAAGTGTTACTATTTGGTAAAAACAGTGTCATTCTATGCATAACATAATGTCACTTTTTCAGCAAAACAATGTCACTCTATATTACAATACCATAATGTCACTTTCTCAAATAGAGTATCACTCTATGGAAAATGTCTTGTCACTGTATGAAAAATCAGATCTCATCGGAAAAAATAGTGTCATTGCATGCGTAACACAATGTCACTTTTTCAACAAAACAGTGTCACTCTATATTTTTCAAATAATCTACTAAGCCTACATACAATGGGTTGTCACTATTTCTCAAATAGAGTAGCACTCTATTTGAGAATGTCCTGTTACTGTATGAAAAATATAAGTGTCATTGATCAGAAATACATTCAAAATTTTTGAAGTGTTACTCAGAAGAGAAAATAGTGTCACTGCATGCGTAATATAATGTCACTTTTTCAGAAAAACAATGTCACTCTATATTACAAATAACCTACTAAGAATACATACAATGGGATGTCACTGTATCTCAAATAGAGTATAACTCTATCGGCAATGTCCTGTCACTGTATGAATAATAAAGTGTCACTCTATGGACGATCTCTACGAATCATCTTGACCCTGACTTCGAGTTTGTCTTTTAAAATGTGTAGTTTCTACAACAACCTGCATTATATAATAAGAATCAGATATCAATTTTCACGGAGAAATGTAATTCTAATTAACTAATAAAAATCAATAAAAGCACAGACAAAAAGAGAAAGAGTGACGTGACCTGTGGACGTGGTTGCTTGTCTACAATTGTGGGAAGAGGACAGTTCCTCTTATCATGAGTTGCCAGTTGTTTGCAATTATTACAAAATTTGGGAGCTCTCACGGCATTGACTAGCGGCTGCATCTCAGGAGTACTTTCTTGAGCTAGTCCTCCAGGTGGGTAAGGGCAATTCCTTCTGTCATGCTTCGCCATTTGGTTGCAGTTCTTACAAAGGCGCGCTGCCTTGCTTTCTCTAAGAGATAAGCCTCTTGCCACCACTGCCACTTCCTTTGTTACTCGATATCTTTGGGGGGTGGATAGTGACTTCAACATTTGACTGACAGTCTAAAAGCATCTCCAATTCTTGTTCTTTGGTCAGAGGGGTTGGGTTTGGGTCTAACTTTTGCCTAAACTCTTTCAGCAAAGCACACAATGCATTTATGTCTTCCTCTTCTTTGTTTGATAGGCAACCGAGAGTCGAATAGAACTCAGACCAAACAATAGAAATGGCTTTCTTACGATTATCAAGTGCTTCCGACTCCTTGAGAATACTACCATCCAAGTCCGGGACAGGGGTTTTAAGAGCATCCTTAGTCCACCTTGTTAGGATGTACGGATCTGGTATACATTTTTGCCCTTTCCCCGAGTAAACCCAAAGCACATGCTTACATAGCAGACCCTTCATCGAAAAAAGCTTGCATGAGCAGGTTGCTTCATTGGTAAGAACATTGTAGACCACTTCAAATGTTTTCCTCTTTTGTGCATCCATTACCACCGTAGTTTCAATATCATCTGTCTTTGTGAATCCCGCCACCCCACAAGCACCTATGGAAGCCAACAACTCTGTTTGGAAGTCATAGAATATATTGTGGGTGTAGACTTTTGATGCATGAACTTCTATAGGTAAGGGAGTCATTGTTTGAGGAAAGGAAGTGTAGTTGGCCTTGGTTAGAGTTTTCTGCACGTACTTTTGTTGTTCGATAGCACTCTCATACCTCATCCAAAACTCTACCAAGCTCCCATACTCACTTTGGAACTTTTTAAAGAAGCTGTTTTCACTCTCTGATCTTTGAGTTGTTCTCAGAATACAACCCCTTTGCAAGTCCTTGAAGTAAATTGGTATCCACTGGTGTCGAATCTCAAAGATGTCAATCAACCAAGAAATTTCAAGTTCGAATTCATCAATCATTTCATCCCATTTCTGCTCGAATTCATTAGGTTCGAGATCTATATTCCAAATAATGGAATTGAATCGAGTCAAGAATTCAGTTTCACTGCATATTTTTACCCCTACCTTGGCCTTCACCTTATCGGTTATATGCCACATACAAAATCTGTGTGTGGCATGTTTAAAAACAGAAGGGACGGACTTCTTTATTGCTGGATCTTGATCCGTAAAAAAACACTGTGGTCCTTATTACCCATAGCCTCCAAGAACTTTTGAAACACCCATGTGAAGGACTCTTCATCCTCGTGTGACAAGAGAGCACAAGCAAATGTCACAGACTTTTTGTTATGATCCACTCCAGTGAAAGGAATGAAAGTCATGCAATACTTGTTGCTACCATAAGTGGGGTCATACGAAACAGCATCACCAAAGAGTGCATAGTTCTTCTTACCCCGTGCATCGGTCCAAAAGACCTTCGACAAACAGTCATCCTCATCAACCTCATAGGCAAAATAGAAACCCTTCTTTAGCTCGGATTTTCTCTTAAACTTGTCAATCAACATTTGTGAGTCCCTATCACCTATGAAACACTTCATATCCCTATCAAAATTCTTAAAATCCACAAGGTTTGCACCCACATTTTCATAGCCTTTCGCATATTCCTTGCATATTCTAAAAGATTTTGTTGCACCAATTTTAAGCTTTGTGTGGTCAATAATGGTTTGCTTATGAAACAAAGTCAAGTTTCTAGCAAGCTTTTGAAACTCCCTATGTTTCAATTTGCAAAGCCTATGATTGTGAATGTGATGGAACTTCGAAACTACATATTTACCACCTTCATACCTAAAAGCAATCATTGTTTGACACCCAAATCGAGTAATCTTAGTCCTTCTCTTTGCAACTTTTTGGGTATTACACTCTAAGGAGTTGTTCACTTTACTACCATCCATCGTAACAGGTTTCTTTTCCCTGTTTTCTTTGAAACCTTGTCGGTTACACACAACGGATTTATACACTATTCTGTCATTGATATCTCTTTTAGACGTATACAACCTTGTATCAAACCCAAAAGCAAGTGCATATATCTTATAAAATTCTACCCCCTCATCCAATGTCTCAAAAAGCATCCCCAACATAGGAGTAAATTCAGCCTCTACATTTCTAACCCACTGCTCAGAACCTCCAGGAGTAAAGTAGACAATAGATGGAGGTGTTGTAACTAATTCTGAAAATCAAAGCATGAACATGAATCAACATAGAATGACATACACACAACCTTGCAATGGCACTGAAACCCCATAAAATGACACACACTAAATTAGTGTCATTGTTTTAACACAGTGACACACACACAACCATCCAATGACACTGAACGACTATAGAATGACAAAGAATAAATGTTTTCACTAACATAATCAGTGATGCTGAAAATTAATGTATTTAATTTTAAGGTCACTCTATTTAACTTTTAGTGTCATTCTATTGTGGAGCAAGTGTCATTGTATTCTCCAAGCTAACTTAGTGTCTTTGTTTCAACACAGTGACATACACACAATCATCCAATGACACTGAACGACCATAGAATGACAAAGAATAAATGTTTTCACTAACATAATCAGTGATGCTGAAAATTAATGTATTTAATTTTAGTGTCACTCTATTTAACTTTTAGTGTCATTCTATTGTGGAGCAAGTGTCATTGTATTCTTCAAGCTAACTTAGTGTCTTTGTTTTAACACAGTGACATACACACAATCATCCAATGACACTGAACGACCATAGAATGACAAAGAATAAATGTTTTCACTAACATAATCAGTGATGCTGAAAATTAATGTATTTAATTTTAGTGTCACTCTATTTAACTTTTAGTGTCATTCTATTGTGGAGCAAGTGTCATTGTATTCTCCAAGCTAACTTAGTGTCTTTGTTTTAACACAGTGACATACACACAATCATCCAATGACACTGAACGACCATAGAATGACAAAGAATAAATGTTTTCACTAACATAATCAGTGATGCTGAAAATTAATGTATTTAACTCAGTGTCATTCTATTGTTTATTTATTGTCATTGTATTTTCCACGAAATTTTTCAACTAATATCCGAAATAAAAACTATTAATCAAGTTCAAAATTCAAAATTCAAAACTATTAATCAAGTTCAAAATTCATATAATCAACTCTTTAATTCATACACACAATGTAGAACATAAATCAAACTGAACGAATCATTCAATAGGTAAAACCAGTAATTTTAATTTTTCCCCCAAATTTGAATATAAAATATTCAAATTAATTCAAAAAATTTTAAAAAGAAGAAGAATCGGATTTACATACCTGTTTGCGCCGCAATTGGTGTAGTTTGCGTATCCATCGATCGTTGTAAAAGAATCTTATCGAAGCGAAGAAGATTACGAACGCGATTTTAGGGTTTTTAATACAAAGAGTGAGGAGAGAGAAAGTGAGGAAAGTTTTTTTTTTTAGTAAAGTGTGTTATGAATGAAGTGGGCTTTGACCCCTCAGCGGTTTTTTTTTTTTAAGCGTCTTCATGCTTTTATCCCGTGGTGTCACTCTATGGCGGTGCGCAGTACTCACGCGAGGGGGAGTTCGCACCTGATCTCGCCTATATATATATATATATATATATATATATATATAACAACGAAATTAGATACAAAGAAATACTTACGCGTCATTTCTTCGAAACAACAAACTTTAACCTCCTCATAAAACTAGCTTCATCCGTTAAGAGTTAAGGCTGAATAACTTCTTTATGCTTATCTTCGAAAGCAAAATCAGCTTTCTTCTGTTCTTCATTTGCTTAAATCAAAATCGAACTAAAATTAGACAACTGCCAACATTCAATTTTACCGACAACTAAAATCAAACTGCTAATTTACTACTGCCAAATAAGAAACACCAAAAAAAAAAAGAAAAAAAGTAAAGGAGTTACCTCAAAATTTACTAAATCAAAACATTGGGTCTTGATATCTTCTAAAACACCATCCATTATCCTGAATCCCGGAATCAATCAATCCTTAAACATAAACCCAAATCAACAACAACAGCAATATTAATCAATCAATCGATCTTGAATCGCAAGAATTAAAGCTTTTCTTTTTTGATAAAATAAGGAAAAACGAAAAGATTATAAAATTACCTGATTTGATTTGGACGAATGAAGAATGAATCATGTGGTGTACTCTTGGTCTCTTGGATATCACCGACGCCGACCATCTCCATCTCCATTTTCACTTTCTTTTCTCCATATTCAATTCTTGGACGGCGACGATTGTGAGAGGGGCCGGCGGCATTGGAGGCTACTAAGGGGTTGAAGGAGAGGTGGGAAGGGGTTTTCGTGGGCTGGTCGCCGGGGAAAATATAGAGATGAGGGTGAAAAGAGTAACATTGAGAAGAAAGAGGATTGGGGTGCACCGTACACAACTAATAAGGATTTTTTTTTTGAAAACAACATAATGTTTCAAATTTTTTTTTACAAAGAAAAAGGATCAAGCAAAATAAGGAGTGATTCAAATCTTTATCATTTTTTAAATTGTTTTTTACTTATTTCTTTATCTTATAAAACAATTTTAATACGGTAAAAGATACTCCGTATACATTTCTTTTTTGATACAGACGAACAACAACTAATGTTGCGGCAGTGCTGACATAATGATCTGAACCTGAGATAACCCGCAAACAAGTTGAGTGTTTAACCACTACGTCAATCTTGATCCTCACTCCGTAAACATCTATGGAGCATTATTACTCAGCATGTTTTCGAAAATAAACATTCGAAAAGTAGAAATACTCGGTATATACTTTAAGGTACTTAGACCCTGTTTGATAGAACTGCTTCTTTCTAAACTGATCTGATCTGAATTATTCTGATCTGATCTGAATTATTCTGATCTGATCTGATTTGAATGACTCAGAACTGATTTGATCTGAATGTGTTGAAGTTTTAATTGAATTTCAACGAATTACTATCAGTTAAGGACCAAATACATTGATAGAAATTTGAACATTTTTGATGTGATCTGATCTGATTTGAATGACTCGAATGATTCTGAACTGATCTAAATACTACTGCTAAAAATTTCTATCAAAAAGGGCCTTATAATCGAAGTTTAAAAACCTTCACCCGAATAAAGAAAATAAGATAACTACAAAAATTAATCTGGAAAATAGAACGTTCTCATCAAATCTAAGTCAAAATAAACCTTCTATAATATAATAGGAATTACAAAATTTTAAATTTATACAAACAAAATTAACTAATACTACATGACTACAAAAATTACGCAGGATAAATAACCCCCAATCCCCAATATTTACTGACAAAAACCGCCTTCGACTTATAATAATAATAAGAAATAAAACATCCTTCAAGCTAACAACCATTGATCTAATCTAACTACACTTTTAAGAAATCCGTGCAACGCACGAGCTTCAAAACTAGTATGATATAAACGAACTTTTTTTCGTGGTCATTCAACGCGTCTAGACCTTTCTAATTTTCTTAGAGCTTTGTAATCTTTTGAGTTTGTGAGTTTAGGTAAAGAAAATATAAGAACCTTAATGTATAAGAAAGAATCTTTACATTTATAGGATGATGGTAAAGAAAATATAAGAACCTTAACCTATATAAGCAAGAATCTTTACATATAAGATGATAATTGACATTTAGGAAAATGTTATGCAAAATCTCATGTATCTTATAGAATGATCCAAAGAATATAAAAAAAAATTGCCATCTTATGGAAAGCCAATTAATAAAGTGTCCTTGGGATTTTTGTACTTAATATTTTTTGGAACGATTATATAGAATCTTATATTTTTCAGTGGTAGTTTTAGCAAGATAATGTGAATGACCAATCTTTTTACATTGTATACGTACCATACATATCATATATACATCCTAGCAGTTGAGATCAACGTCCCATGAGTATAAGAAAATATAATCCTATATCTACAATCATATAGATCCTATATTTAGAGACTAATTTCAAGGGGCTGATCTTTTTCTTCCATTTTGTACATCGAAGAAGGTGTAGATATGCATTGTGTACGACATCAACAAATTTAATATCAAACTAATCAAAGTGTAGTTAGTAGTTTTATTAGATAAAGTGTAGTTAATACTAATCGAAGAAGATGTAGATATTTTTTTTGGCTTATGTTTAGCATTATTGTAATTTTAATTGTTATACGTCTACGTTAAGTATGAATCATTGTAATATTGTGTTGTAATTTTCATTGTTTATTTTAATTTCTTGGGATGTAATCATATGTATATTGTCCAATGTTCAAACAATCAACAATAAGTGAGACAAAAGCAATTTTTAACGCCCATAAAAAACAATGTGACTAAACACATGGACCGCAATGATAACAATGCGTAAAAAATAAAAATAAATAAATTATGTAGAGATAAAGTAATACTCCGTAAGTGATTTAGTGAGATGAGAAGACATCTTAATTACAAACATTTAATTAATTAATATATAATAAATATCTTGAAAGACAAGCCTTAAGGAATTTATGCCAATTTACTTTGCACTTTTCCTATAATCCTCCAACTTAGCAAAATAAAATAAAAAAATTACAGTTTGATACATTGCGTATAATTATCAACCAAGATGATCACATCATACCAAGACATAGATTTGACTTTGTGTTATCGGGAACATGTTGTAAGCATTACTACGACAATCATTCAATTACAGTCCAAAGATAATAAAACATACCATATGAGTATCTTTCTTAAAGTGGGTTCGGTTGTAAATAGTTTTTTTTATCGTGTTTAATATACAACGGATATAAAACATTAAAAAATTTAATATAATAAAAAAATATTAATTAATTCTATAACTACTTATTTTAATCAAGTAAACAATTCATTAATTAAACCGTGCAACACACATGCTTAAAACTAGTATTATATATATTAATTCAAAAAACAGTAATTCACCCAAATACTTTATTTTCTCTCTCCTCCCCTTATCCTCCACCATCAGTTCAAAACCACCCCTAACCACCCACCCACCCCCGACCACCACCTGACATTCTCCCGCCACCACTAGAAATCACTACCTCCCGACACCTCCACAAGAGCCGCCACCACATGACCGCCCCTTCCCCCCACCATCTACGACACCATCCGCCCCACCTCCACCTTCATTTTCTCCAATTTCTCTCCTCTACAATACTGCCACTTTCCCAGAAACACCAAGACATACTCAAATTCATTGAACTAGGTAAAATGTTCAACAATCAGGATATTCACCAACTTCAAATTGCATATTCATCAAATTAAGATGAATGTTCTTCAAGTGTGAGTAGAATGTTCATCAATTATTGGCCCATGTTCATCATTTTATGCATTGAATGTTCATCAATTTTGCAGTGAATGTTCATCAAAGTTTGATATGATGATTGGCGAATAAACATTATTCAATTAAAACTGATGAACATCAAATTTTGATAAACATATATGTTTAGTTTGATGAACATACATGTTTAGTTGGATGAGATGTTCATCAAAATAATGAACATACACAAAAAAAAAAAAGGAAAAAGAAGACAAACTAGATGTAAATTTCAAAATGACAAAAGAACATACCCATGACTATGTTCATCGAATTTCAACTACATGTTATTAAATGTACACTTTTATGTTCATCAACTTACTTGTATGTTAATCAGATCGTGATGAAATGTTCATCAATTATATGTCAGTAAAAATGAGAGAGATAGAGTCGTGTGAGAGGGATGAGAGTTGGGCCGCAACGGTGATGCTGGTGAACTCGTCGGCGTACTCTTCCCAGTTCCCACTTTGGTGGTTGTCAATCGGGTGACCGTCGGCGACGTTGACAGTGGCCACTAAAAGAAGAAGAGGAGAGAGGAAAGTCATCTTGGCATTGTTGGGGAAGCATCAGATAAAGGCACGGGATAGAAATATAGGATAGAAAGAAAATTAAATAAAGTTACCTTTATATACATATTTGCCATTAATGACGCGGGTAGATGGATTATAGACCGTAGGATTGTCTGGATCCAACCACTGAGATTGGTTTCCAAAGTTCCTATATACATAAACTTCCTACCCGAACCTAAATCTATATACTTTTACCAAAGTTCCTATATACTTTTAATAAAGTTCCTATATACATAAAGTTTCTATCTACTGGTATCACATCTCATTCTTTTAATATTTTTGACGGTTAATCAAGTCTTAAAACACAGTCATATCCTCTGTTATTTTTTTCCCGTTTAAAACTCGTTTAATAAGCGTATTACGTCTTTAAAAAAAACGCGTGAAAAACGAATTAAAAGGTGATCCTCGTTTAAAAAGGAAAAAAACTCCAGCCTCCCGTTTAAAACGCGAATTAAACGTTTATCACGAATTATTGGTAAAAAAAACTTTGACTTTCGAATAGTCAACTTCTTTTCTGGTAAGTTTCGCAATGCCGCCTTTCTATTTCTTTTATGTTCGCCAGTATTTCCTACTATCAGTTAGCAAAATGTGTCATATAAAGAGTTTCAAAGATATTTTGAGTATTTAGGAAAGATTTTGTTCCGATTATTTTGCCCGAATATTTCAAAACTAAGCCGAATTTTTCGATTTATAAGCACTTTTCCGTTTATTAAAAGGGTCAACGAATTTTTCGACCGATTTTTTACCGTATTTTTTGAAAACTTTGCCGTTTAATACTCAGCGTAATACCCGTACCGTTTTTAACTAACTATGGTCATATCTTGTCCTCTTTCTTTTTACTACTATCAATTAGGAATCAATAAGTTCACACATAAACGATAATATCACACGAACGCACATGAAACTCCTACCCAATTGCAAAATCCCCATTCAATGAAATGAATTACATCAAGCATTAGTCATCATTAAACTCATAATTAAGCAACATGACCAAAATGTGACACACTAAATGCTCATATTCTTTTCATCATTAAGCCTAACTAATCATAATCAAAATATAATTACTTTCCATTAAACATAAAGCACCGCCCTAATACATCTTTACTAGTAAGACTAACAAAAATAGTAACCAAGTAAACAACAGAAACACCAGCGATCCATTTCTCCCCCAATTTCTAGGGTTTCACTCCACCATGGACGTCTCCTCAGCTCAACCTTCCGACACCGACATGTCGGACGCCGCCGCACCACCACCGCCGGCGGCTCAGCCACAGCAGCAGGTCAGTATTCCGGCGACGCTCAGCCACGGCGGAAAATTCATACAGTACAACATTTTCGGCAACATTTTTGAGGTCACTTCGAAGTATAAACCTCCTATTATGCCTATCGGAAAGGGCGCGTATGGGATCGTATGGTACGCTACTCTTCATTCTTTATTATTTTGATTATTATTATTATAAAGTTGTATATAGTATAGTTTGATTTGATGTGATTTATATGATTTGTGATTGATTTGATTCGATTTGTGTTAGTTCGGCGTTGAATTCGGAAACGAATGAGCATGTTGCGATCAAGAAGATTGCGAATGCGTTCGATAACAAGGTTGATGCGAAGAGGACTTTGCGTGAGATCAAGCTTCTCAGACACATGGATCATGAAAACGTCAGTGAGTAATTTGATTGCATTTAGTATGTTCCAGTGGTTTTAGTTTTCCGGTTTTTTCGGTTTTTCGGTCTGTGAAGTGTAGTGATTTGAACTTATAATTTGCAATCATTTTAGCGGACTTGGAAATTTGAGTGATTAGTTTACTTGCAGGTCTTGTTTGGCAACTTTGGTTCTTTCTTGTTTTCGCGGTTGCACTCTACTAAGTAATACGGTAGTGGTTTATAAGTTTCGTGATTTAAAATATTGCGTTTGGGTATCTTTAGTTCTGAGTTTAGTGAATGTTTAAGCAATGCTTTAGGTTAATGGTTATTCATTTCGATTGAGTAGTTGATTGTAAATATTTGTTAAGATGTGGTCGAGTTTGAGAAGAGGAAAAGAGTGAGTAGCCTTTTCCACTTCATTTGGTCTTTAGTTGTTCGTATGGCACCTAGGCTGTTTGTATACTGACTAATTAAGATGCCACGGGATTCGTGGTACTTTATATGTTATCTTATCTTTGATTTATGAGGGCTGAAGATGCTACTTTCAAGTTGCCAGAATGGAAAAATGCGTGAAAGTAACATGAGGTAGCTCAAGGCTTGCTTTAAGTATGAGTGAGCGAGAATGGGGTTTTTTAATATCTAGGAAGTCTGGGGGGCAATCGGGCATAAATTTTCCCAAGACGGATTTCTTAATTTTCCTTGTAGCTGCTGTGCCTGAGGCCTTGCCACAATCCTGTTGGATTTCTGTGTTAGAGCTGCCCTCTAATATGTTGGATGTTGAAGAAGTTTGGACTGAAGTGCACCTCTCTGTGAAGAGACTAGGTTGGAGGACCGGGGAGAGGGGGGGGGGGACTGTTAGAAGAGTAAGAAGACGTGAAATGTTGGAAACTGGACTCTGTGAGCTGACAATTGCAGTATCCAGCTTGGTAGCCAACCTCAGGGAAATGAAGAGATAGTTTTAGCATCTTGGTTGTTTTCTCTCAGTCTCTTGTAAATATTTACTTATTTAGACAACATTGGGCGTTTAATTCACTGATTTGAGACTTTATCTATACTATTATTCTTTGATGGAGACCGAGGCGGTTTGATGATGATAAAGTCTGAGCTTTTCTAGGTCCCATATGGTTAGCAATGTGCATCCGAAACTTCTAGATTTTGTGAAGTAATGTAGCAGTGATTAGTTAAAAATATGAAATTGTTCATTTTAAATAGGCACTTCCTTTTTTGGCCGCTCTTATTCTCAAAGTCTTGGACTGTTGAACGAACTGTATTTGAACAAAAGTATTCATTTCAGGCTAAAGTGAAATTACCAACTCCATTTGAATGAAACTCATATTAAGAGGGGTGTTTGGTGGGCCCTCGTATTTCTTGAGTGGCCCTCATGAAAGAATATGTATACATTATTGGAAAGAAAATGGTTGATCCAATAAACTTGCAACATATTCCGATTGAAGTTCTTTTTGTAGTGGATAAAATTTCTCATGATAGTCCTAGACCCTGATTAGCTCTCTTTTGTTTATGGACGTCGCCCCTTTAGGGGTTTTTTTTGTACATGGTAGTCACCCCCTTGGTGTCTTTTTGAATATATTGATATCCTATCTTACTTATAAAAAAAAAAGTTCTTTTTGTAGTGGCTCATAAGGCTTTATTTAATGCCTGCATGAACCAGACAAGATGGCATTTACCTTGACGTGGGCCCTTGGGTGAGAGGTAAAGAGGATGAGAAAAATGTGTGAAACTGTGTGTATCAATTCCCATCAATTAAGTTTGGTATACTGGACAGCTGTCTATCTTGTGCTAGTGCATCAATGGAAATTTATCATTAATCTTACGTTAGCAAAAACATACTCAAAATGAGAAGACGAGGAAAATGTCAATGTTTAATTCTCTTGTCTCCACACGAATTACTCACCGGTCTCTAGTCACATCAGTCTTTCACTGTAATCTTACTCTCTTAGTCAAAGTCTAGAATTTTGGCAGTGCGAGCCAAATATCAGGATGCTAATCAATAGAGCTCAGCCAGAAGGTAACCTGGTGTACGGTTGGAGCTTGGATGGATGGGATGGGATTCGGACTTGTATAGTTCTTTTTTAGTGGTTTATGAATTCTCCTCTCATGTATTGTTTGACGCGGTGGGGCTGTTGGAGGTTCTCTTTCTTAAAGGCAGTTAACATTTCAGACTTGGACTTTTTTTATGATTATTTCATCCTCCGAGGTTAGGTCTTGAACTAAGCTTGAGGCTAAGGCCCATTAAATCATTTTCTCTTGTTGTGCAGTTCTTGCCTGTTTTGAGAGCTTCCTTTAGACGACCTTTGGTGAAGCATTTGTCTGGGCAGCTTACCTGAGATCTGAAATTTATGGACGCTTTTTATATGCTTTTATTATACAGTTCCTACTTGACTTGTCTACGGCTCAATGCCTTGGCCTTCAGCATGACAGCATCCATGATATCTTTGGTGTTCATATAAATTTACTGCTGATATTTTGCCTTGTTTCTTTAAATATCTATATTTATTAACTTGTCACTTAGTTATTAGTCATTAATAGTAAAGGCAAGGTGGGTTGTTTGATTATAGTCTCATTTTAGAATGTGGAGTGTTTTATTATGAAATTTATTTCTTATTTTAAGCACCAGAATCTTGATGTAGCTTGCATTGTTTTTTGCAGGTTGTTGCCATTAGAGATATTATACCACCACCAAGAAGGGAGGTATTTAATGATGTATATATTGCATATGAGCTTATGGACACTGATCTTCATCAAATAATTCGTTCCAACCAAGGATTGTCAGAAGAACACTGTCAGGTATTATACTTAATACACTCACTTCAACTTGACACTTAAGAGTGATTAATTCTATTTAGCCACATATATTTTGGTTGCTGAAACGATGTTCGCCTATTCTACTATGGTTCCCGTAAATGGATTATATGTCTTCTGGGGTTTCCCACACTGACTCTGAAACAGCTTATAGAAAGGGACCCGGATAAGTGTTTTATATGTGTTCGAGAAGGAGAACTGTTTAGTTAATGGGCATGAAACGTAATTTAGATCCTTATTGTTGATGGCTACACCCTTACCCCACCTTATGGAGGGATCCTTTGAGGCACCGGGGTATTGTTGTTGTAGTGTTGTTGACGGCTACATATGTGAATTTGGGCATTCAGATTTTCGTATGTTTTGTTAGTAGTATTGATTATTGAACAATTAGTGTGCTCGTCTGGTATGCGAGTGCTGACCTTTTCTCTGTTCCTGGTCAATGGAATTGGATAATTGAGAATTTGAGATAGGATATCAGAATGTCTCTTAATTCTTGCGGCATATTGTGGTTGCGATTGCGTGAAAGCTATTTTTTCTTTTCGGATGAGTTGAATTAGGTCTGATTTGCAGTGCTTCATTTTCTGTGTTCTCTTTCTTTTACTAGCCAAGTCCATTAATTCTATATTCAGGATGGATTTGTAATGTCATCTTTCGGGGATTGTACATCTAAACTAGGATGTTTAGTTATTGACCCTTGCTTTATGTCAGTTTCCATGGTATATTCTTATAGTATGCGAAGGTAGATGTGTTTGTGTCTGCTACATTGTTAACTTGTCACCGAGGAGATTCTGTTTAATGATAACGACCTCTTGATGATTACTTACATATTTAGAACTTAAGCTCTTGATTGTTCAAATTCTTCTAATTTATTCCCCTTACCTGGACCTTGCTATGTATGTTTCCATTTGTGTGATCATTAAAGGTTCCCCTTTGAATTGAAGACCTATAGCTTCTCTCAATCTCCATGTTCCTTCATTTCCCAACCTCATACTCTTTACTGTGTCAAACTCCTATTTTATCTGCAGTCCGTGGTACTTGCTATATACATTTCCATATGCGTAAAGAGTTCCCATTTAATCTGAAGACCTACATCTCATCTCAATCCCCAACCTCCTCTTCCAACCATTTCAAAGGTTAATTTATTTTGGATAATGAATGCTGAATAGAAATATCTGTTAACATTCACAATACCTTTTAGCCATGATAAAAACTTTTTCCATGCCTGGTTCCGAAATAATTTCTCTCAGTACTAGTGATAGCTCTGTGATAGAGAAAACCTGAAAGATCTATACGTTGTTTTGTGCAGTTATTTATTTATTATTATGGATGTTGCTTGCTATTGTTTATACTCTTTTGTATTTTGCAGTACTTCCTCTACCAGATACTTCGAGGATTGAAGTACATACACTCTGCCAATGTTCTTCACAGGGATCTAAAGCCCAGCAATCTCTTGCTGAATGCAAATTGTGATTTGAAAATATGTGATTTTGGTCTAGCTCGTGTGACATCAGAGACGGATTTTATGACTGAATACGTGGTGACGAGGTGGTATAGAGCACCTGAGCTTCTACTAAATTCTTCAGATTATACTGCTGCTATTGATGTATGGTCAGTCGGGTGTATCTTTATGGAGTTGATGGACCGTAAGCCTCTATTTCCTGGCAGAGATCATGTCCACCAGCTGCGCCTGCTAATGGAGGTATATTTACACCGACAAGAAGTAACTTGCTTTGCAATCTCAAAACCCGTTCTGCACGTCTGTAGCTTTTGGGTTTAATTTAGTTCTATGCCAGACAAGTCCCTTCTTTTTTTTTTTTTTTTTTTTTTCAAAAAAAAAAAAAAAAATATGCCAGACAATAGTTGTGTTCCAAAAACATTATTGAACTAGTGTGGTTTAATTCATATATGTGGATTTTCTTAGCATGGCCACTGTATTAGATTATCTTCTCATTATTGAAGGCCTGGTTCATTTTGCTTGTGTACTGCTTCATTTTCTGTGGCTAATGATATTGTTGTTGGAATTTGCAGCTAATTGGTACCCCTTCAGAACAAGATCTAGGGTTTCTCAATGAAAATGCTAAACGATATATTAGACAACTACCTCCTTACCGAAGGCAGTCTCTTGGCGAAAAGTTTCCACATGTACATCCTGCCGCCATCGATCTTGTTGAAAAGATGCTCACATTTGATCCGAGACAAAGACTAACAGGTACCTATTTTCCGCAGCTGAAGATATACTGAATTGTCGACGCACCTAGTATTCTAATTTTTTTTTTTTTCACATTACAAACTGTTGTGATCTCAATTTCATTATTGGGGTTTGATGAATGACCTAGCAAATTGGGGGCCTTGGGATTCATGGATGCTATAATGCTAAGGTGTTAACCAATTTCAGTTCCTGTTATATACTGTATTTTTAAGGGAAAACCAAAATAATTCAAGAGTCTACAGATGAACTGAGAGAGTTAACATAAAGGCTTGACACCTGCATTAGCTGGTGTCATAACATGTGCTGCCTACTTGCCTAGTGGCTTCCTATACCCATTTGGGGAAGAGGATATTAGGATTATTGGTGAAATTCTCAACAAGGAACAGTGAATCTGAAGTGTCTAAGGGAGTTCGTATTTGTGGTTGGTCTTTAACCTTCCCATCATTTTTCATGAGACATACTAATTAGGAAGTTCTTGTTTATTGAGGTTATTTCCCGTGTCTCAATTTATTTATTTTTCGTGGACTTCCTCTTTTTTTCTTCCACGTGTCACGTTGTTGTAACATGTTCAGCACCCTCCATGTTGCTAGCCGATTACCTCTCAGCCCTCATATTTAGTGATTAGTTTTCTAGTACTAACAGACAAAATTGAGCCCCAACATCTGCTCTCTGACAGCCTTTGAAAGTAATCACTGTCACAGACTCACAGACGAGCGTTCTTGGGATTGAGATTTAGGTTAATTGAGATTTATCATGATGGTCTATGTTGTTTTTAGCTCACTCATATGTTTGTTTGAAGGACAGTATGGTGTGCTTGATGTTGTGTGTTCTTGAGATTATATGCATCAGTTAGGACGGAGAACTTATCTAAGAGTATCCCATAGTGCACCAAAGGAAAACTAGGTGAACCATTTTAGCCCATGGTGGTTCGACTAATGGTTCAAGACTGCCTGTTATTACTATCTGTCCAGGGCTTTACTTGGCTTAAGATTAGGTATCTGATATGTCTCTTCCTGAATTTCAGTCGAAGATGCGCTTGCACATCCCTACTTAAATTCGCTCCATGACATCAGCGATGAGCCTATATGCATGACTCCTTTTAGCTTCGACTTTGAGCAACATGCTTTGTCAGAGGAGCAAATGAGGGAACTGATCTATCGTGAGGCTCTTGCATTTAATCCCGAGTTTCTTCAAGAGTAAAGAAACTGCAAAGCTGGGGTTGTTATTGTTGTACCGCTGATTAGCTTGGGTTGCATTTTGTATGCTACAATCGTCTTTTCCTGTATGTACATAGTATTATGTTCTGTCCTCAACCTGGACAGACCTGTTCTCATATTTGATTTCGCATAATTCCAGGGCATTTATGATCGTAATGCTGTTCATTTGGTTGTAATTTTTTTTTTCTTTGAAAGGATTAATCCACCCTACATGTAAAACGGCGAGGTTTAGCATATTTTTCTCTTCATTTTCATTGTCTTTACAGAATTACAGTTACATTTCTGTAAGCATTACTTGTACTCCGTATCAGATTTGAGAACCAGGCTAACATAGCCATTAATGGCAAATCTTATTTTCTCAGTTCATTCTCTTTTTAGGGGAAGCAGATTGGATCCTGCCAATAAGCGCCCCTTTGTACATCTAACACTCAAAAAGAAAAGAACTCTGATATCTAGGGTTTTTGCGGTTGAACACGAAACCAGAAACCAACAACTCGTAAATCGTTCACAGTCATTTATAACGACCTGTGAGGCTGTGATCGTGCTAGTGGACGTAGCATGTAGTTGAGTGCTAGTGCACTTGAGAGTTGAGACTTGAGAGCACTCACTCTCCTATGTCAATCTCAAATGCAAAGGAAGGTAGTACAATTAGTCGTCCGTAATTCCTATCTTTTATATACTAAAACTTCCAAAATCCTACCTTATTTTTAAAAAGTTTCCAAATCTTACCTTATAAAACATTTTTGTATCAAACTCCTACCAAAACTTCTACTCCTGCGGATTTGACTCTAGTTTCCGACATTGACCTTCGAATTGGCGCGATTTGTGTCGTTTTCTCGCCAATTTCTCGCTCTAATTTCACCTTCTCTCCCCAATTTCCCACGCTATATCACATTGCACTCCAATTTCATCTTCTCTCTCCTATTTTTCACATCTTGCACTCTCTTTCCTCACATTTTGCACTCTCTTTTCTCACATCTTGCTAATTGGAGGGAGAAATTGGAGGAAAAACGAAACAAATTGAAGGAAATCACGTGTCAATTCGAAGGTCAATGCCGAAAAATATAGTCAAACCCGACGGAGTAGAAGTTTTGGTAGGAGTTTGATAAAAAAATGTTTTATAAGGTAGAAGTTGGAAACATTTTAAAAATAAGGTAGAATTTTAGAAGTTTTATAAAAGGCAGGAGTTAGAAATCTATCCAAACTTTTATGACAATTCTTATGAAAGGCTCCACCTTAATTAAATTCTTCAAAAAAAATTCCCTGCTAAAATTGATTTTCGTGATTTTCTTCCCTTATTCACATCTATATCATTCTCGATTTTTTCTTCATTTCCTTTTTTTTCCCTTAAAATTGCACTTCATTTGAAAATGAAAAAGTGACCCAAATAAAAAGAGGGGGGGATGATTTGACTTAACATCAAGAAATAAAAGAAATGAATTTTGGTAGTGTTTCAAAAAAAAAAAACATTTCAAAAGATAGATTCTGATAGTACTCTACATAGAAATCGTTGTACACGGACGATAAGGTTGAGCGAAATACCCGATCTCGATCAAGTTTTGGATATCTGACCCAAAAATGGTTTCTTTTTTATTTACTTGAAAACAAAAAGAAAACAACAGATTATTGAAAAAAACCCAAAAGGCTAGAACTTGTTGACAAATTTCTGATGTGTTTCGCAGCCACTCATGACATGAGTCTTGAGCCCTGAGTCACCCGTAAAACATTATCTCCATCGTCAAAGACACTCTTTCCTCCTCACTGTAAAAATTATCCCCCACCCGATAAATAGCAATTACCCAAAAGCGGTAAAATTTCAAAGTCAGACCCATCAGTCCGAGAGCCCAGTGAAGATAAGGAGAGGAAGAAATGAGTCCTTCTTCCCTGACCAGGCTAGTCTTTCTTCTTCTTCTTCTTTTGCATTGATTATCCTGCATAGTTTGGCATTGATTTTTCATGAAATGTGATTTGATGTAAATATATGATTAAAACAGTGGGTGTCACACATTGGGTTGGAACAATTCAAGTTTGTTTACAGGAGTTGCTTCTTTTCTTCCTAAATCTCATCATAAGAAACCCCATTTCCCAACTGCTCGGAAGCTCAATTTTCGTGCTTCCTCAACTCCCTCTGGTAATTCTCTTGCTCTACTTCTAGTTTACTCTTCTTTTTGTTACAGATTATTCTTGGACTTTATGGCTTACTGGTGTGAAGATATGAAATGCTGCTGATTTTAGTATATCCAAATGACCCATTTGATTAGATTAAGGGACTCGCATTTGCATATGAATGGAGGGTGTATTTTCAATCTGGACGTTTTGTTAGGTAAAAGTCCAAGTGTGGTTGATTGTGGGTTATGATGATTTATGGGAGTGTGAGGTGAAGATTGCTGAAAGATGGGATCTTTTTTTTCGAGTTTTTGGCTTGACATTGTGGTTTTTGAGTAATGAGAATCAGTTTGATGTGTAAGAAGTTGCTGATTTGAATAATGTGGCATCAAAAGAATTGTTGAATTGATTTTTAGATGGTGCTTGTGAGTTGTATGTAATTGATGAAGAATGTTCAATGCCAAAATGCCAAAATGTTTTAGATTTTGTAGGTTCTTGCTTTGGATTATATGTTTCTGTTTGGGCATCGCTTATAATGAATATCAATTGCCTTTGAGATGACGTTATTTTACTTATCCTGATTGAGCTCAGAATGATAATTTGATTGTATTTGAACTGAGTCATTGTTCTACAATTGCGAAAAACATGGTGTTTATCAAGTCTTGTAAGCTATAGAGACAATTGTTCTATAAACAGCATTTTGTAAACAAGGATTAGGGGCTTAGTTCACAAAGACTATTTGGGTTGTACTAAAGAAATTTGATAGGATTCAATCTAGGTAGCTTACCGGTTTATGCCTTGTCTTTAGAACCCAGTTGGAGAGCGTAAATTGCCCCAATTAGCTTATTAGTAATTTGAGAGGACCTAGTCATGGCTTGACTTGCACTCAGTGCAAAAAAAATTGCTGAGTTATATGTCAGGGTATTTATTTGGGTGTAATCTACTTTCGAGCATTTCCTTGTGTTATGAGTCCTACACTTATTATCTATCTTGTCTTCTTTATAATGTTAATTCTTTAGTGTAAGGCAAATACATAATCTGGGAATTGTATGTACTTGATGTAACTTTTTCCTGTTACAAACTTACAATAGTGCCATTCTGTTCTAAAATTCTGACTTCAAAAACAAAATTTTATTATTAGAACCATCAAAGACATAATCTGGGAATTGTATTTTTCCTGTTACAATAGTGGCATTCTGTTCTAAAATTCTGACAAAACAAAATTGTATTATTTGAACCATCAAAGTGGAGCTAAACATCTTTCTGCTCTAAGAGTTCTTAGTGATTGTGCTGCAGACAGCCTGTTGAAAGTATACTTCCTAAACTGAAAAAAAACTGCTATGAGTTGTTGATTACTGTGATACACTCGAAATGAAGAAGATTATTAAGGTGAGAAGATAAAGATTGTAGGGAAAACCAGAAAAGTTGAAGAACTTTATATTACTAAAAAGATATTTTGAAAAGACAAGCTTGGAAAGTAAGCAAAGGAATGTCTTTGTGGCCTCTCACACCCCAAAACATAAGGAATTAAGTCAGTTGCGAGGCTAGGTGGCGTGAAGAGGGGCCATGGCCTCTGCTTGGATTTGTATAGATAAAACATTCGTCCTATAACTTTAAAAGTACAACTTAGTCCAATGGTAATTGATGTTGTGAGTAGTCAAAAGAAAAGAAAGTTGTGGGTTGAAGTCGTAGTTGAAGCTCTGTGTAGATTTTGCTTTCTTATATGTTTTTTTTTTCTTCTTCACATCTTCTCTCCAAACTTTTAACCCTTCTCATTCTGGCTCCCCAAACCAAAATTTATGTCTTTTGCAGTGTTACTACTGGTTACTAAGTTACTTAACTCCCTTGCTCTTACTGTAGCGTATCGACCTTCTTCCTTCTTCCTTCTACTTGTGTATGTGACCAAAATTTCTGGTTTAGTAACATGCACCTCAGTTACATGTGATGGTACGTGAGTCCTGACCTCTTTCAAGAAAAAAAGAAGATACATCTAATTGACAGTATGCTCCATCTTCGTGCGCCAGGAGGGTGTGTGGGTAAATTTCCCTGTTTTTGGAGGGGTAATGATGGCTATTTTCTTCGTATTATGAGGATTGTGATCTTATTTCTCTCTTGAGGTACTCTTATTATTATTTTCTAAGCGGAATTTTTCCTCTGTTACTCTTGAGAACTGAAACTAGTGGCAGAAAAATCTATTGTAATCTCATTTTGTTTAGACTTTGATACTATTTTGAGCATCTTATGCTATTTTCTCTACCACTACCTTTTTTTTTTGTGAAAAGAACTTAAATTTCTTGATTAGTGGTTGTGTGGTGGATGAGGAAAATCATGGACGGTGCTGCCTTGGCTACTTTGGTATCTAAGGAGGAGATACGTCAAACGAAGCTTGAAAACATCTTTGGCAATGACAGTTTATGTATGCTCTTCAAAAGCCGAAGGTCTTTTATGATTGGATGATCAAATCTGAAAATGATATAAAGTAAAAGAAGAATTAGAAGAAAAACTCAAAATTATCTGTTTTTTTTTTCAGCAACCAAAATCTTATGAACCCTCCTCCCTCCCTCCCCCACCACAACCAGAAAAAAAAACTCCGGTAAAAAACCCCGAAAAAAACTAATTCTATCAAATGCCCTTTCCCTTTATAGTCATGGAATAACTAGAATTGGTTTGTATAAGATCATCTTTACTTGGGCAATGGGCATACATGAAATTTGGAAGTCACTTGCACAATTATTTTGTAAAGCATTCTGTTTACTCCAGATTGCTTTGGTATCCTGTTCTTTAATTTTCTGTAACGATCACTTTTTTCTTATATGAAAAAATCAAATAGAACAAACATGTCATAGTATGTTATCATCTTGTTCACGAAATAGTAATAATTCTATATTACTTATTATTTATAACTTGTGCTATCTGTTCGTCATCTCGAGGTCAAAAGATTTTAGTGGAAAAGTCTGACTGTTCTGATGTCGTGTCCTTATCATTGGCAAATAGGCCTGATAATTTGAATGCCGTAGTTTTTGGGTACTTCAACATATCTTTATCCCATATTGATAGCATGTGGATAGTATACAGTCGCATCTTTTGATTTTGGTCATCTTTTAGTGACATCAGTTGATAGTGGTATTGGTAGTTTTTGAAGCAACACATAGATATTGAGTAATTGGTTAACATGGTTGCCAAAGGTCTTGCTGGAACTTGGTCAGAAATCTTCACTGAAGCAGGATTATGGATCTAAGTAGTTGTTAGCGCTACTAACGAATATCGAGCTGATAGTGTTGTGCTTTTATGGCTACCTTCTGGGTCATTTATACATTCTTTTCTCGATTAAAAGAAACAAGAGTGGGTTATAGAAATTGTTTGATGACTATGGCTCATCGAATTCGGTGATACGAGAAAGCTGAAATGTGCACGTAACAAGAAATAAAATTTGTATCCAATGACCTAGGATACGATCGTGCACAGATATGAATTTCTGAACAAAGAGAATCAGTGAATGTGTAACTAATTTTGAGTATGAGATGTATACTATTTAGGTTACTATTATTGTTTCTTGATAGTTACACGTTTTTTCACTTGTGACAATATGTGAAGTTGCTGCCAGTACAAGTACCTAATCTGCACTGCTTTTACATTGGATTAAACACACTGGTTTAGTTTTTGTGCGGCAGCTGCTCTTTTTTCGTGTTTTGTTTGCTGATAGTAATTTTGTGAGGACCTACTTATGGGTTAACCTGCCAAGCGTGTAGCAAGATTTTTGTTTTCTTCTTTCTGCTCAAGGGTGTTATGGTTCACTGTTATTAGCTTTTTGGGTATGATATCTGAGGCATATTTGAATTTTCATTTCCAGATTCAGAACCATTATTAGTCAAGGCTGCAAGAGGAGATCCTGTTAGTAGGCCCCCAGCATGGATGATGCGTCAGGCTGGAAGGTATATGGCTATTTACAGAAGGCTTGCAGAGAAACACCCATCTTTCAGAGAAAGATCAGAGAAAACCGATCTTATTGTGGAAATTTCATTGCAGCCGTGGGAAGCATTTCGCCCTGATGGAGTCATTATATTTTCGGACATACTTACCCCTCTTCCTGCTTTTGGAGTTCCTTTTGACATTGAAGAAGTCAGAGGTCCAGTTATCCAGTCTCCAATTCGTGATGAAGAAGCCTTGAAAGCATTGCATGCAATTGACTTGGAGAAACTAAGTTTTGTTGGCGAATCTCTCAAACTTTTGCGCCATGAGGTGACTATTGCTTTCTACATGATGCTTGCCCACATGCTTTTTGAGTCTCAGTCTCTCCTTTCTCCTTAGGTTGGAGACAAAGCTGCAGTTCTTGGTTTTGTGGGTGCACCTTGGACTATTGCAACATACATAGTGGAAGGGGGCACTACTCGCACCTATACTGTGATAAAGAGAATGTGCCATACAGCACCTCATGTTCTTCGGAAACTTCTATCACATTTGACTGAGGCTATAAGTGAATACATTGTTTTTCAAGTGCAATCTGGCGCTCAGTGTATACAAATATTTGATTCATGGGGTGGACAACTTCCACCTGATATGTGGGAGCGCTGGTCTAAGCCTTATATCAAACAGGTAAGTCTGATTTCATTTTCCAATATTCTTGTGACATTGTGGTCATCAATACAACAACAACATCTTTAACCCCAGCGCCTTAAAGGCTCCCGCCATAAGGCGGGGTAAGGGAGGGTTGGATGCACGCAAGCCTTACCCCTATTGAAACATAGAGAGGCTGCGCACGGAGTGATCATCAATACATTGTCAGCCTTTTTTTTACGGTTCTTTTTTTTTTTGGGAAAGAATTTAGCATTTGTATTTAAACAAAATTGGGAAATACAAATACAAGTCCTTCCAAGGAAGAGCAGTGAGCTCACCTAGCTAGCCACTACCTAAACACAATTAAGAATTACATTGTTTCCTTCACTCTAATGCAAGTAACATACATAATTCTCAAAGCGATTTTCTCTATTGGTCTTTCAATGTCTTAAAATATCTTTATGTTCCTCTCCATCCAGACCTCTTAGACAGTCCCCGTGAAAGCTACTCGCAACATATTGTGTTTTGCTTTCTTCTCTTGTAGCTTATGCTTGAACCAATTCAACTCATGTTTCAAGCTCCAGTTCCTTGGTGTGTAACCCTACCAGCAAAGAATAGAGTTCCAGATTCCCCTTGAAATTTCACACGCAAAAAAACAGGTGATCAGCATTTTCCTCCTTGCAGTTGTAAAGCACACACCTGCTTGCGATGCTGATAGCCCTTTTCTATTAAGTTGTTTACTGTGGGTAGAGCATTGTGAATAGCCAGCACTGTGATGATTATGCTTTTAGGCCTGCTATTGGAGCACCAAACAGATCTAAACCAGCTGACATTATTCCGTTTGTTGCATTAAAATTGGTAGATTTTCTATCCTTTGTTGTTGCTCTGCCTCCAGTCTTCTACAGTCTTAATAGCTTCACCCTTACCTCAGCTTTTTCTATAATTTCATTTTAAGTCCCATGATGATCTTCCAATTGTTTGAACAATAAGTTTTGATTTCCATATCCCACATGCATCCTTGTTTGATATAGTATGCCTGAGTCCACCTTGTCCATGTGTCTCCAACTGATAAATGTATACTTCCTTTGCTTTTCACTGATTTCCCAAAAATACTCTCTGCATAATCTACTTAGTTTCTTTAATAAGACTGACCCCCAATAAGACTGCAGACGTAGAACCACAGAATTGATGAGCTGCAGCTTCCCTGCATATAGATATGTACATTTTCCCAGGGATTCAGTGTTGTTCTAATTTTGTCAATCAATAGAAAGTACATAGCTGCCTTCAATCTAGACGAGTGGAGTGGTACTCCAAGATATCTGAACGGGAACTTGCCAATGACATAACCAGTGTTCCTTACAATATCATCCATTACTGTCCCCTTAACTCCACCCATATATATATTGGTTTTCAGTGGCTTTACAGCCAGTCCAGACTGGTTTTCAAACTTTTTAAGAGCATTAGCCACTGAAATGACAGAATTGAGGTCACCTTTTGAGAGAATAAGCAGGTCATGTGTAAATAGAAGGTAATTGAGTCCTATTTTGTTGCATTTGGGATGCTGAGCATAGAATTGGCTATGAATGAGCTTCCTAAGTTGTCCAGAAAGACCTTCCATACAGAAAACAAATAGATGAGGTGAGAGAGGGTTACCTTGTCTGAGTCCTTTTTGAGCTGCAAAAAAACCAACTGAGGATCCATTTATGTTGAGAGTGAAGTGAGCTGACTCCAAACAAGCCTTTATCCAGTCTACAAACCTTTGAGGGAAGTTCATACAGACCATCAAATTGCGCAGAAAATCCCTGTTTATGTTGAGGGAAGCTTTTACGGTTCTTTTTATCTGCCAAGAAAATGGCAAAATAGTTTTGTAGGCACTTTGTCCAATATTTGATTTATCTTGTTGATTGTTGGGTGTTGAAAACTTGCTTAAATGAATTCCTGTTTAGTTCACTGCAAGTAAGTAATCCGCCTGAAATGTGGTGATCTATATTGATCCCGTTCCTTGGTATAGTTTAATATAGATTCTGTGTCTGGTCAATCAGCACCCAGTACTAACTTTTTTATGTGGTAATTACTAATCAAATTCATCTAAAGCTTAAGCAGCTGGTGCATGGAAGTTGAGAATTTTTGGTCATTGCATGCTTATGTCCTTAAGTTTGAAAGCTATATTAGCTTTAACAATGCTGTTACTAATCTTGCTATAACTGCCAACTTTAATAGTCTAGTGTTATAACTTTGCCTTTGCAACCACAAGTAGCTGAGACTTGGTGATATATCTTTATAGATTTTTGTTTGTTTGATTTCTGCGACTTACCTGCTATTGGAAGAGTTGGTTAGATCCACCGTGGTTTGATTATTATGGTTTTCTCTCTATAGATAGTAGACATAGTAAGGAAAAGATGCCCTGGCACGCCGCTTGTTCTCTACATTAATGGAAATGGTGGGCTTCTGGAGTGGATGAAAGACGTGGGGGTAGATGTCATTGGGCTCGATTGGACTGTAGATATGGCTGATGGAAGGTCACGGTTGGGTCCAGAGCTTAGCGTGCAAGGAAATGTTGATCCTGCCTATTTATTCTCCACTCTTCCAGCCTTGACTGATGAGATTCACAGGTATGTCGTTTTGAGCCGGATTTCCAACCTTGTAAAAGTACCAAGTTCTCTTTTTTCTTTAAGTTAGGATTTGCGCGGTTCAAGACCCGAAGTAACATCCTTATATATTTCAGGGTTGTGAGATGTGCCGGACCTAAGGGCCACATTTTAAATCTTGGACATGGAGTTCTTGTAGGAACACCAGAAGATGCCGTGGCTCACTTCTTTGACACTGCAAGAAGCATAAATTACGATAACTTCTTCGCACAAGAAAAAGAAGAGCCAAGATTGGTAGTCTAGAAGTATTTGATGAGAGGACTGAGGGTCTACTCTGCTTATAGAGGGCTGATGTTCATTTGATGACATCTTTCTTACACAGGCTTAATTATTTTTCTTACCAAGTTTTGTTAGTGTTCGATTCAGACACATGCCAGCGATACCTGTTTCCTGTAACTATGTATTGGTTTAAGCTATCTACAGAAGTTCCAGTCCACTTTCGCGTCTTCTTAACTTATTTAGCACCAAGTCTTATATGAGAAAGTCTCGGTATATTATTTTGACACAACTTTACTACGGAGTACTTGGTTATAAAGTGATCCTTTTAATGTAGTTTTGGTAATGGTTTGTTAAATTCCGCGAAAGTGAGATATTTGGATTTGGTATTAGGTCTTTGTTATTTGTAGTTCGCAGCCAAGTCTTTATTAATTTCAAGATACTACCATTGTTGTTTCTTGTACAAAGTTGTTGGCCTTACTTTAGTCTTTGCAGGTTGTTGGGGTCAATCTTTTAATCCATGATTAAAATGGAAAGGTTGGCCCAAGTACCACTAGGAGGCATATTGTTAGACTTATTGAGCTTGTAGTGCTAAAGAATCTTTAGATCCAAAAGGACATATCCTAATCTTGGGCCACTTACCGGTTTTGCTTGCTCCATTACACAGTTTACGCAAATTATATCATGCTCACGGGAGCACAAGGACTATAGTGGTTCTCTTCTATTGTGAGGAGGACCCTATACTCCTTATGTTTCCGGGAACATAGTATAAGCGTTGCACAGTTTGGGGAGCCGAGCACGCATAAGATGAAGAGAAAATGGTATGGCTTTTGCGTTTTTATCGCCATTTCGCCTTGCGCTTGTGTTTGTTCACCAAATAATGTTGAGGTAGCAAACTTCCTTTATAAAATCTTTAACTACTAGTATGTCAGAGTCTACATTCTTTAATAAACCCGAACATTTACTTAATAATCGTTTAAAAATGAATAACTTATCGATGTCACGAAAATGTCTTCTACGTAGGTCATCCATACAAGTCTAGAATTTTTCTATATATATCTCTACAAATCTACTCCGTAAGTCCTACATTATTTTGTCTCAACATAAAAAAAAACAAAGATAAACGTTTCGTTGTCGTTGTCATTGTCAATGGCCACCCTTTCGTTTTCTAGTTTTTACACAACCAGCCATAGCCATACTCGAACCACCCAACTTCAAACCCCCAAGATCACAACTTCTCTCTTTCTAACCTCCTATGACCTCACTCAACTCTCTAGAGTCAAGTGTACGACACCTTTGGCCGCCGCTGTAACAAAGTGTTGTGCCGCCGGTGTAAATGGCACAACAACTTTACTGCCGCGACCAAAATATGTCCCGTATCGAATATCCGACCCAAATTATGTTCGGATATTCGATACGACCCTACGAGATGGCGAGCAATCTCCAGGGGCTGCCATGTCTTCACGGCAGAAACTGGAGATTGCTCGTGAGTTAGCCCTACTAGGGGTGGACATCATCGAGGCGGGGTTCCCAGCGGCCTCTAAGTCCGACTTAGAGGCCGTGAAGTCGATTGCAATCGAAGTTGGGAACCTCGCTGAGGATGAGGAGGGGTATGTCCCTGTAATTTGTGGGTTGGCGCGGTGCTGCAAAGCGGATATCGACGCTGCATGGGAGGCTGTCAAGTACGCGAGGCGGCCGAGAATTCATGTGTTCATTGCTACAAGTGAGATTCATATGCAGCACAAGCTGAATAAGACGAGAGAAGAAGTGGTCACGATTGCCAGGAGTATGGTCACGTATGCTAGAAGTTTAGGGTGCGATGACGTTGAGTTTAGCCCTGAAGATGCCGGTAGGTAAGTCAAAATCCATATACGGAGTATGTACTTCAATTCTTTACCGTCATTTTTTTTTAACTGTGTTTTGTTACCAGCATGTTATTAGTCGTTGCCTCAAAACAGTGAATTAAGAATTTAGAGTACTCCGTATGAAGTACTTAATTATTCCTTGGATTTAAATAATTTAACTGGTAAGTATGCTATAATACTTTAATGTCGATCTCGTAATTGTTGACAAATGACCCCCTAGCTAGCTTGTTTCTGAGTAAGGCTAAATGTATATGACATATACACTTGTAAATGTATATGGGGGATAAGATGGTATTTTCATCACTTTTAATGACTCACATGCCTCATTCTTACTCTCAAATGCACACTCACGGATAACAGATTACCACTCAAGAATTAACATGTCAACTCATACCCAAAAATATCAATTCAGAATACATCAAAACAAAACCACTCACAATTATTAATGTCAACTCAAATATGAGAATGTCAACTCAAAACATAGAATGTCAATTCGAAATTTGCACAGAAAAAGATGATTGGTGGCTCATAGATAGCAGAAACTACTCATGAATTAATATGTCCATTCATACATAAATATGTCAATTGAGATTACATATTTACATAAAAACAAATTAAAGTTACTCACAAATGAGAATGCCAACTCAAAATATGAGAATATCAACTCAAAATATGGAATACCAACTCAAAATATGGCCAGAAAAAGGAGATTAATAGGGTTGGGGTCTTGGAGAGAGAGAAATGGTTGGATATATATTTTGTAATGTATATTCATATACATTAAGCCTTTCTCTTTCTAAAACTCCATGCAAATTAAAGCATGATTTCTTTTATCGGGTTCCTTCTTTTAGGTATTACTAATTACGAGAATAATAATGTTTTTTTAACGTGTACCCACAGAGCACATAATAATACTGTAATACTTTTCTTAACAAAAGATACTAAGGATGTTCAACGAGACGGTGAATAAAAAGGAGACAAACTATTGTTGAAGATGTGTAGGGAGACTGTACAATTAAGTGGAGAGAATAAGGGTGTGGAGAATATAAATTTTTATTTTGCCTGAACCCTACGTTAAGTGTGGTTTTGCGTCTAATTTAGAGCTGATCAAATGGCCCAGGCCCAAAAGCCTGACACGACTTTTTCCCGGGTTTGGGCCGACCAAATAGGCCCGGAAAAGCCCGCAATAACATGGGCCGGGTTTGTGCCAAGCTCGTGGCCCGAAACTTGGCCTGGCCTGGCGCACTTTTAAAAATAAACGCAAATTTTTTAAATTTTATAAACCTAAGTATATAAACTAGTGTAAACCTAAGTACATTTAGCAAAATTAGGCTAAATGTAGTGAATAAAGCATATTAAAATAACAAAAATATTACTATTAATAAAATAAAATATTGTAAATTATGAAAATAACATCAAAAACCTCTTTAAAAATGTATAATAAATTATTATTAAACTAAATATGCAAGTAGTTGATAAAATTAATGTGCAAAGTGAAAAAAAACACGTATAAAACGTATTAATTAGGTAATACGTAATTTTTTTTTAAAAAGATAGAACGAGCCCGAAACGGCCCTAAAGCCCACTTTGGCCCGAATGGCTGGGCTTGGGCCGACCGATTAGGCCCGCAAGAAAGGCTCGGCCGCACATCGGGCCTACTTTTTAACCCGGGCCCAGCCCATGATCACCTCTAGTCTAATTATAGATGAGTTATAGGAATGGAGTTGAGTCTAACTAGTTTGCATGCCCGTGCCACGCCCGGACTATGTATTTATATTGTTTATACTCGTTTTAATTATAAGAGAAATGTTGGCTTATCTTTGTTCAAATAAATTATCATAATAATTATTTTCCATAAGTTACCTAACACTATACTACTATATGAGTCTACGATAATTTATTAACATATCCTAGCCGATAATCGTATTTAATGTCATTTTTCTGTTCTATCCAATTAATAAATGTCAAGTGTCCTCCTAGGAAATATTTGGTTTCAGGTTTTAACTAGTTTACTACTCGATTTACGCCCGAAAAAAATTCATCATTTTTTTTTTGTATAAACATAAATAATGAAATAGATGTAAAACATGAATTGAGAACAAATAAGTATAATAAGTTAGGTATATTATAAGGAAAAGTAAGAGTAAATCAATTGAAGGCAAGTATTGTTTTTTATTTAAATTTGACAATTTTTAGATATTGAAAACATCACTTAGATATGACTAATTCACCATGGATGGAATGTCCATCTTCACTATTTATCATAAAAGACAATTTATATTAGTAATGCAGATGGCCTACCTGAAGCCGGTGAACGTGGTCGTTGCCTCTAGCACAACTTTTAATATATAGCATAGTATAAAATAAGATATATAGTATTAGATTACAACTAGTTTACATGTTCATGCCACGCACGAGCTTTGTCTATTTATAATGTTTATACTCGTTTTGTAAAAATGACAGCATGTTTTATCGTTGTTCTAATTTTACAATGAAGGGTAGTAAGGTACTATAATCAACTTTTGTCTCCCGTCATATTTTATTATTATATATTTTTACTCACTCTTCGTATTATCATATTTCCTCTATCATGTCACCCATTTTACAGTTTCAATCTCATTATCTCGTCACATGTTATATTATGTCATTCTACTATTCCGTCACCTGTTATATCACATCATATTCAAATTTATTACCATAAATTAGCCAACCACCATAATATTATCTCTTATATCTCATGTTATAAACTAAATTACCATATTTATTATTACCATAAATTAGCAACCACCATAATATTATCTCGTAAGGGTAGTAGGCTTAGGTTTGGAACGTGGAACATCGGGTCTTTGACAGATAGATCTTCAGAGGTGGTGGAGGTTATGAGGAGGAGAAGGATTCACATTATGTGTTTACAAGAGACGAAATGGGTTGGAGCGAAAGCTAAGGAGATCACACCATGGGGTTATAAGCTTTGGTACTATGGAAAGGATAAGAGTAGGAATGAAGTTGGTATCATTATTGATAAGGAGTACATAGATGATGTGGTGGAGGTTTCGAGAAAGAGCGGTCGCATTATGACTGTGAGGTTGGTGATTGGGAATGAGATTATGACGGTTGTAAGTGCCTATGCACCACAAATTGGATTGGATGCATCTATTCGCCAGGAATTTTGGGAGGAGCTAGAAGAGGTGGTGCAAGGGGTCCCTAGTGGGGAGAAGTTGATTACTGGTGGGGACCTTAATGGGCATGTGGGATCAACGAGACACGGTTTTGAAAGCGTGCATAGAGGTTTTGGCTATGGGTCGAAAAATGAAGGCGGAACGAGCATTTTGGATTTTGCGTTGGCATATGACTTGGGTATAATGAACACGTGGTTTGAGAAGAGAGAGTCTCACTTGGTGACGTACAGGAGCGGAAGTAATGCGAGTCAGATTGACTTCTTTTTGGTAAGGAATGCTTGGCGTAAGAGCTTTACGGATTGCAAGGTGATACCTGGGGAGAGTGCGGCTACGCAACATAGATTGGTGGTACTGGATTTCAGAGCTAAGGGTGGCCTTGGGAAGAGGCGGCCACAATTAGAGCCAAGGATCAAATGGTGGAAACTTGAAGGGGAGCACAAGGAGGCTTTCTTGGAGAAGATGGTTGGGACAGATGTTTGGGCAACTAGTGTGGAAAGAGATGTAGACTCGTTATGGGTCACTATGGCGAATAAGGTAAAGGAGGTGGCAAACGAGGTTCTCGGTGAATCTAAGGGGAAAGCTCTACCGAGTAAGGGTACATCTTGGTGGAATGAGGAAGTGCAACAAGCAATAAGGGACAAGCGAAAATGTTATAAAAGTTTGGGGAAAGATAGAAGTGAGGAGAATTTCGAGAAGTATAAGGATGCAAAAAGAGCAGCAAAGAAAGCTGTAAGAGATGCAAGAGGAAAGGTGAACCAAGACCTATACACAATATTGGATACTAGAGAAGGAGAGAAAGAGATCTACAAAATTGCGCGCATCAGGGAAAGGAGGACTCGGGACATTGGTAGGGTGAAATGCGTCAAAGATGTCGATCAAAAAGTCCTTGTTGACGATAAGGAGATTACGGAGAGATGAAGATCGTACTTTGATACCTTGTTCAATGGTGATCGAGTGAAATATATTGGAAATGTGGACATTCATCCAGGTATTGTTAATCGAGAGTTCATGCGAAGGATTCAGAAGGGAGATGTGAGGATGGCCTTGAAGAAGATGGGACGGAAGAAAGCCGTGGGCCAAGACGGCATACCTATTGAGCTTTGGAGGTGTCTTGGAGACAAAGGTGTGGAATGCTTGACGACGCTTTTCAATATGATTTGGAGAGGTAATAAGATGCCAGTGGAGTGGAGGAAGAGCACTTTGGTCCCTTTGTACAAGAACAAAGGAGATGTTCAGGAGTGTGCCAACTATCGCGGGATCAAGTTGATGAGTCATACAATGAAACTTTGGGAACGAGTGATCGAGCATAGATTAAGAAGAAGTGTGAAGATTTCGGAGAACCAATTTGGATTTATGCCGGGGAGGTCAACTATGGAGGCAATCCATCTCATAAGACAGACAATGGAAACTTATCGGGATAGGAAGAAGGACCTACATATGGTGTTCATTGGTTTGGAGAAGGCGTATGACAAGGTACCAAGGGAAGTGCTTTGGTGGGCTCTAACTAAAAAAGGAGTTGCGCAAAAATATATTAACGTCATTAAGGACATGTATGAGGGAGCTAGCACGAGTGTACGGACTAGTGTAGGGAAGTCAGAAGAGTTCCCTATTACAATTGGAGTGCACCAAGGGTCTGCACTTAGACCGTTTCTCTTCGCTATAGTCATGGACGAATTGACGAGGTCAATCCAGGATGATATACCGTGGTGCATGATGTTTGCAGATGCTATAGTGTTGACCTCAGAAACGAAAGAAGATTTGGAGAGGAGGTTGGAACTATGGAGGCACACTTTGGAGTCGAGAGGGTTTCGGTTGAGCCGGAGTAAGACCGAGTATTTGGAGTCGACAGTAGGCAAACGGAGACGGGGACGATCAATTTGGATGGTGAGATAGTTCAGGGATCTGAGTTTTTTCGATATTTGGGATCGATTCTTCAAAAGGATGGAGAATTAGATGGAGATGTGGCCCATAGGATCAAATCAGGTTGGATGAAGTGGAAGAATGCCACAGGACTTCTGTGTGATCGATGAATGCCCAATAAGTTGAAGGGTAAGTTTTATCGGCAATTAGGGGCACGGATTGTTGGGCCGTGAAACAGTGTCACGTTCATAAGATGAGTGTGACGGAGATGCGCATGATACGGTGGGTGTGTGAGCATACAAGACGTGATAGGTTAAGAAATGAAGTTATTAGGGAGAAAGTAGGGGTTGCACCCATCGGGGATAAGATGATGGAGAACCGATTGAGATGGTATGGTCACGTGAGGAGGAGGCCTAGTGACGCGCTGGTTAGAAGAGTAGAAGGGTGGGAAAGTGGTAATATTAGTAGGGGTCGGGGAAGACCTAAGATGACTTGGATGAAGGTGATTAGAAGTGATATGAGCTTCCTAGGGCTTGAAGAGAGTATAGTGTTGGATAGGGCGAGGTGGAGAGACTCTATACATGCGGCGGACTTAATCTGACTCCTTTGATTTATTTGTTTGGTTTCCCTAACTCTTTTCCCAAAACTTTTTTTTTTTTGTAAATCTTTTGAATTTATTTTGACGACTTTATAAAACTTCCTTTGAAAATATTTAATTACTCCAAAAAGGTTTACAACGATTTTAATTTCATGGCGTACACAAGACGGTTACTAGATGACGATTCATGTTAGCCGACCCCAAATCATTTTGGGAATAAGGCTTGGTTGTTGTTGTTGTTGTTGTATGATAATTTATTACCATATGTTAATCAATATTGTATGTTAATACTACTTTTATGCTCTATCCAATTTATGTATGCCAAGTGTCAACCTAGGAAAGACTTGGTAAATTACTATATGTTAATCAATAATTGTATTTTAATACTATTTTTATGTTCTATCCAATTAATGTATACTAAGTGTCAACCTAGAAAAGATTTGGTTTCAAGTTTAATATATAGTATTAGATAATAGCATTGAATAAAAAAAAATTAACGAGAATAATCCCAACTTTGGTTGGTTCTCCCAAAATAAACTCTTTCATTTATCCCAAAATGATCTCAACTTTTATATTTGTTTCTAAAAGTGGTCCTAATATTTCCGAACCTACTAATATGTACTCATAACTTATAAATCCTACAAATGGATAATTTCTTATACTTCTTTAGTTTTATACAACCCAATATCTAGCCACAACTAACAACCTAATCACATGTCATTCATAAGATTTGAGGTTTAAAATTTAAATGAAAAATTGAAAAATGTAATCTAAACCCCCTAGTATCTTGAATCCTCACCAAAACTACCCACCCTACTACAATTTCAACCGCAAGCCACCATGCAGCTCCGTCTAAACCCAAGTGCAAGATGGACGCGAAACAGGGCCTCCAAATCTCAAGGGCACATTCTAATGCTTGGCCCAGTGGCCGTACATGTATAATACTATAATTCCAACTCACCCAAACTATGTGTTAGTTGACTCGATTCCTTTCCTTAATAATTTCCAGCACTCCAAAATTCTCTCTTATCCGGTCCTTTCCCCAAAAAAGAATAGAAAAATTAGAAGTATCCCTTCCCTTCAAATACTTTACCTACTTCGAGTGCTTTGCATTTTAAAAATCTAAAAAAAGTATTACTCCGTGCAAAATTGAGTACATAATTTTTATTCACAAAAATTTGGGGGCCTCATATTTTTTTTTAGCACAGGGCCCCAAAATCTACGAGACGACTCTACCACCATGGTTGCGTAGTCAAGATGGGGGCACATGTTTATTTCTAAGTTCGGATATTCAAATGCGAAACATTTCTGTTCAGCGTAAATTATGATGGAAAATTTTTGGATTATTTTTAGAAATAAATTTGAAAGTTGAGATTCTTTTGAAATAAATAAAAGTTGAGACAACTCCAGCTGAAAAAATAATAAAAAAAAGAGTTTTTTTCCTTTGATTTTTGTTATTTCTTTATATAAATAAGGGTTAATTCACACCCTCGAGATTTCAATGTTTGCACATGGTACCCTAAACTTAACCCTCCCATTAACACCGTCAATTTTTTTTAACAAAAAGAGGTCTAATTCACGTGGTACCCTTGTGTTTTGCCGATTTGCAGGTGATACCCAATGTTTTACATTTTTGTACCAAATACCGTCAAGATTTGACTGTTTTTACAAGGTACCCTTACCTTCAAAATTCCGCGAACGCCGTTAAATGGGGAAAAACAACCTTGATTTTCTCCTTCATCACCATCTCTATCTTCCCCCCACCACTTTCATGGTCACCATATTCAATATTCCCCACCACCGTCATCAACTCTTCATCATTTCCCACCACCACCATCATTTCTACTCATAATAAACTTCATAACCACCATTTTTTCCTTCTCCATTGAAATCAACTTTTAAACGGTCTTAATGGAATTTTAAAGGTAAGAATACTATGTAAAAACAGTCAAATATTTAGGAGTTTTGGTACAAATTTGTAACTTTGGGTACCACGTGAAAATCGACAAAACACGAGGGTACCACGTGAATTAACCCTCTTTTTTTTTTAAATAAAAGTTGACGGTGTTAATGAGAGGGTTAAGTTTTGGGTACCGTGTGCAAACAATCAAATCTCAAGGGTATTTAGTACAATTTTGCAAAACATTGGGTACCACGTGCAAATCGGCAAAACACGAGGGTACCACGTGAATTAACCCTATAAATAATAACGGAATTAGAATCAGTAGAGTTTTAATATAACTCTACCAGGTAGAATTCAATAAATTTGAGTCATCTATTTAATATCAACGACACTAATATAAGAGTGTCTCACCAAAAGAAATTAAATAAGCAACTACATATAAACCTCTCTCCATTTTTACCCCTTCCCATCCCTATCTATGGTGACCACGACCTCCATTAAAGCCCTATCCCTTAAATCTCCCGCATCATCATCATCAACAACAACTTACTTGCATGCATCCAATTTTATACGATCTGCATTGCCGCCTATCGCGTCGATCAGAGCTCCATCGCCGAGGCAAGATTTTATGATTACTGGATCATCTTTGATGTCGTCTCACACACCGAATAAGGGTTTAACGATCGCGGCGCTGGGAAACAGAACCTTAAACCCTTTCTCCGGCCACTTCAGGATTATTAATGTTTTTTTAAGGGTCCACCCACCCCGACTTAGGGTGTCCATTGGGTTCGACAGCGAAGCCGTCGGTTAAATGGGGGGGAGGAGGTGGTGGTTATGCGTGGGTGCAGTCGGGAAGACAATGAGATTTTTTTTTTATCTTATGATTTGGTGTGGTAAATGTATTTAAGAAGTTAGTAAAGTGGGCTAATTTAGACCTTTGATTTAGAATAAACAGGCAGGATTACAACTCTACCCGGTAGAGTTCCTTGTAACTCTACTGGATCCGAACCCATAAGTAACTCAATCAAAATGCAATTTTTTAAAAAACAAATTGTTTGTTATGCTTATTTTGAAAGAACCAACTAAATAGAATTATCCCATAAATCTTTCAAAGCGAAAAACGAAACATCAACAATTGCAGCACATGTTAATAATGTTATTCTGATATCCATGTTCAAAACCGTATAGAATCGAAATCAGATTGAGATTCGCAACTTGGCGCATGTCCCCAAGTGTGTATGGCCCACTATTCCACACTACAGCAAAGCCTTACAGCTTATCTGTCATCACAAATTATTAGGTACCTCGGGGGTACCTAGAGCTACGTACCGTCCGGTTAACTGTTCACTCATTATATAACACATTATAGTCGATATATAATTTCACTCATTATTTTACAATGTTTCTCATTATTTCTCAATTTAATTCATTATATATACTTTCACTCGTTATTTTACAATTTTACTAATTATTTTTCTAAAATTTCACTAATTATCTTCCGATTTTCCGATTTTCACTCATTATATATAACATTATAGTCATTATTTATTTCCGGTCGTTATTTTTAAATTTCCAATCATCATATAGAACATTATTCCAATCATTATTTCCAAACTTTCACTCATTAATTTGCGAATTCCACTCATTAATTTTCAATTTTCACTCACTATATACCACTTGAACCGGGGATATGGAGAATTACGTACCCGTCCCCCGGTACCATATGCGGAATGATCTTTCATTATTTAATTCCCAAAACCTAAACACCTTCTCAATTTCTCGTCTTCAAACTCTCACGTGCGCCAAATTTGTCGAGCCGCCACACACTCCCTCTTTTCATCTTCTTCACTCTTCATCTCCTCTCAAACTTCCCACAATTATCAATGGCGGCCACTAGCACACTTCCGACCTCTAAAATATCCCCTTCTTACACAGCACCTAGAATCACCCAATTTCCCAAAACACCCTTCTCCGCTCTCATCTCATCCCCAAGACCCTCCTTCTCCTCACTCTCCCTCGTATCCAAACACATCTCCCGAACCGCACCGCGGTGCTGCGTGTCGAGCACGACACCAACACCGACTGCACGGCGGGTGCGGCCGGAGTATGTGCCGAATCGAATATCCGACCCGAACTACGTGCGGATATTCGATACGACACTGCGAGATGGGGAGCAATCTCCAGGGGCGTCAATGACGCCCAAGCAGAAGCTGGAGATTGCTCGCCAGCTCGCCCGCCTCGGTGTGGATATCATCGAGGCTGGGTTCCCGGCAGCCTCCAATGCTGACTTGGAGGCTGTCAAGAGCATTGCCCTCGAAGTTGGAAATGCTGTTGACGAGGACGGGTATGTCCCTGTCATTTGTGGGTTGTCGAGGTGTAATAAGGGTGATATTGACGCTGCTTGGGAGGCTGTTAAGGGTGCTAAGAGGCCGAGAATTCATACTTTTATTGCCACTAGTGAGATTCATATGGAACATAAGCTGAATAAGACTAGGGAGGAGGTGATTGACATTGCCAGGAGTATGGTAGCGTACGCTCGAAGCTTGGGTTGTGAGGATGTTGAGTTCAGTCCTGAGGATGCTGGCAGGTATTCCGCTTTTCGTTTTCTAATGTTGATTGATTTAATTAGATTAGATTAGATTGTATTATAGAGATTTTTGAGGGGTTTAGTTGTGTAGTATTAGCTTATGATTACTCATATTTCCTCGGAGTTCGGTTGTAAATTGATATGATTAGTTGAATTTGATAGTGAATTGAGTATTTGCAAAGCTAGTGTAGCGTCAATAAGAATTTATCATGACTGAACCCATAGAAGCTTGTTCTTGCTGTTCTCCATGATACCTATAGTCGAATTGGAAATCCGATGTCCTGCAACTTTGGTTGGAGCTCTCTTTGGAATGTAAAGATGCCTTGGCATAAAGGGTTGTAAGGTGCATAATTATATAGAAAGTAGTGAAACCTGATGCAGCACCTGGAATTATAAGAATCTTGAAAGTCGAACCCCTGTGTGTAGTAGTATTTTCACGAGCAAAGTCTAGAAAGAAGTGATTCTTCAAGATTTATAACACATTTCTTTTGGTAGTGCCGAATTGCTGATTAGTTTATTGGCGGAGCTTGCTCTGGCTGTTCTCCATGATACCTATAATCTAAGTGGAAATTCGATGTCTTGGAATGTGTAGATGCCTCAGGATTGATAGCTTATGGTTAGAAACGTAAAGGGTTTAAAGTTGCATAGCTATAGAGAAAATAGTGAAAGGTGATGCAGCACCTTGCTTAAAGATAAGAACCTTGAAGTTGATTCTTCAAGATACAGCCTTTATATAACACATTTACTTCAAGTAGTGCTGAATTGCTGATTAGCTTTGGGGGGGGGGGGGTGTTTTGGGGGGGAGTTACGGTGTTTGAATTACACCAAAATTGAAAGAAATGTGTGGGCATACTTTGTGGTATGAAATGCAGGTAATCTGAGAACATTCTGAGAATCTGAGTCACAGTGTTTGAATTAGACCAAAACCAGTCAGTGTTGGCTAGTGGCTACTCTTAAAGCAGTGTAAGAAGGTTGAAGATACTTAACAAATTAATTTTAGTTTATAAAATACCGTCATACACTTCTTCGGAGACCAGAATCCCTACTTTGTGTGAGTGTACTTTCATTTGATGAGATGTGACTCTATCCTCATCCCACTACCCTCTTTTCATGATCGATTTTGAAGGAGTTGTGGATCAAGAGCATCCCATAGCATGAAGTTTATATCTATTATGCCTGGGCAATGTAATTCTATTGTAGTGACGTTGATGCTCATGAATTTTGTAACTTCCGCATACCCTGTCATGGACGGGATCCATTGAGGCACTGGGTTAATGTTGGCGTATTTTGGATTTTCTTACAATGTAGAAGGATCAATCTGACCCTGCTCGTTATGTTGCATTTGGTCACAGATCAGACAGAGAGTTTCTTTATCTGATTTTAGCAGAAGTTATCAAGGCTGGGGCAACGACTCTTAATATCCCAGACACAGTAGGATACACCATCCCTAGAGAGTTTGGAGAGTTAATTGCTGACATAAAGGCTAATACTCCTGGAATTGAGAATGTGATCATCTCAACTCATTGCCAGAATGATCTGGGACTTTCTACAGCAAACACAATAACAGTATGTTACTAATTTTATATCAAGCATAACATCCGTTTTATGGGAAACGTGAAAGGATGTAGCTAATATGCTTTCTAAATTCAGGGGGCATGTTCTGGTGCAAGGCAATTAGAGGTCACAATTAATGGAATCGGAGAACGGGCAGGAAATGCTTCACTTGAAGAGGTGTGTTTTTGCCTTATACGACCATTGAACAACTTTCTCCGAGTAATCAACTTTAGATGAATGTTACTTGGTGCTATATCATAAACTTTTTTCTTAGTCAAAGCTTTATGAATTTTATCGTCCGGCTTTTCCCCCCTGTTCAAAAGCAGGTTGTCATGACATTGAAGTGCCGCGGCGAATGGTTGGGTGGTTTATACACTGGAGTTCGAACTGAGAACATTGTCAAGGCCAGCAAAATGGTACTTTATAGATCTTTCTCCGTATTGCTTTCTCATTTATTTGAATGCAGCTCATGATTGACATTTGTGGCACTTCCTTTTCCCTCTAGGTGGCTGAATATTCGGGACTAATTGTACAGCCTCATAAGGCCATTGTTGGAGCTAATGCTTTCAAGCATGAGAGTGGAATACACCAGGTATTGTTGGAAGTTTGCAAGTTTTTTATTCAAACATTCATCTTTTTGTGTCGAAAGTCTTTCCAACTTTATGTTGGGCTACTCTACTCCTATCTAGTGTTTGCCTCAAAGGTGCTACTCTACTCCTATATGGTGTGGGAAAACTACCAGACGATAATTTTGTGCCATGTGGGTCTGAATACTCTTCTTAGCTTTTTATTATCCAAAAACTGGGTAGTAATTTACCATTTGTTGGTTATTGGACTTCTGACCGGGTTTAACAGTATTTTCTAAATTTGTCTTTGCTTTGTAATTTGCTTCTTCGAGTAGACTCTTTATCTGGTTTAGAGGCCTTATGTTTGTTAAGGCAAAGGTCTAAGCTGAGACTTACTACACAGAGTCAAAGACAGCTTGGAAAATTCTGATGTATACAATACATTATAAAACGCTTTGAAACTCTTTGACTATTGAATAAATTTTGATTGATAAAAGTTACTTATCCATGTTATGCTGTGTGTTTGAGAAGTTAATGTGAGTTGATTGAGCGACCTTGTTTGCTTTATATTTTGTTCATCCTATACCTTTACTGTATAGAAGGTTCGTGTACTTATGTTTTCGATCCTTCATCTTAGTATGACAATTACAATAGGTGGGGTAGACAAATATGTCATACATGATAGATCAGCTTAGTAGCAGACTAGCAGTAGTAGCCCTTGCCTTTTACCGTTTCATGTCGTATAGCTTCAGTGGCTACCTTGCTCTTCATAGTGCCTCTTATATTCTTTCATTAGAGTGAAGCTTCATTGTATAACTGACATTTGTTTAATTTGGGTGTATAGCATGGAATGCTGAAACACAAAGGGACATATGAGATTATTTCTCCTGAAGATATAGGGCTCCAGCGAGCCGATGAATCAGGCCTTGTTCTTGGTAAACTGAGGTATGCATCATTAGCCGATGATGTTATGGCTTCTCGTATTCATTTTAATTTCTCTCTCAAAAGCATGGTTTTCTACCTGGAGATCATTATATTATATGTTATAGATCCTTACATAGTTACACGCTAACCTGTTCCTCGACATGACATGGGTTGAGTTTAAAATAGAATTTGTTAAAACTAGCATAATGCCCATAATACATTATCAACGAATCATGAAACTGATTCGTGGTGACGTGGTACGTCTTTTTAGTCATTTATTTCAATCAAATAAAGACATGTCATCTGATGTGATTTTTTGTGCTTACTTGGAAGTGTTTATAGATTTGTCTCATATTTGTTGCTCAAAGTTTCCATATAGAGAGCTCATTTATCTATTTTTTTTTCTCTGCAGTGGACGACATGCATTGAAAAAAAGACTTGAACAGGTTGGTTACTGTTTAGCCAATAAACGTCACCAATTTACATTTCTAGTTTGTCGTGTTTTTATCTGATGACTTTGGCTTTCTACCAGCTGGGGTACTTCTTTGAAGGCAAGGAACTTGACGACATCTTCTGGCGCTTTAAATCTGTAGCCGAGAAAAAGAAGGTAAGTATCAATCATGATGTGGTCTTTTGATGATAGCATTTTCCCGCTCGACTTTCGATATCAGAAGCTATTTCACAACGAAGTGGGAGTCTAAGACTTGAATTGTGATGTCCCAGACGTCTGCATATGATTAATGGTGCTGATTATATTTAATTTTATGTATTTCTGATTGTTATTAGGATTCAATTTTACTTAGTTGATTGTATTAAAATATAGTAATGGATTAAAGCCAAATGACTCACTGAAATGTTTGAGCTTCGTATAATGTTAAGCAGTAGTCAATCAATGCTACTCTCCACACAGTTTTCATGGTTCATCTAAAAACAACCTCCATATGTTTTCAACTTAGGCCATAGAGTTAAGTCTACAAACTTGTGGGCTATCTAGAAACAACCCCTATATGTTGTTGGTGGTTCCATATTTTGAATGACATTTTGTCATATTTCACTGTTCAAAAATTTCTGATGCTGAACTGTATTGAGTATGTCCAATAATTTTTATGATTATGTCTTCTTGTTTGGGACCGTCCTTCTGTGCTGCAATCATGCTGTATTTCGTCAATGGATTCTTAGAGACTTATTCTGCCAACTTTCGTTCTAATACTTGTTTCCATACTTATGCAGTATGTCTTGGATGAGGATATTGAAGCCTTAGTGGTTGATGAGCTTTTTCAGCCAGACTCGATTTGGTCATTGGGGGATCTCCAGGTAATTTGTGGATCAAACATACCCCCCCCCCCAGAACGCTTGTCGTGCTGGGAATAAGGTGGAGAAGAATACCTGAAATTATCTCTCTTTATGCTGAGAATAAGGGCCAACCAACCAACAACCAACAACCAAGCCTTATTCCCAAAATGATTTGGGGTCGGCTAACATGAATCGTCATCTAGTAACCGTCTTGTGTACGCCATGAAATTCCAAAACGTTGTAAACCTTTTTGGAGTAATTAAATATTTTCAAAGGAAGTTTTATAAAGTCGTCAAAATAAATTCAAAAGATTTACAAAAAGAAAAAAAAAAATTTGGGAAAAGAGTTAGGGAAACCAAACAAATAAATCAAAGGAGTCAGATTAAGTCCGCCGCATGTATAGAGTCTCTCCACCTCGCCCTATCCAACACCATACTCTCTTCAAGCCCTAGGAAGCTCATATCACTTCTAATCACCTTCATCCAAGTCATCTTATGTCTTCCCCGACCCCTACTAATATTACCACTTTCCCACCCTTCTACTCTTCTAACCAGCGCGTCACTAGGCCTCCTCCTCACGTGACCATACCATCTCAGTCGGTTCTCCATCATCTTATCCCCGATGGGTGCAACCCCTACTTTCTCCCTAATAACTTCATTTCTTAACCTATTACGTCTTGTATGCCCACACATCTACCGTATCATGCGCATCTCCGTCACACTCATCTTATGAACGTGACACTGGGAATAAGGGCATGGAAGAATATATGCGTTTATCCTTTTGTTGAGAATAAAATCGTAGAAGAATGTATGCTCTTTTCCTTTATGCTGAGATTGAGGTGGTAAAAGAGTGATTCATTTGAATTTACATGGATGTGGGGCAGGTTACGTGTGGAACTCTGGGACTTTCTACAGCAACGGTTAAACTGATTGATGCTGATGGCAAAGAATATGTTGCTTGCTCAGTTGGAACAGGCCCTGTTGACTCAGCATACAAAGCTGTTGATCAAATTGTGAAGGTATGCAGTAAAGAGTAAAAGTTATCTAAGTCACAGTTACACGAGTTTGTTTGCATTTTTCAAAAGGGTGCATACTGATTTAACTTTGAAGTATCTGTTTTAGGTTTTCATTTTAGTGAAGTAGTATGGTTTAACTATTTACAGTATTTCCTTTACTAGAGTGGCGCATACGTATACGAAGTATATAATATTGGTTAATGTTTAGCTACCTTTGAAATATATATTCTCTTCTCCGGAAATATTTAATTGTCTGGATGAGCAAATCTTCCCTCAGGACGGTTAAGTCTTCTGGACATTTTTTATTCAAGTGACTAGTCCTTTGAACTTATTATGTGAATGTGAAACATAGTCTCTCATTGACATACCTATACGAATAACAAGTTAATCCGTGTACTTGGTGTTGGAAGTAGATGTTAAACATTCAGTTGGGCTTTTCAGTGCTCCCTAAACTTACAGCGCGCCATTCTTGTTCTCTTGTTTTCTTGGGCAATAGTTTTCATTCGCCTAGTTTTTTGTATCCCGGAATGTGAAAAGTAACACAATTGCTACCAGCCTACCAGTGAAAGACTAATGCATTTCTCTATTCATTGCAGGTGCCTGTGAGTCTGCTCGAGTATTCCCTGTCAGGTGTCACGGAAGGCATAGACGCTCTAGCTACCACAAGAGTCATAATACGTGGAGATAATGGTTTCACTTCTACACATGCTACAGGAGAGACAGTACGCCGAACATTCAGGTATTTTTCTGTTGTGTAAAAGTTTATTACTCTGTGTATACCTTTCTTCTAAATCAACAACTAAACTTGCCATGGTGTATTGTCGGCAGTGGGAGTGGATCTGAAGTGGATATCGTTGTTTCAAGTGTCCGAGCTTATGTTAGTGCACTGAACAAAATGTTAGCTTTCAATAATAAGCCAAAACCAGAAAGTTTAAGCTGAAAAATCTCAAGTTTCTGCTTATGCTGCCATTGCAACTGCTAGAGCCTGAATATTTCGAGTACAAATGTAATCTATGTTCTCTAAACATTATTAGGGGTATTGGTATTGCTAGTGTCTTAATCTGTTTAGAGGAGACGGTCATTCTTGGTCAGGCTGATCACTAGTCTTTTAAAGGCCTGTGTTGTAACTGTAACTTTAGATGTCAAAACTCGGAAACACCACCAGAAAGCGGAAGAAAGATCAATCCAATTTCCTGTTTGTGTCCGTTTTTCTCCTTAGTTTTACTATGAATGGAGATTTTGGTGTACGCTCGGAAATTAAAGACCCTCAAAGCCGTACCTGAGGCCATGAGCAAGGGAGTAGGATTGATTGATCATATGCTGTAGAAGCACTACACAGTACACACTGATTACAATTTTTCAGTGTAGGGATTTTGACTTTTTGCCGGAATCGAGACTATGATGGAACACTACATTACAAAAGCATTTTGCAGTCTTTGAGAAATTGAAGTTAAGCATCAATTGCAAGTTACAAGTCTGCATTTCTGATTCTTGTTCACGTACATGCGAGAGAGATAAAGAGAGAAAGAATAGGAAAGTAGAAGAGTTGATTCCTTGGATGCAAGATCTTGTTACATCTATGTCATGGTGAAGCTAGTCCCCTACAGCATTGCATTCGGATACATCTATGCCTGCCATGAGTGACAAGGAGAAAGTCAAGGATGAAACGTTTCCATTTTACCAATTTCCCTCCAACAAGAACCTACTGAGGCATAATGCTTTAGGTTATAGGACCTCAGGCTTGATCATGGACGTGGATAAGGGTATTTTCCGTGACTTACATCCCACCCTTCCACTGGTTCAGATTTCAACCATGGGGTGTGGTCCCGCTAGTTCTGGGTGTCCGATTTTCTTGAAATCAGACGGCTCACTTGTTGGAATAATTTCGAGGGGTGTTCCAACGGTGTCTTTTGCAATCCCAGTCAGAGTTTTACACATGGTGGCAAATGAGGTCCCCCGATGACATGTCTTTTCAAGCTATAGACATTTGGGCTAATATTGCTCAGCTCAAACCCAAGAAAAAAGAGGAAGAGAAGAATAAGAAGAATGAAAGAAAAGAAAAGCAGCCGCGCAAGAGAAAAAGCGAGGGACAAGTAAAGCGGCGTAGCAAGAAAAGGGTATTTGAGCAGGAGCAGGAGCCTTACGACAGAACCTGGGTCGTCCTTGTGGAAAGGGAATTTGAAGGCACATACGCGGAGGAGACAGGGGGTGGCATATGCGTCAACAGGGAAGGCGCAATTTTATGTGCCTCTCACCTCATCCCTTACACTGGTCCTTACAATTTATTAGCTAGGTCGGAGAGGGATAAAGATATGAGGAATGCTGTTTTGGCGAATCCGTATCCACAATTTGACCTCGCTGTTTTATGGGTGGAGAAAAAGGACAAGGGGAGAGAGTCAAGGATGAAACGTTTCCATTCTACAATTTTCCATCCAACAAGAACCTACTGCTCACGTGCGATGACATCGTTTTTGCGTATCATCATCGATGTGGCTTTTTGTATTCCCATAATGTTGGTCATGTCCGTTGGTGGCCGATACTTGTGGTTTTCCTGTGTTGACTCATCCTCGTACTATTCAAGAGTTTTTCAGGAGACAAGAAAAGAGAGATGACCTGGATGTCATTTGATTCCACAAGTAAAAGCTCAAGTGTTAGAGAAGAGCCTCACTACACAGAGGCACAGAGACCTCACACGTGAATAAGAAAACGTACTTGCTTCACACAAAACGAAGCTCTAAATCATGTCAAAGCACAAGTGCGTTTTTACATAAATAGAAGGGCATTTTGAAAGAGTTACGAGCATTGTTAACGAATACGCCATGCCTTATACCAAGTGTATGTTCTTACCACCTATTTTTGACATGCAATTATTTTCTGTGTATTTCTTTTTTGTGTTTCATTTGATCATCTGCTTTCCACCAACTAGTTCTAATTTCTAAAAGGGTAGAAACACTCATATGTCATACGCACCACCTCCATCTCTGTTCTTTCTTCTCTAAAACAACTAAAACATTTTGTGCAAGAACAGAGATCAGACCTCTACTTCAAACCAATAGACAATAGCACAAATTAAGGAAAGGACATTCACAAACATCATAAAAATGTCAGCCGTATCAAAAGAAGGTTAAGCCCCAAAACTACTCGTATTCTCATTCCAAATACAGTATAAAGCGAAATGGATCTTTCCCCTTTCTAGATATGTAAGCAATTCCCCAAGGTTTTGTGCCTTCACCATGAATATTCGAACCCCACTAGCAGAACACGAGTAGCACTTAGCCAATCCAACTTTCGTAATTCTCCAAAACAAGAGTACAAAGAAATACTTGGGCCATTTATACTGATAGAATAACCACTCTTTACACTGCTAAGTGGTACTTTAACCCTCCAGGTAAAACTAAATTTTTCTATTAACAAAAAGAAGCACTCTTAGATTTCCTTTCACTGTCTAAATCATCGACAATCAGACAATCATTTAAGAGACAAAACCCAGAACACTGAAACATAGACCGTTACTAATCACCATCAGTTCAATATGAGAATATAAACATCATTTTTATCAATAAATAAGCTTCTCTGATACTCTAATTAATTTGTCACAAAGAAAAAATCAATTAATTTAACCTTGAGTTAATGAGCTTTACTGAGTTTAAAAATAGACCCAAGTATAGCTTAATTTAACCTAAGGTAATGAGCTCTAAATAGAAATAAAATTGCTGCAATGTTACAACTAATTTAATCAACATATCAATCTATTTATAATTCAAGATCAATATTACTGGCTCAAATCTAAAAGATCTTCAGACCAATTTGATTAACTAAATAGAGATCAAAGCTTTTAAAGATTATATACAGCTAAAACACAACTGAATGTTTGAAACTCGAACATTTCACGATTTTTTTATGAAATTCAATGCCTGCGATGTTTAAGACGACCCTATTTGATTTTATTCATATTCAATCATGTGGACGTGACAGTTTACGTGCGCAATACCTTCTGAATAGCATTAGTAGATCTGATTGTTAACATTTACGTACTTGCTAACCCACGTTGCGTATGGCCGACTCAAGTCCTCAACTTGTGTGTGCCAATGTCGTGGCCACACGCCAGTAATTACTAAATCAATTTCCAAATTATCTCCTCGCTCTCATATCTGAATCATGTGACTAACCTCGTGCTTTACTATCCTATCTGGAGAATGTGACTACATATGTTTTAAAACATATCACATACTCCCTCTGTTCCAGTGAGTTGGGTGTTGTTATTCAAAATGATTTGGGTGACGTGATCGGGATCGCTGCGGTGAGGCTTCGAAGAACTTGGAAGTCGGGGTTGGCAGAGACTGTCGCAGGTCGCTTTGGTCTTCATACAGCTATTCGCTTGGGGGTGAGATATGTTATCCTTGAGTTGGACGCTTTATCACTGATACAGTCTTTGTCGAAAGCCAAGGTGAGTAGAAGTAGCGAGAATCTCATTGTCGATGACATAGTAGATCTTGGTAGTAGGTTCGTCTCCTTCTATATATCTCATGTTAGGGTGTGAGGAACACAGTTGCTCATTTTGTTGCTAGACTTAGCCCCGTTGATGCAGTGCGGATTACCTGTCCCATTTTCCAGTCCCACTTCCTGTACCCCACCAATCACATGATAGAATTCCATTGTTTTATATTTTAAAGATTATATTTTTTTGGAAGGATATAAGAAATGCTAGCATATAATTGGTGGGGTACGGGGAATGAGACAGAAAAATGGGACAGGTTATCCGCACTGCCGTTGATGGGTCTGATTTTTTTTCTTGTAAACAACTCTTTGGAGGGTGTTTTATCCTTAGCGGAAAAGCGGCTTGAATGAATAAATCCCCGACCACGTTTGACCTAAAAAAAAAAAAAAAAAAAAACCTCACCAATTAAAAATATCTCACCAAGGGCTTTTATTAAAGAGTTTATAACATTATAAAAAGCTCTATGTTTGGCCAAATTTTATAGTTTTAAAGATTAAAAACATTTAGAAAAGCTATGCCAAACACATACTAAAAAAATTATGTACCGAATTATTGATTGGAGTTTTCACTAATTTTCCATGCAATTTTTTAGAACTTTGTCTTACCGAGTGTGTGCACACCATTCCCAATATGAGATCGTTTGTAATACAGGGTTTGAACTAAGACGGATGGAATAGTGAATACATTGATACTTGATACGATGCCGATTGTGTATCAGTACTCTTCAACTGAACAGAATAAGACATCTTACTACATATTGTATCAGTACTCTTCAACGACTCTCACACGTAGTCGTAACTTCCAGTTTTGAAATGTGGGCGAACGAATAATTAATAGATAAGCTATGAACACGCATCTCTTAAGGTCGATATATCTTAAACGCTAAGATAAACAGACAAGTCCTGTCATTTAAATCCTACTTCAAATCTTACTCTGCCTCCATCTGTGAATCTGACTCCTCTGACTCTGATTCTGACTGACTCCAACTCTGCATTAGTTGTTGGCATTGGCATTGTCTTTGGCATGTGAAACCACCGAGGAATTGGCCAACTACAAAAGTGTATAAATGACAATTGTTAGCAAGTCGATCACCCACCATCTCATACAGAGAGGGTGTTCAACAGATCTTTCAGATGAAAGGGTAGGCCATTGAACTGCAGAAAGATGCACAAATTGTTATTGATACAAAATATATGAGTCAACAGGTTGAGGAGCTTGTACTTCACTTAGTTAAACTAAGGGAACTCAAACTGCAACCTAGCTCTGAGGTCAGAATGCAAGGCAGAATAACATAAGATCTTGATTACGACCAACACCACAACTACTGATTCTCCTTCCCTCCCATCTGCCATTCCAAGGAGGAGTCCCAAATTACACCTAATAGTTGTTTGCGGAGACTTTATATGTACAGTGTATTTGAATTACTCCGAGCTTCATATTACATAAATCTATCTTATTAGGGCTGCACACTTCATGGCTTGCGATAAGCTTGACAGTTGACATTCGGAAACTACGAAAACAGACAGCTTAAGAGTCTTAGCAACAACTGGACAGCCAACAAATACCCCAAGCAACGACTAGATAGCAGTAAGTATCCCTGTGTTCAGTAGCTGCATTGGACTTTTTCCGAACTATAAATAGCCAAATGGAAAATGAGTGTGGGGATTGTCCAATCTCACAATGTGCACAGCTGTCTGAACATACAAATCCCCTTCTCCACAAACTGATGCTTCCAAACTATTCACAGCTTAGCACAGGAGAGCCAAAGCTCTTAAAAATCAAAACATAATCAGAATCACACTTGAAATTTTAATGGTTTAATTTTCATAAGTAGAACATGCTGATCTTTTCTACGTTTTTAACCCTAGCCACCCACCAACAAAGGCAGAAATGAAATTGGAAGAACAAACAAATGCGAGGCACTTAATAAAAGAAGGGGGACAGTGGATTATATAACTCAAAATCACAAATAAGTAAAGATACAAATGCCTTACCCGTAGAAATTGTTCTCTTTAGCTTCACCAACTTTCACAGTTATTTTCATGTCGGTAGGGCTATTCAACCTCAAGGCAGTTAATTCCACACAATTTCCAGCCTTCATCCATACCCTTTCAAAGAACTTGCAAAAACAAGACATACAAATAATAGATATTAGTCATATTAGATAGTTACAGACACAGGAGTCCAATAAAATGATAGGATATCATCATTTTGGGGTCAGATGGTTTGGGGGGGGGGGGGGAGAGGGTGTATATTGCAGCTTTGACATCAACAAGCGGAAAAGCTGTTCCCAATTGACCTTTAATTGAAACAGAGATTTCATTTGTACAATCACTTCATCTACCATTGTTTGTATGAATAATAATCTCTAACACCACACTTTTATATTGGCTCATATATCTACTCGTTAAGACTTTTTCTCAATAGAGTGTAAGGGCGGAACAAGGGACACAAAAAAGTCCCCTTTACCATCAACTCAAATTCTCTACTTTCTTCTTTACGCCCAGTTTCCCACATTATTCAAATTATGGATCGAACACTGATATCGACATCCAATACAACAACATCATGACACCAGCACCTTAAGGCTCCCGCTATATGGCCGGCTAGGGACTGAGTGCTATTTCACAATATAAGAAGCACAAACAGTTTTTTGAGTCTTTGCCTTTTTCCATTTCTAGTATATCCTAAAACCAAAGAATAATTAGTCTTTGGCTCCATTGCAAAAACGAATCTATGGCCTAAGTTGAACTACTAAATATAAAGATCCTTACGATTTTCCACATGTTAGCAAACCCAGTTTAATTCCAAAATAAAGTTAATGCCCTTACAAATGTCTCAAAATTATACATTATGTATCTTTAAATGTAAGTTTGTACGCTATCACCATATTTCAAAGAACACCATACGAATATGAAGTCACTGGACGGTGTTGTATAATCATATGTTGTACTAAGAATCAAGGTTGTAATAAGAATCACGATAATTTCCCAAGTTACAACAAATTTGGACCAAAAGAAAAACAAAAAGAAGAAATTGGAAACAAGGAGAAAAGTGCTGAAAATCACCGTTGTTAACAACCTGCCCTTGCCCAAGCATTGTCAAAAAAAAAAAAACTAACAATGTTTTTACTCTCCGCACTTTAATGCACGAAAACATTGAACAGACCTACATACCTCCATAGTACTTCGAACTAATCCACCATCACATTGAACTATCACATCTTCAGCACGTAATCCAGAACGGTACGCAGCAGATTTTTCAGAAACCTGATTTAGTATCAGACGATCATCGAGCTAGTCAGCAGCTTGATAAAAGTTATACAGTGAGATCACCAATATCAAAAGCATGCTTAGTGCCAAATTTGTATTAAATAACATACAATTGGCCTTAAAGACTAACTTATGCTGAAAATAAGATTAAAATAGTTATAGAAAACTTGTTTATTTAAATGCACCTGTGTCACTATAACACCAGCACCAACACCAGGAAATTTCTGTAAGAACTGCTCCAGAAAGCACACTCTCCCAGCATGGAGATTAGCAACATTCATCAACCCAAGCCAAGGTCGGCAAAGATCCCTAAAATTAAGAAAACACTAAAATGTTATGCATAAGTATCACTGGAAATCAAACTTCAACTAACATTGACACATAAACGGAATAGTATTTCATCAAGCATGAACACTGACTCACACATAGAAGTAATAGTAGCTCACTTGTGCAGCTTGAAAAAACTCCACCATCTGGATACAACATTACTTGGCAGAAAATAATCTTCAACCATCATGATCCCGATAACTTGTCCATGATGGTTAATTACCGGTCCTCCTCGATCCTATCAAAAACAGATATCAAAATTCAAAGCAATGTCAATTTACCGGAGTTAATCAAATGACAATAGTAACACAATAACGATGCAGATTTTAATTCTTTACTCAAAACTTGAGTGTCTTTAGTCTAAGGCAAATGCATAGATAAAAAGGGCAAAAGGACTTTACCTAAAACAACCAATTGTGTAGAAGAAAGACCCAACGGTTCACGGCCGAGGGCCACAAGGGTATCACCAGGGCGAAGAGAGAATTGGGAGGGGGTAAGGCTGATTACATCATCTAAAGTTTCCATACTCGCCGGGTTTAGTGGGGTGGACGTTTCAATCCTTAATGCTGCCAAATTATAGTGGAAGTCCCGAGCGCAAACCTGGGCGACATGAGAATCGCAACTAGCTAGAAAAACACGAACTCGGATTTCACTGGCTGGAATGGCATTGGTGTGAGTGAAAAGACTGCAGGAGGTGAGTATAATTGAGGAATATGTATCACTCCCATTTTTCTCACACTCTATCACCACTCCTGAGCCTCTCAAAACAGCATTAGTGGACGACTCCACCTCAAATGTCATAACACCGACAACCCACGGAGACACCTTCAATATAGCCGCTTTAGTATTCACATCCAAACAGTCCCCTATCACTCTAGGCTTCATTGCTTCAAAAAATACTAGATCTAAAAGGGATGTAAATAAATTAAATAAAAAAATTACCACCACTCCTGCTGAGAAATTACCACTACATAACACAAGAAAAAGCACAATTTTGAGGTTAAGCATCCATACCTGTGACCATGTCTCGAGGATAAACGTTAAGAGTTTTTCAATTGTTTCCCAACCACAAATTTCTGTTCAGCAGATTTACTTCACCACAACTTTATGATGAACAGATGAGAAATTTGATTTAAAATTTACCTAATCGATTGATTTTCAAAGAATGATTTCGCCGTTACTCAGAAGCTCCGGAATTGTGCGCCGTTTTTTTTTTTTTTTGGGAAATCAGGAGTACTTAGCTCTACTCTCGTACTCCGTATAATGTATCAATTTTGTCCCAAAAAATTTTCTTTTGGGTCAAATTCCATCTCATATAACGTACTTTTGGTATAACACTACCATAAGTGAGATTCCCGTAAAAATAAAGTCTAAGTTATCGGTGCCGAGTGCCTTAGATGTGAGTAGAGCTGCCATCTGGCCCGTTCAACCCTGGCTCGCCCTGATCCGATCCTGGTCAAACCCTAGCTCGGTCCAACCCTAGCTCGGCCCTAACTCGGCCAACCCTGTTTGAAGTAGGATCGGGTTAGGGTTGTGTTTTTCAAACCCTAATCCTGGTCAAACTCGGACCTAACCCTGCCCTAACCCTGATCCTAACCCGACCTTGACCCTAACCTTGACCGTAACACTGGAGATTGGAAGAAACTGATCAAATAACCGAACAAAGGTAAGTTGGGGAACAAGAGTAAGTGAAAAACCTACATGGGTTTTGATTCTTTCGAGATATCTAAGCATCCTAATTATCAAAAGTCTATTGAATAATGATATTATTATAAACAAATAATGATAATTAAGAGCAATCCCTTTTTTTAAGAAAAATGTCTGAAAACAGACCAACTCAACCCTGGTCAAACCCTGTTAGAGCCCGGTCAGAACCCTGCAGGGCTAGGGTTAGGGTTAGAATTTTCCAACCCTGACCCTGGTCAAACCTTGTCAGAACTCGGTCAAACCCTGCAGGGTTAGAGTCAGGGTTGATATTTTCCAGCCCTGAGCCTGGCTCGACCCTGACCCTGGAAAGTAGGGTCAGGGTCAGGGTTGAATTTTTCCAACCCTGGCTCGGGCTAACTCGACCCTAACTCGGCTCAACCCGACCTGTGGCCAACTCTAGATGTGAAAGTGAGTTGGGCGGAGTGTGCTCTTCAAGTGGAGGCTTGGGCGTGTGAGATGTCAATTTCAAGCATCTAAGGAGCGTCACTAGATGCGGGTGGAGATTTTGACAGATAGTGGGACCTTGTTCAGACCCTTCAAAACTCTGAAAGATGTCCCGTTAGCATTCATTGGCGCGTTTCCTCTATTATTTCGTTGGCGGTCACCTTGGACATTTGTGAGGTGCGGAAGGTCTCAAGGCAAGCAGTCAAGAGTGCTCATCAATTGGCCAAACAATGAGACGTCTTAATGTTAGTTTTGGCTATTCTGCTCTTTTAGGATAGTTTATTGGAGCTATGGTTTTTCTGCTCGCCGAAAAAAAAAAAACTGAAAGGTTGGGTTATTTTCGGAAGATGAGGCAAACATTATGTTATTTTCATTAAATTTGCCAAAAATAAAACGAAATCTTTTTTTTGAAATAAACTGACTGCATTAAAACTCAAGGGACCCGTCAATAAAGTCCGAAGCCGTCAGATCAAGTACATCACTAGGTCCGGTGTCAATCCAAACTCGAGTCGAGTACTCCACCGGCTCCCTATATGCCATAACATGGGCGGATTTATTTCCGCTTCTACAAATATGATGAAACAAACAAGACTTAAATCTACGCGAAAAATTAAAAACATCCCTAACAATGAGCCCAAAATAACTAGAAGAAGTAAAACTTGTCCTAAGTGCCGAAATAAGTTGCAGCGAGTCGGATTCCATTGCCATGCCATTTGGAGACCTTAGTGCATATACTCTTAGAAGTACTTCATACTCGAAATCAATGATTTAAAACCGGACCGGACCGGCCGGTTCTACCGGGAACCGGTCAGTGGTCTGGGCCGATTAAGTCATAAAACCGGGGTGGTCAAACCCGGATTGACCGGTCAAAACCGGTCAAGAAGCGGCCGGTTCAACCCGATTTTTGACCAGTTTTGGTTCTTTTCGTATGTATTTTAATATTTTTGGCAAAAATTTAATTATTTTATATTTTTATTATTATGACGTCATCCGGTTTTTTGATCCGGTTGAACCGATCGAACCCCTTGACCCATCGAACCTCCGAGGTTACCGGTTCAACGTCCGGTTCGGTTTTTAAAACATTGCTCGAAATTGACTAGGAGCCATTTTTCACAATGTTGGTTCTCACTGAAATCAAGACTATGATAGAATACAGAGTACTACATTTCTGATACTGTACGAATTCTTGGCGAAATTGAAGTTAAACATTACTTGCAAGTTACTCCGTACAAGTTTACATTTCTGATTTCTGTTCACTTTTATCAGAGAAGAACTTTTGCCAGTACATAAACCTATATAAGGTGTCAGTTATACCGAATTCGCACACACCCAATGTTCTCATTATAGCCATGACTAAACCTTCCCAGTTAGCTAGGGGGGTAAATCTTCTGGATATACAAACCTCTCGACTCTGGCCCTGCATTTCAGGTGATGCACTATGATTGTTACCATGTAAAAGAAGGTACCACATATGTTGGGTGAGCATCGCATTTTGACGCAAGATCTCGTAGACTTGGTTCATCTGGGACTTCACCAAAATTACTGAGTCCTAGTTCAGCCGCATGGATGCCTCCAGTGATAATTACGGACTGCATTCGCGCTGTGTTGGCTCCCTTTATATCATGGTGAAGAGAGTCCCCTACAGCAATGCATTCGGATGCATCTACGCCTGCCATGGCCATAGCTGACTCGTAGATAACCTGTCCAATCAAATTCAGTCTCATTCATTAGTAGCAGAAGGCAATGAACAATTTAAGCTACTTGAAAGCAGCTTCAGTTGTAAGCTTCTAAGCTCCTCTTGTCAGAAGTCAGAAACATCACACTAAGAAGCTTCATTTCCTCACGTACAAGAACGTTAGGTGAATGGGATCAGAAGTGTGCTTCAAGTTTGTAATTAACGTCAGGATCTGAATTGGACTCAAAATGAACCTTTTTCGATTTCACGTATTCTCGGATGACAACAAGTCTTCCAATCAGTCCTGCGGTTGGACTATAATAATACAGAAGGAACAGGGACGATAAGTTATAAGGATATACCTATAGACAGCTTTTACCACCACACCCTGAGAGTCAGTGATATGTCAATGGTGGGATTGATGTCTTCATTTCTATTTCAATAATTCGTAGACACAAAATGCTTTCGGAACTCTCCTCAAATCCCCTTTATTCATATTACCCAGACAATGACAAGATAAATGCCACAAAGGAGACAAAGTTGTACTTTTACCTTTCCTGGCTTACCCATCCACTTGACTTCCCCGCCTAGCTGTTCATATTTCGCTGCAAGTGTTCCTTATAATAATAGAAACGATGTCGATTACTAAATTAACAAGCTCATCAGGTGAGACCAAGAAGTTTACTGATGCCGAATCAGTGCACAGAGATTCTGGTCAAATGATATAACTTTATGCAAGGAATTGACGGAGAAATGAACAGACAACATTATCATCACAGAGCAAGGAACTTACCAGGCATAACTCGTAGAGCTCTGGCCTCGACAGTTACAAAATCTGGATTAGCCACCACCATTGGAATATTTTTCCGAGCACATTGTTCAAGTATCTGCTCTAGTTCTCCCAATTGCATAGGAACAACAGATCCAGAGGAAAGTCCCAGCCCTTCTGTGCCATGGGCCAAAATGAACTCAGCTTCTTCGACATTATCTACAACATTCAGGTCTAGGCCCTGAGGAACATGGGCAAACAAGAAACTGATTAAAATACATGATTAGTGTCATCGAATATGAATATGAATATGAAGCTGCTCCGATCATGCTTTTTTTCGACAATATGAGCCCAAAGATCTTCTCTATAACAATTGAGAATGTTAAAATCATGACCAAGGCTAACCATCCTTCTAGCTAGTCATTACGTGGTTACATAGTGAAGAGGTCTCACTATAGAATGTTAAGATAGTTAAAAACAGATGAAGACTTTTCTTCCCAGGAAATTCGGAAGCCTGATCTACCTTTTCAAACAAGGAACGAGGAAGTGAAAGAACTGTCATGAACAACAATATCTGAGCAACCACTGATCATTATTTCTGTGATTATAAGAGATAAGAGATGTCTATTGAGTTCAAGAGCGAGAGGTGCAGATGACAGAAAGCAAATAGGACAAGACAACCATGCATACATAACATACATCGAGAGATATGGCACCCCGGTCACTCCAGGTGACGTGGATACACGACCGTCCAAGTTTTGCGAACCAAGCATCGTCTCGCCTATCAAAAAATGACATGGAAAAGATTTTTCTTCAAAAAACTACCACTGAATGGGAAAATGAAACGTTAGGCATGAAGTATTATGGCCAATCTCAAATTATTAGAAGGCTGTTACTACTGGTGAAGGTAAGGGAAAGTAGAATATGCACGTGACTGAAAATGCAGAAGAGTATGCACATGACTGAAAATGCAGAAGAGTATGCACATGCCTTTCTAATACATGCTTCTACAAACAATTTTGTACCCAGATCCTGCAACAGATCCACAAGGCTACACAAAGCCAAAAATAAAAAAAAATAAAAAAAAAATAAATAAATAAATTGATCTAACAACATTGAATCATGTATAGACAAACTTCTTAGGGGACATTCATAACCCATTATCACTCATATCAGCTCTGGGAAAACGTAATGTCATTGATGAAATAAGAAACAAACTAGCACGTGACTGCTCTGCATTGCTTAAAGTTTACGCTAAAAAGAAGATAAGACATGAATGATCAAGCCCTATGCAGTTCTAACATTGTATGAAAAGCGCATTTATGATGATGCAGGTTCAACTAGACAGTTTAAGATATTAAACCTTTCAAGGTATTGATGTGTCAACTCTCCACTGGTGATGGAACCTAGAAAAAGGGAAGGATCAAACCCCAGACTTTTCATTTTCTCAGCTGTCACAGAAGCTCTTCTTGATGAGTTACTGATAACCACCAACTTAGCCCCTGTGTTTGCCAACTTCTCCACTGTCACCAAACAAGACATAAGTTTGAGAATATCCTAGTGAACACTGAGACAAACGTACCAAAAAAAAAAGAAGAAGTAACAGATAACAACGACATACATGTTGAGATAGCACCAGGGTATGGCTTCTTTCCATCATGGAGGACACCAAACTGGTCTAAAAACCAAGCCTGTCAGCACACCAACACATCAACTACTTAAACGAGCATTACCTGTTCTTCAGCATTCCATCAGACAAGCTAAGTCTATAATAATATATTCTGACTGATGTTATGCCCTCAGTCATCACAATGCTCCTCCTAGCATCTTAATCAGATCCAATAAAATCCGAAACCATGCATTCTACTATCATTATTCAATATTGTTGGAGTACATCTCCACTCAAATGTAGCATAGTGTTTGGTTTTCCATAGGAAAAGAGCACCAACAAGTGAAATGTTAAAAATGCCACAAACTTAACATTGCCACCGCCAATAGCATAATTTGGCGCATCCAGGACTTATATCGCCAAAAGCTCTATCCTCAACAAAGCTTATACATTACTGATGCACTCCTCCATTAGCCTAATGCTACCTAACATTTCCATCCAAACCATTTTCCCCGTATTTTCGGACCCAAGCAGCGAAATCTTCCTACTATTTTAAAATGCCTAAAAAAGTCTTTAAGCTATCATCTGAATCATCATATTCATTCCAGGGAAATTATGTTCATTGACTTTTTCCACTTTTAATAAATTGGATTCACAGCTCAATATCTTATCTTAAAATACCCAAAAAGAACAAAGCCAACATCATATTGACACTCAAATTCACATATGGCAGTATATTTTGGAGGAATCAATGTTCTTAAATACCCTTTTCCTTGTTTTTTTTTTCTATATCTTTTGAAACATATATTCAATACAACAATCCACAAAAAAATTAATATTGATCAATGAAATACATTCAATATAACCAAATTGAATGAAGTGCCCATGTCACATTTTTTTGACATAATTCATGTATGGAGCTGAAAATTCCAGAGTGGAGAAATATAAATATTATGAGCAAATGGACAGTGGGGAAAATAAAAATGGGGATATGAATTATGAGTGAAGGAGGAGGAAAAACCTTAAAACGACGAGTTTCAGCAAGGTGTTGAATGCCGGACATGAATTGGAAGAGCTGAGCTTCATTTGCTGAGACGCTACTCGGTGGCACCATCAAGAAGTGTGAGAGTTTGTGGAACTTGTTCGAATCTAGACTAGTCTGATTTTGGTTTTGCACATTTTGCTGGATTGTCCATTTGTCCGTAACCAATCTGGTACGAATTCGAGACGAGTACACTCGTAGTGGTCGATAAAAGAAACCGCATTCCGAGAGGGGAAGCTATACAAGTTTCGATGGTTAAATTTAGCAGTAATGAGGTCTTAGTCCTTGGCAATTTAGCACATGACTATGAGACTTAGTGCGGATCACCTATCCCACACTCTGTGTACTCCTCCAATCACGTGTTTATGAGATTCCAGGTTCAAATCCTGGCTACAACAATCCTTTTTTCCTATTTATATTTTTCTCTAATAATTTATTTTGCATCTTTTATTAATAGTTTACCTTTTCTCAAATACCTAATTACATAGATATATTACTTTCCTATAATTGAACAACAAAGCTGTAGTAGCACATTGGCAAATCTTCAAGCTTTGAGATTCCATGTTCAAATCCTGGCTGCAGCAATCTTTTTTTTTTTATTTATTATTGTCCTTTCCTAAATACTAATAGTAAGATAAATAAATTACTTCAAATTGCATTAGCCCACTATTCACAATATGGCTGAAAATGAACCAAACACAAACCCCTGCATCTTGTTAGCAGCAATCAGATAGCCTTCAAGCATACTAAATATACAGATCTCAACTGAGGAATGCTTGGAATTGGCAAACTATTGCTACCTACATTACCCCAGTACCTCTGTGTGAAAGCTAACAAAGATGGTCTCAACTTCAAATACTAACCTCTGTTTCTCTGACACGAACGTCATGCAGAAGTTGTTGTTGGGCTTTTTGCTGTATTGTTTGACTTTCCAATGCCAACCGCACACGTCTAGCCCGGACCCGAGCTTGAACTCTCACTAAAGCTTGCATACATCGAAGTGTTATTGCAGCCTGTTTCCTCACAGCATGCCCTCTGACAAGGGCTTGGAGTCTTACCAATCCTTTCAACGCTCTTAGAGCTCGCCTAGCCTGTTTGAAGAACCAAAAAGTTTGCACTGAATCCTCAGTAAGCACTGGAGATATTAAATCAGAAGTCCAAAACATACAGCGCTCTAATAAGAGAGAGATATCATTAGCAACATCTATCCCCTACAAGATCAGCAGAACCTAAGATTTATTATCAGTTGGTTTATTACAGAAATCATTCATTCCCTTTGCTTAAATGCTCAAGGATAAAACATGCCTAGGTCATGATTAGACTATATTTAGACGGGCAACTGTGACATTCCACAAAAGATCCTTGACCCACAGCTGATTAAGTCACTTTGTGCTCTGGCTTTGACGCTCAAGGCAGTGACGCCTCTAGGGATCATCATAGTCAATCGTTTCCATACATGCTGGTACAAAAATAAAGTCTTAGATTATTGATTAGACACTATCTTTTAATTGGTTTCTTTTACTTCAGTTTTTGAGAGGGGGGACAGGGAGTAATCTTCCATGTCAAATGTGTGCATGGAAAATCAAGGAAAATCATCCAATGCTGTCCCAGAAATCCTCGAAAAGCTGTTTGAATGTATGTAGCCGCCCAGTCCTCTCTCATTCGGTATTGGTCTTCAGGTTCACTTTGTACTTGAATAGATGTAGATGGGGAGGCATCAATATCAGAAAATAGCCTAACGTTGGCATCTCCACCAGGCTCGCTACTTTGACCATGCTCTTTAACAGAACTGCCATTTATTGAGATAGAATGGTTTCTGCGATGATTTGCCTGACCGACAGCTGTTGCCCTCTGCAAAAACCAGTGACACAATGAATGAAATAATGAAAAATGAAAATACTTGGCGCAGGAAAGTAGACGCCTATCAAGCCCAAACAATGCACACACATCATAACTCAGATTGCCTTCAAACTAACTAAGAGACACAACCCTTTGATTAAAGTAATTGAGGTATGATTTTCGACTCCATAAACAATTTTGATCCTTGCTATACATACATCGTAAAATCATATTCTGATCAAGAAGTTCAGCATAAGCCCTGATACCTTGCAGGAACCACAATATGGGAATGCAGACACTGTCACCCAGAAACCCCTAACCAGTAAAGAAGTTCTTCCAAAGGACTCTCTCCAATTTCTTTCTTTCATTTTGACTAGTTGATGCACAAGAACAAAGACAAATACGATAAAAGGAAACCCAGGAGGAAAAAAAAAAAGATCGATGAGAAATCTGAAAATGAACTTAATCAGCAATGACACCTGCCACAGAAAGAAACTATTTCTCATCTACCCACTCTCGATAATTTGATCCCTGCCATGCTTCACCCAAAAAGCAAACAGTGTCAGAAAAAAAAAACGTCATTCTGAAGTCTAAACAGTTATCTTTCTCATCCCTAAGGTCAGGAAAAGGTAACCATCATTGACAGTGGAAGAAGAACTCGGCGTGACTTGCAAACTCTCAGTAAAGCAGCTTTAGAGGAAATTATTAGTAATTCATTTGAACACTAAGGTAACAAAAGGAGCTAGAACAAGGAACCTACATTCCCATCTGTCTCCGCGGAGAGCGATTTATCAGATTTTTTAAACAACCAAAGCTATAATCCATTTCTTGGGCACACCCATGATAGCTGTTGATGATGTTGTCTTGCCTCACCTGCAAAACAAGACCATGACCATGGGATTTTGTCCTACATAGACATCTTTTATTAGACACATCAGTAATCATAACAAGTTGAAACATAGGTAGTCATACAGAAAACACACCTCATACATGGAAAATCAACTTTTAACAGTTACCACTTTTTAAAAACTCACATGTAATAAAAGATGCCATAGATATATAGTGCATCCGCACATGTCAATAACTCAATAAGTCATCATCAGCGCATTAGGAACACATGACTGAACTCAAACACAAACCATTACAAACTTCAAACACGTCACCTTGACACCTTGCCGGGAAAACCCATATGAGAGGTTGGCAAGTTTACATGACATACACACATACACACACACACACACACACACACAAAAGAAAAAGAAAAAAAGAATTCAGAACAGAATGCAAGAAAACATAGCTAAGGTTCTGAAAAAGCCAGTTTCTTGGCAAGCCTACAGTCGGTTTCTAATTACTAGTGCTCTCAAAAATCGCATAAAATTCTTCAACACAAACTCAATGCCTAAACTAGTTCACAGCCATAGCCTATATGAGTCCACTAACCCACCAATTTTTGACCTTTTGCAAAACTAACCAGTGCTCTATGAGTGTACAGGTCACCAAAAACACAACGTTTTCGACATTCTCTACTCTCAGATACAAGTTTCAACGTTATATACTCCAAAACCAACATTATGAGTTCAAAAACCCACCAATTTTCGACATTTCACAAACTAATCAAACACGAAAATTTCGACATTCTCCTCATCCTCATAACCGAACAAAATCAGCTCCATATCACTGTATAAAACAACTGAAACACACAAAATTTCTGACATTCCACAAAATTTAACTCTGATCAAGTAATTCCACAAGCTAATTAACTCATATAGTGTCATTTTCGGATTCAACGAGGATATAATAATCTAATCAATCCTAAATTCCCGACCCTAATTATCCCAACTATATCAAAACTTCACATATACTCAACAAAAAAAAAAAAACACAAAAATTAAAAAACATAGCATCACCAAATTAACAAATAAAATATCTAACGGATCACATTATATCAAGTAAGAATAATCAACTGTAATTAATATGGAAAATTTTCTCTGTTCCTATTGTATATAAGTTCGTCTGGTGGTATTATTATTATCTCTATTGTTGAAAGTTTTTGGTCAGTCCTTGTTGATTATCAACGTAGGTGTGAAATTTCGTACTACCAATACAAGGAAAACATTGGCTGTCGAAAATTCCCCTATTGTTATAGGAACTACCCCAACAACAGCAACTATTTTTACGCGATGATCTTAGCATGGATACCAATCATGCCACTTTAATTTTGCCGTGGATGCAGCGCAACTTGATGAAAAAATCCTATAGACACGATACTTGTGTATGTATTAGAAGTTTTAATGTTACCTATCATATTTGACACCGATCATTTACCCTCCTTGTGTGCTCATTATTGGCCCGATATTCGACACTTGGGAAAGATTGTGCTTCTCACGGCAATTGTATGTGTTGGATATAAGGGTCAACAATGGTTGTATAAGGAAGATCAAAGAACGATTTCAAGTTGTGCCGCGGTAGGAGACCACTGACTTGAAAGCGATTACGGCCCGACATTGGTGGTCATCGTCACTAGCCGGAATGCTCCCCAAGGTTAACACAACTACTCTTGCACACAACCACTCACGTACAAAAGTTGGAGTTTGCACACTCATACAACTACCCAAGAATCAGGAGATGTGTTTTTGTGTATATCGTTCCATTGTATAAAATGAACACACTAAACTTTCTTATATAGTGGGAGGAAAAGATGTTATGGATACCAAAGAGTCAAGGATTGATTATGGGATTAAAGACACTCATAATCACACAATTAACATAATAATAAACATGGTGTTTAATAGGTGCAATAAACATAGTAGTAATGAGGATTACTACCAAGAGGCAAGAGGTATCCAATGCTCAAGTCAAACATGGCTTTGGAGCCATTATTCCAACAGTATGCTTTGTGATAGTAATGCTCGTATGTACCGGGGTGTTTATGCTTGGTTTGAAGATTTTATCCCTTTGCAAACCCTTTACTGGACAACAGGGAACTTAATTGATGTCAGGGGCGAATACAGGATCTTGGATGTACTACCGGTGTGGATCTATATCTTTCTACCTATGTGGTTCCATAACTTACTCCCGGTATTGGTTCCATAAGCTTGGATATCCTAGGCATGTGGAGTACCATTTCTCTATTTCCTTGAGGTATTAGACCATCAACATCTTTCTTTCAATTCGTTTTTACGTTTAATTTGGTTTGAAATTTCGTTTTATACATACGCTTTGTATTGTGTATTTATTTTAGAACTTGATCACATAGTTCACTACATACGATGACTTAAGTCATCTTATGTTACTATGCCTCATCATTAAATGACTGGAAATCTTATAAATAATATTTAAATTTTTTTCTTTTGTTTTGGTCACCCCATCTCCCGCACGGGAACACCTATACAAGTTTGAATAGTTTGTTTTACCACCTTCATCATGACCGAGGATAATCTCGGGTGTTGCACTCAAACCCACGCATACAACACACTAGTTCAATTAAGATAGTCTACGAAATTGAAACTGTTGAGACACACTGCATTTACGGCCCAAGAGGACATGGCCCATCTTCCTGCATGGTGGAACCGGAACAACACTTTTTCGTTGAAATTAGTTTTTACATCTCTCCTACAACGTTGAGCTCCTTCCCTTCAATTCAGTAGAATAACACTCCAACCACTAATTCGAAAACTTGGAAGTTTTACCGCTTTACCCACAAGCTAAGTGAGTATATATTTATGTCTATCTCGATCGAATAAGATGTGTTACAATCGACGCAATATTTTGTCATGTCAAGTGCATGATTTTAATATTAGATTTTGGCGGGGTGTCTTATTTTCAAAGCACCATCTATTTGAAACGATTGTTACGTACTTGCTTGAATACATCGCGCCATGAGAAAGCAATGGATTCTACAAATTGTAGGAGCGTGTTAGTCACGTTATAGCCTATATGGCTATATAGGAATAATAGGATAGGTGAAACACTCATCATCAATCAGTTTTATTATTAGAATTAAATTTATTACAAATTAATGTGTAAGTAATCTCCCTCGTGGTCAATCAAACAACTACATACTTAGCTTGTACGGTTGTAGGTGAAATCCCTATAATTGAATTAAAATTATTTTATTGATCAAGATTAACACTCCTAAAACATACGGAGTATACCGTTACGTATGATTTATGTACCCTTTTCAAATAGAATCGATAAAATAGTGATTCAATCACGCACATTGAGCAAATGGTCACTCATAATGTATGTTACAAAGCTGCTCTTCAAGAATCCAAATTAAACTAAAAAGGCTTTTAAAAAAAAAAGTACGTGTTAATTACAAAATGATACGGAGTGATATTGTTACTCTTCAACTTTGTTTCCTCTTTCTCTTTGCTTAGCCATGGCTTCTTTCATAGCTTCCTTCCTCTTTTTACTGGCTAGAACTTTGGCAAGCACCCCACTCACATTTGGATCTTTCTTCTCCCCTGCTGACGGCGACGGCGGCGGTCTTCTTGCTGCCGCCCATGCATTCTTCTCACCCACATTCAAGCCCAATACGACACCAACTATGCCCAAACCAACAGCATTCCTGCATACCAAACTAATTTAGTACATACAACTTTTCAATTTCATAGTCTTATAATTAATTTGTTCATACTATATACTAGTAATTCATAATAAATTGAAATTGCTCACAAAAGTGTCTTTCTTAGCTGCTTGTAATACTCCGTATGAATTAGCAATTAGTCAATGTGATCCTCGACACAATTTTCATCATTCGATCACGAGGAACTTGATTTTGACATATTAAAAACACCAATATATGCTTAGTGAGTAAAATTGCGCCATCTCAGTCCTCTAGTTATTTCTATTGTAGACAATTTCGGCTTTAAGATTTATCTCTATCAATACAACACCAACTATGCCCAAACAAGCAACATTATTCCTGCATGCAAAAGCAAAACCTAATTGAATATTTGTTAAGATATGCGTAGGGTATTTATACCGTACACATTACAATGTTAAGGTAAGTCTTGGTATGCAAGACAAGGCCCAAGGGCCGAATTACATTAGCCTAACAATATTACTATTTAAATTTCATCACTTAAATTCCTTTAATATTACAAGTCATTAACGAGTTGAAACATTGAGCAGGTTTTTGTCTTAGATTTTGGAGCTGAATATACTATCTTGAGGTTGACGACATTTGTATGTAAAATGAGTGCCTAGCTAGTGGAAAAAATAAGGAAAAAAAACTATTTCGCATTAATCTACCTTAATTTTAGGGTAACACATACATCCTCAAAATTAACAACACACATTTATGAAAAAAAGATACTACATGGACATAAGGTTTAGGAATTAGGAAAATACCTGCGTGAAACATGAGAGGTGGGGATGGATGCATCAACTAATGAGGTTGTATGAACATCATTATTACCCAAACATGGTAAATTACAAATTCTGTTATTAGGCTTCGAGGACGTTGACGATGAGCTCGTAATTGCGCATATGGGAGAACCAGGCAACAATGTGGTTAGCGCCCGCGTCATATTAGGTTTCGTGTTACGCCGCCCTCAGATATCAAGACTTGTAAGTATCGTTACAATTTTATCGGATATACAAAGTGTCGGGACTTAGGGTCTCAAATGAGCTTATTAGTTGATCATGCATGTCATTTTCTTCGTGTGTTGGAAGATTTTGTTAGGAGGAAAACTGAAAATTGAGGAGTTACCAAAGAATGGATAGGCTGTGACATTCAGAGATACGAGATGTAGGTATCCATTGGTTGGTTTGGGTCTTTGGGATAAGATATCCTATCGTGTGGACCATTTGAGACTAGCATGCATCTCTACTACTCCACAATGCGTAGGAGTCCAATTTAAGGACCTTCAATTCCCCTCCCCCTTTGTTTGTTAGCCTTATTAAAAATAAAAATCAATTAAGACGATGTGCGTCATAGTCTGCGCGCTAATTGGGATAGACCGTACCTTGATGGCATAATGTGCACTTTTATCTATTTTCGGGACAATGATGTAAGTAACAATGATTTTTTCCCTCATATAAGATCGTTCACACCAGTTCTCATTTTGTGATAGAAACAAAACTAGCTAAGGGGCTGTTTGTTTACAAGTAGTTTCTAGATTAACTCCAATTGACTGGACTAGAGACTTGATAATAACCTAAAATACAAGTATTTTCTGGTCCAAGGGACTCATGAGCCAAATAATGAGTAGCTTTTCACATGGAGTTGGTTTTAATTTAGATCATATTTGGGCTAAGTTGTCTGTATTTATATAATCGGGTTGCTATAAATTTCGTTTGTAGTTAGTTCTTAAAAGGCTAATTATTACCCAAAACTCATCTTTATTTGCTTCTACTTTTTCTCTTTCTTCAAGCCTATGCAACTTCTTATTTGATCAATACATTAATTACGTTGTATTCTTCCAAAAGAAAGCTAATTATTTTGAGATTAACTCGTGAGGTTTTCCAAAAGTCTAACATAACCAATTTCCAAAATTAAACTCTAGGCCTAGACACGTCGTCCTTATATGTTTCCTAACCCATATATTATACCTAAATTAGGTAAACTCTGATATATATGAGTCTCTGATCCATTCAACAGGAGATATTGACGCAGAAAAGCCATGAGCCTTCAACATCACGAAACTGCTCAACTCTTAGGGCTAAAACTCCTTCTATGGAACAACACAGACCCTAATAACATCAAACTCCCCTCAGATGAAGGCTTGTTCATCTTCAATGTCACACTAGACCAACATCCTCCACCCGAAAACCCTACAACATCGACGGCAACAACAACAACAACAACAACAACAACAACAAATCGCGTTTTCAGCGTTAACTTCAAACACAAGTCTTTCGTTCGTGACATTCGAGTCCATGATCTGGCAACTAAGTTGATATCCGAAACCAAGCTGTTTGAGTCTTGCACCAACGAATTACTTGGCCAACAAGTATCCGACTATATTAGGAGTTGCTTCAAGTTTCACAGCACCACACAACCAACCACGCAAGCAACGGGCAGCATTGTTTTCGTAGTGAGTATTCTTGTGGGTCACGGCTCCCCGACTAACGATGCAAATGCTTCTGATAGCTCTGTGGATCATCAAGCCAACATTTCCGAACCACAGTTCCATGATCACCCTGTCGATTTCGAACCACATCAGATCGATAATCTTGAACCACTGCTCCATACCAACTCTGTTGCGCTGCCTAACGAATCTGTTCAGTTGACAGCTCCTGATAGCGGCGAAGAGGACGAGCTTCCTTCTAATAATCTTCAAGAATTGAGTGATACTGATAACGATAATGACCAAGAATTGCTTGGTAATGTCGATGTTATTGATATAGAATATACTTTTCGGGCTGCTTTAAGATATCCATTATTCATTGCCGCGAACAATGTTTACGCTTCTTTGGACACGGACTTGGCCATGTCCGAGGACACTTATTATAGCATGGACTTAATTGATCATGGCGATGCTTGTCTCAGTGACATTCTAAGCATATTGACATCAAGGTATGAGGCAAACAGCAAAACCGATGACTCGGCCTTGATGATGCACGACAACAATGATCATCACCAGGGAGTGAGAGAGAAGGGTTTGGTCGAAATCGAACCCGCCCTTAAGATTATCGATGGAGGAGGACAGAAGGAATTAGGGCAAGAATCATGCCCGATTTGCTATGATGAAATGGGTTCGGAGAATGTTAATGTGAAGATGGTTCGTTGTAATCACACCTTTCATAAAAGGTGCATATTCAAGTGGCTCCCAAAGAAACGGACATGCCCTTATTGTCGATCTTGCAGTCCAATAGATGTATTTGTCATGAGCTAGTTAAGTTTTGTATCTTATGGATTAAGGCTAGTTTATGTCAAAACTTGGAATTTTAATTTGTTGATATCTATTATACGAAAAACACTATTTTTTGTTAGTCCAAAGTTGTCAACAAATTAAATCATTTCAAAACCACCAATAGAACACAAATCCCTCGTCCAAATAAATAAAAACAATGTTTAATGAAGTCGAAGATGTAGATATAGATGAGATTTGAACTAATGCTAGCCCAGGAAATGGTCTTCAAGGTTATAATCAGTAAAAAACTTCTTTATGCCTGTAAATCAACTATAATGGACATGCAACACGCCAACAATCTTATTCAACATACAAGGAGCAGCAAAACTTGAAAGGCTTACAAGTGGTGAAGTGAACCATCAACGTTTTACTCGAAAACCAAGACGTGCAAATAACCAACTAAAACACTCGAAAGATCCACTATTAATCCCAACTAAATGCAGAACAAATCCCTGAAAACAAGTGCACCAGGGCAGAAGTTCTTTCCAACAACAGAGACTTATTAACGATGTATTCTCATTTCATTATGTGAGGAATCAAGAATGGTGCAGAAATTTCAACAATACAACAAGAATAGCAGCAAGAAGAAAATTGCTGCAGACCCACTTTTCATCATCCTATGCACACGAATTTGAATCGAAAACAAAGTGGTTTGTATAAATGAATCACAGTTAGACAGCAGAAAGGCTAGCCCATTTTCCAAGTTCATAAGGATCCCCATAGTAGTATAACTTAACTCTATTTGCCAAAGACAAACCTGCAGCCAATGCTGAACTGTACTCTGCATCATCCTGCTCTGATGGGTCGTCAGCGTATGCAGTGATATCTCCAAGAAGCCTGAATGTGATTCTCCGAGTTTGTACCTTCCTTGGGAAATCGAAGTACAAGGGAGTTCCCGGCCTAGTCTCCGGTATTCGATATTCAGCTATAGTTACCATGTTGTGAGTTTCCTGTCATTATTTAATCAACTTCACGTATTAATTATCAAAACAAAATTTGTGTAATTAAGTATAGGCTACTGTTCTAAAGCTACATCATATGTATATACATGATAGTTTAGAGAAGTTCCATAATTGCGCTGTTTGCTCTGCATATGCCAAGGTAAACCTCCTTACATAAAGACACTAGACAACGTCTAATATGGCGTAATAGAAAAAACCCCTAGCATAGCTTTTAAAGTTCAGCTAGAGATTTTACAATCTCAGTTCATAATTAACTACTCCCTTCTTCCTAATCATAGCTTACAAATTCCAAGAAATAATCTGAAACGGCCATCTTTTAAGTTTAGGAATTCCCCAAGAGACACCTAGTGCCTTGATTCATTCATGAGCTAAAAACACTACCCATCCCAAGAATAACTTCAAACGATGAAAACACCCAAATAATATTTGCTCTACACAACAACAACCAAGCCTTATTCTCAAAACGATTTCGGGTTCGCTAACGTTAATCGTAATCACTCATCTGTAACCGACTTGTGCGGGCCATAAAAGTAAAAGATCTTCGCAAATAAGTTTAAAATTCAGCCCCTCCAAACCAGGTAAATTTCTCATGTTTTTCTAGTTTTAACCTCCATGCACCCAAAATCAAATAGCACATGTTCATTACATAGGCTGAGTTTCAGCCTTTCAGGAAAGACACATTATTAGGTACGTAACCCCCGGTTAACTGTTCACTCATTATATACTACATTATAGTCATTATATAATTTCACTCATTATTTTACTATTTTCGCTCATTATTTCTCAATTTCACTCATTATATACTTTCCCTCATTATTTTACAATTTTTACTCATTATTTCTCAATTTTCACTCATTATATATAACATCATAGTCATTATTTATTTTCAGTCATTATTTCTGAATTTCCAATCATTATACAACTTTATTCCAATCATTATTTCCCATATTTCACTCATTATTTCCCGAATTCTACTCATTAGTTTTCGATTTTCACTCATTATATACCACTTGAACCGGGGGGTGCCTAGAGCTACGTACCCCCGGGGTACCATATACCGATTGTTCAGGAAAATAATGGCTCATTGGTACTTACTGGAATACAATTTTGTGGGGTAGGATCTTTTATTAGAAAAGGAACTTTTGGAGCTTCTGGAGTTGCCCTCGTAGAAGATTATCTTGGATTCTTCTCTGAACTACTCAAAGTAATGCAGAGAACAAATTGTGTGCTTAACTACTCATCTGATAGACCAGTGAAAAGACTGCCAAATACATTCTCATACTGCCTTCTTATCATAAAATTTGGGCTGATGAATGCCTACTATACTGCCACATTAGTGGAATATGTTCAGCCAGAAGAGTTCCTGTTCTTTGACTGTAATGAACTAAATCAAAATGATTTCTTGAAGCACCTAAAAGCTCAACTTATATGTTCTTATGAATCGCACACTTCACACGACAACTTTGACCTCACTACCTAATCATGCAGTACCACTTAACAGTAAGACATGGAGGAGCTGTTGGGGAATTTTCCATTTAATTTGGAGATTAGTTACCACATTGCTTGGAAACCTATATTGCAAAGAAAGGCAGGGAGTCTGAAAGGTGGAATGGAAAGGGAAAAGGGGATTATGCCCCTTAATATATCAGGATGCAATTAGCTATGAGAAAGGGGGCAAAAAGCAAGTGTTTGCACATCAAATTTCATAGTACAAACACTGGTTATGCCCTCTCTTAATTTCCACTGAAAGAGCTTTCTCATAATCAGTGATTCTCTATCCAGAATGGTGCTCTCGTACATGAGTAATATAGGCAAACTAAGGCATTCCTTGTACCCGGTTTTCCCATGTTCCAGAACTCGAGAATCTATTGTCTTCCGGAACAAAGATATGAACCTCGTAACTCAAAACATGTTCACAAAGTATGATATACTTTACGTCCTTCTGTCTAAGAAGATCCTAGCCGCACCATATAGCATTATATAGAGTGAGGATACTATATCCTCATCTGAGAGCTAATTGCAAATTAATGTCCCCGAAACACGCTCTCTTCGCCTATTGGAAGGTCAAAGAAACAACTTGTTACCAGATATGATCCAAGGACCCCAGCATGCAGCCAGTCACAGAGTAGTTCTCTTTGTTTCTTCTCCCTGGCCCAGTTGACTACCACATCACTCACTTTTTTATTACTCATAACTCATATTCATTCTCAAATGGATTTCTTTGACTTGAGCGTTAGATCTTTTCCCAGAAAGAAACCACAATTGTTTTGAAGCAACAATTCTTTAATCTACAGCATTATGTGGTATTTGCAGTTGAAAGCTATGCTAAGCAGTGATCTTGTTCTTTAACAAATCCTGGCAGTATTATACTATTATTTTGTTTCAGTATTTGCTCTCTCAAGACAAATATTAAAATTTCGAAGTCTTTCATTATTAAAGCTATAGGTGGCTTCCAGCTAGTATTACTCAACATGGTTAACAAAATTGACTTCACATTTTCTATTGATATCTTTCTTAAAATTCCAAAAAGAAATTAAATTCATGGAATGCCAAAAAAATAAAAAAGATTCGTATTTCAGCTACAACTTTAAACAAAAATATTGTCATTAAGACACATTCCGCAACACAAGACTACATAGTAGGTAGTATTCTGCGTCTCCATATAGGTTGTCAATTTCCATAAACAAGATCTAAACATAGACAATGGCACGGCCAAACAAAATCAGCGTGAAAATTTTCTAAGAAGTGTTACCTGAAGTGCTGACACTTGAATATATAATACGGCAGGAGTAATATGTCTCTCATCTAAGAGTAAAACTGAAGGATCCCAGGCGTTAACATCAAAAGTTGGAGAATGAGTAACCCGCGGTCTAATTGCACTAAAGAAATCAAGTCGAAAACCAGCAACCGTAGGTGAAGCAGGTAATAGATACTGCTCTAACATAAGATCATTCCCAATCAATCTTTCAGCCTCAATCGGAACCTGAAACACAAAAATACTAATTACTAAAATGAAATCAAGATACAAGCAGAGACTGCCATTCGTTTAATAAGAAGATAAGAATGTCATAATAGAAGTAGCAACGGAAGAAAGGGACCAAAGAAACGTAAACTACAGTAGGACCATTTGCTTTGGTCCCATGCAGAGCCTTAGCCTGAAGAGATTCTAAACACACGCCCCACTCCCCACCCCAACAAAGTCCGGACGAACTACCCAGAAACGTAATATGAGATAATCTGTGTGCCAAAAAAGAATGAAGGTCAAGTAAATATAAAGTATAAAATGAATAAACATCATATGGACCTTAAATCTATTCAGCTGAGGTGGATTTTCCAGCCAGTTTCTTAATTTCAGCTGTTCAGATCCTTCTGGTGTAGTAGGCCCCGTATCTGTTCTCAATGGAGTTCCAAATACAAGAATATGTTTGGCATGAACACACAGATCTCTATTGTCAATGCTCCCAAATGATGCACGCCTACTTTGTTCAGCAAAAGGATTCTCATCAAGTGACAAAAGATTAAAATCATTTCCGAAATTCACAGAAGCAGAGGCTGCTTGTTTAAGGCTTAGCATTATCCAAATAATACGACATCGAACAGGATTCCTAAAGGAAAACCGTAAGTGTCGTGGAAGTTTTCTAACATCTGACTTTTCTGGTCCGTACAACTCTGGAGAAGCATCCAATAAGGACTGTACTTCCCATTTCCCAGTGCACGACCTTTCTTCCTTATTTATTTTATCGCTGGCCCATATTTGCACCTGTAATAAGAAAAAGGGAGAGAGCTTTCGTAAGTCAGGATTGCAAAAGAAATAAACAAGAACTAGATAGCAGATATCGCAAGGCACCAACTCTAGTCGTGAAAACTGTATACAGCTATATGGAAAATTCTAGTAGTTGACAGATTACAGAAGTTGAAGTCGTGAACACTGTTTCGACGTTCAGTCTGACACACAGGATAATGATTTCCTCAAAAAAATTCTTTGATTGAAGTGAGGCTCACAGCATTTCAAAAACACTTTACAGAAAGAACCAGAAAAGACGACACTATTACAAGACTAGATAACTAGGCAACACCCATCTATAAACCACCACCCCGGTTCAAGAGTACATAATATCAATATTAAGGCTGCTATGAGCGATCACAGAACATCAACAACGATAGGACTTCCAAAATTTGACCGTTATGATTTGGTTGTCATAACATATAAGTTTTCTATCCATATATTACTGTAGTTCAACAAACATGGGCAAAATGTAATTCCAAAGTATCAGCAAGTAGCATACAATTTATGTACTGAACAAGGACAAAATTAGGACGAGTAAAAAGAGTACACATACAGTAGGAGTATCTGCTTCTGTGTAGCCACAAGGGCTAACCACCAGTGTCACTCCACTAACATCTGAAATGTTACTGAGAACAATCGCAAATTCAACAGAATTGCAGTTTGAAGGAGCTCTCCAGTAGGAATGCTGAGGTCCTGAATCGAGAGGAGCCAGCAAAGACAAGGGGGGCGCCGCTCCTGCAGCTGTTTCAACCTTTCATAACAAAATTCAGAAATTAATTAGGACATTTCATAACAGTACGATGTCTCTTGCGAATTAAGTGTGCAAAGACTAAACATCAGCTATGACAATGCCCACATCCTATGTCTAGTAACGTCTTTAGCAATTAATTTGGAGATACAGGCTCTTCAGGTTAGATTAACTTAATACACAATCCGGAGGACAGGTTGTAAAACAAAAATTTAGAACTTTGAACGCAACAATGATTATTGAATGAACTTTCACGGGATAAATGGATTTAGTGTGACCAGGGAGACTAAAATTACTAAAATTACTGAATACTGAGGAACAGTCAATAATCGCTCAACTATACTCTCCCAAACTCTTGACATACCATCCAGCTTGGTTGACAAGTTTCGCTGGGAAGTTAAATGAAAATATTGTCAATGCAGCAAAAAAGAGTGTAAAAAGGTCAATACTCTCACATACTATACATAGAATTCGTTTCTATCAATGTTGTGGAAACTGAAACAAAGCAGTTTACAAACTTACCGAATGTAGAAAGCTCGCAAATGGGAATTCAGCAAGTGACTCTTCCCCATTGGTTAACTTTCCCAGAAATTGACCTGATTCCAGACCCGAGGGTTTACAGATGTCTGCAGCAACATCATCCAAGGAATAGCCAAGGATAAGGTCTAATGCTGTAAAGGCAGCAGTATCAACGCGGCTGCTTCTTCGCGAACTCAATAAGACTCTGACATAGTCCAGCACAAGTGCATTGAGAACAACATCACTACAGCATTGTTTACAAATGACCCCATCAGACATGGCAGAGTTATTATTAGTATAGATGTCAACTTGGCTACCATGGCTTGACCCCCCACGTCCTGAACCACCATTAGAGCTTAAAGATCCCCTTGTACTGTAACTTGCAAGTAAAAGAGCTCCTCTTCCAGCACAACAAACTTTACAAACTTTTCTTCCACAATGAGAACACAAGAACAAGACCTTTGTAGATTCTGCTGAAAATTTGGCAGATGCTACAGGTACCGACTCCGCGCGTACCTCACACTTGCTACCGCTGCAAGTCTCCCCAAAACCAGAAACATTCCAGAAGTCAACAGCATCATCAACTCTTGCATCAAGACCAAGAGATGCAATTATTTTATCTTCAAGAGCTGCTTGTCCAACCGTTGCAAGACTGTTCGCAACTCTGCACAACTTCACCATATACAAATCATCAAGCAACAAATTAGGATTTATGGAAGCTGGATCTGTGCCAACAGCCAACAGCGCCCTATCTCGCTCTGCAGCAGACAGATTTAGCCGGAGCCGTTCAATCTCAAGCTGCATGGCTTCCATGAAATTTAGGTTCTGGATCTGCAATGAATCAATGATGCAGAAGATCAGATATTGCCCCTTTTTCGTGATTCTTTATTAAATATGTATGTAGAGGCCCACAGTAACCCTGTACTTCAATGTATATACAGATCTACCCACATCCCACTCCCCCCCTCCCTCAAGAAAAAGGCAAAAAAAAAAAGGATTCATAGAGCGCTTCTGGAATCATAGCCCCAAATCTGATAGAAGTTAGATTTAGCAACGAAAGCAACAATATGGTACTCTTCGGGGGATCAGTTAGGTCATTTTTGCTTTCTCAAGGTCATTTAAATCTAAGTCACCTGCACAGGTACAATTGAGCTTGAACATTGGTCCGTTGCTATTCTGCTAAAGAATGGCCAAGATAATAGTTGTAAATTGTAAATAAGAAGGATTTCCCTAATAGAGTCTAATGGAAAATTATGAGACATGCTCCGTTTTGATTTGGATTCCAATTATAGCAAGTCTGAACCCAGATAAAGGTACATACAAAAATATTCATGAACAATGTCAGCGATATGCACATGGGTGATTAAAAGTTGTGCCATTTGCTCTAGATCAAATCCAAGTCTGATTAACACCAGTCCTTGCCAGCTAACGATGAAACCAAAACCCATGAAAGTTAGAAGGATAAACCAGTCTTCACAAACCAGCCACTATTTAATGGTAACAAACTCTTACAGACCTTTTTTACTCTTACTATGGCTCCTACAGACCTTAAAACTTATAAATATTTTAACTTTTGTAGGAAGTATCACTTAGATGTCCTATAAGTACTACCAAAATGTTTTATTAAGAGCAAAACCAGAATCCGAAAGTAAAGCTATTGTCACTAGCCTTGAACGCAAAACTATCATAATAAGCAATAACATACATATTTCTAGCCAACGTGACACATACATACCTTCTGGGCACTGCTCAGGCCTTTTAAGCATTCTATATAGTGTTTGGCCCCGTTATGAGATGCTTTCACACTGCAACCATCTTTTTCACCATAGTGTTCACTCGATGGTTCATCCAGAAAACTAAGCACTTCCTTGCTCTCATTATCTAGTTTCTCAGCCACTGGCTGACTGATCATATCTGAATGAGTCCCTTCTCCTGTCAGTAAGTCTAACCAATTGCTGGATGAAGAATTATGTACACTTGATTGCACACTTTTGCTGGACTCAAGCAGGCTAGAAGGGCCAGATACTACAGTATTTGTTTGTTTTTGGCATTTCTTTGCCTTCTCACGCAGTCTTGCCCCATGTCCTTGATTAGTAAAAATACTTTTCCAAGGAAGTGGAACTCCAAGCACCTCCACCTACAAGTGACAGCCCCACAAAAGGTATAAGTACGATAAAGAGAATAAGCCTTCACATTAAATTAAAAAGGTTGACAACAGAATTATAAAACAAAGAACTATAGGTGGGAGAGCATATAAACAAATAAAAACTAAACTCTCATGAAGACACTAAAATTAACAGATCAAAATCACTTGCCCCTCGATGATATGATTAAGTTGACAGAAGAAGGGTCGACCGAATCTCATCTTTGTTATTAGAGACCTATACGGCTATACATAAAGCAAGAGAGACACAACTAGATGGGCTCATCCAGTTTAACTGATGAACAAAATAAAGGGACAATGGAGAGCAGGGTTCCACTAGAAGCTCCGGAATATTCTCCCTACCTCCCCTACCCAGCCCCCTATCAACAACATAAAAGAAAATATAATAACAATAATCTTCGATGATTCCCTCGAATGCATAACTTCTCGGGTGTACCCTTTACTACTTTGCAATGAAGATGCAGCCACAATAAGAGATAAAAGTTGGCAAAGTCAGTACCAACAAAAAATAGAAAACCTTTAATATTTTTATGATTATGAGAGCCCAAAATTAATCGGGCCCATTCAAATAAGCTTTCACTCAAACTTGATCTTAAATCCCTTTCTTTTTAAGTTCATTTTAAGACAAGAAAACTCTGCCTGTGAGTGTTACTTTATGGCATTCACTGCCAGCCTTAAGCTTGTCAAAGAGGAGAGTTGTGGACCTCCGAATTCTTTTCAAGAGTTCGACCTAGCCAATTTCTCAATGGTGTTCACGCCACGAGGCACATAAGAATATCCAATAAATAAAATTGCCCAGGAGGAGGGTTTACAGACAGGGTGAGGCTTTGTCATGCTAAAGAGCCACATGGACGTGCAAGTGTTCCTGGGCAATTCATAGTTTCATCCACTCCACTCCCAGGTTGCATGTTGAAGCAGAGGCTTCTGTTGTGCCGCGTACAGACCAGCACAGACACTGTATAACAACCATGCATGTGTCCAAAATCTCAGGACTCCTGTGGCACTATGTCAATCCCATGTATAGCATAGCTTTCTGAAAGGCAGGATTGCATATATCTGATTCATCCCATACAAGGTGTATCTGAGGCTTGCGAACCAAAACACTTAACTGACTAGCCACCTTTAGATAATGAGAATTTCATATATACAAGACCTTGACTGAAGGACTAAAAGTTCAATTCGAACTATTTTTAGCATATAAGCTTTAGCCCATTTCACCACTTAGCTTAGGTAAACCAGGTATGCATGACTGATACAACAACAACATCATTACCCCAGTGCCTCAAAGGCTTCCTGCCATAAGGCGAAGTCAGATGTATGCAAACCTTACCCATACGTTGAAAACTTAGAAGAGTGGCTGCTTACGGATGACCCCAGAAACGAATTTTGCTCTGAGAATCACATCGACTGGCTGCTACTTCACAATTTAAGAAGCGAAAAAAGTTTCGCATCCCAGAGCCAAAGAATAGTTAGCGTTTGGCTCAACCGCAAATGAAACATATTTGTGACTGATCATATAAAGAAATTGAAACATCTATGCATTAAAATTTTCAAGAGCTATCACTTCACAAATTTACAATTACTATAGTAAAAGGTAATTATGATTGACACTTGCCCAAAAAGAAGGTAATTGATAAATTTCTGAAAGTTGTTCTGTACCTCACCGAGAGTTAATGGCGTCTTTCCAGAAACCGATGGATAGAATGACAGAGTGACAATGCGTGTAAGGAAGTCTATATCCCCCTCCAATTCCTCAAAATCATACAGCAATGAGAGACTTGATGCATCGGCACCACTAAGACGTGCACCAGCGCCTGTCACAGCCATATCTTCTGAACTAACTGATCCAGGTAAAGATATTAATAAATTTGTTCCATTGGCACATTGAGGTATTGAAGCACCCTGTTAATGTTCAAAACACAATGAGAAATTGAGAATACCATCATCTGTAAACATAAAACACGCTACATTTTGCATAAAGGATGTTTCAAGAAACTTTCACTCAGTAGATAAACCAATCACTGATAGGACGAGCGTCTGATTCTGCTAACATTTTATACAGATGCAAAAAAAATTAGTACACCAAGTTCTACAACAAAATGGAGAATTCACTCCATAGTAACTGCTACTCTCTTTGGAATTCTCAACTTTTAACGTTTTTAATTTGACACATTTGAGGTATTACATTGACCATCAATAACTCATAATAAAAAAATCAACAACTCATGATATAAAAAATCAAAAATCAAAAAATCTGTAAGTGTTGGATTTGTGTTACGGTTATACAACAACAACCAAGCCTTAGTCATAAAATGTGGGGTTGGCTAACATGAATTGGCATCTGAAACCGTCATACATAAGCAGTACTAGCCAAAAGAAGAAAGCACACGGTAGTAAGAAGAATGAGTATATAAAAAAGGAGTGAAACACATCAGATTAAAGTTTCAAAATGATACAAAGGAAAAGAAATAAAAATAAATAAATAAAGGAATTAGTGAAAATCAAGGAGAAAGGTAGTGAACATCTTTGGACAAGTTTTTAGAAAAAAAAGAAAAAAAAAGGGGGGGGGTGCAAAAGTTAAGAGAATAGGGAGTGAAACACATAAAAGAAAGTAGTTTCAAGATCAAACAAAGGAAAAAGAACCGTATAAAGTCAGACTCCGTCCTCCACATGAACTTTGGCTCTCCAAATGAACCGCATAAATGTAGCGATAATATTTTTATTTTTGTTAAAATTAGTTACATATTTTTGGTTATTGATGGTGAAAGTATGAACTCTCCATGTGTGAAAGACAAAAAGTTAACAATTCATGCTAACAGAAGGAAAATGCTTCATAACTCGTGGGGCCAAAAGGTGTGAAAATGCCAATAATATAATCAACTGCCATGATTACAAGTAAAAAAGGTAAACTCATAATTTGGACCATATCATATTTCATCATGGAGATCCTAACGTTTGAATCACAATACAGATGAAAAAGAAGAATCTTTTTCCCTTTATTTTGGAACGCCAAAAACAGAATACTGGAGTAATTACTAAAGTAACAACCAAGTATTCATCTCGCCAAATAAAAGTGACGAAGATCTCAAAATTAAGCAGCCTTACTCCTGCCAATGCACATAAATTGATATAGCCCACCACATACGTGTAACTCTTATTTTCCTTCAACCACCCATCCCCTCAAAGGATGTTTGGATTCCTCTACACTTATTTGTTAGATAAAAGCATTATATGTTTAACTAGTTTTTATGTTAAGGAAACAGAAATGCTGAAGTTTAAATCCTTTTAAACGACAAGGAAAGACCAAGACACAATTGAATCAATAAATGAGTATCTGCACACAGTCATCACCTCACCAATGACAAAGGAAGCAAAAACAACTTTACAAAATATTACAAACTGTTCTATTAAGAAAAACATCTCCCAATACATGTAGTGGTCCTCAATGGATATTTCAAGTGAGATAAACTAACCTCCACGACAAGTTTAAGTCCATCCAGGTCTCGACCTGTTCTCACATCAACTGTTGAAGGATAGGTCATATCATCAGCTCCATGTGAGACCGTGAGAAGAAGCTGACAAACATGGCACGGCTCACTAAGGTAAATGAATAGTTCAACTACATCAGCAGCCTGAGGGCAAAACTGTAACACAGATTTTAGTCAAGAATTAGTTCACATACAGAATAACAATGAAGCTTTATGAAAATAAATCACCCAAAACAAGCAGAAAAAGGAGCAAAAGAGGTACAGACGGAGCACAAAAAAATGTCCTACTTGCAAGGAAGTCAACATACCCAAACCAAATCTTTTCTCTTGAAACTCAGAAGACCAGCACCATCACCAGAATTTTTAAAAATGCTTGGGGCAGGCTTAAGAAAGCAAGCTGGCAGTCGAGACAAAACCTGAGACAACCAGGTTTCTAAAATCAAACAAAGAAAAACAAACTAAACAACAACAACCACGCCTTAATCCCGAAACAAACTAAAGCAATATAAAAGTATCAAATATTTAATTCAAAATCTCCAGCATGAAGCAAACGATAGAAGCAGTTTAGCCAGCATGAACGACAAAGATCAGCTAAGGACACCACTGAAGCCATGACCTCAAAGGTGAACTGGTACAAAACCTCATATCATGGTATCAGCAATCATGGAAACTTTCGGTTCATGCAGCTATATTGTGGAAATTGTGGCTGATAGGGCCTAAAATGTAACTTCTCAGTGTCGTGGACAATGTTTCCGACCATAATGCAAACAGCCATGTGACTGAACAAAGGACCTCTAGAGAACCATTAGAACATCGGACTTTAGAGCATTCCAAAACCACCAAAAAAGACCCACAGCCAAACAAAACAGTGCTGATACGTAATAGACAACAACTAACCCTCTATTCCAAACTAAGGTATAGAAACATATATGCACATAACATAGTCAGAGTTCACGGCAACATATTCCAACATCCCAGTGCCCCTAGTAACGCTCTGGCCAAATGCCACAAATAAGACATTTATTTTTATTTGAATAGCCAAACCCATAAGCAAAGGTCAGGAAATAAACTCACAACAGTACTTTTTTCAGGATACCATCAATACTATCACACTCGTTCCTCTAATGAAGGATGAACTCCTGCCTGCTGCAACTCAGAGGACTGTTTGAGCAGTAGCAATATGACTTAAGCGTTTCAAAGTTTCTAGTGGTCTGGCCGACATCCAAAGATGTAATATTGTAATTATAGGACGAATGTTGCAACTTTTGGAAAGTGCAAGACAAGTTATACTGAAATTTCTTGAAAGACAACGAGAGGGAAGAATAGAAAAGTTAAAAAGTAAAACTTATCCTCGATGAAAATGTTTAGCATACATCAGGCATCAAATATAGAAAACAATGCAAACAACAAAATTACCCCAATGCCTCCATGGCTCCGCCGATGGCGTGGTAAGGGGTGTCCAATGTATCCAGACTTACCCCTATGGTGAAAACAAAAGGAGGTTGTTTCCAAATGACTCAATAGGGAAAATTGCATTGAGGATTGCATCAACCGACTGCTACTCACCAATATAATAATCAGAAGAAATCAAAGAAAACAAAGATCGCATTTCACCAAAGAACGTAAAAGCAGAAACTGCAAACAACCACATACAGGCAAAGGAAAAAGGGCAACTGACGGAAGATGCTTGAAGAGTCTCATCCCAAGGAACATCTCCAGCTGCTTCTGGCGAGAACTATCGACAACAGCATTTTTATATCTTCTCTGAAGAGTTATTTTCATATTTTGTGCTGCGGCTAAATGTTTAAATTTGCCACCTTCATCGTTAAATATGTTGAGTATCTGGCTATGCATAGCTTTAGAACCAGTATAAAGAGTAGCATGTATATCGCCAGCAGTCAAAAACATATCTGCAAGTATAGATATAGGCGATAAGATGGTTGACCTCTTAAACTCCTCAAAGGTCATATCAAATCTCTTCCAAGGTTTATCTGGGCATGGATGGTTCCATGTAGTCGTCCTGGTGTTATGATCGATAAAATAAGTCTTTCCTGTTACCGCATCAGACCGTTTTTCCCAGCCTGGTGGAAGTGGGGCAGTATATCCACTGTAGTTGTCCACTGATTGACTATCATACGCCATATCACTGTCAAGAGATATACCCAATCTTCTACATTGCTCTACGAATACTTGTAAAGCTCCAAAATAACTGGCAGCATTAGTTCTATCCAATGAATCAGCACAATTGAATCGCAGAACTCCATTTTGCCGTGATCGTAAGCAATACGCACCCTCAATCTCATCAGAGCAGATGACTTCACCTCTACAATTGCCTATGCGCTGACGTGAGGGTAGGTAATCACCTTCAGTGATGCCAATCGCTATTGTTGGACCTTTCAGCAGTCGCCAAAGCCCTTCGATTGTTTGCTGCTCACCCTTCAACTTAGTACTTGCATGCCAGTCATAATTGATTAAAACGATTCTAGCAGAGGGAAGCTTCCCAGATGATCTAATAGAATTTAAAGACTCCTCAAAATGCTGAACCAAGATAGACTCAGATTTCCCTTCTGCATTCCTGAGCAAATTCATGCACACGATTGGGACCACTGGGTTCTTCTTCTGGCTCCCACCAGCAGTCAAAATAAAGTCTCTAGCATCATATCGCTTGCTCAACCTTTGGTAGTATTCTGCACTACCCCTGTATGGATCCTGTTCAGCGACATATATCTCTGCCTCAGCTGCAGTGACCTTTAGTTCAGCACCCCACCAGATGGGTATTGAGCCCCTCCGCCAAATGTATGTACTGAAAGGAACACTCTGGCCAGCTCGTTTAGGAACCCAGACAAGCTGTTCACATTCAACTTCATTTCCTGCCAGATTTGGTATGACTCAATATGAAGACAGGGTACTGATAGAGGATGCAAAAGATATGTAAACAAGGAGAGAGTTGGTTCACACGTAAACTAGGTAAATAATTTTGAATAAACTAAATCCAATGAGAAAAAGCTGTGTATACAATCTGGAAAACCTTCCTGCTATTGTTCCAAAGAAAATTTCCATGACACAAAGCACAACATAGCTAGGGAGGGCAATAAGTCTGATACAGCCCCTCTCTGTTGTATAGTCTTATTCGAGGGCCAACAATCAACTCATGAAATCACTCCACAGAATTTTAAAGTTAGAACAACTCCAAAGTTGTCCAATAGGAAATTCTACATGAGGAATGATATACAGCATGTACTCCATTGGCCCAGAGATTATTTTGCATTTGTGTATGATGGGAAAATTCAAATGAGCAGTAAACTGTCCACACTTCTAGATTCCAAAGTAGTAGACAATTCTTTCAATTAACTCTGCCTCCCCACCGACCACCAAGCTAAGTCAAAGCCTCTTCAAAGGCACAGGAAAAGGAGTTAATGTGGGACTCCTACATATTCAGTGTCCAAAATGACTAGTCAAGCGGTTGTACAACATAGAAAATTAGCATTATCAATCAGTCAGTTAAACTCTACAAGCGCCCAATTAGACCTACCCTTACAAGGCCATGAAGACGCAATACATCAAACAGGCTGATCTCAATACGTAGAGCAGCCCCTCAGAGTTACTTTACCCTTACATCCCTTACCAAAGTTTACACTCCAAGCCAAGCATTTCAAAGCATCAGAATCAAATAAACGATTTTTAAAACAAATAAAATCAAAGCAATTTTACTATTTACTCACTATATAAAGCAGAGGACGCTTAAAATTTGAAAAATAAGAATCGTTTAGTAGATCATCTGGACTAGTAAACTTGGCAACCAATAATCGATATTTAAAACAAAGGAAATTAAAGCAAATATACCATTCACTCAATATAAAAATGGGACGAAGAGTAAAATTTGAAAAATAAAAAGCGTTTATTATCTGGAATAGTAAACTTAGCATCCACCACATAGGAAAATTATCTCGTAATCAATTAAAACTCTCTCTTTCCACATTAGAAGAACAGCACTTAATGAAAGGAACAGGACATCGCAATATAATACTACCCTTTAAAATTTTGAAGTGTTTATCCGAATGAAAAAGAATAATCAAATCTTAAAGGACTACCCGCTTTGTTCTACCTGTGCCAAAACATGAATTCAATCCCCTTGCCAAATATCGAGTACCAGGATGCAGTCTGCTTCGCCGAGCAATAAGAGCGATGATACCTTCTTGCTGACCTAAGCTCCCAAAGCTTCGACATTCTGCAAAACCCTATGGGTCGAGAAGAGTGAATGTTCGAAATGAACAACAAGTCTAAAAACCATGGTAAATGCTTTGATGACAGAGCAAGAGACTAAAATACTCACACACACTGCAAAACCCTATGGGTCGAGAAGAGTGAATGTTCGAAATGAACAATAAGTGGTAAATGCTTTGATGACAGAGGAAGAGACTAGAATAATCAAGATTCACACACACACATACATGAGCACTTAGTAAATCCCATTCCTATGAACAACATCCTCATCTTACTCACCTCCTCCTCGCAGTAATATAAAGTTATAAACAACTGCAGATGTGTTTCTTTTTTTAAGTAATCAAGTGAGAAAATAGAAGAAATATCAAGGGGGTCACACCCATTTACAAAAGAAGGAAAGAAGCAAAAGAAAAAAACAAACAAAACATGCTTAATTGTATCAGAAGGCAGCTCCAGTTTTACAACGACAGCAATGAGAATATTAATACGTAGGGAACTGAACAACATCAAAATGCAGAGGTAATGTGTAACATAAGATCATTAACTAAACAATGGTAGAACTTCCCAAACACTATCTGTTTTTATTTGATTCACAGCTACTCCCTTCGTCCCAGCTCAAACGCCCCACGGTGTTTTTGTAGTGGAATAAGAAAATTTGATATAATAAGTGGAGTGGGGTAATATTAGGAAAAAAGAGGAGAGAGAATGTGAGGTTTAATAAAAGTAGGAGAGATAATATGAGAGATGATGTAATAATTTAATAAAAGTAGGAGAGAGAAATATGTCCCGAAATAGATGGGGTGTTTGAGGTGGGACGTCCCGAAATGGAATATGGGGCGTTTGAGTTGGGACGGAGGGAGTATGTAGTATTTTTAATCAAACAAAATGTAATGGATCTTGTCTCTTTTATTATTTGAGAATCTAATTTTTGGACCCGTATGGTCCTCCCCTCAATCATTCGCCTAGGCAGATCCGTAAGTATAAATGCAACAAGGGTTTACTAACAGAGAGCTGAAGATCCAGGCAACAAGATGTCAAAATTTTAAGATACCATATTTTAAAACTAACATCAAGAAGCCCTTGAAAGACACTACAGGAGACAAAGAGCCTTAAGGTGGAAAACAGAGGCATAGACTGTTAATATTTCTTAGCTACTAGTCATGTTCTCAAAAGCATGCTGCATTGCACAGCGAGGAAACTATGACGTTGATGGAATATCGAACTAAATATATCAGTTAAGCAAACCTGTAAGAGAATGACACAGTGCTGAGGAAGCCCAATGATCTTGAAAGGTGAAGACAACCATCCGTTCCAAACAAATTCATCATCAGGCTGATCCAGGGGCATCCGACTTGGGAAAGGCCTACTTATGTCCCTCGTCTCACAGAAGTAATGCTTCCCGTCAATTTCGAGCTCTGGTAATTCTAGTATGTTTTTACCTTCTCCTTTCCCAAGGGCTTGAGGATTTTGCAGTGGAATTTTAATCCACTGACTCTCCACCACAGTATAAACGCAGCCTCCACCAGGCAAATTCGAGATGGTGGCAGCCACTTTAGTAGCTACGAGAAGTAAGCCAAAATTTCCTAGGGCTGCATAGCCTAAGATTGCCCTAGCATATACTGTACTCTTGCACAACCATTTTGATCCATTTGTGATAAAATCGACAGCTTCACGTTCAGACTTGAAAACATCAACCCCACTCCTCCCAAAATATCTAAGGGCCCCAGTTGTAGGATCAACATATATCACTTGGGTGTCATTTCTAGAGTACAAGCTAACAATAATATACACTTCACCAGAATCCAAGGTAAGAACAACAGCTGATGTATTCCGCAAACCACCACCTACAAGCAAGATAGAAAGCCATGTCACAAAATGGCCAATCATTGAACACGTATACCAGACCTAAGATAGACAATAGAAAACAGAACCAGCTTCTGATGATAGACCAATTGTGATAGATAAAATTTAAATGGTATCAAATTTGTTTATCCTGTCGCGTTTAATAAACGGCCAGCTAAATTATGCAACATTGAGAAGGCATGGAATCAGCAGTATAGTTTCCAACTTCCATACTTTAATTTAATGTCATTTATATCAAACAACCGGTGCACAGGCATAACAAATTAAATGAAAGACCAAAGGGTGCTAACTGCTAAGTCTAGTACCTCAAATTTGATCTCGATTACCAAAACAAGGCTCTCTTGAGCTAAATCCTACCATTCTAAAGGGATCATTGCATATTTGCATTAACTAACCAACAGAATATTTATTCTATAGCATTTCACGATGACACGATCCAAAAGTACGACAATATCGCAACCACGACAAAGAAAAGTCAGTATCCCCAATAGGAAAGCTTCCAATACATGCCGGAACAGATATGTATGATACTAATTGAAGAGATATCAATCGAACCGAGCTCGTAAAGCTCAAAATACCCAATAAATAAACAACAGTGCGCAATTCACACAGTCCAAATATCACAAATCATAACAAAATTCGAAAAGAAAACAAATTGGCAAGAAAATAATTAAATGGGAGAAAAAAGAAATGCAAAAAATACCCACCTCGTGATTCCATGAGCTCTCACCGATCAAGCTCACTCCACATTGAAATCTACACACAAATTATGAAATTATTATGCATACAAATCAACCCAGAAAATTAATAATTGATCAGGATTAGCACCCAATTTGAATAATTAGATTATGAAAATCAAAAGAAAGATAAGCAAAAGAAATCACCTTCGATTTTCCAAGAAATTATCAGGGAAGAACACGCAGCATTTGCCCAGATTAGACGCTCGGAATTTTCTAGTATTAGTATGATTTAATTAGGGTTTGCGAAAGTGGAAATGTCAAAGCAAATGATGAGAATTTTAGCTGATAATGGAGTATTCTGATTTTTAACTTGCGATGAATTTACTGAGAATGAGATCTTCTTTTAACTGATTTTGCTTCACGTCTCAACCAAGTACCAAATGTAAAATATTACTCACGGCTTTGGTCCGGATTCTATTTCTCGGACCGGTTAATCTCAATTCCTGCGATAAATATAAAACAGCGAGATGGTGCGTTAGGTAACATCTCAACTTATCTATTGGCTATTAGCGATTAGAATTCACAAGGTATGAAGTATGAAAGTCTGTCTTTTAAAGTCCAATCCATTGTTGGTGGGCTTATGGCTTCAATCATTGTTATGTGTGAAAGTATTCAGAGCAATTACAATGGTTGTTCTTGTGTCTTGAGTTCTTAAATAAGAACTCAAAAATGCAAGTTCTTCCATTGTATGATGCCAAAAATAAGAACTGAGTTCTTATTTAAGAACCTAGTTCTTGCGAAAAACAAGGAGAGAGAAAGACATGGAAAATTAAAGTGAGATGATTTAAGGAAAAAAATGTAGTTCTTCCATTGTGGCTTAAGTTCTTATACATTGAGATTGTCAAAAAATGATGTGGCATGAGAAGAACTCAATTGTGAGTTCTTGCATTGTTATTGCTCTTAGCGGATCATGATTCATACAAGTCTATCTATGGCATGTCAAAACTCTTTTCGAAGTTATGTACTCGTGTATTGTATTATGTTTAATTAATTTTATAGAAGAAAATCTAATTAAACAACAATCAACAATTAATCGAACAATATCAAGTTACAACTTACAAGTTACCCATCTAAGCAACATTGCTTTAAGGCTAGAAACATTGATCAACTAAAACGTCAAACTTACACGAACATTGATCTATCTTTACAACCTTTGCATAGTAAAACTAAAGATTCCCATAAATCCAACGAGATCCGATTCTAACCACCTTGAGTACAAGGAGCCTTTTATTGTCACCGGGGTAAGTGGTTTCTTGATGCCCTTGTAACACGTAATTTGAAAACTTGTGTCTAGTCTAAACATGATGAAACCCTTTGAACAATTGACTTAAGGACTCATTTGTCTAGCTCTTATGAAACCAGGGAGCGGCGAGTCCGACAACCACTGTGCAAACTAGACGTAAACACTGTAGCATTATCCATCCTGAGACTATGCATGAGTAATCATACCAAGCTAAAAAGGTGGCACACATTTTTTACGGGAACGATAAAATTTCATTGATGAATAATTTTTCAATATTATCATATCTTTTCAGGCGAAGTAAAAGTAAATCACATCGAGATGTGCAATAACCGTCTTGATGTAGAAGTTAATGGAGTATCGCAAACCCAACATCGCAACTAAATTAAGATGGCCGCTAATAAGAAACGAAAGACATCACGCTGCTAATAACCAAAAATGGCCGAAAGGCGAACACTCCGTGAACAACGACTCCAGACTTTTGCGTTCTGCTCCTCGGACATCGTAGCGGGAGATCTTCGCATGAATTTAGGGTAAGCTTTATTTAATAGTGGCAACTAATTTAATTTTTATATAAATGTATACCGATGATCTAATCTATCCTACTAAGTGAAGTAACAATGAAAAACTCTCTACCACATACAACTCCCATCATTAGAAACGATAATCAGGGCATATATAGAACTTAGAAACTCATTAGGGAATGGGTGAAGAACATGAAAGCCTACAAGGCTACAACTCAAGTATTCTTGAACATCTAAATTCTAATCACCAAACTATCATAACTTGGATAATTAAGCACAAAAGTATAATTGTACAAAGCACGGCAAGAAAGAAAAGTCAGACTACATTGCGTTTGCTAAAACACCAAAAAGGGCACTCAAGTACAGAATCTTCAACTCAATAATACAGATCTCGGATGATGAGAAAGTTTCATCCTCACATTCTATCCTCTCTCTGCCTCGGTGCACATCTGATGATTTCATCGACCCTGAGAAGCCCTTCGGCTGCTTCTATGGACGATAATAGGACTGCTTGCTTGACTTTGAAGGCCTCGCAAATTCCTAGTTCAGCCATATCTCCAACCTGCAGGAGTTCAGAGAGTCATGACAAGGAAATCTATGTAACGAAATATGTACATCAACTGGACAAGGCAAGGCAAGCATAACTGCGCGTCCGGCTTCAAACAGAAATGAGGTGTAAAAACTAGAAAGGCTAGAGCAATAACAGGATGACAAAATACAACACTTAAGAAAATTCTCGAGGATAAAAGCACTGATAAAGACTACTCACCATTCCAGTAATTACGTCTATTCCAGCAGTGCTGCCTTCCTTCTGATGCTCTGCACGAAGTTTTGAGATCAACTCAGCACTGTCTAACCCTGCATTGTCAGCAATGATTGTTGGGATGGCCTGCAGAGCACGCGAAAAGGCTTCAATTGCATGGGACTTCTTTCCAGGTGTATTCCTAGCCAGTTCATCTACCTCCTTTGACATCACCATTTCAGGCCATCCACCACCAAACACAACCCTGCTGTCATTCACTGTTTGAGACAGCACACATAGAGCATCATGCAAAGATCTCTCGGCCTCATCAAGCACATGCTCACTGTACAGAGCAAAAGAAATCGTCAGCTCAGAATATGATATATTTGGAATTCAAGAAAAGTAACACTAACAGAAATATTGCTTGCTATAAAAGTGCAGTGCGGGCATATATCCGAAGACACATAAAACACTTTATCAACAAAAACACAAAGCAGCATAAAGTAGTCCGTTCAGAGAAGCAAGCAAATACTAAATACTGGAAACAGCTAGAACTTTCTGTGCACCATCAAATTAAACTACTTTTGCTCCACAAAAATTTATTGATACAGAAGAACTTTCTTTGCAGGAATGATGTCATTGAACTTAGCCAAGACTAAATACTTTACACAGCTAGCAGAAAGGCTTTACAGAGAACAAGGAACACTGAGTAGGAACAAAAAACCATAGTCATAAATGTATCATATCACACCAATCATCAGGCAACCATCTTTATATAGACAGCAGAAAAGTCAAGCCGATTATTAGCCATAACTATATCCAGGATCACCTACTCTACAGAGTGCACCAATCTGAAAGCTCTTCAGTTGTATAACGTCAGTGGACATCATATAACCTTGCCCACACTAGTGGGTTGCTAGGTGACAAGTTCAAAGAAAAACTGCAATGGGTCACAAAGAGGTACTGCATAGATTCTCTAAAAGTGACCCTTTGAAGTAGGCGATCATTGGACAGTATTCTCGACCACAAGTAAATGATGCAATAAAGGAAAGAAATTAGCTCCTTTCAGGTATCTTCATGAGTCCATTTACTGCAGAAACCTTTCATTTTATTGTGTCAAACTATTCCCTACACACCCCCAACAAGAAAGAGGCGCGAAATGGAAGGGTGGGGTCGGTTCACATAAATATAGTGTACACTTCTTTGCACAAAAGAGAAACTAGCAAAAGACCAGCACAAAAGTCAAATGGGACTTGATGAAACTCTCCACCTTTTCACAAAGAGAAGTACACAATTCCTAGTTGAACCACTTATATACTCTAATCCTGAGCTTAAAATGTGATATTGTGATGCACGCTCCTAAGTTGAGAAAAAAAGAGAAGTATATCAAAGTACCTTGCGCCTCTCAGTACTATTGTGCATGCCTGTCCCATCTCAACACCAGAAAAATGAATTAACTTATCTTCACCAATCATAATTTCTTCAATAAGCTTGCAGTGACCAAGTTTCACTGATTCAGGATTATCAAATGTTGACGCAATCTCACCACCAGTGACCAAACCAAGACGCTCAATACCATCAAAATCAGCATGCTCAATGGCAAGAACTCCAGCATCAGCAAATAGTTCCTCTGGGAAATTGTAGATCAACTGACGATTGACGAAGCAGTTAATACCATGACCTATAATCTTCTTCACTTTCTCTCTCATCTTATCCTTTTCAGCCCCTTCAATTTCTGCAACCTTTGCCATTGAATCAACGCGTACACGTGCCCCGTAAATCTTTACTTTATCAGTGTCCATAGCTGTGTTAGCAACCAGAATATTTGCATTCTCGATACGTTTTGGTTGACCAACGCCAATTTTCTTGTCCAAAATAAACCTACAAATGAACATTCCCACTCAAGATGAAATAGCGTCCAAGAAAGATCAGGTAATACAAAAGGTTGGAACACTAGCATATGAGTAGATTCCGACCACTGATAATATCTTTGAACAAATTCATTATCCTCTATTGAATGCAAATGTAGACTAGTAGAGGAACACAGGTTTATCTTTAACATATCGAATTGAGCAACCACAGTCTACATGTCTATCAAATTAGCCGAGCTCCTCAAAGGCTCCCACCTATGATGAGGTAAGCAGGGTCGGATTCAAGCAACCTTACCACTATGTCGATACTCGATACATAAAGAGACAGTTTGTATGACCCAGAGTGAAGATTGCAGCGAGAATCGTTTTGTAAGTCATTGTTCTTTCATTTCATTACGACTGTCCACTACATACAAAGTAAGTTTGAAAACAGATCCTATGTCCAGGTCTCGAGGACTGACACTACCAATCTCACAACCCGCTAAAAATATGCACAATTCCACACTCAAATTTCACAAAATTCCAAAAGATACACATACCCTTCATCTAAAAATGAATCTCTCAGCGAACCTCCAGGCTTCTTGATGATTTGGATGGACTCCAAGTTTGTGCTCCCCTGGAAAATGTCAAGCTTTCAGCAAAGATGAGCTAGAAAAGGACTAAAGATGATGCTAAATTAGACACTACTGTCTTAACTAATACTACAAAAAAGTCGAGTTGACATCAACGCAAACCATGATCACATTTCAACAAAAGAAAACCAATCACTCAGTGGAAAACAAACACACATATAAGCAACTCGGATATCTTTGCTGGATTCAAAACAACTCATTTTGGTCGATTAAGGAATAAAGCTACGGGTGCCTCCAAATTAATGAACGTGAAGCAAGGCCAGCAAATTGAAAATAACAGCAAAATTAAGGAAAACGAGCTCAAAGACAGATTGCACATGAAACAATCAAAAGACTACGGAAAAAAGGCCCCCACACCCATATTCCGAGTGTGAAAAAACATCACATCGGTACTCCAAGCAAACACCACAGAACTACAGAAACAAAGAGAACTTGCATAGAATAGGCAGAAAGCATCTCATCAGACTAAATACTCTGAAGACTGTGACCAAATAGATTTATCACCTTCAGTCTCATCACTGCATCAACTGCCATATTGGCAAAGTGTTCCTTGTCTTGGGCCAATATTTTGGAGCTCAATGTAGTCATTGCAATGTTCATCAAGTCTGTCCTGAATTTCTCTGTGCATTACGAAAGTCCATGTATGTCAAATATAATTTATGAAGTACAATAAACAGAAATGCATTGTATAGTAAACGGCCAGCAGCCAGTACCTGTATCTAGTTTATTGTCAACAACCTTCTTTAACAATGCTTTATGAGCACATTCAGCAGCCATCCTATAACCTAGACAATAAAAGACGCAGAAAATCAGTGAGAAAGAAGTCAGACATAAGCACATTTATAAGGTAGAGGCTCAAACACAAGAACACAAAATGACATAAAAGACCAAGAGTATGTGTAACTGCTTCTAAACTACCAATGCACAGTAATATGAGAGGTCAAGTTAGCTGTTAAGCTACTAGGCCATTGCCCATAAAATTAAAGCCGCGCATCCACACACCAAAAAAAAAGACCTGACTGAAAATAACAAGTAAATTTCTTCGTATTTCTTTTTTTGCTAGAAAGATTCAATTTTTAAATATCACAAAAGCATGGAAGGACATAAAGTCCACTGAGCTACAAAGTTACAAGTCATATTAATTTCTTTAAACCAAATAAGGGGAACACCTATAAAAGCACCAGTGCCTTGGCCCCTACAAGGTAAAGAAATTAGGAGCATGGTTGCCTTTTTTTTCTAGGGAAGGAGTGTCACAGGATTTCAGGGTATGGAGAAAAGCTTGTTTATAGCAATAACGGTTACAGGATAGTCACAGTCGCAGAGGCCCAAGACATATTAATAAATAATGAACTCCCACAAAGGGCAGGAAAAAATTTACACAACACCCAAAGAAACCAGAGATATGACCCTCACCTGAGATTATGGTCATCGGATGAATCTTCATTGCAACCAGCTTTTCAGCCTCTCTTAACAGCTCCCCAGCAAGAACAACAACAGATGTCGTACCATCACCAACTTCATCATCTTGGGTTTTTGAAATTTCTGGATTCAAGTTAAGGGGTATCTTGCCATCAGTAAAGTAATAAATAATCAAAGACACTCGTGCTTCAACTCACTAATCTACCGCAACAATCAGGTGTTTCTCAAATATATCTCACAAGATCAAAGGTAGTACACCTCAATTACTATTGCTAAAAATCAGGAAAAATTTAGCATTGTCTATAGAATGCTTTTTTGATGAAGAGAACTCTTGAAGTTCTACCTATCAAAGTCAAAAAATATACTGCACCGCTATAATAACGGCGAAGCCAATTCACTTTACCACAACCATCACAGAAACAAAACAAAAAACCATGTCAAGGATACCTATAAGAACTTTGGCAGCTGGATTGTCGATATGAAGTGACTTCATGATTGTAGCACCATCATTTGTCACAGTCACCTTATGACCACGACCAGTTGACTGCAAAATCTTGTCCTACATGACAACACGTAAGAATAATAATCCACTATCATAGGGTAAAATGCGGCACAAGGTGCTACCATCAACTAGGTTATACATACAACACTGAAATCGGAAATTCAGAGTAATACCATTCCCTTTGGTCCAAGAGTTGTCTTTATCAAGTCTACAATAGCAATTGCGCCCACAAATGACGACTGCCAAAAAAAATACAGCTTTTCGTCAACCACCAGCAAGCAATAGTACATGAACAAAGCACAACAGATCTTCACAGATACCAAACCTAATTTATCTTTGACTGCATGTTAAGCATAAATCATAATCATCCGTTGCAGAATAACTCAAAAGAAGTGAAAAACCAAACATACATTAGTAATACAAATACCGGTGCAATTAAAGAAAACAATAACAACAACGATTAAGGACAGTAAAACAAGCGCGAAATAACACTTTAATTAGTTCAATCACAATCGTCAACTCGAGAATAACCGAACCAAAGCGAAGATCAACTAAAAGGGGACTGACTTAGTGCTCAATGCTGATTCTAAAAATAAACATACATCTGAATACACAATCAAAGCATACAATAACAACAACAACGATTAACGACTATTAAAAAGAGCGATCTCGGAGCCGAAAACAGAAACAAACCATTCTAGCGCGCTCGCCCTTCTCCTCAGAAGCGTCATCTTTCAATATTCTATCAACCTATAAAATAAAAAAACATGAAATGAAAATAAATAAACCCTAATTACAGATAAAGTAATCGAGAAACAATAATCATGCATTCATTCAGTTCAAAATCGATAAACCCTAGTAACATACCGCCATATCGGCAAAATTACGAATGAAATCTGATAAGTGGATTCAAAATCACCTACACAGAAAAGTTGGAGAAATCATTCGCAAAATACGAATCGAATAACAATGAAATTTCACAGCAGAGATTATGATAGAGAGATATAGAGAGAGAATGGGACAGGGAATGTCTCACCGAGATACGACGGACGGCGGAGGAGAGAGAGAAAGAGAGAGAGAGGGGAAGAAGTTCAAATAAGAAGTGTGTAGTAGTGTTATAGAAATTAGAAATGGAGGGGTTTTGCTTTGGAGGTTTTGTTGACGCTGGCCAAAGTTTTTCTTTTTCTTTTTTCTTTTTCCCGTCTCCCTCCGTCCCATCTCAAACACCCATGAAAAATAGTAGAGACCGTAATCGGACAAGTCGGATCGGTTTAGGAGCGGGTCATATCAGGTTTGGGTCTTACCCGGCCAAAGGTTTATTTTATTTTTTATTTTTTGAGTATCGGTTTTTGCACAACTAAAAGAACGCTTTGAAAAGTTAGACCAAACACATACTTAGGTTGATACATATGGGCCGATAGTCCGATACGTACCTTATCGAGCAATATTTTACACCACGAGTACGACTGTCTCATTTCATGTCTCATTATGTGTGCAAATCCGTTGAGATCCGGAAAGGATTGCCTTGAGGAAAAGACGGAATTACCCTTAAAGGTACGAAATCAAAAGCAAAGATAAATGGAAAAGATGGCTATCACAAAAATGAGAGGCAAGAAATAGAAAGAACAAAAAGATGAACCACAACTACAAGTTCGTGTGAGGCAGAGCATCACTCTGAATGTTGGGTTAGTGTTTTTTTTGCCAAGTTTGAAGGCTAAAAATGTTGCCTGTTTGCTCCGCCACTTCCTGCTCTTCTCATTCACAGGTACGATATCGTCTCCGATTCATTGGAATTGCAACAATTTTAAATCCAAACTCCTACTTATTAAAATATTCAATTTCGTTATACATTGTGTAAGTTAATGATGGTCAAAGTATCACCTTATCGAGTGTAAAAGTCAAACTGTCGCAATTCCACATATCGATTACTTTTGAGTTTTGAGCATAGTAAAGTTTTATTTACATTTTGCTGCATGAATATGAACTAAAGAACAGTAATTAAAAAGCTTTTACGAGTTAGGAATGTTGATTGATTGCGTATTTGTGGACCTTTTCTGGGTGGTTGCAGATTCTGTTATACGATGGATTGCGTTATTTTCGATCTCAAAGCGCGTTAAATGTTAGTGTTAGATGGGTTTCAGGAGATACCCTAGTACATAAGTTGTCCAGTGGAGTTTCTCCTGAGAAATGGCTTCAAAAAGAAGCTGTAAATCCTCTGTATAGCGAATTTCTGGGAGGGCGTAAGCTGTTGTCGAATGAATGGCCTTATCGGGTAGAGAAAGTAAGTGACTCATTAGTTTTGGGCCCGGAACATCTGAAATATGTGGAGGATACAACTGCATTTGTGTCACCTGAGTATGCCGGGGTAGAGAATGCTGATATATTTGTAGAACGGGCTAGTACCGAGCCTGCCACAATTTTGGATAATTTTGCAGTAGGTGATACTGATGTTCCTGATGTTTCGAGCATACAGACTGATTCGTTGCAGATCACTGGCAATACTGTTGAAAATTCTACTTCTCAAGCAGTTGAGTCGATAGGAGATTCAATTAGTAAGGTGGAAAATGCACTGAATAGTTCTGTAGATAAAGTTACATCCACAATAACAGACATTATCAAGGATGGCAATGATGCAATTGAGAAACTGTCGAATAATGTGTTCTCTTCTGTTGATAAAACTGGTGAAATTACTCGGAATAAGTTGAGCAGTCTTCCAGGTGATCTGAAGGCGGGCACTGAAACAGCTGGTGGTCTTGCTCTTGAGTTACTTCGGAAATCTATTATTTTGGTCGAAGATTCTTTAGTTAAGGGGAGTAAGTTAGTGTATTACTCATATGAAGCCTCTAAAGAGCTTCTGCCACCGGAGTTTCTGAATGCAGTCAATTCATTTGAGGTTAAAAGTAGTGAACTTTTAAAGCCAGTTGGAGTGTTTTCTCTTCAGGTAATTTGAACTCTGACACGAAACTCCTTTTTTAAGTATGATTGCATGATGAAATAGTGCGCATATTGATAGGATTGATTCTGTGCTGCTTTACCTGATGCACTTACCACATTACTATATGCCTGAATCTGATATATTGTTTCATCTGAAATGATAAGGAAGAGCTACATCTTATGTGGCACCACTTACTCAAATTTAAAGGGCATTATACCTTTTAGAGAGGCTTCTTCTTCTTTATGCTGCAATGAAGTGATTACGGCTGCCTGACCACTCTGCAGTCTGCACACTATAGGCTGAGAACATAATAATCTAGGCCTGCTTTTGTATATGACTTCACCCCCTTAGTGTCCTAAAAATCAAATTGCTCTGCACATGACATCTTGTACAGCTATGGATTCGAATGTATTATGGGCCGAGCATTAAGCTGTGATTTGGTTATTTATTAACAGTTCTGCTATCATCTTAATGTCCTTCATTCATGCATCTTATGTGCAGGCATATTCTGCCATTGAAGGAGTGGAGCGAAGTTTAGGCTTAGACCCCTCGGATCCTGTTGTCCCTTTTGTTCTTTTCCTTGGCACTGCGTCTACATTATGGTATTGATGTCCTTCACCATCCCTTACCTTTGCGGGGTAGCAGCTGATATTTACTTCTACAGAAAAACTTACGCTGTTTATCAGATTTGTGCAGGACTATATATTGGGTGGTATCGTACGGTGGCTATGCTGGAGATCTTTCTCCTAAATTAGCTTTTGATCTCTTGAAAGGGAAGGATAGTGTCGTTCTCACTGATGTCAGGCCTGAGGCAAGCTACTATAACAATTTTTATCCTTTTATCTAAAGCCATTACCAAATTTTGATGCTGGACCTGACATTAGCATGGAATTTTTGTCTTCCAGAGTCCTTTGGTTTCTTTTTTTTTTTTTTTTTTGATATCATTTCTGAATGAGTGCAATGTGGTCTTTGCATTTGAAGGAAATGAAGCTACGAGATGGAGTCCCTGACCTTAGAAGAACAGCAAGATCTCGATATGCTGATGTGTCCTTACCTCAGGTTTCTATTGTTAAAATTTGGAGTGTTCTACATTTTTCTTTAGGTGTTTTAGTAGCATCTCTATGCACATTTCGTTCTTGATGCGAAAATCTTGTGATTTGAGGGTAAGGGGAGGGTATTGAAGGAAGGTGGATTCTAACTTGAATGAGCTGAATATATGTTTCCTTCAGGTTGATGGCTCATTGAGGAAGTTAATGAAGAGTAGCAGAGACCTTGATGATGCTTTGACAGCCGCAGTAATCCGTAACCTCAAGAATGTTCAAGTATGCATAGTCTTGCTTTTTTATTATCAATAGAATTTCTGGATATGATTATTTTTGCTCCTTAAACATAACCCTAAACCTATGTATCTTCCTTATATTCCATGAAAGGGGCTTATGAACATAATGTTCGAGAAGTGGTTTAAACGTAGAGTTTGTTGTTAATGATACTCTTTTAGTGCCTAATAGGGTGCACACAGTTGGTAGTTGCCTGCATCTGGTTGCTGTAGCTTGAAAGCGGCTACTTTAGGTGTCATGCTCATGCTATATGACATGACCACAGATTTTAGATCAAAACATAGAAGGAATTTTTTCACTTACACCATTCATTTGTACCAACTGTGAAGATCAAACACTGCGACTCTGAAAAGTCGAAGCACTCAAATGGCAGGAACGTTTTGCTAGCTAGTGTTATTAACATTTAACGGAGTACTTCTCAAGTAGGAACTAAGAAGGGGAGAAAAAATGGCAAGTGGTGGTTGCTGACATAGAAACCTAAAATAAGCTCATCAGTGATTGTTGTTATTTACTGTTCTCTTCTATCGTTTTCTATTTCCTTGGCTGATTTCGTCCATTTTGAAATAAAAGATACTACATTCCTTTTCCTATAATGCCTCTCTTCGGGATATGTTGGCATCTCTTCATGTTTATAATTCAAATAGTTATCTAATTGCTTACAATCTATTTGTTTACAATGATGTCTCATGTTAAGTCTTGTGCTACTAATAGGACAGGTCCAAGGTCATAGTTATGGATGTTGATGGAAGTCGAGCCAAAGGCATTGCACGATCATTGAGAAAGCTTGGGGTTAAGGTCAGTCATCTCATATCGTCTGATTTCTTTCTTTCTTTCTTTGCTTTTTTTTTTTGTTTTTCCTAAGATAAAAGAAATTGTACTATTGATAAATAAAAGGATAAAATGAATCCTCCAGAAAGCTAAGAGTTAACTGTAGGTTCCCCCAATTATGTTGCTGAATTGTGATAGGATAATCCTTGAAAGAGCCGGCTGACTTTAGCCCATAAGTAATGCAAAGAAAGCAATCTGACCCCAGACATATTTTTTTATCGTTTTTTATGGCAGTTATCTCATATCTTCAACATATAAGGCTCAAGTATTTATAATTCTTCAAAAAAAACTATTTTTTTGCATCTCTAGATAGATTATGTGCAACAAACTCTTGGTGTTTCATGGGCTGTGGATAGAACAGCCTCTTTTGTACTAGTAATAAGGAACTACATTGTCTATTTTACAAGCTACATTATGATACATTCCTAGGGTATTTTTGATTTCGGCTATTTTACTCAGATATGGATAGAACTATAGAAGTATTTGACACGGGGTTGTGATGAAGTGTCGGACTCTGTTATTTAATAGAACAAACCTCTTGTTTTTGGTCTAAAGTGAAGGATCCAAGTGTCATACCCATGCCCAAGTTTTTAATGTGTGACACCGGTACATGAGATAATATGGAGACTCCAAATAAGATAGGATTTCGGATCTTTGTGGTTTTTGTTTTATCCAAGACACCAATTCTGATCTGCCCTTTTGTTACATTCTTACTTCAGAGTCCAGATTTCATACTTCCTTTTGCTTTAAACAATCTCAATCTGGCCTTTCTTTATTCCTGACTTCAGAGTCCTCCATTTCAGACTTCCGTTTGTCTATATCAAATTGTTCTTTGGTTTATTCAATACAACATTCCTGATCTGGCCTTTCTTTAAGGTCTTACTCCAGAGTCCGCATTTCAGACTTCCTTTTGTCAATATATCACATTGTCCTTCTTCTTAATAGAAAAGTGCTCCCCCAGGCTTCACGTGGAGCCAGTAATAATATTTACTTGTATGCTTCTTTTGGAAGGTATATATATGGAGCTTAAAATGTGATAATACATGTGAATTTGATTTATCGAGAGCCTAAGATGTTGTAAATAATCTGGAGAGGTCATACAGGCTGTCCTTTCCAAAATGATTAGTTTCTTATTTCAGCTTAAACTAGGAAAATGTATCAGCGTTATCCCATTAAGCCACAACAAACAAGATAAACATAACCTTAAGACTTCGGATAAAATTATGCTGTATATTGTGAACCAACAAAGTGCAGTCACTTTTAGCCTTCTTTAAAATTTGCGTCCCTCAGAAAATTCCAATAACAAGGATTTGAGGGAGCTGGGATTTTTCATTCCTGGATTACAATTTTTTCCAGTCTTTATTTTAGAAAATACATACTTCTTTCATATGCCGACACTCCACTGACAATGTGATCCTTGAGGGCAATACTCTTAGCCTCTTACCATCATCAACCGTCTTCGAACTGGGAATGGTTTGAGTCAATTTTCTAGCTTGATCGACGTTGATCTTGTTTTAGACACTTATTCTCTATGTAACTTTTACCTTCTGTTTTCTAAAATGTAATGAAGTTGCCTACAGACTAGCAAACGATGAGGTATCCTAGAATGGGGAATCTCTTGGTTGGGTTGTGGACCAAGTGAAAGTGCTGTGTCTGAATGAAATTCTTCTTGTTTCCTGTTTAAAAAATTAGTCACAGACTGTAATTTATTGTTTAAAACATTTTAGTTTTTGATGGGGGAGATGTGTCGTGGATTCGGATGCACCTTTTGTCTTCTCAGCGTGTTCTGTAACTTCCGTCAATATGGCAATCATCTCCTTGGACTTTCCCCTTCTTTTTACTAATGGTTTACTCTGTCTTCATGTCAGAGACCGTATGTTCTTCAGGGTGGTTTTCAATCTTGGGTTAAAGAAGGGCTTCGTGCGAAGGAGTTAAAGCCTGAGACAGCTATTACTATTCTCAATGAGGTACTGTTGTAACCTTTTTTCGTATTTCCTGTTTCTTATAGTTATCTTCAAAATGCACCATCTATTGGGGTAACACTGTGCCGTTTCTCTCATATCATTTAAAACTAATCTGTTTTTTTCTTGAGATTGGTAATGCTTTCTTTTATTTATGACTCCCCAATCAATCTACCAACATCGTGAAAACTAAAGCTATCACATTTGGTGTTTTTCTTTCTTTCTTTCTTTCTTTTGTTTGTTTTGCTTTTCCGAAAAGGCAAAATTTCCAAGTAGATGTGGGATCGTTCTAGCCGTGTACAGAGCTATTGCACTCGTTTATGCTCTACACAAACCCAAGTATGGTCAGTTAGTCAGGACTTCTAGTCCCTCTGTATTCGCATATTAGTTGGTTGATCACCTGCATTCTTATGAGGAAAATGTATCTTACAGATTGTCCGACCTTCTGTGGCACGCCTGAAATACTGAGCTGAAACTTTTCAAAGCTATCCCTTTTTAACCCATTTGTCTAAAGAGGTTTATTTTGGGGAGGGGTCTTTCGTGGTGTAAAGTAATTTATTTGACTTGTGAACACACCCGTATACAGCTGAAATGGCTCACTTTTATGCTTTTCTTTTATTCTTAAAAGCTGGAGTGTTGCCAACTTGTTTCAGGCTGGTATCTTATTCTGAAGTTAAATTGTGGAGTATCTAAATATCCATTAATTGCTTGTACCTTCGCTGACATAAGCTGCCTTTATCAAGAATCATAACAAATTTTTTTTTTTTCAGGAAGCTGAGGCCATCTTGGAGGAGTTGAGCCCCAGTCCACTGCAAGTCCTGGGAATTGGTGTGGTAAGATTTAGTGACATTGACAAAAAGTAAACACTAATGCAGTTGTTGTTTCTCTGTTGATTGATTTGTACATATATGGGACATGTTTAGAGAAATGACGTGCTAGAGTGATCATCACCCTGGAAATTCGAGCTTCGGGTTGTGCTCGGTCCACTCTTTTCTTTTTTCAACCATGCATAATTCCACCTTGGATGACTGTTTGGTGTGATTGTTTCCCCTATCCATAACATTGCAAACATATATTTAGAAAGTTGTAAATTTCCGAGCAGGCAGTTTATAGTTGTATTTGGATGATAGGAGTATTACACTAATCACTATTAAGCATGAATTATAATTTATAGCATGACTCTTTCTCAAGTGCTAGGTTCTGATTATCTTTCAAAAAGAAAAAAAAAGGCACTACGTTTTAATCTGGAAAAAGAAAAGAACAAAACAAAAAGAAAGATTTGAGCCGGCTGGGGCAGCTTGGTTGTGAATTCTTTTTAACGTCTTTTCTTTGTAGTGGTTACCTTGTTTCCCCGTTTTCACTTTTCATCTCAATGAAGCCTAAACTCCACTTAACTTTGGCTTTGGAATATGCTACTTTATAGCCCAATGGCTTGATTTTGTCTATACATTGTGAAGTAGCAAGCCTGTCGATGCAATTCTCGACGCAGTTATCATTTTGAGTCACCAGGAGGGGTAAGGCTGCATTTATATGACTTCTCCTTAGCTCGCCACAGGCGGAAGCCTTTGGGGCACTGAGGTAGTCTTCTTGTTGTATTTTGTTTTCTCTCTATTAACTGCTGCTCTTTTGTGCAGGGTTCAATTGCTGCTTTGTATGCATTAGCAGGTATGTTCTTTCGTCCTTTCCAAATAAACCTGTTTTAACTGATTGAGTTTGCGTTGCTGAAAATGATTTTGATTTCCTCCCTTTTCTACACATATAACTCCCGGTAGAAAAATCAAAGCTCTGGTTTATTCTGTCAAAGATTTTTATCAGAATAGCATCCATAAATGGAGCTTTCTTTTTCTTTTAATAATCAATATATTTTTTTTCTCCTCTGGCTATACGAGTGTCAAGTATTTGTGTGTGTCAATCGGAGACAGTTTTAGCTGCATTTGACTGATAAAATTCATGTGGTTTCAGAGTGGCAGAAATCTCTACAAATTATTGGTGTTATTGGTCTTGTTCAGGTACATTAACTTTTCTCATAGCAAAATAGAGAAATTCTTCTAATTGATTTGGTTCCATCTTATATTTGTGAATGAACTTAAATTCTTTAAAATAGGATCAGTGAAATACTGTATGTATTTTGAAAGTATGGGGGCTCGTGCTGCTCCGACACTACTGTAGAAAGTGTATCTTCATAAACATTGAAAAAGTAAATGTTCGTCCTGTCATTTGATAATTTGGTTTATACAAGTTATTTATCACTTTATCTTTTTAAGTAAAAGATCACTAGCTCATAAGATGGTGAATGAGATGTTAGCGAGGAAGTCTAGCTTTCTAAAATGACCGCTGATTACACAAAAGTTTTTAATAAAACAATTTAAAAGAATTTCTGTTCCTAAGTACACTTCAATATTTGCAGTAATCTTAGATCTGTTGTATAAATTGTATAAGTTCATTGGAACTGACATTCCCTCACAATAGAATGTTAATCCAGCTAGCCCCTACCGGTGATGAGGAACTCCAATTTACGGAATGGGAAAGTACCAAGTAATATTTGGGTTCTAATCTTATGTGGTGAGGTGCAGTAAAATAGACATTTTTAACGTAACTTCTTTAATTTTACTGGCTAAGATTACATCTTATATTAACGAATGGTCATGACCTTATTTATTAAGCCTCACTGTACTAGTTTGTGCCTGAAATTGTGTGTTTGGTTCTTCTGTAAATAACCATTAATAGAGAGCACACCCTCTTTGAAATGGGGTGGAGGGGGGGGGGTATCCCAGATTCCCAGCCTTTGCAAGAATCCCTGGCATCATTACATTAAGGATACCCTCATAAAAGGGCGAGTACCAAGAAGTCTTATCAGAAGTTTGTTGTTCTGCTTGATTATTGTAGATATACTGTAGCTGACTACTTATTTGTGATTTGGTTTGATCAAAATCTTAGACTATATACCGCCGACTGGCATCATATGAAGACTCTGAAGACTTCAGAGAAGACGTCAGGTATTGTCTTATCGACTTTCTTATGACATGTAATTTGAATGTTCATATTTCAAATAGGTGTGATCGAACAACAGAGCACTAAAATTAGGAGTTTAGTGTTACATTAGTTCAAAATAGTGTCTATTGATGTGGGTTTTTCTGTTAGGTCTAGGAACCAAATACATTAAGCCCTGGGTTAGTTTTCTTGGTTTTACTTTGTCAACTCTTCATGACAACCAAACATGTTATAACTATCTTTCTACACTAAAAAGCTGTATTTGATGGACCAAAGTATGGATAAAAAGGGTCACGATGCAATAAACGTAGTCAGAAAACAAAATCGTATGCATATGGTATTAATCATCTTATGAATGATTAAGCTCCTCAAATGATGCATATATAGGACATATTGTTGAAGAGGCCCAACTCTCCAGTCTCCATATATATAGAATTCCATGTATATAGTATATACACATGAAGTCATGAAGCAATACACAATCAAGAAGATCCTCTCCTGGAACCAAGCCAGATCAATCAAGTTTGTAAATTGCGCCCCACCGTTTCTATGCGAATCTAATTCAGGCTTATAAGCTATAACAAGCAAGCGATTAGGGCCATTAAATCAATGTTTGTTCAGCAGTTCCTCTGAAATGTGATGCACTTTGAAATTTCCCATGAAACAAGTTAGTTTCAGCTTGATTAGGGAAATAGCTGGACAACTGAATTCATGTTTGAAAGTGCTCTGCGTCATGTTAGTAATCTGATGACAGCTGCTCAAAGTAGTTCACTTTAGGAATAGTTTGGAAAACAGTTTTGCCATAAGGGTCAACTGGAAAAGACACTCATGTTAGTCTACCCTGGGACTAGCGCTTTGTCGTTGTTCATGTTGTTGTACTACTGTGCAATCTATGTTTTAAAGTACTATTGATTTTAATGAAAGCTTAGGAGGATGGAGTCTGGAAGAATGTTGCAGAAATTGTTATAAGAAGTAGTCTTGGACCTTTGTTTTGTATTGACCTAAACTATTTTAAAGGGAGTGTTTCACATAGAAGGTAATTTAAGAGGTAGCGTGTCAAAACAATACCATTGAAGTTAGATTAGTTTTCATGGCTTTATATTTTGAATGTGTAGAAATTTGATTATTAACCTTACTGTCAGCAAATATAATTACTTTGGAGGTGTTGTCTGGTTAACCAACGTGCTTCGTTGCTGTCCGATGTCAGAACTCTGAAAGTGCAATATTGTTCCTTGTTATAGTCTTGAGAATGAGGGCCTGTCGTCAAAGACTAACCTTAACCTTGTTTTACTGCCACACAGTTTAATCCATAATAAATATGGTTATTGTCAATCCTTGCAAGTTTTGCTCCTTATCAATCAAATTAATTGAATTTGCACGATCCTTGAGCTGAAACACAAATTTAAGAAAAAAAAGTATTAGCATGTTAGGAAATACGGAGTATAGAGTATTGAGGATGCCAGGACGACTTTGAATACATTTCGTCCAATTCAAATAAAGAGTATTGAGGATACTTTGGTATCGTATGGACATCCTATTCTTGCTTACTGATAATAATGCTCCTCGCTTGTTCTAAGTTTTGGTTGTTCTTGAAAAGGTTGTTGCTTTCTCCGGTGACAATGGGAGCCCAGGCTCTTACATGGGCAACTGGGAAAGTGGAAACAAATGGCAATGGATTGCCAGTCTCGCCTTCATCACCAGATGTGCAAAGCCGAGTGTTGCAGGCTGCCGCAAAACATGAATCCCAACCATTTGATGCAGAAGGATCTCAAGACTCAGTAACGAACTCGACTGGTGCAGTCAATGGAAGTGCTGATCCATCTGAGACCTGAGACTATGGGTTTTAGATTTCTCAATGACATGTATACTAAATTATGAATGTATCTAACATATCTTTAAGAGGCCTATTTGAGTGTACTTCCTCATAAGAAGGGTAGGATTCAATCTGTAAAATTTCATAAGATTTTCCTCATTTGTGAATATTTGAAGTTCGATGACGCTCCAACACACTTGCTCGGTGTATCTCACTTCATTTGTGGACTCGGATTGTGAATGTCTTGTTTGGTAGGGGAAAACGAAGGGAAAGGAAGGAAAAATATGACAAAGAAAGATAAAAGAAGGTAACTACTCTTAGGAAAATGTTTCTATGTTGTAATATATTCATTTTCTTCCAATCCCCGTCGTTTTGGGCGGAATATGAACTCACATATTTGTGAAGAATATATTTTCATTCCATTCCTTTTCATTTCTCCCCACTTCTCATACTCTTAGTAAACCAAACATTTAAAATTGGAAAATTACTTCCTTTCCACCCATTTCCTCCATACCAAACATGTCGTAAATGTTACTCCATTAGAAAAGAACCTACAATTTATAAGATGTAGTAAACTCAAAAGTCCAAAGCAACCTACTTATTCAAAAATTCATTGGTTTTTTGGATTGTGAATAATGGTCATTTGGTTTGAACATGTTATGTGAGAGAATAACCCATTAACGATCCAAGGGAGCGGGGCAACATTAGGCTTCAAACAAAAAGGAAATTAATGGTTTTATACAATGAGCCAATGAGACATTCTCACCCTTAGAGCTTGCAAAGGTGACCCAGCCTGTGAACCTAAGAACGTGACTCGTTAGGTCCGAAACTATAATCAACCAAACCCGACTAGAACTAGCCCAATAATGATCCGAAACTCGATGTAACAGCCCGAACCACCGTCCGTCGCAACACAACCCAAAAAGATGGGAAACCACCTTTAGACCCAAATATCCTCTCGTGGGCTTTAAAAGGTGAAGGCTTTGTTGGTAGTATGATGGTAGGAATCTATTATAAACTGATCATATGAGCCTTAGTTTCTCAATGTGGGACAAACCAACTCCATAAACCACTTTCCATATTCCGTAGTGTTACACTCGATACAATCCGATAATGTCCAGCCCGACACCGACCTGATATGTTGTGACTCGTCACTCAACAATGATCCAAATTATAACAACTTATCATGGATTTCGACGGTATAAATCTTGCTAACTATATAATTCGTTTAGTTTTCCCAAAAAGCAAAAATTATTGACCAAAAGCTTGAATGACGCGCAGGAATAACTATCGGTAACTGGACTTAATTATAACGGCAAATTCTCGTGGCGCCCCAAAGTAATGTAAAAATGCGCGTGGTGGCCCCACTTTGCAAACTACCACAATCATAAAATGAGATATGAACGAAGTAATCTATGAATTCACTTTATTATCGAAGCATGTACTCAATTAGAATGAAATCAAGCACCTCTCTAAGACCATGTAAAACGCTGAATCGCATTCTCCATGAAATAGTAACTCTCCAACACACTCTCTCTCCTTGTAGATTCAATAACTTAGCTTACTTCACCACTACAATGCTATCACTCTCCCCTCTAACACTCACCTCACTTTTAGTCGGTCAAGTTGTATTATTTTATCACAGATTCTCAAATTTCACTCATTTTTTGCAATATTTTCGTAAATAATCGTGATAAGTCGTTAGGTATTTGTAAACATCACATAAAATAAGTAGACATCAAATTTATATCATATTCCAAAATTATTCTTTAAAAAATCAAAAATGATTTTTTTTGAGGAAAATAATTATTTTTTAGATTAATCATTCCTGAACTCAATTAAGTTAATAAAATAGTTAAATCGTGACTGATTACCGTAATTTGTATCATATTATATGGGAGTGGGTGGGATATCTGAGAGGAGAGAGAGTTGTAGCTTATCTACTTGTGTGCTGCAACTGTAGAGTTAGGTACATCGAATATTTTCTCTTGAAGCACATCACTGTGAGCTGAGGTTGAAGTTAACTTCTTCTCTTTCCTTTCTTCTCAAGAGTTAATTATCCATTATGTTGAATCACACCACTCTATGTGCTCAGACACCCTTCGAAGCAGTGCACATAATGAGCTTGGCAAATTCATGCTAGATGATTCATTATTACAAATCAAGAATGAGACTTTTTGAGTTTTTCTCGATTGTTAGAGTTTGATTTTTATTTGAGAAATATTTTCAAACAAAACGTTGGAGAGAATAGCTTTAAACTTTGTACTAATTGATGGTTTACAATGATGTAATTTTAAACAAATTTTAAGCATGATCCCTATAAACTATCACACACACATAGGGATTAGATATCGGGAAGACGGGAACCCATAATGTCTTACAATGCAAATTAGAACATTATGTTGATCAATTATCGCTATGGAAAAAAGAAGCAAATATTTGTTAAATTATGAATAAACTTTGAGAAATACATGCATGAAATATATCATAACACCAAAGATATGTGTACAAATAGGACATAGTTGAGAAGTATTAATAAATTATACACCAATTTATATATAATCAAAGTGGTCTTTATCCCATAAACATGGTGATTCTCAATTTTTGCAAGCTTTGCTCCTTATTAATCAAATTAATTGAATTTGCATGATCCTTGAGCTGAAAAACAAATTTAAGAAAAAAAAGCATGCATGTTAGGAAATATAGAGTATTGAGGATACCATGACGACTTTGAATACACTTCGTCCAATCCAAATAAAACTCAAAGACAAAGATCTTAAAATGCTCACATGGGTCATTGAAGATAACAACGCCAACATTTTTTAGAGGTCCTTCAGAGCATAAAGGTCCTTGTGCACCATGGGGCCTTAAAATACGCATTTAAGACTGCAGATGCATGGAAAACTAGGGTATTAGGGTTGAAACATGGACCTCCCGGCTTTATGATTTTGCAATTGACACATTTTTTACACACATAATTTATTGCCCGTTGCAGTTGTGCATTTGATGCTCCATCAAAAGCTACACAGTATGTACTTGCCTATAAACAATACCAAATGAAACATGGTTAAATGAGCCACATGACTACATGAGGAAAACTACACATACATACTACCTATAATCATTTCAAAATGCGTGAGGTATCGTGAACTTACCACATGCCTTAACTCCCTTTGCTCTCTTGAATGGGCAACTGCAAAGAAGAAAAACACAAATATGCAAAAGAACAAATTACGGATCATCATATTCACTTTCTTTGTTAATATATGCCCTTCAATATCCCAAAAAATATTTAGAAATTAAGGTAAATATTGAATTTTATTTGTTGAAGGGTAATAATCAAACCGGCCCCTTTATATAGTGTTCCTACATGAAGTACAATAATTATGCTTATAATCCTTTTATTATAGTTTCTCTGCTTTGATTAATGTCCTCATTAACTCATAGAGTTTACCTAATATAGTGCAATGTTTTTAATTATTATACAAGAAAAAGTGGATACTTAGATAAATGTAGTACTTCAATAATTAGGTACTTTTTTTTTTATTTTGGGAAAAATAATTAGGTACTTAATTGAATGAATAAGTGGACAATGCATGAATCACACTTTCAGTAATTAAATTGAGATTACAATCCAAAAAGAAAAAACTTTTAAAGCTAGGTCTTAATCATTTATTGGTTTGCAAAGCTAATTAGAAAAAAATAGCTTAATACTCGTTATTGCTTATCATAAAAAAAAAAACAAAATTGTCCTACAAAATTCTTACTGTACTAGTTTTAAGCTCGTGTGTTGCATGGTTTAAATATATATTGTAATTAAAGGCTATTCTGTTTATCATCAATATAATTATATATTTTCATTTCTATTAAAATATTTCATAAAAAATTGTTATACACTTAAAAAATGTTTCAAAACTCTATTTTATTGGATGTTTATTAACTAATGCATTTCAATTTAACATATGTTCAGATGGAACTCGATGTGCGTTGTAATTTTCATATACAAAATGGAAGTTATGACTTGGAAGTGTCACTACACGACGTCCCTACTTTGTTTAGTTCTAGGAGTACACGTAACTAATACATGGTCGATGTTTATTCATAGTAGAGCACAAGGGACTCATAATTTAGTTTCGATACACAAAAAAAAAATTTTATTCTTATGTATGACAATTACTTCAGTTCGATCAACCCTTAGGCACACGATTCATCAGTGTATCGATTGTAGAAATTGTAGAAATTAGAAATAATTGGTTCAAAAACAATATAAAAAATGTTAGACTTATTTTAAGTGGACCATGACTCTTTAAAGAATATACAGATAAGTACCAATATTACTTAAGGAATAAAGTGTATGCCAAAACTTACAAGGATTTCGATGGTGGTAGGAATTGTTAGAACCTAAGGTGGTTTAGACACTCTAAACAACACTTAATAACTCTATTAAGTGGAACCTTAGGTGAGGATCGATTTGCATGTAGTTAAAAACAACTAAAAAACCGAGTTTAAAGATCGTATACCTTGTTTTGGCTCTAGGTTGTGCTCTCCTTTACTAAGGAGTGTCTTGAGCTGCTTAACAAGGATGATCCTCCTTCCAAACTTTGACTCTTGAACTCTTCTAATCTCCCACGGCACGTACCAAAGGATTCACAAGAAAACCGAGTTATTATGTACTAGTAATAACTCGGTTTACCCCAAAAACAAAATAGCCCTAATCCCTAACAATTAGGATCAATTAGGGTGAAGTATTTTTGTGTTTAGATGTGTTTTTGAGCTACATGCAAAGCTCAAAAAACTTGGTGGCTATGGTGAAATAGTTGGCTCTTTTTAGAGAGGAAGAAGATGATGATTCTTTCCTCAATTTTTTTTTTTTTGTGTTGAAAATGATTAGTACTCTAAGTCTAAACATGGATTAGACTATATATAGTGGTGGGTTAAATTAGTAAATCAAATTTACTAATTTGCCCCCACTAACATTAACCAACCTTTAAGGTATAACAAGGTTAATTTAGTCATTTCATAACTTAACTAATTAAGTTACAATTAACTATTATATATTGATATAATAATTATATCTAATCATATTTTAGCTAATAATTACAACTCTTGTAATTAATTCTAGCTAAATTTGTCACGACTGACAAATCACAACAATACCCGTATAATTACTAATCTCAAATTTAGCAACTTATACACTGATAAAATTTCTATTTTATCAGTGGTTTATTTATTATCAATTATCTTATAATCAATAATATAATAAACTCTACAGCCTGATACTAAACACATTGCCAGTTAACTATTAACTGGCTAACAGGAGTTCATCACGTTATCCTATATAGGTATGACCGATAGGGATCAGTCGATCTCCGCCATCTTACGACGACAATAACGTCAAACCCTAGACGGCCAATCGTTATTGATTTACGTTGATCAACTGATAAGTTCATCTTATAAACCGATCCCTGTTTATTCCATAATTGAGATTTATTAATCAACGCACTATTGTCGGAGGACACTAGTCCAACAATCTCCCACTTGTCCGAGACAAGTATGTGCGTGATCGACTCTCTTGCCCTTTATATCTCCCACTCAATGCAAGATGTCTTTCAGGTCGCTCCTGCACCCGATGTGAATCGTAAAGTGGTTTTCTCGATCGAGAGCGCAACTGTCTGACCGGAAAAATCTACCTTAGATTGCTTCCGAGCGTGGCCACGCATTTTCAATTGCTACTCCTCGAGTGGCCTAAAGATATTAACCCTGACGTGGGCGGACAATCCCTTCACTCTATTTTCATTGTTCCATACAACTCACAGTGACCCAAAATATGCCCTTATAGCCTCCTTTAACGACACGACTTAGGACATAAATCAAAGCCACTATTTATTGCACAAACTCTGGCAAATAGTTTCAGGTCAAAAGAATCGACTCAATGGTATAATACAGTGCTCCTAGCTTCGACCCAGCAATAGGAATCTGTAGGTGGTCAAGTCCGACAGAGTGTCTCACATTCTGCTTGTGTAAACGACCGGTCATCCCATGACCTATGACTTTTGAACCAGTCATCCTAATCGACTTACACTCTAGTCACTTAGAGTCGTCACCTCACATTGTGACTAGGGACTAAATTATTCTGCTATTCCTGTTCACTTCATAGGGCTCAAATCGTCTCTACGACCTATAGGAGTTTAACAGAATGTATTTTTTTTATTCAGCATATACAAAACTGAATAAATTTAAACGATAAAATCTTTATATATATATATGTATGTAAAAAGTCAATACAAAGATCTAACTATTACATACCATATAATCTACAACCAATCAGTCATGCGTCTCAATCCCATGGACGCTACATGACTGTTGTGCTTGGCCAGTGTCATCGGCTTAGTCAGAGGATCGGCGACATTATCATCTGTCCCGATCTTACAAACCAAAATATCTCCTCGTTCCACAAAATCTCGTATTACGTGAAACTTCCTGAGTACATGTCTAGACTTGTTACTAGACTTAGGCTCTTTAGCCTGAACTATTGCTCCACTGTTGTCGCAATAGATGGTGATAGGATCTGCTGCTGCCGGAACAACCTTCAGCCCTTCTAGAAACTGCTTGATCCATACCGCTTCTTTTGCAGCTTCTGAAGCCGCAATGTACTCTGCCTCCGTTGTAGAATCCGCTGTGACAGATTGCTTGGAACTTTTCCAGCAGATCGCTCCACCGTTCAGAGTAAAAACATAGCCGGATTGAGATTTCATATCATCTCGATCAGTTTGGAAACTAGCATCTGTGTAACCTTTTACACGTAGCTCAGTATCTCCTCCAAACACTAAGAATGTATCTTTAGTCCTTCTCAAGTACTTTAGGATATTCTTTACAGCTATCCAGTGACTTTCACCGGGATTAGCCTGATACCTGCTCGTCATGCTCAAAGCATGTGAGACATCAGGCCTCGTACACATCATAGCATACATGACTGATCCAACTGCGGAAGCGTACGGGATCTTTTTCATGCGTTCAATATCTGCGGGCACAGACGGACATTGAGACTTACTCAGAACTATTCCGTGACCCATTGGCAGATATCCTCTCTTGGATTTCTCCATATTGAATCTCTCAAGAATGCTATCTACATAAGCTTCTTGACTTAATGCCAACATCCGTTTTGATCTATCTCTATAGATTCGGATGCCTAAGATGCGTTGCGCTTCTCCTAGGTCCTTCATCCGAAAATGATTTCCTAACCATCCTTTAACTGAGTTGAGGGTCGGAATATCATTTCCTATGAGAAGTATGTCATCCACATACAGGACCAGGAACGTTACCTTGCTCCCACTAAACTTCATGTACAAACATGGTTCCTCAACACTACGAGCGAAACCATTTTGTTTGATTACATGATCAAACCGATGATTCCAGCTCCTGGATGCTTGCTTAAGTCCATAAATGGACCTTTTAAGCTTGCAAACCTTCTCAGGATTGCGTGGATCGACAAAACCCTCTGGCTGTGTCATATACACTTCCTCTTCCAGAAACCCGTTCAGGAAGGCGGTTTTGACATCCATCTGCCATATTTCATAATCATGAAACGCAGCAATCGCTAAGATTATCCGAACGGATCTGAGCATCGCAACTGGTGCAAATGTTTCATCATAGTGAATACCATGAACTTGCGTGAAACCTTTCGCCACTAGTCGAGCTTTGAAAACGTCCTTGTTTCCATCCATGCCGATTTTGATCTTATAGATCCATTTGCATTTCAGAACTTTTGTTCCAACTGGCACATCTACCAAGTCCCATACTTGGTTCTCGTACATGGAATCCATTTCAGATTTCATCGCCTCCAGCCATTTTGTAGAATTTGGACATGTCGTGGCTGCGTTGTAGGTTGCGGGCTCGTCACTTTCTAAAAGTAACATTAAGTATTTATCATCATCTTCGACAATACCTAAGTATCTCTCAGGTGGGTGACTTACTCTCCCTGACCTTCTAGAAACGGAGGTTGGAACCACTGTATCAGAGGTTTCAGGGTTGTTTTCTTGTAAAACATCCTGATTATCTTCCTCTGTTTGTGACTCCTGAACTTCTCTAAGTTCAAAATTTCTCCCACTCTGTCTTCTAGAAATAAATTCCTTTTCTAGAAAGACAGCATCACGAGACACAAACACTTTGTTCTCCTGACGATTGTAGAAGTAATATCCTCGTGTTACTAAAGGATAACCTACAAATAGGCATTTCTGGGATCTGGGTGCTAGCTTATTGTCACAACGGTTCTTAACATAAGTTTCACAGCCCCAAACCTTTATGAAAGACAAGTCAGGAACTTTTCCTTTCCATATCTCGTATGGTGTCTTTGGAGCTGATTTTGTCGGACTCCTGTTCAGCAGGAAAACGGCGGATAGTAGAGCGAAACCCCAAAATGAATCAGGAAGCTCAGCCTGACTCATCATAGATCGAACCATATCTAATAGGGTTCTATTTCTCCTTTCAGCAACACCATTCATCTGTGGTGTTCCAGGAGGTGTTAATTGTGATACTATACCACAATCTCTCAGGTGATAACTGAATTCGTTACTCAGATATTCACCTCCACGATCAGATCGTAAGGTTTTGATCTTCCTATCAAGTTGGTTTTCAACTTCCCTCTGAAATTCTATGAATTTCTGTAGGACTTCGTCTTTGTTCCTCATTAAGTAGATGTATCCATATCTACTAAAGTCATCTGTGAATGTGACGAAGTAGTTGTAACCACCTCTGGCTGTGATGCTCATTGGACCACACACATCTGAATGTATTAGTTCCAATAGCTCACCAGCTCGAATTCCTTTTCCCGAAAAAGGTTTTCGTGCCATCTTGCCTAATAGGCAAGATTCACATTTATTAAATGATTCGTAATCAAGTGATTTGAGCACTCCACTGGATACGAGTCTCTTAATGCGTTTTTCGTTTATATGACCTAAACGACAATGCCAGAGATAGGATAACTCAGGATCACCTGATTTGAGCTTTTTATTTTCTACATGGTAGACATCGGTGGTTAAGTCTAAAACATATATTCCGTTGATTGACGGGGCTATTCCATAGACCATATCATTGTGCGAGAAGGAACAACATTTGTTTTTAATTTCAAAACGAAAACCTTCCGCGTCTAACATAGATACAGATATTATGTTTTTGCTCAGGGTTGGTACATAATAACAATTATACAAGTGCAATTCCAACCCTGACGCTAACGACAAAACATATGTTCCTACGGAAACAGCAGCTATCCTTGCTCCGTTTCCAACGCGTAGGTCCACTTCACCCCTTGCTAGCACTCGCACCTCCTGCAGCCCCTGCAAATGATTACAGAGATGAGATCCACATCCAGTATCTAATACCCATGACGTGGAACTAGCAAAGTTTATGTCTATAGTGTAGATACCTGAAGCTTTCTTCTCCTCCAGGTATTTGGGGCAGTTGCGCTTCCAGTGACCTACTCCGTCACAATGGAAGCACCTTTGATCGGGGTTCGTGCTTTTGGGCGGCTTAGTCTTTGCGTTTACTGGCGCTTTTCCTTTGCCCTTGCCCTTTCCTTGCACGGGTTTCTTCCCCTTTTTCCCTCGGTTTTTGAACTTGCCACCTTCCTTCCTCGCATTTAGCACTAAAACATCTCGTTTTCCGCTAGTACTCCCACTTGCGCCTATGTCTTTCTCTGCTTGGACAAGCAGAGCATGAATTTCATTGAGGTTTTTCCTCAAATCGTTCATGTTAAAGTTCAACCTGAAATTGTTGAACTCGTCATGTAGCGAGTGGAGTATACGATCTACCGCGATTTGGTCGGAAATCGGGCATCCCAGTCGTTCTAACGTCTCTACGTTTTCGATCATTTTGAGCACGTGGGGACCAACAGGCTGTCCCTTGATTAAACGTGCCTCAAAGAATCGACTGGCGGCATCGTATTGCAATATTCGCGGTTTTTGCGAAAACATATTCGTCAATTTGACGAATATTTGGTATGAGGAGGAATAAATCAATCTGCGCTGCAATTTTGACGCCATCGAATAGATCAAAACGTTTTTGATCGAGGTTGATTCCTGCTCGTACAATTCGTACGCTCGACGCTCGGCCATCGTTGCGTTAGGCCCTGGCGTCGCAGGTGGTGGTTCAACGAGGAACCGCTCCTTTCCGTCGCTTTTAGCGGCTAAACGTAGACTCAATTCCCACTCTGGGAAGTTGCTCCCATCGTCCTTCAGGGAGTGCTTCTCCATAAAGGCACGGAGCCATGAGTCTTTCGTGATACTCGGTAGAACTGGGTTCGCATTTGGATTTGCCATTGCGATTTACGATTCTACAAGTTTGGAAATAAAATTTGGTTAGATTTTATCGCATTATTTTACTTCACATTTTACACATAAAACGTGAATTCCGTTTATATAATTGATCTCCCTTAATTATATAACCGATTCCGAGATCCGTCGTACTTATAAATTTTGGGCACGCGAGAGGGCGTCTTTAGCTTTTTCCCTAATTTATAACACTCGGGTGAACCAATTCTTGGTTGATTCTAACTCTAAGAACTCTCGGTTGACAAATTTCTCGAATATTTGTCCTCTAGCCTCGAATTTGCATAACCCTTATGCCCAATTCGTCGAGATCAACCAAATCTAACGCGTTGTAACACTTACAACCCTACTCCCCAAGGTAAAAAGGTCCCACCTCACGAGAGGGTGAGTGTGGTTCCTAATGAACAAGGTTGTATAGGTGTTAGATTTGGAAAAGCTAGCTCTCGATATTACGTTTGATTAAATTTTAGGAGATCTAGTCGTCTTATATTGTCTATCGCGTTTATTCAGTGAACTAAATATTTAGCGAATCGTTGACAATTTATAACGACTAAAACGTGTGCACAAATTTTAGTTTATATCGTATCCACTACGTCGGCGGAAAAAACGCAATAAACCAAGCATGCAACAGACGATTAAACTAATAAATCGATCACGAGTACTAGTATGGCCCTATCTCGCTTAAAAGAAACCTAAACTAGTCCTAACTAGTCTTTGACGGCTTCTCGTCTTCAAATGCAATCTTCGACTCCACGCCAAGGTTTGTAAAAGCTCGAAAATAGAATTACATGTAAAAGCCTATTATACATTCACTTTCTAAAAATAGAAAAAAAAAATATTACAATCTGGCGATACGAGATCGCAATTAATTACAAACCCACCGATACCGTCCTTACATTACGGTACAGTACCGGTCCTATGAGACATCTTGGCCATACTGTACTCGGATTTTGGTCAAACGTATAACACTTATACGTTTGACCTCGGTAAATCACATTTACCGACTAACAAAAATCAAACAACGGCTAATTTTGGAAAACGATTTTAACAGTTAAAATCACGAATCAATCAAAACACTTTTGGAACCAAACCAACAACTAAACATTTTAGTTTATCAACCTTTAATCCCACTAAAGTCGATTCAATTAGTTTGATGGATTCGTTTTAGCCCTCTTTTTGCTCGAAAAGTGCCATAAATCATTAATTTACTCTAATTAATCATAACAATTATGAATTTAATTAGAAAAATCATTTTCTTTAACTAACATACCATACTGGCAGTAGCACATGCATGAGCAAAAATTTCCAGATATTTCTTGTTTTAATTCAATTAAGAAAACAATTTCCAAGTTAATCATTATTAACTCTTAATAACGATAAAAACCCAAAATTAACTTTTAATTTTAGAAAAATTCGAACCAATGCCATGGTGAACTTTATTACTGGAAATTTTAGTCCTCTTAATTTTCACATAATTTTATACATGCAAATTATCTAATTAACACTTAATTCGATAATTAAGCTAATTATGTGATTTAAACCGAAAATTCATGGAAAAATAGCTAAAAAATTCCAAAATTTCTACAATTTCGTCCTAAACCTTTTTAAGACCAGTAGAAGCCATGCATGTCGAAAAAACCCAGTGAAAAAACCATTTTATCATTAAAATTAATTAAGTCGATAATTCACCTAATTAACCAACTCGGTTTTAACATGCAATAAGACCAAATGCTCTGATACCAATTGTTAGAACCTAAGGTGGTTTAGACACTCTAAACAACACTTAATAACTCTATTAAGTGGAACCTTAGGTGAGGATCGATTTGCATGTAGTTAAAAACAACTAAAAAACCGAGTTTAAAGATCGTATACCTTGTTTTGGCTCTAGGTTGTGCTCTCCTTTACTAAGGAGTGTCTTGAGCTGCTTAACAAGGATGATCCTCCTTCCAAACTTTGACTCTTGAACTCTTCTAATCTCCCACGGCACGTACCAAAGGATTCACAAGAAAACCGAGTTATTATGTACTAGTAATAACTCGGTTTACCCCAAAAACAAAATAGCCCTAATCCCTAACAATTAGGATCAATTAGGGTGAAGTATTTTTGTGTTTAGATGTGTTTTTGAGCTACATGCAAAGCTCAAAAAACTTGGTGGCTATGGTGAAATAGTTGGCTCTTTTTAGAGAGGAAGAAGATGATGATTCTTTCCTCAATTTTTTTTTTTTTGTGTTGAAAATGATTAGTACTCTAAGTCTAAACATGGATTAGACTATATATAGTGGTGGGTTAAATTAGTAAATCAAATTTACTAATTTGCCCCCACTAACATTAACCAACCTTTAAGGTATAACAAGGTTAATTTAGTCATTTCATAACTTAACTAATTAAGTTACAATTAACTATTATATATTGATATAATAATTATATCTAATCATATTTTAGCTAATAATTACAACTCTTGTAATTAATTCTAGCTAAATTTGTCACGACTGACAAATCACAACAATACCCGTATAATTACTAATCTCAAATTTAGCAACTTATACACTGATAAAATTTCTATTTTATCAGTGGTTTATTTATTATCAATTATCTTATAATCAATAATATAATAAACTCTACAGCCTGATACTAAACACATTGCCAGTTAACTATTAACTGGCTAACAGGAGTTCATCACGTTATCCTATATAGGTATGACCGATAGGGATCAGTCGATCTCCGCCATCTTACGACGACAATAACGTCAAACCCTAGACGGCCAATCGTTATTGATTTACGTTGATCAACTGATAAGTTCATCTTATAAACCGATCCCTGTTTATTCCATAATTGAGATTTATTAATCAACGCACTATTGTCGGAGGACACTAGTCCAACAGGAATCCGATTCAGTTATGACTTTAGGATCCCTCTGTGGCTGTATGCATATATATAGACATTCAGGTTCAGTTTACCACACACACAAAAATCACGCATACCGTCTACATAGAAGACTTCTACAACCCTGTACCAGTTTTGATCCTTTCAGAAACTTTCGACTTCCGCTATGTCTTCAGGTAAGTAATCTTATACGTATGATGCTGACTATCTACTCTAACGCATAAAGATTGCAATACTCTATTTTCAACATGTGGTATCAGAGCCACGTTAAAGTGATAGTTAGCCCTTAATACATGCATGAAGTAACGATTAATTGATTGTTAGTGTTAAGTTCAGACTTCAAAACGATTAATTTGCGTGATTCAGTTTCATATCTCCCTGACTTAAGTTTTTTCTGAGACTTTCTCGTACTCTTCCACGTGGGTTAGGAGTCTTAGTTACGACAATTAAGCAAGTGGCTAGAAATTATTTTATTTTTTTTCCTCTGTCCTTTTGGTGTTCATATTCAGGGGATTAGAAGGTTTCCCTTGAAAATCACTTCAGCTTCACTCGTCCTTCGCATATACACTTTTAAAAAAAAATTAAATTAAATTAAAGGAAAATCAGTGGAGAGGAGAGGGTAATTGATCTGCAGTAAGCTGTGAGCATTGATTCAACGACTAATCTGGATGATGCTCGTACTTGAGGATAAGTACAGTTCTTTTGGCCGATTGATCAATTTTAATGATTCAATAATAAATTAAGGTAAGTTTTCAGTTTTTCAGCTAATTGATCACTCCTAATAATTTAACAACAAATTTGGATATTATGAGTGCTCAAATTTTGTATGAAAGAATTTTTCAGTTTTTTTTCCGCCTCACCGATGTTTAGCTAATTGATCACACTTCTAATGATTCAACGATAAATCTGGATATTAGGAGTGCTCAATTCTTGTTTTGAGGTAAGTTTTTAGTTGGTTAATTTTTTGGTGATTCAACGATAAATTTGGATGTCAAAGAATTAATTTTTCAGAAAATTGGTGATTCAACCATAAATTTGGATACTAAAGGACAAGTTTTTTCTTCATAATTTTTTATTTTTTTATTTTTAGGTGTTTCAGCAACGAATTTGGAAGCCTAAATATAAAATAAAATCAACTTGGTGTTGGTGTTAGTGTTAAGGTTGTATTGGAGCCAATCTTGATTATGTCGTTTTTATGGATTTGATCATTGTTGTCAGTGGGTTTCGTCAAAATTTTGGTTATGGTAATTATTGTTTCGTTAAGCATGCTACGTGCGACAACTTTTTCTGTTTTGTATCAAGTTCGTGTTACGTTGCTAATTACTAGTATGGTTTGCCGCATAATCTTTTGTTCATGATAAATTGAAGTTGCAAGATTTGGTTATGGCATGTACATGCGTGTGTAAAGTGCGGTGATTTTCGGTCAAATGTTTATGCGGTGGACAGACTTTTTTTTTTGTCTTAATAAGGATTATTGTGTTCTTTTCTTATCTTCGGTTCCCACATGTTTATCATCTTGTTAAAATTCTTTTGCTACCTGATTGTAAAAGAATCGTTTGGTCAGTTGATAAAATTAGGTTTTTGCTATAAAATTAAGGTTTTGGATTCGCATGATAGATCTTGTGTGGTCTTAATGCCTGGTCTTTGCGTGCTTATTGGTAATTAAGTTTTATCATGTTTTTGTAGTGCAGGCTACGGTTAAGTGAATTTATGCAGTGGTATATTTTTTTTTTTTTTGCGGACTTCTGTTAAAGGACTTTTTTGTTTTGATGAAGTTAAAGTTTGGTCGTTTAATCATGGCACGTAAATTAACCTTTCGGTTCAATACTCTGCTGCAATTCGGTGCCTTACAATTTTAAGTTTACTTATTGGTCCGCGTGCATGTTTATGTAATTATGTGCGTGCGTACGTTTTGAAACTCAGTGTTATGCTTTGATCAAAGATTCATGCTTAATCATGTGGTGGGTTCTGTCTAAGGATTAAGATTCAGGGGATAATTGACTTTGTTAAGTTGGACAATTGTTTGTCGGCAAAGATATTTCCTTTATGACAGAAGCATGTAAATTTGGTTATTGTGTTGTTACTTATGTTAAGTTTGTTTGTTTCGACAACACTTATTCTTTGATTAAGCTATATAAGTGACTGCATTAATCATGTTTTTGCATCAAGTTTTAAGTTTTGTGGTTAATTAAGATTTTGCCACATGTTTTTTGTTCATTTAAAAGTTAGAAAAATTTCGGTTGACTAAGGCGCGTCGATTAAGTGAAGGCATGTGTTTCGTTTGTCTAAGAAATTTTTATTATTTTCTCCTTTAATTGATCTTATGGTTTGCTTTTGGTGATCAATTCGTGCATATTACCTACTTTTTTTGTCCATGTTAAGTAAAGACTTGTAATTTCTTACGTGGTTTTTTTTTACAAGAACAATAAACATAAAATTTAGACATTCGTTTTATGGTCATAAGATTATTAAATTAGGGTTGTTTAATCGGACTTTTGGTACATATCGATTAAGCATGTTTTATTTCCTAGAGTAAATCTAGTCGAAACAACATGTCGCCAAAATGACCTCTCTTGTGGAATTTATTTTTATTTTTATTTGGATATAAGATGGTGTGTATATAATTCATGCGGATATTACCCGGCCCAAAGGGAGGCTAATATTTGGCTAATCTAATTCGGTTGATAGTTTAATTCTTGATTGCTTAATTCCTTACAATGTCTAGATATAATAAGGTGACCAATTGATAAGAGAGCCAGAGAGGTGGATAGTCCCATACAATGGGAGTGGATCTTAAATTAAAGATTAGAGTTAATGCGTTTGCTCATGTTAAATAAAATATTTCTTATATTTAGTTAAGTAAGGAGAAATTTTAAGTTTGTTATTTTTTTTTTTCTGCTTTGTTGTCTTTGTGATACAATTTGTCTTCTTTTAAAGTTTGTTTAATGTTGACATTCAATAGAATTTGGCGGTTGTTAGTTATGTCTATCTTAGTGATGGGTTGGCTCAAATTTCCTTGGCTTGTAGTGTTCCTAAGTTATTGTGTTCGAAAAAGTGATTGCGGGGTGACAAATTTAAGTCTTCATCTATGTTGTCACACAAAGGTTATGGTACATATTTAAAGATAAGGTGCATGGATTGGTAAAGGAAAGTATTATTAATTATCTTATTTTCTATCAAGGGAAATTATCTTATTTTCTATCAAGGGAAAGTTAAATGGAAACAGAAAAATAAAATCTTTCTAGAAGTTTTCTTGCTCTTGAGTTTGTCCTACTGATATATATATGTTCTTGTTTCCGTTGAAACCTCTAATAGACGAATCTTACTTTATTATGTTCACCGTTGATTTCTTTCGGTATGGCTATATTTATGTTCTTAACGAAAAGTGTGAATAAATCTCCTTGAGTTATGGACTTGTTTATTTTCATTCTTTTGGTCATTTTTAGTTCTGGAGGTGTAAAGCTGAAAGTAAAATATCATATTTCTGATTTTAAATAACAACGTGGTGAAAGGAGTAATAGTTGTTCCGTTTTTGGTTATCTTCTAAAGTCTAGTGGTTATAGATTATATTGTCTTAAAACTCATATCCTGGAAAAGCGCAATGTGCAATCATTTGAAGGTTGTACGTTTGTGCACTACATCAGCTACCTCATCCTTGTTTATTTTCGCACAAGGAGCAATCATCCTTTTTGGTGTCACCTGCGAAATACCTGCGATTTCGCAGGTTGGGGGGTGAGACATCTCATGAGGATTCTGTAACAACCCTAAATTTTCGACAATTTTAAATAAGAAAATGAAGGACTGTTATGCCGCCGTGGACTACCAAGTCAACGGCAAGGGTTATTAAATCGAAATTTTGAAAGAAGCAATAAAGTGTTAGCGGAAGACTTATGGCTGAGGTTACAAACCAAAATTAAACCAAATGAAAAAGATTACAATCGTTCATAAAATCCAAATGTCCGACGAATTTATTGTGGAAAATCCCATGCCATGCAATCGAAACCCAAGCAGTCAAACAATCACCTTCAAGACCTGTCAACTACGCCATCGAGAATGACATAGGCCCCAGAATAGGGTAGGGAACAAACCCAAACATAAAGAACGTCAGCACAGGCTGAGTTATTCTTATGCAGTCAAACAATCAGTTTGACTTTTGGCCCTTTTAAGCTAACACGGTGAGAAACTCTAACATTCTTAGATCCCCTCAATGATATCTTTCCCAACCAACAGTCCAATCTTGCCTTGTACTTGCCCATCCAGTCCATTCCCAAGATGACATCGAAATAGGGTAAAGGAAATTCCACTAAGTCAGTTTTGAACTCATGGCCCCCAATTACTACTGGTACATCTCTAAACATGTTTTTACAATGGACACTCGCTCCAGTAGGCATTGAGAAATCAAAATCCACAGTTAAACTAGACCTAAGACCACATTTCTCAACAAACTTAGCAGCAATAAAAGAATAGGAAGCACCGCTATCAAATAAAACATGAGCAACAACAGAATTGACAAGGAAATTACCAGAGACTACATCAGTGTTTTTAGCTTCCTCCTGGTTCATCACATAAAGCTGACCCGTAGCCCTCTTGTTCTTTGTCGCAGCATTGACGGACCCACTTGGTGTTGCAGGGGTTGTGGTCGCATTATTCCTCGTAGGAGCCGGGTTCCTAAAAGTGTTGGTGTTAGACCCCCATATAACCACTCTGTGCCCTCTGATTTGGGAACCTAGGTTGTACGACCGATGCTCCCGAAGCGGGCGCTGGTGGATTCCCAGCCCGTTTTGAGTAACAATTTGATGCCCTATGGCCAAGTTTTTGGCAATGGAAACACTGTATTTTATCTCCGTTGCACACTGTGGTAGGGTGGCTACGGTTACACTTTCTGCAGAAATGTTTTCGTTAACTCCCTTGGGTCTGAGCGCTATTCGCCGATAATCCTTTGTTGGAGTAGTTTCCCACATTAGCTGATTGAGTTTTCCCTTTATGCCCCCAAAATTGCCTCTCTTGCTAGAGGTCTCCAAGAGGTCTAGCAGGCTATCCTTCCTCTTCAGCCCTATGTCTGACTCCATCTTAGCAACCATTCTCTCAGTATTGTTAGCCTTAGCGTACAGTGCCTTGACAGTAGGGAAATCCTCACCAACGAACCAACCCTTAACCTTCCCGTGAAGCTTCTCCAAGTATCGATTAACTTGCGCTTCATCAGTGGCTACGAGGTCACCACCAAATCGACTCAAGTCCATGAATTTTTCATGGAAATCCCTAACACTCATTTTCTCTGTTTGCTTCAATTCCTCGAACTCAGCCTTTTTCTGTTTCCTCAAGTGCCCAGGGAAGAACTCAGCCTCTAAATATTTCTTAAGGTAGAGTCAGGTCCTCTCATAGGAAGTTACGGTACCATTAGCTTCTGTTTCTACTATTGGTTTGAAGAATTTATCACGAATTCTCTGCCACCAACGTCCAGCTAAGTCCCTCTTTATACGCATCTGGGCAGCCCACTTAGAGGAAGATCCTCTCCATATCCTCAACCCATTCATTCAATTCCACAGGGTCACCTCTTCCAGAATAATTTGGGGGATTCTTCTTTTGCACAGTGTTAGACATCTTTGCCAAAGTCATCTCCTCATTATTTGGTGTAGCAGTAGTCTGATTAACATCAGCATTGTTGGTATTTTGTTGGTTGACAGCTTGATTTGCCAGAAGTTGAGTCATAAAATTGGTCATGGCTGCCATGTGTTGATTCGAGGCTGCCATCTGTTGGTTCGAGGCCTCTTGTCCTGCAGCCAATTGTTGTAGGATAGCTGTCAACTCTGGGTTACCCTGATTAGTGGAACCGTTTCCGCGTGCCATATTCTATATGATAGTAACGGATTTAATTAGCAGTATAGAACAATATATAAGGCATCTTACAGCCCGCTCGTAAATAACAAAGAGTAGTAAGGTAGAAAACGATAGAGAATTGAAACAGACGCCTATAAGTTATTCGTCTCGCTTAGTTATGACTTTTCTGGAACTTTTTCTTCTTCTTTTTTTTTTTTTTTTTTACGCAGGTGCTGCAAGGTTGCCGCGGGCGCGGGAAGCATGCAGGTGCTTTGCCGTGTTTAACCGCGGGCGCGGCAAGTATGCAGATTACTTGTCGTGCGTTTTCGTTGTTGACGCGGGTGCGGTTGCGCGCTAGCGACGCGGTTTGAGACATACCACTCGTGTCCAGAGGTGCACGAATCGAGCCGAGATCAATAGCTCCACGGCACAAAAGGACGAATAGAAATCGAATAGGCCATGCCATAAACTCATTGACAGCACACAATTAGCATATAATACTACTCATAACCTTTAGTAAAGTAACGTAGGAAGTGTTAGGGGTGTTGTCCCCTAATTAAAGTACCAAAACGAAATAACCAACATAAGAGTAAAGAGTACGCATAACATCCAACTCCAAAGCGTAAAGTAATAAAACTTAACAACTCTATAGATATCTAGTAGGCCTTGTGCCTTTATTTGCATTCATCTTCTAATTCGCCTCATCCTATGCATCCTCATCCGGATCATAATCTTCTTCACCCAGAACTTCTCCTCCATCGCCCGTGTAAGAGTCTTCTTTATCCTCACCCGAGCTAATATCAATTACTCCGGGGTTGTTAGTCCCTCCATTATTGTCCTCTTCGTCACTCGTAGGGTGTTCTATGGGGTCTTCCCCTTGCTCTTGCTCAGGATTATTTTGTTGATCCTCATCCTCACTACTACCATAATAATAGCAGTAGTCCACATATCCTCCATACACATTGTTGCCCACATTGCTAGTTCCTTCATTAACAACGTTATTGTCCTCCCCAGTATTGTCATTGCCATTGTCATCAGCTTCATCACCACCATTATCTCCGTCGATACCCATTGGTGTGTCCTCCGGCTCGGTGGGGTTGAGTGGTGTATTGGGTTGAAGGTGCTCCTCTTCAAGTTTAGGCTTCTTTTGGGTTAAATCTTTAGCTGTTCCGCCCTCTTGTGGTTGGGTTCTCTTCACCCCCATCCTATAGGCTTCGTAAGGATCCAAGCTGAGGTTATTGGGGTTAGGAGGCGTATAGAACGCGTAACTCGAGGGTCCTTATACATGCCTATCGGATCATAGGATAGCTCATTCTCCCAACCCAAAATTACCTCCAGTCTGTCAAGATTGATCAATTCTCCCGATTCATCTCTCAGATAGCGCATATCTCCTGTGCGACAAGCATTGAAGGCATCCCTCTCTAATCTAGCTTGAACTCTCGCCCAACGGGGCTGTTTCCTCAGATTGATTAGAGTCACAAATACTTGTACCTCAGGTCTAACCGCCCATGGGTATCTAGCGGTCGCCCCATTCAGCTTCATCCTGATTCTGGCAACATAATCTCTAACAGATTCTCCATATCTCATTGTATCCTGAAAAGTTTCTGATGCCAGAGCTATGAGATCAGGTATTTCACTCCAGAAGGTCAAAATTCCCAAAAATACGTACGAGGGCCTGCCATTCTGTTAGTACACCAAAGAAAATCTCCAAGTAAGTTGATTATCCTATATAGTATCACGAAGTTTCACGTTAGGATCCCCAAAGATTAGTTCTAGGTAGCCCAAACTTAGTCGCTAAGACACATAGCATTTAGCACATAGCATGCGTATGAATGCACCCAACAAATCCCCAAATTTTCAAAACGTTAAGATTTTTGGTTTGAAATCATTTGTAAACTCAACTAACCAGAGTCTAAGGCTCTGATACCAACTGTAACAACCCTAAATTTCCGACAATTTTAAATAAGAAAATGAAGGAATGTTATGCCGCCGTGGACTACCAAGTCAACGGCAAGGCTTATTAAATCGAAATTCTGAAAGAAGCAATAAAGTGTCAGCGGAAGACTTATAGCTGAGGTTACAAACCAAAATCAAACCAAATGAAAAAGATTACAATCGTTCATAAAATCCAAATGTCCGGCGAATTCATTGTGGAAAATCCCATGCCATGCAATCGAAACCCAAGCAGTCAAACAATCACCTTCAAGACCTGTCAACTACGCCATCGAGAATGACGTAGGCCCCAGAATAGGGTAGGGAACAAACCCAAACATAAAGAACGTCAGCACAAGCTGAGTAAGAGAATAGAGCAACAAAAAGGAAATAAGATACGCGCCTTAAAATGGCGCGTATCTGACCAAACTACGCCAAGAAAACAAGACAACGAAGAACTGGGCACGACTCGTGCACTAGTCGTGCACGACTCGTGTACAGTGTAGGAACCGGCAGAAGAGTGCCAAACGACGAAAACTGATATTCTTACTCCTCAATTCTCTGGACAACAACATACGATCATCGAGGGCCTCCGAGAGGTCCCTAAAGAAAACCCAAGGGTCCTACCCCAAGACTACCACATCTAGAGTTACAAGTAACGCAACCTAATGACTCGAGTGTGCACACCCCTCACTAGAGGGCCGGTAGGATGAACCCACCTCTAGGAGGAAGTCTCTTAGGGGGTTCGGTAGCTGATCTCCGACCCACAACACTACCTTGATCAGAGGTACAAACAAAGGCCACAACCGCATGGTGTGGTGACGACTCCTACGTCCGCCCCTCTAGATGGGTTTTACTTATCTTCACGTTCTTACGATACACTTTTAATTTATCATTAAGGTGCACTATTTGAGCTTGCGCTTTTTGATTTATAAACGGCCGTAGCCGGAAACAACAACATATGAATCAACAAATGAATAATGGCATTGCCATGAAACAAGACTTGCATGAAAAGAGATCCAAGAGTGAAAGACATGAGATGAAATGAATACAACGACGGTTGAAGCGAACGATTAGGCTTATGAGAACAAAAGGTACAAAACATGCTCAAGTCTTATAAGATCAACGTACTTACCTTCAACACTCACAAATGCTAAAAGGGTATCAAAAGTCCACGAAAGGTACTTCCTCAAAGTCACCACCTAAACAAATGTCGAAAACAATGGAATTACTACAAATCACAAGGTAACTATCCTCAAACGACTATACTATTCTTAGAACTTACACACCACGCACCCAACAACACCCAACATGATAATTCTCAAGCAAAACATGGTCATATGACAACCAAATCAACTCCAATTCGCGTCAAACTTGCACAACAACTCAATAAACACACTAGTAACAATCTCCCACTACAAATAAAAAAATACTCATAATAACACCCAAAATAGATCAAAACCAGATCTGGGCAGAAACTATTTAACCCAATTAAACCATCATAAAACATCCCCAAATTGAAACCACACGTTACCCAATTCATAACAAGTCATCCTTCCGAATCTCATGCAATTCCGACCACAAAATCACTATCAAACATGCATAAACCCTAATTGTAAAGCCCTAAACCACCACTCCATAAATTCATGCATAAATTTCAATACAATCATAAATAAATCATAGGATCACAATTTCTACATCCAACTTCATGTTTAAACTACAACTAAACATGAATATCAAAAGCCCTAAATTACAATTGTGAGAAAGGTATAGAAATCTTACTACTCTTGATATCATAATCAAGAGGGGAGGTAGATAAGGACGGGGCTGCGGTGGTGGTGACGGTGGTCCGGTGGTGCACGGCGGTGGCCGACGGTGGCTGCCGTCACTTCCTCTTTTCTTCTCTCTTTTCTTCTCTCTTCTCTTCTCTTCTCTGCTTCTCTCTTTCACGCGTACAATAGAATAGGTAGGGCTTGGTTTATTTGTTTTATATATTGTAGTAGTAGAGTAAGGGAGTACTAGTAAGGGTATTTAGGTAATTTCCATAAAACTAGCCCAATTAGGAAACCGATCCAAAGTAGGAAAACTCCCAAATTTAGTAATTGATTCCTAATTCGCAAATTAAACGTAACACCCTAATTAAATAAAGATCCCAAAAATTCCGGGGTGTTACAGATTCCTGCTCTAGTTTTCCAGTGTTCAAGTGCTTTAGTTTTCCAGTTTTCCTGTTCACCTACAAGGCTAGATAAAAGTGGGAGTTCATTATGATGATTATTATCTTTATCTGCTAGACTCAGTTTTATTTAGCTCATGTTGCTGATGCTGTCAGTTATAAATTGACATGACTGAAGAGTTCATATGCCGGAAGACATTGTTTAGTGAGTTAAGGTCAGTTTTAGCTGCCAAAAGTCATGTTGGTTTCTAAAAGTTGGATTGCAATGTGACTTAAAGTCAGTGGGAGTACAATTATTACAGCATCTCCTGGTTAGGTTATGTTTTACCTCTGGAGGTTCACTTATTAGTTGGCGTAGTGTAAAGCAAAGTAAGACAATCACTTCTACTATGCAAGCCGAATACTTGGCTATTTAAGAAGTCGCAAATCATGTTAGGTGAATAAGGAATTTCTTTACGGAACTGGGATTAGATGAGTTTGTCCAGAAATCTATCACTATTACTGTGAGAATTCTAGTGCAGTGTCATTTATTAAGAACAATAATTCAAATTCCTGCTTCAGATATTAGAGACTGCAATGCTATGTAGTTCTTGAAGACTTAGAAGAAGGCCACATAGCTTTTGAGCACCTGCCGCAGATCCTTTTACTAGAGGATTTAATTGTGATTGGTTTAAGAGGCATGTTAAAACCATGGGACTAAGTGTTTTTTTTGTTGAAAACCTGGTGTAATCTAATACACTTTATTGTTCTTGGTTTTTTGTTAAGTTATTGTCCGAGATATTGAATTCCTTTGGTTGTCTTGACAAATTCACTTAATGTCTTGATTATTTGCTATATCCTGTGATTTTGCAATATATGTACATGTCATACATGGATGCATGTTCATTACAGAAATTTGGTACAAGAAACTTCAGTGTCCTTGTGATTTTACTGGACAATTAAGTTAAAATGGGTTTATGGCTTCTTATAGTTCAAGTTTAGAGCTATAGTGTACTGCTGGGCATTGTATGAGAATGAATAGGGTCTTGTAAATGGGACTCCAGGACCGCTCTTACATCTCAGTGGGAGCTATAGTTCTAGGCTATGTTTATAGATTTGAATATAGTACGTACACGTGTTAGGTAACTTCAGATTGGTACTCTATTCCAGTTCTTTAAAGTGGTCGTTGGTCAAGTAAATGTTTTCAACTGTTTTTGTTTAAATTTCTTCGAAATGCTTTTCGCTCAAAATACAGAAAATGTTTTACGCTTCCGTTTTCTTTTGTGATGCTTCAGTCTTATTAGTTCATTTTCAGTTCATGGTCCAAGTGGGAGAATGTTAGATTTATTTTAAGTGGACCATGACTCTTTAAGGAATAAAGTGTATGCCAAAACCTACAAGGATTCCGATGGTGGTAGGAATCCGATTCAGTTATGACTTTAGGATCACTCTGTGGCTGTATGCATATATATAGACATTCAGATTCAGTTTACCACACACACACAAATCACGCATACTGTCTACATAGAAGAATCCTAGAACCCTGTACCAGTTTTGATCATTCCGGAGACTTTCGACTTCGCTATGTCTTCAGGTAAGTAATCTTATACGTATGGTGCTGACTATCTATTCTTACGCATAAAGATTGTAATACTCTATTTTCAACAAAAAAAAATGCAAGAGATTGGCATTGTGTAATACTCCTAGTATGCTGAAGTTCGGATCGTTAAGATTTAAGAGTTAAGAGTGCCTTTCACTTGTTGTTTGTTGATTGACAGATTGGTTTGTTACTTTGGAGGTTTAATAACTTATAACTTTCCTTAATCTAATATAGATTAGAGGAAAAGAAAATGAACTTGGTCAAACAAAAGAAAGGGGATGCTAGGGCCACTCTCCTTGGATAGTGATCTTGGTCACTCCACCTTTTATTGGTTATCTAGTTTTTTGACCTGTAAATTTACGGGATCGTTTTAATTTATTTGTAAAGTTGTTATAACATGCAAATTATATCAAAAATAAAATAAAATTGTCTATCATGTTATCGAAAATAAACATACAATGAACATCATATCTCGAATTAAAATGATATAGGAGTTCAAGTACAATATAACTGATTGGAATTACAATATTGCTTCGCTACTTGTCTCATGTTTCGATAATAAAACCAAAATTATTAAACGTCTAACTATATTAAATACCACTCTTTACTTACATCTTCTCCTAGTTAAAATTCTCTTTATGATAAACTGACTGTATATGTACGGAATGATATTCAACCATCATAATAAAAAAAAAACTTAACATATATATACTCTACTTTATATTGATTCGAATTAAGGTCTAGACAACACAATTGGCAAATGATCGAAGAGCCATGATGTACTATGTCTAATGTCGTTATTAAGTTGTAAATGTAACAAAAGGATACATATAGACAGTGGTATGTATACTGATTCGAATATTGTAAAGACAACCCTAAAATATCAAGATTACACTATTTGCCGATTTAAATTTTGTAAACACATATGAGCAAATAGATCAAATTTCATCACAATAGTCATAGTATAATCTAACTACTTGAAATTGAAATACCAATTTAGGTTGAGATAACAAAAAATAACATACAAACTATGGCTAACCTTATCAATTACAATGATGTATACATAACAAATTAATATAAATTCTGATAATGGTTTCAACAAAGAGGCTATGGTGTAGTGGTTATCACGTCTGCTTTACACGCAGAAGGTCCCCAGTTCGATCCTGGGTAGCATCATTTCTTCTTTTTTTCCTCATTTGTAACTTCATGTCACACAAAAAAAAAAAAAAAAAAAAAAAAAAAAAAAAAAAAAAAAAACTGTATCTTTCTATATCAGTTTGTATGAAGTGCATATATTTCTAATCAAATCCAAGCCAAAACAAACATATATGTACTATATTGAATCATCTTGTAACCACAAAAAAATGGCAAACCAAAAGCCAAATGTCACCTTTTTTAATACTCATGTTAAAAAAAATCTTTTCAAATGACCTCCAACTTAAAGTTTGGAAACAACTCATACATGTAGGAAGACGAAATGATAACATTAAATAAAATAAGGTCTCATTAAAAAAATCAAGATAGTGATTATGGACATGACAACTAAGCAATGACTTGGCTTTGTTTTTAACACCCATGCAATGCTCGAATGCTTTGCCATGTCAAGCGTGATGTTCGACAGTTAAAAGTTATACTCGTATATAAATAACTGATCTTATGTTTTTATGAGATGAACATGATTTTATTTTTTTAATTTGCAGGATAACTGATTAGGAATTTTCGAGCTTAGTTAGAATATTGAATAACGTAACTGTGAGAGTACTCGAAGGGAGTGTAAGGAGATGAAAAATTGAAATTATATGAGAGTTTGAATTTAAAATTGTAACTGAAGTGAGTATTAAAAACAGTTAATTGATAAGTTTTTTAGGGGAAGCCGATGAGGTGGCTGTTTGACTTCGTTGGGGGAAGCCGATGATGTGTCTGTTTGATTTCGTGGGTTGATCAATAGAGCATTGACTGTTTGACCGCAAAATTTCTCCATTTTACTCTCTTTGATTGTCACGTGGAATTAGTTTTGCCTGCCTTTTAATAGTTCTATATAGATGAGCATAAAAATAATCATTTACTTATAACATTAATTGCAACAATCATAAATTACAACCAATAAAAAATGGAGTGTTCATTACCACTCTCGCAGAAAGAGTGACCATAGTATCTCCCAGAAAAAAAAAAAGTGAATAATTCCTTGGGCTAATCCATCTTAGATTAAGGAAAGTCATAAGTTATTATACCTCCAGTATCTTGCTCTAAACCCTTAACGACTTGGCCCACAAATTACAAGTCCACGACAATGCCGCAAATCCAAAGTAACAAACCAAAGAATGGACCCTCCTCTAACTTCTAGTCCATTTTCGACACAGCAAATGACTGAATCTGGACTTGGCTTCCTGAAGAAAGTTGCAGCCTCATCTTCAAGCTATCCAACGCAACTTGAATCACATAAAACAAAGCTCTAGGGTGAAAATTATGATCGTTTTACGGAGCCCTGTCCAAGTCCTGCGGGTTTGGTATAACATTAGCAAATTTATACGTTTTTCGCCTTTCTTTCCAATTCACGAGCAAATGAGGATAAAATATTAGTAATTAAGGGGTATAAAACATGTAAAAATACTACTTATCATGTGGCCCACACCTGCGTAATTTCACAAACTCTTTAGTCCGAATCAATAGCTAGCATATACTCCCACATTGGTAAATTGAAACTACACTTAGAAAGTTTTAAGCTTGTGATTGACTGGATAAAGTTCTTCTTTGAAAATTCATGTATTGCACCATCAGCAGATATTTAGAAAGTTTAAGCTTCTGATCTACTGAGATCGATCGTGGTGTATTCGTATGATTATTGTTTACTGATTTGTAGTGATTAAACTAAAATTCTATGCAGGAAGACACATTGCTGTCTACTGGTGTCATTGTAATCGCAACAAAAACTCGAAAAATGTTGCTGTTGTATGTAGCTACTAGTACAGTAGTACTACTTGGACCTAAAGACGAAACTTATTCACTTTCGACAACATTTGTCCTATCAAAAGTTTTATAATATTTTTGGGATTACTGAAGCAATCCCAAAACCAAAAAAAAAAAGAAAAAAAGATAAAAACAGATCAAACAAGTCAGAAAAACACTGAGCATATCTCAATCAACAAAAGAATGAATAAATTTTCTTGCTTAGTTGCTTACATAATAATATAAATTCAATCGATTACATATAATACACCCAAAACCAACAAAAGAATTACTTAAAACATTACTAATCAATCACCATTACATAATACTCTTCAATCCGAAACCCGAAAACCAATGATTCTTGAGGAAATTAATCATGGTTTGGACGTTTGGGGTTTAGACTTGGAATGGCCAAGGCCAGTTCTTCAAATCCTCCTCTTTCCCACCACCATTCCCATTCCCATTCCCATCAACAAAACCATGGTACCTCAAAACAAAGGCCAAAGTCATAACAGCCCACTCCAAACAGAACATAAGCACACACAAGCCACCAGCAAGCTTCAATATCACGGCACCATCATCCTCCCTCACATACGACTTGAGCGCGCCGAGGAAGTTCCCAGTAGTGGTGAATATCAGCACGGAAACCGAACCCTGAAAGATGGCTGTCAAGACAGTGGCCACCATGTGGAAGGCGTACCACTTGTGGGATCCACCCGAGGAAGCGCAACCCGAGACCGCCCCCGCGATTGTGATGATTTGGAGTAGGATGAAGAGGAAGCCGACCGCCGATGGGAAGAGACGGAGAGACAGAGTGAGGAAGATGCAACTCGACGCCGCGCCGAGGAGGATGTAGTTACACAGCAGGAATATCTTGTGGGTTTTGTGGTGAGTTGATGATTGTGAGATTGCGCAGTTTGGGTTGTGGATTTGTATACCCATTTTTGCTTAATTTTTCTGGGTTTTTACCAGTTTTTGTTTAATTTTTTTGATGGTTTTGTTGGGAATTTGGGATTTTTTTTTCTTTGGTAGAAATTGATGAGAAGAGATGGTTGATTATATAGGGAAGAGTTGTTGGAGATCAGAGGAGAATAACGGTCATATTTTGAGGGTTTTTTTTTTTTTTTGGGGTGAGGAAGGAGGGTCCCAAAATCAAATGTGACCGTTGTTGGAGACTTTCTTTTGAACTGAAAAACGGCTATTTTTATTTTCTTTCTAGCGGTTTTTTTAGTCAAGATTAGGGATGTCAATTTCACCCGAACCCACCCACCATCCGACCCACCCGATCACTTTAAATGGATGACAACCCGCCTTATATGGATAATAGGCGGATTCGGGTGATTCGGGTTCGGGTGATGGATCGGGTTTGGGTGAACATATCTCACCCATCACCCGATCCGTTCCACCCTTTAACTTATAATTTTGATTGAAAAAAAATGGTATAGGCCAACTCGAGTTTGGGCTTTCAACTCTCAATCCAGCCCAATAGCAGGCTAAGATCTAGCACATTCATGTTATACTCAGGTCAAACTAAATGAGTAAGTCCAAGTCCAACCATTAGCCTACATTATATAAGTTGATCATGTCCCCAAATTTTCTTAGAGGACCGATGTGGGATAAATAGTTTTTCTTAAACAAACTTGTTACTCCGTTTTTACTACTTTGTATAGTAATTTGCCATGTTATTTTTTTTAATGGTATCAATATTGTATGCATAGTAATTAATGCAAGGAATATAGGTTTTGGGATGGTAGATGATTAGGGTCGCAATTTTTATTTGAGAACTTTATGTATCCTTATATTATTTAGTGTGTACTTTCGGTCTTTGTTCCGCATATCCTCTCTACTCCTTACATTCTTGCATACCTATGGTAACTACTAAGCACGATCAAAGCACCAAGAAGTGGGACAATATTCACAAATCATCATTTTTGAACTTACTGGAACTTTTTTCTCAAATCAATTATCAAATCTACCATAGCTATATAGCAACCGAAATTGTAGTATATGGCTTAGCTAATCATAGGTAAGATACTATGTTATATAGTAATAAATAACTACAATGAGGATAGGAATATATAATCTATAATAGTTACCATTAGAGATTAACGTTGTTGCATTACAAGTATTAGTTAGAGTTACAAATATAAAGAGTAATTCTACTTAATACTAAGTTTTTTAGTGATTAACTATATGATCAGAAAAGGAACTCATCAATCTTAACTATTTATATAACATAACAACCTTAGTAACTAGTAGTAATCATAATAATAACTAAGCCTAATATTAGTAAACACAATTGTTATACCTACCTAACATCAATAGTTGATGGTAAATAATTACCAACTACTATAAAATAATATTCATGTAATACCTAGTAATTAGCTAATGATAATTTACATGCCATAAAATTATTAGATATATGGAATGGAGTAGCTACTTGTATAAACAAAAGACATTTATACACTAGCTAAAGGATTGTAACTTCGTTCTTAGCAAGTTTAATTTGTATAATGACGATAACTTTCGCATACGAAAACCAAATTGGTCGATAAAAGTACCCTCGAAAAGGTGCAAACAAGGTCTACAATTTTTATCTCTAGGCTGATTTGCAAATTAGATGTCTAATTGGTCGAAATTGAGGGTCGAACACAAGAGGTTGTTAGCTTAGTTAATGATTTTTTCAGTTTTTGTTATGATCATAAATTTCACATATGATGTTCAATCGAGTCAAGAAAAGCGTCTACAGAAAGCTGAGAACGAGATCTACAGGAGTTATTTAGGACACTTTTTCAGATTATGCGTCGAACTTATCGAAACTAATGGTCGAAGTCAGCAAGTCACACAACGTTAGGGAAGCATTTGTAGCTTTGTCCCACATCGACCATGCAAGGAAGATGTGGGCAAAGTGTTTCCTATAAATATATGGGGTTAGCAATGGTTGAAGATGTGATCGGGGCCCTGCTAATCATGGCTTATGGGCTTGGATTGGAGTTTGGTTATGGTTGTTTCAAGCACCGGCCCACCAAATTCCATCATCCATTTATCACCCGATCCACCCGTTTATTTCGCCGGTGATGGGTGGATCGGATTCGGGTGAAATGTTAGGCGGGTGATGGGTGGATCGGGTGGAGCTATTTTAAGCGGGTGATGGATCGGATGAGGCTCCACCCGATCCGAACCCGACCCGTTGCCATCCCTAGTCAAGATCCTCTCCATTCCATCCCAGAACCGGAGGATTCGGTTCGTTTGCCCAGCACAAGCCAGGTGGATTTTAAGGGAAATGGAGGGCTGTGAATATGTGATGGCTCAATATATTATAATCAACCTTTCTCTTTCCTCAAACTTGTGGTATCATTTTAGAATTATTAACTAGTATTTTGGTCCGTGCAAATGCACGTGAATTAAAATGTTTATATCAACCATGTAACATGTTATTACTTTGAATATATTGGAAAAAAAAAACTTATTTTAAGGATCGTCTACCCTAATATTAAAAAACATAAACAGAAAATTTGTAATGATTATAACATACTCCGTATATGATAATTGAAAGCAACAAACAAACATTTTTAAAACTAATACAGAAATTAAAAATTGATCGACTCTACCGAAAAAAGTAGGTGACATATTAAAATTTGGAAACCATACAGAGGCTGCGTGGTTTCCAAATTAAATTGTAGTTGGAACCCTGCCCATCCAAAGCCCCTTCCCCCTTTGACTTACTTGAATTGTTCGACCCTCCAACCTAACTATCACAAACTCCACCGCCACAATTACCCACCGACTCTAGTACTTAACAACTCCACTCGTCTACCTAACACCCTCAACTCGTTTAATTGTTAAACTCTAATTTTTCTAACTTTATTTATATCTAGACTTTAAATCCGTGAGTATATTATATTAATTTCATAACTGAAATGAGTGGACTGATTTTGGTTGTCAATAAAAACATGTCAAATTGATGCATCACGCTAATATACAAAATTACATTATGAAATCAAATTAGTCTCTTATTCTACATAACTCTACTTATGAATGTAAAAAAAATAAACTTTTAATTCTATTATAATATATTTGTGTTTTTTAGTATAAAATTTCCTATGTCACGGTAACATTATCGATTTGGTGTTACCTTCACTGTTATAGTGTTATGTGATGTTACCTACGCCGCGCGGTGAACCAATGACATCATGTGGTGTCACGGTTACACCAAATATATTCTGTTTTTGAGCTTGTTGGTTAATTGTTATACTCTAATTTCTCTAACCTTATTTATATCTAGACTCTAAATGCGTGAGTATATTATGTTAATTTCATAACTGAAATGAGTGGACTGATTTTGGTAATCAATAAAAACATGTCAAATAGATGCATCACGCTAATATACAAATTACATTATGAAATCAAATTAGTCTCTTATTCTACATAACTCTACTTATGAATGTAAAGAAAATAAACTCTTAATTCTATTATAATATATTTGTGTTTTTTAGTATAAAATTTCCTATATCACGGTAACATTATCGATTTGGTGTTACCTTCACTGTTATGTGATGTTACCTACGCCGCGCGGTGAACCAATGAGATCATGTGATGTTATGGTTACACTAAATATCTTTCGTTTTTGAGCTTGTTGGTTACGTGTAAAGTTAACATTTAATATTAAATTGTATTTTGTACTAAACACTTCTTTTAAGCCATTTGAATTAAAAAAAAAAAAAATTTACGTTGAATCATGTCTTAAAAATTGATATCATTGCAGTGCTGTAGTCTCTAATCACTCCCAACTGAATCTAGGTTCGCACTTATCAGTTGTTGTGAATTGAAGATGTCCCACTCTTAGCGAACTTCTCCACCCGCCCCCCTAAACTGATCGATTCCTATACCCCACCAGTCTAAGCCTTGTCCACTTCTATAACCAACCTCATTTAAGGTCTTTTTGACTCCCTTACACCACCTGAATACCCAACATTACCCTACGCGATACCCATCATCATTTCTAAACATCGACCCAATCTTGGTTAGAAAAAAAGATAGCTACTAATATATTAAATTTTTAGAAATTGAGTAGTCGTATTATTGATATTCTGTTCTCATCCATGAGTATCGCTTTTTTCAGTTGATAAAAGATATTGAATAAATTGCGCTTAGAAAAATAGATTAACTCAAATAAATATTTTGATCAGTTTCACATTTTGAAGACGTTACTTAGGTGAAATATAAGAAATGACCATATCTTTTACGTTAAAAAAAAAATATAATAAATGATTATCCATAATTAACATTTTGCACATATTTGTAAAGTTTTTGCCTCCCCCTTTATGATTTAAAAAAAAAAAAGTAGTATCAACTAAGTTGTTGTGGCACAATGGTAGACTTATATTTACAAATACCAAGAGGTCGTGGGTTCAAACCTTACTATTGTCTTTTTGGTATTCTGCTTGGTGCTAAATATTGACGGTCACACTTTGATGACATGGCAAGCTTATGTGGCAACATTGCTTGTGAGATCGCCATGTGGAAAACCGAGCTGACACGTGGCACACTTATGTGGCGACGTTTCCTGTGAGCTCGCCATGTGGAAATTCGAATCGACACGTGGCGATAAGGCCTAGAATCACGACATGCGTCAATGGGGACATCTTTAGTAAAATATATAGATAGATGCTATAAATATTGCGGAATAATTCATGTGTGTATTATTGATATAAATCATGTGTATTTATAGTACACATATCTTGGAGAATACTTCAATACGCTTCGGCTGGATCCAGAAACAGAGACTTGATTATAAATAAATACAACCACAAATAAACAACATGGACCACTGTAGACGGACCCTTGTGCGAGGCAATAGACTACCCCCAAATCGACGACACGCGCAACAATGATGAAGGTAGCAGTACCAGTGGCGACTGAGAGGCGTGAGTTTCATCGTAGACTACTCGACATGCGTCTGGAGCGGCAAAAATGGCGAGGCGGCATTGTAACACATCAGACTTTACGTCTTATAACCATCGTTTTTAAGAATAAAAAAAATATTTTGAATTTGAATTTAAGTTGTAAATTTATTCCTATTTATTCATTAGTTTGGCAAAATAAAATTAAAAGGGAAAAAAATAAAATAATTTAGAACCTTCTAGAAGTTTGGTGGGATAAAAACCCTATATTACCTTTCTATCTTTTCATTTCCATCGACTCTTTTATTTTACTTTGTGAGTATCTTCCACCGTACACAACTACCACGGCCATAATCAAGTTCATCATTCCATCTATATCATTTTACCATAGTTCATCTCCATAATCATCGTTTTGGTCATTCCCTATCTCCGTAAGTTTATTGACTCACCTCACCTTTGCGGATGATCTGATGATTTACACAAGGGGAGACCTGCCCTAAGACAAAGTAGTGTTGGATTGTCTAAACAAATTTGGAAGAATGTCAGGCTTAGCAGCAAATCCTTCAAAAACTGACATTTATTTTGGTGGAGTGAAAAGCAGTGTTAAAGAACCATTCGGAGAGAGTCAGAGTTCACAGAGGGCCAGTTCCCTTTTCGATACCTTGGCATTCCTTTACACACAAGAAATTAAGCTCAGATGTATACCATATGCTGATTAGAAAGCTGGAAGCTTCCATTCAGCATTGGTCGACTCAGTTTTTGTCCTATGCTGAAAAGATTCAGCTTATTAACTCGGATATTTTTTATGTGGACAACTTCTGGAGTGCAAGTCTTCTTATCCCCATTGGAATCATGAAGAAAATTAAGAGAGTTTGTAAAAATTTCTTGTGGGGAATTAACTCTGACCAAAGGAAGATGGTTTTTAAAAGCTGGGATAGCTTTTGTGCGCCAAGAGAGGAAGCAGGAGTGGGTATGAAAGAGGTCCTAGCATGGAATAAACCTCTCTTGGCAAAGTGGATTTGGAGGATTAGTGAGATGCGGGGAGGTATTTGGGGGAAGTGGACAAGAGCTTATGTGATGAAAGGCAGGAGTATTTGGGAAGTCCAGGCTGCACAAATGAATGCAGAGAGGTGGAAAGGCATATTGAAAGTCAGGGACGAAATCAATCTAAGTTGTGGCAATGTTTCAGATTCCAGAAACCTGATGAATTCGTGGGTGAAAGGAGGCAAATTCCAGGTGTCAAAAGCATATGAGAATTTTAGAACTAAGTACCAAAAGAAGAGATGTTGCAAGGCAGTGTGGGATAGTGTGGTAATGTCGAGGCATAGCTACACTGTCGATATGGCAGCTCAAAAAAGCCTTGCAAAAGTTGACAACATACAGAAGCGGGGTATGATTTTGGCAAACAGGTGTATCTTGTGCAAAACAGAGGAGGAAACGCATGACCATTCGTTTTTTAAGTGCAAGTTTTCTACCACAGTTTGGCAATCTGTGTTAGATTGGTTAGGTGTTCCTAAGAGGACCTGGAATCTTAGGAGAAAACTAAATTGGATTTGCAGCAGAAGAAGGAAGAAGCATTGGACTACCAAATGGACAGAGTGTGCATTAGGAGCCACAATTTACATGATTTGGTATGAAAGAAATGCGAGAATTTTCATAAATGATGAGCATAGGGAGGATTGGATCATCAATAGAATTAAGTATTTTGCTTGCATTAGGATCTAACTGCTATGAAAATAATGTACATGAGAATGTACTCGATAGCTTGGTAAGGTAAATGTCTCTTTAGCTTGCGAAAACTTAGTTTTTTTTGTAAGAGTCCTCCTTTTTCTCCCCATTGTGGAAGAATAAAATCAATATTCTTACAAAAAAAAAATCACCAATTTAATTATTAAATGTCGTTAATCACTTAATTGTGCTTATGATTAAGATTTGGGTGGTAAAATTTTGAGTAGATGATATGGGGTTTGTAAGATTTTGGAATGAAATTGTGTTTTACGATTTGATCTCATCAATTGGGTTTGCTTATCAAGCTAGTCAATTTTGCAGTGAAGTTGAGAGCCCACTTGTGCCACGTCATCACAAGATAACACCAAAGCTAACGAAGTTACCCCAATCCCTAATTTTTACAACAAAAGTTACCAGTCCCCAATTTCACCCTCAAGGCAAAGTTTGGGGACTAATTTGTCACTTAACTCGTGTGATTGCACAAGTTAATTTGTGTGATTTTATTAGTTACTGTGTATGATTTTGTAGGCTTTTTTTGTTACAGTATGATTTTGTAGGTAAGTGTGTTGTGATTCTATTTGTGGCTGTGTTTTCATCAGTGTGTGTGATTCTATCAGAGTCTCGGCTTGCTCTTCACCGAACCAATGGCTTCCCCCTCCCCATGGTGTGTTTAAAATGAACACTGATGCGACAGTGTATGATGGTGCGGGGCGTGGTCTTGGTTCCGTTATCCGTGCTGAGATGGGTGAGGTTTGTGTTGTTGCTAGCCTCCGGTCGGAGCAAGGTGGTCTCCCCTCAGCTCCTTGCAGAAATGGGTGCTGCCAGGTATGGTTTAGGTGTGTCTAAATGTTTGGATTTTGAGAGGATTAAAGGAGAGTGATTCAGTAGAGGTGGTCCGTCTTGTGTCGAGCATGGCTGAGCGTAGAGGCCCCAAGGGTTTGTATTTAGATAATAAAAATGATTCCATACTATGAGAATATAGTAATGTACATAATCAAATTTATCTAAGTTAATTAATCACTAGGGTATACGGAGTATGGATTTTGTAATGGTATACGGTAATTCTTAGACTAATGATGATGGTACAAAACTATAATTTGCTTATGATATAAGGTGTTCAAGGATTTAAGTTACCGTGAAACTCACAAGATTTACTGCCAACATGACTTTTAACCCTTTTCCATTTGATAAGATGTTAGAATGCAACTCGATACGAATATTATGCGGGGCAATTGACATTATGGTTGATTAAAATGTGCGATGGAGGAATTTTAAACCTTCCCAGTAAATCTGTAATAGAGTTTATCTAAAATACAAAAAGCTCAACAAATTTGTTTTTGGATGATGGAAGTTGAATGAGAGACAAAAAACGAGGCGAGATGTATACTGTACACAACTTTGTTCAAATCAAAGCTTTCGTAAGGAGCCTATGGGTGATGCACGCTTTTAATATTGGGAAAAAAATAACGCCAAGGTTTTAGTGCCCCAATGAATGACAAGAGTATTATCTTAGAAACATAATAAGAAAAGCTCTCACACTTCCTTCTTTAAGAATGCATCAGAACTCACATTGATTGGATTGGAGACATCACACATCCAAATGGTGTCAAACTTGAATCTTGTATTTATTGTTGGGTAAAAGTTCTATGGTGAAAGACCCGGACAATGAACTTACGGCTGATGAGGATGAGCGAAAATACTCTCGGACGCAACATCAATTCTAAAGCATTATGAAAGTCAATTTGAGTAAAATTTTGCTCAAACATAAGCAAAAAAATCAACCAGTTTTCGAGTCCAAAGTAAACGAAAACTGACCATTAGGTTTGTATAATTTGGTCACTTTTTCTTCCATTTTTGCCGATTCATGTTAATCAAGTATTGATAATTAACTTTTAATTTGACAGTATAGGTTAATTATCGAGTTTTTGTTATAGGCGTATGAGTTATATACTCTATCCGATTCAAAGAGATTTTCCTGTTTCTTTTTACAGTTGTAAGTTGTCATTTAATAGACTACATGTAGACTAAATGGAAGATCCATTTGTCGTGGAATCAAATGGACTTGGTAGACTCCATTGCAGAATGAAATATGTACAAATAACGTTCAAGGCAATTCCAAACTGCACTCAACAAGAACATGAAAATTAAACCAGGATACTACACAGTTCTTTGAACAAATAGGATTTAGGATATATATTTAACAATAAAAAAATGCAAGCAAAGCAATTCCAGAGAAATACAAAGACAACATATGAATATATGATGATCTACATAAAAAAAAGTATGTCAAAGAATTCTCACCGGACTCCTTTCTAAAGTAGCAATTCCGCTTTCGGGAGGGTGGTTGATGCCAAGGTTAGGACAACACATCAAGCAACCACAATTAGCAGTAAATACTGCAAACAAAATAAATAAATAAATTTACAGGACATCTAATTAATCTAATAAAAAAAAGAAATCAATTATATACAAAAAAAATATTAAGCAAAAAAAAAGGTGCGTGATGTTATACCTTTACCAGCAGAGCTAATGAGGGAGCAAATATTAAGCTTGTATGGGTGGAGTTCATAATAAGTCCAAACTTGAGCAAAGAAAAGCATTTGTGGAGTTTGATTTTGAGCATTGTAGCCCATGGTCGAGGCCGTAAAGTTGAAGTGGTACATCTATCTATACTATCTCCACATGAAATTTCCAGCAGCTCATATGTCTCCTCCTATACTCAATATACCAGCAAATATATTATTATTGTGAACCCGAATTCACAAGATGGTGGGAAGATATTGTCGCGATATCCACCAAATAACCCTTCTATCTAACTAATGTAGGTAGGGAAGTAGGAATCGTATCCACGAGGAACTAAGATTAATTCTAATGGTGTTTATATGCAAAGTAAAGTCACAAAAAAGGGGGTTTGGATTTGGTTTAGTAACGAAATAACAAGCATGAAATAAGTAAATAAAAGGTGATGTGTAATTTGGGACAAGACTTGGATCCGCAACTATCATTAACGAGTTATTTCCGCAAGAAATCGAATTATTCCTTCACTTTGATTGGTTAACCGTGAACAAAGGTCTATTAGTTCTTAAGATTAGTGCATATAAGCGACCGCTCTAAATTCACCCTAACCATTCTAGATAACCTAAACGACCGTCTTCGGTTCAATCTAGTGGTAGCAATAACAACGAACTAATATCGATTAAGAATAACAAGTTTAGTAACTAATTAACCGCAACCACGCATTAATCAATCCTAACCTTCAATTATCGTGTTAATTCCTCCTATGTCTAAAAACCGCGACCGCGCATTAATAAACAAAGGTTGCTTCACAAAATCTAGATGACCGGATAACACCAAATTATCTAAACAAGCTAATAATCAAACCAAGCTAAATCTAGTAGCGACCTAGATAAAACGAGACAAGATTATAAATAAACGCAAGGAATAACAACCAATAAGGTACGTAAAGGATATAAAAACGATAACTTACATTAATAACCGAAAGATTAGTGCTTCACCAAGAGTTTGGAGAGTTTAGCTCTCCATATTACAAAGATGAACAAAGGAAAACGAGGAAGCTAAGCTAAGAGAGGAGATGGAGAACTTGAAAAAAGTGGAGGCTGATGAAAATGGGTTGTATGAATTATGGAGGCTGCATTCCTCTCTCCTCCCTCTATTTATACAAACTTAAAATAGAAAAAACAAAAGATAAAAGAAAATAAAACTAAAGAAAATATCCGGAAATGACCGTCTCGACTCGAGAAAACCGTCACGAGTCGAGAATGCCAAAAATAAATACTACCCGAGAGAAAGGATTCTCGACTCGAGACAAATTGTCCCGAGTCGAGACAGGCTGCCCCGAGTCGAGACACATGTTTCTCGACTCGAGATTTAACCTGTCAAAAAAATACTTCTCGACAATTGATGCCCGACTCGAGAAGAAAGAACCTCGAGTCGAGACAGTGATCCTCGATTCGAGACAGTTTCTGTCTCGAGTCGAGAAACTGCTCCGCATGCCGATATTCAAACCCACATAACTCCAACCTTGGAAGTCAGTTTTGAGCTCTGTTGGAAAGCTCAGAACATAAACCTTACACTCAAAGTTGAATTTCTGCAAAATATGATTTACAAAGAAAGTTATGGCGATCGGAAGTTGATATTGTGTTTCTTGGCTATCAAAACTTCAACTCTTGACTTAGAGCCATTTGTAGGTAGAATTGGTCTTTGGTGGTGTTTTCCTTGGTGTTAGCTTGGTCATTCTTGTCTTCAACGTGTGAACACTAATTCAAATGGAGTGATTATATCTCGTCATACAAAAGCAGCTTATATTCTCTGAATTATAACACAAACCAATAAATAGGAGAATACTCGCAATCTATATAAATTACACTAAAATGACCCCCAAAATGAGATATAATCCACTATCCACTACTTAGACACCACTCATACAATTACATCACTAGACATACATATCATAATCCATATCATCTACATGTCAGCTTTAGACAAAGATTCATTGTCTGAAGTTTAGACCTCAATAAAAAATGTAGATTGAAATTACCACTATAATTCTCCCACTAAATCAAACATAATTATTTTTTACATCTTGGAATATTTCTTACCCCCCGTGACTTTTGACACACCATTTCGTTAGGTGCTGCCCGTGTTCTCATTGAATCAGATGGCCCATAGTTGAATCTGTGTCTGCGGGTCTCATCAACTCCAGTCACAGGTGGCTGTCGTACGCTTTGGCTGCGACGGTGCGGCTCATGACCCGTAGATTGCACCACTTCTCCAATCAGATTGTTGGGTACCTCCTGTCTTCTACTCCAATCAGACGACCCGTGTTTGAAACTGTGTCTCCGAGTCTCATCACCATAACAGTCATCATCAACATAACCACCATAATCATAACCGACAAGAAAAAAATGCCGCTTCATATATAATCTCAAAAAAAAAAAAAATTGAATGAAAAACAATTGTTTGGGAGGAACAAAAAACACTCAAAATTCGTATTCTAACACTCTTACTACTACAATTTTCTGTTCTTTTTTTGAAATCACTACTGCAGTTTTCTTAAACATAAAACTTACTAGGGTTGGGGGACACGACTCACAAGAGCAGAAACTGGCTCAATAGTCTCTGTTTTTTTGCAGCAACCAAACATGGTTTTTGTTTTGGATATTTTTTGGTTTCCGAAGGTATCCCAATACCATAACGAATTAGGATCACTTACCTTAAATGACAGCGTAAATATATTGAACCCGGATCTTGAGATGAACCACAATTTCGCTCAGTCACGCACGAAATCACGAACGGAAAACCGCACTTGTTCACAGCCCAAACTCTCTCACTCTGCCTTGCTTTGTTGTGTCTCTCTTGTGTGAGTTGAGAAAATGAATTCTCAGGATGACGTATCTCAAGGGATTGGCTAATCTCACACTACGCCAGAAATCGAAAATAACACCGGGTTATATAACACCGGAATCATAAAAACCGGTATTATAAATTTGTACCACACCGGTTCTTCGTCACCCGGTGTTGAAGGCAATAAAAAGTAAAAAAACAATTTCTTTGGTAAATATACGACACCGGTTATCAAAGAAACCGGTGTTTTATACTTGTATGTGTTCCCGAAATAAAGAAAAAAATAAAAAAAATTATATTGGACACATAAGACACCGGTTATGGTTAAAACCGGTGTCTTATGTTAATTTAAAAAAAAAAAAACTCTATGACTTCGTTGTTACGAAGTATCAATTATCACACAAGTACTGCCCCTTTGACTCACTCTCTCCCACCTTCATAAAAATTAAATACGTGATTCTCTCTCTCTCACTCCTTAGTTATTTTTCCCCTTCTACTTTAACCCACTGCATAATCTCCTCTCACAAAAATTGGTACAAACTCAATCCCTCCTCCATAGACAACCTAACTCTGTCATTGTTCCTCTAAATCTTCTATCGATTTTTTTCATTCTTTCCCTAAAAAAACAAATCTTGATGTTGAAGATCGATGTACAAAAGTTTTCGAATCAAAGATGTACTAATCGATGATTTACAAGTTTATTCTTTTATGTAAGTTTTGTGGATTTTTTTAGGGTTTTTGTAGATCTAGTTTTATTTTCTTGATAACTTTAATTTGTAAATATTGTGATATAGAAATTTGTACTTTACATTCAAATCCTCAAATTTGTTGTGGATCTGCTACCGCTTGTAGTTCCATAAATTTTGAGTTTTTTTTTTCCAATTAATTGAGGATTTGCTTTTGTTAAATCGAATTTGTATGCCATGAAAGTTTGGCGCTTTTGTGTTGGGTATTCGTTGATTATTAGTGCTAGTTCATTAGATTTTGATTGTTCTTAGTTGTTGTAGAAGGTTTGTGGTCTAATTTTGGATCGATCCACAAATGTTCTCAGGATTTAAGATCTAAACTCGCCCCTTTTTTTGGTCCAATTTCAGATCTATCGTAGTCTATTTGCTGGAATCGTAATTATCTATCTTACTTACATACGTTTTAGCTGTATTCTTCATTGCGTCTATGAAATCATTCATCCATAAATAATTCCGCTGCTACTCCGTCATTGTTGGATTCTTTGTCTATTATCAATTGTTAATTACGAAGACATTGTAGACGAATTTCTGGCAATACAACCTAAAACCTAATATTCATTTTATTTTTGTTCGGATTTTTTTTTTTTTAATTTTTTTGGTGTACCTAAGACACCGGTTGTAATAAAAACCGGTGTCTAAAGTGTGAGGTTGGATTACATTGACAAAGACATAAGACACTGGTTTTGGCTCTAACCGGTGTTTTATTTATTAACTTTTAACACCGGGTTTCCACACATTAACCGGTGTCTTAGGATAAGACACCGACAGTCCAGACACCGGGTGTAACCGGTGTCTATCTAATTTTATAACCGGTTTCAAATCCTATTTTTGGCGTAGTGTCACATATATATAGTATTGATCTGTTAGGTTTGAGTTGTTTAGTTTACTGAAAACTCTCCAATATCCAACTTGATCTCAACTATATCTCCCACTATCCAAAGGGAGTTTACTGAGTCAACAACTCAATAAAATATTAAATCTCCAAGATTAAGTTGTAACCCATCATGGGTGTACCAACGTCAGCTCCCACTCACACTCGATGGGTTAAATAAGAGATAACACTCAAGCACTAGTAGACTGTTCATACGAGTGAATGAGCCGTGTGACCTACGAGCATCTCATACCAAAAATAATTCAGGAGTTTTAATTTATCCATACACCTGTTAGGGATATATAGTAGCTTCAACTCATAATTAGTCGTCTCACCCCAGGCTCATTTTATTTGCACATATGTGAGCATCATTTTATCCCAAAAATAATGATCAACACTTACTCGAATACATTCACAATTATGCTCTCCAAGAGGCATGATTGGCCGACCTATGAATGTACAACAAAGGCAAATAACAAGTTAGCCTTCCCTTCAAATTCATATTTATCCATGCCTAACTTGTTGCTTTCCTAGACATGTGCCTTTAGACCAAATCTTTCTTGATCATAGGAAACATGCTAAAGTAGGTAACACAAATAAGGTATTTCAAAATATAATTTAAGGTCATAAGGGTGAAGTTGAAGACAACTTATCTTCTAGGGACTCACATAGTGAGGATACAGGGATCATCAACTCACTTCCCATAATGGTCATTTTTACACACAGTACGAATTGTGTGCCATGAATAGAGCTTTATATAAAATTTTGTATGCCTTACTAGCCTCCATTTCACGCAGATCTTAGTTCAGTCACTGATAGAGCGCAAATATAGTGTGGTAGTGCGCATGATTTAGGCGCCTTAATGTCTATTTGGGCATGGTTTTAACGTGATTCGTAGACCACACCACTCGAAGTATTTTTGGAGACTAGTCGTTGGTTTTACGAGTTTTTGGTGTCCTTAGACCCTTTTGGTGAGTCTCGGACAATAATAGGGGATCAAGCTACAAGTTGAGCAAGATTTGAGGAGAAGATCGCATCACCACACTCCGAGAACCACACACCATCACCTCCAACTTCATTGGATCATAACTCTCTAACCAGAAGATATTTTTCAGAAATTCAAATTGGAGAGGAAATTTTATCGTCTTAGCTTTCCAATGATATATTATGAGCTCAAAATGAAGTTCGGAGGTGAGAGTTATGCCTGTTTGAAGATTGGCATGAGCACAGTCCCTCGACTCGAGGATCATCAACCTCGACTCGAGGACGTTACTCTCGACTCGAGGATTTCTTCTCCCGAGTCGAGTAGATTTGACAGGACGTGTATATTGAAGAACAAGATTCTCGACTCGAGAGAGGATATCCTCGAGTCGAGAATTTGCTCGCTCGACTCGAGGAGGGTGTGCCTCGAGTCGAGAATTTCGTCGCTCGACTCGAGGAGTTCTTTCCTCGAGTCGAGGAAGTTAGCTTCCGGGAAGTTTCCCATGACCCTTTCACAGTTTCTTTTTGCTTAATGAATATCTATTTCGTCTTTTAGTGTCTTTGGTACTTATCCTTAATAAAAGGGGCATGTAACCCCTCCCTAGTAATTATCACCTTTCATATTATTTTTCATCTAGTTTTCATTTTAGAGAGAGAAGCTCAAGGAGAATTAATAATTTTCATTATGATTTTCATCTCAAATCTTATTGTAATAATTAGTATGGGAGGCTAATCCCCCTTCTAGACTCTTGGTGTAATCAAAATCTCTCATCATATGTATTAGTAAGATTTCCTTCTCTCTGGTTTACCTTTAGTTTCATTGTAATTAATTTCTTGTTCTTTAAAGCATGATTTATCCTTATTTTCTCTAATTGGTTAATTGGATTATTGGGTACTTCATATGCTTGGTTGATAATTGATGGTCATTGATTATTAGCCTAAAAGGAAGCAACTTTCACATGTTTAGTGTATGGTTATGACTAACTTGTGATTGGGGAATTAATTAGGCAACTAATAGATTAGATTTAATTAGTGTCGCGGTTGCGACTAATTAGATACTAATTTGGCGCTTGACCAAGAAATAGCAACACTTGCCAATAGAAAAGCATAACCAGAAGTTGACATGCGTTCATCTAAATCACCACCCCAATTATCATCAGTGTACCCATTTAGACGTAAATTTCCTCCTTGATAACAAAGGGAGTAATTTACAGTCCCTCTAAGGTATCTCATGATTCTCGTGACTGCAGCCCAATGCGCTTGTCCCGGGTTTGATTGGTATCGGCTTACCATGCCAACTGCATAGCAAATGTGAGGCCGAGTATACATCATTGCGTACATAAGGCTGCCAATAGCGCTGGCGTATGAAACTTTTTCCATTTCAGTTTGTTCATGTGGCTCTTTCGGGCACATTCGTAGGCTGAGGCCTTCCCCTTTTACCATTGGAGTGTCTACAGGTTTGCTCTGATGCATGTTAAATCTTTCGAGAACTTTCTCAATATAAGATTTCTGTGAGATTGAAAGAAGTCGTCTTTTTGAGCGATCTCGTTTAATTTCAACACCAAGCACATAAGCAACCTCTCCCATATCTTTCATCTCGAAGTTGGATGACAACCAACTTTTTATGGTTGTTAGAAACTCCAAATTATTCACAGCTAGCAAAATATCATCCACGTAAAGGGACAAAATTACAAATTTCCCTTCAGATTTTTTTACGTACACAAAATGGTCTTCCTCAATCATCGTAAACTCGTACGATAATACAACTCGATGAAATCTTTGGTACCATTGTCTAGAAGACTGTTTGAGACCATAAATTGAACTATTGAGTTTACACACTTTGTGTTCCTCGCCTTTGACTTCAAAATCCACTGGTTGAGTCATATATATTTCTTCTTCTAGTTCTCCATTAAGAAATGCTGTTTTTACATCCATTTGATGTAATTCAAGGTCTAAGTGTGCGACGATCGCTAGGATTAGGCGAATTGAGGCAAATCTCACCACTGGTGAGAAAGTTTCCTCATAGTCAATTCCCTCTATTTGGGTAAATCCTTTTGCCACAAGGCGAGCCTTGAACCTGTCAATGGATCCGTCAGCTTTTCGTTTTATTTTGAGAACCCACTTGTTCCCAATTGCTCTACGGCCAGCTGGGAGGTCGATTAAGTCCCAGTCGCAGTTTGACCTTATAGAATCCATTTTTTCCTCCAATGCCTTCTTCCACTTATCCTTATCCGGGCTGGACAGAGGTTCGTTAACATTACGAGGCTCATCATTATCACAAAGAAGAGCTAAATGAGCTTCCCCTTCAACTAGATTTATTCGAAACATCATTTGTCTTAATTACAATCAAATTTTCCAGGAAAACACCTGAACAAACCAAACTGGAATCCAGAAAAATGTCTAAACCATTATTATGAAAATTCAAGCAAAAGCCAAGTCCTAAAAGAGCAACAACTGAAACTAAATTTCGTCTTATTCCTGGTACATAAAAGACATCATGTAGATATAAGGTACGTTCTTCCTTTAACATGAGCTTGCTTGTGCCAATTCCTTTGACTTCAAGCTTCGAACCGTCACCCACATAAATCCATTTAGTACCAGATGGAATTCGACGATACTCCACAAATGTTCCTCGGTCTTTAGTTAGGTGCTCGGTTGCTCCTGAGTCTACAATCCACATAGGATGAGATTCGATTAGCATCGCACAGCTAGTAACAAAAGCAAATTTAATTAGAACATTGGGAGTGAAGCATTACCTCGTCCTTCTTCGACTCAGTGCACTCACGATCAAAATGACCAAGATTGCCACAGTTGAAACATTTCACCTTGCTCTTATCTTTCTTAACACCACCATGCTTGCCCCGCATGTATGCGACGATTGGTGTTGGCTTTCTTAGCATCAGGTCCCTGACCCTTCTTACTTTGGGTTCCACCCCACTTGCGCTTGCCGTTAGCTTTACGCGAGTTCGACGACTCAGCCACATACGCTTTTCCAAAGAGCTTCTCGCTTTCCAAGCGCTCTTCCTCAAACTCTAAATGGCGAGAAATATCTTCAAAAGTGACGATATTGTCGTTGTGAGCCAAAGTCCTTTTCATGTCATTCTATGCAGGAGTTTTGGGAAGAGACCTGATGGTTGCCTGAATTTGTTCCTCCTCGGATAAGGTCTGCCCAGCAGATTTCAGCTCCCTGCCCATGTTTGATATAGCTCTCAAATGCTGCCTCATGTTATGTTCGGGGCGCTTGTGATAGCTATCAAACTTCTTTTTCAGCCTTCTCTGTTTGGTGAGCGAAGTACCTTTGAACTTATCCTTCAGAGCATTCCCCATATTATGAGCAGTCTTATGCTCCTCAAACTCAACCATAAGATCATCCTGCATAGTGCAGAGCAGCATAGTCCGCGCTCTACTGTTCTTTGTTTGCTACACTTGGTATGCTTTTTTATCTTTCTTATGTTGAGGAGTATCTCCCTTGGAGGTTCACTCATGGTGTTCTGCATGGCCTCCAAGACCTCTTGTTCCTCAAGAATGTATTGGACTTTTCGGTGCCACATGTCATAATTGTCACCATCCAATTTCTCATCCTTGTTCAACTCAACCACAACAAGTTTCGAAACAGTAGCCACGGTACCAATCAAATAAGCTACATAGAACAAGGCTAAGAATGAATAATTTGCACTCATATAATATTGTACACATCAGATTGCATCGTAACAATAATCAAAGTTTGATAAACTAACATCTCTTAACGACATCGAAAAATAGTTAACAACTACCAATCATCTCTCGTATATGAAAGTTTGTCTTATCAAACAAAAATTATTTTAAGCGCAAATGTAAAGAGTAATTAACAACAATTTTCTGATAAACATTTCTACCAGTTAATACTCATATCATTTATCTATCATGCTAGGCTACTAATAATCCATTAAATACGCAGTAAGGCATGAACAGATTGCTACTACTTTCAATGTCAACTTTAAAAGCATGGAGTTTGTGACATATGACGTGACCATATACAATCATTCTTGAATGTCATCCACTAAGTAGCTTTTAAAAATATATATATACTAAAGTGGTATCTGCCAAATACATGTCCATAGGCTTAAATGATACAAGTCCAATGCATGTATATCAAGACGCGGAAAAAAAAAAAAACTAATCACAATCATATCATAAGTTTCTTTTTATGCTTATGATCACGACAATTAATATCTTATATACATGGATTGATTTACCAGTAACACACGCTTAAAGATCAGTACAAAGCAACATGCGATTCCGACGAGAACGAGAACATCTAACACATGCTCTGATACCAATGAAGGTATCCCAATACCATAGCAAATTAGGTTCACTTACCTTAAAAGACAGCGGAAATATATTGAACCCAGATCTTGAGATGAACCACAATCTCGCTCAGTTGCGCACGGAATCACGAACGGAAAACCGCACTTGTTCACAGCCCAAACTCTCCCACTCTGCCTTGCTTTGTTATGTCTCTCTTGTGTGAGTTTAGAAAATGAATTCTCAGGATGACGTATCTCAAGAGATTGGCTAATCTCAAATATATATAGTATTGATCAGTTAGGGCTGAGTTGTTTAGTTTACTGAAAACTCTCTAATATCCAACTTGATCTCAACTATATCTCCCACCATCCAAGGGAGTTTACTGAGTTAACAACTCAATAAAATATTAAGTCTTCAAGACTAAGTTGTAACCCATCATGGGTGTACCAACGTGCAACAGTTTCAGAAAAGAAAAGAATGATGAGATTCGTGTTGTGGGAGAAGAAAGCGAGAGCAATAAGAGAAAAGCGCAGGAAATATAAGTAGAGAAAGGAATCAGGCAAAAGCAGTATATATTGAGACTTGAGACTTGAGAGTATGGATGGGCATAGACCCAGGAATTTAAAATTCTTTAAACATAAAGTCTAAAGACTAAAACACCCTTCTTCACAACTCAAAGTCACAATTCACAAGGATTCCAAAACAAATAAAACTATGAACATTGATCAATTTTGGGAGCTATAAATGGGGTACCGGAGTGAGTATTTTGTGAACATTGCATTTCATGAGCGTATGATAAAGTCAACTGGCCGAGGGTGGATGGGTGTCGATTAGGGAGGCCGTTTTACTCGGCCGACAGGGGTGGTTGGGGGGGGTTGTCTTAATGAGTAGATGGGTAGGGGGTCAATTTTCTAGGCTAACGGGATGGGTAGGGGGTCATTTTTCTGGGCCGACGGGGTGGATAGGGGGGTCGGTTTCCTGGCCGACGGGGGGTTAAAGGGGTTGGTTGTTTGAGTCGACGGTGGAGGTAATCAAGGTTGTCGAGTACTTGGGTCTTCGTCATATCATATTTGATTAATCAAGAGAATTTGGGGTTTGAAACGATGGCGATCGAAGTAAAAGAGCTGTGAAGTTTCCTAATATTAATTTTCTTTAACATTTAGAATAAGGGTATTCTTGGAAAAAATTATTTATTTGTTGTATTTATCATTTTTTATTGTTGTATTTAGACAGTCACTTTACATATTTTTAATTTAAGGAAAATAATTTAAAATAATTTATTATATGGTGCCTTGATTAATTGATGGTTGGTTGCTGGAGTTCTACAACTCAAGTTATGGTCAAATCTAAATCTGAGGCCACCTATGTCCTATGCGGATCTTTACGTATGTCCTCGAGAAAAGTACTTTGGATTCAAATATCAGTGTTCCATACAGTTGAAGGTTTACGGTTTACCATAAACAACTTACAATGTATGCAAAATTTCAGAATTTTATTTTAGAGCATTGGATGAATACCCTACCACCGAGACAAAAGGTAACAAAATGAATGATGGATTGATTGGGTGCATCATAAATAATGTGGAGGAGAGAGGATAGCAGGGGTAAAAACAATAAAGTAAACACGTGGTGATAGAGCATCTTTTCCTTACTCAATAAGGATAGTAGTAGTCCATGATTCACACAAATTTTTATCTCTTCATCATCTTCTCTTTGCCTTCTTAGATTTCACCTTCCCTCTTGGGGATTTTTTTTCCCAATTGGTTTTTTTTTTATGTCTTTCCTCCGATCTAAGTTTTTTGGGTGCTATTCGACCCAACACCGGCTTCTGATGGCTCTTTTCGTGCTAATTCTGCTCATGCATGTGATTTCCCCGACTCGCTTGTTCCCGTTCTGGAGTTTTGGATTCGATCCTCGAAAAGGATAGGTATGCTTTATATTTTCTTATGCATCACAACTTTCTTTCAATATGAGGACTTCTAGTCCTTCGAAATTGATTGACCCTTTATTTTTTTAATTTATTTAATTTTTGAGTGTTTGTTAATTGCCTGGACTCTTTTGGGGGTTCACATGCACGACGGCATGGTGTTGTTACTGGCCGTGCTGCTCTTCCATATTCTGGTTTTCGTGTGTACTATGTGCTGATTTAGTGAAGTTGGTGGTGTGGTGTTTGTGGGTGAATTTCAGTTTAGGAGTTTTTCCTATTTGTGCAGGGTCGGTAGAGTGGTGGTTTTGTGTTTCAACCTTGCATGTGTGGGGGAAATGATTGCATGCGCAGTGGGGGCGTGGATAATGCATGTCTGGTTTTCTTCTTGATGGGGTGCAGTCTCGTCAGTCTTGCATGTGCGGAGTTGACTGTGTGGCTTTTTGTTACGTTTTGATCGGTGGTATTCCATTGTCGTTTGTTCCGTTGTCTCCTTTGTCTTGGGTCAGTTTTCTGTTTGGTGTTTTCGGTTACATGGTCTTGGGTTGTGTAGCTCCGGTACTTACCCATAGCCCTTCTTTTGGACACCGCCGGAATTACCTTCTCATCCTTGTAATCCCGTGGCAATAGGGAACATGTGACTCCACTTTATACGTTGGTTTTGTTTTTGCAGGCCGTGGGTGCTTAGTTCTTTACCGTGGGAGGTTTGGGTCTTGGTGGATCTCGTGTTTGTGCCCTTAAAAATTCGGATTTTCGGATCCACTTTTCTTACCCCTGATAACCACTGGTCTTGAACCGGCCTCGGCTTTGTAACTTTGTTTCTCCCTCACCCCTTTGTATGACACTTAAGGTTAGCAAGTTCCCCCTGGCAATAGGGGACCCTAATAGCCTTTGTTCACTTACCTTTGTAAAAAAAAAAGTATAGTAGTAGTACGCCGTATCCTTATTCAATGAATTGATTAACTAAACAAAACGAGCTAAGAAAATCCGGACAAAATATTGCCTAGGAAACGTAAACCCATCAATTATCAAAGGAACAAGTGCATCTTTGGGCAAAAGTTAGTGGTTCATATTTAACCAAGTGTAACATCCAACGGCTAAGAAATGTTGGCACGTTGTTTTTTACTGTAAGAACCTTCGGTCAAACTAGTTGTTGGACCGCATGTTGTGCACGGTCGACCAACATGAGGTGTTATTAGGCGATACTGGCAAACATTGTTTTTATACGAAACCATGCATAGGCGATAGTAGGCGATGTGATAAGGGATTGTCGTTAAATCCTATCAAATTACCACAAAATACTACCTAAAATAATTGGGATAAGTGGGTATCTAACACAACGAATAGGGAGAAATCTAACATGCGAATGCGGAAACGAAATAAACAAAAGAAATAAACAATAAAGGGGGGGTGTTTATGGTTTGGAAGTTGATTAAAAAAATAAATAAACGAAATATCATATTGACCAAAGCGACCCTCGGTTGACTACCTTTAACCGCAGACCGTGTTGACTGGTGTTGACCAAAGGCCATTTTCTCTCCCTTATAATTTTTCGAGTAGATTTCAAATCCGACGACCTTATTTTCGTCTTTCAAAAGTAACAATCTTCTAATTTGAAAAATAATAGTTTTTTTTATTCAAAAATAATATTTTTTCAAATTCTAAGTAACGTTGTTTTTCTAATTTCAAGAGTAACAATTTTAAACTTCAAATATAACGTTTTTTTTTTATATATAATTCAAAAGTAATAGTTTCAAACTACAAAAGTAATAGTTTTAAACTTCAAAAGTAACGCTTTTCCAAATTTCAAAAGTAACAGTTTTAAACTTCGAAAGTAACACTTTATTTCAAATTTCAAAAGTATTCGTTTTAAACTTCAAAAGTAACGTTTTTCTTAAATTTCAAAAGTAACAGTTTTAAACTTCAAAAGTAACGTTTTTCCAATTTTCAAAAGTAACAGTTTTAAACTTCAAAATTAACGTTTTTTCAATTTTCAAAAGTAACGTTTTTCCAATTTTCAGAAGTAATACTTTTGAATTTCAAAATGAACGTTTTTATTAACTAGTAGAGAAATGACCTATTGGAGCGCTTTTTTCTTCTATATTGCGACGCTATTTAGCGTTCCTAGAGTTTTGGGCGCCGCAAGAAAAAGTGCTCCCTTTTCCCCCGCCGCTAGCCCCTAGTGCGTCGCTTTTACAAAACGTTTGTATAGACAAGAAAAAAGCGTTGCTGTTCTTAGAGCGCTTCCTTTGCTCTTTCTGGAGCGTTTTCTTATGCGCCGGTAAGGTTGGAGCGCTAACAGAATCGCTCCCAATAAACGCTCCTATTGTTTGCCAGACATTCCATATTAACTTTCATGGAGTGCATATTTTTATCCTATAGCAGCACTTTTGAAGCGTTTATACAGTGTAGTGAATCGTCTAAAATGTAATTGTTAGTACTGCTTAGTAGCACTTTGTAAGCGCCCCAAGTTATGACATTTTAGCTACATAATGTACGAAAACGATTTCAAATTTGTCCCAAATAACTCGAAATGAACACTATTGAAACACTGTAGTTTTACATAATAACCAAGATATCCATGTTCATACAATAATACAGTATTGTCATACAAAACGTTATACAAAGCTTGTGCTCTAATCATTCTAATATTCATTATAAGCTCCATCAATTTCCAAGCTTTGTCCAATACATAGAGCTTTGGCCTACATCACCCTCTTCTTCAAAACGATACTCTTCTTGAAGTTGGACATGCTTCACATCTAACAATTATCGCCACAAAAACACCATACTAGACTAGACTATGGAAACTAAAGTGCATAAGTTCATTCTGCAACTTTCTTTTCTGTGTTTCAATATCACAACCGTCCTTTCCTGGAATGAGAAGACTCTTGAAGTCATGTACAAATCATGTTTTACAACAAATCATAGATTAGAACAGACATTAACACAAAACCTTGTTTGAGCTCCGAATCAAAAGTCACTAACACAGCAGTGCAACAAGATCTCTGTAGTTTATAGCAACTACTACAGTAGATACTAAGAAATTATTTATCAATCAATGCACTTGCCATCGATGATCTATCCAAAATGATCACTCGGTTTACAAAGGTAAGGGTTACAGGGCACAAATCTACATTGTCATTTAGCAAATTAGTAATCCAAGTTTAGCCAAGAAAAATTTAATGTAAAACTCCAGCCAAAGTGTTAGGGAGAAACTATTGACACTACCAATAGGAGTACATATTATCGAACTACCCCACTTCACAACCAAACACCACTGAGAAAGCAAGAAAGACTACATACCGATCAAGCTCATAGGCCTGCTTGATATACGAAGGTAGTATGATACTTCATAATTTTGGTCCTTGGAGCAAATCAAGCGAGCAAACCAACGTGTGAAAGATGATAGCTACAACTACATTATCGTAACCCATAATCCAACTATTTCACTAAATTTGCATTCTACTAGTATTGACTTTACATAATAAGCATGAGAATGATCTAATACCTTGCTGCCATCCTCCTCGTCAAACCCAACAATCCATTTTTGTACGCCATCTGCATAACAATGTTTAATTTTTTGACACCTAATTTTGAGATTACACTTCCAAGTACAATCACAACCGCCATAACAATGGGCATAGATGAATCGTGATATAAAACAAGCAAAAAAATGATGTTCAAAAATAAGTTAAAATTAGGATAGATAAGATGAGTGTTAGTGTGATACTGATGCGATTAAGAGCTATGCTTAAATTTAGTCGCCGCTGCGAAGAACAATAAGAGCTTGTTTGGATTCCGTTTTGGGAGGGAAAGGGAGGGGAGGGGGAGAGGGGGAAGGGAAAGGGAGGGGAGGTGAGGGAGAAGAAAAATGATTTCCTTTGTTTGGATAGAAAATGAATAGGAGGAAAGGGGAGGCGGAGTGATACCTAAAAGAGTAATGTTTGTCCAATAGGGGCACTAGAGGACAAATTTCTGCAACTCTTCTTCTTCTTCCTCTCTCTCTCCCCAGAGCTACCATTACCACCCATCTCTCTCTCATCTCTCACTTCTAGCCATAACCACCCCCACTTACCCCATCTCCAACCTTCCTTCCGCCCCGACCACCAGAACGGAAAAAGGGTTTAGGGTCCCACTTTCCGGTGCCGCGTTAGCGGCGCCGAGAAGTGGACCATAAACCCTTTTTTCGCCCACTTCACAACACCACATCCCAAACGGGTTCACCACGCCCAATCAATCACCCCATCCAACATAGGGTGTCTTTTGGTTTTCTCCACCGGTGTGCTGGGCAGGGGTTGAAGGTGGATGGCTATGGAGTTTTTCAGGTGAGGAAGGAGAAGGAAGAAAGAAGAAAGAAGAATGAATGATATATCGCAAAAACGAAATGGTATATAGTTGTTTGGAGATTGAATATATGGAGTTGAATATAGTTGTCGGAATGTTATGGGGTTTGAGATCCGACCGGAATGGATGGTCGTTGATGATGACGATTTGCGTTGTGAAGGTGGTAGCCTGGGTGTGCCGAGTGTGTGGGTATTGAGCCATGAAGGAAGTTTTGTAGGTTAGAAGGAATGAAGAATGAGTCTTTTGGTTTCTCCGCCAGCGAAGCACCGACGGTGTGCTCTGCCGGAATGGGTCGATGATGGGGCAGGGTGAAGGTGGGTGGTTATGGAGTTTTGCAGGTGAGTGAGAAAGAAGAAGGAAGAAGCGGGAAGAAGAAGGAAGAAGCAGGAAGAAAGAGTTTTGTCCTCTAGTGCCCCTATTGGACAAATCGTCCAATAGGCACTATTGGTCTAGCACTCCTCTGCCTAAAATCACCATTGTTGAACAATCATTGAAGAAATTAATCCAATCCCAAGCCATTGCTTTCTCTTTCCTCTTCCTGCGTCGCCTACCGCAGCCGCGCCCAACACCGGTGACGACCTACTTCGGCGTCGACGCCACCACCCGAAGCGCCAAGGTACGAGGACCCATCCTCGGCCTTCGACGGCCACCACCTCTCATTCATTTTGCCGGAAAAATATTTTTTATTTTTATTGGCCGGAAACCTAGATCTGAAATTAGGGGGTCTTAGGGTGGTGGTCGAAGATTGTGGTTAAGGGGGAATTGTTTGTCGGCGTCTTGTGGTGGCAGTGGTGGTGACTCCGGCGTATATGGTGGTGGCTGGTGCACGCCGGCGGCGTAGGTGGTGGCGGCAGTGGTGGGGGAAAAGGGGAGAGGATAGAGAAAATATTGGGGATTAGGTTTGGTGTATTTTAATAAAGTATAATTGTAAATATAATAAATTGTGAGGGCAATTAGGTAATTTGAAGGCATTTTCCTTCCAAATCTCCAATTTTAGAGAGACACAAAACTGAAAATTTGAGGGAAAAACTTATCCTCCTAAATCCCTCCATTTATCTCCCCTCCCCTCTCCAATTTGTATCCAAACAAGGGATACAATTCCCCTCCCTCCCCCTCCCCCTCCCCTCCCCTCCCCTCCCTTTCCCTCCAAATCCCCCTATCCAAAAAGTTAAAATTAGGATAGATAAGATGAGTGTTAGTGTGATACTGATGCGATTAGGTAAGAACTATGCTTAAATTTAGTCGCCGCTGCAAAGAACAATAAGTCTGCCTTTGCCGTTTGCAAAGGAACGAGTTTTCGAAGATGCAAGAAAAAGATTGAGATGATTGATCTTACAAATTAAGACTTATTAACACAAAGATAGGTTAATACAAGCCCATAATAAGTTTGTAAAGAGAACCACAACCCATCTTCTAAACAACAACCCTTTAAAAAGAACCATAACGAAACATAAATTCACAATCCCACGCACAAATCAGTCATGAAAATCAATCATAGAACATCTATATGAAATTAAGATGTCAAAATAATAACAAAATTAACCACAGAAAGGACATCTTAACCCACAGATATATTAACAATTCAAACAAAGTATAACAGCAGAAAAATACCTAAATTTATGAAGGAGGATGATGTAAATAGAAAAGGAGTGAGATGATACTCACTTGAATAGCCATGAGTTCGTGAGTAGTTGATGCTGTAAGACGACAATGGGATTCTGATAGACGATAATGGGATTTTGGGAGTCGACAATGGTATTCTGGGATTCACGCGGGGAAGGGGGAGGGGGCGGTGAAGTTAATGGGTAGTGCCTGTTTGACCAAGCTTCTACAGGTGAACGAGAAGCATAAACTGGGCCAAACACCACAAATTGAGAAACAACTTCTCAATTTAAATAACTCTCTAGAAATAGAAGCTCAAAATTGGGACTTCTAGCTTCTGTTTCTCCTTCTCCTCCTTCATCTTCATAAAACTCTTTCTCTCTCCTCAACTAAAATCATAATTTCACACAATTTTGCTTCTGGTCTAGATTTTCAATCTGATTTTCACTCAAAAGTATCACCTTCTCTCTCCCCAAGCATAGCAAAGTTATCACTACATCTCTCTCCTAAAAAAACGTCACTTTTGCTACCACCATCTTCTTTACCTAATCGATTTAACAATGATTTAGCTTCTATTCAACTTATGAGTTTGGTAGAATCAAGAATATTTGAAATCTTTCAGTGGGCAAATATTATCATAATATTGATTCTTAATTGTTTTTCAAAGATAAGAATATGAAATTTCTAATTAGTGGGAGTGTGCATTGTGGTTGGGGATGATTTTGATATGACGTGGAGGTGGTTTTGGGCAAGGCAGGCACAAATTGGTGGTTATGGTGGGTACGTGGTTTTTGTGAGAAGAAGAAAATGGGGAACATGATTTGCGCCAAACACCTTAGAATTTCTCAGAAGTAGTTCTGTAAAAAGGTTTCCAAACACCCTGAAATTTCTTTGGAAGCTCCTTCTCTAGAACTACTTCTAAGAAGCACTTCTGGAGAAGTTGAACCTTGGCCAAACGGACCCTAAAGACAATTGTGTATGCTATGTTCCTTTTATGAAAACAACTTGACTCTTTTTTTTCAAGGGTTTTGCTAGAGTTTGGCGCTAATCTAAGCTAAAATTTTCGTTTTTTGCGCCAATGCAAAAAATTAAAACGGAAGTTAAACTTTAAACATTGAAATAGATTTGTAACAAGACAAAAGAATTAGAATAAATTATACGCAAGCCAACTAATTAGAAGCGCTTTTGAAAACGCTCCAAAAAAAAAAAATGCGCTCCAACTCAAGTAGGAGCAACGCTTTTATGGAGCATTTTGAAAAAACTCTCCAAGTTTCACCCATATTAATAGGAGTCCGTCACTTTTTTAATACGCGTTCCTAACAGAGCGTCGCTATAGGCTCATTTTCTACTAGTGAAAGTGTATATGGATAATAACAAACGACAGGATAAAATTATGAAAGGATAATATGGGATATGAATTATAATATGAAGATGAATATATAATAGCTTATCCGGGAAAATTAGATAAAATAAGTGATAAACTCGTGTAACAAACTTCAGGAAAGGCGTGAGCAAGTTCAATTCTTTGGGATGCCAATCCCCCAAGTAGCATCGAGTCCCCTTCACCATGCATGCTACGTAAACCATGCAAATCCAAATTACAAACCTTGAAAGAATTGAGCCCAGACTAATATGAGTATTTCTCTAGTGGGCTACAGTAAGTTAAGTCCAACTCTCCAATGGTACATTAATCCACCAACAAAGAGTTGGGTTGAATGCTCGACTATTGGTAACTCGGACCGAGATCAAAATATGAACCCTTAGGCAAACAAAACTGATTATTGCGTATTAAGTCCATTTTCATCGGGCGCTGTAAAGGGAGTCCCCAATTAGGGTGTCTACAATAACCTAAACGACCGTTTTCGGTTCAACTTGGTGGTAGCAATAACAACGAACTAATATCGATTAAGAATAACAAGTTTACTAACTAATTAACTGCAACCGCGCAGTAACCAATCCTAACCTTCAATTATCGTGTTAATTCCTCTTAAGTCTAAAAACCGCAACCGCGCATTAATAAACAAAGGTTGCTTCACAAATCTAGATAATCGAATGCCACTAAATTATCTAAACAAGCTAATAATCAAACCAACCTAAATGTTGTAGCGACATAGATAAAACGAGAAAAGATTACAAATAAATGCAAGGAATAACAACCAATCAAGTACGTAAAGGAAAAAGACGATAACTTACATTAATAACCGAAACATTAGTGGTTCACCAAGATTGGGAGATTAGCTCTCCATTTACAAAGATGAACAAAAGTTTGGGGATGCAAATGGGAGGAGTGGAGGAAAAAGGAGGTAAAGAGATAATATTCTGTTTTTTCTCTCTCCTCCCCTATATATACAAAACTAAAAATAGAAATAAAATAAAACTACTAAAATATCCGGAAATGACCGTCTCGACTCGAGAAAGCCGTCACGAATCAAGAATACTAAAACGAAAAACTATCCGAGAGAAAGTATCCTCGACTCGAGACAAAACGCCCGAGTCGAGACGCGTTATCTTGACTCGAGCCTTGTGTGACTCGAGTCGAGCTTTAACCCGTCAAAACAACCTTCTCAACATTTGATTCTCGACTTGAGAGGATTTAGCATTGACTTGAGGCTTCAGGCCTGAGTCGCGACATTTCAGTCTCGAGTCGAGAAACTGCTCCGCAGGCCGTTATTCAATCGCACATAACTCTGACCTCGAAAGTCAGTTTTGAGTTCATAATATATCGTTGGAAAGATCATAACATGAACTTTACTTTCCAAGTTGAATTTAAAAAAAAAAGATCTACAAATAAAGTTATGGCGATCGGAAGTTAACATTGTGTGTTCTTGGCTTTCAAAACTTCAACTCTTGAACTCGAGTCATTTATAAGTAAAATTGGTCTTTAATTTGGTGGTGTTTTCGTAAGGTTTAATTTGGCCACTGTTGTCTTCAACATGCAATCACCGATCCAAATGGAGTGATTATATCTCGTCATTAGAAAAGCAGCTTATATTCACCGAATTACAACACAACCAACAAATAGGAGAATACTCGCAATCCTATATAAATTACACTAAAATGACCACCAAAATGAGATATAATCCACTACTTAGACACCACTAATACCTTCACATCATCTTCCCAACCCCTCTTACATTCTTTAAGTTCCTCTCCACAAGTGTTTCCTCCACACCCCATATTTTCTTCATTCCATTCTCTAAACTCTCCCCCCCCCCCTCCCCATTTCTATTTGTTTTCCTATCCCAAAGTGCTCTCTCTCCCCTCTTACCTTCTTTACCTTCCCAAAAGAGCCAAGTAAACAAACAAACTATGATACCCACCACTTTTTTGTACTCGCCAGTTGCAAGACGTTAGAATAATAGACCATTTACGTTTGAAAGATAAACATTAAGGCAATCAAAATAACAAAGCAAAGCAGAACACGAAGGATATATAGGCGCGCCAAGGATTCCCAACCTTTATTTAGAGAAACACCAAGAAACGTGTCGCCTTTTCTGATGGTATGCAGTATGAACTATCAATAAAGGGAATTTTTTGTGAAACATTCACATAATGGTCCAAACTATCAGACTTTTAAAAACAATGGTCCGAACTTCATAAAGCCTTCTCAAAACCCTAAAGGTTCAAGTAATTATAGAATTCAAATTGTATACTAATCTATACCAAATATTGAACGACTGATCTAAACCCTAAAACATGAATTGAATGACCAAAATAGAGAAAACAAAGAAACCGATTAAAGCCAAAGACAGTGACCTATGACCCTGTACAAGCTCCCAAGACAATGCACCCCCACACACTAAAAGTTACGGAAAGGAAACTCTCACAATTGCAGAACCAATTCCATTAAATTTTTTAGGTTAACAAAGGATACCATAACAAGGCACACAAAACCTCCTCATTTCAACACATATAACATTCCTGATTTAAATAAAAATATAATATAAACAAGCCGAAGAAAACCCCAACTTAACATGTGTAACACGGTATAGCGGACAAGCAAAGCAAGCAATGCAACAAAACAACCACGACGACACAACATGAAAATCAAAATATGCAATACACCAAAACAACGCCAAAAAAATGCTTAGTATACCCTATGACAATATACTTTGTGTAGTATACAATCTTAATTATCTCCAACATCCCCAATATTAAAATTTGGTTCTATCTCGTTGTTATGTCTTGACATAAAAAAAATTTATAACACGAGCTAGTCTTTCAGCACATTATGTAACAACCCTAAATTTTCGACAGTTTAAAAAACAAAATTAAGGACTGTTATGCCGCCATGGACTACCAAATGAACGACAAGGCTTATTAAATTGAAATTCATAAAAAAAACAATAAAATGTCAGCGGAAGACTTATAGCTAAGTTTACAAACCAAAATCAAACCAAATGAAATAGATTACAAGCGTTCATAAAATCCAAATGTTCGACAAATTTATTGTGAAAAATCTCATGCCATGCAATCAAAATCCAAGTAGACAAGCAAACACCTTCAAGACCTGCAAACTACGCCATCAGAACGACGTAGGCCCCAAAATAGGGTAGGGAACAAACCCAAACAAAGAGAACGTCAGCACAAGCTGAGTAAGAGAAAAGAGCAACAAAAAGGAAATAAGATACGCGCCTTAAAATGGCGCGTAGCTAAAAATAACTGAACAAACTACGCCAAGAAAACAACTGCACTGTGCAAAGACCTGCAGAAAAGTGCCAAATGACGGGCACGACTCGTCTGCTTAGAGCACGACTCGTCTGGTTTGTCCCACATTGGGAAAATAAGGCTCATATGATCAGTTTATAATAGATTCCTACCATCATACTAACAAGAAGGCCTTCACCTTTTAGAGCCCACGAGAGGATTTACGGGCCTAGGAGGTGACTACCCATCTAATTGGCTTGTGTTGCGACGGACGGTGGATCGGGCTGTTACAGATGGTATCAGAGCAACCCTGCGACCACGTGCTGGGTGCTGGGGCAAGGCCCAGACCAGCCGTCTAGCGGGGGAGATTTTGGACCTGTGTTGATGTTAGTATGGAATGTTTGAGGCGCGTCGGGGACGTCGTGTTCTCTAAGTGGGGGAGTTTGTAACACTACGGAATATGGAAAGTGGATTATGGAGTTGGTTTGTCCCACATTGGGAAAATAAGGCTCATATGATCAGTTTATAATAGATTCCTACCATCATACTAACAACAAGGCCTTCACCTTTTAGAGCCCACGAGAGGATTTACGGGCCTAGGAGGTGACTACCCATCTTATTGGGTTGTGTTGCGACGGACGGTGGATCGGACTGTTACACTTACCTTTAACACTCAACAACACTAGCAATGAAGTCAAAAGTCCACGAACGGTACTTCCTCAAAATCACCACCTAAACAATTGTCGTACACAATAGAATTACTACAAATTACAAGGTAGTTAACCTCAAGTGACTTACCATAATTATAACCTATACTCCACACATCCCACAAAACAACCCCAAAACAAATATGATCATAGGATAACCAAACGAACTCCAATTCGCACCAGACTTTCACCATACCTCCACAAACATGCTAACAACGTTTTCAAACATTTAAACTCTTAAAATATCAACATTAACACCCAAAATAAGGCAAAACCAAATCTGGACAGAAGCTATGTAACTCCATCAAATCATTATAAAACCTTCCCAAATTTATACTACATGTTACCCATATCATTATAAGCTACTCTTTCAAATTACATGCGATTCTAACCATAAAATCATCATCAAACATACAAAAACCCTAAATTGTAAACCCCAATTTAGAACTCATAAAATCATGCTTAGATTCTCAAACAACAATGAATATAACATCAATCACAACACCACAATCATATTCATGCTTTAAATCATCAATTAAACATGAATTGAAAAAGCCCTAATTAAGTTTATGAGGAAAAAGGGTTTAGGGTTCTTACAACTCTTGATATAAAATCAAGAGAAGAGAAAATTAAAGTGATGTGACAGGAAGGTGGGGTGGCGGCTTGGGTGGCCGGCGGTGGTGTCCGACGGCTGTGGGCGGCATCTCCTCTCTTCTCTTTTTTTTCTTCTCTTCTCTTTTCTTCTTCTCTGCCTCTTCTGCGTTCTACGTGTGTGTGGGGTTTTGGGGTGGGTTTATTTTGTTTTATATATTATAGTAGTAGAGTGAGGGAGTACTGGTAAGAGCGTTTAGGTAAATTTCCATAAAACCAACCCAATAGGAAACTGATCCAAAGTAGGAAAATTCCCTAATTAGTAATTGCTTCCTAAATCCCCAATTAAATGTAACACCCTAATTAAATAAAGATCTCAAAAATTATGGGGTGTTACAGACTTCCCTCCTTAAAACAAATCTTCGTCCTGAAAATTTTGGTCTATCCTTTAAAGAGATTGCACAAAACGTTCTATGCTTCAAAGTTCCTCCACTGTTTACTTGCGTCTAATGACTGACTAATGCTCAGGCGGAACATAACCACAAGGAGTAAAGGTTCAAAGATGTAACTGTAAAGGTTTGAAAATAGAACAGTAGATAAGAGGGATAATGCACCATCAATGCATTTCCTCTTAAGAGATTCGTGTTTAGCTGGAAATGCACCATCAATGCATTTCAGGAAGAAATAGCGCGTAATTATAAATTAACAATTTATTATCATGCTTATAGACTCACATAACAACGAGATAACACGAGGAATAGAACGCGCGAGGTTCTCATCCCCCTTAAAAGAAAAGGTTCGTCCCGAACCGTAAGTATCTTAATCAAAGAGATGGTGGTACTTTTCACGCATGACGGATTCAACCTCCCAATTTGCTTCTTCCACGCTGTTGTTGCACCACAACACTTTGACCATCTTGGTCTCGTTACGTCGAGTCTTTCTTGTTTTGTGTATCTAAGATCTTCAGTGGTGCCTCCTCGTAGGTCATTGTCTCGTCTAGCTTAATTGTGTCTGGGTCGAGCACATGTGACGGGTCACTAACATACTTTCGCAGCTGGGACACATGGAACACGTTGTGGACTTGATCCAGTTTTGCAGGCAAGTCCAGTTCATAAGCCACTTCACCAATACGTTTCAATATTTTGTATGGCCCAATAAACCTCGGACTCAGCTTTCCCTTCTTGCCAAACCTCATTATGCCTTTAGTAGGAGATACTCTTAATAACACCTTGTCATCCCTCTCAAACTCGATATGGCTACGAGTCTTGTCGGCGTAACTCTTCTGTCTGTCCTGAGCCCCCTTGAGTCTCCTTGATTAGTTTTACTTGGTCAGTCATCTCTTGGATGTAGTCAAAACCCAAAACTGCAGTCTCACTAATGTCATTCCAACAAATCGGACTCCTACACTTCCTCCCATACAATGCCTCATAAGGTGACATCTTCATTTACCCTTGATAGCTATTGTTATGAGAGAACTCAATTAGGTTCAACTTGTCTTCCCATCCTCCTTGGAACTGTAGAGCACAAGCTCGAAGCATATCTTCCAACGTCTGATTTGTTCTTTCAGTTTGTCCATCACTAGTTGGGTGAAATGCAGTGCTCTTTAGAAGTTTTGTGCCCAAGGCTTCCTGTAACTTGGACCAAAATCTAGACACAAACCGCGCATCGCGATCTTAAACATTCTCATCTGGAACGCCGTGTAGTCTCAGAACGTGATGTATGTACACATTGGCTAGTTGTTTCTTCTTCCAAGTGCCTTTCATCGGTATGAAGTGAGCACTTTTCGTCAGTCTATCTACGATCACCCAGATCATGTTATTTCCCTTAGGTGTCCTGGGTAAACCAACGACAAAATTCATAGATATCGAACTCCACTTCCACTCCGGCACTGGCAGTGGTTGTAGCTTGCCTTGTGGTCTCTTGTGTTCACGTTTTACCTTTTGACAAACTAGGCACTTAGCTACGAATTCGGCTATGTCTTTCTTCATCCCAGATCACCAAAACACTCGTTTTAGATCCTGGTACATCTTATCTCCTCCAGGATGTACTGAGTATAATGTAGTATGAGCTTCTGTTACGATCTTTTCTCTCAATTGCACACTGTCGGGAACACATACTCTACTTTGATAGCGAATCACACCATCTCCAGTCATCTTGAACAATTCGCCATCTTTCTCCAACCTCCCTTTGAGGTACTCATCAGAACTCTGGAGTTCCTTAATCTCCCCTAAGAGATCATTTTGGAACGTAGTGACTCCAAGTTCCGATAACTGTATTCCAAAGTTTAGAAATTCATCTCTCAGCTTTTGTCGTTGTACTATCATCTGAATATTGTGCAAGGACTTCCTACTAAGAGCATCTGCTACCACGTTGGCCTTACCCTCGTGGTATTGAATTTCCATGTCATAGTCCTTAATGAGTTCTAGCCATCTCCTCTGCCTCATGTTAAGCTCATTTTGAGTGAATATGTACTTGAGGCTTTTATGATCAGAGAATACCTTAAAGGTTACTCCAAACAGGTAATGCCTCCATAATTTCAAAGCAAATACCACAGCAGCTAGCTCCAAGTCATGTGTTGGGTAGTTCTCCTCATAACTCTTGAGTTGCCTAGACGCAGGCGATTACTCTTCGGTTCTGCATAAGGACACAACCCAAACCATTCTTTGAAGCATTCGTGTAAACCTCATATGGAATGTTCTCATCTGGCAGTGCTAGAACTGGTGCAGATGTCAACCTAGTTTTCAGGGTTTGAAAGGCTTTCTCACAAGAGTCATCCCATTTAAACTTGGTTGCTTTCTTCATCAGTGTTGTCATGGGTTTAGCTATTTTCGAAAAGTGCTTAACGAACCTCCTATAATAGCCAGCAAGTCCCAAAAAGCTCCTAATCTCAGTTACACTCTTGGGTCTAGGCCAGTCTTTGACTGCCTTAACCTTGAAAGAATCAACAGCTACCCCCTCCTTGGAAATAATATGACCCAGGAATGCAACCCTATCCAACCAAAATTCGCACTTTGAAAATTTACCATACGGTTTCTTTTCCCTCAGGATTTCTAGTACAATCCTCAAGTGCTCTTTGTGTTCCTCCTCATTCTTCGAGTATATTAGGATATCATCAATGAAAACCACCACGAACTTGTCCAAGTAAGGCCTAAATGTTCGATTCATCAAATCCATGAACACAGCAGGTGCGTTTGTCAACCCAAACGGTATCACAGTGAACTCATAGTGACCATACCTAGTGGAGAACGCTGTCTTGGGAACATCCTCCTTTGCCACCTTAAGTTGGTAATATCCTGATCTCAGGCCAATCTTAGAGAACAGACTCGCGCCCTTCAATTGGTCAAATAGATCATCAATTCTAGGTAAGGGATACCTATTCTAGATCGTTACATTGTTGAGTTCACGATAGTCGATGCATAGTCTCATACTTCCATCCTTCTTTCGCACGAATAATACAGGCGCGCCCCAAGGTGACACACTAGGTTTTACATATCCCTTCTCCACAAGTTCATCCAACCGTTTCTTAAGTTCTTGCATCTCTGCAAGTGTCATTCTATAGGGTGCTTTAGCAATAGGACCAGTTCCAGGAACTAACTCAATCTTGAACTCGACTTCCCTTTTTGGCGGCATCCCAGGAATCTTCTCTGGGAAGACATCCTTAAAGTCCTTCACTATTGGCACATCACTCAAGTCAGGGTACATACTCTACACTAGTATCCCGCCCGTGGCATAAGAATAACGGGTTTCTTTTAGAGATCTGTTTCTTTAGGTTCATTACCGAAATTTTGACTTTCGGTCCTTTTAAGCTAACACGGTAAGAAACTCTAACATCCTTAGATCCCCTAAACGATATTTTTCCCAACCAACAGTCTAATCTTGCCGCCCATCCAATCCATTCCCAAAATGACATCAAAATAGGGTAAAGGAAATTCCACTAAGTCAGTTTTGAACTCATGGCCCCCAATTACAACTGGTACATCTCTAAACATGTTTTTACAATTGACACTCGCTCCAGTAAGCATTGAGAAATCAAAATCCACAGTTAAACTAGACTTAAGACCACATTTCTCAACAAACTTAGCAGCAATAAAAGAATGGGAAGCACCGCTATCAAATAAAACATGTGCAACAACAGAATTGACAAGGAAATTACCAGAGACTACATCAGTGTTTTCAGCTTCAACCTGGTTCATCACATATAGCTGTCCCGCGGTCCTCTTACTTTGATTCGCTGCATTAGCGGACCCAGTTGGCTTTGCAGGAGTGACATTAGTATTCCCTTTTGTCGGAGTCGGGTTTCTATAAGTGTTGCTAGACCCAACATAGTTACTCTGTGCTTTCTGACCTTGGAACCTAAAGGGTGTAGCTGAAACTGTCGTAGCCGGCACCGGCGGCTTTCCTGCAAGTCTTGAATAGCAATCATTTGCCTTATGCCCAGGCTTTCGGCAATGGAAGCATGTGATCTTATCCCCATTAAAATTCGTTCCTGGGTGGACTCGGTCACATCTCTTACACTTATTGGTTTGCTCATTCCCTAGGCTCCTAGCTTTGTTTGGCTAATAACCTTTGTAGTTTGAATTTCCCGTGTTGGCTGATTGAGCCCTTTCTCTATTTCCTCCAAAATTTCCCTTCTTATTAGATATCTCCAAGAGATCGAGCGGATTGTCCTTCCTTTTAAGCCCAATGTCGGACTCCATCTTAGCCACCATCCTCTCAATATTGTTAGTCTAGCGTACAATGCCTTGACAGTCGGGAAATCTTCACCCACAAACCAACCCTTAATCTTCCAGTGAAGCTTCTCCAAGTACCGGTTGACTTTTGCCTCATCAGTGGCTACTAGATCACCACCAAATCGACTCAAGTCTATGAACTTTTCATGGAAATCTCTAACACTCATTTTCTCTGTTTGCTTGAATTCCTCGAATTCAGCCTTTTTCTGTTTCCTCAAGTGCTCAGGGAAGAATTCAGTTTCCAGATAGTTCTTAAGGTAGAGCCAGGTCCTCTCGTAAGAAGTCACAGTACCATCAGTTGCTCTCTCTACTATTAGCTTGAAGAATTCGTCACGAATTCCCTGCCACCAACGTCCAGCCAAGTCCCTCAAATAGTAGGCCCCGATTTGTACTAAGAGGAAGATCCTCTCCATATCCTTAATCCATTCATCTAATTCTACAGGGTCACCTCTTCCAAAATAATTCGGGGGATTCCTCTTTTGCACAGCGTTAGACATCTTTGCCACAGTCATCTCCTCATTATTTGGCGTAGCAGTAGCCTGATTAGCAGCAGTATGGTTATTATTCTGTTGGTTAACAGCTTGATTTGCCAGAAGTTGGGTCATAAAGTTGGTCATAGCTGCCATGTGTTGGTTCGAGGCTGCCATTTGTTGGTTTGAGGCCTCTTGTCCTGCAGCCAATTGCTGTAGGATAGCTGTCAACTCTGGGTTACCCTGATTAGTAGAACTATTTCCGCGTGCCATACTCTATATGATAGTAACGGATTAAATTAGCAGTATAGAACAATATATGAGGCATCTTACAGCCTGACGTAAGAGGACGAATTGAAAACGAATGAACTATGGCATAAGCTCCACTACAATAAGAGGACGAATTGAAAACGAATGAACTATGGCATAAGCTCATTAACAACCCACAATTAGCATATAATACTACTCATACCTTTATTAAAGCAACATAGTAAGTCTTAGGGGTGTTGTCCTCTAATTAAGGTACCAAAACGAAATAACAAACATAAGAGTAAAGAGTACGCATAACATCCAACTCCAAAGCGAAAAGTAATAAAACTTAACAACTCTATAGATATCTAGTAGGCCTTATGCCTTTATTTGTATTCATCATCTAATTCGACCCATCCTATGCATCTTCTTTCGTATCATAATTTTCGTCACCTTGAACTTCTCCTCCATCGCCCGCGTAAGAGTCTTCTTTCTCCTCATCCGAGCTATTATCAATTACTCTGGGGTTGTCAGTCCCTCCATTGTTATCCTCCTCGTCACTCGTAGGGTGTTCTATGGGGTCTTCCTCTTGCTCTTGCTCACGATTGCTTGATTGTTCCTCATCCTCACTACTACCATAATAATAACTGTAGTCCACATGTCCTCCATACGCATTGTTGCCCACATTGTTAGTCCCTTCATTAAAAACGTCATGGTTCTCCCCAGTATTGTCATTAACATTGTCATCAGCTTCATCACCACCATTATTTCCCTCGATATCCATTGGTATGTCCTCCGGCTCAGTGGGGAAGAGTGGTGGATTGGGTTGATGGTGCTCCTCTTCAAGTTTAGGCTTCTTTTGGTTCAGATTTTCAGCTGTTCCACCCTCCTGTGGTTGGGCTCTCTTTACTCCTATCCTGTAAGCTTCATCAGGATCCAAGTTTAGGTTATTGGGGTTAGGAGGCGTGTAGAACGCGTAACTCGGAGGGTCCTTATACATGCTTATCGGACCATAAGATAGATCATTCTCCCAACCCAAAATTACCTCCAGTCTGTGAAGATTTATCAATTCACCTGATTCATCTCTCAGATAACGCACGTCTCCTGTGCGACATGCTTTGAAGGCATCCCTCTCTAATCTAGCTTGAACCCTCGCCCAATAGGGTTGTTTCCTCAGATTGATTAGAGTCACAAAAACTTGTACCTCAGGTCTAACCGCCCATGGGTATCTAGCGGTCGCCCCCATTCAGCTTCATCCTGATACTGGCAACATAATCTCTAATAGATTCTTCATGTCTTATTGTATCCTGAAATGTTTCTGATGCCAGAGCTATGAGATCAGGTATTATCTCTTGTCCGGGAGCTGATTTCACTCCAGAAGGTTCAAATTCCCAAAAATACGCATGAGGGTCTGCCATTCTGTTAGTACATCAAAGAAAATATCTAAGTAAGTTGATTACCCCATTTAATAACACGAAGTTCCACGTTAGGATCCCCAAAAATTAGTTCTAGGTGGCCTAAAATTAATCGTTAAAACACAAAGCATTTAACACATAGCATGCGTATGAATGCACCCAACCAATCCCCAAATTTTCAAAACATTAAGATTTTTGGTTTGAAATCATTTTGTAAACTCAACTAACCAGAGCCTAACGCTCTGATGCCAACTGTAACAACCCTAAATTTTCGACAATTTAAATAAGAAAATTAAGGACTGTTATGCCGCCGTGGACTTCCAAGTCAACGGCAAGGCTTATTAAATCGAAATTCATAAAAGAAACAATAAAATGTCAGCGGAAGACTTATAGCTAAGTTTACAAACCAAAATCAAACCAAATGAAATAGATTACAAGCGTTCATAAAATCCAAATGTTCGACGAATTTATTGTGAAAAATCCCATGCCATGCAATCGAAATCCAAGCAAACACCTTCAAGACCTGCCAACTACGCCATCCAGAACGACGTAGGCCCCAAAATAGGGTAGGGAACAAACTCAAACAAAGAGAACGTTAGCACAAGTTGAGTAAGAGAAAAGAGCAACAAAAAGGAAATAAGATACGCGCCTTAAAATGGCGCGTAGCTAAAAATAACTGAACAAACTACGCCAAGAAAACAAGACAAGAAAGAACTGGGCACGACTCGTGCACAGTACAGAGACCAGCAGAAAAGTGCCAAACGACGGGCACGACTCGTCTGCTTAGAGCATTGGTCGTGTAGAGCGCGAACGGGGATGTTCATCACCACAATAATCTTATTTAGCATTCTTTAGATAAATTATTGCGCAAGGGTCCTACCCCAAGCCGATCCAACACTATAGCATCGAGAAAAACGATCCTAAAGACCCGAGTGTGCACACCCCTCTTAGGGGAACGGTAGGACGCACAGTCCCTAAGAGGAAATCATTTAGGAGACTGGTAGCTGATCTCCGGCCTAGCTACATATACCTTGATCAGAGGTTAATCCCTCTTTGTGGTTTAAACATCATAATGTACGTATACTTATAATATATATATATATATATATATTTTAATCCGTTTTAGGTATGTTATTCGCGCATAGTACCTTGATTTATAAACGGCCAAAGCCGGAACAAGAATATCAATAGATGATCAACAAGATAGTCAATATAGGAAATCAATAGATGCTCAATAAATTATCAAAATAGAGAATCGATATCAATAGTCATAATAGAGAATATGAGCGATGAGTCGAAACAAGGATGAACGTAAAAGGTTATCATGATACAGAATGAAGCTCAAGCTTATGAGAGTCAATGTTCTTACCTTCAACACTCAACAACACTAGCACTGAAGTCAAAAGTCCATGAACGGTACTTCCTCAAAATCACCACCTAAACAATTGTCGAACACAATCGAATTACTACAAATTACAAGGTAGTTAACCTCAAGTGACTTACCATAATTATAACCCATACTCCACACATCCCACAAGACAACCCCAAAACAAATATGATCATAGGATAACCAAACGAACTCCAATTCGCACCAAACTTTCAGCACACCTCCACAAACATGCTAACAACGTTTTCAATCATTTAAACCCTTAAATATCAACACTAACACCCAAAATAAGGCAAAACCAGATCTGGACAGAAGTTATGTAACTCTATCAAATCATTATAAAACCTTCCCAAATTTATACTACATGTTACCCATATCATAATTAGCTACTCATTCAAATTTCAGCGATTCTAACTAGAAAATCATCATCAAACATACATAAACCCTAAATTGTAAACCCCAATTTAGAACTCATAAAATCATGCTTAGATTCTCAAACAACAATGAATATAACACCAATCACAACACCACAATCATATTCATGCTTTAAATCATCAATTAAACATGAATTCAAAACGCCTTAATTAACTTTATGAGGAAAAAGGGTTTAGGGTTCTTACAACTCTTGATATAAAATCAAGAGGGGAGAAAAGTGATGCCACGGGAAGGTGGGGCGGCGGCTTGCGTGGCCGGCGGTGGTGTCCGACGGCTGCGGGCGGCGTCTCCTCTCTTCTCTTCTAGCTCTTTCTTCTCTTCTCTTTTCTTCTTCTCTGCCTCTTCTGCGTTCTACATGTGTGTGGGGTTTTGGGGTGGGTTTATTTTGTTTTTTATATTGTAATAGTAGAGTGAGGGAGTACTAGTAAGGGCGTTTAGGTAAATTTCTATAAAACCAACCCAATTAGAAAACCGATCCAAAGTAGGAAAATTCCCAAATTAGTAATTGCTTCCTAAATCCCCAATTAAATGTAACACCGTAATTAAATAAAGATCCCAAAAATTACGGGGTGTTATAGACTTCCCTCCTTAAAATAAATCTTCGTCCCGAAGATTTTAGTCTCTCCTTTAAAGAGATTGCACAAAACTTTCTATGCTTCAAAATTATTCCATTGTTTACTTGCGTCTATTGACTGACTAATGCTCAGGCGGAACATAACCACAAGGAAAGAGACAAGGAGTAAAGGATCAAAGGATCAAAGATGTAACTGTAAAGGTTTGAAACAGAACAGTAGATAAGAGGGGTAATGCACCATCAATGCATTTCCTCTTAAGAGATTCGTGTTTAGCTGGAAATGCACCATCCCAAAATTCCCAAATTAGTAATTGCTTCCTAAATCCCCAATTAAATGTAACACCCTAATTAAATAAAGATCCCAAAAATTACGGGGTGTTACACATTATCATATTCTATAATGGAAAATTCCAATAATTTCATAATTCGATGGCCTAATTTATCACATCAAACTGTATGTGCGTTTTATTTCATTTTGATTATTTGTCAAACATCAAACTTATAGCCGGCAAAATTGTAATGGTGAGATGAGATAGCTTGCTCTCCAAGCTGACGTACGGACACACAACTTGCAACCATGGCAAACAAATAACGGGGAGGACCACCAAAACAAACTAGAGATTTAGAATCGGATGACAACGGGGCAGATAATGGTACCAATTTGGAAGGAAATAGTGAAATACCCACAGACGACCAGGTGCAGAACTCGCCGACGATGACGCTGAAACTTAATGATTTCATTGGCAAAGCTCTAGAAAAGTCAGGAAAGCTTAACTCTTAGAAATCGATTCTTCTTCCTAAGGGAGTAATCAAGAGAATTAACAGAATTTGCAAAAACTTTCTCTGGAGTATTGAGGAGGGACAGAGGAAAATGGATTTTAAAAGTTGGAAAAGCTCCTACATCCCAAAGGAAGAAACTGGGTTCAATATGAAAGAGGTGTTGTAATGGAATAGAGCTATAATGAGAAAATAGATTTGGAAAATCTTCCAAGATCAGGACAGTATCTGGTGTGATTAAGAAGCAAATCTAGTAACCCTGAAACTTGGAGAGGAGTTCTGAAGATAAGAGATCATCCGCTAAGCCTCAATCAGGACCCTGGCATGATTAAAAATCTTATTCTCAGCTGGCAGACTCAGGGCAAATACAGCGTTACAAAAGCCTATGACTTCTACAGAAATAGCAACCCAAAGGTGAAATGGAGCAAAACAGTATGGGACACTGTTGTTATGCCTAAGCATAGCTTCATTGCCAGCCTTGCAGTGCAGAGAAAATTAGCAACAATGGATAACATTCAGGCTAGGGGGATGCTCATTGTCAATAGTTGTATACTTTGCAAGAATGCTAGCTGCAAAATCACACATGCATTTGTTCTTCAGGTGTGACTTTTCTCATCAAATTTGGTCTGAAATCCTAAAGTGGATTGGTATAAGAAACAGGAAGTGGACTTTGCAGCAAGAAGCAATGTGGTTTGCAAAGCACAAGAGGAATAAAAACCGGAAGACAAAGTGGTGCAGATGTTGTCTTTCTGCAACTGTTTATAATCTATGGTTGGAGAGAAATCGCAGGATCTTTGTAGAAAATGAGCAGCCTGCTCATGTCATCATCAACTAGATCAAGTTCCAAGTTTGCATTAGAATTTATAGTTGGTTGAGAAATGTAACTAGCGAGGACATAGTTGAAGGTCTTTTAGCTTAAGAAAATCTTAGAGTTTCTTATTTTTGTAAGAATTTGTTTTATTCCCATTTCTGTATGAATAAAATCTTTCACCTTTCTTACAAAAATAAAATAAAAAAAAATTGTAATGATCATAAGTCTATCTTCTGGTTGACTAAATTTTACAATTTTCTATGCACTATTAAAAATGATGTGATACTTGGACACAATCTAGTGTCTCATTGATATTGGCAAGACTAAAATATATATTCATCAATATTTGTACTCTTTTAGAGCGAATATTTTCTAGAGGGCAGACAACGATCTTCTGGATCAAATTTATTTTCACACTAAACATTTATTGACATCTTTTGCATAATCTGAACTCTTCAAGAGTATATATATTTTTCACTTCACCCCATGTTCTTCAGGAGCATCAAACTATGATACTTTCATCAAATATTGCTTAATGAGTTATAGGCTATTTCATAATAGTTCTACCCATCACTCTGACTAATAACTATCAACTAACAATAATAAATTAGATAAAAAGAAAGGAGAAAATAATATCCAAAATTAGTACGAGAAAGAAATACTCAAAATTTAAACCACAAGTTATATAATTTGGATTGAGACTTCAAGCTCATTCTTTGATCCAATTACTTGATGCAATCGTATCGTCATAAATCGTAATTAGAACTTCAGGTTCAAGTATACTTTGTGGGTTGCGGTGTAACTGATTGGAGTAATTCACTTTACAGATTTGGACTTCAGGTCCAAACATAATTTCTTGTTGTGATCATCAAGACCAAAGTATAGGATCTTGAAATTTAAGAATCCTGACTAAAGGTAGTTTGAGAACCCTTATTGCCCATATCATAATGAGATAATTAGTAAAAAAGAACTTTCAGGTCTAATATTTTATTAGTCATCATCAAGACTAACTTAGTTTTCTCAATCAAATTACTATTAAGTTCCATCATATTATAGTCCAATTCTATTACAAAGATATAAATTGTACGACTTTTCCCAAATATATACAATGCCATGAATACTACGGTCTACGAACTACTGTTTTCGATCAATTGTTTTATTTCACTTGAATGGTATACTCAATCGTAGTATGTCAATAGTCAAAAAATGGTATGACCAGTCTTATAATATCATAAACTTTTAACCTTGAATTTTGAATTTCGGGCCAAAATTTTAGGTCTTAGTTTTCAAAACTTCAGGTTCAAAATTATATTAGATTCAATTCAGTCATAAAATAACTTATGTAATAATTACGGTAACGTGCGATGATTTCAAAGTTTAACATATCAAAGTATCAAAGTATCACAAAATAATACAAGAAGTTAACAAAATGATCAATTTGACCATCATATGTATGTAATGTAAATTTACGGATCCAACACAGTCGGGAGCGAGAAGGTATTAGTACGGTACATAGATGAACCAAGTCACTAATGAATGTTGCTATTCTACGACATCATCATAATTCATAGTTAAGGGTACACGAGGCCACAACATTGAAACATATATGCCACTGTAAAAAAAAAATCACGAAAGCAACTCTCAAATCTGATCTTGATATGTAGGAGAACAAATTAACAATACTTTGAAAAAACTAAATATACATCCAATCACGAAATCACGCTAGACGTACGAAAATAAATAAATAAATAATTTAGTCAAGAACATGGCACGTGGCTAAAAACCCTAGCCTCCTCTCCTTCTCTCTCAAAACCCTAGCCTCTAAATCTGAATGTAAGGGCCGCCACCCATCAATTAGATGGCGGTAAACGCCAAATTTCTTATTATTTTCACCCTAATCAATTAGTTATCACTAGTTATTATTGATAATAACTCGTTTCTACCTCCTCGGGAGGGTATCTCTATCACCATATAGGTGGTCTATACTGAGATTTGCGAGACTTCCATGAGGATCTGACGTTCATTAATTTTGTCATGGCGTTGAGATGGATGCTGAATACTCTTCTACTGGCTAGTGGATCTGCTCATCCTTTGACAAACTACAAGAGATCAATAGGCCCCCTCGGGTCAAGCTGCATGAAGCAGCACTATTATAGACGGTTTTCGGATCACGAGTCATCTAACATAATGATCGTAGTTTCGTGGAGGTTTGAATTTCATTTGATGTTAGAATTGTATTTTGATAATTTCAGTATTCGTTGTAGTTGCCGTATGGCTAGTTATTATGAATGAATTTGCTTCTATTCAAAAAAAATTACGGATTACCTACATAATTAAAATTAGGCCACTTGAAGAAAAAAGGATCAACATTACTCCCTCCGTCCCGGTCATTTCCTTACCTTTGTGTTTTGCACAAAGACCAAGGAAATGAGAGAGGGGTAATTAGGCAGGAGAGAGAAGCTAATTAGGCAGGAGAGAGAAGGAATAATGCATGTGAAGAAGACCCATGTGGGGTGGGCCACCCAACTCTTAATCACAACTCAATTCACCGCCATTTCATTTACCAAGGGAAATTTCCCTCCAAAATCTTTACATCAGATTTCTGGCACCAAAATTCAAATTTTTTGGTGCCAAAAATGAATTCAATTACATCCAAAATCCACTGAAAACTCAAATTTGGAGCTAAATCACCAAATTTAGTAAAACCCCTATATAAACTGCACTATAACAATCACCCATTTACTCCAAAACAAATCATTTTCCTCATTAATTTGAGAAATGAATCTGCCAACCACCCAAACCAAATTAAAAAAAAAAAAAACTTTCCACCATATTAAATGGCTACAATAAATGAAGAAATTAACCCCCAAACGAGTTTATTAGGGAATCAGCGAACTCGGGACCTACCTACGAATAGCATAATATAATGATGCCGCCAACAACATGTACTGATGTACACGGGGTGACTACCATATTTGCACCAACATAACACACCATAGTGAAACAGCCACAAGCCAACACAACCAAGGTCACCATATTTAAGGTAACCAATGAATCTCAACATTCATCACTGAGTTTCACAACAGCATAGGGCAGGACAGAAGGCAGCAGAGACAGCACAGGCATCAGCATATAGCAAGTGAGCAAAAAAGCCCCAAATCAGTAAAGTGCCAAAAAGGAAAGTGTAAGGAAATGACCGGGACTGAGCGAATCCACCAAACACCAAACCCATCAACGAATCCACCAAACACCAAACTCATCAACGCATCTACCAAACAACAAACAGATCGATGCAATTATTCCCAATATCTGAAAATCAGCAACATTACCCCCAAAGCCTCAATCAAAATAAAAAGTTATAGGAAGAGCAAAGTTAGGGTTTTTCGACCTTATATGAAGGGGCAATTCCAACTCCAAACACCTTTCATTTTTTTTCTTTTCGGAGAGTTCATAAGTGCAGCAAACTCAGGATCCTCCTCACCTCCATAGGCCCCATCGCTCTCTTCAGATTCGCCATAGCTATCGGAGACATAACCTTTGCAGCGTCTCGCATACCCACTATCAGTTTCAACGCTGTAGCTTCGGTAGTTGGCTTTTGCTCTCTCGGCCTTCTCATCTTCGGACACACATCTAGCGTAAAATTCCACCAGCTCTTCTTTCGTCATCGGTACTTCTTTGGCCTTCCCATTATCTTCTGGCACCGTAGATCGATCAACCACAGCTAGGGGTTTGTCGTCTTTTGTACCCTCACCAGATCCCTGGCCCAACTCACCCAAGGGTTTCGGAGGGCTGTCTTGTTGCGTGTCGTCTGCAGTGATCCGCCAAAACCCAAAATCAGGTTCGGAATCAGACTTCGCCATTGTAGAGATAAAGTGACCCAGAAAAAATTCGACCAAATCGAACAGCACCCGGAAAAAAAATTAAGATTTTCGAGATGAATAAAGGAAGAATACGCGATCATTGGAGAGATAAAGTGATTGCAAAACTCAAATCTGTTTTTGGGGCAAAAAATAATCGAGATCGAGGGTAAAATTAATTTGGGGGTGGGAAGAACTAGGGATTGAGAGAGGGCGGAAATAAGGAGAGAGACGGGGATGATATTTTGCTGAATGAGGAGAGAGAGAATGAGGGGATAAATGAGAGGTGAATTTTTAATTTTTAGTTTTATATACTTAGATTAAGTTTTGTGGTTAGATTAGGAATGGTTAAGTGTGATTATGTGGGCTGGGGTTAGTGAATAAGTGAGGGCATAAAAGTAATTTCAAGTGCCAAAAACACCCTAAAAACGGAAAGGTAAGGAAATGACTGAGATGGACCTAAAAGGAAAGGGTAAGGAAATGACCGGGACGGAGGGAGTACAAGCTAAGCATGCGTTATTAGTTATTAAGATAATCATGTAAATTGAGGCCAAAACCAAGCTAATATTATTAGCTATATATAAGGCTACATGCAAATAATTCTATTCACCAAAATATATACTCCCTCCGTCCCACCTCAAACGCCCCAAGTCGTTTTTGTAGTGCAATAAGAAAAATTAATATAATAAGTGGAGTGGGGTAATAATATTAGGAAAAAGGTGGAGAGAGAATGTGGGGTTTTAATAAAAGTAGAAAAGATAATGTAAGAGGTAATGTAATAAATTAATAAACGGAAAATTCTCGTGGTGCCCCCAAACTATGTCAAAATGCTCATGGTGCCCCTATGTTTGAAACTTGTACCTTGCGGTGCCCCCAAACTTTGCACCAATAGGCACGTGGTGCCCCTAACCTCCATAATTGACTAACACCGTAAAATTTTGGATGGTAAACGGTGACGTGACATACTTAATTAATTTTTTTAATACTAATTAATAATTAAAACAAAAACATTAAAAAAAAAAAACCAAACTTTTTTTTCTCTCTCCACAGGTTCACCCACCGCCCCACCGCCACAGCACCACCCGTCGACAACAACCACCTCCCACCTCCCCGAAACGGCCACCACTGGCCCGCATACGGCGGCGCGAGCCCAGTGGGTGGCTCATCGGGGACGAAAGCCAGCCGACGAGGGCTGTTTTCGACCCTAGATCTGGGTCGGCCTGTTCATTTGGGTCGAAAACAGCCCTCTCAGCCGGTTTTCGACCTCGATGAGCCACCCCACTGGGCTCGTGCCGCCTTATGCGGCCCAGTGGTGTCCGTTTCGGGGAGGTGGGAGGTGGTTGTTGCCGGCAGGTGGTGGTTGTAACACCCCGTATTTTTGGGTAACTATATAATAAGGGTGTTTACGTTTATAATGTAATTGGGAGTTTTATTAAGGGTTTATTGGAATTCAATGGAATTATTATGAGATTTCTAATTATAGAATTACACAAGAGAATTCGTTAGTCTTTCGGATTTGGGTCGGGGTTTTGGATCACGCAACCCACCTAATTAGCTAAGCCCAAACCCGAGCCTACCATCATACCTATATATACATATAATGAAGAAAACCGTTGCTTTACTCATAAACATTCGGCCTCCTTCTCTCCCTCTCTCTCCTTTTCGTAGCCTCCACCCGCAGAAAATTCCCAGCATCACTATGTCAACTTAAAACACATAACTCTCTCATACAATCTCTAATTGGAGAGTGGTTGGTGGCGTTAGAACCGTGATTTTGATAAAAATCCAACAATATTTAGATCGTGACAAGATTCCATGGGATGCTCACTGTAGTGGTGTTTTTGTAGAGCTATGTCTATCTACCCGGAGACTGTATCGCCGCCTCGGTGTTCTGATGATTCCCGTCGACTCAGAAGATATTTTAAGACGAGATTTGGTGTAGATGTTCCTAACTGTAGGTTTGAAAACATATCCAAAATTGGTAAGGCCTAGACTTCTGTATCAAAAGTCACATTGGTTTTCGTGAGTAAACCCTAATTGTTATTCGTGGTTCATTGTGAAGTTAAATCCCGTCGATCCGCTTGGAGTTTGTGGACGAAATTTTGAGGAGAGGTTTCTGACATACCCTTATACAACATACTAAAATTTGGTGGTCATCCAATATCGGAGGTAGACGTTGATCGTGTTTCTTTACCACTGTCCCTTTGTGAATCTGTTTCGTATTAATGATAGTTGTGAGTTGTAAGACTTATGGTTACATCTATTTGATTAGGGAATTGTGGATTGATTTTATAATTGGATGATTAAGGACTAGCGTTGTAAGGTAAGAACGTTGATCATCCATTCTTGGCCTATTCGATCCTTTCATTTGACTCGTATGTTCACTTGCTCTTTATTCCTATGTCTGATTCATAACCATATACTTATTTAATTTTCCTACGCTTGTTTCGACATGTATGTTCATACATAACCCGTTTGAGTTGCTTGTTGCCTCGGCCTCTCGGCCTCCTTTGCTCGGCCACTCGGCTTTCCGGCCAAGTGGTTAATGTTGTTATTGTTGGTATTGTTTTCGCTTGTGTTCTCATGTTGAGAGTTGAATCCGGCTACGGCCGTTTATAAATTGTGTATCAAATAATGTACCGTCAAATAATGTATCTAAAACGGATGAAAGAAAATGACGATATGATTACCACCTAGAGTGAATGTGATGCAGCCCTGACCGATCACTATGTGTACCTCTGATCAAGGTAATGTTTGGGTCGGCGTAGCTACCGACTTCCTAATAGGCTTTCCTCCTAGAGGCTTCGCATCCTACTGGCCCTCTAGAGAGGGGTGTGCACACTTCAAGTCCTTAGGATCTGTTTTACTGTACTCTAGCTCGCGTCGGATCGAGATTATGGTGGCTGCGGGGTAGGAGCCCAGCCGTGTGTATAATTGACGAGACCGTTTGTCTCGTCAGCGATATTGTGATTGTCGCACCGCTTAACCTGACGGTACTCTGAATTCGTTGCTATATCTAAAATCTGTTATTTGATAGCTACGCGCCTCAAGGCGCGTATCTTTGCTATTTGCTTGTGATTTTTACTCAGCCTGTATGTTGACGTTCTATTTTCTAGTTCGTTCCCTACCATGTTTTGGGGCCTATGTCATTCTTCGATATATTAAAGAATCATATGCATGCTAGTACACTACTTTGAGTATTGAAATATGGGAATGAGTAAGAGGAATCGATATATTAAAGTGCCAATGGAGTATTAGTATGAATGATGGGGTTGGTACCGAACGAAGCTCTATATATCCTTTATCATAGTCTCGTTTGTTGAAATATTAAGGATCGCTCTTCTAGTGAAGGCTATTAAGGGTGTGATTGGTTTATTATCCTTACAATAGTGTGAACATATGGTACCGATAAGTCGGTTTGAAGATTGTATGTTTTATTAATTTTATAATTCTAGTTGGTGTCTTGTCAATACTGTTGGAGTAGGTGTCCTCCGACAATAATGCGTTGACTAATTAAATCTAATTAGGAATAAAAATGGGATATATTATATATATTAAGTCAGTTGATTAACGTAAATCGATAACGGTTGGCTGACTAGAGTTTGACGTTATTGTCGTTTAACGGCGGTAATCAACTGATCCCTCTCGGTCACACCGGTAAAGATAGTTTCTCCAAAGATATTATATTTGTATTTAATACAATATAATATAAACCCTAATGTATCAGTTAAAAAGTTAACTGATTATGTCGGATAGTGTTTTAAGAGTTCGGAACTCAAGTCGAATAAATTATGGTTTTTGTGTAAATTGTCGCAATTGACAATTAGCTATTTAAATTACAAAGAGTTGTAATTTTAGCTTAAAATGATGTAATTAGTAATTATTATATAGAGATATAATAATTAACTAACACTTAAAGAAATAAGTGTACAAATTAGACCCAAATTGTAACATAAGATGTTAAGGGGTATTTTTAGTAAGGGCAAAATAGTCATTTTGCCATCACTACTATATATAATGTGTTTTATCCTCAAAACACATTCAACACATCATTTTTCACAAACACAACAAGTTTTAGAAAGAGAATTTGAGAGAAAACCCTTCTTTTTCTCTAAAAATCAGCCAACTTCAAACACCTTCTAAATCAAGTTTTCTTCATTGCATGTCAATGAAAACTTGATCAAAACACTTTACTAAACCTAGAATAACATTAGCTAAAGTGTTAGCTAATTTTATTTTGGTTTTAGGGTTAAAATCTCATAAAAACTAGTCTTTTAGTGAGATTTTTGGAGAGCTTCTTTGGTGGATTAAGGGAGGAGGTTTCCTAACTTGGAAACTCAAGATTAAGGAGGAGGATCACCATTAATTTGCAGCTCAAGAACCTTCTTTGAAGGTGTGGTCATATTTCCTCCTAATTAAGGTATAAAAACTTGTTTTATACACTTTTTATTGCTTTAATCTTACATGCAACTAAAGATCTTAGCTAAACTTAATTAGGGGTAATTAAGTGCTAATTAGAGCAGTCTAATTAAGGGCTAAATAACTTTCATGTGGTATCAGAGCATCGGTTTAAGTTGCATGTTAATTTTAAGCTTTAATTAGGTTAATTGGTAACTTAATTAATTTTTAATGATAAAAATTGGTTTTATCATACAAACTAAAGTTGCATGTGATGTTTTGGGCATGTGGATGCTCCAACCGAAATTATGGTATTTAAGGAATTTATTTGCTAATTTTTGCTTATTTTTGGTTGTTTTTACAAGATTAATGCTATTTTCTAATTAATTGGTAATTAGATTAACATGCATGTTGATTTTTGTAATTTAAGAAATTTATAATTTTCCAGAATTATAATGAGTATAATTTCCATAAATTTATTTCATAATTTTTATTGGCCATTTGTTATTAATCAGTAATAATGTAAATGGTGGAAAATTGATCTCTTAAGAAAAGATGACCAAAATAATTTTGCATATTTTTGTCCTTAATTAGCTACTGGTTGTGAGCTTAAATCACATAATGAAATAATTTCTAAATTTTTTCATAATTAGTTATGATTTATTTAGATATTTTCGGGTTTATTATGTGTTTTTTGGACAAATAGTTAGCAAATGTAATCAAATTAAACTAATTAATTCAATTTTAGTGGAGACTAAATATTGAAAAACTAATTTGTTGGTGGTTAGTTTAAACTTAAAAGGTGTTTTAAGTGTTGATTATTGATTCTAATAAGTTAGAATCGGAAATTCCTAAATTTACCGGGTTGCTTGTACTGTAAAGTTGAAAATCTGATTTTCGGTCTTATTTGCATGATTCTAAGTATAGTATGGCCATAGAGTACTATAGTATCGGTACTGTACCGAAATGTAAGGACGGTATCCGATTGGTTTGTAATAATTGCGATCTCGTATCGCCGGTTTGTAATAATATTTAATTTCCTTTTTTAAAAAATAATGTATAATAGGATAGTCCATATGTACATTTGTTTATATTGAAGACCGGCGCTTTTCACGGAGCCAATAGTTGGTGACTCGAGATGGAATTGAAGACGGAGCCTTTGAAGCTTTTGAAGCCTAGTTTAGGTTTAATTGCTTTTAATAGGTTCTAGTCTTATGGCCATACTAGGACTTGGATTTATTTGATGCATGCTTGGTTTAATTTCCGCACAATTATAACCAAACACAAATCCCACATTGTCATATCCATTATCCGCGACTCGCTAGAATTAGTTCACTTAAAAGCGATAGATAAAATATGACAAGATCTCTCACAAAAATTTTTAAAATCGAGAATTAGTCCTTCCACAATTCACACCTATGCAACCCTTGTTCATTAGGGGCACGCTCGCCCTAGCGGGGTGTTTCCTTTTTACCTTGGGGGAGTAGGTTAATAAAGAGTTATTACGAGTGAATTTTGGTTTAATCTTGACGTGATTTGTAATACAAGTCTTGCAATCCGGGACTAAAGGATTGATTTAGTTTAAATCGATCAACCGAGAGTTCTAAGTGTAGAATCAATCATGAGTTGGTTCACCGAAATTACATAAATTTAGGATGTATCGCCCTCCGCGTGCCTAGATTTATATAAGATCGGATCTCGGAATCATTTATATAATTTAGAGAGATCATTATATAAATGCCTAAATTCACAAATAATTATTTTAATGTGAATTTGACGATGAATTTAATCGATTGTTTTTCCCACGTTGTAGTTTAAAGTCAAAAAATGGCTCAAATGTCCAATTCAGTAATATCCAAAGACTCCTGGCTTCGTAATTTTATGGAAAAGAATGAACTAAAGGAGGATGGAAGCAACTTTACTGATTGGGAGTTAAACCTGCGATTAGCCCTTCAATCTGATAGAAAACAACGTTTTCTATACGAACCCCCGATTCCCGCTCCAGGTCCTGACGCCACCCCTGATATGATACAAATGTATGAAGAGTACAAGCATGAATCTGACCAGATTAAGAATGTATTGATTTTTGCTATGCACCCGCGTTTACAGAAACGCATGATTGATTTCAGTGCATATCAAATATTCGCTAGGCTCACGACTAGTTTCTCGCAAAAGCCGCGAATACTTCAATACGAAGCAGCTTCGAGTTTCTTTGAGACTAAGCTCTCAAAGGGCCAACCAGTTGGTCCTCATATTCTCAAATTTATCGAGAATGTTGAAACTCTTGAGAAGTTAGGATGCCCAATTTCTGAAGATTTTGCGGTATACCGTCTGCTTAATTCTTTGCCTGCAACATTCGGTCCTTTTAGGACGAATTACAACATGAATGATTTAAAGAAAAATCTTCATGAATTGCATGCCATGCTTGTACAACATGAGAGGGATTTGGTGTCAAGTGGGAGCGCGAATAAAGATGTTTTATCCATGGCGGTAAAACAAAAAGGGAAGTTCAAGAAGGGTGCGGGGAAGGGTAAGAAACCCGCGCGTGGCAAAGGAAAAGGAAAAGTTGCTTCGGGCAACAATTCTATTGCTAAGAGAGGCGCGACTCCTGAACAAAAATGCTTCCATTGTGGAAATTTCGGCCATTGGAAGCGAAATTGCCCACAGTACCTGGAGGAGAAGAAGTCGAAACCAGGTATATATATGATAGACATCAATTATGCAAGTACCACGTCCTGGGTATTGGACACTGGATGTGGATCTCACCTTTGTAATCACTTGCAGGGGCTGACGAAGGCACGTCGGCTGGCAAAAGGTGAAGTTGACCTCCGTGTCGGGAATGGAGCTAAAGTAGCCGCCGTATCAGTAGGAACGTATATTCTGTCATTGGCCTCTGGGTTAGAGTTGTATCTAAATAACTGCTATTTTGTACCAACTCTAAGTAAGAATATAATTTCGGTTTCTGTTTTAGACGCTGAAGGTTTTGAATTTTCAATACGAAACAACAGTTGTACCTTCTCGTTTAATGATATGGTGTACGGAACAGCCAAATCTATAAACGGTATTTACGTTTTAGATTTGACAAATGAGGTCTATCATGTAACAAATAAAAAGCTCAAAATAGGAGATCCCGATCAATCCTACCTTTGGCATTGTCGTTTAGGGCATATAAACGAAAAACGCATTGAGAGACTCGTAGCCAATGGAGTTCTCAAACCATTTGATTTTGGATCATATGGAACATGCGAATCTTGTCTTTTAGGCAAGATGACTCGAGCACCTTTTTCAGGAAAAGGAGTACGAGCTAGTGATTTATTGGCCCTCATTCATACAGATGTTTGCGGTCCAATGACAATCACTGCTAGAGGAGGTTATGACTACTTTGTCACTTTTACAGATGATTTTAGTAGATATGGCTACATCTACCTAATTAAATATAAAAGTGAGGTACTTGAGAAATTTATAGAATTTCAAAAGGAAGTAGAAAACCAATTAAGAAAGAAGATCAAGGCCTTACGATCAGATCGGGGAGGTGAATATCTCAGTAATGACTTTGATATTCATCTGAAAGACTGTGGAATCATATCACAGCTTACACCTCCTGGTACACCACAATTAAATGGTGTAGCCGAAAGAAGAAATCGTACCCTGTTGGATATGGTTAGATCAATGATGAGTCAGACTGAGCTTCCTGATTCATTCTGGGGTTTTGCTCTCCAAACTGCCATTTTCACACTCAATAGATGCCCGACTAAATCAGCTCCGAAAACTCCATATGAGTTATGGAGAGGAAAAGTTCCGAACCTCTCATTTATCAAGATCTGGGGTTGTGAAGCATATGTCAAAAATAAGACTGACAATAAGCTTGCACAAAGATCTGATAAATGTCTCTTTGTAGGTTATCCTGTACATACTCGAGGATATTACTTCTACAATCGTCTAGAGAACAAAGTTTTTGTGTCTCGAGATGCTGTCTTTTTAGAAAAGGAATTTATTTCTAAAAGACAGAGTGGGAGAAAATTTGAACTTAGTGAAGTTCAGGAGCCACAAATGCATAATGAGGCTCAGGATGTTTTGCCAGAAGACATTCCTGAATCATCTAACTCTGTGGTTCCATTTTCCACTCCTAGAAGGTCAGGCAGATCAAGCCACCCACCAGATCGATACCTAGGTGTGATCGAGGATGGTGGTGATCACTTTTTGCTTCTAGAAAGCAATGAGCCTACAACCTACAGAGCAGCCATGACTGGACCGAATTCTGCTAAATGGCTGGAGGCAATGAAATCCGAGATAGATTCCATGTACGAGAATCAAGTATGGGACTTGGTTAACTTGCCTGAAGGGACCAAGGTTCTTCAGTGCAAATGGATCTTTAAGATAAAGACCGGCATGGATGGAAATCAAGATATTTTCAAAGCTCGATTGGTAGCTAAAGGTTTCACACAAGTTCATGGTTTAAACTATGAGGAGACCTTTGCGCCAGTTGCAATGCTAAGGTCTATTCGGATAATATTAGCGATTGCTGCTTTTCATGATTATGAGATATGGCAGATGGATGTTAAAACCGCCTTCCTGAATGGGTTTTTGGAAGAGGAAGTGTATATGACACAACCTGAGGGTTTTATTGATCCGAACAATCCTAAGAAAGTTTGCAAACTTAAGAGATCCATTTATGGTCTTAAGCAAGCATCTCGGAGTTGGAACCATCGGTTCAACCATGTGATTAAACAAAATGGTTTCACTCGAAGTGTCGAGGAACCTTGTTTATACTTGAAATTTAGTGGGAGTAAAGTAACTCTCCTAATCCTATATGTAGATGACATATTACTCATTGGAAATGATATCCCTATGCTTAACTCCGTTAAGGACTGGCTCGGGAAACATTTCCAGATGAAGGATTTAGGAGAAGCGCAACGCATCCTAGGTATTCGAATCTATAGAGATAGATCAAAAAGAATACTAGCGTTAAGTCAAGAAACTTATATTGATAAGATTCTTGACAGGTTCAATATGAAAGACTCTAAACGAGGATTTTTACCTATGGGAAATGGGATAACTTTGAGTAAATCTCAATGTCCAACTGAACCTGAGGATATTGAACGCATGAAATCGAAACCTTACGCTTCCGCAATCGGTTCGATCATGTATGCTATGATGTGTACGCGTCCAGACGTGTCATATGCTTTAAGTATGACAAGTCGTTACCAAGCCAATCCAGGCGAGAGCCACTGGATAGCCGTTAAGAACGTCCTTAAATACCTAAGAAGGACTAAGGACACGTTCTTAGTTTATGGAGGGGATTCTGAGCTTCGTGTAAAGGGTTATGCGGATGCTAGTTTCCAAACAGATCGAGATGATTCAAAATCTCAATCAGGATATGTTTTCATACTGAATGGTGGAGCTATATGCTGGAAGAGCACCAAGCAATCGGTGACTGCGGATTCTACAACGGAGGCTGAGTATTTTGCGGCGTCAGAAGCTGCAAAAGAGGCAGTTTGGATCCGGCAGTTCCTGGAAGGATTAAATGTAGTCCCTACAGCAGCGGATCCTATTCCAGTCTATTGCGACAATAGTGGAGCAATAGTTCAGGCTAAAGAGCCTAAATCTAGTAACAAATCTAGACATGTACTCAGGAAGTTCCATGTAATTAGAGACTTTGTGGAACGAGAAGATATATCGATTTGTAAGGTTAGGACAGACGATAATATCGCTGATCCTTTAACCAAGCCATTACCACAGGCTAAACACAATGGTCATATTGTCTCGATGGGTTTGAGGCGTATGCCTGACATGTGTTAGATTATATGTTGTAATAGTTAATAAGTGTATTACCTTTTACATATATGATAATTAAATTCATCGTTTTAAGTTTTATTGAACTCTTTTATTAATTCAGCATTTTATTAAAACTGAATTATATATATGCTCTGTTGATTCCTAATAGGTCGTGGAGACGATTTGAACCCTATTAAGTGAACAGGATTAACAGTGTATTCTGTCTCTAGTCATAAAATGAGGTGACGTCTCAATTGATTAGATTGTAAGTCGGTTGATGACTAGTTCAATGATCATGGATTCATAGAGATGAATAACCGATTACATAGACAGACTGTAGATGACACTCTGTCAGACATTTGACCAATTATAGAACCTTTGTGTCTGGTCGTGACAAGGTAATCTATATTATTCCTATTAGTCGATTCTTTCGACCTGAGATTGTTTGTCTGAGTTTATGCAGCAGGCGGTGACTTTGATTTATGTCCTAAGTCGTGCCGTAAAAGGAGGCTAAAAGGGCTTCTATTGGGTCATTACCTACTGTATGAAACAAAGAAAATATGTCAAGATGGGATTGTCCACCCACGTCAGGGTATAATATCTTTAGGCCACTCGAGGAATTGTGACTGAAATGCGTGGCCACGCTCGGAAGAGATCTATGATAGATATTCCGGTCAGACAGTCATAATCCAGATCGAGAAAACCACTTTTGATAAAGATCCAATGCAAGTTCGACCTGAAAGATACTTCGCATTGAGTGGGAGATATAACGGACAAGAGAATTGGTAACGCATGACTTGTCTCGGACAAGTGGGAGATTGTTGGAGTAGGTGTCCTCCGACAATAATGCGTTGACTAATTAAATCTAATTAGGAATAAAAATGGGATATATTATATATATTAAGTCAGTTGATTAACGTAAATCGATAACGGTTGGCTGACTAGAGTTTGACGTTATTGTCGTTTAACGGCGGTAATCAACTGATCCCTCTCGGTCACACCGGTAAAGATAGTTTCTCCAAAGATATTATATTTGTATTTAATACAATATAATATAAACCCTAATGTATCAGTTAAAAAGTTAACTGATTATGTCGGATAGTGTTTTAAGAGTTCGGAACTCAAGTCGAATAAATTATGGTTTTTGTGTAAATTGTCGCAATTGACAATTAGCTATTTAAATTACAAAGAGTTGTAATTTTAGCTTAAAATGATGTAATTAGTAATTATTATATAGAGATATAATAATTAACTAACACTTAAAGAAATAAGTGTACAAATTAGACCCAAATTGTAACATAAGATGTTAAGGGGTATTTTTAGTAAGGGCAAAATAGTCATTTTGCCATCACTACTATATATAATGTGTTTTATCCTCAAAACACATTCAACACATCATTTTTCACAAACACAACAAGTTTTAGAAAGAGAATTTGAGAGAAAACCCTTCTTTTTCTCTAAAAATCAGCCAACTTCAAACACCTTCTAAATCAAGTTTTCTTCATTGCATGTCAATGAAAACTTGATCAAAACACTTTACTAAACCTAGAATAACATTAGCTAAAGTGTTAGCTAATTTTATTTTGGTTTTAGGGTTAAAATCTCATAAAAACTAGTCTTTTAGTGAGATTTTTGGAGAGCTTCTTTGGTGGATTAAGGGAGGAGGTTTCCTAACTTGGAAACTCAAGATTAAGGAGGAGGATCACCATTAATTTGCAGCTCAAGAACCTTCTTTGAAGGTGTGGTCATATTTCCTCCTAATTAAGGTATAAAAACTTGTTTTATACACTTTTTATTGCTTTAATCTTACATGCAACTAAAGATCTTAGCTAAACTTAATTAGGGGTAATTAAGTGCTAATTAGAGCAGTCTAATTAAGGGCTAAATAACTTTCAAATACATACGTTTAAGTGGGGACAATACCCCAATACTATTACGATATTATGATTATGTACTAAGATTGATTTGATTAAATGCTATTTGAGTGCTATTGTTGATCGAGCATTGTAATTATTGATTGTAATGTGACGTTAAGCTCAAACGAGATAAGCACGACTCGTGCCTAAAAGGACACGACTCGTGCCCGTATTTCCGCATGCCAGCATTTGCTTCTGATCTGGACACGACACGTGCTACAGTAGACACGAGTCGTGCAAAAAAAAAATCAAAATTCCGAAAAGTTAAACTCGGACGAGACGTATAGACGAAAAACGTTTCACTTGTATTTGTATCCCTGAGTCGAATTCCTAACATGACTTATTTGTTAGGTGAATAATTATTCGTTTATTGATTGATTTGTGTAATTCATGCTTACATATGTCAAGATCTAGTACGGAAACTAATTGAATTGGTTACAACCGATTCAAACGTTATTGCTTTATAGACAATGGTGCGAAACAACGCTCCCGATTTGACAGCTATCCTGGCTCAAATGGCACCACATCAGGAGGTAATGGTTCAGGCTGTGACCCAGATGGCCAACGCAGCGCAGAACAACGCTGATAATAATGGGGGTAATGGAAATAACAATGGCTCGGGAAATAATAATGTTGGTAATGGAGAAAATGACGGGCTTTTGAACCTTGCTACATGATCTTATTTTGGGGGTCACATGATCAAAGTGTTGGACGTTTGATATACGAGGAGGAGCGATGCTTGAATACATCTTGAGTAATTATAAGTATGGAGGATTTAACCCCACTGAAAACGGTGGACTGACTAGAGGAAGATCCCGCTCCAAGAAAAGATATGCATTTCCTCGTAAGTACTTGGCCTGTTGTAGTGTGAGGAAGGTAAAAGGAAAATATATTTAAGGATTTCTCGGTCATATACGTTGACAAGGAAACTTACTCAATCTTAGATAGGACTCAATCGTATAATAAATGGTTATGAATTTTGGCATCAATTATGGAGTTAGATCGTTATGCCAATTATTTCTACACTAGTTGAGTGTCTACATGCTAAAGTTTTGGAACAATTCAATGATTGGGGATCGAAATAAGAATTGTTTTGAGACTCATAGCATAAAGGTGCAAGAGTAAGAAGAAAATAACCATCCACTATGCTGCAACAATGAAATTTTGAGTTTGCGAGACTACAATACCATTTATAGATAAACTGTTGGACAAGTGAGTTATGCGTAAAAGATCTTCCGCCATCTTTGGACTTGATATCCTGAATTGAATTAATAGGTTATAAGCTCGTGTAAAGGAAAATCGTTACATATCAAGGTATGGGATCAGGTGAGGTGTCATCAGATAATAAAGTTGTAAACACATTAGAGATGTAGTAAGTAATATGTGTGCATAAGGAAATGCATTACGAATCGGGAAGTTGAGCTACATTCTGTGGTGTATGGCTATGAAATTTGGTTCTGGAGAACGACTTGATCTTGAGGTAATCTATAAGATTTTGAAGTTTAACTTGGCAAGTTAAGATAGCGAGAAGAATTTTGGATTTGACATTGTGACGTGTCTATTGTGATCTAGTGGATAAAGTGGGATAATTTATGGATAGTTGGAGGACGTCTCACGAGATTATAAGATGCTACAAATCGTTAATGAAGCTTATATATATTGCGCAAGTGACACTCCCCCCCTATGGTAATTGTTAATCATAGTTAATTATGGATGAGCTAATGTGGAAATAGGGTGACATTAGCAATCATCGCTCTGTATAGTATTGGATTGATAACGACAATAGTTGTGTTATGAACAAAGCGTAAGGGTGTATTCATGGAGAATGAAAGACAAAGTCTTCTAAACAAGTCGCTAATGCCCTCTTGACGGTAGTGGCGGATCTTTATGAGGAAGACTTAAGTAACATCTACTTCGGTAGCAAATACTTTTGGGTTAAAGTTGTTAAGAATGTTAAATTTTAGAGGTTTGGTCATTTGGTAAGTGGCTTCATACGAACGCACTGGAAAGTTGGCTTGGGTTGATAAAGTTTATTTCGTGAGCAAGATGGTCGAATGTAAACGCATCATGATATGTAGTAGCTCTGTAGTGCCCTTTTGAGACTCCAACACTTGTAGTGTCGTATCTTGAAGTCTTTATAGTTGGAGAATTTGATTTTTACCACCAATTTAAGATATGGTTCTTCTTACGATCTCGCTTAAATGTGCATAAGGTGAATGAGGTCAAATTTAAAAAAAAAAGGTGCAGAATCATAGCTCGAAACTGTCGTAAAGGAATTCGACAATATAGGACAATCAATCACAGAACTTGTGGATAAGTGAAACTGGGATTGAGATCATACTAGTTAAATTAAAAGGCAAGGATACACTACTTATTTGAGGTTGCGTTCGAAATCTTTTATGACTATTAGAATCTAAAGTATAATATTCACACAAAGGGAGCTATAAATGCGCTAGAGGAGATAGTTAGAGTTGATCAAAGACTATGACATGGAGACACGGTATCATGAAAGGAAAGCCAACGCCGTAGCTGACGCACGGAGCAGAAAGTCTCCACTTTCGGTTTAATTAGTTGATCAAAGGAAGAAACTAAGAGACAAATTCCTTAACTTTGGAGTCTAGTTGACTGAACCAGGAGTGTCTTCAAGAACGACATAAGTTGAGGATGATATCTTGGATGAAATAAAGGAGTTGCAGTCGACTGATAAAACAACTTTGTACAAACTGGCAAAGGAGCCGAAAGTATTCGAAAGTGCGGAGATTGTATCATTCGATTTCAGGTTCGGGTCTGCATGCCTGATAACAACATTAAGGGACAAAATTCTAACAGAAGCTCACGCTAGCAAATATTCGGTACACCCAGGAGGAGATAAGATGTATCAAGATTTGAGAAATGTGTTATGGTGGTCTGGAATGAAGAACGATGTTGGTAACTTTGTGTCTAGGTGCTTGGTTTGTCGAAAGGTTAAGAGTGAGCAGAATAGATTCTCAAGCCCTGGATACATCTGACGAGCCTAAAAGTCTGAGTGGATTCATGACTAGATCAAATGATTACAAGATAACGACAATATCTTGTCCGGGTAAAACGACACTAAGGGTCAACAATTATGGAGATGAATTGCAGCTTAAAGGGTAACAACGTCTATCATCAGCTCTCTACGACATAAAAAGGACGTTCACTTTGTGAAGATAAGTGATAAACAGGACAAGAATGTGAATGATACATGGAGTAATAAGATACGATTTGGCCAGCTGCCTATATGCATTGAGAAGTGTGATTGTGAAATTCGACTAATCTGTAATTTGGGATTTTAGACGCAAGTTTTGATGGTCTTGATACTAATTAGTGTATTGAGGATTAAATCACAATACCTTGTATTGATGGGAATACCGCAACAAAGGTTCGATATGGAAAGGTGAAACGATGAGATTCAAATACACAGAAATATTTCAGTAAAACTTTTAAGGATCGGTATATGGTACCAGTTTGAGTTTGCCGGCCGGCTTCTGGAAAGGTTCTATTTTAGTAATGTGTTCCATGTCTATCAACGACAATCATTTTATAAGTGCGTTGGATAGTTCGATATTATTGGGATTACAGTTCATGAGGAAATACGACAAAGCGTGGTCGACCTGGGGATGCGAAAGAGACAATGAAATACCAATTTGGAAGAAAAAAAAAAAGTGAAAAGTGGCATTTATCGATGGGCAGATAATTTCCTCGCATGATACATAAAGTACATTGGTTCGAGGACGAACGTTTAAGGGGGATGAGAACGTCGCATGTTCCTCCTTGGCTCTGAATTATGTGAATTACGTGATTTCTCTTGTTATTATGTGAATTACGTGATTTCTCTTGTTATTATGTGAATCGTGTTGCATCTTATCGAATTGTTCTGGTAAATTGACGTACTTACTACATGCACTGACGATGCATGTATACCTATTCTGTGCACTAATGATGGACATGTACTCGTTTTGTGCACTGACGTTGCACACGTTTTGACATACCATTGCTCACTTCTTTCCTTTTCATACATGCAATTATGTTGTTGAATCACTACTTATTCTCATCTTATATGGTATCCTACTACCATGTATATTATCAAACACATATAAGCCTATTTACTTTCTTCTCTCTCTCTCTCTCTCTTTGCTCGAGTGCTCATGTGGTTGTAAATGGAGTTGTTTGACTAAACAAGTGTTTGGAGAACTATAAACTTGGAAGGACGGTAATTGAGGACACTTTGGAGAATGAGTTCAAGTTTCGGGACGAATCTTTATTTTAAGGGGGGAAGACTGTAACACCCCGTATTTTTGGGTAACTATATAATAAGGGTGTTACGTTTATAATGTAATTGGGAGTTTTATTAAGGGTTTATTGGAATTCGATTGAATAATTATGAGATTTCTAATTATAGAATTACACAAGAGAATTCGTTAGTCTTTCGGATTTGGGTCGGGTTTTTGGATCACGCAAACCCACCTAATTAGCTAAGCCCAAACCCGAGCCTACCCTCATACCTATATATACATATAATGAAGAAAACCGTTGCTTTATTCATAAACATTTGGCCTCCTTCTCTCCCTCTCTCTCCTTTTCGTAGCCTCCACCCGCAGAAAATTCCCAGCATCACTATGTCAACTTAAAACACACATAACTCTCTCATACAATCTCTAATTGGAGCGTGGTTGGTGGCTTTAGAACCGTGATTTAGATAAAAATCCAACAATATGTAGATCGTGACAAGATTCTATGGGATGCTCACTGTAGAGTTGTATTAGTAGAGCTGTGTCTATCTACCCGGAGACTGTATCGCCGCCTCGGTGTTCTGATGATTCCCGTCGAATCAGAAGATATTTTAAGACGAGATTTGGTGTAGATGTTCCTAACTATAGGTTTGAAAACATATCCAAAATTGGTAAGGCCTAGACTTCTGTATCAAAAGTTACATTGGTTTTCGTGAGTAAATTCTAATTGTTATTCGTGGTTCATTGTGAAGTTAAATCCCGTCGATCCGGTTGGATTTTGTGGACGAAATTTTGAGGAGAGGTTTCTGACATACCCTTATACAACATACTAAAATTTGGTGGTCATCCAATATCGGAGGTAGACATTGATCGTGTTTCTTTACCACTGTCCCTTTGTGAATCTGTTTCGTATTAATGATAGTTGTGAGTCGTAAGACTTATGGTTACATCTTTTTGATTAGGGAATTGTGGATTGAATTTATAATTGGATGATTAAGGATTAGCGTTGTAAGGTAAGAACGTTGATCATCCATTCTTGGCCTATTCGATCCTTTCATTTGACTCGTATGTTCACTTGCTCTTTATTCCTACGTCTGATTCATAACCATATATTTATTCAATTTTCCTACACTTGTTTCGACATGTATGTTCATACATAACCCGTTTGAGTTGCTTGTTGCCTCGGCCTCTCGGCCTCCTTTGCTCGGCCACTCGGCTTTCCGACCAAGTGGTTAATGTTGTTATTGTTGGTATTGTTTTCGCATGTGTTCTCATGTTTAGAGTTGAATCCGGCTACGGCCGTTTATAAATTGTGTATCAAATAATGTGCCGTCAAATAATGTATCTAAAACGGATGAAAGAAAATGACGATATGATTACCACCTAGAGTGAATGTGATGCGGCCCTGACCGATCACTATGTGTACCACTGATCAAGGTAATGTTTGGGTCGGAGTAGCTACCGACTTCCTAATAGGCTTTTGTCCTAGAGGCTTCGCATCCTACTGGCCCTCTAGAGAGGGGTGTGCACACTTCAAATCCTTAGGATCTGTTTTACTGTACTCTAGCTCGCGTCGGATCGAGATTGTGGTGGCTGCGGGGTAGGAGCTCAGCCGTGTGTATAATTGACGAGACCGTTTGTCTCGTCAGCGATATTGTGATTGTCGCACCGCTTAACCTGACGGTACTCTGAATTCGTTGCTATATCTAAAATCTATTATTTGATAGCTACGTGCCTCAAGGTGCGTATCTTTGCTATTTGCTTGTGATTCTTACTCAGCCTGTATGCTGACGTTCTATTTTCTGGTTCGTTCCCTACCATGTTCTGGGGCCTATGTCATTCTTCGATGGCATAGTTGACAGGCTTTGATGATTTGGATGCTTGCTAGGGAGGTCGTCTTGCATGATGGGGATTTATAAACATTTATTGGATTTATATTTTTTATTCGGACTTGTAATTTGATTTTCGTTTTGAAAACTGTAGTTCGACATTCTAAGTCTTCCGATGTCTTCACATTTGTTGGATATTGTTTAGTTATTTTAATCGAATTTCTTGCCTAACAATTGACTTGGTAGTCAATTGTGGCGTGACAATTCTAAATTATTCCTATTTATAAGACGGTCTAAATTTAGGGTTGTTACAGTGGTGGGGCGGTGGGTGAACGTGAGGAGAGAGAAAAAAAGTTTGGGTTTTTTTTTATGTTTTTGTTTTAATCATTAATTAGTATTAAAAAATTAATTAAGTATGCCACATCAGCGTTTACCATCCAAAATTTAACGGTGTTAGTCAATTATGGAGGTTAGGGGCACCACGTGCCTATAGGTGCAAAGTTCGGGGGCAGCGCAAGGTACAAGTTTCAAACATAGGGGCACTACGAGCATTTTGACATAGTTCGGGGGCACCACGAGAATTTGCCTTTTAATAAAAGTAGGAGAGAGAAATATGTCCCAAAATAGATGTGGTGTTTGAGGTGGCACGTCTCGAAATGGAATATGGGGCGTTTGAGGTGGGACGGAGGGAGTAAGCCGTACAAGTGAACGAGGTGGACATCTTATATACCAGTGATTCTTGCATAGAATCTTCAATATGGGACTTGGGTTGACACCCCAACAATCCTCCCCTCAAACCAAGACCCAATTCATGATCAGACCTCCTTCCGTTTTTATTATACGGACACACAGAGTCGCGAGGTGTTACCGAGGGGGGATGCCCACAAACTACAGAGTCCACTTGTCACATCCTCGACCCATTAATCGAGCCCGTCAACAACGATCAACTCATTGTTACTAATAAGAACTCGTTTTGTCGTGATAATGATAGTAGTCATGATCATTTTCTATAAATAATGGTTGTGTTTGGCTTGATAATGATGAAATTAGTATTTTAGTGTTAGAAATGATCAAATGTTGTTAAGAAATGATCAAGCATGTTCATTAACATAATCATGTACTCCCTCCGTCCCATCTCAAATGCCCCGTGTGCATTTGTAGTGGAATAAGGAAAATTAGTAAAAAAAAAGTAAAATAGTGGTAGTGGAAGAAAATTAGGAGAAAATTGGAGAGAGAATGTGGGGATTAACAAAAAGTAGGAGGGCAAATGTGAGAGTGAGTGGTAAAATTAAAAAAAAGTAGGAGAGATAATGATGTCCCAAAATAGATGGGGTGTTTGAGGTGCGACATCCTGAAAAGGAATGTGGGGGCGTTTGAGTTGGGACGGAGGGAGTAATAATAATCAATTTTTTTTTTTTTGCAATGATCAATTCGTTTAGGCCCTGTGCGATTAGACTGCATTTTTCTGATTTGATTTGATTTGAACTAATCTGATTTGATTTGATTTGACTTGAATAAATTTGATTTGATTTGATCGGAACTGAATTAATTGATAAATTAACTGCAATTTGACGAATTAATAACTAAAAATAGGCTAGATTCATTTATTGTTATTTGGATAATTCTGATCTGATTTGATTTGATTTTAATAAAACTGATTTGAATTGATTTGATCTGAATAAGTCTGATCTGATTTGAAAACACTGTTGAATAAGTTGAATCGCACAGGGCCTTAATATAATGACCACTTAACCAATAATATGATCAATACAAAGAATCGGTTATAGCCTTATAGGTTATACAAAACTAGACATTAATACTATCAAATGATCGAGTTGTGGTAATAGACTAGGCCCTGTGCGATTTAACTAATTCAACAGTGTTTTCAAATCAGATCAGATTTATTCAAATCAAATCAATTCAGATCAGTTTTATTCAAATCAAATCAAATTAGATCAGAATTATCCAAATAACAATCAATGAATCTAGCCTATTTTTAGTTATTAATTCGTCTAATTGTAGTTAATTTATCAATTAATTCAATTCAGATCAAATCAAATCAAGTTTATTCAAATCAAATCAAATCAGATCAGTTCAAATCAAATCAAATCAGATCAGATCATAAAAATGCAGTCCAATCGCACAGGGCCTAATAGGAATTATAAACAAATAAATATTAATCGAAAAGAATAAAATAATGATAAAAAAATAGGGGAATAATGACAAGAATGGAGACAATGAAGAGAAAGACACAAATAATGTTCTAAGTGAAAGAAATAATGACCTAGTTTTAGGTCATTACCTTATACTCCCTCCGTACTGGTGAATTTTTTACTATTTATATTTTGGGCCGTCTTACTAAATTATTTAGGTCCCGTTCGCTAGCACTGCCGTTTTCAGTTTTTGGTTTTTTTTGCGTAAAAAATTTAGCTAAATAAGTTGCAAAAATTAATTTAAAATGTATGTTTCTATAATAGTCATACAGAAAATGAAAACTGACAACTGAAAACTAAAAACTACTTTTTCTGGTTTTCAAAAACGGTATTTGGTTTTTAAAAAAACAGAAAACTGAAAACAGAAAACGATACCAAACAGACCCTTACCTTTCTGTTTTTGGGTTGTATTTGGCTTGTAAAATGACCAATTTACCCTTACTTAAACCTTTAAAAGACATAAAACCCACATGCATTTGGGTAATTTGTGCTACGTACCCAGGTGTTTATGCATTGTTTTTGCATTTCTCTCTTCTCTCCTTGGCCTTTGTGCCTAACACAAAGGTAAGAAATTCATCTGGACGGAGAGAGTATATAATTTGGTCATTACTTTATATAACCGTGGTCATTACCTTAAGTAACTAGGTCATTATTACTATATTGAAACATGTTCATTCCCTTATATGGAGTAGATCTTATCACAATCTTGCCATCAAATATGTTCACTTTGGAAATACCTTATCAATTAAGTTTAATGATTCCAAATTTTTGAAACACTCACTCTCCACATTCGCCATATATATGGCTCTTTCATTTCTTTGCCTCAAAATTTTGATCAATTATCGCGTGAGTGACATGGCCCCACATGGGACATGTGAGTGGGACCGTGGAGATCATCCATAAATTTGATGTGGAACTGAAATAATGTTCCTAATTCCCACTATGATCAAATATGCGGCCACATACACAAGAAACAACCAAAGAGTAATCGGAAGGCTACAAACAAAGTGGCCATTTTCCAAAGATTTAGGAGTTACGACTTTTTATTGGAAAACATTTTTTGTTGCATTTGAGCCCTTGCTTGCACAAAAATTGGGAGTAATTCGCATTTACCTAATCGAAGCTTTTACGGGTTGGAATACACTTACAATTTACAAGTAATGTACGGGAAATGCTTTGCACATTACTGACAATGCTACTTAAATGAAACTTTGGACGTGATGGAAAACATACTCATGTCTGGCTTAAAATGGTGGATTTGAGGTAAACGGACTGATGCAAGTGAATCCTAAAACTTGAGTACTTCGTTACATTGTTAATAACTCACATCAAACATCAACAATCCAAACGAACGTCTAGTGGCGTAGCCAAGGGGGTTCACGGGGGACACGTGCCCCCCAAATCTCTCTGAAATAGGTCACTAAGGGCCTGTTTGGTCAAGCTCCAACTTCTGCAAAACCACTTATACACTAGGAAGTGCTTCTCAAAAACCGAAAACAGTTTCTCAGTTTTGGGTGCTTGACCAGTTTTCAGTTTTTAGGATCCAAAAACAGTTCAGAAACAGTTCAGAAGCTTGGCTAAACACACCATAAATATGTTATTTATATTCCCAACATTCATATAAACTGTGATAGACTAGTGGACTTTTGCGCATTTTAGATTACATAGTACCCGAGTTTGAGAAGGGTTTAAGAGAACCTCAAGTTGGAGGAATAATGACAAAGCTTAAGGATGAGAAATCAAATTATTCGCAAAAACAAAAGGTTTATAAACAACGCAGGTGACAAAATGCCAAAGCATCTTTAAATTTCAAAGATAGAAAACAATCACAGATAGAAAAGAAAAGCTGAAGAGAGAGAAACTACCCTTATATTTTTTTCCATCAACAACAATGGCTTCTTCATTAGTCAACTCATATGCAGCTCTCTGCAACTCCCAAAAGCTTGACTCTCGTGAAATTCGGAGCCTGACCCATTTCAAACCCTGCCCCACTTCTCTCACCTTCAAAATTTTCCGCAATTTCTCCTCTTCTATCGTCTGCAAAGCTGTGTCCGTACAGCCTCAGTCTGCCATTGATGGCCTTAACATCGCTGAGGATGTTTCTCAGGTATGTAAAATCATTGGGGATGTTTTTTTTTTTATCTTCTTGATTACGTTTCTGAAATGGGTTTTTGTTTCTGATTGAGTTTTGCAAAGTGGGTTTGTCATTTTTAAGTGTTTGTTTGACATTTTTGCAATGTTTTGGAATTTGTGGGGAATTGTGATTAATTTGATGAAAGTTGTCATCTTTACGTTTGATGTGGGAGTGAGGGGAGTGGTGGTTTCATTGACTTAGCTAGAATTCAATTGGTTATGAATCTTATGATCGATATTGTTCACAATTTCGTTTGATAGTGTTTGTAATTTGATCGGAATGTCGTTGGGTCGTCGGAGACCCCTTTCGATTCTAGATGGTTTCCTAATCATATTAGGCTGGAAACTTAGGTAGAGCTTCAGAGATTGAGCTACATTGTGTGAATTTGTGATAAGTAAAACTATATATAGTTGGAGAGGACAGACCTTTATAGTTTTGCAACCAGAACTCCATCTAGTTCTAGTTGTCGGTATCGCTATGGGTATAAACAATGATGGCACAAGGGATAAATGTGGCGAAAACTAATGTCAGAATAGGCTGAAACATCAGAATTCTTCCATCAATCTTCCTGCTTGACCCATTTAAGAGACTATTATTTGGCACTTCATTTAATTGGTTATCAAAGTTGGGATGCTAGACATCCATTGCTTATCAGCTAATGTCTCGTACTATTTGCTGAACGCTTGTAGCCACCTGCATGTACCGTATTAAGTGACTCGTTTTTCATGGAATTGAGGTGTCTTCTCTGTGGGTTTTGATGATTGACCTTTATTTTCAACTTCTACTGACATGATAAATTTCTTCGTTGGTATTGTCTCCGTCTTATTGCCACATGATAGCTGATCGGGAAAACACCTATGGTGTATCTGAACAATGTTGCTGATGGATCTGTGGCAAACATTGCTGCTAAACTCGAGAGCATGGAGCCCTGCTGCAGTGTGAAGGACAGGTAAAGAGGACCGGTGGTCTCTTCACTTTCTATACTTTGCTCTAGTTCAATAGCTGCTTGTAATCATGAAAATGACCTAGGTTTAAGCCTCATATTTTCTTCTAGAATGTGTAAAAATAGTCACCACCTAGCCTTGTTTTGTTGTCATTAGAGTGCTTAATCTGTGAAGGGAATATATGTTTCCAGGCTGGGATTTAATTTGTATGCCTATCAGTGATCGTAGAAAAATGATATCTGACTTTGTTTTGTGCGTATGGCCGCAAGATGTGCTGATTCTTTTTATTGCTCTGCATATCAGGATTGGTTACAGTATGGTTGACGACGCTGAGCAAAAGGGACTTATAACACGCGGAAAGGTATCAGATCCTATGACCTTTTTTCCTTTAAATCTTCCATTCCATTTTATTCATGGAGTTCTTGGACATTGATATGCAGTTAAGGTTGTTTCTAATATGTTGTGGGGCTAACTAGGTTGATAAACTAGTTGTGCTAGAACCCCTCCCAAATGTGATTTACTATCATTTGCTGCATACCTCACCCATTTTTCTTGTACACTTAAAATGTAAAGGTCAAGTCTTTGACTGTGTCTCCCTCAAAAAGAAAAAAATAATGAACTGTGGAGAATGCGTTCTCGGATCAGAGCTTAACTGAGTGTGGGACGTTTCTGCATTATAATCTATGCTAAAGTTACATATTATTTGGATAAATTATCGCATGTGTGCACTCCTTGATGGTCATTTGACTTTTCACACTACTCATGACTCATCTTTCCTATAATGTTATTCTTGGGGTTTGGGGAGGCGTAAGACCTTAAATTTCGTACTCTGGTTTACCGTCTTAATTTGACGCACTTCTCAAAATTATTAATTTATTGTTGTTTATAGTATGGGTAAGATGGGTTGAAGAATGTCCACGGGTTCTGTGGAGATATCATTTTGTGATGAAATAAGAGGAAGACCGTGATGCTTTACCTATCAATACTAGTTATGAAGTATGTAGTTGATTTTGCACATATGTGGCTGCCAACCTCAAAATTGTGTTGCAAATCGCCTCGTTATTACTATGATCCATAGTTTGTAATCAATTGCTTATACTTTTCTATTAGCTGTGGGAACACTGTTATTTTCCAAAGGTGCTATGTCGTTGCTGACTGTTTAGTTCCGTCATCTTTAGTCTCGTTGAATACTGATATATATTCCTTTTGCTTCTGTTAATGTATGGTTGAATATGTAATATGCTGTCTGCTAATGTCTTGTTAATATTTAGACTACTCTGGTGGAGCCTACGAGTGGGAATACAGGCATTGGTCTTGCATTTATAGCCGCAGCAAGAGGATACGACCTGATCTTGACTATGCCAGCTTCAATGAGTATGGAAAGGAGGGTAATTTTAAAAGCATTTGGAGCAAAACTAGTCTTGACTGATCCTGCTAAGGGTATGATAGGCGCAGTTGATAAGGCTGAAGAGATCATGAAAAGTATTCCCAATTCCTACATGCTACAACAGTTTGACAATCCTGCAAATCCCAAGGTCTGTCTCATTTCTCATAATACTCTCCACACCCCTGCGTATGCCGTACTAATACTCTGCATATTCGTATTTGTATTACGTATTGTGATTACACTAGAAAAAAAATTAACTTGTTATAGCTGCATAGTGCGTATTCGTATCGCGCGCTCTGCGTATTCGTATCTAGCGCAAGTATATTTTGTAACCATGGACTCAATATATTATATCAATGTTTTCACTGTGGTTTGCTGGGTTTAGTAGTTATTGTTGGTAAGATGCTGTTCCCCCATTCTTCCTATCTCTCGTAGAAGAAAAAAAAATTCTAATAAACAGAAATATAGCGAAAGCACTTGCGCTCTTCTGAGTCTTCTCTGATGTTAGCTTCAATTCGATTTCCTTTTTCATTTTTAGCCTGTAGTGGGTTGGGGGGAGGGCAAATCATTGTTTGCCATACGAAAAGATCTTACCTAATTCCGAAAGAATAACGGACAAGAAAGCAAAGTTCACAAATGATTCGAATTTCATTGCAAATGCTACTCAAGCCTTTTTCTTTTCTAGCCTGTTCTTTGTCCACTTCTCGAATCTTGGAATAGGACTCTGGGTTAAAGACAACCATGTTTATTGATTGAAGGAATGCAATCAGATTGGCTTTTTGGACAATTAGTTCACCAGCATACCTCTCGGACTATTATCTTCTGAACTATTGGCTTCACACTAGAATCGTGTGCCATGATTTCTTATTTATTCCTATGCACTTTTGTCTTGTATTTAGTGGGAATGTGGGATTCTTGTATACTGGTTGTAAATTTGGGCAGAACTACATTCTTGTCTTCAAAAATGTCTTATTGATAAGCTTTATATTTGTCTTGGACCAATTAAAGCATCCATCCTCAGATATATCTCATATGGGCTTGAAAGATCCTTCATGATCATACCTTTTTCATTCTCCACTCTCACAATGAAGAGGGAGTAATCTTCTGGTTTCTCGGAAACCGTAATTTCCGAGTGCTGTGGCACATAGAAGATGGGTGGGAGGCGCAGCTTTACCTGTGGATCCCTTTCTCTTCTCAAGTAAAGTGAGGCATGGTAAATTTGTTGATAGCGTCTAGCACAGTAGGGCAGTTTTTCAACTACCTTGTCTTTTATATCTGGCTTGTGCTTGATGATGAATAAGGAGATAATATCAAAATCATTTAATACGCTGGGTAAGTGGCTTCATTTTCATTTGTGATGACCACTGGCTGTAGATCATAACTCTGACTATGCAAATTACAATATATAGCTGCTTCTCTAGACTTTATGGAGAACTACAATTATGCACTGACACAGACAATACAAACTGCTTTACATAAAAGCTGCAGCTGTAGTTACATGGGCTTTTTCTAACCCCTTCACTTGTGTTTTCACTGTTTCTTTGTCTATTGTTTCTCATAAACTCCTTAATGGAAATCTGTAATTATTTACTGATGCAATGTTCCTTTTACATTGAATGCAGCTTTCTTGTCCACATTAATAAATGTACCTATCATTGTACACCAAGTAGCAATTCAATGGATAAAACATTTATCATATCTTTTATGTGAATTTGTTTCTATAACTCTTGCAGATTCATTATGAGACAACAGGTCCTGAGATCTGGGAAGATACAAAAGGCAAAGTGGACATTTTGGTTGCGGGCATAGGAACAGGAGGGACCATTTCTGGAGTTGGTCGATTTCTTAAGGACCAGAAACCTAGTGTAAAGGTATCTACTTCCCTCGTCAGCTATGGCTTATAATTCACAACTATTATCTAAATAGCACTTTAGGTCTTACGATGTGCTTATCTGCTATTCGTATGGCTTGTCTAAGTACTGTGCATGCCTGTGTCTACCTCTCAGGTCATTGGTGTAGAACCTACAGAAAGCAACATACTTTCAGGAGGAAAGCCTGGTAAGACGAACGCTTCTGGTGTTGTAGATGTTTAACTTCTCAGCACGACCTCATGGGACACTTTAATATTCATCTTGTTGGTATGTAGGTCCGCACAAAATTCAAGGAATTGGAGCTGGTTTTGTCCCCAAAAACTTGGATGAGGGCATCCTTGATGAAGTTATCGAGGTAAAAATTACCTATCTATATAAGTCATCTCATCTATTTGGTCCTGTTAACCTCCCCAGGTCAATATTGGGATATCATAGGTGAAAGCTTTCAGTACTCACTTTATACCTACCTCCCCTCTTTTTTTGCTCAAATTTTATATTTGATGGGATGTGTTGGTTCTATGTATTATACTCTGTATTTATAAAATTTGCTGGGTTTGATTTGGTCTGTGTTTGATTGATTAGTTGTGCCTTCCATGTTTGGTTTGAGGTGTTAGCATCCCAAACTAGTTGTCCCTGAAGTTTTGTGTATTGATGTGACTTCATTTCTTTCAGTTACTTTAAGCTAATTTCTTTTATCTCTATGGCTTCTTTGTATGGCTCCTACTCCTAGATTTAGCAGTTTATACGGGCCTTTCCTTTTTAGGATTAAGACTTTTGGGAACATTAGCTTGCCATTTCTCTGCCACCTTGCATAGAGTGTTGAATCACCACTTCCACACCTATTTTTTTTCCCTCTTTCCGTTTCCTGATCTTGATAAATAGTACTAGTGTTATTGAAGTTTGCCCGACACTTAGGATTCTAATTAGGAAATTAATAGGAGGATTTTGTGCCAGTCTTTGAAAGTTCCAAGTTAATAGCTCAGCTCACCTACTGTAGCTACCCTACACTTGCTGACTTGGCTATATCTCACATTAATTTATTGTAGTTTTAGCCCACCCTTTCCCCCAAACTTTCCGTGCCAGCAGTTTAGTTTGAAAAGATGTCAGGCGCTCCAAGGCATGGAGGCGCTCCAAGGCATGGAGGGACGGCAACGACCCGAAACAAAGGCGTGCCCCTCATGGAAGCAAGGCACCCTCTTTTTATTTAGAACAAATTTTAATTTCCAGAATTTTTTTGCACATTGAACCGTTTTGGCTGGCGCTATTATTAAACTAAGGCCTGAGGTTCCCAAAATTCTCTTCTTATGAATGAACATGATATTTGGGTATTAGAAAAAGACGGTTAATAGAGTCATCCTTTTGATTAAGATGCATATTTTCTCGTTTTGTTTTAGATGTATATTTTCTACTCTTTTAGTACAACCTTAAGAAATTGAGGAAAAAAAGTCATTGAAACTCCGAGTTGGTCTGAGCTTGATATTCTTCTTTTAAAGGTCGTTAAACATGGGCTCTAGCTTAGCTTCTCAAGCTTAAGTCAAGAAGCTTCCGGCTTGTTCAGCCCTGGAAAAGAAGGGTAGCAGGGCCAATATGTAGCATTCAGGGCTTATGTGGTGAAGTCCGGTGTGGTATTATGGCTTTCTGCATAAAACTGGTTGTGGAACGGATACCAAGTCATTCTACAAGATGCAAAGTGGCTCTGGCTGCCAACCAATATCAGTGCATTCACACCTTGTAGCTACTTAAGTGTTTCCTCTGCCACATCCGCTTTTCACCCTATTCACCACTCTGCCACCAGCCCCTGATAAGTGGAGGATTCACTAATTCTGGCGTGGCATTAGTGACCATTGTCCGCTCCCAATTCTTTTCTGGATAGGACAACAAAAATATTGCCGAGTGCTCTAAGGCTCCGTATCATAGTAGGGTTGGGGGAGGGGGATGTTGGATGTATGCAACCTTAACCCCCGTGTTAAAAGTACAAGGAGGCTGTTCCTGGATGACCCAAAATGAAAATTGCATCGAGAATTTCATTGATATACTGCAATTTTACAGTATAAGAATTACCATCGGTTTAATGAACCATTTTCTTTTATCCATTACATTCCCAAGCCAAAATATAGGGAGTCAATGCCTGAGTTGGATATGAAAATAGTTTCAACTCCATTTTCTTCAATCCCGAGAACGCTGTTGTAACATTCCCAAGACGGTTACTATGTTGTTGTTGTTGTTCTTGTTCTTGTTCTTGTTCTTGTTCTTGTTCTTACTCTTTACTTTTACCCTTTAATTTACCGTCGAACCTATTAATCTCCTTTAAATTCCTCTCGCTTTTATGTATAAGTACTTTTTTTTTTATCAATTTATATTTTTATGTCCATCTGGTATCTTCTCTCCACACTTTTTCGTGCACTAAGTCAATTCACAGATTCACACTTTGTTAGCTACCTCTTTTGTCGCTATATGCTAAGCTGACAGAATTTTCTAATTCTAGCATAAATACATGTTTGCTCCGTAAATGTAAGTGAATAGTTCCATTGCATTGGGTCTTTAATAGGTTTTTCGTTCTTTTGTTCTTTCGGGCAATCGGATGTAGATGTTAAATGTGTTGATTTGCATGTGCAAGTGAAATTGGTTAGAGATCATAATGTAACAATGAGCATCAGTATATCTATTATGTCAGGGTAGAGTGATGACTAGATGTAAAGGCATTCTAATGTCACTAAGTAGTTGATGTTTTTGTTTTCTTCTCCCTCGATTTTGTGGTTTTGGTGCCACTTGTTTTAACAAGATGAGACAGTACAAGCTTCCGAGGTCAACCAAACGTTTGTGTGTATCATATTGTCAAGGTTTCATGCTTCCCAAGTTCACATCTCCCATGTCCTATTGTCATAGTATTTGCTCCGTGATTCTGAAGATATATTTCTTCTGAGAGGTCCTTTGGGTTTGGTGACAAATGTTTCAAGTCTTTCCTGTGATAATATTCTTTTTGTTTTTTTGCTTTCTCAGATCTCTAGTGATGAGTCAATTGAAACTGCAAAGCAATTGGCCCTTAAAGAAGGCTTGTTGGTTAGTGAATCTTTACGTTTCAATGTTTCATGTCTCCTTTTGAGTTATGATATATGAACCTTCTGATTGATACCTTTCTCTATTGCTATGCAAATGTATGGCCAATCCTAGGTTAGCGCCTAAGATGTCATTCTTTGTCATTACGGAGCTCTCTCTGTTTTTTAGATTTGAAATTTGGACTGTTGCTCGCTGTTTCAGGTTGGAATTTCCTCTGGAGCGGCAGCTGCTGCGGCAATCAAGGTTGGCAAAAGGCCTGAAAATGCTGGAAAGCTTATAGCTGTAAGACCTTTCATTTCTGTCATTTTGAACTTGTCTTGGTTTTCTTTTGTTATCTCTTCTGTCTTACAATCATGTGGTAGATTATCCAAAGCCTAAGTCATATTTCTGCAGAAACATGTTTTACTAGCTTTATTTTTACGTTATTGCTTTTTTGAGTGCAAAATGTAACTGTTCCTTCAGCCCATGATAGTCCTACTACTCTGTGTTTACTTCTTGTACTGTTCATGTTACGTACCCTAAAGAGTTTCCAATCAAAGTATCAGCAAAGAACTTGCCTTTTGGTCTTGCTTGGGTCAGGTTCAGGTGCAGACTACTGTTTGAGTATATGTGCTGTGAGCTTGACCGACATTTGAGATGAATTCCATATGATCAGACATGGGATCCTGTTTCTTCCCGAAATACTGTGATACTCCTCGTAACAAATCCATAGCTTTCAGAAGCTTAGACTGTGCTGTTGACATAACTGTCTTGTGGTACATGTATGACATTTTCTTTTCCTAGAGTGCTCCCTTTGGCTGCTTCTTTTTGAGAAGGTTATTCTAAACAGTGAATTGCTAAGAAAAAGGGAGAAGTTGAATGGGGTTTTCTGTCTCCCCTTTGCAAAGCTTAGCCAATATCCGATTTCTCCACACATCAAGCTTAAAGTATTTTTCTGATCCCGTAATACAGACTATTTCTTATATGATATATCACTTCTTTCATCTTTTGGTGAAGCAATGCTTGAGTCAGCTTTCAGCTTTCTTAGCAATTTTTTTTTTTTCTGTGAGATTCAAAATTAACCTGCAACTCATCTCTAACTTCAAATTTCTCTGAGGTGCCGTCATGATGTGGTCACACCATCAATGGTTACCAGCTTACCACATTCCTCTCATCTACCCTGGTTACCTTGACTTTCCAATTCAGTATGATACTTTTTCCAGGAGACCAGTGATAGTGATTATTTTCCATTACTATGAGTAGTTGGTTGTGAATTCGTAGACAAAACCGGCAGTATGATATTTATAGCTGAACATTATGATATATTATCATTTGAACTTGGCAAAATGCTTATCTGGATTTTGGACGCCTTTAATTGACTTTGGATCATTCATTCATCTTAGTATAATTTGGAAGCCATCCTTTTGCCTGACATTTTGACCCCTTTAATTATCTTCTCTGCCGCTATTCTCAGATTACTGCTTGTTTCCCGTCAGCATATCTATGTGCAAACATCTGTAATTCATTAATTCTTCTTCTATGGCTGCAGGTTGTCTTCCCAAGCTTTGGTGAACGATACCTATCATCAATTCTCTTCCAGTCCATCCGTGAGGAGTGCGAACAAATGAAGCCTGAGTAATGAGAGATCACTAATTAGCCATTCAATTTCGGCTCATTTCTAATGGTACTAAGAGCTCCTATTTAACCTCTGTGTGCTTTGGCATTTTCCTCCTACGCCTCTCGTGCTACTTTCTTGAGAGCAAGAATACGTCTTTCTTGTATTTAGTTGACATCATTAAACTGCATAAACATACTTGAATAAGATAAGAGGATTCTTCTTTTCTTTTCTTTTTTTTCGTCCGTTACAGGCAAAATGAGGTTTCATGTTATTGTTCAGTTGTCCACTCCCTTGTTTTTGGTTGAGACTAGAAGTATCTCAACGTCCCCTGCTTAGCCGATTCTATGTTTTGAGCCGTTGATGTACTGGCTTGATACTGCTCTTGGATGAGATTCAAAGGCTGGTACAATGAGCTAGTTATGGCAACTTGCAAAGGCTGGTAAAACAATCGGGAATTTTGATTCCAAAACCTACACGGAGTATATCGAATAATCCAATCTTAACTACTAGGCCAAGATTTGCAACGGTTGCTTCTCTTCTTTCAAGATGATGGAATAGTGGTCCAGGGGGGACTTTCAGATAAAGGTTGAAGCATTTTGCTTGGTTTTGGCGGAGTTGGTGTCATGTACTCGTATGCTTGTCCATTTCATAGCTTTTGGTACACGTAATTGGCTGCTGGTGACATTATTTTTATGATCCATGCTTTCGCTTTCGCAGTCGTGCATCCAATGTCTCAAAATTCTTCATAAACTAAGCCATCGAATGCATTATTTTCCATACATTGGTTTTCTTCTACATTAGGTTGATGTCGACACTTCCAAAAGCTTTTTGCTTTGCGGTAAACATCATGTACTTCCTTGATTTGTTTATTCACACCATTTTTTTTTACCATATCCATTTGTTCAACAGTTCAACTAGGAGTGTAGTTGTAAGACTCGTAACGAAGTCTATAGTGATCGACTGATCGTGATGGTACGAGTATCTTTCCAAACTCATGCATACGTTCATCCGATCTACTTGACAAAGGCTTATACTCAAACTCGTGTTTTAGATGTATAATAATAACAGTATAGTAATCGAAGCGACGAGCCATGTGAAATAAACAAATTTACCCAGGAATAGTTGTGTAGGGTGAGTGTAAACCCTTTGAGTTTTGACATCAATCATGTCATAGGTAAGAGGATGTTGAGCATATGATTGTCATGCTCATTTGCTTATAAAAGCTTGAGAATCAAAATCCGCACTTGTAGGAAAGACCCGTAAAAGCGATGTTCCCGTGTTTCCAACAACCAACACAATACTAGTATTAATTTGCAAAATAATTTGTACTTTCGTTTTGCACTAAGAATATACTAGCACTCTAGCCTCTAACAAGTAATCAAGTAATGTCATTTTGTAGGGCTAACAATATCGTTGATAAGTCGGATTCGAAATCCATGTGCATCTGAAATTATTCTAATGACAACTCTTTTATGAATGCAGAAGTTAAAAACAAATATCTATCGATTTCAATAAGGAAAAATTATGGAGAACCACCATATAAAATACCAGTTTTGTGAGTAACCACCTTATTAAAATACTGCTGCGAAGAACCATCTTACTTGTTACTTTAGATTTACTTGTCACCCCAAACTCCGTTTTCCGGCCAATTAAGAGGCGTTGATCGGTCTAATCTCTGTTGACTTTACCCAATTAGAACTAAACTAATGTAATTAATTAATTTTTTTTATTTTCTTATTTAACTCAATTATTTTCTTATTTATCTAAAATGTACAATATTATTTTCAATCATTAAATGCGTCTAAGCTAAAAAAAATTACATCTCTCCCCCAACGTTTTCCTCTCTTCAGATTGTCATCTCTCTTTGTCAATCCACCTAAAATAAGAACAACCACGTTGCTTTGTGGAACGGTCGTAAAATACGACGCCCAACGAATCTCAATTGACATTTTCAATTAAAATCCTAACTTAATATGGTTGACTTGTTATTTTCAATTAGAGAGAAGAATAACTAAGCACCGAATAGAATTTTCAAATTATCTCAATGGAGAAGAGACGTGACTACACAAACAAGGAGTATAAGAGTTGGTTTAAACTTTGTAGGAATGGAGGAAGGAAGAGGGTGTGTCATTGAAGTGTTATGACGGGTGTGCAAGATTAGTATTTCCTTTTTTTGAGTAATCTTACCTCGTGTGAAATTATTTGGGTGGAGGTTTTACTCTGATTTTTTTTTTCTTCTTCAAATGTTCATAACCGATTAAGTTAATTGGAAAATTAATTTAATTTGAAGAAATTACTTTAATTATAGAAAAAAAATTAATTAGGCAAATTTAATAGAGATTAGGCTAGTCAATGCTCTTAATTGGCCGGAAATCAGAGCAATGGGTGACCAGTAAAGGTAAAGTAACAAGTAAGGTGGCTCTTTACAAAAAAAAAATGTTTTAATAAGGTGGTTCTACACAAAACTGGTAATTTATAAGGTGGTTCCCCAAAATTTATCATTTCAATAATTATACAAATATAATCCGGCTTTTTGTTTTTTTTCACAAAAACAATCCATCATTTATACATGGTTCACAACAATAATCCACCGTTTCGAATTATTCAATAAATTTGTTGATTTCAATAGAAACAGATAACTTTTGTTTACACTCATTTTAAGCACCAAATAGAAAAAAAAGGATTATATCTCTAAATCGTATTCAAAAACTCTAGGAAAAATAACCTCAAATGATCTTGATTCTTTAAATTATACACCCCCCATTTCAATATATATGACGTTTACAAGTTACGAGACAAGTTTTGACTTTCAATTTTATGAAAAATTATAATGTCAAAAATTATATCATTGGATTCGTTGTGAAATATACTTTCACTATATTATAATTTCATAATTTTTACCCTTAAAAGTCAAATAATTATATCGAAATGTGAGAAAGACATATATTTTTAGGAGTGAGTGTAATTCAGGGGCTGCCTTTCAATGTAGAGCCAAATGGTTAGCATGTTTTTTAATTAACTTCTACGACTATGATAAAATTGTGAGAAATTAAAGTTGATTGACTTAACTAAATCATGTTTTTTTTTTGTTTTTTTTTTCCCACAATACAATCCAGCAATGGTTATACTATGCTCCTGAGAGCACAATGTGCATGGTAGTCCTTTTCACAATAGAGGAGTAGGGACCACACCTAAAATAATTTAAAATCTATTCAAGTGTGGTCCCTACTCCTCAACTATGAGAAGGACCATCATGCTCCTTGTGTTCCCGGGAGCATGGTATAATTAAACACACGCACCAAATCATCCTTTTGTTTTTTTGGTGCGGGTTTAATATTTTGGTATGTGTTTCTATTAAACATGTTTCTATTTAACATATGATATTATGGAGTATTTCGGAGAATTGCGGTTAAGGCATATTATGTGAATTTAGGTATACGGTATATAATAGAATATGGATAGGTTACGTAAGTTTGTGTTGGTATAAATAGGGTATTACCTTAAGAGAGTGTTTGGAGATAAGGATTTGTTTATCAAATCAAAATTTGACACAAATGTCATATTTGGGAACTCAATTATTTGAGATCAAGTATGGATTTATGTCAAATCTTTTGGAATTTGTTTCAAATCCAATTAGGCAAAAAACAAATGACACCTCAAGAAGTGTCATTTTGAAATCTCACCCTCGCCAAACATTTGATTTATATTTGAATTCCACATTCTCAAATGATGGAATTGATTACAAACTTTTAAATTCTTGTTTTCAAACACTATCTAAAGTCATTGCAACAAGTATTTTTATGAATTTTATTGATCTTATATTATTCCCTAAATATCGTACGTTAGAATTATTAAAAAGTGTACTCCCTCCGTTCCAGCTCAAACGCACCGGGCGATATTTGTAGTGGAATAAGAAAAATTGATATAGTAAGTTGACTAGTTGAATGAGGTAATATTAGCAAGAAGGATGCGAGAGAATGTGAGGATTAATAAGAGTAGAAGAGATAATGTGAGACAGAATGTGATAATTTGATTAAAGTAGGAGAGAAATATGTTCCAAATTGCATGGGTTGCTTAAAATGGGACTTCTTGAAATGAAATATGTATCGTTTGAGATGGTAAAAAGGGAGTAGTTGTTTAAGAGAGGCTGCATCATTCTTCCCAATCGATTAACACTTCTGTACTCCGTATAGTTGAAGAAGAATAAAACTGACAAATTCCACGTTGAACAATGTCCTATTTACTCGTGCTATTAATTAGGTCCAAGCTAAGAGCCTAAGAGATTGAATGAATTAGGACTGCCGCCCATCTAGTAATTGTTTAATTTATTCCATGGTAGTGAAAATGTGAAGTCATCAAAATTAAGACAACCTAATAAATTAGTTAATTAGTTAGTTAACATTGACTCCAAATTGTAACATAATAATACTCCGTATAACAAGAATTTTTAGTATATTGAATCGTTTTTTTTTTTTCCTTACAACTTGTTTGGTAGGAAGAAAGTGAATGAAAATGAAAGGAAATGAATAAAAGAACCAAACTTTCTACAAAAAAAAATGAAAGGAAATGAAGGGAAATAGATTTTACCACTTTCCAAAATTTGGTTCGTAAAAAAACATGAGAAGTGGGAGGAAAGAAAAGGAAATGGAACAAAATCATTCTTCACTAAATTGTCATTTCTTTTTCCTCCCAAAACGTGCGGAATTGGAAGGAAATACAATTTACAACATAAAAACACTTATTTTTCTTCCAATTTCCTTCCATTTCTTTCAAATTTCCAATATGAAAACCAAACAAGAGAAAAATTAGTTCCCTCCCTCTCTCTTCTATTCCTTTCCGTTCCTTTCCGTTCCTTTCTCTTTCTTCTAATTCTTTCCTTCCAATTCTTCTTACCAAACAAGCCGTTAAAAAATCAATATGCGTAAATTCTTTTTGTTTTATAAACTTTTAGAATGCAGGAAATTAAACTGTAATGAAATATGAATAACCAAATTTGAGCCTTAAGGAATTTTCACATTTATTAAAACTGGAATTTTACGATTTTTTCCGTTTTGGGTTTTCAAACCAAATTGCATTGGCATGATGATGAGTAAAGTAGTCTTTCAATGAATGGTTAAAACTTTATCTTGTCAGCGCAGTTACATTTACATACTACTCCTGTAGTATATTTTTACTACTGTCTTTACTCAATTTCATTACCTCCATATATAACCATTTTTCCTTATTGCCAACTATAATTACTCATATCATATACAGTTCAACACATACATATTACATACATCAACATTAGACGAATTGTTTTTGTCTTTACATGTATCAATAATATACTCTTACTAATATCAATATTATCGGAGGAATCTAAATCCGAGTTTCACTAAACCAATCATCGTGATTCGCAAAAGGAGTCAATCACAAATTGATGGCGAAATCTGAGCCACTCCATTTGCCTTTTCAAATCCTGTGGCTTAGACTATTTGCCCTTCATGTACCCCCCTCTCTCCTCTAATCCTCTTCATCTCCACCACTAACCCACTACCACCATTTCGCCCCACACACAACGGAAAAAGGGTTTAGGGCCCTACTTTCCGGTGTCGCATCAGCGGCGCCGTGAAGTGGGGCCCTAAACCCTTTTCTCGGCCTCTTTAGATCATCACACCCTATCAAGGGTTGACCAAACCCCTTTAAACACCCACTCTTTAGGATGTCTTTTGGTCTCGCTGATGCGTTCCTTCTGAGCCAGGATCAAACTCTTCTTTTGACTATGATTGGGCCCTGCAGTGGTAGAACCTCGTAAAGGTGGTTTGCTGCCGGTGGGAAGGTGGTTTGTCGGAGTTGTACACTGGGTTGGGTGGGGTTACGGTGGTGTACGCGTAAATCAAGGCTATTGCGCGGTAGTCGGATCTGGATTGCTTTGCTTTGCCTGAAAAATGGACGCCCTTATAATTGGGTCCATATACCCAATCACTGTGATTGGTTTATCAGCACTCACCTAAAGCCTCCTCGTTCATGCATGTAAATATGTATTGATCATGATATCACAAATGTCGCGCTAGAAGACAAACGACCCCAAATATCTTAGGTTCTCAAATGGCAAACTACAACCCCTGTAGTTTGTATTTGCCATGTAGGAATCATGTAGAAAAGAGGTGACAAAGTTAAACTACAATTGTTTTTGTATAATGGGAAACCACGGAAAAATTCTATTATAGTTGTCAGTAAGGTGGGACCCAAATTATTTTTGTTTATTTTTACTATTTTCATAGATGAATTTATTTTTTTTTATTGATTTTAATTTTTCTTTGATTCTCAAGTAATGTTGTTTGGTGGAACTGCATGGCTTGCTAGGCTACAAGTAAAAAAATGTAAAACAATAAGTAAGCAAATGACATCGTCAGCTTGTAAAACGAGGCTACAAGAAAAAACTTAGCATTGAAGATAAAATAAACAATAATATTCCATACCACATGGAAACTAATTAGATATATATGCATGATTAATTAAAAACTACGATGAGATCCTCTTGTTAGCATCATGTCATTCTAAGTTGCATATAGACCAAGCCTTCTTGTACTGTAACAGATTTGATTTATTTAATTACTTGAAGACAATTTCAACTGAGAAACAAATCGCAATAGACGAATCAACATAATATATAAACTATATTAACAGGTGCATAAGGTATAATATATAGCAGAAGAGTTTTTATTTGATTTGATCGTCAAGTTTCAATACCGACCATCATATGTATAATCAATAATATAATTTCGCATAATTTGTTATTCTTATGGTATTATGGTCAATACAAGTCAGACATCAACTATAATATATACATATTAATTAATAAGGTGAAACCAAAAGCAGTACCATTCGAATGCGCAATATTATCTAAGATCATAATGCAAGTGCATGGACTACGTACTAGTCACGCCTTTAAATACTCCGTATGTAATAATGTTATATGAGTCCTCCTAATTTGAATGCTTCAAAAATTTCATCTATAAATACAGCTTGGCTTTGTCTGTTGTTTCATTGCTTTCCCATCTTCCATAGTTTGATATTTAACTAGTATAGCCAGGCCACCACCAAGCTAATTAAGCCTTCTCTGATCTGATCTTTCTCTCTTCTAATTAGCATGGAGCTTAAACACTCAGATTCCTCTTCTTCCACCAGGTATTTAATCAACCACTTAATTGATTGACCAACGTCAAGTGTAATATTGTGTACATTCGATTTAATACTCCGTTAATGATCGATTAGACATAAGGCTTAGAGTCACTATGTATATGTTGTACTATTGTCGACTTGGTGGTCGTTGTTTATTAATGTTACGTCCATCTTTGTATCAAGGTTTAATTTCCTAGGAGAATCACATTTTTAGCATTATTTTGATATCCTCACTACCCTCCAATTTTCCCTTATCTAGGCATATGCAATGTTAACAATATGAACCTTGATTGTCACTATCAAGGATTCAATTCAAGGTACAAACACACTACATGATCATCACATAGATGACACTGATCGAGATCGTCTTACCTAAGTTTTTGTCGTAATTTTGTTGACACTACCACTACAGATGGTGGGGAAAGGAGACAACAAGTATAGTAACAGGAGCAAATAGAGGGATTGGTTTTGCACTAGCAAAGAAGATGGCAGAGTTAGGATTGACTGTGATACTCACAGCTAGAGATGCTACCAAAGGTGCACAAGCTATGGAGTTGCTGAGGAATCAAGGCCTTGGTGATTACATTCATTTCTCTCCTCTTGATGTGTCCCAACCTGATTCCATCATTGCCTTTGCCTCTTGGTTTAAGGACAAGTTTGGTGTACTTGACATTCTTGTAAGTTTCTTTCTTTCTCACGCTTTCTGTTGAATTTTCTTTTGGGTGCATACGCCACCCAAAAAAAAAAGGTCTTTATTTATTTGTGACCTGATTGGTCGTAATTCGCAAAGTTGGTCGCTAAATACTGATTTGGTCGCAAAGAATTGTTGCATAATTGGCAAATATGGCAATGTAATGTGATAGATTAAGAAAAGCTCAATATTGTTAGAAAGTGATGTACAAGTTATATATCTCAAAATACAGAGTACTACATAGTTCAAATCTTACCAATACAATACTACTAGAAACAATAGTTTTTATTTTTTTATTTTTTAGGGCGCTAAAAAAGGATAAATGGTATATATCATTATTTCCATTGAAGTGTAATGAGTACATATTGAGCCATTGACTTATCTTTTCATGATGAACACGGCTTTATAAATAGTCGATGATTGTTTCCGTAGTTCGGTAATATGTTCCTATTGGTTATTTTAATAGTCTCTATCTAGAAAAAAAATTATTTTTTTAATATAGTATTAAGGTGCATGAGCATTTTTCTCCATTCAAAAGACTTCTTTAAGTAGGAAGTTTTCTTTGATGAGGAATTATCTAAAAGAAAGTTCAATGATAGTCTACCAAACTCTAAATGTCAAATTAATTAATTATTATTTAAAATCAAGTATGAAAAATGGGTTCTCTTAAAAATGTGTGTGGTATAAAGTAGGACAAGGACTAGGAGTAAATAAATTCAGGTCATTATATTATTGCTTAGTACTCTGTAGTCTGTAGTAGGTATTGTGCGTATGAGCCGTCACCTTGAAGCCATTTGCCATATTGGAGTACTTAGTATGATATTGTCCACCTTTTGGATAAAAGTCTCTCCAATTTGACTTTTGACTCAAGAAGTCTCGTATCAATTAGATTATTCATATATAGTCTCGTAGCAAATGTTTCGTTCCTAATTTTTTGGACGTGAATCATGAGTACGTTGCAAAAGAGAATATTCAAGAAGAAGATAAGCTAAGAAACTGTTTGATTATATTTGAGGAACAGGTCAATAATGCAGCAGTATCATTCAACGGGATCTACGAAAACTCAATTGAACATGCAGAAACTGTAATTAAGACCAACTATTACGGTCCAAAATTGTTGATTGAGACACTCTTGCCTCTCTTCCGGTGCTCTACTTCAAAAGGCCGCATTCTAAACTTCAGCTCCAGGCTCGGCCTTACCAGCGTAAGTATACCATAAACTCGAGACCTCTGGTTAATTAAGTTGAAATAATTGTTAATCAAAATATTTTCTTCACGAGTGCAGAACGTTAAGAACCCAAGTGTAAAAGCAACATTAGAAGACGAGGACAATCTAAGCGAGGAGCTAATAGAGGGAGTCGTTAATTCGTTCTTGAAACACGTCAAGGAAGGCGTATGGGAGACTGAAGGATGGCCGGAGCATTGGACAGATTACGCAGTGTCGAAGCTGGCATTAAACGCTTACTCCAAGTTGCTAGCGAAGAAGTTGGAGAAATGCAGCATCACAGTGAACTGTTTTTGCCCAGGGTTCACTCAAACAGGAATGACTGGTGGAAAAGGAAGTCGTACAGCTGATATTGCTGCTAATGTTGCAGCTAAACTTGCTCTTCTTTCACCACAAGATCTTCAAACTGGTCGATTTGCTGCAGGACAAAGTTTGTATCTACATTCGAGATTTTAAGACATTTGGTGATATTTGATCAGCTTTTGTATGTACAAGGTTGTTCACGATTATTGATCTTGTCCAACAAATAATTTTTGTAATAGTATACCAACATGCTAGCTAATTCGTGAATGCGAAAGACTGAATTCGCACATATATATACATAAGATCACAGGGCTTATTTGATCCAGTAATTTGTATGCTATTCATCGTTATCACACGTGAGAAGCCTTTGAGTTAGATCAAATTACTCACTATAAGTAAACCTGACAAAACTGACCCAGACTCGAACATCCGACCCAAATTACTTGACCCAAACATCCGAACTTGACCCGAATTTCTAATCTGAATTTAACCTGAAACCCCAATCGACCCGATCCCGAAAATGACCCGAATTCTGTTTGACCCGATATTGACCCTACCCGAACTAAAATGACCCAGACCCGAATAACTAGACGTTTTAATGAATCAGTTGAGCAAAAATGACTTGGATTAATTATATCACATCTTCAATCACTCAAACTACCAATAAAACTTCAAATTAAGATAATATTAGACAAATTTTTGTAAAATATGACATTAATATGTTCAGATTTGATCAATTTGAAATGACCCGAGACCCGAATCTGACCCGACCCGAATTTTACCCGTAGTTGGCACATTCGAACTAGACCCGACCAAACCGAACTTGACCCGATCCAAAGTAGACCCGAAATTCACGACCCGAAAGATGATCCGACCCGAATAGACCCGACCCGGACCTGACTGGAATGACCCGTTTGCCAGGAGGTCTACTTATCAGCCTGGTCTTAAGTGCATCCGGATGTTAAATCAATCATTTGATCATTTTTTTGTTTTTTAAGAGATTAGGTTAATATTTAGTTGAGATGGTTTTTTTTTTTTTTATAGTAGTGATGGCGAATTAGTAGGAGTACATGGAAGAGGATATTTGGGTTAGATGAAAGGTAATAGGAGTTCGGTAATAATTTTTTAGCACAAGGGTAAGGTGCTTGGGAGAGTAGTGGCACTGGAGAGAGACAGATAAGATAAGCAATAATTCGTACTCCGTACATGACAATATTTGAGGGGGAGAAAAGGCCAAATGGTACGCAGAGGGAGATTGTGGACGTTTTTGTCACGTACTACTTTTAAAACTATTATTTTATATCGACTGCAAAGTGGATACTCATATTTTAACGTGAGTCGACTATTCCGTACACTGCTCCCGACCTCCCACAATTTTACGGGATACAAAGCTAGTTATTAGCACCACGTACCATAATTAACAAGTCTAAATTTCCCAACCTAGCCAAAAGTCAACATGAAATTTCGAAACCAAATCGACTTCTAGAGTTCTAGGCAAGTTGATCTCCCAACAATCGGGTCCTTGGGCTAACCTATTTTGTGTCATCGACAAAGCTGGAAATGAATACTAACAACATCCTAGACTAGTGACTACTTGAAACTTAAAAACGCAAGAATTGAGTGACACGCCTCCTCATATTGTCTGCGACCGACTTCCGCTCTTCTCCGCCATCGCCATTGTTGAACTGGTATTCCCTCTTTCTCTCTCTCTCTTTCCAATTTCTTCACATGATTCTTAATCCCACTTTCTATTTCTATAATATTTAACAATTTCATCGTTAATTTCAGATGTACTTCTAATTGAATTATTAATTTCTGGGTATGATGAAATGGGCAGGAGAGATTTCATAGAATTTTCCGTCTTTTTATTGGGTTTACTTCGTTAATATGTCACCAACACAAATAATTACGAATTTAGTGTGATTTTCGGCGTAATTTTCGCTGTAATTTAAGGGTTTAGGGTTTTGTGTGAAGAAATGTGAGGAGAATTGATAGAATGTAATTCCGGCTTTAGTAAACTTAAGTGTGTCGTAGAAGATTTAGTTTATCGGGTAATCAGTGATCTTATTTAAGTGTACTTGGAACAATACCTCGCAATAGTTGCCCCATCGAGGTTGTGTTGGCCTGTTGGGATCTTGGTTGTGGTGCAAGTTTGCGATTTTAGGATGAGACAATGTTGAATGCGTAAACTTTTGACCGAAAATGCTAGATTAAAGGCGAAGCTTTTGCCAACTTTTAGAAGGTGAATCTGTTTGTGATTGTTATTGTTTTGTAGGAAATGTATTAACTTACCTTGATGTATATCGGTACATCATTCTTGAAGCTATACTCTTTTAAAGCCTACTGTTTTCTCTTCGAGTACTGAAATGAGTTTGCACCGGTAATGGCGATTTATTGTCTTGATGACCTTGCTCTCAGCTGTGCAATGGTTTTATGCATGACATTTAGCAAAATATCCAGCTTACTAGCTTAGTTTCCTCCCCCCTTTTGGATGAGAATAGTTATTATGCAACTGTAATCGGGTCACCATACTCAGCATATAGCCTGGTAGTAGTAGGCTAGTTTAAAATATGTCTTTTAACATGTGAGTGTGATGTTAAGAATTAAGATTGAACATGATCCCTTTCATCTGATACGCTGTCGAACACACTGTAGTGAACTAGTGATAATTGTAAGTGACTTGCCTTTTGATTTTTTACCCTGTTGCTTCTCTTGCATCGTGTGTGCACTGCTTTCTCCTAGATAAATTCTTTGAGGTCATGGGTTATTTTTTGGGTATGGTCTCCTGTCCTGAAAGCTTTTGTAAGCCCACTCCATTAACTTGTGGATTAATAAGCCAGGAACTTTCTTTGGAGTTGGAGTGATCAGCAGTAAAGTTCGTGTTGTAGCTCATCTGGCTAGGCTACCACTCCCCCAATTTGGAGTTGACCTCGGGGTTCAAACTTTATCACCCTCACAACTTGTGAAGTTGGGGGGAATGTTGCGGGATAGACCTCCTGTTGGGTCAATACTTAGTTGTCAGCTATCTAGTTGGGGTCTCCTTGTGAGTTAGGATCCCTTAATAACCCCCTAACTCCACAAGAGTTGAGTCCTAGGGAAGTAACCTTTAATATTACTGAGCTTAGATCTGATAGTCATGAGGCTTAATTTGAGAAGAGTAGTGAATTGTTCAAGAGGTTTAATGTGAGAAGAGTAGTCAACTACTCAAAAGTATTATATTATCTATTAACTTGTGGTATTTTCACAATCTCCTAAACAAACATGCGGGTACAAAACTAGTAGAAAATCAAAGTGGGTCTTTGAGCTTAAAAGGTTAAACCCTTAACTATCTTATATTGAATTTTTCACTTTTCTCCTTATACCGATTTCGACCTGCATCACCTTTTCTAATCTCAATATCTTATCATTTTTTTATCATCAATCTTTATCACCTAGCAACAATTGTCAATTACCTGTCATCTGTATCTAGTACCTAATAAATTGTTTGCAGCGCCAGCTCTTCACCATTGTTGTTGGTGCTTTACAAAATACAAATGTCAGTGTTATAGCCACCATCTCACCCCTATATATCCCTGACCACCATTAGCCGCCTTTGCAGCAGGCACTTGTCATCTTCTATTTGTGAGACTCAAAGTTCTGATATAAAAATATGATTTTATATGTTTCTTTGCGTTTTGCAATAGTTCTAAAAGTTCATTTTAACGTTATTCAGAGTTTTGGGTTGACTTTGGGCAGTGATTTAGCCATTTTAAGTGTATTTTGTGGACTATCTGCTGTAAGGTTAAGGTAACGCGATCCGTACCGCCGTCAAAAATATTACTTGTATATGATTGTTGTGTTATCCGGTGCATATGGGGTGAACTGTACTTATTGATGAGTTGAGAATATTTGTCTTGCGATTATTATGTTCTTGCCAGACCGTATACATGTTTAGTAGATATGATATTTTAGATCTTATTTGGTTCCCTTTTTGATCGATTGAAAGTTTTATAGAATCACTGGATTGGAGTTTGAGGTTGGTCGGATGAGTTGACCGTGGAATTCAGTTTTTGTGGGGTAGGTAAATTGAGGTAAGGTGTGAGCTAGACAATTAGTTGGTCTTTCTGGAGGCTTATGAGTGTATTACAAAGCACTAAATTGAGCTTTTGTTAGTCACTGAGCTATGATGTCAGTCCACTTGAGGTATACTTGAGTATGTGTTATTTTCAGTGTTCTAAGAGATAGGTTGAATATTGATCATAATTGAAAATGAGAGCATAAGCTTGAGATCGGTTTTTGGCCTTGAGAATTACTCCTTATGAAACTCGCATTAGGAATTAGAGTCTTGTGATTTGGTATTATCTCGAGTTGTCTTTTCCTTTGTACTTTCATCCTTTGGGCATGTGGTTGAAAAATGTTACATGAAACATTAGAGGGCCCAGAGATGACCATTAGTTACTGAGTTGAGAAATAAAGCACCTGCCCTATTATTGAGGCTTAGGGTCGACGATGAAGACAGAATATTCAGTTACACCCTTGTACTGGCATGCGAAGGCAAATGAGATAGCGGAGTCTTATGATGTATGGATTAGTACGAGAATGTGTTATCTTATTATGAGCGAGTGTTGGGTGTATTCTAACTGAATGGCTAGTTGGAAAGGTCAACGATTCAAGTCTCAATTATGTTCTCAATCATGTTGGGTTAGCCACACCGGAATATTTTGTCTGCCTATCCTGATCCCCCAATTCTCTTTGTCAACCTGATTGATCAGCCCTGATACCAAGGCAGCTTAGCAATTCCGCAATTCGATAAACTTTTTTGTGAAGTTCAGTTTCTTTACTGCTTATGTGCTTAGATGCCCACCTATCCCCACAAAGAAAAAAAAAAAGACTTTAGGTTTTGTGATCCTTCCTCAAAACACTTATCTCAAGTGGTGAAAACAGCAATGCTAGTTATGACACTTCTATTTTTCTATTAAGGTCCATCAGATTTTCAGGGCGTTTTCTTTGTAACTTACTGATTGTCAGTTATTTCATTGTCTCCTTAACTTTACTCGTATACTACAAATGATGTTACAGTATTTATGACTCCAGCTTCACTTGTTGATGTGAGAGCATCTAATAATTTACATATTAATTTTGTGTGTTTTGCAGATTCAGGAGTATCCAAGGTGTTATTTACTTGCAAGAATGTCAGGAATTTCAAGTTTTGGTGCCCTTGCACCCAAAACCAAGAATGTGATAGTAGCTGGTGGGCTTACATCATTCGTCTTTGGAGTGTATTTCTACACAATGAGAGCAGTCGGGGGTACTGATGAACTTCAGGTTGCTATTGACAAGTTTGAAGACAAGAAACACCAAGGTGAAGCCAAAGCCACATAAGCAACCTTGCTAGTCACGCACTTTCACTGACAGCGTGTGGAGTAGACATGAATAATGCATTTCAGCAGATCTGTATGTTACCGAGAAACTCAGAAATTTTCAAAGGCTGCGTTTTATGTACTTGATCTGCCTGGGATTCTGAGAGCCTACAGTTGTGGATGTTAAAAGTGTACGTTGTATAGCTCATGTAATGTGATTTGAATGTCTTTCCCAACCAAATTCCAGTTTCCATAGAGCTCTGTTTCAGATGTATTTTTGTCACAGGCATAGCTGCCACATTTCTTTGCTGTTATCTTTTAAGCGTAATGATAGTCAAGTAACTCGAGTTCTAATTTCTAAACTTGAACCCGAAGCAGATCGAAGGTATGCAATCAAACAATTTCCAGGTTTCCCTTTACCCATTCGTCTTGAACACATCTTAAAAGAACCATGCTCTCCTCTAAAAGACGCAATCCTACACCTCAAAACATCTCGGGAGGAACAAACCAGCTCTGGGTTGAAGTGGAGTTCACGCCAGTAAGTTCGCACCTTCACTTAGTTTCACCCAAGACACACGCATGCGCGCGCGCGCACACATATTTAACCAGGTGATTGCGGGTTTATACACACCCAATTGCGGCCTTGCGGGTTAAATACACACAATTCACTAGGTGATTGCGGGTCACATTTAACCAGGTGATTGCAGGTTTATACACAGCCATTTGCAGGTTTATACACAGCCGATTGCGGTCTTGCGGGTTAAATACACACAATTAACTTGGTGATTGCGGGTCAAATGCGTGCGCACACACTCATTTAGATGATTTAACCAGATGATTGCGGGATGATCTAACCAGGTGATTACGGTAAATAATTTAACCATTTCACCATTGTCAAGTCAAAGAAACTGTTTCAAGATTAGTTGCCATCACAATCAGGAATCGGGAGCTGGGAAACAAGAACAGAGGAATTCGGACGAGGTACAGGAAAGGCAGGAGCCATCCTGGTACTGTAGATTAAGAGTATCCCAACAAAAAAAAAATTTGATTCACTTGCATATATGGGGATGTGTTTGTGCAACAAACTTTTGCAAAGCATACTTAAACTTCAAGATAACCAACTTCGTCCAATTCTTGATACAACATTGTCAATTTGCGATGCATCGTATGTCAGGTAATATTGAATATGAAAAGATGTTGTCTACTGCATATCTAGCTGAACAAAGAATGTTAACATCACTTGTGTTGGAAGGAGTCAATCTAAATCTAATGTGCTAAATAGAGCACCAACATTTAAACTGCATCCGACACATATGCTTCATACATCCTCTTCATCCCTCTTTAGACTATAGAGGGAAAGTCATCGTGATTTATTTGTGTAGTTTGCAAAGATACTGGAAGTCTGGAAACCTTAAGAGCTGTTGTTCATGCCAAGAGACGTCTTCAATCTTTCCGCAATGGCTGGAAGGTTCTTGACGTTGTCATCTATTGCCTTGTTAGCACAAGCCTCTAAGTCAATGATTGGATTAGATTGACCAGATTGGAGTTTGGAAGACTCGTATCTGTCGTGGCACACTGCCAAAGCCCTTTGTAGCCTTTCCTGTAAACAGAACCATGTAATAAGTTACAAGTGTAAGAACTTTTAATATGGTGGGATGGACAGAGGAGGATAACCATAATGGACACGAGTGTGAAAATACTTTTAATATGGTGGTAATGAACACGAGTGTGAAAATACTTTATGCGAAGTATCACAGGCAAAACTTCTATAGAAAGAAAGAAAAAAAAAAAAAAAAAAAAGTAAAACGAGTAACCTAGACCTTATATTCTTTTATGGCACTTAAAGTCTCAAAGGCACACTGTAGGTTGACGGACAATAAGCTTCTAATTTGCCATAGTTCATAATTTATAGTAGTAGTGATTACTGCAAGCACTGGCAACACAATTTACGAATATCAGAGATTCTTAATTTCTTATCGCGTTTGCTAGTACTTGGAACTCTCGTATACAAATTCATGACAGACCCCTACAGCGCCACATAAGGAATTAACCTGAAAGTTTTTCTAAACCATAACGCACATCGACGGCTCACACCAAATGGGTCTGCCGTCAGCCAATTAAATTTGAGCAATAGTGCCAAAAAAAAAAAAAAAAAAAAAAAGATGACTGGAATCTACATGCCCATATCCATTAAGGCTGACATAGAAGATCCAGAATATGTACAGAGAAATTGCTAATTGATGAAAACTTTAACAAAAACATGAACAGTGCCACTAAAGCTATCCAGTAAACCAAACAACAGCATAAGAAAGTCAAATTCAAGCTTACCAGTCATAAATAACAATACTTCTCTAAGCTATCAACATGGCCAATATGTTTAAGGCTTTAAGCACCAGAGTTTGACAGGCATAGTCATACACCTACGCATTGCACTATGCTCCAGAAATAATTTTTCCCAACAACAAAGGTAAGATTATGTTACTCAGACTCGGGTACGAGTGTCGGGTACGGGTATGGATCCAAGTGTCGGACTCGGCTATTTTATGAAATAACCGCTTGTTTTTTGCCTAAAATGAAGGATCCAAGTGTCATACCCATGTCCGAGTGTCGAGTGTCCGACACGGGTACGTGAGGTAAAATGAAGAGTCGGAGTAACATTAGAACTTTACACGTTGTCAAAGATATATTTATTTCTTTTTACTGGGGGAAGGGGGCGGAATGTTTGATCAGAAGAAAGGCCAGTTTGTCCAAAATTGACTACGTATTTCGCACAAACTTCAGATTCGAAATGCCTCCGTTACCAAACAGCGTTTTATCATCCACATAGGTGCTACACAAAATTTACCACCCTGTCCCTTAATAACAGATACAAAATTAGGATTTCCAAGAAATTCACGTCTTGCAACAAGAGCTCAGGAGGCATAATGAAATGATATTGTACCACCAGCATCCCCGTGCCACCACCAAAAAAAAGCACGAAGAGCCAATTACCCAACAAAAAAGGACATGACTAAACTTCAAGGCCAGTCATTTCTCTTAACTACGTAAAGCTCTACTCTTACAACCTATCAGAATAGGTAACAATGTAACATCATACTTCTACCAATAATTGTTCTACAGCACGGACATCTTAAATCTAATTACAGCACCCCAAATTAATATATCATGCTCGAAAGAAAAGCTGTTTAATTTAGCAGACTAAAAAACAAACACCTCCCACCAAGAAGGAATTTCAAATCTATATCTAAACTTGATTCAGAATTTTTTTTTTAAACAGAACCACAAATACCCAGCACAAGTTGACGCGATTAAATTACAATAGGAACTTTCACCAATGCCTTTGCTCCTTGTGAAACTGATGTGCTAAATAACTAATAGGGCTTGTTTGTCGAAACTCCCAAGTCCCAACTTCTTCAGAAACAGCAGAAGGGGCTCTAAATTAAAACTTTTACTTTTAAGGACAATTTCACAGTCAAAAGTGCTTCTGAAAATTAGACATTGTTTCACTTTGGATTTTTTGGCCAAGTTTCATTCTAAATCCAAGAAGTCAGTCCAAGAGCTTGGCCGAACACACCCTAATTCAGTAACAGAACGTCAATAGCACATAAAACCATTAGTTTACACGTTGTCAAAGATTTATTTTTCTCATTCGAGAACATTACAGTTTACCCACATCCCTAACCAAGCACATAGTGAAAAGGTTATCGCAATTGCAGCTTTTTCGATTCCAAAAAGGGGTGGACATTATACAACTCTATGTAACACACCAAAGCACTACATTGAAATCAAGGCAGCTAAAATTTAGCTGCTCTTCATAGATGAGTTCCAATTTCAAGGCCAATCACTTCCGTCAACTACCTAAAGCTCTACTCTTACAGCCTACCAGAGTATGCAAAATCATACCTTTACCAACTAATTTTACTACAGCGATGACACCCGAAACCTAACCAAAACACTCCCATATTACTTAATCGTGCTTGAATTCGACATTGTTCTACAACACAATTTATTTTTCTCAACAGCAAGCTCAAATAAACACCTCCTAAAACCACCCAAGAAGGAATTTCAACAATATATATCAAAACTCGATTCAAACATAAACAAGATAGATCATTGAAATAGATAAGCAATAATCAAAAGCAGCCGACTATCAATGAATAGCAAGAAATTTCAACTGACAAAAAAAAGGTACCTGAAACTTAGCCATCTCACTCTCAACAAGATTCTGAGATTGCACAACAGGAACACTACAATGCTCAACACAGTTGCTTATTTCTTCAGTCTTTCTACTCCTATCAAAGCACTGATATGCACACTTGAAATATGCTTGCTGCACACCAAAGATTTACATGTAAAGATTCAAACTTTATGGGTTTTATTTCTAGGGTTGCATGCATAAATTCCCAATTTCAATCTCAACAAAATGCCCAGAAAAATTACCTGGAGAGTGAAATTAATGTGATCTTGAATACCAGAAAGTTGGGATTGTGCAGCTGTGTTCACTTCATTGAGCTTCCTCCTCAATCTTTCTGATACTATTTGGTCCTCCATTGCTGCTCAAATTTGGTATTCTTTGGCTTCCTGTGGAAGATACAAGGTTGGAACTTTGGGGAAGAGGAGAAAGGGAGGGGAAAGAGGGTTTAGGACTTTAGGGTTTTGCGGTTGATGGCAAATTTAATTTGGATTAATACATGTGTTGGTAAATTAACTTTTCCAGCAAGACATCGCTTGTCTTGGGTCGTGGCTCAGTAGTAGCCGTGACTTCGTAGGACACCAAAAGATCAATAACGATGTATGGCAAAGTACGATGTTGTGTCAAGTCAGGTTAAACCGAGTTGATATTGGCCATGTTAAGAAGGGTGAAGATGAATTCCCTCACGCAACCGATTTGTCCACCATGTATGTGTTATTGTTGAAAGTAGCCGGTAGTTAAGCCGCTTTTATAAGGGTAGGAGATGATAACTATAAGTAGAGTAATTGTCCACTCATCATTGGAGTTGCTCTTTACGGTTGACGAAAACGGGAAGAAAAAGAAGAAAAAACTCTTAAGTTCTTGAACGCAAAGTGTTAGGTTGATCAGGCTAAAATCCTCTGTTTATATCTAGTATCGACTAATTGAGTTAGCTCTTCAACTTTCACTTAATTGACTTCATATTTAAAATTAAAGAAGACACAACGAGTCGACGTGTTTTACGAGGTACAATTTTAGTCACCTCCCTCCGTCCCATCTCAAACGTTTCATTCCCAAAATACCCCCGTGTTGAGAAGGGTGTACACACTAACCAATTTATCAAAGTTTCATAAAAATGAATAAATGATTTAGCAAATTAGATTAGAGTTTATCTAACTTGGCATCCATTTTTTTAGAAGTTTGATAACCGAGTAAAGTGTACACGCTTCTCAATATGAGATCGTTTTTAACATGGGGCTTTTGAATTAGGACGGAAGGAGTATACTCCGTATGTTGTTATTATTGAACATAAACTAAATCGAGTTATTGTAGTGTGAGACTATCTTACCAAATTAGCAATTAGTCCCTCCATCACATCTCAAACGCCCCTTGCCCTTACGATATTTGTTGTGGAATAAAAAAAATTGATCGGAAAATTCACGTGGTATCCTCGAACTTTGACTGATTGTACATGGTATCCAACTTAGCAAGTTTTTGCACATAATATCCTTGAAGTTACTACTTTGTGCACATGGTACCCAAATACTAACTTCCGTTAGATTTTTCCGTTAAAGTGATGATGCGTTAGTTAGTTGTTAGGTAAATTAGTTGAGTTGGGTAGTATTAGGAAAAAAGACGTGAGTATTAATAAAAGTGGGACAAAAAAAATATGATGATGTAATAAATTTAATAAAAGTAAGAGAGAGATACATATCCCAAAATAAGTGAGATGTTTAAAATGAGACATCTCGAAAATGAAATATGAGTAGTTTAAACTGGAAGAACTAGATTTTCTTCGTTCTTATTCTTACCCAAGAGGAAACATCAAAACTCGAACTTGAAACCACTCAAACAACGACACTTGTATTTGAGTCAAGTTACAAGCTTATTATCAAACTCAATCCTAATTCCTAATTTGAGCTATCCTAACCTAACAATGGCGACAAATCTCGATGCCTGCAAAAACATCCCTAATCTCCTCTCCTCCTTCATTGACACTTTCGTTGACTTCTCCGTCAGCGGCGGCATCTTCCTCCCTCCACCGCCACCGCCACCGCCGCCTTCCACAAACCCTAACCCTACTTCCCCTCATCCACCACCACCGCCGCCGCCGCTGCAGACTCACTACCCACCCCAAGACCGCCTCATCGCTATCGGCGACATCCATGGCGACCTCGACAAATGCAAGCAGTCACTCCGCCTCGCCGGAATCATCGACGCCGCCGGAAACTGGTCCGGCGACACCTCCACCGTCGTCCAAGTCGGCGACGTCCTCGACCGCGGCAACGACGAGATAAAAATCCTCTACTTTCTCGAGAAGCTTAAACGACAAGCTCATACCTCCGGCGGAAAACTCATCACCATGAACGGAAACCACGAAATCATGAACATCTACGGCGATTTCCGTTACATTACAGAGGGATCGTTAGACGAGTTTAAAAATTGGGCGTATTGGTATAAAATCGGCAATTCGATGAAGAAATCGTGTTCTGGAATATCAGATATTCCGAAAGATCCGTTTTTAGGGATTCCGACGGAATTTAGGGGTTTAAGAAAGGAGTATCACGAAGGAATTAGGGCTAGGATTGCGGCGTTGCGGCCGAAAGGGCCGATAAGTACACGGTTTCTAGCGGATAATGTGACGGTATTAGTGGTTGGGGAGAATGTGTTTGTGCACGGTGGATTATTAGCTAATCATGTTAATTACGGATTAGAGAGAATTAATGCCGAGGTTTCGGAGTGGATCAAAGGCCAAAGGAGCGAATTGTGGAAGGACATTGGGAGCGGGAGGAACTCGGTAGTGTGGCTGAGGAAGTTTTCCCACGAGGTTGCTGAGAGCTGTGATTGTGAGGCGTTGGAGCATGTTCTTAGGACAATTCCCGGGGCTAAGAGGATGATCATGGGGCATACTATACAGGAAGACGGGATTAATAGCGCGTGCGAGGATAAGGCGATTAGGATTGATGTTGGGATGTCGAGAGGGTGTGGGAATGGGTTGCCTGAGGTTTTGGAGATTGAGAAGGGGGGTGGGTTGAATGTGTTGTCCTCGAATTCGGTGTATTGTGGGAAGAAGGGTGTTAGGAGTAGGGGCAGACAAGGTCTTGGAGTTGTGCTTGAGGAGGATAGACGGAAACATGTTCAAGTTAGAGCTTAATTTTCGAGTTTTTAGTTTGATCATCGGTGTTTGTAGTGTTCCAACTTTATTCCCAAAGGTTCTGATGATTGAGGAAAGAAAAGCTTGTGATCTGATTTTAGCTTGAACTAGAAGCATCTCTTGTAATGATTTTTACTCTTGGAAAGAGTTGGAATTCTTATTCTTGATACTACATTTGGTCAAGAATCCATTTTTATAAAATTGCCTTCTTTTTTTTTAGTGAATGTGCTGATGATGTTATTTTTGAGCTGATATATCTACTAGAGTTTGGTTCTGTGAATAATTGTTTGAGAACAACTGTCTGTCTGTCTGTCACATTTTGATACCCAGAACTCGGAATTCCTCCTGTGGTTTGAACATGCTGCAGTGATATTTGATATATTCGGCAGGTGAAACTGGTGGAACTGTTAATTAAAAACTGTGTATCTTGCGCGATTTTGGTATGATAAAAATTGTAAATCTGAGGTAGAAACGTAATCCCTTGACTGCTGTGTTACTAGATTTAATTCTTTTGCCACATTGAAGTATGTAAGACATGCTGTATGTCTGATTACTGGCTGTCAAATACATAGCTGGGTCTTTTAGCACTTTAGCAGCCATTCACTCATTCTTATACAAACTCACCCGTGGGCGTGGCTATGTCTGTGAATGAGAAACGGTCGCGCCACTCTCTGATTTCAGTTGTAGTAGCAGGCTTGTAAAGTGTGACTTTTGAACCCATCAGCGTGATCAGTTGCTGGAGTTTCTGATCTCCGGTTTAAAAAGCCAAGAATCTCTGATCTTCAATGGAATACTGCTCGTTCTGCATTTGCATCAGCAAGTTCAGCTTAAAGGGGTATCCATGTTTTGCAAACTGAATCTTTGCTGCAGCCCCCTTGCGTCAAGCACACGCAGAGTAATCAGTCATTTTGCAACTGAACCTTGAGAACTTATTTGGTCAATATAGAGCATTTTGATTCTTGTCAGTGAAGTTCACAGATTTCATAAACTCCTTAATGAGTCTTATGAGGAACTGAACATCCAACCAGTCTTGTGCAGTCTTACACCCAGGAGTCGATGACAATGTAATATCGAAAGGAGGGCGTTAGGGCTCAACGGGACAATGACAAGAATTTTTTGGGCGGTTTAATTGATATGTTTTTATCTCTCTGGCACTTGTGCTTTAGCCGGGCTAGGTGACTCAGGCGAGCTGCATTTTAGGTAATTTAGGCAAGTTGAGCTCTAACTCGAGATCAAACTTGAACACTCTTTCTGGGTCGTGCCATGAGCTCGAGATCAGAGTACTCAAGACTTAAAGAGGAATTAGAACACGGACTTTTATAGTCCACCCAATCTACTCAAGAATTGAGTTGAGTAACAATTGTCCGTCCCGAGTTCTAACAATGCTCAGGGTCGAGATCTCTAGTGAAGCATATAGATTCCAAATGAAACTAGGTCTCACAAGTCACGATTGGCAGTGGCACTGGTTATGGTGGCACAACCCGGACCAAATTGCTGGAAACCGTACTAGATAGAATACAAAATTGTGGCGAAGTAAAATCAAATCGAGCTAATCACAAACTCATACGACTTTATAATAACCATCCAGACTCGACCTAACATGACTTTGCAAGCTCAATAACGCTCCGAATGAAGATTAATGCTACGAATGAAAATGATACTGGTATGTGATTTAGTCTAGTAATTTTAATGTAATAAAAAATTATCTCCACGTAATATATAGTCAAAACTTACTATTTAGTGATTCTCTTAAACATTTAATAATCAACAATTAATATAGGTCGAATGCTAGATAATAACTCAAACCAAACCCGATACAACGGTTTATGCAAGTTTTTAACCTAACCTCAACCCCAAAAAGTCCGAAACGAGTATACTAGTATAACTCAACTCTGAAGTTAAAACTCAAAACCAACCAAACTTTGCCACCAGAAGAGTGCATAGAGTGAACTCCACTTTATGTTAATCAGCTCAACGATTTTAAACCTAGAAAAATCATCAAACACGTTTGTGGGCTAAAATCCTAAAAGCCCATCAGACACACAATAAAAAAGATCACTAGGGTTTTAAAGGTATAGCACTGATCTTGCCGCCTTCAACCTGCTATTTATACCCCACCGCACATCTGTTAATTTCACAACTTCAATCTTCTTCTTTACGTTTCAGTTTCTCAATGGTTTTGAATTTCTCTCCTCTGTTTTAATTCATTTTTAGTCTTTTTAATTTCCTCAAGCTTAGCTTTTTTGTTGCAATATTTTGATAGTATACATTAGAAAAGAAAAAAAAAGCCAATTTGCAGAGCAAAATCGTCTAAAAAAAGTGGCGTTAATTTTGCATTGAAGGTTGGCAATAACAAAACAACATCTGCGATTCTCCGTGCCTTTCAAATCTCTCTCTTGTTGATTGTGGCCTCGAACAAATCGCTACATTTTCTCTCTTGTCTTACTTCATTCCTAAGTAGTGTAGTATTTTTCTTTTTTTTTTTTATTGCTAGTAACTTGAATCTTAAGCTTCCACTACTATTATAGTGGGGAGTCAATTGAGTCATAAAAAACGGCCGTTTTAATTAAACTTGTTTATAGTTAAATTGATTCTCATAAAGTGACCAAATCTTAGATTGACTGGCGAAAGGAAAAAGGGTTGGAATTAGTTTTAATAGTCAAATTCTGCGCATTTTATTTATAGGAATGTTGAGATTTTGAGTTTTAGAATTAATTATCATAAACATGACTTATACCAAGTCCGTAAATCTAAAATGGCGTATCACTGACTTGGATTAGTGAAAACTTAAAAATGATCCGTTTGAATTCATGGGTCGTAAAACTCCGATTGGACTTTAATTGACTTTGATTTAGATTTACTAACATGATGGAGTACAAAAGTAACATTTTTAGTGTCCATTTACCCCGATTGACATAAAGGCCTTGTATTGGGTATGACTTGCTTGATCTAATGACTCACCGTGCCTTATGTGGATTTGAGTGAGACACGAACGTGTAGGCATGTCATTATTTTTTCCGTCAAAAGTAGGTAAACAAAAGAGAGGGAGTGAAATGGAGAAGGCTAAATATACACCAAAGTTGTCTTGTAGGATAAGGGTATACATACATTGGGTGTATGGGAAATATTTATATACTATACCTTTATTAATTTATGTGATTGGTATACATTGGGTTTCGATTAGTGGTGTAGTTTTTTCACTTTTTTTAATCCGCTATTAACACTTTGAGAAATATATACACACTATACCTTTATTTTCTAACTTCCGTTATCTTTTTCTGTTAAGATGATGATGTGACTTTGATTAATTTGAGTTAATTATGATTAATAGTTAAAAATTAAAAATAACCAAACCCTCACGTCCTCACCCTTTCATTTTCTCTTTCCTCTTCCCTTCCTCCTCCCATCCCCACCAGGCCTCCACCATGAATAACCCTCTGTTACACCACCACCATCTTCCGCCAATCCACCCCCTTCACACTCGTCCACCGTTGAATCCACTGGTGGAGTGATCGACCACCATCGACGTCCCCCATACCCTTTCGACCTCCTTTCATCCTCACTAAATGTCTAAATCCCACCCCCTCAAACTCGATTTCCGCCTCAAAGTGGGTGAAGGAATAATTGGGGGAGGGCAAGGGGGTTGCGAGTGTCGCGGACCATGGCCGACTGACTTGATCGCCGTTGTGAAGTCGCCCCGATGGTGCTATGGTAGGGGTTGGTTCATGCCGATGTCAATGGTGGTCGGTATAGATGGGAACCCGGGAAGGGAGGAAAGATGGCGGAAGTTAGAAAATTGGGCATGATGTGCACTCTTTAAAAGTACGTGGGTACCGTGTGCACAAAGTTGAGGTGTAGGGGTACCGTGTACAAAGCCCCAAATTACAGGGGTACCACGTGCATTTTTCGGAATTTTTTTGTATTACCTCGTAATAAAGTAATAAATCATGTGTTTCATATACTCCATATATCTTATGTTTGTTTTTTCTTTTTTGTTTTTGTCTTTCTTTTGTACTTAACAAGAATACTAAAAAGTTTAAATCAAGTTAGGATTAGATTTTATGTAAGTTCTAGAGATGGATATTTATATACCGCAGTGTATCATCAAATAATATTAGTTGTATATATCCCACCTGTATAAGAAATAAGTAATTTCCAGAGAGCCTACGTTAAAAGTAATTTCAACGGAGCAACCATAGAATTTGATTTTTTTTTTTTGCGCTGTGTGAGAGTCTAAAATTTTAGGAGTTGTATGTTCGATGTAGAAGTCAATTAAGACAAAATTAAGACTAACTAGCATAAAAGTTCGTGCGTTGCATGTGTCTCTTAATAATGATGTGTGATTTTGATAATATAATTGAACCGATAAATATCCAAACCTCTATATATGAACTATTACTTGCATTTTATTTAACTCGTGTAGAAAATTATTTTCATTATAAACTTCATTTTACAAAACTGAGAACTTATACTCTCTTACGGAACCACAATAATTCGATAAGTGATTATAAAATTATATTTGGAGACATCTTAAATAATTTAGTGTCAAATATCAAGTAATTACTAATGTTTTTTATCGAGTGACGAATGACATGTTACATGACTTTTTTATGTGAAATTTATATTTGAGTGTCAATAAACTTAGAGATCCGCTATGATTAATTAGGAGAATTTCACAAAAAATATGTACCTTGATTTGCTCTTTGAACACTTAAATGAAAAAACAACAAATACTATAATCTAAATTAAAATCTCCTTCTTTAATTCTTCAACTTTAAATCATCAAGATCTAATGTCATTACAACTATAGTTTAATTTATTCAAAACACAACTTTAAATATTATTACTTAGTTTAAAAAAAAAAATAGTATTCACCTTGTTATTCTATTTTTCACATGGTTTCTACATTTTTAGTTTTGTGTAAAACATACCTTGATTTTCGCCTTTTAGACACATGATTTAAAAAAACTAGTTTTTTAGCCCGTGCAATATTGCACGGGATGTTATACAAATTGTTTTTGTAAGTCGCGAATTTGCTTTTTAAGACTCATGATCTGCTATACTTGATAGTAATGAACTCATTATCTTCGAGTTTTGAAACCGTGTTTTATGACCTATGGGTTATGGCCCATATCTATCCGAACTCATTGACACAAATATCTTTGGGTCAAATCTGACCCAACCCGTGGAGCCGTGATTGAGTTCAGGCCAAATGACGCCAAAATGTGTTAGAACAATACAAAAGTAGTATAAAAGCCGTAGATAAGCAAACCCAAAACAGTTTCAGAGTGGATTGTAGTCAAATTAGAATTTACTTACACCCATTAAGTTCCTGCTCCATCATGTATGTATCTCATAAATGTAGTGGCCAATGGGTATATATGGAGACTTTAATCGTGGTTGAATTAAGAGTTCACTCGCAGATAAGTGCTGGTAATTCTAAACTGTGCATATATTTTAATAGTTAAATTTACGTATAAGAAATTTATTGACGTGTATCCGTTGTTTATTTTAGCGAATTTTAGTTCCCTACTATAAAAAAAAAACTGACACATATTTATTAACTCATGCAAATTGTACTCATTAAGTTTTCTTTAATTTGTGCGTAAAAGTATATGGTTGCTTTGGATTCAATGTGAATGAGTTTGTGTTGCTCCCCTTTTATATAATTGAGATATAAATATTTTCATCTAATTGAGAGCAATTAGAGATTTATATGAGGTATATTTATGATTTAAAAAGATTGGATGTTCCATGTATTCTTCCCGATTCTTGCCAATTTTACGTTAATAATCTTGCCATATTTTTCGTACATTACAGCTGCGCATAAGCTTAATATATTCTTGCATGCGAATTTTTTAATTTATATTCTTGCCAAATTATTCGTAAATTATAGCTGCGTATATTGTTGCGAAAATACTAATATTTCTGCCATTTTTTCGTGAATACTGTTTATTGAAGTTATTATTGTTGCCTAAATTTCCATCCATTATCTTAAATGATTATTAGATGACCAAATACTTGCATGATTGCTATTTTTATTGTATATATTTTTGCCTATTTTAGTGCTGATAGTTGTATAATTAAATATAGCAAAACAATATATCAGTACCATAATTAGCGTATATATACTGTGTGCATGTGTCTTGTGATGGGTGCGTGTGTCTTGCTTAAGTGTGCGTGTGTCTTGTGTTAACATATTAGTGGTATTTATGGATATTTTCACTTGACATCAGCATCACAGGTGGACATCCTTAAAAGGTTTTAAATCCACCGCTATTAATAAATAACTTATTACTATAATCTAAAATAAAATTATCTTTTTTAAATGTATAAGTTTAAATTACCACCCATGTCATTATACCTAAACGTTTCTTTAATAATACTACCTTCAATGTGATTACGGAAAAATCACATGGTGACCCTGAACTTTTTAAGATTGCATCTGGTGACTCATATTATAACTTTGTACACACCACGACCCTGAATTATGCATTTTGGCGTGTGGAGACCTTATATTATAATGCCGTTAGAATTCCGTTAAGTTTTGTCATAACTAAGCTAGCTCTAATCTCGCGTTGAAGTATTAAGTCTACATAACATCCTTTTTTTAAAAGTTCAATTAATACTCTAGAGGCACAAACAAATTTTTAGGGAATCATGTACACAAACATGTGAATGTGGATACCTAATAAAAAAGGGCCAATAAATAGTGAATTTTATTTTTCAACAATATAATAATTTTTAATTACATTCTTCTTATAAAGTACTACTTATTTATGTTTTTTTCTTTCTAACAAAGCACTGCATTTAACCTTTTTAAATATTAATACTGATGCATTTTATTGGCTCCCATGATTTGAGTACTGACTACCTTAACCTTTTCTTCTTTGTTTTTGTTGTGCATCCCTTCTCTCAACATTTTTTCTAAAATAAAATATTATGAATAATATATAAATGTTGTAAGAAATTGACATATACTACCAAATGAGTATTTAGTTATGAAGACACCCTAGATCATAAAAAGAGTTAAGACATGGTTTTAATATATTCATTTTCTGTGTGATTATTTGCACCCTAGCATACCGTTCAAAACAAATGTTTTTGTAGGAAAATTATGGAGATGGTGGTGGGTAAGTACCAAATCCAAAGTGATTAAATAAAACTTAATGGACAATATTGAGTTCAAAGGATTACTTAAAATATTTTAATTCCTCTAAATTTTTTTTATAGTAATTCATTACTAACTTTAGCTTAAACACTATTATCAAAATAATGTATTCAAGTATAAGTACTTTAAGTGCAACGTGTCATAATCTCATAAAATTTTAATTATTTTTCACGATTGTGTTATTTTTTTAATATATACTGTATTACTTTGATATATAGAGACCTAGATGTAGGTATAAGTTCTCAAAATTTTCTGAATCAATATGCACTATATAATAAGTTAGTGGTGATCCCATGATAATGCATTTAGTTACCATATCACGTACAATTCTTTATTCAGTTACATTTTTTTTTAGCTCAAGATTGCATTATATACATTATGTCTAATTTATGCTAAATTTTTTGTTCACTTACCATATCATATTTTTTAATACATAGTATATAATATAGAGTTTCTACAATGTTCCATTTTTATTTAATTATTCTTTACTTATTACCATATCATATACATTTTACATTAAACTATTTTATGACTTACCATACGTAGGATTTAAATATAAATTTTTTAATAAAAAATATGGAAATTTGGACATTCTAGAATGTTCTAATCGTTGTGGGAGCTCCAAAAACGTCTACTTTAATAATATATAATATATATAAACTTTATTGTTTCCTAAATTATAATCCTTAATTTAGGTAGTTAATGTTGTAGTTCAATTTTATTTTGGCCTTTTCCGACAGCCCTCGTTAGAAGTAATCTTCATGGAGGACAAAAAAACTCGATTTATAATTTATATAAAATTGAACATAAACAAGGCCAAGGCATGAGGAGAAAGCTTCCCTCGAGACATTAACCAAAGGCACCACTAGGACGATTCCTCTGACACTAATTTGGAGTAGAAAGATGGAGAATCAGGCCCAGAAACATCAACCCAGCTGCAAGGAACACCTCGACCACCGATTCTTCTCAATGACATTATTGGGAATGCAATTCACAAATCAGGTAACAATCAAACCACTTCTAAAGGTTCATATACTCTTGAAATAGATGATAACAAGATAATCTCGGAGAACCCTGTTTCGACTAAGATTAATGACCTTGTTAAAAAATGCTGGAAAAATGTTGTGAACAGTGGAAAGGGAGTGGTATGAAATTGCATCTTCATAAGGGCAGTGAGAAGGAGATTGTTATTGATGAGGATGACATAGGGGAGGAATTAGAGAAATGGAAGTGTACTCTTGTTGGAAATGTTTTAGGGGTGAAACCTCAATTGAAGGAAATGAAGGAGTTTGTGGCGAAGTACTGGGGTGAAATTGTTGTACCTGATGTGAAATACTTCCAACGAGGGTGGTTTATTTTCAGATTCTACACAGAAGTTGACATGAATGCTGTGTTGAAATCAGGACCATGGAGGGTGGGCAATAATGTGTTAATTGTGAAGCAATGGTCACCTACATGTGCACATGAGGTTGAATCTGTCACACATGTGCCTGTTTGGGTTCTCTTCCCGCAGCTGGACCCATGGTACTGGACAGAGAAGGCATTGAGCAAAATAGTAGGATTGGTAAGCCATTGTGTGCAGACCATACCACTACTCATAAAGAAAGACTGTCTTTTGCCAAGAGTGTTGATTGAGGTCGATGTTTCTCAGGACCTGCCTGATTTCATCACCCTTCGCACACCTTTCTCAAAGCTCATGGAGCAACGAGTTGAGTACGAATGGGTGCCCTATTTTTGTCATGGATGCAGGAAACTTGGTCATAAATTAAAACTCAGAATTGTAGGCATTCTAAACCCAAGGCTAAGGAACAAGTAGTGAAAAGATATACACGCCACTACTGGGGACAGAAATAGTGGTAATTGATCCAACTCCTGAAAGTTTGGCTCCTACTCAGCAACACAAAACTACGCCACAATTGTTGTTGAAGATCATGAGCATGAGGTTTTGGACTCACTTGCTGAAGGGACAGTAGATGAAATGGGATTCAAGAAAATTCGTGAACCAAACATGAAAAAACCAAGGTCAACAGAATTAATTGTTCCAACTTCTCTGAAGAACAGGTTTGATGCACTGCTCACTATAGGCATACCAAGTGTTCTCTGGACAAGAAATGAGCATGAAAATGTTGTAGAGGAGGGAGAACCCCCTAACAGCCAATGATTATTGCAACTTGGAATGTGAGGGGGTTTAATGATCCCCTCAAATTGAGGTTAGAGACTTCATGTTGAAGTATAACTTTATATAATTGGGATCCTTGAAACTAGAGTGAAAGAAAAGAAGGCTGGAACAATAACCATAATGAGTTTTGCAAGGTATAAGGCAGTGAATAATTATTCTGCACATTATAATGGTAGAATCTGGGTAATGTGGAATAACCAGCAAGTGCATCATATTATTTCCAATCAGAGTTTTATGATCAGTTTCACTTATGGGAGTAATGATGCTCAAAGGAGGAACAATTTATGGGATAAATTGAAGGGTCTAAAAACACAAGCACCATGGATGGTTATTGGAGATTTTAATGTAATTAGAACTCCCCAGGAGAAATCAGGGCAATATGCGCCAAATCAGAAGGACATGGATGAGTTCAATGAATGTATATGTAACAGGCCGATCCACCGTCCGTCGCAACACAACCCAATAAGATGGGAAGTCACCCCTTAGGCCCGAATATCCTCTCGTGGGCTCTAAAAGTTGAAGGTCTTGTTGGTAGGATTCTATTATAAATTGATCATATGAGCCTTAGTTTCCCAATGTGGGACAAACCAACTCCATAAACCACTTTCCAAATTCCGTAGTGTTACAAACTCTCCCACTTAAAGAACGCGACGTCCCCGGCGCGCCTCAATCATTTCATACCAACATCAACACAGGTCCAAGATCCGCCCCGCTAGGCAGGTGACCTGGGCCTAACCACAGCACTCAGCACGCGGTCGCAGAGTTGCTCTGATACCATCTGTAACAGCCCGAACAACCGTCCGTCGCAACACAACCCAATAAGATGGGAAATCACCCCTTAGGCCTGAATATCCTCTCGTGGGCTCTAAAAGGTGAAGGCCTTGTTGGTAGTATGATGGTAGGAATCTATTATAAATTGATCATATGAGCCTTAGTTTCCTAATGTGGGACAAACCAACTCCATAAATCACTTTCCATATTCCGTAGTATTACAGTATAGCTCAATGGGAGCTAAATAACATCTATAGTCAAGGCCAATTCCTCATATGGACAAATAACCAGTATGGGGAGTAAAGGATGTGGACCAAATTTGACAGAGCTTTGGTTAATGCTAATTGGATAATGCGGTTCCCGGATTCATTTGAGAATTTCTTGCCCTCATGTATTTTAGACCACTCTCCAGTAGTGGTTACGATACTCCCAACTCCCAACATTAGGAAAAGCTTCAAATTTCTTAACTGTTGGAGTATGCATTCTGATTTTGGCAAAATAGTGGGGGAAACTTGGAATTTAAAAGTGCAGGGCAGTCCAATAACAACACTATTTCAAAAGTTAAAGAACACCAAGCATGCTCTATCTAATCTTCACAAGAACTCTTTTTCAAATCTATCAAAAAGAGTCCAGGACTGCAAAGTTGAGCTACAAAGGAAACAAGCATAGCTCAGTAATCATCTTGATAATGCTGATCTCAATATAGAAGCGGAAAAAGAGAAGGAAAAGTCCTGAAAATTGAAAATGGCTGAAATAAGCATGCTAGGGCAGAGGGCTAAGGTGAATCATATCAATAATGCTGATTACAGTTTTAAGTATTTTTTTCTCAAAAATTAAAGAAAGGCAGCATCATAGTATGATTGGCAAAATTAATGATATGAAGGGCAATTCATATGAATCCCGTGATACAATAGCTGCAACTTTTGTGGATTATCACACTGATGTGCTAGGGAAGGAGCGCCCTATGAAACCCTTGGATGAAAAATTTCCCCGAAAAGGAGCTTGTTTAGATAAGACAAAAGCTAGGACTCTTATCCAGGATATAACAAAGAAGGAAATTAGAAGTGCATTGTTCAGTATGGATCCAAACAAATCTCCTGGACAGGATGGATTCTCTGCATGCTAATTCCATAAGTCATGGGATATTATTGAGAAGGATTTCTGTGCAGTAATCTGGGAATTTTTCAGGGTAACACTACATCAAAAACGGGCTTTGAGAACACCCATAAGAGAACGTATATTAGTGAAACCGTTCTCTTATACTTTAAGAGAACGGTTCCGTTAAAAACCGTTCTTAAATATATTTTTTGACAAAAAGATTTAAAAAAAATAAGATTTAAGAGAACGGTTCTTCAAAAAACCGTTCTCTTAGGTGTGGTGAAAATAAAACCAACAATAAGAGAACGGTTCTATATAAAACCGTTCTCTTAGGTTTACCTTCGAAAACGGTTTTAACGTATAACCGTTCTAATAACCTCAAAGGAAAATAAATTAAAAAATAGAACTCTCTGACCCCCAAAGTATCGCATTACCTCGTCATATCCGCCTCCTCAAATCACCCAATTTTCTTCTGATAACTCTCTCTCTCTTCTCTCTATTTCTCATCTTCATCCTCAATTATTTTCCTCTCAAACTTAAATCATTCATTTTCTCTCTATTCTTTCTCACGGCTCACCATATATATCATCAACATCATCACTTCCTCCTCACTGGCGACCACTTCTACGGCTTTCGTCCACTCTCTTTGCCGCTTTCCGACGACCAATTTTTGGCCAGAACACCGCTGTCTCCGTTTTGGTAAGAAAATGTTTTAATTCTAATAAGTTTGTTACAACTTTTATGTTTTGTAATTTTATAGTTGGATAAGTGTTTCATTTGGCATGAAAAATCGCTCTTTAGGGTTTATATGATTGGGGTAATATAATTTGTGGGTTTCAGATCTACTTAATTTTTTTTATCTGATTTCAGATTTTTTTTTTTTCAGATCTACTCTCTTTATCCTAAAAAAAACGTCAGATTCAATTTCGAGAGGATCTGTTTAGGATTAACTTGAGCCGTGCTTCAGGAGGGTATTTTTTTTAACTAGTTTTTCCATTCTGAGTCGATTTATTTCATTACATCGATTAATTGTTTTTTTCTTTCTTTCTATTGTAAGTTTTTTTTTAATGCTTTGATTCGTGTTTTTTTTTATGTGGTTAGAACGCAAAGAGGTCGATGAAGGAAACCCAGATTTGAAGTATGGAAAAGATGAGCACAACCATGGCGATAAGATTTGCAAGAAATTAAAATAGTCTTAGGTTTGTATGTTTGGTTAGTGTTTTTTCTGTGTATTTTGTAAATTTTACAGTGTAATTTTTCCAGTGATTTTATATAAGAACAAAATTTTGATGGGAGTTTATATCAAATTTCTATATTGTTCTCCTCGTTGTTGGTTGTTGTTGTTGGATTGGGAATCGTGGGTAGGGTCGGGAAAATAAAAAATGTCGAATTTTTTTTTTAAAAATCATCAGTACATACTAGAACGGTTGTGTTGAAAACCGTTTTGGAAGGTTTAAACAATAAGAACGGTTTTCGGCGCAGCCGTTCTTATAGATCTTTCAGAACGGTTTCTACTGGAACCGTTCTTGAAGGTTATAAGAACGGTTCCACCCGTTCTCTTAGCCTTTAGATACAGTCGTCTAGAGAACGGTTATTGAACCGTTCTCCTTAGCTTTAGACGAACCGTTCTCGTAGCCCATTTATGACGTAGTGTAAGTAGGATGTCAAAGCAAGCTAATGTCACTATGCATGGTTACTCTAATTCCTAAAAAAGAGCAGCCATGCATCTTAGCTTGTGTAGCTGACTTTAGACCTATTTCACGTTGTTCAATTTTTTTATAAAAGAACCTGCAAAGTGATTGCTAACAGGGTGCATGAGGTGATGCATGATCTACTTGGAAAAGAGCAGGCTACTTTTGTCAAAGGAAGGATATCTTTGATAATGTGGTTATCTCCCAGACAATTGTAAAGGGTTATAATCGAAAACATGTCTCCCCAAGGTGTCTCATCTAGGTTGACATCAGGAAGACATTTGACTAAATCAATTGGAGGTTTATAAGAGACATGTTGATTGCTTTAAGCTTTCCAGAAAATTTTGTTAAGTGGATGATGAGCTGCATTTCAAGCACATGGTTCTCCCTAAAAATTAATGGAAATTATGAAGGATTTTTCCTTGGGAAGTGTGGTGTTAGGCAAGGAGACCCTATCTCTCCCTACCTATTTGTTCTAAGCATGGTAGTTCTCTCAAGATACTTGAGGGGTATGCCTTCCAAGGACCAATTCAGCTTTCATCCTAAATGTTCTAAAATCAAGCTCACTCACCTAACCTTTGCCGATGACTTAATGATCTTTACAAGAGGAGATGTCCCCTCTGTCTAAGCTATGGCGGATTGTCTTAATACTTTTGCTGATGTTTCAGGGCTGGAAGCAAAATCATTCCAAAACTGATGTGTATTTTGGTGGTGTGAAGCAGCAAGTAAAAGAAGAAAACCTTTCAATCTCAGGGTTTACTAAAGGGATTTTTCCCTTTAGATATCTTGGTATCCCTCTTCACTCTTCCAAGATTAAGAGCACCATGTATGCAGCTCTTATGACCAAGATAAAACATACAATTCAATACTGGTCTTCAAATATGCTCTTATATGCAGGAAAAATCCAGTTGATCAATGATGTAGTGTTTGGCCTAGAAAACTATTGGTGTGCAAGCCTGCTGCTTTCCAAGGGTATTATTGAGCAAATTAACAAGTTGTGCAAAGATTTTCTTTGGAACATTGAGCCCGGGAGTAGGAAGATGGCTTATAAGAGCTAGATTAGTATTTGCGCACCAAGAAGAGAAGGGGGTATCTATATCATGGAATTTATGGCCTGGAACAAAACTATACTGGCAAAATGGATTTGGCAACTTCAAAACAACAACAAAGGAATTTGGAGCTGCTGGGTCAAAGCTTATGCACTCAGGGATAAAAGTATATGGCAAGTGAAGAAGAAAGGGAACGACTCTGAGAATTGGAAATGAATTCTTGATGTGAGGGATGGAATTATGAGTGTAGTGAATGATGCTGATGCTGGAATAAAGTTGGTCCAAAATTGGCAAACAGGAGGGAAGTATTGTGTGGCTGCACGGTATGACTTTTTTCAGAAAAGATACCAGGAGAATCAATGGCACAAAGTTGTAGCACAAAGTTGTATGGGACTCTAGATTTCTCTCCAAACATAGCTTTATTGTAGCTCTGGCTAGGCAAAATGCCCTGCCTACAGTTGACAATATCTGTGCAAGAGGAATGATGTTAATCAATCGAATGAGCGCACTTCACATATGTACGTTACAAGTGTACCCTGAAAATTTAAACCAATAAGAGTATGCTAAAACATAATTTTTACTATTAATAAAATCATCTACCGATTACAATCAAATTTGTATTCGCAAATTAAAATTCAAGTCAAGCGTGAAATAAATAATTATGGGTGAATTGATATAAGTTTATTAATTTCTTCAAAGTCTACCTAACTTTTACATTTTACATTTAGTGTACCAATATATTTTTTTAGGTGCCAATTGAGATAAGGTATTAACAAAATAATTTAAGCTTAAGGCAAAAATTTATAAATCGAGATTAAATCTAGAGTCCGTGCAACACCTGGGTATTCAACTAGTATATATCTTATCAATCCTTCTATACTATTAAAGGAGGCTTTTTTGAATCTCCCACAACGACCGATTGTTTTTATAGTGTTTTTAGAGAGTTTTAGCAATTAAATATTATTAATCGAAATAATAATAATTAAAAAATATGTATTTTTGTGGTAACCAAAGAGCAAATAAATAAATAGTGACAAATTTGGTTTTAGCACAATTTACTTTTCATTGTCATGCGATTTCTTCTTTTGGAGTCAACTCACTCTTATCATGGTATTACATATTGATTTTATATTAAAGTATTATAATTCACTGATGAACTTCTTCTAATTATATATGATGAACTTCTTCTAATTATATCCCTATTACAATCCTACTTAAATTAAATTTTTAACTCTTATAGTGCTATCCAAATTAAATTTGTATCACAGTTTTCCCAATCTTAGGACCCATTGACCAGTTTTACCGACCTTAGGACCCATTGATCAAACACATAATAATCCAATTATAGCACATAATAATTATATCGCAATATCGTAGAATCATCATGGCATCACGGTAACAAGAGATAACCATTAATTTACTTTTCATTGTTAATTAAATAGTATGAATTGTAAGTGATATGACTTTGAATTTTAGAAAGACGCCATAAATATCCACATTGCATGGTACTCCGTACAACTAAGTCATTCTATATTGTTGATTTTCATCCAACATAAATACGGAGTATAATTCACATTTATTACATCTACAAAAACAACAAGAACAACCAAACCTTATTCACAAAATAATTTAGGATCAGCTAACATGCAATAGATATTATTAGTGCAATGCACGGGCATTCATCCTAGTATATATTATTATTTGAGCATTTTTTGAGCTCTCACAACGACCGAGTGATATTAGAGAGTCCGGTTTTTTATGGACTGTTGAATATTATATTATTTTAGTTATGTTCCATCATATTTCTAATCCTAATCGAAGTTAAACACAATCAGCCAACTATAAATAGTTGAAGTCAACATTCACAATCATAATACCTGATATATATACTCGGCTGGCTATAATAAGCTGCTAAAGTATTGATTAGCAAGTTTAAACATTATTATTGTTTGTTTTATTAGAATTTTGGATTGGATTGATTTTTTTTTGACGTGAAGTATATGCATGCATATTGTATTGGCGACTAAAAAGAATGCAAGTGTAGAAATTGTTCTTGCTTTTCTTACAGTTTTCAATTTGGATCCTACGTCAATATAGGGAAGTTTGTAGTGATTTTAGAGAGTCCAATTTTATATGGACCTTTGAATATTTAAGTCATAATATGGTAAGTGAACAATTAATTTAATTTTACATCGACTAGATTAGTATATGATATGGCAAGTGAATAAAAAATTAAATATAAATTTTACATGATATATAATTATATACGAATTCTATAGGTAAGTAAGAAAATCCACATTTTTATAGGATTAGTGTACAAAATTCAGACACCCCATAATCAAAAACTTGTTAAATAAGCCATGTCCTGAGGAGAAGCTTTCTCCCCAAATTTTGTTCGTACGAAAAACTTGAATCATGGCAGGAAGAGGTAAGCCTGGACGCCCGAGAAAACAAAAAATACAGCATGACTCAGCTCACTCAGATGAAGATACTTGTAGGATTATTGAGGAAGATGGTGGAGAATTGGGGGAGAAAACTCAAACCCAGATACGAACTCCGGTAAGTTTTGCTGACATTCTTCAATCGGCAATGAATTCATCTAGATTAAGACAGAAAAAGAACACAGAAGCTATGAAAGTTAATGTAGAGGAAAATTCCCCAAAATCTGGGACTGAAAATGGTGGAAATAAGAGCACAGAGGATGGGGTGGAACTTAATGTGGCAGAAGTAATTGTGCCAAAATTAGGTGGTGAAAAAGAGAAAAAATCATTGACAAAGGTTGTTGGGAAGCCTCAGGCAGGTATGAGTCTTTTTTATTGTGAGGAAAGTTTGAAGGAGGAGGAGGTAACCATAGAAGAAGAGGATGTGCAGGAGGAATTGGAATTGTGGAAACACACCTTGGTAGGACATGTAATTAGGGCTAAAACTGAGTTGAATCAATTGAAGCAGATAGTGGAGAAAAACTGGGAAGGAAAGTGTATTGTTCAATATTATAGAAAAGGATGGTTTGCATTTCGGTTCACCTCGCAGGAAGATATGGAGCTTGTCTTGAGAGGAGGACCATGGTTATTTGCAGGGAAGACTTTGATTCTTAAACAATGGACACCAACAGTGGCACAAGAGCTGGATAGCTTGACTGTCATTCCTGTATGGGTGCTTTTCCCTAATTTGGATCCATACTTGTGGTCAGTTGCAGCATTGAGCAAAATTGCAAGTAAGGTTGGAAAGCCTCTTTTTGCAGATCAAATAACCACAATGAAAAGGAGACTGTCATTTGCAAGAATCATGATAGAGGTAGATATTTCCACTGATCTGCCTACTGAGGTCATGATAAACACACCTTATGGAGAGAAGATTGAGCAGCGAGTGGAGTACGAGTGGGTACCATATTTTTGTCAGGGGTGCAAGAAAATGGGACACACAATCTCAGCCTGTAAACATGCTAAGAAACCTGGGGAAAGTAAAGTTTACAGGCCAGTGCATGAATCTGCAGAGGAGAAACCAGTAGAAGCAGAGCAGGAGCAGATAATTGTTAAGGAGATAGCTGCTGATGCACTCCAGGAACAACACATTATTGAGACTGAGTTTCAGAAAGAGGTAGAATCTCCTCCACCACCAAATGCACAAGTGGATGATTTGGGGTTCAAAACTGTGATTAGGAAGAGCAGAAAGCAAATGAGTAAGAGTTCTGCAGGGATAATAAGCAACAGATTCACAAAGATGTTTACAGGAGGGGCCTCTGCAGATATGGCTGAGGAAGAGCAAAAGAAGGAGGAAAATGTTACAGTAGGGGAAGGGGAGCCACCTGACTCTCTTTTATCTCAATGATTCTCCTCACTTGGAATGTAAGGGGATTAAATCAATCCCTGAAGCAACGGGAGCTGAGGGAGCTTCTGTGGAGAAATAAGGTCGATATTGCTGGAGTCATAGAGACGAAAATAAAAGAGTGCAATGCTAGTAAGATCCTAAGGAGTAGATTTGGTAGTTATTCTCATACCAATAACTATAGTTATCATAGTAATGGAAGAATTTGGGTTCTTTGGAATGCAAGAATGGTAAAATTTGATGTCAAATATGCTAGTGATCAAATGATTCAAGGCATTGTTACAAGCCTGCTTGCTCACTACTCTTTTTGCCTAACTATTGTGTATGCAAAGAATGATAGTATGGGAAGGAAAGAGTTATGGACAAGTTTGGAAGCTAACAGGCCAAACATTCCATGGGTGGTGATGAGTGAGTTTAATGTTGTGAAGGAGGATAGTGAAAGGCTGGGAAAATTTCCACCTAATATTCATGATATGACAGATTTTAATGACTGTCTGGTAAACTGTGGCTTAGAGGATTTGCAGGGTCAAGGGCAATTCTTTACTTGGACTAATAAGCAGAAAGGGGCTGATAGAGTTTGGGAGAAGCTTGATAGAGCATTAGTGAATGGTAATTGGCTTCAAGAACATGCAGCTTCTTTTGCTGAGTACCTTACACCAGGTATTTCAGATCACTCTGCAGTTAAGGTTACTATAAATGCTATGGAAAAGATAAGAAAAACTTTTAAGTTTCTCAACTGCTGGACTGAACATCCTCAGTACAGTTCAGTAGTGAGAGAAGCCTGGGTTTGCAATGGAGGTGGCTCTCAAATTTACAGATTGTTTAACAAGGTGAAAAGAGTCAAGCATGCTCTAGGGATTCTGAACAAGAAATATTACTCTAATCTCCCTGAGAGAGTGATGGCTTGTAAGGAAAAACTAGAAAATATTCATACTGAGTTGAAAGACAGGCCTATGAGTGATATTCTTCTTGAGATAGAGGAGAGTACAAAAATTAGAATTTTGTCAGTTAAAGAAGGCTGAGATGAGTATGTTGCAGCAGAGAGCAAAGGTCAATGACATTAAGCACAATGACTGCAATAAGAAAGAACCAAAGTATTATCGGGAAGGTGGTTGATAAGGATGGAATGGAATTTACAGATCAAGAAGGAATTATCAAAGCTTTTACAGAGTATTATAAAAGCCTATTGGGTGAGGAAAACCCTGTAGAGGAGTTTGATAGTACTTACATCTCAAAGGGTAGAGTGGTGTCTGAGCATTGGAAGATTTTCCTTTGTAGGGAAGTCAATGAAGAGGAAATCAAAAGTGCTTTGGCAGGAATTCACCCTGACAAAAGTCCGGGTCAGGATGGGTTTTCTGCAGGTTTCTTCCAAAAATCATGGGACATTGTTGGAGAGGATTTATGTGATGCAGTGAAGGATTTCTTTAGGAAATGCAAGCTCCCAAAGCAAGCAAATGCTATAGTAATAGCTCTTATACCAAAAAAGGAGAATGCGATTTCAGTAACAGAATACAGGCCAATATCCTGCTGCACAACTTTCTACAAGATTGTCAGCAAAATTTTGGCTAACAGGCTCAAAAGAGTCTTGTCTGAGCTGATAGGAAAAGAGCAGTCAGCATTTGTTGATAATAGAAGCATCTTTGAAAATATTATGGTCTCCCAAGGGCTGATTAAAGGTTACAGGAGGAAAAACATCTCCCCTCGATGTTTAATGAAGATCGATATTAAAAAGGCCTTTGATTCTCTAAATTGGAATTTCATTAAGACAATGATGGCAGCCATGGAATTTCCTGAAAAATTTGTGAACTGGATCATGGAATGTGTCAGTTCAACCTGGTTTAGCCTGAAGATCAATGGCTCAACAAATGGATTTTTCAAAGGGCGAACTGGTGTAAGGCAAGGAGATCCTTTATCCCCTTATTTGTTTGTCCTAAGCATGGAAGTTCTCTCTAAGCAGCTTAGAGAAAGGCCTAAGGAAACTCATTTTTCTTACCATCCGAAATGCGCCAGAGTAAAGTTAACCCAATGGTCTTCGCTGATGATCTCATGATCTTCACCAGGGGTGACTTACCTTCAGTGCAAGCTGCAACAAAGTGCCTAGTGCAATTTTCAAAATCTCAGGCTTGGTGGCTAATCCAACTAAAACAGATATATATTTCGGAGGAGTCACAAGCTTGGTTAAGGAGAAGATTCTAAAAGATACAGGTTTTTTTGAAGGGAGCTTCCCATTCAGGTATCTAGGTCTTCCTTTGAATCCAAGTAGACTAGTGGCTGATATGTACACTCCATTGGTGAGCAGTATTAAGAACAAAATCAGCAATTGGTCAGCAAATCTATTGTCTTATGCTGGCAAGGTTGAGCTTCTAAACTCAGTGATCTTTGACATAGAGAAGATCTGGAGCTCAGGTTTCATGCTCCCACAACATATCATGCTTATGATAGGCAGGAGTAGTAGGAGGTATTTGTGGAATATAGAGGAAGGTAGGAGAAAGCTGACTTTCAAGAGCTGGAAGGGAATGTGCTCACCAAAAATAGAAGGTGGAATTGGTATCAAAGAGATCCTAGCTTGGAACAAAGCATTAATGGCTAAATGGTTATGGAAGATAGTTACCAAGCAGGATGGTCTTTGGCTGCAGTGGATACAATCTTATTGCCTCAGGAGCAGCAATATTTGGGAGGTCAAAGCTAGAGAAGGTGACTCTGAAAGTTGGAAAGGTGCATTGAAAATAAGAAATGAAATGCTTCTCAAAGCAGGATGCAAAGAAAATGCAGAGGAGTTGATCAAAACCTGGGCAAGAAATGGAAAGTACAAGGTGAAATATGCTTATGAATACTTCAGGGAGAAAAGGAGAAAGGTGAGATGGTGTAAGGTGATATGGAACAAAACAAATCTGCCTAGGCATAGGTTTGTAGCTAGCCTGGCAGCTCAAAATTGTCTGCCTACAATTGACAATCTCTGCAATCGTGGCCTGGTCTTAGTCAATAGACGTTGTCTGTGCAAAAGAAATTTGGAAAGCCATGATCATCTTTTCTTTGATTGCGACTTCTCCAAGAAGATTTGGCAAGCAGTATTAGATTGGATAGGCATGAGAAGAAGGGTTTGGAGCTTAAAAAGGGAGCTCAATTGGGGTGCAAGGAGGAAGAGAAAAAAGCACTGACATTTTCATTGCTATAGTTCAAGTCTTGCTGCAACAATCTATGGAATATGGTACGAAAGAAATGCGAGAATTTTTGGTGATAAGGAAACCCCAGTGGATCAAATTGTGAAGACAATCCAGAGTATAGTTAGTATTAGGCTTTAAGCGCTTACGAAAGATTGTATACATAATGAAGTAGTAGAGTGTCTCAATGGCAAGTAACGATATTGAGTAGTGGAAACCTCTTTTTTTTGTAAAATCTGATTTTATTTTCCCCGAAAGGATGAATAAAATCGACCATTTTTACAAAAAAAAAAAAAAAAGAGTTGTAATTAGCTGTCTTTAAGAGAATTCACTGCTTTATAGGATTAGAGTTTTAAATTGTCTTTTACATTATATGATTAGAGTTTTAAGTTATCTTTTATACTTTAAGGAATCCGTAGCTTTATAGGATTAGAGTTTCAGTTGTTATTAGTTGTTATCATAATCAACGCACTTTAGGAGAGTATACCATGATACAACAAACTTATAATTAATGACACCCTTATCCTAATCTACACCACTTTAGAAGTATACAGTGATACAATACGAGTTATAATATACTACTACTATCTATTCATTATCTTAAATATTTAAAAATTGTATTTAAAACCTACAAGAACTAAAATTGTAAAGCAAGTAAATAATTAAATATGAATTGTACATGATATGGTAAGTAGATAAATAATTAAATAATAATTATATACATGTTATGATGATTAAAAAATGGAAGAATGGTACATGGCATGGTCAGTAAAATTCACTACCAAGGAACATCAATTATAAAGTTGTATGCACGCATAATTGAAAAGGTTGTATGCACAATACTATATATGGAGTATATGTCTGTATATAGCACATTGTGTTACAAATTTAGAGATTGTCTGCATATATGATATCAAAGTGACATATACTATAAAAAGAACACAATCGTGAAAAAACAATTGTAATTTTAGTATTTTACATGGTCACGAATCGATTTCACAGATAATACTTTAGCTTGAATATGATATTATTCTTCTTACAAACTCTTTTATAACGTGTACCATACATCCCGAGTGTATGCACACCGTACAGACTTTTCTTTATATATTACAGTGAGAATTTTCTATACCTTTTGGATATTTCGTATATCTTTGTGAATATTTTCTGTAACTTTCTGACTTTTGGTGTAATGATGTTATTGTTTACAAACATGATCGACCGATAAAACTATGAATATGAATACGAGTGTACAAAAACCTGGGCGTATTTAACAATTCTAGTTTTTTTTTTAATTTCTATTTTCCTTTGGTTCGTATTGTGAGGTTTAAATTGCTGATCTACCGATCGAAGATTTCACTCATTTGTTTGGGCACATAGTGCGTAATTAAGCTAAAGTTAGCAATGAATTACTTATTAGAAATATTGTAAGGAATCAATTAAAATTAAGATTGACATCTAATTTTCAAAGAAAAACATTTGTTTTTGGCATTATGTTGCAATTATTAATCACAAACAAAATGAACGTATTGAGACCGTGTCTGAGATCTTCTTATAAATTAGGTTGTTTTCATAACTAAATACTCATTCGGTATCCATTTTAGTATATGTCAATCTAATACAACATTCATCTATCAGTTGTAATGTAGTGTTTTAGGAAAATGTGGAGAGAGGGGATAGAGGCATATATAGATGAAAAAGTTAAGGTAGTTTATACTGGAATAACTGAAGATAACAAATTATGTCACTGTTAGTGTTAAAAAAAAAGGTAAAATGTAGTGCTTTGTTGGAAAAAACATATACTTCATACATATATATATATTTTTTTTAATTTGTTTACAACTACAAAGTATACAGATAATATACTTTATAAAAAAATATTTTTGAGTTGAAAATGAAATTCACTATCTATTTCCCCCCTTTTATACGGCATCTGCAATCGGATGTTTGTGTACATAGTACCCATGAAGTATGATTTTTATAAGAAAATAACACTCATTTGCTAAATTATTAGAAGAAATGTTAGCATTAAGTGTTGTCTGAAGTAGTATCCATCATTAGTTCATTACAACAGTGAAACATTTAAGTGGCGAAACAATGTGAAATTAAAGTTTACTGTTTAGAGACGAAATGTTAGACAAAGTTAAAATGAGAATATAAGTTTTCAAGTTTGTAAAATGATGGTCTTATAATGAAAATAATTGTCTACCAGTGAAGTAAAATACAAGTAATACTCTAATAGTTCTTATATAAGGGTAAAATATTTATAGCTTCAACTTATTGGATATCATTTTAAGAGACCCGTGCAACGCACGAGCTTACATCTAGTCTAGTATATTTATAAACGAAGCTTTTTTCGTTGGCATTGAAAGGGTCTTGAGCCTTTCGAATTTTCTTAGAGCTTCTGGTGAATAAGGAATTAATTTATATTATGGAATTGTAGTTTATACCATATGTGAGTTTATGGTAATTATGTATAAAATTCATATATTTTACTTATGGATATGTAGTATACCATATGTAGGTTTATGGCAATATTGAAAAATACCATCAATATAAAAGTTTCCTTTTTAAGTTATGGTAAGATAATAAGTCAATTCTACATTTTAATATAAGAGAAAACTACACGATATTTTCTACATTTTGGTAAAATATAAGAACCAATTTTTTTTTTTAAATACGTCTACAGGTAAAGAAATTTTAATACAATTTTTGGTGAATAAAAAGTCTGTTTATAAGTATCAGAACAAAACAGAAAATTATAAAAGGATCGAAGGGAGTATATGGCATTTAATCACGAAATGGTAAGATAATACAAAAGAATTTTGAACAATAGTAATAACTACGAATAAAGGTACAAGTTTTTTCGTTGGTATTGAAATGGTCTAGAGCAATTCGAAATTTCTTAGAGCTTCTGGTGAATAAGCAATTAATTTATGCTATGGAATTGTTGTTATACTACCATATGTGAGTTTATGGTATTCATGTACAAAATTCATATATTCGTATTGAAATGTACTATTGCATACATAAGCTTATGGTAATCATGAAAAAAGCTTATAATAATCATGAAAAAAGCTTATGGTAATCATAAAGAAAACTTATGGTAACCATGAAGATATGACATTTGATAATCATGAAATTATTTATGTTATTTGATTGTAGTATATCATACATAAACTTATGGTTATCATGAAAATAACCTTATGGTAACCATGAAAATATGACATTTTCATAATCATGAAATTATTTTTATATGTTATGACAAGATAATATTCCATAAGCAAAAGTCTATTATGACATTTTATATATTTTGGTACATATAAGCAACAAATGATGACACTTAAATTTGAGATACTAATAGTAATAACTATAAGTCACCTTACTATAAATGGGTAGCCGTTTAAATTATTCAAATGAGTTTCTCAATACTAACAATTATAAGTCACCTCTCTTGAATATCTTAAAAGCCCTACAAATTTTTTTAGAGCTTTAGGTGAATAAAGAATTAATTAAGTGTTACGTAAATGTGATTAGCATATGTAAGTTTATGGTAATCATGTAAAGAATTCATGTATTACTTATGAATATGTAGTTACCATATGTAAGTTTATGCTAATTTTAAAAAGATGAATCAACATAAAAATTTTCTTTTATGAGTTATAGTAAGACAATATTTCATACGTCAAACATACATTTTAATACGTGACATACAAAATCTGACGATGTAATCTAGATTTTGGTAAATATAATAACCAAATGTTTGTTTTTTTAATGGTAAACTTTGAACTAGAGATAGTAATAATAATAACGATATGTCACTCATCTACCATAAATGGATAGCAATTCAACTTTTTAGTAATTTTCCAATACTAATAAGCATGTTCTTTTTTTTTTAATTTATGTTTTTTTTCTATGTATAAACAACTGGCCACAATCTACGAATAAAGGCAGTTTTTATATTTTTGAATGACTCTGTTCTTATCTGCATCTAACTATGAGCTATCTATGCGTCTTAATTAAGTTTATAAAATCTTATTACAGTTTTTGGTGGATAAAAGTTCTATTTGTGAAAGATATTTGGTTAAATGAGAAGTTATTTGATCTGATATGAACATTTCAGATGTTAATTGGTCTAAATTAAATAAAAAATAATTATAATTAATTGAGAAACCTTAGCATGAGGTTATTTGCATGATAAATGATTGTGTGTTGGTTATTTAAGTTCTTTATGATCTGGTATTAAGGTATATTATTAAATCGGAAGTTGTTTGATCTGATTTGCCCATTTCAAAGACCTAAATTAAGATAGCTGAGTTTAATTAGCTGAGTTGTGACTTAATGGAAAAAATTAATCTGTATAAGTAGATCTCTTTGCACCAAAACTATTACTATCAGCCAAAAATAGTAGGTCAACCACCTTAACGTAATCTTCTTAGAAATTGAACTACTTTTTTTTTAATTGAATGCGTTTGGAAATGGGGAAAAATCCCACACAACGCAAATGAAATTCCCGTAGAGTTTTGAAAAAGTTTATGTACAATCCTAAAATATATAATATTCAAATTATAAATGTATTCTATCTATTGACATAGTGATACAAATATAGCCATCATATTAAAAATGAGAATATGAAATCTACAATATATTTAAATTCAACTTTGTTTAGCTATAGTATGGCTATGATAACAATTATTCTTCGGACAGTAGTGGTAGAATTTGGTTGTTTTGGAACACTCAGATTATCAAATTTGAGAAAATTCAGGAATCAGATCAGTTTATTCATGGTAGAGTCGAGCATTTGTTATCTCATCATACTACAAACATCACCTTTGTTTATGCTAGTAATGATGCAAAGCAGAGAAGATGTTTATGGAATGATCTTTGTAGTCTTAAATCCAGTGATCCATGGATTGTGATTGGAGACTTCAACATAGTTAGAGCAGATTCAGAGAGAATTGGCAAATCTCCTCCAAATTTGAGGGATATGTCAGAGTTTAACCAATGTTTAATGGATAGTGAATTGGATGATCTTAATGGGTATGGGTGTGATTTCACTTGGACAAATAAACAAACTGGTGATGATAGACTATGGGAAAAACTGGATCGAGCTATAGTCAATCCCAAATGGCTAGCCTCTTATCCAGCTGCTTATGCTGACTCTTTGGTTTCAGGCATCTCTGATCACTCCCCAATAATTTTCACAATTGGAGTGATAGGTCATGTGGCAAAAACTTTTAAGTTTCTGAACTGCTGGAAAGATCACCCTAATTATGATGAGCTGGTTGCTGAAGCTTGGAGAACTCATGTTCATGGTTCACCAATGCACAGGTTGTTCCAGAAATTGAAAGAGGTCAGGAAACGCCTAGTAAAGCTAAATAAGGACTTTTACTCAAACCTTCCAGATAGAGTGAGGAAACGCAGAGAGTAACTTGAGAATTGTCAGATTCAAATGCAGAATTCTCCCCAGGATGTAGTTCTAATGGAGGATGAGAAAAAGCTTATTGAAGAATTTTGCAACATTAAAAAAGCTGAATTGAGTATGCTACATCAGAGGGCAAAGATTCGTGATCTTAAGCAGACTGACTACAGTTCCAATTACTTTTACTCAAAGATTGCAGCTAGGAAAAGCCAAAATCTGATTGGGAAAGTAATAGGAATGGATGGAAAACTCTATGAAGATCAGAAGGGAATTGCTGAGGCTTTTGTTGCATACTACAAAAGTCTGTTGGGCACAGACAATGTAGTAACTCAATTGGATGCTGACTTTATTGGTAAAGGATCTTGTGCTTCAGATGGATGGGCTGCTGATTTGGTTAATCCCATTTCTCACCAGGAAATTAAGGAAGCTCTCAGGAGTAGGGATGTTCACCGGTCCAAAACCGTATCGGACCAGACCGAACCGGTATGGACCGGGAACCGAAAGACATGATAACGTGAAACCGGAAATCGGCCCGATTAAAGCAAACCCGGACCGAAACCGGACAACTAATCCGGTCTATTCCCGGACCAGACCGGTCATGACCGAAGATTGTTACTGGCTTACTGCACACGAAGGACTTCTTTGTCAAAATGACCACTCCTTTCCATTCTTTTTGTGAAAACTGCAGATCTGTAACCAAAATATATAATAAAATTCATGAGTTACATGATTAAAGCTTTGGATAACAATTTCTTACAACCATATGACGACAAGAAAACTAAACAAGTTCTTATCATCAATGTAAATGAATTAATTAATTTAACAAAAAGGAGGCTTACTTGCTTGGGTTATGTCGCCCATGAGTCACGCCTCACGAAGTCGCGGTAATCGGTGGATCCAGCCGGCAAGGGAAGTGGAGGCCGGATCGGAGGTAGAAGTCGACTTGTCGAAGAATCGTGATATTGTATTATAGAGAATAGCGATTGAAAAGGGTTGAACATTGGAGTTTCCTTGAAGCTATGCTGAAAGCTTTGAAGTTTCCCCCTTTGTTCATAAAGTGGATCATGGGGGTGCATTACTAAAACTTGGTTTACTTTGAGGATAAATGGAGCAACCCATGGCTTTTTTAGAGGAAAATGTGGCATTAGGCAAGGAGATCCTCTGTCTCCATACTTGTTTGTTTTTAGTATGGAAGTTTTCTCAAGATACATGAGAGAAATTCACAATCAAAAGCTCTTTTCCTACCATCCAAAATGTTCAAGAATAAAGTTAACTCATATGATATTTGCAGATGACTTAATGTTGTTTAAAAGAGGAGATTCACCTTCTGTTGAGGCAACTAGAAGATGTCTGGACATTTTTGCTAATATCTCTGTCCTTGTTGCAAACCCAATGAAGACGGAAATCTATTTTGGAGGAGTTAGGCAGGATATTAAGCAGCAGATTCTTCAGAGTACATGGTTTGCTGAAGGAAGCTTTCCTTTTAGGTACCTTGGAATGCCTTTGAACTCTCGCAGGCTTGTTTCTGATATGTATGTAAGCTTGGTCAGCAAGATCAGGAATGGGATTCAACATTGGACTTCTCAACTACTCTCCTATGCAGGAAAAGCTGAGTTGATAAACTCAATCATATTTGGAATTGAGAATTTCTGGGGAGCTAGTTTCCTACTCCCTAAGCATATCATTTTGCAAATCAATTGAAGCTACAAGGACTACCTTTGGAGTGTTGGTGAGGGCAAAAGAAAACTGCTTTTCAAAAGCTGGGCTAGCACCTGCACACCTAAAGCAAAGGGGGGCTTTGGCATAAAGGAATAGCTTGCTTGGAATAAAGCTCTGATGTCTAGGTGGATTTGGAAAATAATCACAGGTCAATCTGGACTATGGATGAGATGGATCATGGCATATAAGTTGAACAAAGTTAGCATTTGGCTGGTTAGTAGAAGTGGTGATGATCCTGAAAGCTGGAAAGGCATTACTTATATCAGGGAGGAAATCCTAAATGCCAAAGGCAATGCTGCAACTGCAAATCATATGGTTTTATCTTGGGCTAGGAATGGTAAATTTGATCGTAAAGCTGCATATAACTTCTTTAGAGCTCAGAGGAGGGAAATGAAAGGTCATAAGATTGTTTGGAATGCCTCAAACTTTCCTAGACACAGTTTTATATGCAATTTGGCAGCTCAGAATTGCCTAGCAACAGTTGATAACTTGATGAGAAGGGGTTTGCCAATAGTTAACAGATGTATCCTTTGTTAAGAGGATGCTGAGTCTCACCATCACCTTTTCTTCAGCTGCGAAATCTCCAAGTCTATATGGCAGAAAGTGTTGAAGTGGATTGGCTTTTAAGAGAGGTGGCTGGAGTCTGAAACGAGAAATACTCTGGGGAGTGCAGAAAAAGAACCACAGAAGCTGGAGGCATAAGTGGTTTTGTGCTGGTTTGGCTGCTACTGTGTATATGATATGGTCAGAAAGAAACTCTCGAACTTTTGGAAATATTGAGCATGAAAAGCAATGGATTGTGGAGAAGATAAAATTTATAGTGAGTGTTAGATTGATAGCTTCAACCAAAAATGTCCTTCATGATGAAATAGTTGAGCATCTTAATGCTAATTAGGGAAGTTTGATTCTAGTGGTTATTCTTTATAAAAAAAACTCGTCTTTTATTTACCCATTGGTGGATGAATAAAAGACTAACCTTTTACAAAAAAAAAAAAAAAAAAAAAAACTTTGTTTAGCTATACCATAATGGATTTCGATAATGGATGGTCCGTTTATAATATATAATATTTTAATGTAATGTAACCGTATGGTCCGTTTATTTTAATGGATGGTAATCATTGCAAATATTATATACTCCGTATTAGTTATGGAAATGTAGTATACTATACACACTTATGGAAATCATGAAAACAAACTCATGGTAATCATGAAAATATGACATTTTCACATCATGAAATTATATATTTTATATGTTATGGTAAGATAATATTCATAAGTCAAAAGTCTAATATGACATTTTCTTCATTTTGGTACATATAAGCATCAAATGATGACCTTTAGATTTGAGATACTAATACTAACTATAAGTCACCCTACTATAAATGGGTAACAATTTAGCTTATCAAATAAATTTTTCAATACTAACATTTATAAGTCAACTTTATTGAAGAGGTCTAAACCCATACGAATTTTCATAAATATTTGATGAATAAAAAATTATTACGTATTATGAAAATGTAATAACCATTTGTAAGTTTATGCTAATCATATAAAGAATTCATTTATTACTTATGAATATGCGATTACCATGTGTTAAAAAAGCAAATATTTGGTACATATGTGAGTTTATGAGTGGAGATCCTCTGTCCCATTTTTGTGTCCCACTCCCTATACCCCTCCAATCAAATCCTTAGAAATCAGTTAAATTATAAGTTTAAATGAATTTTTTAATGTTGAAAAATGGATTTGCAAGGTTGTGATTGAAGGGGTACATAGAGTGGTACACAAAGTGGGACAGAGAATCCTCATTTGTGAGTTTATGATAATTATGTACAAAGTTCATATACCTTCAATTTTTTTTAGAGATTTTGATGAATAAGAAATTAATTTATGTTATGTAATTGTTGTTATATCATATGTGAATTTATGGTATGTACAAATTTCATGTATTTTATGAAAATGTAGTATACCATACATAAGCTTATGCTAATCATGAAAATAAGCTTATGGTAACCATGAAGATATAACCATTTCATAATCATGACATTATTTATGTTATGGGATTGTTGTTATACCATATGACATTGATTATGTTTTGGTCATTTAGATCCTGTATGATCTGATATATATATTTGATTAAAAACGAAGTTATTTAATCTGATACGAACATTTCAGATGTTAATTAATCTAAATTAATTAAAAAATAATTGTAATTAATTATAGAATCTTAGCTTGAGATTATTGGCATGAACATTTATTATCTCTTGGTTATTGAGATTCTATACGATCTGGTATGAAGTTATATGATTAAATCGGAAGTTGTTTGATCTGATTTGCATATTTTAGATGTAAAGTGATCTAAAGTAATTAGAAAATAATTGAAATTAATTAGGTGAGTTATGACTTAATGGAAGAAATTAATTTGTATCAGTAGGTCTCGTTGCACTGAAACTATTATTATCAGCCAAAATTATTAGGCCATCCACCTTAATCTAATCTTCTTAGAAATTCAACTATTTTTTTGTATTGAATGCGTCTCGGAATGGGGAAAATCGCACAACGCAAATGGAATTCTCCTAGAGTTTTCAAATTTTTACGCACAATCCTAAAATATATAAATAAATATATTCTATCTATTAGCAAACGGATATAACTATACTCATCATACTGAAAATGAGAATATAAAATCTACAATATAATTATGAAGTTAAATTAAACTTTGTTTAGTTATACCATAATGATTTCGGTAATTAATAGTGCGTAAATAATATATAATATATTTAATGCAACCGTGCAACGCTCGGGCTTTAAACTACTATATTTATAAACGAACCTTTAAACTAGTTTTCTTAGAGCTTCTGGTGAATAAATAATAAAAACATGTTATGGAAATGTTGTTTTACCATATGTGAGTTAATCGTAATCATGTACAAAATTCATATATTAGTTATGGAGATGTAGTATACCATACATAAGCTTCTGGTAATCATAAAATTAAAAGAAGCTTATGCTAACCATGAAGATATGACATTTTTTATATACAAATTACGAAGACCATGACCTGAGGAGTAGCTTACTCCCCAAGCTTGTCTGTACGTAAGCTTGAATCATGGCCAGAAGAGGGAGGCCGGAACGTCCGAAGAAGCAAAAAGCACAGCAAGAAAGAGAAGAGCAAGACGAAGAGAATGATGTAGAGATCGGTGAAAATAAGGAACAATCGCGACCAGAAACACGAACCCAGACGCCAGAACTGCAAAGACAAACGGTAACAATCTCTGATTTTATTCAGTCAACAATTAATTCATAAAATAGGAGTAAGAATAAGACTGGAAGTGTGGAACAAATTGATTTGGATGCTAATTTCCCCAAACTGGGAGTTGAAATGGGTAAAAATGTTGGGAATAAGGAAGGGAAAAAAAATGGAGAGCTGAAAGAGAATAGTGGTCATAAGAATGGGATAGATGGGGAAAAAAATCATGGACAAAAGTGATAGGCATGCCACAAGCTGGTATGAGTCTGTTCTTTAGTGAGGAGGCCTAAAAAATGGAGGATGTTATGATAGAGGAAGAGGATGTTAAGGAGGATCTGGAAAAATGGAAGAATACGTTAGTTGGGCATGTTATTGGAGTTAAAGCAGACATAAAACAAGTTCAACAACTTGTGAGTAAGTACTGGGATGGGAAATGTTCTATAAAGTATTATCGAAAAGGTTGGCTTGCCTTTAGATTCTTATCTCAGGAGGATGTGGATTCAGTGCAAAAGGGGGGCCATGGATGAAATCTGGGAAAACTTTGATCTTGAAGCAATGGACACCAACAATTGCTCAAGAACTAGATAGAATGACAGTAGTCCCTGTATGGGTTCTTTTCCCTGATCTAGACCCATATCTATGGTCTGCTCTGAGCAAGATTACAAGTAAGGTAGGCAAGCCTTTGTTTGCTGACCAAACAACTACGACAAAGAGCAGACTATCTTTTTCTAGGGTGATGATAGAGGTGGATATTTAAGGGGAATTACCAACAAGCATTACCATAAATACCCCACATGGAGAACAAATTGAGCAAAGAGTGGAATACAAATAGGTACCATATTACCTCGACATGTAAGCATATTAAGGCAAAGACTAAAGCTCAAGAACCAAAGAAGATTTATAGGCCAGTTGGACATGTAGTCAATGAGACAGTAGAGGAAGAAAAGGTTCAGGAGAAGGAGGATGCTGTCATAATCGAGCAGACTCAACAGGTTATTGAGAATGATACAGTCATTGAAGCTGAATTTCAAAAGGAGGTTGAATCCCCATCCCCACCTGATGAGTGTGTGGATGAAATGGGGTTCAAGACTGTGGTCAGGAAGAGCAAAAAACAGACGAGGTTGACTAATCCAGCAGGGTTAGTGAGCAACATGTTTGCTAAACTTTTTAATGGTGGAGGAAATGAAATTTCAGGCTTGAATATAGGGAGCATGGATGGTCTAGGGGATGGGGAGCCTCCTGACATTCCACCATCTCTATGAATATTCTAATTGGAATGTAAGAGGGCTGAATCAAGCCCTTAAGTAGCAGGAGGTTAAAGACCTTCTGTGGAGAAATAAGGTAGTTATAGCAGGATTAATTGAAACAAGAATAAAAGAGGATAAGGCAGAGAAAATCATGAAGAATAAGTTTTGTAGTTACTCTCATATTAATAATCACAGTAAGCACTACAATGGGAGGATATGGATTCTTTGGAATACTCAGATGATCAAGTTTGATGTCAAGTTTGTGGGGGATCAAATGATTCAAGGCATTGTTACCAATTTACTCACACACTGGATCTTTTGCCTAACCGTCGTCTATGCTAGTAATGGTAGCTTGGAGAGAAAGGGGCTTTGGAAGGAATTGGAAGCTAATAATCCAAGTATGTCATGGCTGGTAATGGGGGATTTTAATGTGGTGAAGAATGATAGTGAAAGATTGGGAAAAGTGGCTCCAAATATTCAAGATGTGAATGATTTTAATGACTGTTTGAGGAACTGTGGATTGGATGATCTTCAGGGACAAGGACACTATTTTACTTGGACTAATAAACAAGACGGTGTGGATAGAACTTGGGAGAAGCTTGATAGAGCCTTAGTGAATGATGATTGGATAAACACTCATGAAACATCCTATGCTGATTTCCTTCTATCAGGAATATCTGACCATTCCCCAGCAATGGCAACAGTTAAGGCTACAGTGAGAATCACCAAGTCTTTCGAGTACCTCAATTGTTGGGTTGACCATCCACAGTATAAGGAGGTGATTGAGAATGCCTGGAAAGATAATAAAGGATCAAATCCAATGTATAACTTTTTTTATAAATTGAAAAAAGTGAAACATGCACTTGGGACCCTTAATAAGAATTACTACTCCAATTTGCCTGAAAGGGTTAGAAGCTGTAGAGAAAACTTGGAGAAGATCCAACAGAGGTTAAAAGACAATCCTATGTGTGCTCATCTGCAGGAAATGGAAGAAGAAGCTCAGATTGACCAATGTAACATGAAGAAGGCAGAAATAAGCATGCTGCAACAGAGAGCTAAAGTCATGGATATATCACATAATGACTGCAGTTCAAAATACTTCTATGCAAGGATTGCAATCAGGAAAGCTCACAATATTGTTGGTAAAGTGTCAGATAAGGGTGGCAAGGTATTCACAGAGCAGGATGGGATTGGAGGAGCTTTTTTAGATTTTTATAAAGGCTTTCTAGGGGAGGAAAAGTCAGTTAAGGAAATGGATGAAACTTTCTTTTCCAAAGGAAGTAGAGTTTCAAATCACTGGAAAACTCAGCTAACAAAAAAAGTGGAAAAAATGGAAATCAAAAGAGCTTTATTGATATTCACCCTGATAAAAGCCCCGGTCAAGATGGATTTTCTGCGGGTCTTTTCCAAAAATCTTGGAAGTTAACGGGTGGTGACTTGTGTAAGGCTGTGGACTACTTCTTCAAGACCAGTAAGCTCTCAAAGCAGGTCAATGCAACCATTGTTGCTTTGATTCCAAAGAAGGAAAATGCTTCTTTTGTCACTGAATACAGACCCATTTTATGCTGTACAACAGTGTACAAAGTGATAAGCAAAATTCTTGCAAACAGAATGAAGATGGTCTTACCAGAGTTAATAGGAAAAGAGCAAACAACTTTTGTGCAAAACAGGAGTATCTTTGAAAATATAATGGTCTCCTAGGGGTTGATTAAGGGTTACAAAAGGAAGAACATCTCCCCAAGGTGTCTAATAAAAGTAGATATCAAGAAAGCTTTCGATTATCTTAACTAAGATTTTATTGAGAGAATGTTGGTGGGTGTGGAGTTTCCCAGTCAGTATATAAGTTGGATAATGGGTTGCATAAGATCAACATGGTTTAGTCTCAAGATTAATGGAGAAGCTAGAGGGTTTTTCAAAGGGAGAAGTGGGGTAAGGCAGGGAGATCCATTGTCTCCTTACCTCTTTGTGCTAGATATGGAAGTGATGTCTAGATATCTAAGAGAAATGCCAAATGACCCTCGGTTCTCTTATCATCCTAAATGCTCTAGGGTTAAGCTTACACACATGGTGTTTGCAAATGATCTAATGATCTTCACTAGAGGTGGTGCTCCTTCAGCTAGGACTGCAATTAGATGCCTACAAGAATTTGCAAGCATTTCAGGTTTGGCTGCCAACCCTGCCAAAACCGACATTTACTTTGGGGGAGTTTCTGACAAGGAGAAAGAGCAAATCATCAAGGACACTGGATTCTCTGAGGGGTTTGTCCCTTTCAGGTATCTAGGGATCCCTTTAAACCTTGGAAGATTGATGGCTGAAATGTATACTTCCCTGATAAGTAAGATCAAGAATAACATCAGTAAATGGTCAGAAAAATTGTTGTCTTATGCAGGCAAAGAGGAATTGATAAATGCAGTGATTTTTGGTATAGAGAACTTCTGGAGCTCAGGATTCATCCTACCTAAGCACATCACTCAATTGATTGATAAGAGTTGCAGAGATTATCTTTGGAACATAAATGAAGGTAGTAGAAAGTTAACCTTCAAGAGCTGGAAAGGCTTATGTACTCCCAAGACAGAGGGAGGATTGGGGATTAAGGAGGTGCTGGCATGGAATAAAGCTCTAATGGCTAGATGGCTTTGGAAGATTGTTACAAACCAGGAGGGGCTATGGATGGAATGGACAAAAGCTTACTGCATTCAGAACAAGAGTATTTGGGAAATTGAAGGCAAAGAAAGTAATGCAGAAAGCTGGAGGGGGACTCTAAAAGTGAGAGATGACATTCTGATGAGAGCAGGAGGGCAAGAGAAGGCAGAAACTGAACTGAAATCTTGGAGTAAGGGGGGAAAATTCAAAGTAAAACTTGCTTATGAGTTCTTTAGAACTAAAGGAAGGAAGAACAGATGGTGTAGAGTGATCTGGAACTCAACAAATCTTCCTAAGCACAAGTTCACAGCAAATCTTACAGTGCAAGGGTGTCTTCCCACGATAGATAACCTGCAAGAGAGGTTTAATGCTGGTAAACAGGTGCATCCTTTGTAAGTGCAGCCTAGAAAGTGGTGAGCATCTGTTCTTTAACTGTGAATACTCCAAGGAAGTTTAAGGAAGAATGCTGGAGTGGATAGGCATTAAGAGAAATGCTTGGAGCCTAAGCATGAAATTGAGATGGAGTGCAAGAAGGAGAACGAAAAGGCATTGGCACTTTGACTGCTACTGCTTGAGCCTTACGGCCACCATTTATATGATTTGGAATGAAAGAAATGCTCGAATTTTTACTAATAAAGAGCAAGCTACAAGTGACATAGTTAAAGAGGATGAAGGATATTGTTAGCATAAGATTAATAGCAAGGTCGAGGTATTGCAAACATGATGAGATCGTAGATGAGCTCAAAGAGAGCTAATTAGGAGTTGAACTTTAGTGGTTACCTATTTTTTCTAAAATCAGTCTTTTTATTTCCCAAGTTGGATGAATAAAAAAGATTACCATTTTTACCAAAAAAAAAAAAAAAAAAAGAAGATATGACATTTTCATTATCATGAAATTATTTTTATATGTTACAATATTCCATAAGTCAAAAGTCTTATTATATGACATTTTCTATATTTTGGTATATATAAGCATCAAATGATGACCTTTAAATTTGAGATACTAATATTAATAATTAATAGTCACCCTATTATAAATGAGTAGCTTTTTAACTTATTTAAATGAATTTTTCAATACTACAATTATAAGTCAACTCTATTGAATAAGTTAAAAACCCTACGAATTTGATTAGAGCTTTAGGTGAATAAGGAATTAATTAAGCGTTATGAAAATGTAATTAGCATATGTAAATTTATGGTAATCATATAAAAAATTAATTATTTATGAATATGTAGTTACCATATGTAAGTTTATGGTAATTTTGAAAAGATGATTCAATATAAAAGTTTTATTTTTATTTTTATGAGCCATAGTAAGATAATATTCCATACTCAAACTTACATTTTAATTCGTGAGAAAAAAACTGTTTTTTTTTAATGGTAAACTACTAATTAGAGATAGTAATACTAATAACGATAAGTCACTCATTTACTATAGGTGGATATCAATTCAACTTATTTAGTAAATTCTCAATATTAATAAGTAGGCTGGAGTATAAGTCAATTATGTTCATCTAAACTATGCATTATTCTATAAGTCGTTTTTTTTTGTTTTCTAATTTTTGTTTTTTTTTTCCTTCTATGTATAAACAATTGATCACAACCTACGAATATAGGCAACGCTTATATTTTTGAATGAATCTGATCTTATATGCATCTAAATATGAGCTATTTATGCTTCTAGAGTTAAAGAAATTTAATTACAGTTTTGGTGAATAAAAATTCCATTTGTGAATAAAAAAATTCATTTATAAGAATAGGGAGGATAATAATTCCATATATGCAAGTATACGTTAATTATGAAATAAAGAAATTATGTGTTCACGTAAGAAAACATATAGGGTATGGTTACAAAAGTCTATTCGTCGCATATAGTCTTGGAATTTTCTTAGACATTCATATGAATAAGGGACTAATTTATGTTATGAAATTGTTGTTATATCATATTGTAAGTTTATGGTAATCATGTACAACATTCATATATTAGTTATGGAAATGTTGTATACCATACATAAGCTTATGGTGATAAAGAAAATAAGCTTATGGTAACCAGGCCATGAAGATATGACATTTTCATCATCATGAAATTATTATTTTTTTTTGGTAAAAATTTGTACTCAATTTATTCATCCATTTCGGGAAATAAAAGAGAGAGATTTCTTACAAAAAAGACACCACTAAGAAAAGAAAAAACCAAAGCCAAATAACTAGGAGTTTAGGACTTTAGGCTGTCTATGACTTCAGTGTCATTACAGTTTTTCTTCCAAGCATGAATCCTTATACTAACAGTGCATTTGATGTTGTTTATAATCCATTCTTCTGCGTGATCCTTCCCTCCAAAAATTATGGAATTTCGCTCCTGCCAAATCACATAAACTGAGGTAATAAGGCTACAAACCAACCACGGGGTACTTCCAGTGTCTCTTGTGTTTTCTTTGGATTAGCCACCTGATCTCACTTTGCAAATTCCTTGTTTGTCTCCTAATTTGCAGCCAGTTTAAGATGCCTCCCTAAACTTTTGCTGTAACAACCGAACCACCGTCCGTCGCAAAACAACCTAACAAGATGGGTAGTCACCCCTTAGACCAATATATCATCTCCGGGCTCTAAAAGGTGAAGGCCTTGTTGTTAGTATGATGGTAGAAATCTAATATAAACTAATCATATGAGCTTTATTTTCACAATGTAGGACAAACCAACATCATAAACCACTTTCCAAATTCCGTAGTGTTACATTTGCAGCAAAAGAACAATCGAAGAATAAGTGTTTATGGCTTTCAGCTCCAGCTCTGCAAAGTTCGTACCTGTTTACAAGCACAATCCCCTTTGCACAGATATTACTGTGGCCAAGGATTCCTGCATAGCCAAAGTAGCAATAAAACTATGCTTTGGGAGATTTATGCCCTTCTAAACTACCTTGTGCCAACTATTTTCTTGGTAGTATTTCCTAAAATGTTGATAGCTAGCTGCAGTGTAGTATTTACCATTTGCTTGCCATCTTTTAACAAGATCACAAGCTACATTACTGTACTATCTGAGACCATTGACATAATTTCATCCCTGAAAGTGAGGATGCCTCTCCAGGTTTCATAATCTCCTACCTTTTCCTCCACACTCCAAATGTTAACCTTTCTCAGCTTATAGCTTCTAATCCAACAGGTCCAAGCCTCTAAATTATCAGATTGCAGCTGCCAAATCCATCTTGCAAGCATTGCTTTATTCCAAGCCAACAGTTCTTTCATATTGAGACCTCCTTCTTTCTTTGGAGAGCAGAGGCTGTCCCATCTTTTAAACACCATTCTCCTTTTCCCTGCCTCCACATTCCATAAGAAATCTTTGCGTAATTTCTTAATTTGTTTTATTATACCCTTTGGCAGAAGCAGACTAGCACACCAGAAGTTTTCCAGGCCAAAAATTGAAGTTCTTAATTGAACTTTTCCTGCATAAGAGAGCATAATGGAAGACCAATGCTGCATGGAGTGCTGGATTTTAGCAATTAGGGTGTTGTACATTTCCTTTTCCAGTATTGCAGAATGCAGAGGAATCCCTAAATAGGCGAAGGGAAAGGATCCCTCAGTGAACCTTGAGATGAAGAGCATCAGCTTTCTAACTTCCTGTTTTAAACCCCCAAAATATACTGTTTTTGCCTGATTAGCTTCTAATCCAGACACCTTTGCAAACAGCTCCAAACAATCCACCACTGCTTTCATTGAGGACACATCTCCTCTTATGAAGATCATAATATCATCTGCAAATGTTAAGTGAGTGAGTTGAATTCTGGAACATTTGGGATGAAAACTGAATTGGTTTTTGGAAGGCATATCTCTTAAGTATCTGGAAATAATCTCCATACTTAAGACAAAAAGATATGGGGATAATGGACCCCATGCCTTATTCCACAACCTCTAGGAAAGAACCCTTCATAGTTGCCATTTATCTTCGAAGAGAACTAGGTATTGGAGATACACTTCATGATCCAAGTGATGAATTTCTCAGGAAAATTTAGAGCCTCTAGTGTGGATCTGATGAACTCCCAGCTAACTGAGTCAAAAGCTTTCCTTATATCCTCCTTAATAAAACATCTTGGAGAGACATTTTTCAAATTACAGCCTTTGACAATTATTTGAGAAACTGCAATATTGTCAAAAATATTCCTTCCCTTCACAAATGTTGCATGTTCCTTCCCTATAATACTAGGCAATACCTACTGCAACCTGTTTGCAATAATCTTTGTGATGGTTTTGTAAATTGTGGTGCAGCAGGGTCTAAAATTTGCAACACTTGTGGGATGCACCTTCTTTGGAATAAGGGTGACAAGTGTGGAATTTGCTTGTTTGGACATTTTGCTGGTTCTAAAGAATTCTCCCACTAAAATTAACAACAAATAACTAGTATTATTTAAAAAAAATCTAGAGAGAGAAAGTAGTGAGAGAAAGCTTTCTGTCTCAAAAGTCTAGCAGTACGACCGGGAAATCGAGCTCTTGTTATGGTGAGAGGGAGAAATTATGGTAATAAAATAACAAAAATAGTAGAAATAAGAGTAGATCTATGAAAAATAATACCAATAATAGTGAAAAGCATCAAGCTTTGAGTGGAATCATGAGGCACAAACCTTCGAGTAATGACACTAACAAGATGAAGTGAATGGCTGAAATCAACCCAATCCTAGCTTTGTACTTGTCTGAGAGTGATTATTCGGAGGAGGAAATCGATGAAGACATGGGAAATGAAGAAGAAATAGCAGCAGAAGAGAGGGCTGAAGATGATATTGGGTGGACGAAGGTTGTACGGTCCAAGACGAAGACTAAATCAGGAATGACCAAACCATCTGAAGAGGATGCAACTCTGAGGGATACGAAGCCTGTGGTGTTAATTTCTTCTAAGGACATTAAGCCCCCCATTGGATATTATGAATGGATTTCTGTGGCGAATTTGGGGAAAAAGAGGGCTGGAAAATATTTCAATCCTACCTGGGAATATGTTCATAAGGTTTAAGACAAATGAGGCGAAATTAGCAATTCTGAACGGAGGTTTTCACCTGTTTGATAATAAGCCTTTTATTATCAAGGAATGGAATCCTGATATGTCTTTTAACAAAAATAATGTCAAGACGGTGCCAATTTGGATTAAATTGAGGAAGCTTGAATTCAAACATTGGGGGAAATCTACCCTGAACAAAATAGCCTCTACTGTGGGAAAAGTAGTGAAATATTATGCAGCAACTGAAACTAGGAGTAGATTGATTTATGCTCGGATAATGGTTGAGGTTAGCATTGATCAGTTCTTTCCAGAGGTTATAGAAATTCAGGAGGAGGATCAGACAAAGATTGATATAGTGGTTGAATATGAGTGGAAACCAATAACTTGTGAGAAATGTAAGGGTTTAGGTCATGAAGGTAATCAATGCAGGAGGAAAATGGAGGATAGACCTAAACAAAAGCAGAAACAGGTAGTGAAACAAAAGCAGATATGGGTGCCTAAGATGCAGCAAAAGTTTGTTGAGACCACTGAAGAAGAGGTAGTTCCAACCCCAGTTGCTCAAATTGACAAAAACAATTTCATCACTCCAGAAGCTGATCCAATTGTTAGACGAACATCTACTCGACCTGTTCATAGACAGCTTGTGTTAACTTCTGGGATGGCTGTAAAATCTTTTGGGCTGGTAGGCTTTCCAGCAATATCAGGAATTGGGGTCCCTAGTTTTGCTCAGGTTCTGCAAGGAACAACTGGTATAGACAAGGAGCAAGGAGGAGGGACTATCAGGGACACTGGCCATGGTCATGTTGATCATGGCTAATGTTGGCTTTTGGAATATAAGAGGGCTAAATAAACCAATAAAGCAATATGAGATTAAGAGGTTTCTTAGTCATAATAATATTGGTTTATTTGGCCTTCTTGAAACTAAACTGAAGCCTGAAGACTTGCACATGCTCACTATAGGTTTTTGGAGAGGTGGTCAGTCACAACAAATACTTCTCTCCACCCAGGAGGTAGGATTTGGCTTATTTGGAAGCCTGATCTCTTTGAAATTGAAGTGAAGAGTATGTCTATTCAACATATCCATAGCAAAGTAACCAACAAGTAGAATAAAGTAAATTGGTGGTTTACTCTGGTCTATGGTTTTGATGATCCTTATGAGAGAATGAAGCTTTGGCAGGATTTAAGGGATACAAGTGATAATATGAAGGAGGCTTGGTTAGTGGGAGGTGATTTTAATAGTATAATGTATCAAAAGGACAGAATTGGGTCTAAGGTCAGAATAGCAAAAATCATGCCTTTCAAAAGTTGTGTGGATGATTGTGATTTAAGGGAAATGAAGGCACAAGGAGCTTACTATACTTGGAATAACAAGCAGATTGGAGAAGATAGGGTTTGCAGTAGAATTGATTGGATTTTACATAATGAAGAGTGGCTCAACAGGTTTGAAAATTGCACAACATTTTTTCTGCCTGAGAGGATGTTTGACCATACTCCTTGTGTGTTGAAAATTTTTGGTGATAAAAAGACAGGGAGAAAGAGCTTTAAGTATTATAACATGTGGAGTCAAGCGCCTGACTTTGTAGATGTTGTAAAGAAGGTTTGGGATAACAGGGATGGAGGAACTTTGAGCTTTCAACTTATTAGTAAGCTGAAGGTATTGAAACAAGAACTGGAAGGAATAAACAGAAGATACTATTCAGATATTCTGAACAGGATAGTGGAGATAAGAAATGAGCTGGAAAAAATTCAGATTGAACTGTAAACAGAGACCAGATACATAGATTTGATGAATAAGGAGAAGGATTTATCTGAACAGCTGGTGAAATTGCAAGAGGCTTAAAATAGTTACATGAAACAGAAGAGTAAAGTTGAGTGGTTGGAAGCTGGGGATGAAAATAATAAATTCTTCCACAGCTCAATCAGAACTAGAAGAAGCTACAACCTGTTTATGCAAATCAAAGATGTCAAGGGAGGCATTCACACTGATGAGGAGGAATTACAGGGTGCTTTCTTGGATTTCTACCAAGGCTTGCTAGGATCCTATGCTAAAGTCACCCAGATCCATAAGAGAACAGTGCAGAAAGGGAAATACATAAATGCTGATAGGGAGAGGAAGCTGATGAGAATTGTTTCCTCTGAAGAGATTAAAGAAACAATGTTTAGTGTTACGAGAGATAAATCACCAGGACCTGATGGTTATACTAGTGGTTTCTTTAGTGATGCTTGGGACGTGGTGGAAATTTGGTGGTAAACACGGTGAATGATTTCTTTGACACAGGGCAGATGTTAAAACAATTGAATGCCACAGCTTTAACTTTGATTCCAAAAGTGAAGAATCCTGAAAGTGTCACAGAATTCAAGCCCATTGCATGATGTAATGTTGTATACAAGTGCATTTCCAAGGATTTGTGTACCATAATTGGGGAGATTCTTCCTATGATCATCAGCAACAATCAGGGTGCCTTTGTAGAAGGGAGGAACATTGTTGAAAATGTGCTAATCTGTCAGAATATTGTAAGGAGATATGAGAGGCAGAACCTGTCAGCTCGATGCATAATGAAGATTGACTTGAAAAAAGCATATGACTCTGTTGAATGGAGTTTTTTTGGAAGAGATCTTAATGCCCTCAAGTTTCCTGAGAAAATGATCAAGTTGATAATGGCATGTGTCACTACTCCAAGCTTTACTCTAAATCTGAATGGGGAGAATTTTGGCTTTTTTAAAGCTAGGAGAGGATTGAGACAGGGGAATCCTTTATCCCCTTTGCTGTTTACAGTGTGTATGGAATATTTGTCAAGAATATTGGAAAGAGTGGGGAAAAAGGAGGAGTTCAAATTCCACCCAATGTGTAGGCAGGCGAGGCTTAATCATTTGTGTTTTGCAGATGACCTTTTGATATTTTGCAAAGGAGACACAAAGCCAATTATGATGATTTTGAGAGCCTTTGCAACATTTTCACAAGCCTCTGGGTTGGAAATGAACAGAAATAAATCGGAAGTCTACTTCTCTGGTATGAAGAATCAAGTTATTGATGATGTTATGGAAATTTCAGGATTTAAGAGAGGTAAAATGCCATTCAGATACTTGGGTATTCCTATCTCCTCGAGGAAACTTTCTGTAATGGATTGTAGTTCATTCCTTGGTTGACAAAATTGTCAATAGGATTCGATCTTGGGGAGTTAGGAAACTGGCGTATGCAAGAAGGGCTACCTTAGTAAAGTCAGTCCTACTTTATATGCACTCTTATTGGGCACAGATGTTCATCATTCCTAAAAAAGTGATAAAGAAGGTTATGGCTATTTGCAGAAGTTATTTATAGGACGGAAATGAAAACTTCATCAGAACTCCACTGATTGCCTAGAAAAGTGTTTGTAAACCAAGGAATCAAGGAGGTTTGGGTTTTATTGATAGCCTGAAGTGGAACATGGCAGCTGTTGCTAAGTTTTGCTGGTGGCTATATAAAGGAGAAGAGAGATTGTGGATCAAGTGGGTTAATAATGTTTATCTTAAGGATCAGCAATGGAGCAACTATCAGCCTCCAATGAACATCAGCTGGACTTGGAAAAGTATTTGTAGAATAAGAGATCAGATGGAAAGTGCATTTACAGATGGGAAATGGTTAAATACCCAAAAAGATTACACAATCAAAGAAGGGTAAAAGTGGCTTAATGATCAAGACCCAAAAGTAGCATGGACATGACTACTTTGGAGCAGGTTAGCTATCCCTAAACATAGTTTCATTGTATGGATTGCTGGTTGGGAGAGGTTACAGTTGAAAGAGAAGTTGTATAAGTGGGGTGTGAGTGCTGATGAGCAGTGTTGCATCTGTTGGATGAATACGGAAACACACATGCATCTGATAAGTGAATGTGAGTTTAGTCAGAAGTGCTGGAAATCTGGCTGCAAAACAGGTATAAGATTCCCAGTCCAAGGCTTGATAGAGTGGTGCAGTAAAAGAAGAGATAAAACAAAATTCAGGAAGCAGATCATAGCTGCAGTTGCTTATGGTATAATTTATCACAGTTGGAGAGAAAGAAATTGAAGCAGAATTAATAATATGATTAGAATGCCTGAAGCAATTGTGAGTGATGTTCTAAAGTGTATCAAAATTAGAGTAAGGAAAAGGTGTAAAAATGTCAATATAAATGACATGTTGTGGTTGGAGAATCTGTAGCTAAGTTGTAGCTATATCTCCTAAGTTTCGAAATTGTATGGCTTTTGCCGAACTATTTTGAGCAATAAAATTTTCTTACATTTTCTCAAAAAAAAAAAAAGAATTCTCACACTGCACAGTAGAAGTCTTTCTCCACTATAGCCCACGATTTCTGAAAAAACCTCGCTGCAAAACCATCTTGACCTAGGGACTTATTAGGGTCCAAACTGAAGAGAGCATCTTTTATTTCCTGTTTTTGAATGTTCTGGACCAGGCTTTGAGCTTGTCTACTATCAATACCACTCCCTTTTCTGATATAATCCCCAGGCCATGTACATCCTTTTTCTTCCAAATCAGATTATGTAGTAATCAATGAAAGCCTTTGAGACAGTATCTGGAGTTTCATGAACCTCTCCTTCCATAATGACTATAAAGTGGTATTTAATGTGTGAAAATTGGAAAATAATGAATGAAATTGGAAATAATGACCGAAAATTGAGAAATAATGAGTGAAAATTGAGAAATAATGAGTGAAAATTGAAAAAAAAAATGAATGAAAATTGGGAAATAATGATTAAAAATAAATAATTATTGTAATCTTGTATATAATAAGTTGAGAAATAATGAGTGAAAATTCTATTATTTTCCCCTTTCATTCTTCATTCTTTTGATGTTCATTGTGATCATTATTCCATTCTATTTAATCATTATTTTCAATATTTATGAGAATTCTTTATGACACATGGAAGGCTTACATTTTTTTTTCTTTTCCTCTTCCTTTTCCTTTTTCTCTCTCCTTCCTCGAATCCTCCCACGCAAAATAACGGTTGAAATTTGAGAAATAATTATTAAAATCAATATTCACTAGAAAGTGATATATAATGAGTGAACACTGAAAAATAATGAGTAAAATTGATAAATAATGAGTGAAAATTGGGAAATGATAATTTAAAATAATAATGACTATAAAGTGATATATAATGAGTGATCAAAAACTAATTAGTCAAGATCCAGAAACAATGAGTGAAAATTGGGAAGTAACGAGTCAAAATCCAGAAATAATGAGTAAAAATTGAGAAGTAATGACTATAAAGTGGTATATAATGAGTGAAAATTTAAAAATAATGAGTGAAAATTGAGAAACAATGAGTGTAAATTGAAAACTAATGAGTGAAAATCCAGAAAGAATGTGTGAAAATTGGGAAGTAATGAGTAAAAATCCAGAAATAATGAGTGAAAATTAGAAAGTAATGAGTGAAAATTCAAAAATAATGAGTGAAAATTCAAAAATAATGACTATAAAGTGGTATATAATGAGTGAAAATTGAAAAATAATGAGTGAAAAATGAGAAAAAAAATGAGTGTAAATTGGAAATAGTTATTGAAAATAATAATGACTATAAGGTGGTACAAAATGACCGAAAATTGAAAAATAATAATTGAAAATTGAGAAATAATGAGTGCAAATTATTGGGAAAAAATGAGTGAAAATTAGAGAATAAAAATTGGGAAATAATAAGTGAAAGTTGAGAATAATGAGTGAAAAATGGGAACTAATGATTGATAATGCATAATGACTATAAAGTAGTATATAATGAGTGAAAATTGGGAAATAATGCGTGAAACTTGTGAAAATTGGAAAATAATGAGTGAAAATCGGGAAATAATGATTGAAAATAACTAATGACTATAAAGTGGTATATAACGAGTGAAAATTGGGAAATAATGAGTGAAACTTGTGAAAATTGGAAAATAATGAGTGAAAATCGGGAAATAGTGATTGAAATAACTAATGACTATTAAGTGGTATATAATGAGTGAAACTTGTGAAAATTGGAAAATAATAATGAGTGAAAATCGGGAAATAATGAGTGATAATAAATAATGACTATAGCCCGAAAGAGGGTGGATCTTGTGTGGGTGGGAAATAACAAGTTGATAAGAGAAAAGTTGTCACTTGTAGGGGTAGGGGCGGCTTTGAGGCTTGGCTCGGGAGGTGGTAGGTCGACTGAGATCGTATATTCTACCATTTTTAATCATAATTTTGGTATACTTGGTCATCATTTTGTTCTATTAGGCCATTATATTGCCCTATATATATTCATTAATTTTTATTTGATTATTATTTCGGTCATTTCTACATTATATTCCGCTACAGAGTCCTTGTTCCCCTATTTTCGGTCATTATAGCCATTAGTCATTATTTACCGTGTTTAGCTCATTATATACATCTCCTCGACAGAAAATGCGAATACATCTCCGTACTTTTCGGAGTAACGCGACCAACGGTTCTTGCACACCCTCTGCGAGCCCTTTGTCGATGCGCACCTTCCGTTCCGCGTTCTTCTCCTGCAACGCCACCTCTTCTGTTTCTTCAAACGGCTGCGTTGCGCACTCCAGTCCGTGACGCGCATCCCAGGTCTCGATTTTATACGTCGTTGCGACTGTTTTGCCGCCGCTGTCACTCTCCTGCCTCTTTTTTTGTCGGACGGTCCTCAGGTGCCACGTCTTCCGTATTGACCATTGGGGGTCGCAGACCTGCGTGGTAGCACTCGCATGTTGTCCTCTGGTTCGTCCGTATTATGGCCGGCTTCCCCTCATCGCTTACATAGTGCATCAAAAGTCCAAGGGTGAATACCAGACCAAATACTTCGTCCAACATCGGCCTGCCAATGACCACATTGTAAGCGCACAGAATATTAATAATGATGAATTCCACCACCGCGGTTCGTATCGCGCTTCTAGCGCTGATGGCACCCGGAAGTCGGATTTATCCCAATGGGTAAATGGTCTAGCCGCCGAAGGCAACTATCGGTTCATGGAGAGGTTTCATATCTTTCCTTTCATACTTCAACTTCAGCAGACATTCCAACGTCATAATGTCCACTGAAAAACCTGTGTCCACCAGACACCTTTGAATCTCCTTGTTCGCAACCTTCATGGTAATTACTACAGGATCATCATTGGGTGTGCGAACCTCGATTACATCCTCCTGCCGCAGCACCATATCCGGTATCTAGTCTAGCCGGCTCAAGCGAAATAGAGTTGACGAACTTTTTAAAGTTCTCCTTTCGTCCTCGGTGGCTTGGGCCCCCGCTTGCAAATCCCCCAGATATGGTGTTTATGACACCAGGACTATTGGTTCGATCCTTGTTCCTCTGTGGCGGCGCTATCTGTCCTTGCCAGCCATTGTTGTCGCGGTCATTGTATTGTTGTTTGTACCTGTCTCGCTGCCAGCGCAGGTGAGTTAGGTACCTCTCCCGCTTACCATCGTCTGCCAAGTTGTGGCATACGTCTTCTAGCGTGGGACACTTCTTTGTGATATGAACATTCTCCATGTGGTATTCACAAAAATGGTTCATGTTCAGCCTTTCGACCTCCATCATTAGTCTGGGCGCTGGTCTCGTCATTCATGATGGCCATAAATATGGTTTGAAGAGACGTGTTGAATCGACCCGGTTTGTGCAGTCCGTCATTCGCCCTGCGTGGAGGAGGGTATGTCGCCTCTCTCTTTCGCACAAGCGATGACTGGTCCTTTCGCCCCGAGCCGTTGACGAGAGCGGCGTTGATGTGTGCCACCACCCTTTTGTATGTGCTCTCGAGCGTCTTTGGTTGCTTCGCAACCAAGTCATACTTGCAGTCCCCTGCAGCCATGCCCATGATCTGTTGGACTAGTGTCCTCCGACAATAGTGCGTTGATTAATAAATCTCAATTATGGAATAAACAGGGATCGGTTTATAAGATGAACTTATCAGTTGATCAACGTAAATCAATAACGATTGGCCGTCTAGGGTTTGACGTTATTGTCGTCGTAAGATGGCGGAGATCGACTGATCCCTATCGGTCATACCTATATAGGATAACGTGATGAACTCCTGTTAGCCAGTTAATAGTTAACTGGCAATGTGTTTAGTATCAGGCTGTAGAGTTTATTATATTATTGATTATAAGATAATTGATAATAAATAAACCACTGATAAAATAGAAATTTTATCAGTGTATAAGTTGCTAAATTTGAGATTAGTAATTATACGGGTATTGTTGTGATTTGTCAGTCGTGACAAATTTAGCTAGAATTAATTACAAGAGTTGTAATTATTAGCTAAAATATGATTAGATATAATTATCATATCAATATATAATAGTTAATTGTAACTTAATTAGTTAAGTTATGAAATGACTAAATTAACCTTGTTATACCTTAAAGGTTGGTTAATGTTAGTGGGGGCAAATTAGTAAATTTGATTTACTAATTTAACCCACCACTATATATAGTCTAATCCATGTTTAGACTTAGAGTACTAATCATTTTCAACACAAAAAAAAAAAAAAAAAATTGAGGAAAGAATCATCATCTTCTTCCTCTCTAAAAAGAGCCAACTATTTCACCATAGCCACCAAGTTTTTTGAGCTTTGCATGTAGCTCAAAAACACATCTAAACACAAAAATACTTCACCCTAATTGATCCTAATTGTTAGGGATTAGGGCTATTTTGTTTTTGGGGTAAACCGAGTTATTACTAGTACATAATAACTCGGTTTTCTCGTGAATCCTTTGGTACGTGCCGTGGGAGATTAGAAGAGTTCAAGAATCAAAGTTTGGAAGGAGGATCATCCTTGTTAAGCAGCTCAAGACACTCCTTAGTAAGGAGAGCACAACCTAGAGCCAAAACAAGGTATACGATCTTTAAACTCGATTTTTTAGTTGTTTTTAACTACATGCAAATCGATCCTCACCTAAGGTTCCACTTAATAGAGTTATTAAGTGTTGCTTAGAGTGTCTAAACCACCTTAGGTTCTAACAATTGGTATCAGAGCATTTGGTCTTATTGCATGTTAAAACCGAGTTGGTTAATTAGGTGAATTATCGACTTAATTAATTTTAATGATAAAATGGTTTTTTCACTGGGTTTTTTCGACATGCATGGCTTCTACTGGTCTTAAAAAGGTTTAGGACGAAATTGTAGAAATTTTGGAATTTTTTAGCTATTTTTCCATGAATTTTCGGTTTAAATCACATAATTAGCTTAATTATCGAATTAAGTGTTAATTAGATAATTTGCATGTATAAAATTATGTGAAAATTAAGAGGACTAAAATTTCCAGTAATAAAGTTCACCATGGCATTGGTTCGAATTTTTCTAAAATTAAAAGTTAATTTTGGGTTTTTATCGTTATTAAGAGTTAATAATGATTAACTTGGAAATTGTTTTCTTAATTGAATTAAAACAAGAAATATCTGGAAATTTTTGCTCATGCATGTGCTACTGCCAGTATGGTATGTTAGTTAAAGAAAATGATTTTTCTAATTAAATTCATAATTGTTATGATTAATTAGAGTAAATTAATGATTTATGGCACTTTTCGAGCAAAAAGAGGGCTAAAACGAATCCATCAAACTAATTGAATCGACTTTAGTGGGATTAAAGGTTGATAAACTAAAATGTTTAGTTGTTGGTTTGGTTCCAAAAGTGTTTTGATTGATTCGTGATTTTAACTGTTAAAATCGTTTTCCAAAATTAGCCGTTGTTTGATTTTTGTTAGTCGGTAAATGTGATTTACCGAGGTCAAACGTATAAGTGTTATACGTTTGACCAAAATCCGAGTACAGTATGGCCAAGATGTCTCATAGGACCGGTACTGTACCGTAATGTAAGGACGGTATCGGTGGGTTTGTAATTAATTGCGATCTCGTATCGCCAGATTGTAATATTTTTTTTTTTTTTATTTTTAGAAAGTGAATGTATAATAGGCTTTTACATGTAATTCTATTTTCGAGCTTTTACAAACCATGGCGTGGAGTCGAAGATTGCATTTGAAGACGAGAAGCCGTCAAAGACTAGTTAGGACTAGTTTAGGTTTCTTTTAAGCGAGATAGGGCCATACTAGTACTCGTGATCGATTTATTAGTTTAATCGTCTGTTGCATGCTTGGTTTATTGCGTTTTTTCCGCCGACGTAGTGGATACGATATAAACTAAAATTTGTGCACACGTTTTAGTCGTTATAAATTGTCAACGATTCGCTAAATATTTAGTTCACTGAATAAACGCGATAGACAATATAAGACGACTAGATCTCCTAAAATTTAATCAAACGTAATATCGAGAGCTAGCTTTTCCAAATCTAACACCTATACAACCTTGTTCAATAGGAACCACACTCACCCTCTCGTGAGGTGGGACCTTTTTACCTTGGGGAGTAGGGTTGTAAGTGTTACAACGCGTTAGATTTGGTTGATCTCGACGAATTGGGCATAAGGGTTATGCAAATTCGAGGCTAGAGGACAAATATTCGAGAAATTTGTCAACCGAGAGTTCTTAGAGTTAGAATCAACCAAGAATTGGTTCACCCGAGTGTTATAAATTAGGGAAAAAGCTAAAGACGCCCTCTCGCGTGCCCAAAATTTATAAGTACGACGGATCTCGGAATCGGTTATATAATTAAGGGAGATCAATTATATAAACGGAATTCACGTTTTATGTGTAAAATGTGAAGTAAAATAATGCGATAAAATCTAACCAAATTTTATTTCCAAACTTGTAGAATCGTAAATCGCAATGGCAAATCCAAATGCGAACCCAGTTCTACCGAGTATCACGAAAGACTCATGGCTCCGTGCCTTTATGGAGAAGCACTCCCTGAAGGACGATGGGAGCAACTTCCCAGAGTGGGAATTGAGTCTACGTTTAGCCGCTAAAAGCGACGGAAAGGAGCGGTTCCTCGTTGAACCACCACCTGCGACGCCAGGGCCTAACGCAACGATGGCCGAGCGTCGAGCGTACGAATTGTACGAGCAGGAATCAACCTCGATCAAAAACGTTTTGATCTATTCGATGGCGTCAAAATTGCAGCGCAGATTGATTTATTCCTCCTCATACCAAATATTCGTCAATTGACGAATATGTTTTCGCAAAAACCGCGAATATTGCAATACGATGCCGCCAGTCGATTCTTTGAGGCACGTTTAATCAAGGGACAGCCTGTTGGTCCCCACGTGCTCAAAATGATCGAAAACGTAGAGACGTTAGAACGACTGGGATGCCCGATTTCCGACCAAATCGCGGTAGATCGTATACTCCACTCGCTACATGACGAGTTCAACAATTTCAGGTTGAACTTTAACATGAACGATTTGAGGAAAAACCTCAATGAAATTCATGCTCTGCTTGTCCAAGCAGAGAAAGACATAGGCGCAAGTGGGAGTACTAGCGGAAAACGAGATGTTTTAGTGCTAAATGCGAGGAAGGAAGGTGGCAAGTTCAAAAACCGAGGGAAAAAGGGGAAGAAACCCGTGCAAGGAAAGGGCAAGGGCAAAGGAAAAGCGCCAGTAAACGCAAAGACTAAGCCGCCCAAAAGCACGAACCCCGATCAAAGGTGCTTCCATTGTGACGGAGTAGGTCACTGGAAGCGCAACTGCCCCAAATACCTGGAGGAGAAGAAAGCTTTAGGTATCTACACTATAGACATAAACTTTGCTAGTTCCACGTCGTGGGTATTAGATACTGGATGTGGATCTCATCTCTGTAATCATTTGCAGGGGCTGCAGGAGGTGCGAGTGCTAGCAAGGGGTGAAGTGGACCTACGCGTTGGAAACGGAGCAAGGATAGCTGCTGTTTCCGTAGGAACATATGTTTTGTCGTTAGCGTCAGGGTTGGAATTGCACTTGTATAATTGTTATTATGTACCAACCCTGAGCAAAAACATAATATCTGTATCTATGTTAGACGCGGAAGGTTTTCGTTTTGAAATTAAAAACAAATGTTGTTCCTTCTCGCACAATGATATGGTCTATGGAATAGCCCTGTCAATGAACGGAATATATGTTTTAGACTTAACCACCGATGTCTACCATGTAGAAAATAAAAAGCTCAAATCAGGTGATCCTGAGTTATCCTATCTCTGCATTGTCGTTTAGGTCATATAAACGAAAAACGCATTAAGAGACTCGTATCCAGTGGAGTGCTCAAATCACTTGATTACGAATCATTTAATAAATGTGAATCTTGCCTATTAGGCAAGATGGCACGAAAACCTTTTTCGGGAAAAGGAATTCGAGCTGGTGAGCTATTGGAACTAATACATTCAGATGTGTGTGGTCCAATGAGCATCACAGCCAGAGGTGGTTACAACTATTTCGTCACATTCACAGATGACTTTAGTAGATATGGATACATCTACTTAATGAGGAACAAAGACGAAGTCCTACAGAAATTCATAGAATTTCAGAGGGAAGTTGAAAACCAACTTGATAGGAAGATCAAAACCTTACGATCTGATCGTGGAGGTGAATATCTGAGTAACGAATTCAGTTATCACCTGAGAGATTGTGGTATAGTATCACAATTAACACCTCCTGGAACACCACAGATGAATGGTGTTGCTGAAAGGAGAAATAGAACCCTATTAGATATGGTTCGATCTATGATGAGTCAGGCTGAGCTTCCTGATTCATTTTGGGGTTTCGCTCTACTATCCGCCGTTTTCCTGCTGAACAGGAGTCCGACAAAATCAGCTCCAAAGACACCATACGAGATATGGAAAGGAAAAGTTCCTGACTTGTCTTTCATAAAGGTTTGGGGCTGTGAAACTTATGTTAAGAACCGTTGTGACAATAAGCTAGCACCCAGATCCCAGAAATACCTATTTGTAGGTTATCCTTTAGTAACACGAGGATATTACTTCTACAATCGTCAGGAGAACAAAGTGTTTGTGTCTCGTGATGCTGTCTTTCTAGAAAAGGAATTTATTTCTAGAAGACAGAGTGTGAGAAATTTTGAACTTAGAGAAGTTCAGGAGTCACAAACAGAGGAAGATAATCAGGATGTTTTACGAGAAAACAGCCCTGAAACTTCTGATACAGTGGTTCCAACCTCCGTTTCTAGAAGGTCAGGGAGAGTAAGTCACCCACCTGAGAGATACTTAGGTATTGTCGAAGATGATGATAAATACTTAATGTTACTTTTAGAAAGTGACGAGCCCGCAACCTACAACGCAGCCACGACATGTCCAAATTCTACAAAATGGCTGGAGGCGATGAAATCTGAAATGGATTCCATGTACGAGAACCAAGTATGGGACTTGGTAGATGTGCCAGTTGGAACAAAAGTTCTGAAATGCAAATGGATCTATAAGATCAAAATCGGCATGGATGGAAACAAGGACGTTTTCAAAGCTCGACTAGTGGCGAAAGGTTTCACGCAAGTTCATGGTATTCACTATGATGAAACATTTGCACCAGTTGCGATGCTCAGATCCGTTCGGATAATCTTAGCGATTGCTGCGTTTCATGATTATGAAATATGGCAGATGGATGTCAAAACCGCCTTCCTGAACGGGTTTCTGGAAGAGGAAGTGTATATGACACAGCCAGAGGGTTTTGTCGATCCACGCAATCCTGAGAAGGTTTGCAAGCTTAAAAGGTCCATTTATGGACTTAAGCAAGCATCCAGGAGCTGGAATCATCGGTTTGATCATGTAATCAAACAAAATGGTTTCGCTCGTAGTGTTGAGGAACCATGTTTGTACATGAAGTTTAGTGGGAGCAAGGTAACGTTCCTGGTCCTGTATGTGGATGACATACTTCTCATAGGAAATGATATTCCGACCCTCAACTCAGTTAAAGGATGGTTAGGAAATCATTTTCGGATGAAGGACCTAGGAGAAGCGCAACGCATCTTAGGCATCCGAATCTATAGAGATAGATCAAAACGGATGTTGGCATTAAGTCAAGAAGCTTATGTAGATAGCATTCTTGAGAGATTCAATATGGAGAAATCCAAGAGAGGATATCTGCCAATGGGTCACGGAATAGTTCTGAGTAAGTCTCAATGTCCGTCTGTGCCCGCAGATATTGAACGCATGAAAAAGATCCCGTACGCTTCCGCAGTTGGATCAGTCATGTATGCTATGATGTGTACGAGGCCTGATGTCTCACATGCTTTGAGCATGACGAGCAGGTATCAGGCTAATCCCGGTGAAAGTCACTGGATAGCTGTAAAGAATATCCTAAAGTACTTGAGAAGGACTAAAGATACATTCTTAGTGTTTGGAGGAGATACTGAGCTACGTGTAAAAGGTTACACAGATGCTAGTTTCCAAACTGATCGAGATGATATGAAATCTCAATCCGGCTATGTTTTTACTCTGAACGGTGGAGCGATCTGCTGGAAAAGTTCCAAGCAATCTGTCACAGCGGATTCTACAACGGAGGCAGAGTACATTGCGGCTTCAGAAGCTGCAAAAGAAGCGGTATGGATCAAGCAGTTTCTAGAAGGGCTGAAGGTTGTTCCGGCAGCAGCAGATCCTATCACCATCTATTGCGACAACAGTGGAGCAATAGTTCAGGCTAAAGAGCCTAAGTCTAGTAACAAGTCTAGACATGTACTCAGGAAGTTTCACGTAATACGAGATTTTGTGGAACGAGGAGATATTTTGGTTTGTAAGATCGGGACAGATGATAATGTCGCCGATCCTCTGACTAAGCCGATGACACTGGCCAAGCACAACAGTCATGTAGCGTCCATGGGATTGAGACGCATGACTGATTGGTTGTAGATTATATGGTATGTAATAGTTAGATCTTTGTATTGACTTTTTACATACATATATATATAAAGATTTTATCGTTTAAATTTATTCAGTTTTGTATATGCTGAATAAAAAATACATTCTGTTAAACTCCTATAGGTCGTAGAGACGATTTGAGCCCTATGAAGTGAACAGGAATAGCAGAATAATTTAGTCCCTAGTCACAATGTGAGGTGACGACTCTAAGTGACTAGAGTGTAAGTCGATTAGGATGACTGGTTCAAAAGTCATAGGTCATGGGATGACCGGTCGTTTACACAAGCAGAATGTGAGACACTCTGTCGGACTTGACCACCTACAGATTCCTATTGCTGGGTCGAAGCTAGGAGCACTGTATTATACCATTGAGTCGATTCTTTTGACCTGAAACTATTTGCCAGAGTTTGTGCAATAAATAGTGGCTTTGATTTATGTCCTAAGTCGTGCCGTTAAAGGAGGCTATAAGGGCATATTTTGGGTCACTGTGAGTTGTATGGAACAATGAAAATAGAGTGAAGGGATTGTCCGCCCACGTCAGGGTTAATATCTTTAGGCCACTCGAGGAGTAGCAATTGAAAATGCGTGGCCACGCTCGGAAGCAATCTAAGGTAGATTTTTCCGGTCAGACAGTTGCGCTCTCGATCGAGAAAACCACTTTACGATTCACATCGGGTGCAGGAGCGACCTGAAAGACATCTTGCATTAAGTGGGAGATATAAAGGGCAAGAGAGTCGATCACGCACATACTTGTCTCGGACAAGTGGGAGATTGTTGGACTAGTGTCCTCCGACAATAGTGCGTTGATTAATAAATCTCAATTATGGAATAAACAGGGATCGGTTTATAAGATGAACTTATCAGTTGATCAACGTAAATCAATAACGATTGGCCGTCTAGGGTTTGACGTTATTGTCGTCGTAAGATGGCGGAGATCGACTGATCCCTATCGGTCATACCTATATAGGATAACGTGATGAACTCCTGTTAGCCAGTTAATAGTTAACTGGCAATGTGTTTAGTATCAGGCTGTAGAGTTTATTATATTATTGATTATAAGATAATTGATAATAAATAAACCACTGATAAAATAAAAATTTTATCAGTGTATAAGTTGCTAAATTTGAGATTAGTAATTATACGGGTATTGTTGTGATTTGTCAGTCGTGACAAATTTAGCTAGAATTAATTACAAGAGTTGTAATTATTAGCTAAAATATGATTAGATATAATTATCATATCAATATATAATAGTTAATTGTAACTTAATTAGTTAAGTTATGAAATGACTAAATTAACCTTGTTATACCTTAAAGGTTGGTTAATGTTAGTGGGGGCAAATTAGTAAATTTGATTTACTAATTTAACCCACCACTATATATAGTCTAATCCATGTTTAGACTTAGAGTACTAATCATTTTCAACACAAAAAAAAAAAAAAAAAAAATTGAGGAAAGAATCATCATCTTCTTCCTCTCTAAAAAGAGCCAACTATTTCACCATAGCCACCAAGTTTTTTGAGCTTTGCATGTAGCTCAAAAACACATCTAAACACAAAAATACTTCACCCTAATTGATCCTAATTGTTAGGGATTAGGGCTATTTTGTTTTTGGGGTAAACCGAGTTATTACTAGTACATAATAACTCGGTTTTCTCGTGAATCCTTTGGTACGTGCCGTGGGAGATTAGAAGAGTTCAAGAATCAAAGTTTGGAAGGAGGATCATCCTTGTTAAGCAGCTCAAGACACTCCTTAGTAAAGGAGAGCACAACCTAGAGCCAAAACAAGGTATACGATCTTTAAACTCGATTTTTTAGTTGTTTTTAACTACATGCAAATCGATCCTCACCTAAGGTTCCACTTAATAGAGTTATTAAGTGTTGTTTAGAGTGTCTAAACCACCTTAGGTTCTAACATGATCAAAGCCACAACTCCAGCTTTTTCGATGAGATTAGAGACGTGCGTTGCGTTGGTCCGGAAACGGTGAACATAGTTGTCCAATGATTCTCTGTCCCTCTGCTTTACCGTCGCGAGATGGAATGTTGTCTTTCTTCTTGTGTTGCTGGTCACAAAGTGGCCGACGAATCTCTTTCTCAATTCTGTCCAGGAGTTAATACTCCGCGGCGCAAGCTGGTCAAACCACCTCTGCGCTATCCCGGTTAGAGTGGCCGAAAACAGCTTGCAGATGGTTGCCTCATCAGTTGTCAGGTAACTAATGATGTGCGGGTACGAGGATAGGTGATCATTTGGGCCACCCGCTCCATCATATTCTGTCATTTTAAGCTTTTTAACACCCAGTGGCTTTTCGGCCTTCAGGATCCACGTCACGAAAGGGGATTCCTCCAACAGTACACTGTGTGTGTGGCCGATGATTGTAGTACCCTGAGCTCGCCTCTCCCTCTGTCCAGCTTTCTTTGTCGTCTCTCTCGTGCGTCCCCGACCTATTTCCTGTCTTAGGTCTGTGGGTATCGCGCGGGGGTGTTCGTGAACGAGGGCGGGAGTGGTGGGAGACCGCGATCGGTCGCGACTGAGGGGGCGTTCTTGATCGAAGACTATCTTGCTGTCCATCTCGGTCGTTGCGCCCCAATCCGCGTATGCAAAGAGCCCCTTTGTTCGCCTTCCTTATCCTTGGCTTTCTCAGCCTCAGTAAACTTCTTGTAGGACATCTGCATCTTCTCCATTTCCTTCCTCAACCTTTCTTCCTCTTCCTTCCTCTGCTCTGCCTTGCGAAGCTTCGACGCATTAATAACATGTCGTGCGTCTTGGAGCTTCGCGTTAGCGAGCTTTTGCGACTCTCTCGCATGTGCCACTGCGCGCTTGATGCGTTTCGAAGTTGTGGGTTTTTTCTTATTCTTCCCCTGTGAGGTAGTCTGGCCCGTTTGCGCCGGTCCCACAGGTTGTAGAACCCGGGAATCCTTGTGCAACGCGGCCATCCTGACCTCGAGCTGTGCCATCATTTCAACCTGTAGATCTTCTCGGATCCCAACTATCCTTTCCTCGAACAGTGCGACACTTATGGTTTTCGACTCGGTCTCCTCCTCGTCAGTGTACATGGTCTCGTCCTCACCCTCGTACTCGAGTTGGAGCCTTGTCGGATCTTGTGTCGTGGCCAGCGGTCGCACTGTCTCGATCGGCCTAGGCGCGTCCGATGGTTGTGGTCGCGACGGGCCCGCTGTCGCCAACGATGCCTGGTTTAGCAACGAGCCCATCGTGGGGTCACACGGCCCCAGGATCGAGTTGCTCGCATCCGAGGGAGGGACCCCCGCATGCGTCGTATTCATGTTCGTCTTCTCGCGGTTTCTCGTTCCAGCTACCATCCATCACTTTCAACTTTTAGCTCGCAAACGCAGTCGAAATCAGCCTTTTTTAGTCTATTCCCACAGCCGGCGGCAATTGTTGGTGTGAGTTCGATTTGGGATAAACTAATAGGCCAATCTTCAACCTGCGCACGCAAACAAAGGTCAAGGGGGCCCGGTTTTACACCAGACGACACCCTCCGTCGCTCAAGTCAGTCGAAGTTCGAGAGGTAGGGGGTCGCGGCCAAATATCGCTAAAGATTGCAATAAATTGGTCGTTAAGAGTAATAAATACCAAATTAGATCATCCCCAAATGAAGTAAATGGGGGGGGGGGTATTTATAGTGAAGATGAGGAGTCCAAAGCATGTGCCTAAGAGACTCCCCCTTCATTTTGACCCTCCATTCCTTTACCATCCAACGGATGAGATGAGTTTGGACTTCATGGGTGTCACATGGGCTTTAATCAAGGCTTTGGGCCTTCCATCTTATTGGGTTGTGGCCTCATTAGTTAAATGAACTCCAACACTACCAACAAGTTATTCACATTTTAAACTCAAGAGATGATATATGGGTCTAATTGACGACTTTTCATCTTATTGGCTTGTGTTGCAACGTATTGTGGATCGGGCTGTTACACGAGAAGTTATAGAAGATGTTGACTCGGTAATTGCTTGAACGGGGAGAGAATGGGTTTGACGAATGAGAGAGACTAAAAAAGGGGAAATTAAGGAGAAGAGGGAAGTGAGAAGGTGCGAGGGTGAGCGAAATGATGGCTGGTTAAAGGTGAATTAATTCTTGACCCCCTCGATTTTATGGTTAAGTTTCGCCACTGGCAGGGATGGGGGGAAGTCGAAAGGATGGGTTTGAGACTTCTAATTATCCTTTTATGTTCTAATCTAACCATTGATCGTTGCGAGATGAGTTAAGTGGTTTTCATTTTACCTATGTTAAACAAAGTATAAACACAATGTAAAATATCAGTGTTAAGACTGTTAACATTGGGTTAGAATTTTTAACGGAATGCAAATCTAATGTGTAACATAAGAATATCATATCTCTTTACTACGGAGTATAGTATACAAAGATAAATAATTAAAGTTTATCTTCATCCGATCCATGTTTCTTTTTTTCCCAAATAATTTATACTTCCTCTAAACTCTTTGACTAGAAAATAGAGATTTAACATCTTAGTATTATAGTATTCAAACATGGAGTACCAACTATAATAGTGAGTGTTAGCATCTAATTCAAGCAAAGTCATGACTCATCATGAGACTCATGACCATATCTTATATTCAAACAATCAAACATGTACTCCAATTATTTCCATATAATAAATCCACAAGTGTACACTTTTTATTACTCCTTCAGTAGTAATTTTATTTTCGTTTTACCACATTTTTATTTAATTTAATGGTGAGTTTTTAAGAGTCGAGTCAGATGCCTTGAACTTTCTCACTCTCTCTCTCTCCTCACATATATACTTTAACCTTCTTCTTCCTGTGGTTGTGGACACCCAACAAAAGCAAACCAAAACCCCCCAAAAAAAATAAAGAACTCAACAGCCGAAGAAGAAGAAGAAAAGAAGTGTATCAAAGAAGCCAACAAAAAAAATGGCTGTGAATCTCAATCCAATATCAGCACCATTCCAATGTCGTACATTTCCTTCCTCTTTCTCTCTTCCCAAATTGCCCTCTTCCAGATCTCCCAAGTTTCTCATGGCTTCTACTCTCAGCAGCTCTTCTCCTAAGTAACTTTCTTTCACCCTCCTTTTCTTTTTCCTATTTATTTATTAATTAAGTTTATTGATTTCTAATGTTGTTTCTTCTTCAAGTTATTAGTAATTTGCACTAATTTATCATCTGGGTATCTCTGATCTTTGATGTTTTTTTTTATGTATTTTGTCATTTTTCTCAGTTTCTTGGTATAAAGTTTCAATCTTTGTACTTTTGATCTTATCGATTTGACATTTAATCATTTATAGTGTGAATTGTATGATATGGGCATCTCTGCAAATCCATCATTTTCACCTGCAACTTGTTGTACTCAGATTCTCTGCAAATTTCTTGATTAATCTATTACTGTTATTCATTTTTTTAGTATTATAGTATTTCCTGTTGAGTGTATGGGAAGATACTAGTGGTTGAGGGTGGGAGGTCTGATTTTGCCCACCATGGTTTTTTGTGCCTTCACCATGAAAATTCATGGTTGTGTGAAACAGTTTGTCATTTTCTGATGTGTGGGGCTAACAAAATGAAAAATAAACTCTGAAAAAAAAAACTGAGAGTCTTGATAGATTTTGCAGTGTTTTTAAGCTTTTGGGCATTGATTGAGTGCTGCAAAAATTTGGTGAGAATTTTAGGTGATGATATATAGGTAGTGGTAGTTGAGCATTTATTTTTATTCTCCCAAACTTGAGGAGGTGGTACAAGGTTACAGATTATACTACTTGTGTATATATCTATTAATTTTTTCTTTGTGACAAATTAATTAGAGTATCTGAGAAGCTTATTTAATGATAAAAATGATGTTTAAACTCTCATATTGGACTGATGTTGATTGGTAACTGTCTATGTTTCAGTGTTCTGGGCTTGTCTCTTTAATGATTGTTGATGATTTAGACAGTGAAAGGAAATCTAGCAGTGGTTCTTTTTGTCAGTAGAAATATTTAATTTACCATTTGGAAGTGTAAAGATAGGTAATTCTATCAGTATTAATGGCCCAAGAATTCCTTTGTACACTTGTTTTCAGTTTTAACTTGTTTTGGAGAATTAAGAAAATTTGATTGGTAATGTGCTACTCCTGTTCTGCTAGTGGGGTTTGAATCTGAACTCAAAGATATTATGTACCTCAGGGAATTGCTTAAATATCTAGAAAGGAGAAAGATCAATTTGCTTTATACTGGATTCGGAATGAGAATACCCGTAGTTTTGGCTCTTAACTTGCTTTTTATACGGCTGATAGTCTGATGATGTTGGTGAAAGTCCTTTCCTTTCCTTTAATTGGTTTGAAGTAGAGGTTTGATCACTGTTCTTGCACAAAATGTCTGTTGTTTTGGAGGAGAAAAAACACAGATTGAGGTGGTGCATATGTCATAGAAGTCTTTATGCCCTTTAAATTTATTGGTGGGAAGTAGATGATTTGATGAAACACTAAAAAGAAACACACAGAAAATAGTTGCACGTCAAAAATAGGTGGTAAGAACACACAATAGCTGTAAAAATTAACAGGATACAAGTAAATTTCGATGGAAGCAAGTCTATCAGCAAAGGGGATTTAGAGATTTCAAGGAGAGAACAAGAAGCCTTCTCTAGTAAGGCTTAATATCTATAATTCAACTTACGTGGGCCTCGTGGGATGCTAGGTCATTCTCTGTGAGGGTAGATCCCGCTTTTACGGAATTAAAGCTGATGTTTCTCTTACATGTTGTCAACTTATCATTGATCTGCCTTGACTACTTTTTGTATGCATGGTTAAGGTTCAGGTTGTGTACTCTGTATGTGGGCATGTCTATTTCATCTGCTTCCCTTTTTCCTGATCTTGTTTAATGGTTGCATGATATATGAGCTTGTCCAGGAGAACATCTGTTTTAAGAATTCTTTGCCTTGTTAGATTTCCAGTTCACTTGTGTAGTGTTTTGCTGTGTGAGACAGCAGATGGCAATTTAAACATGTGGAATCACCTTAAATCGTGTAAAGATGCTATTTGTGTCCCATTCTAGCTTATGTTTAATCAAAAGGCTACTTGGCTATGTTTAGTTTGTTGCTATTGTACTAATTATTATTGACAGATTGGTAAGATTCTGTTCTGATGTTTTAGTTCTTTGCATTTTAGAGAAGCTGAAAGTCTGAAGAAGCCGTTTACACCTCCACGTGAAGTGCACGTCCAAGTAACTCATTCCATGCCTCAGGAAAAGATTGAAATATTCCAATCAATGGAAAAGTGGGCAGATGAGAACCTCTTGATCCATTTAAAGCCTGTCGAAAAATGTTGGCAGCCTCAAGATTTTCTTCCTGATCCTGCATCAGAGGGTTTCCATGAACAGGTCAAGGAGCTCAGAGAGAGGGCAAGAGAGATCCCAGATGATCACTATGTTGCATTGGTTGGGGACATGATTACGGAAGAAGCTCTTCCAACTTATCAGACAATGCTTAATACTCTGGATGGAGTCAGGGATGAAACTGGAGCAAGTCCTACTTCATGGGCTATTTGGACAAGAGCATGGACTGCTGAAGAGAATAGGCATGGTGATCTTCTCAACAAGTACCTATATCTCACTGGTCGTGTTGACATGAGAGCCGTTGAGAAAACTATTCAGTATCTGATTGGGTCTGGGATGGTAAGTTCCATTTTCCTCAAATTTTTTTTTTTTTTACTTTCTTCCTGCCAATTATGATAGTAGAAGTTCTGCATTTTGGCTATAACAGTTAAATCAGACCCTTCTCCTACTTTAAATGTCTCCCATCACAATTTTCTTAATAAGCTTTTTTGGGAGGGTGTAGGAATGCAGAATTCAGGGAGATGTTAATTTCTATTTGAGTAAGTTGAAATATGTATTGGGGAGGTGAAAACAGGTCAGGGGTAGTGTGTGGAGTCATGTTCTTCTGTTGCTCCTTGAGTTGTTTTATCATATTCAAGGCCTCATGGGTCATTTTGGTGTAGGAAACAGGAAGTGAACATTTACATCTTGTTTGAGGTATATACAGTAGGTTGTGCTCTTAATGTTATTTGGATGAGGCTATTATACACTGAATAACTTGACGGCTCTATGGTGAACTTTTAATTAGATGATATATGATAACATTGTCCCATGAACTCAAATTTATCGAATCATGTGTAGCTTGTCTGTGATTTATGTGTTCACTGAGGGATGGAGGAGAGATTTGTGAGAAGGGATGGTAGTGGTGGTTGGTAGTTTTGGATTGATAATCAATGTTTTCATCTGCCAAGTCTTGTACCCACATAGTGTAATAGCTTTTGAATAGCTCTTGTGTCGTAGCTTGCCATCCTTGTTATCTGATCTATGAAGACAATTACTCTTGTGTTATTTTGTTGAAAGGCTCACTTGCCACTTCATGTGTTGTAGGACCCTAGGACTGAAAACAATCCTTATCTTGGCTTCATTTACACATCGTTTCAAGAAAGGGCGACATTTATTTCCCATGGCAACACAGCACGACTTGCTAAGGAACATGGAGATCTCAAGTTGGCACAGATATGTGGAATAATTGCTTCAGATGAGAAGCGACATGAAACTGCATATACCAAGATAGTGGAGAAGCTATTTGAAATTGACCCCAATGGTACTGTCCTGGGTTTTGCTGACATGATGAAGAAGAAGATCTCTATGCCAGCTCACCTCATGTATGATGGCCGTGATGACAATCTGTTTGATCATTTTTCTGCTGTTGCTCAGAGGCTTGGAGTCTATACTGCTAGGGACTATGCCGACATATTGGAGTTTCTGGTTGGTCGTTGGCAGGTCGAGAAGCTTACTGGCCTTTCACCTGAGGGGCAAAAGGCACAGGATTACGTGTGCAGTCTACCACCAAGAATCAGAAGGCTGGAAGAGAGAGCTCGAGAGAGGGCAAAGCAGGCACCTACTGTTCCTTTCAGTTGGATCTTTGACAGACAAGTCCAGCTTTGAATTATTTGATGTGAGAGCTTGATCACGAGAGACATTCCTTGTGGCAGGACCATATAAATTGAGGAAACATTTTAGAAGGTACATTTTCTATCCGAGGATGATCCATTAGCTGTGGCTTCAGATTTACTGGAAGGAATTTGATCAGTTGTAGTCTTGTAGATACGTTTGCATCGTCTTTGGCATTAAACTCTTTGGATGGATGGGTTTAGTAAGTTTGGAATGTCAAGTCAACTCATTGTTCTGTTTGTATCTTGCCTTTTCTTTCTGTACTGAAACATGATCCTTATATGGCAATTTTGAAAGTCATCATCTCATCCTATTACTTTTGAAACTTGATCTTTAAACTTTACTTGTTTTCTACAATATGTAAGTTCTTGAAACATTTTAGTCGAGAAATCACCTATCTTTCTGTTTCATTGAATTCTTTACGTGTGGAGATGCGTGCTACATCGAGAAAGTTTTTCTATATTTTGTCTGGTCTCTGCAACTTTCAGTGATACGTCTCCTAGTGTAAAGTTTTCAATACCCCATAGTTCCAACATATTTGTTGATAGAAGTCTTGCGTTAATGCGGAAAAGTTTCACCTTGTTCAAGGGTCTGAGAATCGAGATCACTCAAAAAGTCTGGACGTAGTAGTTAAGATAGACCTACTAGATTAAGTCAAATGTCCGAACTACTCCATTGCTGGATGCCTCGCTATGAACCTTAATTGGTCACTTTTGGAAAGCACGAAACTACTACGGAGTACTCAATACTCACTAGTCACTGCTAGAGCTTTTATAGGTTCGGGTTGGGTTGACTACTCCATACTCACTACTAGAGCTTTTATAGGTTCGGGTTGGGTTTGACTCATGCACCCTTCCGGAGTTCCTGGTGCTACAGGCTGGGTGGCTATTCAGATGTCGTGATTGATACATGGTTATGGAGTAAGAGTGAAGTTAAAACCAGACAGCAAACTGAGTAAGACAGGCCATCAGCCCATGTTAACTTCAACAACCTTGCAAATGTTCCAATCTCAAATAAGGAAACATTTTAGTTCATCAATCAATGTTACAACACATACTCTTTCACAATCAAAGTAATTACAAGCCATCACGTCCTACATCATTTTTATTAGTATACATCAACTGTAACTTCAGTATATAAGATCACACAGCAGCACAGGAAGAGATCAAACTTGTAAAAAAAAATATTGGACCAACAAAAGGCCAAAGTAAAAGAGTAAAAGAGATCAAGAAAAAAAATCACACAAAACGGTTAAATGGCTTTCTTCCTACAGAGGCAGGCATAGAAGTTGATGAATCAATGCTCAGGTTTCCTACAGATTGTGTCGTCTGGATCTTCCCTGAGCCCCTCTGAGAACTACTGTCCTTATTAAACAAAGATCCTTTGTTCCACTTGAAAGAACCAGGACTTTGACCAAATGGAAACGACATCCGCCTTTTAGACATATTGGAAGTGACAGATGTTGGGCTGTCAGGGAACTGATCCTTGCCGGCCTTCAATTTAGCCTGAGCTGAGGCCGTAGGGGTCATGTAACGTGGAACTGAGAAAGGTGGACAGCTTGTAAGGCTATCATCATCTCTGAAGGATGCACCATTAAAGGGTGAGTTGGTTGCACTGCCTCGTGAAAATCTCTGAGCAAGTCTACCAGGAGGTGTTCTTGCTTGCCTTGTACTTAGAGGGACGGATGATCGGGTGGATTTTGGAGTCGAATTATCCATGTTCTCAAATGAGTTACCAAGTTGACCAATGCTGCTTGACTGAGGCACTGGGCTAGCCTTGAAGTTCATAGGTGATCTTGTAGGAGTTAACTGGAAGTTCTTCATGGCTGGACTTCTCAGAACATTTGTTTTGGGTGTCACTGGCGGTGGCTGGCGTTGTTCTAACCAGTTCCACCAGTATGGATATCCTCCGGTTCTGAAGTCTGCTAACGCCCCATGACCAATTCTTGGAGTGGATTTCCATGACTAACAGAGAACAGGATAGGAGAAACATTAAACAGTCAGACTACAGAAAACGACGGCTATAATTCATTTTGTGAACCATAATTAATTTCAATTATCACTCATTGTTGAGCAGGTCCGAATACTATCTGATCTTCCAGATAAAAAGAGGTATACTGGTCTAGTGGTGTGTAAGGAATAAACAGTGAGAAGCTGCTGACCATAAACTTTCTTATACACTTCAAAATTCTTTGCCAGTGGTTGTTCATCTGAAACCTACTTTTCATGGGGTAACCTACTTAACCAAGCTTTACTGAAAAGATAACCTACTACTCTACTAGTAACGTTTTTCCTCATTGCAGAACATTAGTATATGAAGTGGACTTAAAGCTAAAATATATGATGAAAATAATGTTGGAATAGTAAAGCTATCTTGAAATAGATGTTAAAAAATCAGACAGATGAAACTTGAAAGTCCATTCTTAAAGGCACCTTGAGAAATAGACAGGTTCAAGGAATGGAGTACAGGTTCCAAAAGAAAAGAAGGGCAGCATAGAGGGGATAATAGACCAAGTTCCGAATATTGTTCACTCTTTCTTTCCAAATGGAGAGGCCTCGTGCAAAATATACACTGTGACAGCATCCACATGTCTTTCCTGTTTTTATGAAGGCTCTTTCTAATATAAGTCTATGTGAAGAGGCAGTGTCCAATACCAAAAAAGTAATGAGCTGTCTTTGACCCTAGTGAATCATCTTAACCCGATTCTTTTAATAGCTCAGACCCCAAAAAAAAAAATTGCATTGTCTAGAAGCTGAAGTGAATTGATACCTGATGAGAGTATGCATAGGCCATTGCTCTTTCTCTCTTAACAATTGCATCAAACTTTCTCTGCATCCTCACCTCTATTTCTTCTTTGGTCAGCGTGCTGTCATCCCAGTCTTCCTGGTTTTCAGACTGTAAAACCAACAATGCTTTAATAAACAAGACACCATATCATACAAGACAAAATTATACTGTACGTATGGAAAATTCTAAGGAAGTTTACAGATTGAAGCTTTCTGCAGGTTGCAGCTAAAGCAAATAAATTAATAAGCTACCACAGTTTTCTAGACCAGTTTGATTATGCCTCGCAAAACTGAAATGACATTATTGGTTTTCTGATGGATGAAATCTCAAATTAGACTGGTGAGTGAGGCAGTAAGGTTCAGAAACAAAACCTCATAGAATGGAATGAATATGATATGGGCTATGAGGAAACAGTGTGTTTAAAGAAAAAATTTACCAGCCACTTGCCGAAGGCACTCTCTAGGTCTTTTTCATTCCTATTCAGAGATTGCCGTTGCTGCGCCTGATTTTCCAACATCTGTATCCTTCTTGACTGGATTTGTGTTTGTACACGAACCAGCATCTGCATGCATTTCAGAGCATTTGCTGTTTGCCGCTTCACACTCTGACCTTTTACCACACCTTGCAGCCTCACCAGACCTCTCAAGGCCCTGTAGCTCCTTCGTGCCTAAATATCCCAAGCTTAGTGTCAGACGGGCAACAAATTGATATGGCCAGAAGCCAATAACACAAGTAATTGCTCCACTAGAGGCAGATCACTTCAGATATCAGAATATATTAAGAGCGGATACTATTTGGCAAATTGCAGTCCAACTCCATGTAAGTCTCTCCAACAATGGGATCATTGACCGCATGGTCAAATTGTACAAAATAAGAGTGAATAACGCCCTTTAATTTCTGGTATGAAAACAAATACGTTTCAGGGTCCATAACAGACAACAAAATCTTTACATAGGAGAACAGAAATTCGTGATTGAAAACATATAACATGTATATCCCGGACAGCTTACCAACCGCAACTAATAAGGAATACCCTCTTCTGACAGAACCTTCTGCATTTCATGTTTGAAACTACCCCTCCTAGCTTTTTGATGAAAACACTCAAACAGCAAGGCATCCCATTAAAAAGGGACTTCTACATAATAAGACATAGAATGGGCTAAGATTGGAGCATAGAAGAAATTTGATGCGTCAAGATGAGTGATCTGGTAAAATCATCAATGACATAAAAATCATGGAATAAAACCAGTGGCAAAACAAAGGCTGATTTTTGCACAACTGCATCAAAATTAAGTATATAGGTACATGATTTTTCCATGCAATGGACTAAAAAACACATTTGTGCAATAAAATTCTGAACACCCCATCAAGGATGTAGAAATCAATGACAAAAAGTTGTAAAGCGCATCTTATATCCTACATAGTGAATACTTTCGGACCAGTATAAGAGTTTAAGTCATTCATTGAACTAAGTAACAAAGAAAATGAAAGAAACCTAATAATTGATTTAGACTTTAGATCACTCACCATATAGCCTCTATAGGCTGTCTGAATCTTAGTAGCACACATATGTTGGTTCTTTGATGTTGGCTCAGGTCTCCACTGTCGAACTGGTTGAGGGGAGGGAGCCCTTGCTGGAGTCACTTCATTTACTGGTGCTGCAGCTCGTGGAGGAGAAGCTGCTTTCCGTGGTGGAGGGGTAGCTACTCTAGGGGGAGTTGGAAGTGTTGTATTTGTCGGAGGTGTAGTCGATTGAGTGACATTCCTTGGAGGTGAAGCATCCTTTGGTGGAGATGGATCCCTTGGAGGAGTATCAGCTCCTATAGAATCATTATCCCACAGAAGAGTAGCATTTCTCACAAGAGGAGTTACATGAGAGGGTATCTTGGATTGCTCGGGTGGAGTTGGAGGCCTATGATTTCGAGCATGGTGCTCTCTTTCAGCCTCACCTAGTATTTTCTCGATGCTGCTTGGCTCTCTAAATAGAGGAATAAATGAGTGGCCATCTCCGTGTTTCAGCTTCCCAAGCCCTTTCTTCTTCTTCTCTTTCGAGCTCTTTTTCTCTGTTCCCTATTAAGTGATAGGATCAGATCGCCAGAGAACTTCAGGAACTAAATGTACTCAGAGTGCAATTTTTAAGTGAACAAAACCCTGTATACTCGCTAAGTAATGATTTTATGGAAATGATTCGAAATTTAACTGAATCCCATTAAGTTGTCATATCTGTCAAAGTAACAGTAATTACAGTAGTAGTTCATTGTAAATTAACTAGACAGGAAGGCAACAGATTTCAAAGCATATACGGAGTAGTATGTAATGCAATTTAAACAGAATTCAAACACATACAGTATCACGCAACTGATTTACTTCATTCTATCATTCTATCTAATGTAAAAATAGTGAATCTATAATACGATAGCAGATTTACTTACATCAGCTACTTTATCCTTGGAGGTATGTGTAAAGACCCTCTTTATTGCTGAAAACCAGCTTCCCTTCTTTCCCATTTTGCTAACATTACTCTAATATACACACTGCACCAAGAGAGAGGAGATGTTACATTCGATCACATTGCACCACAAAATCATATTCGACTCCCATCTGTACACCACAAAATTTGAGATAAAAGACTCAGTCTGTTTAACACATTCAACTTTCGAAGTACTTGTGTCTAATTATCAGTCTCTTGATCATAACAGCAACTTAATTACTCCAAACTGGCCCGATAACAACCGAATTACATGCCCAAAACCCACAAATTTCGACCTCGTAAGCATCTGTAGTCGCTATCTCATACTTATCTACTTTACTCTCAAGCTATACACAATCAGGCACAGATTCAGATTCTTCCATAGCAACTAAAACAGAGGAAACACATGCCCATTTCCAACAACACCGCGAATTCGAAAACAATACTGCATAAAGATTAGCATGAGCTACTGGCAGTCAAACAATTCAAAGACAGAAGAAGAATGACATTATATTTTTAGGTGGGACAAATTATTCATGCAATTGCTACTTTACATCCATTTTATTTCCTTACCTACCACACAATTACAATTCAACCAGGAAAAAAAAGTAATAAATACTTTGACAAACTTTACAAAACCAGCATTAAATTACAAAATTACATACCTACAATAATATGATGAAACTGTGATATGTTCATCTGAAGTATAGAAAATGGAACAAAATAAAATCACACAAATGCAAGAAAAATTCTGGGATTTACTTTCACCTGTAAAGACAAAACATAAACAAAGAGAAGAACATTAGAACATGCTAATTTCAATAAACAACAAATAATTTTTTTGGGGACAAAAAAGCTGCCTATTTCTCCCATCACTGATCCCCAGAAAAGCTCTCAACTTTACCAAAATGGCAGACCAAAAATTAATATTTAAAAAAAGAACAATAAAGATCACACCTTTAATCAAAATTAAACATACCCAGCTAATTCTAAACACAACCCTTTAAAATTTTCAGCTGTAAAATGGATAAATCCAGCTTAAAATCTCTTCAATATGCACCAAAAGCTCACCTTTTTAATTAATAATAATAATAATAATAATAATATTACTACCCCATAACATTTGCAGCTTTAAAATGATTGTACCCTTCATTTAAATTACTTAAAAAGCTCACTAAAAAACTCGGTAAAAAAATTTTAGGCAAAACCCACATGAGTACATTAAAATTACTTAGAAGCTCAGTAAAACCAGCTCTAAGAGCTGGCAATCTACCACAATACCTCAGTAAAAAAACAATCAAGCAAAACCCACAAAAATGGTAGCTTCAATAACAAGAATCATACCTTAACAGACCCAGAAAAAAAATCCCCAAAGAGATGAACAAAGAATAAAGTGTGTTTAAATGTGAAAAAAAATGTAAAAAATAAAAAGAAGAGAGAGAAGAAGAAGAAGAAGAGCTGTTTTTTTTTTTGGCTCACACTCTTTTTTCTCTTCAGCCCACCTCTACTTTCTTGTACAATTTGTGCTTTTCTCTCATGGGGGAGAGATAGTACTTTCACAAATTGTTTTTTATAATTAAATTATTACAATTTACAAATCTTTGTTTTTTTTAGTTTTTGATTAATTAATTAATTAATTTCTTTGTTTATGCACAACTTTCTCACTCTAGAAAGAAAGAAAGAAAGAAAGAAAGAAACTTTGAATTCCAAATTCTCTACTTCTTCTTCAACTTATTATGATTGTTCTTCTTTACAACCTTTCCACTTTGAAACTTTAAAGAGGGGAAAAAAAATTTCCAACTTTTTTATTTTATTTTTTATTATAGCCCACCTTTTTAACTTTATTATTATTTTGTACTATGATTTTATTATAACGTTGTCATTTAATTCCATGGTTATTGTTATGGAGTTGAGAGGAGAGAGAGAGAGTTGGATGGTCTGTCACTCAATGTGACAAACTTTACTTGAATGTGAAGACTATTTTGTGTTCTATTTGAGACAACAAATATAAAAAAATAGAAAGTTAAAGTGTTAGTTATTCAAAGGGTTAGGTAAATTTCATTATTTTAATTATTGTTACGCTTTGGTCATTTGTGTAACAGATGTAATGTTTAGTACTTTATACTGACATTTCAGTTGTGATTTCGTGGAGTTTGGCGAACTGTAACAACAAACTAATTACTGTCTGAAACAAAATAAATTAAAATTTGGATGTTGAAATCATCATCATATTACTATTATTACACAAGACTCTCGGCTTTACTGTTGTGAGTTTGGATTCAGGGCTTTACTCGCAACCGGCTGCTTTAAGCCACATGCCATGGGCGGGCCGGCACGAGCACGATCTCGAGATGGCTCAAGGGTGCCGGTATGGCTCGGGTACGTCGGGGCGACGGACTCCCTCATGAGTCATAACGCACGACCCCCCACCGCCGTGTGCAACATGCAGACTAGCTCGCAATTGGGGCGGTGAGACACGTGATTTTTTAGTATAATAAAGAACAAAGAAAGGGAAATTCCCCCTAAAAAAAGAAGGAAAATTCAAAAAGAGAAAGTCTTAATGTATATTCATATACATTTCTAAATGTATATCCCTAATTATTTATCCACATGTCCCACCGTATTCCAATTTTCTCTCCTCAATCTCACCACATAAAAATACAAAACATATTCATACTATCCCCCATATATGTTTACTAATGTATATCACATATACAAATAGCCTTACTCATTCAAAAAGTACATGCTAGCACGCGGGCCAGAACGTTGTGGCACCACATAAGCGCGACACGTCGTGATAGTGTGCCATGCGTTGTGCCACGGTGAGATTTTGGATTTTCGACACAATGCGAGTACGCAAAAACAAGTATTGTGCCCCAGTCGTGCCAAGGTGCATGGGCATCTAGCACGTTGTGTTGGGACGAAGCATAACACCGCACCTGTTCAGGGTTTTGGGTTATATTTGAATTGCCGAGTTCAGGTCCAACTGGATCTCCAGGTAAGGTAATTTGGATCGGAATAGGGGGCCGAGATTAAATTTGCCCCATCTAATTGGCTCCATGGAGGCCCGTAGAGAGGATTTGGTGGAGCGCAAGCTCCCGGCGACATATTTTTGATCGGTAGATGTTAGCGGTCCACGACATACCGCAACTGGCCTGGGTACCGACTGTTCGTGAGTCCACAGTATGTGGTAATCAAACGACTTCACTAGGTCTACTTTCATTTAGAATTGGGTTAGCTAGTAGGAAAAAAATAGGTTGGTAACTGGCCATTTTTATTGCACAAAAGTCAAATCGATTTAATTGTCAAATTGGTTGCTAGTTTAAGCTACTTATCGATATATAGCGCAATATAATTGAAATTAAGTAACATTAACAAAGGTAATACTTAATACGAGTTAAGTATTACATGATAAGAATAAAACGTGAATTAAGTGTTCCTTAAGACGATAAGTAACACTTTTGCCACAATTGCTGGTATTAGTTTTCCTCGTGCTACCTTGGCCCTTATGCAACACTATTTTATTTGAACGCTTTTTACATCTTGTGTAACATTTTTTCAATTTTAGGTAATACTTTTTAACCATTATTGTTAGTCGTTACAATCAAGTGTTACATATAAAAAGTCAATTATGTTGTAGTATAATACGTAGAAGAGAGTCTGGTCCCATTCTATTTTGCTATTTAGGAATTTACGTGTTAATTAAAGGTTTACAGCCTCCATATTCTTATAAGAATCCTCCAAAGTTGCATGAATTTATTTATTTGAAGAGACCACCTAATATGTATTGTTTGCCAATAACATACTTATATTTGTAATCTTTAAGGTTCCTGTTAACTTTTTCTGCATATAGGGAGAGACTGTGACTATTCAACATCTAGAAAACCACCATTATTAGAAAGAAACAATTGCAAGATTGGTACAATTACGCCAAACACTCCATATTTTGTTGCTTGCATTTTTGTTGACACTTTTCAGTTTGGTAGTGTGACAATCAACCCCCACTACCTTATTTCTATGTAAATTAAAACATGATGTTGATACGATTATATGGTTAGCTCACATTGTTACGACTACAATTTTGTTGAGTGCATGTGCCTAAATTATCTACATACTGTGACTAGTGAACTAACCAAGTAACCAACTGGTTAGGAGTTAATAATTAGTATTGGAAGTTTAATCTAAGTTCAAAAGTTGCAAAATTAGTCTGATTGATATGTAGCTTTGTGCCTTTGTTAAAATGATTAATAGTACAACGAAGGGTCCTAGTATAGTGTCGCTAGCATAGGACTCTCCAAAAACGGATGAAGCCTTCGACGTTCAAGTCAGATCAGAATAGCGTCTTACATGTAAGGAATATATATATATATTTATAGAAAGAGAATTAGTGGGAGGGAGTGTAGGGAATTGATATTTGCGACCTCGGGCCATTAATTTGCTTCATCAACATGACGGGTTACAATGTGGTTTATTTCAAGGTTGTAGGCGTTATGGACTTATGGTGATGATTTTTTTGCTCACCTAGTCTTTAACCCAAAACAATTTCCCTCATTTAACTCCCCTTCTATTATTGGCAAGGAAAAATATTTATTCCATCGAATTTGATCGAATCTAATCCCGTAAAAATATGTGGTAGCCTGGCCTATTGTTACCGAAGTTCTCATTCCACATTTCCACGTGACTACTTGATGAGTGCTGAGTGCTACGCAACATTTGGTGTTGTGTTAAAACTGAGAACTAGTATTCCAATTTGAACGCGATATGTACGAGGTCGAGCCTACAATGCTTGAAGGCTGTTAAAATGTCACAGGAAATAATCATATTTGATATACTCCCTCCGTCCCATCTCAAACGTCCCACGTAAAAATCGACCTCTTATTGGCAAGGGTGTATACACTACTCCCTTCGTCCCAGATCAGACGCCCCAAGGTGTTTTTGTAGTGGAATAAAAAAAATTGATATAATAAGTTGAGTGAGGTAAAATGAGGAGAGAGAATGTGAGAATTAATAAAAGTATGAGATATAATGTGAGAGAAGATATAATAATTTAACAAAAGTAGGAGAGAGAAATATGTCCCAAAATAGATGGGTTGTTTGAAGTGGGACGTCCCAAAATGGAATATGGGGCGTTTGAACTGGGACGGAGGAAGTACTCGGTTAATTAATTAAAGTTCCAAAAAAATTGCATATCAAGTTAGAGAAAACTCTAATCTAACTCGCTATATAATTTTTTTGAAACTTTGATAAACCGATTAGTGTGTACAACCTTCTCAACACGGAGGATATTTTGGAGATGGAGCGTTTGAGCTGAGACGGGAGGGTGTAATTTTTATTTTGTGCTGGAAATCACTTGGAATACTCTGTTAAAAATAGCTAATCTGTAAGGATTACACGTATAAATCTTATACTATATATTAAAAGCTGTGTTAGAGGCAACGACCACGTTCAACGATTTCAGTTAGGCCATCTGTCATGCCACGTGGCATGCCTCTTTAATTTTCACTTAAAAAAATCATTTAAAATGTCTTTTCTGGTAAAAAAAATGTAGATGGACATTCCATACATGGTGATAAATAAGTGACGTTTTCCATATCAAAAGATTCACAATAATTTTTATTATAAATAATCAATATTTATTACTAATTGATTGCATCTTTACCTTATTATTTTGTACCTTACTTATAACTTATTTTAACAGAAATCACATCATTTATATTGAAAGTTTTATAAATGATAAAATTTATTGATAAAATTATTTGTTTACAAAAAAATAAAATGATAAAATTTATTTCGGGTATTGCCCGGCACGGGCCGGGCATGCAAACTAGTGAGGTAATAATCACGTGTTTTTGTGGGATAATACGCTACACCTAGATGGACACGACATGCAAGAGACAAACAAGCTACTCTCAATTTAGAAGCGATATGACATTAATTTTCCAATACAAAATTAAGAAAAAACGTGTGATTTAGGAATTAGGACTTGTGGCATAAAGTCAACATGGGATGAAAAAACCAGTTACATCGGATCCGTAAAAGAGAGGAAGATGGGACGAAAAACTGAGGAAAAGTGGTAGGGAGCAAGATTGACCTCTGCCCTCTTGTGTTCCTGATCATTGCCTCTGCTCTGCCTGCACGTGATAACTATGCCAAATAACCAATTAGAGTTTGACAAATTATTAAGAAAACTCAATCTGAAAAAACTTAACCGTGGTCTGAAAATAATTCTCAGTTTAGTTAATTTACACATAATACTAGTAATGTTTTTGAGAAGTTATTAAAAATATAGATTAATTTTACCTCATATTTGTGTCTTCAATTGGTGGACTTCTTGTTTTAGGAATTTTTAAGGTAATCTTGAGATCATATTGTTTTGCAAAATGTGTTCTATACCAAACACTAAACTAAACTAATTACTTGCAGAATGTTTATCATACACTCTGTATATGTCCCACTAAACTTGGTTCTTTCGTGCCCAAACTAAATTGTTACAATCACTGTTGATAGTAGGAGTATACAATAACAACTACTCTATCAGTAATTGAATCTAGTAATTTCCAACTTACTTACGCTAAGGATAAAATGAAAAACTAACCGATGATACTTACAAGTTACAATCCTAGGTGAAAAATCAACATAAAGCAAAATTCATAATAAATTTTATAAAATCAATTCTGATTTCGTATATTTTGTCTTTACATGCACCAAATCCAATACGAGTACTTTGCATTATTCTTCTAACCCTGCCAAGTATATATATCATATATGTAAGTGACAACTGCAATTTCATCAAAATAAACGTAACATTGGACCAAGATTAATTAACAAGAAAATGATGAAGGCACAAGTAAGATTAATTTTGATAGTGGTGATCATGAGCTTTTTAGTGTTGAAAACAATGCAAATGGAGACCAAAAATTTTGAAGAAAATCCAGTAGAAAATTGCTTTGGTATGTGCTTTCTAAAATGTTTATTGTTAGAAGGGCCTTTAATCTGTGGCGGCAAATGTGGGTACGAATGCCGGCATAAACATAGTCCTCCTCCTCCACCTGACTATAAGCCCACTGATGAACCCTCTCAGTCTCAGGTGTGTGATTGTGCCCAACAAATTTCAGGTGAGTCTTCCTCATCATCTCTTCAATACAACACTCTTGTTAAAGATTTCGCCCAAGTTCAATGCATACAATGATCCGAAATAATGAATATCGAAAATAATTTGGAACTAGTCTCGAAATCTGGTTATAAATATGGGTTATATATTCGGGGTAAGACAGAAGAAGTGAAGACAGATGGCTTTTCTATGCGTACTTGCTACACATTTCTACGTATAGATTAAAATTATTTAATTTCTTCTCTATATTTTTGGCAGATGAAAAGGAAAATACAGATTATTGCATAAAGTTGTGCACAAAGGCACTAAACAAGCCTTGATATGTCTTCTACTAGAAAATTGAGATTTTATGTTGTTGATGATCGATCTTCAAAATAATGGAAATTTTGAATTTGCCTTATCTTTGAAACATAATTGTATTTGTTGTTGATTTAGATTTCTTTCCAATTTTGCTGGTCAAATAACCAAATTGGTATATAAAATACAAATCTTCTATATATTGGTATATATACTCCGTATCAATTTAGGTCATTTGGCCTAATTTGGTTACATATCAGGTCCAAGTAATAATGTGCTAAAAATGAGAAACCAATTGCTTCATGTATGTGGTAGTCCTCTTGTCTTTCTCAATGTGTTATTCGATCTACTACTCTTGCACTCCATAACATACCGAGTTAATTACAAGACGTTTTGTGATTTTTTTTTTTACCAAGCTTTAAGGTGATGAATCGACAAAGAGTATCGGTAAGACGGTAACTATGGGTTTATAACTGATTCATAGTCGATTTTGATTCATACCACATTACCACCCAACACCAAACTTGTGGAGTATATTGCTATTAAAAACTAGAGTGCAACATTGCATGCCGAAATGTACAAAATGTTAAACGAAGTTTACCAAAAGGATGAAAGCTCAAAAATAATTAACATCCACAAAAGAACTAACACAATTAAATATAAAAGCTCAAAATTTTCTTACACTTTGCACGATCCAATTTCTCCCGGACTCGATCACTATAGGTCTATAACACCACAGGGACGTAAAAATTCAATATTTCGACCTTTAACATTGTTGCATCCACCAGGCCGGGCCTCAAACTCAAGACCTCTGATTAAGTAGAATAAACGTGTATCGACCCCGAGTCGTGATCATCACGAGCGAGGGCCATTCTACTAAGCGGGCTAGGCCCGAGCTTTTTCCTTCGACTTGCAGCCCGTTTCCTAATAATCTCCATTTGATTTCTCCTTCTAACTTGCATCATTGCTTCCTCTGCAACAACAAACCTCCTCATTAGAACATTGTCAGTTAATGATTTCCCGCGAAAAATTCTTCGTCCTTCCACGCTATGCCGGGCACTATGGATCCTCATTTCGTGTCCAATGGGTGGTTGTTGCTGTGGAGGGGGAGGATTAAACGGTTTCGATCTCGGGTAGCTGTAACTTCTTCTAGGTGGAACATCAGCACTGAACACTTCAGTATAAGAGGAGATAGGAGCACATAGGCATACTCTTGTGAAAGTTGTTGCAACTTTTAGAGATGTGGATTTTCGAAGTTTTTGTTTGCTAGAATTGTTACTATTTCTTTGTGTGATTTCTATGGGTTTGATGGTTTTATTATTATTATTACATAAGGTAGAATTATTTGTGCTAATTGTTGGTGTTTTGAAGAGTACTTTCCATAGTGTTGACATCTCCATTGCTCTCTGATACCAAGGCTTCCTGATAACATCACAAGAAATACAAATGGAATGGTAAGACTACTTAAAAGAGTTGCATAAAATTGAATTTCTTATGACTCGACTTCTTAAAAGAAACGTATAAATACTGTTTACAAGGTTCTCTAAAAACACTACCTCGTACTCATGGAGCTAGATTCGCCCATGTATGCATACATTATTTAATCATGTTGCTGAGACAAAATTGTCCTTTGATGAATTGGTCATATTGTATACAATTAGTAGCTAAAGTGGCCTATTTCTGGTCAGAACTCAGATGCACGCATATGCAATGCAATGCATAATACTCCACTTTGCTTCTTCGTCAGATCATTAGCTTTATTTTTCAAGTGGCACCTCAACTTGCTTAGTGTGGCAAATTATTCCTCATGTTATCATGTAGTGTAGAGAAAGAATACTCACGTTACATATGAGTTGGGAGAAGTATCTCACATAACGACATAGAAGGAGCTCTAAATTCATTAGTCATCTTGTGAATTGATTAGAACGAACCCGTTCAATTTGTAACTTGGCCTACTCCTCCACAATATAACATGTTTGCTTCTTGTTCAAGAATTAACTACTGCAAAAGTTTCTTAGTAAAACGTAACAGAAACAACACTGAATTTTGGAAAAGGGGTCATACATAAGAGTTGTATAATTCTAAGTTAGTGCGGGCAATATTGGTCAAAATTTACGTGAAATTGGAGCAAACGAGTAATCCCTTAGTACCACGACCGTGTGACCACTCAATTAAGCTTTCTAGTCGCTCCAAAAAGAACACTATTTCGTAAGAAGTCATTCTTGGTACGCTAGCTCCATAACATAAGCAATTTCTCTGTTAGATGAAAATGAACTATACACCGAGCAATTTCACTCAAATAAGTGGGCGCTCCTACGAACTTTCTACGTTTAAAGAACTTTGGAAACGAACTATAATCGATTTCGATTAACCAAACAAGTTGATGCATAATAAATGAAAAAAGTTTGTACTAACCTTGTCTTCAAGCTCTTTGGATCTTGCATGAACAGAGAAAAACCCAGATGAGGAAAGCTGTCTTTTACTATGACACAACAACAATTTCATTTGTAAACCCACATATACGAGCTAAGGTAAGGCAGAGAAAACACTTAGACTAAGAAATGAAATGAAGAGATATAAAATCAAAACTTTAGGTTAAAATTCAAATACTCGTATGTAGCAAGTGACTAAGAAAAGAGAAATTTGGCAACTTTGTAATGTGACCCTTCTCCCTCCTTTTGCTTTATTTAAATCCAATCACATTCTTTATTTAATTTCTTTTTACTTTTGCAGGCTTCATTCTTCAAGTTTTTCAGATTCAAATGCCCCAAAAGCAGGATAAAGTAAAAAAGCTATACTAATCTCTTACCAGTATTAAATTATTAATACCTTTTTTTTTTTTTAAGAAATTAAGCACTTATTTAAAATTGCATTAATTAGCAATTATACTTATACCATGTTGAGGGCGTGGAAAGTATTAACATTTGCTTAGTGTAATCATGTTTATGGACATGCAGTATTATTATTAATACAATGGGTCATGGGACCATATTTTGTGAGTCTTTCGTGGCCCATGTGACGATCATCATAATACGCCAAGATGTGTTTTTTCCTCAAATTTTTCGTAAATAAATCTCGATACATTGCTACTGTGGATATCAGATAGCTCATATGCAACTTAGTTAGTGGATGTTTGAATGCAATTGTCAAGCTTTCCGTATAAGATTGTAGTAATATGTCTTTGCTATTAGGGTATCAGGTGTCCGATAGGCTCATATCGGAAGGATGATTGCACATTGAGCTTAATCATAGAGATGTGCAACCAATTCGATTAAGAAATTGGTAATTACTAAAAAAACTAATGAAAAAACACGATTGAAATCTTGCATGATTTAGAGAAAATATGCGTGATGATGAAGCTAAAACACACGCACAGAGGTGGGAATTATCTAATGAAAATCTATACATTAAATAAGATTAAGGGGAGGATGGCATCATGATTAATTTGTGGGTGGATGTATTATATTTCCATTAGGAAGTTAAAGGATTCCATGCATACAAAAGGCTAGATCATGATTTGAGGGTGCCGGACCAACACCTAAATGATGTGTTATAGTATTATTTTCGACTTACCTACATTATTCATCGTGTCTTGTAAGTTGAAAAAAAAAGGGTGTCAAATTGTTTGACAAAATATTTTGGTAAAAAGCTACTCCGTTCAATTCCAATAGAAATCACATTGGTATACGGATGAGTTCAAGTGAATAATCGATCAAGCGAGAAGTAAATTGACTTTCCGAGACCAAGTGAGAAGTAAATCGACATCCAGATTTTCAAATACACGCCACCCTTATATGCCTAAGAGGCTAAGACTGAAATTCTGACCATGATAAACTACAGGACAGACTCATATTTCTCAGGGATGAATGTGTCCCTCAAAGAGTGTAACTTGGTATACTTTAATTGGTCAATAAATTGCAAATGTTGGCATCACAAGTTTTGCTTTCCCTACATTTCAGACCACAGGAATGATGATAAATCAGTTGTTAAACTTCCAATCAAATTCTGCAAACAGTAAAATATAAAGTTGACAGTAAAAAATTAACAATGAACTTTTTAAGGCTTTAACTCCCCGAATTTGAGGACATGAAGAAAAGGACCCATCTGTCTATTATGTTATCTCAAGTAAACTACTACTGGCAAAGTCTCCAGAAGTTACATCAGTGATTATCTGTTTTTAGCAGCTTTACTATACATCATACTTTTGACAGACATCCACAAGATAAGCATCCTGTCTGAAACATGACCTGCATAATTTCTGTCAGATTTCGCCATTGCGATCATGCTCTCTTCGAGTTAAAGCATCTGAATTTGATCTGAAGTTGGTTACAAGAATTACTCTACTAACGTTAACTAAACGATATAAAATGAAATATATGCGAAAAGTAAGCTGAAATGACATGACCTCCGTTTCCTTTGGCTTTTTGGAGATATTTACCTACACCAATCCTGTTCACTGAAGTACCCGAATGTGAGTTTGAGAGAATGAACATACCCTTTGGAGAATTCCTAATGGTGCTATCAGCGGAGAGCAGAAATCTGCCCTTTGGAGAATTCCTCATGGAGCTATCAGTGTAGAACAGGAATCAGCACTTGAAGAATTCCTCAGTGTAGAACAGGAATCTGCATGCATCACCCCTCTCCTTTCGGTTCCATTAGTCTAGAACATACACCATAGGAAGACTCCGATTTTCAGTTCCCGACTGAGAATCATACGATTATAACTAAAAATGGCCTCCACCCTAGCTAATGTCAAATAAAAAGCTCAGAAGTATTTCAAGAAGCCGTCTGTTCTTGGACAGCACCAAGAAGTTTTCGCAGTGTGCATCAAGAAATAGAATCAGTAATAAGTTCTTCTTTGACAGTACCTTAATAAGTCTGTCTTTCATAGCTGCTGATACTGATGAGAAAATAGCCGCAGCAATAAGAAATACAAATTTAGGATTCCATTACAATCCGACAAGTTTCCGTCTACTGATCAACCTAGACACATTCTACCATCCTATGATTCAGACTCATTCAATGTCCTGTGCCCTTCTTGTACAATTAGCCGCTCTGTAAACCAGTCAGCCAGGACTTCTCTAAAGCCGTCTATTTTGCTGTAGGCTCCCATCCAAACAACCTGTTGTGGCTGCTGCTCACGGAAACACAACTATACTCTTAATCCTCTACAGAGTTGTCTTGTCCCAACACAATTTTCATCATCATCATCACTGGAGGTACTTGGAGAGGGGGGTCACTAAAAAGGCAAAAGTGAGGATCAAGATTGGACTAATGGTTAGAAAATTAACCTGCCTGAGAGTTGTTCTACGTTTCAATCCTCATATCCCCATCCCCGAAGCATTGGCTGCTCCTATCATCCTATGTACCCAAAAAAAAAAAAAAATGCAAAAGTATAATTATTTGCACTCTGGCAAAGCATCCACTTGAAAGCCATCTTGGGACACTAACCACTGATCATCTCCTATCAAGGTTGGAATTGCTACTCAATATGATCATCATCCCCTGTACATTCACCTGATCTACTGAATCTTAACATCTCCAGTCTCTACTATCTCAAGAGATCCCTAATTGCTGTCTAGTTCACCTGAACATTTCAGATTCCAACCTCCAGGAGCAGCTTTGCGTTCTCCTCGCTTTCGTTTGTTCTTAGGAACAGCATCTGAAGTTAAACAAGATTTTAAGGTTGATTTCTCCATGGGCATGGCACTCCCGGCCACAGGGTCAGACACTAATTCTGTTTTAACAGCGACACTAGACAAATTCTGTTCTTTAATTTCCAGTTCTTGACACCCACCAATTGAATGGTCAATAATTCCATGACTTGTATTCATATCTTGAGAGACCTGGCTCTGAAATAGAGTCTCATCCAAAATCTGCAGACAACAGCAGAACCAATCAGATAAAATACTAGGAGAACATAAAGTTGCAGAGGTCTTAAAAAAAGACGAATGAACTAAATAAAACAAGGGCGTTGCAGGGGGGGGGGGTTATGATAAGCTAAATATCATCATGCTCAGGAGCAGTACTCTTACAGACCATATTAGAGTATTCAACAAAGTATGCTACTTCTGAGTTAACCGGTTTTTATAAAATAATCTAAAGCAAGAAGGCTAAAAAATGTGCTAGAATTATGGGAGGAAGATTTTAATCAGCTCAGAGGTTCGGCCATTGCTGCGCAATTACTCCTCAACCATCACACAAAAGCAGAACTGTCAAGAGTTCATTGACCTATGGTAACTAATTCTGGTACAGAACAGTATCGGAATGCAAGATGCACTCATTCATTAAAGCAGCTTCCCTATGATCCTACTGTGGATAATCTCTACAACAACAACAACAACAACCAAGCCTTATTCCCAAAATGATTTGGGGTCGGCTAACATGAATCGTCATCTAGTAACCGTCTTGTGTACGCCATGAAATTCCAAAACGTTGTAAACCTTTTTGGAGTAATTAAATATTTTCAAAGGAAGTTTTATAAAGTCGTCAAAATCAAAAGATTTAAAAAAAAAAAAAAAAAAAAAAAAAAAAAAAAAAAAAGTTTTGGGAAAAGAGTTAGGGAAACCAAACAAATAAATCAAAGGAGTCAGATTAAGTCCGCCGCATGTATAGAGTCTCTCCACCTCGCCCTATCCAATACCATACTCTCTTCAAGCCCTAGGAAGCTCATATCACTTCTAATCACCCTCATCCAAGTCATCTTAGGTCTTCCCCGACCCCTACTAATATTACCACTTCCCCACCCTTCTACTCTTCTAACCGGCGCGTCACTAGGCCTCCTCCTCACGTGACCATACCATCTCAGTCGGTTCTCCATCATCTTATCCCCGATGGGTGCAACCCCTACTTTCTTCCTAATAACTTCATTTCTTAACCTATCACGCCTTGTATGTCCACACATCCACCGTATCATGCGCATCTCCGTCACACTCATCTTATGAATGTGACACTGTTTCACGGCCCAACATTCCGTGCCATATAACAGTGCCGGCCTACTGTGGATAATCTCTGTAAGAGAATATTTCATTTGGTTAATATATGCACTTATGTTATCAAGATGCTAAAAGTGTGGGCCACCGATCCTCTATTCTTAAATGCAACTGAAAGTGAAGGCTATTCTTTCAGCTGGCAACCCTGTCACAGAGCACCAAACCAGTTCAAATATCAGATCAGGGGCAAAAAATTGGAGTATAGACTGCTTATATCTTAAGTAATATTGATCCCTCCCAAAAACAAAGTGTCTATAGAATTTGCAATATCGTGAGTGAGGACATTTAGGCTGTCAGTCTATAACAATGAGCTGCTTGGCTCATGGAACTTTTTAATTTTTTGTTAATTTTTTTTTTATTTTTTTCTGTTTTCTATAAGTCTGGTCTCTCTTGTAGGACAGTATCCCTCCCATTCTGTGGAAGTGCAACATTTTGACTTTCACACTTGCCAAGGGGGTAGTTTGACCAACAAGAAGTAATGACATAAACTTAACCAATTATAGCTATAATGTTTAGTTATTATTTGACGACGCTTATTTACTTATAGCTCTATAACTGTTAACCATAAATGTGAGTATTGTTTTGCATTTTACAATGTATCCCTCTGATTCCAGGAAATGCAACAATTTGACCTTACACACTGGCCAAGGTGGTAGCTTGACCAACAATAACTAATCATATAAATTTAATCAAATGATAGCTATAGTGATTCAATTTGTATCTCACGGCATTTGTATACTTACACCTCTGTATTTATTCTTAACCATATATCTGAGTATTCTTTTGCAAAAACATGCAATAACCAATTGTTCCATCCATAACATTTAAAAGGCAAGTATTAAACTCAAGAAAACAGCCACAAATATTAAGCTCAAGGAAGACTTGCAACTTCAGTAACATACTTAATTGTTAACTGGAGCAATGTAAAGCATCACAAGAGTTAGAATGAATTCAAAAAGGAAGCCTTACATTCTCACCAGACTCCACAATCTGTGGCTGATGAATTGTAACATCTGCGGCAGACAATAGTCCTACTGTGCTTTCTATCACGTCAGGAATCTCAGTTCCATCATCATAACCAGTGATAAGGCCCTCGTCCAAAACCAGGTCTCCAATGTCAAAATCTGATAAGTTATCGGGAGCATAAAAGGCACCAAGAGACATATTGTCACCATTGCCAGCTGAGAAATCTGGGCTTTGAGCAGCACTTGCCTGAGCATCATAAGGGGCTAGAAGGCTAAGATCCTCCGAGGAAGAGAACTTCACACCATTATGCAACATGACCATATCAAGATGATGTTTAAGCCTGTGAACATGAGACTGTACTGTTTCTATTTGACGGAGAATCAGCTCTGAGGAATCCTCGCCCTCTTTCAACCAATCATCATCCACTACAAACTCTTCATTCTTAGAATATTGTTCTGCAGCCACCATCCACCAAAAGAAAGACTTGAATCCATTAGAAATAGTCCTCGTTCAAAGACTTTAAACATCACAAGTGCAAAAACACAGACACAGAGAAACCGTTCATGCTACATGCTTTCTGTGCCAAAGAAGTCATGTTCTCACATGTATCCAATACAGTCTTAATAAGTGAGAACAGAAAAAATGAAGATAGGGCAAGCAGCAAGAAAGGGTAACTCTTGATTGGGCAATATAAGGATGCATAGGGTCGTTGAAGAAGCAACTAAACTACAAAGATGAAAGGTCCAATACCTACGTCTACCTTAAGAGAAATGAAAACCAAATGCACGGATATTAGGCCTTGCAGAATCCCAAAACATCACAATGCCCCATCATAGTTTATATGATACCCTTTTCAAATTTTCATCTTTTCCTACAACTCAATATAATAGAACTTGTCTTTGAGAAATGTTCCAAGTCTAACGACACAATCACATTTTACTAGCTCAAGACTTAGCAAACTGCAATCCTCCAGACAGTAAAATGTCAACAATTTTAAAGGCAAGACTCTCTGGAGAAACCAAATAGGCAAATATATAGGTAAAACAATAAATAGAGAAGAGACTCAAAGATGAAGAAAAAGTCCAATATGCAATAGCAACCAAAAGAACCTCACAGATAAATTGTATAATAACCTAGGAAAAGAAAAAAAATAGGCCTAATGTTTTAGCCATTCTCTAAAGAACCTACAAACTGCAGCCAACTTGCTGGACCAACAGCTGCAGTCCTCACTGTTTGCCAAGCGCATAAATTCTAACCCCAAGGAAGGTTCTTTGTGGACACTTTGTTTTCATAATCATGGAAGGAGACGTGACGGGAAGATGATACACATACACCCAGTGTATGTGAATCTTTTATACACCACCAATTGTAATGTGCCACCACCATTAAATGAAATAGATTCTTTTACTTTGGAGGGAAATCTTAGAGGGAGTTATTTTAGATTTGGAGGGAAATCCTCCTTAGAGGGAAAATATATTGGGAACCCAAATCTCAAAATTATTATCATGAAATATTTTTAAAAATCATCACTAACACACACACACTCTCTCTCTCTCTCTCCACCATAGTTATCTTCAACCTTTCTCCTCTCCATTAACATAACCTTTCAAACTCAAAAAAAAAAAAAAAAAAAAAATCATCTCGTTTTATATAAACTACTAGGTTTTTTCTAAAAGAACTAAATTCTTCTCTTTTACAAACGCCTTTTCTTATTAATTCATCATTAACGTTTGGCATCTTCTCCCGGACCAAAATTTCAGTTCTCTAATTTGAATGTAGTTTAACCTTTATTCAGAGTACATAATTATTTGTACAAAAAATTTGTTTTAAATTCTGAGATATGATTTTTCAGGTAAGGTATTTTAATTTTTTTGATATATGGTATACTATAGAGAACCACAAACCATGTTGATGTTACTTTAGTGGTGATTGACATTTTTATCTTCGTTTCAATCTATGACACAAATTTATAAAAGTGGAAGACAATTTATTTAGTATCAACTCTGATTCAACCTGATGCATATGATTTATTTAGTATTATATTTTGAATACATTGTAATTAGTTTCATTTTTTATTTATATTTTCATATATCACATTTATTTAGTATCCGACCAGTGTCTATATGATATGAGTTCAGGGGATGGCAATGAACGATATTGACTTGAACAACAAGTAGTCAAATGATATGATAAAAAAATGCTGAAACATAATAATCTTTCAAAATTGTACAAACCCCATATATGATTTGGAAGAGCAACTCCAGAATCATTAGGGTAACAATGTAGACCTGAAAATGATTTATTCAAAAAAGAACGGCAATGCTATAGTGGTCTAGTGGCATTAGCCATATTACCTCGTAAGAAGGCGAATAATCATGTATCTTTAGCATAATTTAATAGTCACCTAAGCAACCAAACCCACTAACATTAAATCCACATCGCCCAATTATCCTGGGTAGAACGTGGTCGTTCGATCTAAACTAATAAATTGAACTCGTGTCAAACAATACCATTCAACGTATGTCCACTAACCCTTTTGACATCGGGCATCCTAGGTAGGGTGTCTACATAGTTATACATACAATATCACAAACTATTTTATGTGTCACATAGCATGAGATATATATATATATATATAAAGATATGTTAATCAAACCCTAACCACTAACCTTAACTACAAGACTCTTATAACGAAAATGGTTGCTTTCAAACGAATGCATATGCACTGGAACGTCACTTTTGTGGATTACATAAATGTTCAACCATGACTCTTTCATCATGCAAGCATAGTTGATCACATTGTACACCATTCGAAACTATTATTATTATTAAATTGAATCTGTATAAAATATTTTACATAACAATACTTCTATAATGTTGCCAACATTTTTAAATATTAGTACTTGATATCATTAATCGATTTTTTTCAAACTTTTAAAACTATCGCATTAAGTGTCTGGGAATTGCATGTCAAATAGTTGTGTGTTATAAAGCCAAAATTTGTAGAGTGGTGATATATTAACCCTATGGTCTAACAATCATATTGTATGTGTGTTTTTAGTTACGTTATCTAGTTTTTAGTATCCATTCTAAATTTATTATTACTTGACAATTCCTCGTGGATATATTCGTTTTTACTAACATACATCGAATGTCTATCTAGTATCCAACCAAATTTTCACTTAAAATAAATCAGAATTTTCAATTAACATACAACTTTCATCATGCAAGCACACTTGTTCACATTATATCATCCACACATATGATTTCTACACTGTATTAATATAAAGACATTATTTTTATTAAGTGGTTTCAAAACTATGATTATTAATTTTACCACATAAATTGAATGTATAGTAGATGTATGTTTTAAAGCCCAAATTGATCATGAAATAGTATGTGTTCAATAGCATGATCCGTATCCATCAAAATTTATTACTACTCATCTCTTTTTGGATATGCATAGTTTTTAAGATGATATTACTATTGTTTGGTATCTTTTCAGATTTCATTTAAAATGAATATAATTAACTTAGTTTCAATGTTTGTCAAGTTATTAAGTTTTTTTTTATAATTAAAACGTTAATTCTGTGTATGTGTATCATCTTCCACGGAAAAGGCTACACATACACTAGGTGTATGTGAATCTTTCCTACACTATCATCCTATTGGTCAATAAAAGTAAATATATTTCAATAAATAAAAAGATCCATTTTCAAAAAAAATTTAATTTTGAATCAAAAAAATAAAATTTAATGTTTGAATCTTAATTATGAAATAAGACGGCAAAAATTACAACACAAAACATCAAACCCAAAAAGTTGCACAAATTCCAATAAATTTGCTATTTTTCGAGATAATTTGTTGGATAACATCACTGGAAAATTTCCGATACTAATTATAATATTCCGAATACACCTAGTGTATGTGTAGCCTTTTCCTTGGAAGATGGTACACATACACCTAGTGTATGTGAATCTTTTATACACCACGTAATGTTCCACCACCATTAAATGAAATAGATTCTTATACTTTGGAGGGAACTTTTGGAGGGAGTTATTTTAGATTTGGAGGGAAATCCTCCTTAGACGGAAAATATGTTGGGAACCCAAATCTCAAAATTATTATCATGAAATATTTTAAAAAAACATCACTAACACACTCTCTCTCCGCCATTGTTATCTTCAACCTTTCTCCTCTCCATTAACATCACCTTTCAAACTCAAAAAAAAAAGAAAAAAAAGAAAAAATTCTCGTTTCCTAACTACTGCGATTTGTTTTAGAAGAACTAAATTCTTCTCTTTTACAAACGCCTTTTCTTATTAATCCATCATTAACGTGTGGCATCTTCTCATGGACTAAAATTTCAATTCTCTAATTTGAATGTAGTTTATCTTTATTCAGAGTACATAATTATTTGTACACAAATTTTGTTTTAAAATCTGAGATATGATTTTTCAAATAAAGTATTTTTTTATATATGGTATACTATAGAGAACCACAAACCATGTTGATGTTACTTTAGTGGTGATTGACATTGTTATCTTCGTTTCAATCTATGACACAAATGTACAGAAGTGGAATACAATTTTTTAGTATCAACTCTGATTTTAATCTGATGCATATAATTTATTTAGTATCATATTTTGAATACATTGAAATTAGTTTCGTCTTTGATTTATATTTTCACATATTACATTTATTTAATATCCGATCAATGTCTATGTGAGTTCAGGGGATGGCAATGAACGATATTGACTTGAACGACAAGTAGTCAAATGCTATTGATAAAATAACACTGAAACATAATAATCTTTCAAAATTGTACAAACTCCATATATGATTTGGAATCATTTTCTGTTCTCCTAAACAATTAATTTTACCACATAAATTGAATGTATAGTATGTAGATGTATGTTTTAAAGGCAATAATGACCATGAAATAGTATGTGTTCAATAGCGTGATCTGTATCCATCCAAATTTTATTGCTATCCATCTCTTTGTATATGCATAGTTTTTAGGAACATATTACTATTGTTTAGTATCTTTTCAAATTTCATTTAAAATGAATATAATTAACTTAGTTTCAATTTTTGACAATTTATTTAGTTTTTTTTTTTAATTAAAACGTCAATTCTATAGTTTTGAAATATAATAATTAGTACCAGTGAATGTTATCCAACAAATTATCTTGAAAAATAGCAAACTTCTTGAAATTTGTGCAGCTTTTTGGATTTGATAATTTGTGTTGTAATTTGTGCCATCTTATCTCAGAATTAAGATTCAAACATTAAAAATTATTTTTAGATTCAAAATTCAATTTTTTGAAAATGGAATCTTTTTTATTTATTAAAATATATTAACTTTTGTTGGCCAATAAGATGGCGGTGTAAAAAAGATTCACATACACCTAGTAGGTGTATGACTAGGTGTATGTGTAGCATTTTCCTGCAATCGGGGATTTGATATCTATCTATCTTTCCTGGAAAATAGAATTAAAGGGTGCTCTATTATCCTTGAAAGATAACCAGATAAATGCCCAGCTAGAATTAAAGGGTTCATTTGAAAATGTTTAACAAGCAATAGATAATTATCTTCTATGATAAAGAAATAAACTTGAGAGTGGACTTCTCCCTTGCACTACTCTATAAATGCTGATAACAATTCAACTAAAACCATCATTGCCTAATTTTTTTTTTATATAGGTAAATAATTTATATAGATAAAGAGAAGAAGAACACAACAAACAATGGAGGACAGAAGCCCAACCACAATCCGCAAAAGGGACAAACAACCCCTAGCTAAAACCGCCCCTCTTCAAGCCACCATCATAAATGAAAGTGGCTATCAGATAGTCAACTTTTTCTTTTTCCTAGAATACACTAGAGTTGGCTTAGTCTGCTTAGGAAAGCTAAGACCCGAGAGCTCTAGAAAAAGAACTAAAGTTTCAATGGGGATTCATTGCCTAATATATTCCAGCGATTAATAAACTGCATCTACCTTAAATATAAAAAAGAATATCTTGAAGGTAAAGACGGTGAGAAGGTGAGACGGTAAAATACGACTTTGGTAAGAAGACAGGTCAGGAACAAAATTAATGCACTGTAAAGCACCTAAAACGACAAAATCCCCAATTCCAGAAAATTTACATAAAAAAAAAGACAGAAAACTAAAAGACGGCCAGAATGTTTATAGAAAGCAGAATCCATACCTTGGTTACCATCATCCTCAGGTGTGACTGCAGCATCTGGATCAGACCTCTTCTTTTCTGCAGAATACCAGATACAATTATAGTAGCTAAAAATTGCAGTCCTTACATGGAAACATATTGATAAGCGAAGTAATACTGCAGGCATACAAAAAATATATACCAAGATAAGAGAAAAGTTGGTGATGAGACATGTAAGATGAAATATCAGTAGTATTTTCGACACGTTTTCTCTTCCTCCTTTTCATGGGCTTCCTCTTGACGGAATGTCTGAAATAGGGAAACGACTTTGAACAAAAATCCGATGTATATTGATGTAGTTCCAACATTTTGGTTTGCTCATTTGCTTCAAGCTCTCGGGTATATTTTAATGCTTGTGACTCCAATTCCTTGATCTTCAGTTCCGTCCATTTGCATCTCCACATGAGAGGCCTTATGAAATTCCTCCAGTGATTCGTTAATTTCTTTTTCCTAATAAGTAGTGACAGTAGGGAGCAAAATATCACATTAATGCTCATTACACATGGGCTAGAACAAGCGACACAAGTACGAGAGTAGCATTATTGACTAGAATGCCATAGAAAAATCGAGAACTATGAAGACAAGGAGCCTGATATAACCCTAAATCAAGCCAAGTGCAGTTTTATGTTATGGCTGTAAGTCTTGTAACAGTTAATTATTACATTACAAAGGAGACACGCGGATTAGGATAAGAATATGAAACATCCTAGCTTCCCAACACAAAGGACTCCAGGAACTTTCACAGACTAGAGTATTTTCAGGAATTTAAAAGGCTTTGGCAAGAAAACAATCAGCAGAAAGATGAAAAAAAAACTTAAAACATATTCTCTAACAACTTGGCATAACACCACAAAGGAAAAGGGACGAGGCTAGTTCTTTCTTCATTAAGGGATTCATCAAAGGTTGTTAGCTTATGTATGCGCAAATATATATCCTTCATCAGAAAATGTGCAACATTGCACTCTTCAGCTATCATAAGCTCTGACAGCTAAACGACAATGGTTGAACGCTTCATCTTATCTAACAATATCAAATTTAAGCACCACTATTTTGTCTAGCGAGGGCTAGTCAAACACAATACTTATTAAATTATTATCATAGTTCTTCCCAGATTGATAATTTCATCGTTACAAGAGTCAGTTGATCACACGGCTGCATAGAGCTGGAGCCTCATCAATCATCATGGCAAGAACCACGCAATATGGTGGTTGTCAGATCGACATACAAACTATAACTGATTTAGAGTCATAAAACTATCTCTAATTAGATATTCCGTATCACTCTATAAAACGCCATAGAGAGAAAAAGTCTGCTGCAGACATCAAACCTAGTGATACCACTTAGGAAACTCCACTCACCCAAATTCCAAGCCAGTATCTTTAACACAACAATGGGTCGATGATACACAGCATCAAGATGAATTTTAGGCTCACAATAACAGCCCAAAGCCTAGTAAAATGCCAAAAAGTTGTAGAAGAAATAATGCCACAAACCAACCAATACCTTTTGAATAGTGATATTGCTTCAAACAGGACACTATGATCAGAGAACAGACGGATAGGTAATTTGACATACAAAGGATAACACACATGTGATAGGACTAGTGACTAACCTCATAGGAAATACACTATTATAACTGTCAAACATAGAACCCAAAGCACCATCAGAATGCCGATATTCTGATTCAACCTCAGCGTCACTAGTTAGAGAAGTTATGTCACTTCTGGATGTCGTATCACCAAATGAGCTGGAATTCTCAGTAGCATCTGGATCATATTCAGGCTCCCTAATGACACTTGAGCTTGTAAGTTCTGTTATATCAGCAATAGAATCCTGACGAGTTTGAGGATTGTCAAGCTTTCCATCCAGATAAGCTTCCATCTCACGGAGAGTATCCTCATAGCTCATGCTCAAGTTCTTTGGCATCCTTACAAAGCTTTTGGCCTTGTCGCGAGCTAAAACTGTCATCGTTGCATCCAGCTTTTCACCAAACAAATCGATACCTAGTTTAATAAGGATAATTAAGCACGATTGGTCATGCCGACAAATTGATCCAATTGTAACCTTACAGAACCATGAAACATGTAACGTGCTGTGTCCTATTGGCGCAATTGCGCCGAATTCATCCACCATGAAACAAACTTCTACACGACATTACTGCATTGCTAGAAATTATCAAAATACATGAACTTTTGATAACTTTTCTTGTCGAAGCTTCCCTCACAAGAATTAGCGCAACAAATTCAAACAACCCAATACACAAGCGCCAAAGACAAACACCATGTATTAACAAGAAAGATAAAAACACAATTTTAAACCTTTGTTTTGCATGTCATTCACACTTACAACTTACAAGAAGCAAAAAAAAAAAAAAAAAAAAAAATTCTAAGATCAAACCCAAAATTAATCAACGAGATGAAAAATGAAATAAAACCCACCAAATATAATCACTTAATATAGCAAAAACAAACGAAACAACATCAAGAAGAACACAAACAAATCATGGTAAAACAAAAACAAAAGCAGGGGAATTCTTACAATACAAAGTTTATAACACTGATTTATAACATGAAGTGTGAAGAAGACGTACGAAATGATAGAGTTAGAGGAGAGAGAATAGTTTACCGGAAGTCGCAATGGTGGGAGGGAAGGGAGGAAGACGATGGTTGAGGAGTGAAGAAGAAGCTGTGTTTTGTGTTGTGTTTTGTTGTTCGGCGGCTACAAATACAAAGCAGGGAATTCGAGAGTGCAAAGCGAAGGTGGCGTCTCTTCCCAAATTTTACAACAAAAACGCTTTTATATAATGAGTGAACCGTTTGTATTTGGGTAAGTACCTCGTTTCTTATTTTAGGCTTTTTGCATATGTGGATTGTGGAATGTATAATCTAAAGGGGTTTTTTTTTTCAATTGGAACCTTAATTAATTAAGTTTTTATTGCATGAACGGATGAACCCTTAGGAAAAAAAAAACGAGTTACTTGAATTTAACACACCCTAATAAATGAAATTAATAGTTTTAAAAGAAAAAGAAGAAGAAAAGTTATGGAACATGGAATCCCTTAGAGCAAACGCAACGAAGGTTTGATGTATTGAGTTCATTAGTTAAAATCTACAAAAATGTAGTTTGAGTGCTGGAGAATCAACTTTTTCAGTTCGATCAAAAACCACATTCGAAAAGACGAACGAACGAAGTTTATAAAATTTGTCTGTGAAAAGTGAAAGGGTGCAGGTACGCCGGGTGACTCTTTACACTTGAAGAAAAGCAAGCACGATCATACACGACTTGCATTTTTGTTGGAAACAAGGAAAGAAATTTAGTGGGCCAGCATTGTTTTGTTCGCACGTGTTCCCTTGCATCACTTCTTTTACTAATTGTAGTATATTCCTTATTTATTAACAATCTCTTAGATTAAATACTTTCATTGCGATACCCGGTTCTAATATTTTGTATTTGGTGAAAAATGATGTGGCATACGAAGAATTCAACTATTACTTCTTACAGTGCTAATGTCTTAATTAGCCATTGTGTAACTGTGTTGTTCTAGCTTTGTTAGTGTTAAACAAGATGGGACGTGGAGGATGTGTATTGATATCAACAACATCACAGTCAATTACAAGTGTCCCACACTTAAGCTGGATGAAATGTTAGATGAGCTAAGTGAACCCACAACCTTTTCCAAAATCGACCAGAGATAGGGTTACCATGCATCAAATCCGGATTAAAGAAGAGGATGGGTAGAAAACAACTTTTAAGACAAAGCATTTGTCTCTCAAATGCTTCAAACACCTTCATTAGGCTAATCACTGAGGTGTTATTCTTGAACCCCTATTTGGTTTGCGCAAAACCTCTTCACATGTGGATCTTATTCTTGTTTGAGATTTTAGGTGAAACCTTGAACCTTTGTGGTCAAATTTCATCTTTTCTTATTCCATTTCTTTTTATTTCATTACAAATTAATTTCTCAGTTTAAAGTTCATTTCTTTTGCTTAGTAAATCCTTGATAGCTTAGTCTTTCGTGAACAAGTAGCTTCTTTTTTCATGTTCTCTTGTTGCTAAGTTCACTAACTTTCACCCTAAAAAAAAAGGTCCACTAACTTTCATTCCCTTGTTTAAATGAAAATCGTTCCAATAAACAGTCTCACTCTTAGTTATATATTGCACCACATGCATATTTGCAATCAACTCCAATTACACCAAACAAGAATCATCGTATAATAGGACTTAAAAAAGCAGTCGAGCCAATTAACACCAAATTTGCAAAAAGTACTTACAGAAATGGAAACAAGAGCAAGGAAATCGTAGAAAGGGTCTCGCGTAGCTACTCTCGTCATTCTTGCTGTCAATATGAGTACAAATTATATCAACATCATACCAACATTTACACATATCCCTAAATAGGAATCGCCGGCAATTCAAAACATCACAAAATATACAGAGTATTATTTAGTGTATTCATTAAGATATATCTCCCGTTTGCTTACACATCGTGTAAGCCTTAATAGTTTATACAACAAATCATTTTGTGACAAGTGGCTATGGATTATGCTTAATATTTTTTTATTTGATGGGGATCAACATCCCGTAATGTTATATCTTGTTTTTTTAGTTTTCCCTTCTATTAGCTAATAACATTTTTATGCATAAGTAAAATTACTAATATGTCCTAATTACTTATTAGGGTTATTTTCCAAGGAAAAAAAAAGTTTGTGAACTCTGTAGAACTACAACGACGAACACCATTCACTAGTAGAAAATGGCAAAGTAGCAACGGTTGGAAATAGCAAAAGGCATCGGTTCTTGGTCGACGTGGATTGAGGTGGCGCCTTAAGTATAAGGCTTAAGGCATCAGTTGGGGAAACCGACGCCTAAAGTAGACTTAAGGCATCGGTTCTATATGTGAAACCGACGCCTAAAGTAAACTTAAGGCGTCGGTTGTTGGTGAAAGACCGAAGCCTAAAGTGTATTTAAGGCATCAGCCCTACATCTACAACCAACGCCTTAAGTGTACTTAAGGCATCAGTCCTACATCTACAACCGATGCCTTAAGTCTACTTTAGGCGTCAGTCATACTACCACAACCGATGCCTTAAAAATCATTCACCCACAACCGATGCCTTAAGTCCAAAATAAAAATAAGAAAAATTATTTCATTGATTCTAATCCTCATTTAGGACGTACACGCATTGACCACAATGTTAACGAGACGTCAAGAAGCACTTGTAAGAGTAAACACACCTATGAACTCATTTGGAGTAACAAAGTCATACCCAAAGATTCCGACTTAACAAAAAAGTACTCACTCTAATACAAATTGAATACATTTCAAGGATCCAAACAAAGACTTATAATATCTTCCTCTATCATGTCCACTGCCCATCCATACCACGAGTTGAGCATCATAAGTCAGAAACTAGCCAACTCATGCACAATAAACAGGATGTGCTGTTACGAGGTCATAACAATAGCCTCGACTGTGAAGCTATAAAAATGAACATAAATAGAGATAATAGTCAAGGTTCAGGAAACAAAGGAACAAATATTCAAACCAAAAGCTTCAGATTGTACGGACACAAATCAATGACTACTCGATCTGTAATCAATTTTATGTAACCAATGGCAATGTGGCATTAAACTCCCCTAGACAAAAACTCAAGCATGTCAACTTGTAACTCAAATTAGAAAGATACAAACATGTTACAATAATTTGTCAGAAATCAACGACCATAAGGAAAGATCAACACGCTTAGTATAGTCCAACATAATACTAGGTGTGCTTATACAATAGTGCATGTTAGGTTGATCAGTTTCAAAGATATCGGGTGAGATATCGAGAAATAGGAATACTCCAACCATATCAACCAGCTTCAATCAGGATGTCTAGAAAAAAACAAGTATAAAGACATACCTTTTTCAGAACTACAAAATTTCTTCATCAGAATCAAGTGTCGACGCCACATGAAGAGCAGCCTCTTCCCATTGAACAAGCACTGCTTCTGCCATGTCATGAGTTTTGTAACTATAGCAGAATAGGGATTTATCTGGAGATGCATAAAACAAGGCATCAAGACTTGCCTAGCATCATTTCATAATTCTCACAGTCAAATGAAAGAATATATGACATTGCAAACAGATGGACCATACATGCACCCTGGGCTTTTGTTAAAAGGGCTCGATCATGCAAAGGCAAACATCCAGCAAAAATAAATCACTTCAATCAAATGTTAGTGATGAAAATAAAGCATAACTAGTTAATTCACATCCATTACTGTCAACAATGGAGCAGCTACTTAACCAAGCTGATAATACCTTAACCGAGAAATATAAGCTATTTAACCAAATGTTTTTCTACACCATATCTAGGAAGGGAGCACTGGAAATTGTCATTAAAAATCAACAAGTGAGGGGCGGGGATGGGGTCACAGTTTCACATAAATTGTTCTAAAAAACACAACACGGATACAAATGATCAGAGAATGGCAATCATATCTCAGGTCACTTGATAAACTGACCAAACAAAAGCCTTAAATTAGACAAAGAAACATGAAATTCAGGAATATACCACAACCAATTAGACCCATCAATAAGACATTTCTTTTATCCATTTTAATAAGACCGAAGTCATCCTGATTGTCGTAAGAACCACCTAAACATGCACCTTGTCGTATATTGAAATCAGTAAATTGCACAACCCGGAGTAATAAGTAGAACAATCTAAAATTGAAACACGAAAGAGTTCATACTGCCATACTATATCCGCTAAGAAGCATAAGAGGACCTATTGTAGTGGTTGTAGACTGCAACAGGGAGAACCTGCAGTAAAAGAGACAGCAAAAACAAAATTAAGAATTTTCCTTCTTTCTATAACTATCTATATTTACAATTATGTTCCTCACTAGAAATTACATCGCATAATTAGCATACGAAGAATCTACCATCGAACATACTGATGCAAGCAAGTGATTGCCAATTGCAACTATTCTTTATACATGATAAAAGGCACGAAAGTAGGGGCTTTTGAAGTTAGATGCTATATGGGCATAGGACGAGCTCCATTTGCCGATCCATTTTGCCTACTCTAGTTCATAATACAAAGTCCTTGAGAGATACTTCGTTTAAAACTTGTGACGAGTTACACTTCAAGAAAATATTCTGATGTGCATCATTGACTAAGCTTAGATAAGTATAGGATTCTTTACAAACACTTTAACAACGTAGAGCAAACTTGTTAGAACATAATTAGAATTTACACCAAAGGGAACAAGCAAAACTCAAGAGAAAAAAATTGTAGGTCTCAGTCATCAGACCCGAGCTTTGCAATCGCTCGGGCCATAGTATTGATTGGTGTATAGACAAACTCCGACCCATTGTGCTTAAAACCATAAGGATACTGCTTATATTCCATCTTATAAATCTCTACACCAGCCAAAAGAGGCATAAAAAATCACAAAATTCATATGGGTAAACAAAATAGAATTTAAGCATTCGGATAAACGGAAATTAAGATCATCTGTATAGCATTATCACAGACTCAGATAAGATAATACAAATTATTATATTGAAAATGGGGCAAGGGGCGAATTGGAGGGAAGAGGTTTGAATTAGATAATCCATGGACTTAATGAGAAAACTCTTATCAGTAGCTAATTTCAGGTGGTTCGACCTCAACCCAAGGTCTACGTCCACAACTTCACTAGAAATTCTTCCCTACACTCTCACCCCAAGGCAAGTAGAGGAATTGCACAATCAACCCAATTGTACAAAGTCCGAGTACAACCCCGTACCCCAAATTCTCACTCTAAAAGAGAAAGATTACAACACTGTATCTCAACAAATGCTTCAATGAAAGCGGATAGAGATAACTTTAACCTAACAATGAATAACAAGATGAGTCTGATAAGCGCTCAAGGTACTGGACGTTTTTCTCAAAAACAACACTTAGAATTTTTCTCTTGTAAAACGTCTAACTTATTCTAGGGTAAAACATCACGTAATAAAGCCAATAGGTTTTCAATTAAATCTTGACCAAAACAATTTCTTAATTGCTAACCATAAATAAAAGATAATTATCTTAATTATAGAAATTTAGAGTCCTAGTTAAAGGAAACTATATAATGAATTATCTTTAACAAAATCAACCGCTTATTTTTTTTTATCAAGAATCACTTAGAAGAGAATTATATATATTGATAAAAATATTCTTTTCTTAACCGTGGGAAACGTGATATTTCTTTTGAAAACTCTAGCCAAAATTCGTCCAATACCAGAATATAGAACAGACCATAGTTCTGTTCTCAGCTCTAAACTTATCAAGTAGCAAAAACAGTACCGAGGTCTGTTCCATGTAATATAACAAGCCCTTCAATACAAACTCACCAAGTTACTCACCGTTACAAAAGACTAGAACACGAATCCTTCTAACTAGTCTTCTCACGAATGATCAATCTCTTCCTTCATTATCACCTGAAACACAAGTTCACTAAAACAGATCATAAGTGGTTAGGGAATAAACATTCATAGCTCTTGGCATCGTCAAAACTTACATGGATAGTTCAACAAATTTCCCCTTTTTGATGATGACAAGCAACTACATTCCCCCTCAGAACAAGCACCAAGACTTAAGCTCAAAAGATAGATCAATACGCACCAATAATCAAGGAAGTTAAGTCTTAAAGCAAAAATCGAGTCAAGAATACCACCTCATCATAAAGCCGAATCATACTTAACCACAAGACATTTAAAAAGGCAAAAAGGAGATAAAACAGTCTTGACATAATTTAATAGCAAGCAAGTAGAAACACAGTAGTAATTTTCCCCCTCTTGGCATCATAGAAATGGGAAAGCATGGGAGGAGCCGGTAAAGGCCACGCAAAAGTTCATAAGAAACTAAAGTGTCTCAAGCTATCCTCTAACTAAGCTATATCGGGTAATGTCTAAACATGAGCCACACAAAAAGTAAAGAGTCAAGATTTATATGCCACTGTCCATGTATTAGCCAGATTATGACGCCTCCTCAGACTCATCGTGGGAACTCCCCTGCGATTTTGCGTGAGAACCCTCCTTCGATTCTCTTTGAGAACCCTCCTCACTATCCTCAGATCCGGTGGGAGAACTCACCGTCGCTGATGGTAGATGCAGCCGGAGTAGAAACCAGCTTATCACCCACAATTTTAATAAGCATTTTACCCAAAACTTCTTTCAGCTTTTCCTCCTTAACAGGCACTCCAACAGACTCGGGCCGAAGACAAGAGAGAGCCTCAAACACGCAGAACAACCGCAATCCATATGGCAGAGGCACTGTGGTGCGAGAAGCTCCATTGGACCCAACAACTGACCTCATGTGTTGTAACATGATACAGGGCAGGTTTAGGGAATGTCGATGTACCAAGTAATACATGAATACTTGATCCGCAATCAAGCACTTTCCCCGATTCATTTTCCGAGGAACCAACGAATGATTTACCAAGTTATGTAAAATCCTATGTGCAGGGGTCAAGACATTGGTATCAAATAGCACTGCTGAACGACTACGAGGGTGAAAATATTTAGTAACATCCAAAGGTTTGATGGAAGGAATAGTGATAGTAGGCCACCCATTTTTAGGAAATTCACCAAAACCAACAGCCGAAACTTCTAATACTTCTCCCAATTCAATAATAGTGAATCCAATCCGATGACCATTCATAGTAGCAGACAAGGAAGTAAGATCAGACACGACATCTAAAGTCGCATAAAATTGTGCAATTTCTGGCAGGTAGACAGTAGGATTCGAATTATCCAACAAAGAACCCCAACCTTGATATGATATAACATCCAACAGAAAACGAAAAGTTGGGTTCACTGCCGGGTCATACCAACTAGCGAAAAACTGTCTACCATAAAGTATGGGACGTTGTAAAGGAGCAAGAATAGCCTTGTGTACCTGAGGTTTAAGAGCAAGAGACGCCAAGATGATAGTTGCGTCACCCTCATCGACGGCTTATGGTAGAGCATCACTAGCCTCACGATGTTTCCTTTTCCGACCCATAATCGAATCATCGGGCGAGGGAGCTGAGGCCGCAGTGGCTTTAGATGCGTTGGCAGTGGTACGACGAGTAGTGCGAGCACCAGTATCTGGAGAATATACAACAACTTGCTTAGATGACGCCAGAGCAGAGGTACGTGACGCTGGCTTAGCACGACCCTTCCCCTTCGACGCACCACCCTTGGATTTGGAAGACCCCGACTTGAGCACGGCGGCGACGTCGGCATCCGATTTGGCATTGGCATTCTTCGTGCGTGCCAAGCTGATGATCTGGGATTGTGAATTGATTTGGGGGTTTTTGTGTTGGAATTCAATTGATTTGGGAGTTTTTGTGGAGGAGATGGGAAAAGAAAAGGGGTTTTATGAAGCCCTTATACTCGGGCTAAATATTTTTCTAATTTTCAATTTTTTTTTTAATTTTGAAACTCACTAAAGAAATTTTCCACACTTGTAGATCAATCCTTGACACTAGAAGTCTTCTACTCATTCCATTCATTTCCAAGCTTCCTGTTACTTTTTGCACAAAGTTTTAGGAATAAATTAAAAATTATTAAAAGCAACTGGGAAAGGGACATTTAGCACTCATGAGGCCTCTCATTGGCTTAAATGGTACTAAAACTGGAAACAGGAAGCTTGGTTGTGAATTCCTCTAAAAAGAAAACAGGAAGCTTGGAAATTAATAGAGTGAGTAATAGAGTAGAGACTCATGATCTGTCTCAAGTTCTCAACCCATTCAATACAACTACTGCCTCTTTTCTCAGATTCTGCCCCAATGCTAGTGAACGATAGTACAGTCCACCATTCTGTACCACACCCATAATCAACATTCTCTACCACACCCATAATCAATATTCAGTAGCTCGTAACCTCCGATTCATCCATTTTTGACAGCCCGATAACATTCAGTAAATCTTGGACAGTGGCAGGAAGATCAAGAATTTATTCTTAGATGGGCAGATCAAACGTGACCACACATATAACTAATGTAGAAGACATCGAGTGCTTAAGTTTATTAGCTATGAATAGAGCTGGCCATTTGGCACTAGAAGCCCGGGCCCGTCCTGACCCGGCCCTGATCAAGGCACGGCCCGGCCCGACCCAAGCACTGGAAAGCCCGTGTAAACCCGGGCTAGTGATAGTGCTAGTGCTCGACTTTTCCGGCACTAGCCCGGTCAAAGCACTGGTCAAAGCACTGGTCAAGCACTGGTCAAGCAGTGGTCAAAGCACTGGTCAAAGCACTGGTCAAAGCCCTGGTCAAGCGCTGGTCAAGCACTGGTCAAAGCACTGGTCAAGCCCTGGTCAAGGGACTAGCCCGCCCCAGCCCGGGTCCTAAACGGCTAGTTTTCCCAATTCAAATGTATGTACAACTTCTTGATGATTCCATTTGGGAACTTACCGAACCTATTTATGATCTTTTAAAATCTTATTATGATGCTACAAAGGTTTTTTTCGCAAGTATATGAACCAAATGTTCATTTGGTGATCATGCAATGTGTTCAAATAGTTATGGCTATGTCTAGTGTACAAGATTCTAATTTCGATAGTTTAAAGCATGTTGTTTCTTTGATGCGTGTGAAATGGTTGAATTATTTTTCTGATTTTCCTATTATATATGGCATTGCATGTCTTCTTGATCCCGGTGTTAAAGTCGATGGATTAACATGTTAGATTATTATTATACGCAATTAGAACAAGAGTATGATGTAAAAAGTTATGTGAACAAATGTCAATCTATTCTTAGTAAAATGCATGATTTGTATAGTGGTAATAATGGACAAGCTAGTTCTTCTTCTTCTTCTTCTATGCCTTTAAAATCTAAAAAAAGTAGATTTGGTGGTTTGAGCAACATTATTTTTAAAAAACAAAAAACGATTTCAAACGATACTTCATCTTTTGTCGATGATTATTTATCAGTAACCCATGATATTAACGATGATAGTGATTTTAGCATTCTCAATTGGTGGCGTGAACATAGCCACCAATATCCGGTTTTAACCCAAATTGCAAAGGATGTTCTTGTAGTTCCAGCTTTGACAATTGCTTCGGAGTCCGCTTTTAGTGCAGGTAGAAGAGTATTAGATGAAAAACGATCAAGCTTGGCTCCCGAATCCGTGAAAGTATGTGTATGCAAAAAAAATTCGGATCAAGCAATAACAAGAAGACAAGGAATGAAAGATGACGATGATGACGACGAAGATGATCCATTCATGACAATGGATACTACATCGGAATCGGGAGCATCAACCGCAGACGAGAATTGAGAACGTCCAAGAATAAACCGATCAATAATCAAGCAAAGGTAAGTAAGGTAAGTAAAGAACTACGTGGGCTTTGATTCTTTCGAGATACGTAGGCATCCTTATTATTATAAGTTTATCAAATAATGATAAAATTGTGGTAATTATGAGCAAGCCCTTTTTTTTTTTGGCCGAGGCAGTGCCCAAGCACTGGGCCCGCCCGGCCCTAGCCCGGGTGAAAGCCCGGTCAAAGCATTGCGGGCTAGTGCTAGTGCTCCAAAAGTCGAGCACTGGCACTAGCCCGACACTAGTTCAGGTACCTAGTGCTAGTGCCAGTGCTCAGTGTCGGGCTAGTGCCAGTGCTCGACTTTTGGAGCACTAGCCCGGATAAGCCCGGCACTAGCCCTGGCCCGCCCGGCTCGTGGCCAGCTCTAGCTATGAACATGATATTGCGATAAACAAAGTTCCTACTGCATGCAATCTAGATTAAACACCTTTACTAGCCAATTATAGGAAGAATTAAACCACATAGCTTAACTAATTGCAATTTATTAAACCAATCTCCAACCGTATTTTCTCAAATCTGTCTATAGGAAGTGGTTTCGTAAAAATATCGGCCAATTGGTCATCGGTAGCACAAAAATCAAGACGCACATGTTGCTTTTCAACCTGATCTCTAAGAAAGTGATGATGTATTTCAATATGCTTAGTCATAGAGTGTTGAACGAGGTTTTTGGAAATATTAATTGCACTTGTATTGTCACACAAAATTGGCACACAATTCAAGTTAATACCATAATCCCGAATTTGTTGTCTTGCCCACAAGAGTTGAGAACAACAATGAGCAGCAACGATGTACTCACTGTCCGCGGTAGACAAGGCCACGGAATTTTGTTTCTTAGCAGCCCAAGCAATGAGGCACGGACCTAAGAATATCGCCATACCTGAAGTGCTCTTCCCATCAACTAGACAACCTGCATATTCAGCATCAGAATACCCAACCAACTCAAAGTTGTATTCCTTTGGGTACCACAGGTATAAGTCTTGAGTACCAATCAAATATTTGAAAATTCTTTTCACAGCTGTCAAGTGAGACTCTTTGGGATTTGATTGGAAACGAGCACAAAGACATACACTGAACAAAATATTGGGATGACTTGCAGTAAGATATAAAAGTGAAGCAATCATACCTCTGTAGACATGTTCATCTACATTCTTACCCTTTTCATCGCTGTCTAGTTTGAAAGTCGTAGCCGTTGGAGTTGCATAGGACTTTGCCGAATCCATCCCGTATTTCTTTAGTATTTCCTTCACATACTTTTGCTGATGAATCATTCTACCTGCATCTGATTGTTTTATTTCCAAACCGAGAAAGAATCCCAATTCTTCCATCATACTCATTTCAAATTCAGATTTCATCATATCAGCAAAATAGCTACACAACCTGTCGTTAGTGTAACACCCCCAAATTTTGGCTAATTTAAAACTTATTTTATTATAAAAAACTGTGCCAAAATTCGGGAATATTACAAGCTAATATACAAAGCCGGAGATACAGTTGTACAAAAATCTCTTATAACAATCAAATTACAAATGCGGAAGCAATAAAAACTAAACTTGATTCTTCAGCTGTACTCCTGACTCAAACCTGCAAGCAAAACTCAAGACAAAGGTTCTACCCCCATGACAAGGTAGTCCGAAGGAAACACGTCAACATTTCGCTGAGCAACACTACTCTACCGAATAAGATAAGCTGGATACTAATACTAGTCATGGTTTTATATATCTAGATAATACGGGGGCACATAAGAAAACACATAGAAAGCGTAAAATACTCCCCAAGACTAACCTGCTTATCTCATAACTTACTCCACTATGACCTCCTCGATATAAGTAAATCATGACCTTAAAATAATTAAAACCTCAAACTCATAATTCTCGAAACTGAACTCCTTCTCAAAACTAAGTCAACCAAGTAAGTCAACCCATTCTTGGTACTGTACGTCAAGGATTAGATCTCACTATATTAACGAAGTATCACGTATAATTCTTGAGAAACTGATAATTCCACACCTTATTCATGCGCCAATTTAAACCCAAGATAACTATTCATTAGCCTAACATCATAAATGTCCAACTCCCTTCTTAATACAATGCTACACTAATTAATTCCAAAACCACGAACCAGCACAAACAAATCATACGACACAAAAGCATTATCTTAATTACAAAGTAAGTACACACTCTAGAAAATCGACTAGTTCGACTTCATAAATAATGCTATTGACCCACTTACAATACAAATCTAAAATAAACACACTTTTCTTCCAAAAATAATTGTAATACAAAAGGAACAAAAGTAATAAATTTTAAATGTGGTAGTTCTTAAACTCATCTCAAAAACTCAAATCTGGGGTAGAGGTATCTGTAACAGTTAACTGGCCAAATACCCCGAGTGCGCGCACCCCTTAGAGGGTTAACCCCAATAAGGAGGATCAAGAGACAGGGAATGTGATCAACTCATCCCTCTGGAAGCTATAAGGGACGTCTCCCTAATTAATAATCCTCATACCCGGGCTGACCCATTAAGAGTCAACCCCATCTTTCTTTAAATAATATCGCTGATCTTTTCTTATTTTTGTTACATGAAATCTTAATAAAACTTAATAACTCAAACAAAACTTCTTTTTTCAAGACTTATTTGAAATACATATAAACATGCTTATCTCAAACAGTATCGTCTCATTCAAACATATAACAAAACATTTAGTAAACTTTAGAAGGAGGTAGAATTCTCTCTTACTTTTTAGTACGAAGACTAATAAATCAAGACACCAAGTGAAGTCGAAAAGTACGTCATTCTCTCAAATTGATCATAATCAGGACTTGTAATCTTAACCTTAGTAATAATGTAGTACAAAATCAAGACCTCCGTTCTCGGATGTATTTCCTAGCCAAAAGGTACGTAACCAAACTCATAATCATATCGTTTAATCCTTAATTTAATCGATCTAAACCCATAACTTCTCTATAATCAATCAAAACAAATAAGATCACTTACGTACCCACTAGCTAGCTAGCGGCCACACAAATCCCAAAAAGCAACTCCTCAATCTTTTACCCCCACGTACAAACACACTAATAAGCCTCTGACTCACTTAACTAACTATTGAACAAGACCAATAGTATACTGTATATGATAGTACTTAGAAGAACAATTAACATAATCCAGTCGACAAGCTCAACATATAGCATATAATAACAAGAAACTAATAAAGGTTGTGCACCCACATAATTCTGAAACTAGATAGTAGAAATAATGTTACCTTATAAAATATAAGAATCGAATGAAACTGCTAACAATCGATCTAAGACTTAAGCCCAAAAATAAAACGCGAAGACGGAGGGCGATCTAATGATAGTACTTACTGAGACCATGATGATGAATGATAATTAAAATGATGGTGATGTGAATAATGGGTTTAATGGACATGGAAAAACTGGTGGTGGCTACGACTATTGGAAGGAAAATGAGAAATTAGGGGTCAAAAGGGAAATGTAGGGTTTTATTTTTAACGCTAAACAAAGAAATTAATGTGTTTTCTTTTGTTGATCTTGGTTATTGGATAATAAAACCCAATACCTCAATAAGTAACCGACTATTTTTTTTTTTTCAAAACTCTTTATAAAATTTGGAATTCAGTATACAAAATAAGGACTGACGCTAAAAATAAATCTAAAAAAATTCGGTGTATTACAGTTAGTTTCACCAAAGATAATGTCATCAACATAAATTTGTACAACTAATAAATCAGCCCCCTTTGTTTTTAATAACAGTGTTTTATAAAATAAGCCTCTTTGAAAACCATTGTTTAACAGAAATTTAGACAGACGCTCATACCAAGGTCGTGGAGCCTGTTTTAAGCCATACAAAGCCTTGTCTAATTAGTATACATGATCATGTAAATCTGGGTTTTTAAAACCTGGGGGCTGTTTAACAAAGACATCATACCCTTCCAAATATCCGTTAAGAAATGCAGTCTTAACATCCATTTGTTGTAGCGTGATTTCCTTGTGAGCAGCAAAGGCGACCAACATACGTATCGCCTCAAGTATGGCCACGGGTGCAAAGGTTTCGTCATAGTCAATTCCTTCTTGTTGATTGAACCCCTGCACCACTAGTCGTGCCTTGTTCCTTACTATCACTCCCATGTCATCTAGCTTGTTTCGAAATACCCATTTTATTCCAATAAACGGTCATCGGGTCTAGGAACCAAGTGCCATACTTTATTTCTTTCAAATTGCTGTAACTCATCCTGCACTGCTAGAACCCAATCGTTATCTGTCAAAGCAACTTTATAATCACGGGGTTCAATAGTTGAAAGATAAGAATGACAAGCACAAAAATTTTGCAACGATGATCTAGTTTGTACTTCCTTTCGTATATCTGTAAAGATATTGTCCAGGGGGTGTGAACTTTGGTGCTTCCATTTCCTTGGAACGATCTCTTTTTCAAAGAGAACGCATTCACCTTCTGTATCATTGACTTGAACTTCAGATTCAGGTACAGATTCTTCATTAGGTACAGACTGGTACTGTACTCTGCGTTGTTCCCCCTGAACTGGTTGCCTAATCTGTTCCAAGAGACAGATTATAAATTTGTTATGTCTCTGCATTTGTACCCTCTAAAGTGTCAGCATCCTCTGCTAACTCAGGTAGGTAATTTCGAACCAACCCAATTTCGAAATCATCATCATATTCATCATTCATCTGCAAAGACTCAAAAGAATTGTTGGTTTCATCAAAAATAACATGAACACTTTCTTCCATACGCATTGTTCTCTTGTTATATACTTTATAAGCTTTACTATGAGAGGAATATCCTATAAAAACATATTCATCACTTCGTAAATCAAACTTACCCAACCTATTTTTCCCATTATTATGAACAAAACACTTACTACCAAAACATCTCCAATGGGAAATATTAGGTTTTCGACCTCGAAGTAGCTCATAAGGCGTTTTCTTTAGAATGGGCCTGATCATAGCTCGGTTGTGAATATAACAAGCTGTGTGAACCGCTTCTGCCCAAAAATTCCTAGGCAGGCCACTACAAAGCAACATGGAGCGAGATCTTAGGCGGAGATGGGGAGGAGAGCATGTCGCAGAGAGAGAGGGAGAGAGAGAGGGAGAGAGAGAAAGGGGGAGAGAGAGAGAGAGAGAGAGAGGAGAAATGAATGACAAAGAATAGCTGGCCATTTTACAACGTCGTTTCTATGTAACAACCGATGCGAAATGACCCACTTTTGGTGTCGGTTATTGACACAACCGACTCCCAAACTGTTACGTAGAGGTATGCAAGAATTGTTGTAACTTTAGGAATCGGTTATGAACCACAACCGACGCCTAAAGACACTTTTGGCATCAGTTCTTGACCAACGAACGCAAATAGGGGGACGCTACTTTACGTTTTTCTACTAGTGATTGATGACCATCCATACTCCATTGCACGTAGCCATCAAGAACGTCTCATCGAACAAAAATCAATCTTATAACGAATTGGGTGTATCTGAACAAGTCCAAATCATATAGGTATGTAGATTCTCGTGACTCATTATTTATGCATAATACAAGCTTATATCATTAATCTGATTTAGTTGTGCATATAACTGCAGGTATTTGAGCTTATTGAGTGTATACAATATTCGAACTTGCGATTTTTGTACCCAGTTCGGGATGTAGTGTAAGCGAGCAAATTACATTAAATATGCCATACATATACTCGTGTTTAACATGTGAAACAAACTGATCGAAGGGTCTCTTTTATTTATTTTACTGAGTGTTCTTACGAAATTGCGATCATCGATGGTGTTCGTCACTTAAAACGACGAATTAATTAACTGATCACGATATTGCGATCATCATTTAAGTTTATTTGCTCGCTTAAAAGATAGTTGTGAACTCTATTTTTTAATTGATGATCACGAAATTGATGATCATCAGACTTAAAACTCTATTTTTTTTAATTGATGATCACCAAATGGTTTGGCCAACGAAATTGATGATCATCAGTGGTGTTTGTCACTTAAAACGACAAACTTTGCCACTGATAATAGTAGTTGTGACCTCTGTAGAACTACAACGAAGAACTAAAACGTTAGATCTCAGTTACTTAATTTGCTCGTTTACACTATTCTTGGCAGTCCACCCCTTCCCGTGTAAAGAACCCAGTGAGTAAAAGTCGAAAGGATCCACGAGAAGATCTTCTTATTCGGATTGCTAGCTTAGCTGCTCTTATCTTAATTACTTTTTATTTTTTTATAAGACTTTCATAATTCTTAGAGAAGAGAGCATATGCAAAATGGAACCGTCACGAAATTACGATATAATTTGTCACTTGCAATCTCATAACTCTACGTTTGTACGAAAAAATTAATAGGGGAATTAAGGATCGAGATATGGTGTTTTTTTCCTCATTTAATGTATTAGTCTTTTGGTGTTGTTAATTAGAATTAAAAACGTAACTTATTTTTCATCATCTTGTCTTTTGGTGTTGTTAATTAGAATTAAAAACGTAACTTATTTTTCATCATCTTAAAGTCGTTAGTTTGCCTCGTTGATAATTATTGTTATTTTATTGGTGAATAATGGGGGTTGATGGTGATTGTGATGTAAACGTGGATGCTTGGGCATCTGATGTAAACGATGATCCGAAGTCAAACGAATTAGATGATGGCATAGGGGAAGGAGGCAGTGTTGAAGAAATTGTTAACCACTTGTTACCCGAAAATGAAAATGGTTCTCCAAATAAAGATGTGAATGTTTTTTCGGGTGACATTTTGGATGACAGCTCTAAGGTTGATTATAATGGATTTAGTAGAGCGATACCAGATGTTTACGATTTTGATGAGCAAATTGAAACTCCATGTGTTGGCATGGCTTTTCTATCAGGTACGAAATTAATTGTCTATTTCCACATATGCTAAGAAATTGTACAAAAAAAAAACAAGTATGCTAAGAAATCCGGATTTCAGTTTCATATACGGGCATTCGATCGTAAAGATAAATCCAAACAAGGTGTGAAAATTGGTAAGCAACGCATTGGAGATTTTGTTCATAGTTCATACACACTGTTAAGGTTAGGATATACGAGAGGATGAGTGTTCAAATCCAAATCCAAACACCCCTCAAAGTCAGAAAAAACACAAGTAACTGGTTGTAAGGCTTTTATTAATGCAAATGTCAGTGATGGTCACATGAGGATCACCCATGTCAATTTGGATCATAATCATGAGTTGTGTCCGCACTTTTCTCGATTAAAGAGAAATTATAGGAAAATAGGGGAGTACCATAGACGAAAAATTATTGATAATGATAAGTCTGGTGTTCCCCCTATTAAAAATTTCACATCCTTTGTCGTTGAAAGTGACGGGATACAAAACGTGCCATTTAGTGAAGAGGATCTTCAGAACCTCATCAGTGAGGAACAACGTTGTTCTGTTTTAGGTGGAGATACAACTGCCCTTGAAGAATTATTTAAGGGGATGATTGATGAGAATCCATACCTTTTCAGGGCGATAGACCAAGATGATAAAAGCAAACGTAGAAGTGTCGTTTGAGCTGATGCACGAAATAGAGCCGCCTTCAAAAAATTTGGTGATGTTGTTACGTTCAATACGACGCATCTTACAAATAAATATCATATGCCATTTGCTGTATTTATAGGAGTCAATCACCATGGACAGTCCATTATAGTCGGTTGTGCTTTGATAACTCAAGAGACTACCAAAACTTTTGAATAGATTTTCACTCAATGGGTGATGCTCCTCTTGCTATTCTAAATGACCAGTGCAGAGCCATCAAAAAAGTTTTAAAACAATTTTTCCGATGAGTAAACATAGAATTTGTCTTTGGCACATGATGAGGAATGGTGCAAAGCATTTGGGAAAATACAAAAAACTGGGAAAATAGTATCAAATCTCATCTCAAAGTTGTTGTACATGACACCTTGAATTTAAAAGAATTTGAAGAAGGGTGGAGTGAAATGGTTGAGAAATATGAACAAGCAGAGAACTCATGGATTCAGGAGACTTTTCATATAGAAAAAGGTTGGATTCCCGCATATTGGAGAAGTAGTTTCTGGGCAGGGATGTCCAGTACACAAAGAAGTGAGGGATTTAATTTTTTTCTTCAAGGGATATGTTAACTTAAATTCAGGTTTGAGATTATTTATTCAGCAATACATGTTGGCTGGATAGAAAGATTAATGAAGAGGACAAAATGAATCATGATACAATGGATAAACTTATGCAATGTCGAACAGATGTATTCCTCGAGCAGGTTTGTTTGCATTCTAAAGTTTTGTTTTTCTAATATGCTTTTTGGTATACATATATAAAGTATAGTATTATTATTATCATTACCATTGTGATATAATGCTTTATTTCTACAACATTATTGGTATTTCAGATTTTTCAGGGAATCTATACAAGCTCGATTTTCCTTTAGGTTCATGATGAGTTCAGATGACTTACATTTACATTTCCAACGAAAATGGATAAATGACGATTCAATATTATATTATTCCGTTAAAGAGAAGATAGTTAATAAAACTTGGAAATGGATTTGTAAGTGGAAGACATTTGATGTTATTTTGGATAAACAAAATGATGACTTCTCTTGCTCTTGTGAGTTGTTCGAGTTCAAAGGAATTTTATGCAAGCATATCTTGTGTGCAATGGTGTTCGAAGATCTAAATTATGTGCCAGAGAAGTATATCATGGATCGTTGGAAGAAGAATATGGTTCGTGATTATGAGAAGATTAAGTTGAGGAACTACGATACTAAAAAATCAAAGAAGATGGAGAAGTACCATGAGTTGCGTGCACAATATTTTTGTAACAATCTACCCATTGGCATTGCAGAGTAAGGATACATTTGATCACGCGACATCTACATTACTTGAACTCAAACGCAATTTAGAGGTATTGGTGGGGATTGAGGAAGGTGATAGGGCAGAAGGTTTCGGACACCCAACATCAAATATAGGCCAATGTTGAGAAGATGAAGAAGAAGACAAATTAGATTTTGGCCGACAAACCTACATCTGGTGGATCCGGAAATTTACTTGACCCAAAAGATAAGAGGAGAAAAGGAAAGGCGCCACAACGTAGGAAGAACGCAAAATTTGAAAAGAGACTACAGAAAAACAAAGTAGTAGTGGCCAAACTCTACTTGAAAACGATGTCCTCGCACGGAATGTGAGTACTTCGCCTTCATATTAATCATACTAATAATTTGTTCTAGATGTCATGATATAACTTTCTCTCTTTCTAATCTTCAACATTATTACTATATATGCAGTCTGGAAGCTCGAAAACGAATGACAAACGAGTGTGGTTCGATTTAAATGAAACATACGAGGAACTTGATGACTCAAACGAATCCTGATGGTACTATTTTCTTTTCGAAGAATGAAATGAAATTGTCCCCCCTATTTTTTATTTTGATCAGTATGAACAAGAGTATGAAAACGAATATGAATTTTTACGATTGCGGATTACCACTTCCAATTAACTAAATATATTTATGTCTTGGTTGATCAGATGAAATCAAAGACAAACGAAATTGTCCCCCCTAATTTTTCTATTTTTGAGCTGTAGTTTTTTGAGTAATTCCGACGCCTTTCATGTTTTCGTGAGGTATTCACTTTTCTGTTCTATTGTGTTCTTTGGGTTCATATGCAACACATTTTGTAAACAACATATTTTATCCCTTTGAATAATTATTATGTAATTAATTGGTGATTGCCTGCTTTTTTTGTTTATCATCAGATTTAAAGGTCGTGCGCTTCTTGATTTTATACGTGATCAGGTGATCCGGATACTCGTCGATTTTGTGATTATGTCAACAAGAAAAGACCGAGGAGGAAGAAGATTTAGTAGAGGTTGTTAACTTTGAGCGATATCGGGATTTAATTAAGCATCGACGTAGAGGATGTTAGTACTTTTTAGAATTTTTCATGTGTTTCAGGCAAACAATTCTTGACATAGTTTACGAAATACTCAATTCTTTGTTTGACAGGGACATGTTCCAATTTAAGCCTTTTTTATATACCTTTTATAATGAAGAAGGGTTGCATCATATTAATCAAGTACTGCTATTCGATGTTATCTCCATCATGTTTGACTTTGAAGGTTGTTTGTTGTATGCACATGGGAAACTTTGACGAAACAGAGTCCTTATTAATTGAAGCTTTAAACAAGGATGCAAAGGATCCCGAAACTTTGTCAAATTTAGTGAAACTTGAATGATGTGGGGAGGGCATATAGATTGCTAAACGGATCATATTTGTTTAATTGCTCAATTTTTGTTTGCCATGGATGTTTGTGCTACTTGTAATGTAATTTGGCCTTGAAAAGTTTCGTCTAAAAATAACAATTGAACTTCTCATATTATTGCTTAAATACATTAATCATAGTTGTTTAAAAGAAAGTTACTTTATTATCATACTTCGACGAAAAATTGAAATTGTCGCTAACTTAGGTAAAACAATTAAACTACGACAATAGTGAGGGAAAAGTAATCAATCTCGAGTAAGACGAATTATTTCAACATGGACATCATTTGTGAGATCTATGATCTCAATATATTCTTCAATCGTAAGGTCAATAATCTCAATATTGTCCTCAATCGTGAGATCTATAGCCTCAACCTCCTCGTCCTTTGTCAAATTGATGTATGGCTATTTTGTTCTCTTTTCCGTGTAAATTATACATCCCGTCTCCTAAATCTTGATGTTTCTATAGCTAATTTTCCGCCATATTAATCAGTATGCTCACCTTGGCTCATTTCGGTGTTGTCTTGTAAATTCTTGTGTATTTTCTACTTTGGCACGAGAATCGGGTTCTGCGGTTTGTATTTGGCTTTTGTAGGTACCCCTACGGAGCAAGTTGGAGCGGAACCCGAGTCATCGGAGGGCAAAGGAGCGGGAAAAGAGCCTCGGAGGGGGACCCAAAGCACAAAGACGAGGGAAAGAGTGCAAAAAGGGGCGAAGAGTGCTATACACTCGGTGTTCCACTCGCCGAGTGAGCCACCGAGCGTATAACACGCAGGATGCAGCTCGCCGAGCGCATGACCACTCGGCCGAGCGGAAGAGTCCACTCGCCGAGTGGACGGCCGAGTAGATGCGCAGTTTCTGCTTTTAGACATGTTTTCTCGTTTGTCTTTTTGTACAACTATATAAGGTCACCTACCCTAATTGTGTAGCCACTTTTGATTTTTCTGATTTTTTTCTCTTTCTCCTAGTTTGAGCTTTGTTTTCTCCACCCTTATTTTCTTTCATTTTTCTTTTGGAATTGTTCAATATCTCCTCAACAATTCTCAAGTTTCATTATTAATATAATTCAAGTCGTGTTTCATTCACTTCCTCTCTTTATCATTTTATTTGGGTAACAAGTATTTCTCCCTTTTACTTATTGTCATTTATTTTGTTTTAATTATTGTTAACTCATGTTTATTAGTAAATTAATTAGATTTGTCTTACAAGTTTGAATTTTTATATAATTCTCATGTTTAGTATCATGGTTAGTATCCCAATAATTGTGATTAGTGTTAATTTAATGATGTGTGAGTAGTTTTATTGTTAGGGGGTGTGGGAAATGTGACAAAGGTGATACCTTTATGTGGGGAATTAGCTTATTGTTATGTAAATTAAATCATATGTTTTTTGCCCAATTGCTACCCTTATGATTTTGATTGCATCCCATGATTGCCTAGGATGCACACTTGGGTAGTTATATCTTCCACTAATTAGGCCAAGATAAGAGATTTGAGGCCCAATTAAGCATAAGAAGGTAGGATTAATTGTTTAATTGCATGAGAATGGTTTAATCGATTAATTGAGAATTGGATTAAATACTTGAGAGGGTTTTAATCAATTGTTGTCCCTTATTTGGCATAAATCAATCTCATTGTTAATCCCCCTAATTAAAGATTTCATCTTTGTTGCATGAACCCCACTTATACCCCTAACTCTCTAATTAAAAGGTTTTAATTTCAAAGTTTTCGACTTTAATTGCTTAATAGTCAATTAGTGGTAGTCATTAGATAAATTCTCTCACTTTAATTGGACAAGACTAAAATCCCAACCAAATTCGATCGACAATCATCCCCGTCCTCGTGGATTCGACCCTAAAACTATATTAGGACGATTAGGCTCGCTTAGACTAGTTTTAGGCGTGTCACAAATCTATAGTTTCGACGCCCTCGTCCCTCGTAAGATCTACCACTTCGATCTTCGTCTTCTTTTTTTTTTTTGATATTGTCTTCATCAGTGATGCGAAAACTCGTTTTCCACGAACTCTTATAGTCAGAGAACATGTACGGACTATTTTTTCTTTCGGCAATCGGGATAAGTCTGTGACACAAATTATAAGTTAATTGAAAAGAGTCACAATGAAATCAATTATGAGAAATACAATATAAGATAAAAAAATTTAGGAACATCAAAATTATTTGTAAGTGTCGTTTGAATACCTTTCATGTTACGAAAGAATGAATTCATAGACAACTCCATTTTCTTCATAATTTGATAGAAAAGTTTGTATTGTGTTTTGGTGTATACTCCCTCCTAGCCAAAGAGATTTTCCTCTTTGGGTTGGGCACATGAACCAATTTTTATTAATAATCAATTGTGAAAGTGGAATTGCAAGTGGAATTGTGGGTTTAAAGAGTAATTAATTAAATTTTAAACCAAATTAACCCCAAATCAAGTCCACATTTCCACCCTAAGCTCCGATATTTATTAGAGTTGTGACTAAACTCTTTTCTTCCCAAATTAATTTTTGTTCTTCTGCTACATAAAAAAAAAATGTTCTTCAAGGTTGTTTCTTTGACTAAAGTCTTCTCCTTCCCAATTGAATTTTGAGCCAATAAGTCATCCATCCTCTTCTCTCTTGTCACATCAATTTCTGCGTAGCAAAGTTTCAAGCAAAACAATCTTTCAAAGTGCAGCCATTAAACCCAGAAAAAAAAATCCAAAAATTTCCCCATTAACCCTGAAAATTGTCCAAAAATTTCCCAATTTACCCACAAAAACCATCCTAAATTATTCCTCACACAACCCAGAAAAACGTTCTCAAATTATGACCGAATAACCCAGAAAAAGTGTCCTAAATTAACCCCAAATAACCCAGAAAAAATCATCCTCAAATTTACCAAATAAAACCAGAAAAATCATCCTAAAATTCCCCCCATAAACCCAGAAAAATCATTCTACTTTCCCAAATTTTCTTTCAACAACAAATTCAACCACAAAATTACAAAATCTAAAGAATAAGTGTGAGAAAGGCATGTTAATCGAGTCGCCATAGATCGAGATCTAGGGTTAGTGAGGAGAGAGAAAGTGGATGAAGATAATTTTTCTGGATTTGGGTGTGGAGACGGAGAGAACGAGGGGTGAGAGGGTGAAATAATTTTTCTGGGTTTGGGTTCTGGGTTCTTCAAAGAGGAGGAGGAGGAGGAGGGTGAAATAATTTGGGGATGTAATTAAATTTGGGTGGACTTTTGTGTTTAATTTGGGTTGGATTATAGAATGGAAGGAGTTGTTAGTGGGTGGATTAGGTCCTAATCAGCTTTTCACCAAGGGTAAAAGTGTCCACAAAATTTGCCAAATAGGGTAAGTATTGAAAGAGAAAAATGTTAGTGAATCTACCCAAAGAGGAATACAAGAAAATCTCTTTGGGTAGGAGGGAGTATGTAATATGCTAAGTGTATAAATGACAAAAGAATGAATTGATCAATATGGACTAGCGGAGATGCTCATTCTGTATGGGTAATTAGGTTAGAAGAATGAAATTACACAAGCTAATGACCGCCTTTCTTTTAGTTTGGCGCGTAAAAACATTTGGTTTGGCGCTAAAACCATTTCACTAAGCGCCAAACCAAGCTTTCCTCTTTTTTTTTTTTATATATTTTATTTTATAATATTGGTTAAACAATTAACAATTCAATCCGTTTGTACACTCTAGTTCAAATCAGGTTTCATTTATTACCAATTCAACTACTAGCTAACAACTCTTAGTTCAGTTAAGTTTTTGGTTATTTCGGATCATTTCTATATAATCCAGTTTATGTTATTCGGATCATTTCTATATAATCCATCTTATTTCACTTACCTTTTCAACTAGTAGTAGCTACTCCCTCCGTGTTTATTTAAACACCCCACTCCCTTTTGCTTAAGCATTAAGGTGGTGTAGATTCCACGGATGGTCTCTATAGCGGCGGACGCGCGAGTCGTGCGATGATTGCACTAGGATAGGAGTCGCCACCAAACAATTCTGGGGTGTTTGGAAACCATGCAATGCGATCTTGTTCCTTGTTACCGAGGGACTACGTAAACGCTAGGTGAGTCTGTACCCATTAAGCATAAACGCTTGGAGAAGCGAGTCATGCCAAGTACAAAACACGTTTACGAGTCGTTTACCGAAAGGGACAAAACCGATCGAGGGACGTAAGGACCAAGATGCGCATTGTGCCCTACGCCAATGTGCAGCCCAAGGACCGCAAGACTGGGTTCGGAGGTGAAGGTACGTGTTGGGAAGCTATAAGACACCCAACCCCGCCCACATATAGCGGCCTCTACTAGTTGAATTGTCGTTTACAAGTCGTTGAGAAGTTAGACATGCAAGTTACAGTCATTTACAAGTTATATACAACCTAGTAAATAAGCTAAGTCGGTTATTTAGCACATAAACTAGATCTTGGGTCGCAACGTCGTTAAGATTGATTAACGGTCCCTAGCTACCAATTTGTCCAAGCGTTTTGCGCTATGTGTGTTAGGCGTGATTCATGTAATTCGTTTTAGATCTAAATCTTGGTTAGGCAAAATATTAATCTAGGTCGAAAGCAATAAATTGCGCACGTAAAGAAGGGGTAGGAGATGAGAATAAAGTAAAAAGACAAGTTTAGAAAAGAGGGGGTGCCCTCAAGACTTACGTGTGTCCGCGATACCACTACTTGCTCTACTATGCTTCAAGATCGATGCGTTGATCCTTAGTATGCGTCGTGGGAGGCTAGATTTGTTCTTAGAGCGATGCGTTGCTCTTTGAACGTAGGTATTTGTAAGGGGCTTTGTTTGTATTATGAGTTGTGGTGTTGTATTTGGGGGTGCCCTAAAGTTTAAGGGTGTCTTAGGGTTTTGGGATTGTGCTAGGGTTTTGTGTGAGAGAATGGAAGAGAGAGGAGAAGAGATTCAGGGTGAAAATGGTGTGTGAAGGTTGTGAAATGAGGGTGGAGAAGAGGGGTATATATAGTGGGGGAGTAGGCTAGGGTTTTGTGGGTAGAAAAATAGGTTAGCCGTCGTCTAGGGTTGCGTGCATCATGCGCAGTGGGTGGTGCGTCTGGCGTGGGTGGAGGTGCGTCAGACGCGAGCTGGCTGCGTATGGCGCAGGTGGTGGTGCGCAAGGCGCACGCGCAGGTGTGCCAAGGCCTCCATGCGCGCGTAGAGGTGCGCCTGGACCCCGTGACGCACCATACAAAATTGCATTTCCGGTCTTCTTACGATATGAGTATTGTAATTGTGAATTTGGGTGGGTAAATGACGTACAAAAGCATGTTTTGTTGATGATATTTGGTAGTTTAGGCACGCAGGTTATTCCTGAGTTAGGTCAGGTGCAAAAGCGGAGGAAAATGGTTGTTTTCGGCTTTGATTTGGGTGAAGACGCATTTGCTAACGGATTCACGACAACGGTGGTTCACATAGTAGAGCAAGTAGACGCAGTTCACTGTAATATGTCCTTTCATCATCGGGCATTTGGGTAGGCACAAATGCAGGTGTCTACATGTGGGGTGGTTTATTTATTATTGGTTAGTTGTTTTAGTACCATTAATGATGAGTCATAAGACTTAAAACCGTTGGTGCATGAGTTCATATGTGAATCGTATCAAACCCCGTTCTTATTTTGGTTTGATAAAAAATGTGTGACCAAGAGAAAAATGGGGATTTCAAATGTGGCGTAAGTTAACTCAATGTGGATTAATGAGTCATTGGTACTTAAAAGAAGTCAACTAAATGTATGGTTTGACGACGACTAACACGTAGTCAGTTTCCATCAATGGACCCGACGCCTGAAATTTATTCATGACACGATGAGGCTCAATTAAATTGGTTCATTGGTACGTGGCGAGATCCTTAGGTAACAATAAAGATTCGATGACAACAACCATGCATGAGAAAGATCATCTATCATATATACACAATGTACACTCAATGACGAATCTAGAAAATACATTTTTCATGTCCCAACAATATTTTTTCGGTGTCCCTCTTTTTTTTTTTTTTGTAGGAAACTTTGTGGTTTTTAGTACAAAATTTATATTTCGGTGTCTTAGTACCCCCCCCCACAATCTCTTCATGGATCCATCGTTGTGTACAATCTTAGGGGGCGTTTGGTTCATGAAAGTGGAATGGAAACAGAGTGGATACGATCATTCCTTATTAAAGTTGTTTGGTTCAATTAAAAAGATAAATCAATCCATTTATAAGGGTAAAACTGTAATTTACCATTTAAATTTTAAACATTGCATCAATCATCATCTTTTCTCTCTCCACCTATACTAACACCGTTGACCGCCCGTCGCGGGCGTTGACCACCACCAACCGCCACTTCTCCGACAAAAACCACCACCAATCTAATCAAAATTAGATACTCAATATGGTTGTGCAATTAGTTTTCCTAAATTTTATTTTAAATTTTGTAGATCTAACATTAAAAATTCAAATTTTCGTATTTTTTGTTTGCCTAGGTGGTAAGGACGGTGGAGGGGGCTTAGGTCGGGGTTGTAGGCGGAGGAGGTGGCGTTAGGGTGGCGGCTTTGGGTCCTCATCGCGGTGGTGGGAGGAGGAAAAGGAGAAAAGAGGAGAGAGTAAACGCAAAAGAGAAGGCGGTGGGGGGGTTTTGGGTCACCGGCGACCACGCCGGTGAACTCGCCGGAGTAAGACCGGCCGGAGGGTGGTGTCGCCGGAGGAAGGGGTGGCGGCGGGTGTATCTCCGGCGGTGCTCGTGGTAGTCCGGTGAGGAGTAGGGTGGTTGTGTGGGAGGAGAGAGAGGGGAAGGGAGGAAAGAGAAATTGTGTAAGGGGGATTCAATTTTGTAACCTTGGGTTTTTGGTGGGATTCATTTGAGGGATTGGAATGGGAGTGGGAAAGGATTAGAAAACAAAAAATATAAAACCAAACACAATGAAACGGATTGGTAATCCAATCCGTTTCCAATCCCCCTTAAAATCATGAACCAAACACCCTCTTAATGATTTGACAATATATATCTATGGTAAAAAATGTTCTTCACTCACATTAATAAATGAAAAAATTTATATACTCTCATTACTATCATGAACAAATGGTGTTGTGAAATTCTGATTCGGATGATGGATGTCTCCTAAATGCAGTAGTGAGTGAGTTATTCTTACTTATCACTTTGAGTCTTTGCGGGTTTTATCTCATAAAATTAGAGAATCAGTTATGAGTCGAGTACCCAATCTGTCATTCTTAATGCACGTACCTGACCTTGATTAATACTCCCTCCATAAATAAATATAGGTCGTTCTCCCATACCGAGTTTCTCCGTTCAAACATCAATAGCTCTTAAAATCACTTGAAAATTATGAAAGTATACTTTTGCAAAAGGGTTTTTCGTTTCGAATCCAATGGCATAAGTGTAACACTACGGAATATGGAAAGTGGATTATGGAGTTGGTTTGTCCCACATTGGGAAAATAAGGCTCATATGATCAGTTTATAATAGATTCCTACCATCATACTAACAACAAGGCCTTCACCTTTTAGAGCCCACGAGAGGATTTACGGGCCTAGGAGGTGACTACCCATCTTATTGGGTGGTGTTGCGACGGACGGTGGATCGGGCTGTTACAGATGGTATCAGAGCAACCCTGCGGCCGCGTGTTGGGGGTGCTGGGGCGAGGCCCAGACCAGCCGTCTAGCGGGGGAGATCTTGGACCTGTGTTGATGTTAGTATGGAATGGCCGAGGCGCGATGGGGACGTCGCGTTCTCTAAGTGGGGGAGTTTGTAACACTACGGAATATAGAAAATGGATTATGGAGTTGGTTTGTCCCACATTGGGAAAATAAGGCTCATATGATCAGTTTATAATAGATTCCTACCATCATACTACCAACAAGCCCTTCACCTTTAAGAGCCCACGGGAGGATATTTAATTTGAGCCTAAATGGTGACTACCCATCTTATTGGGTTGTGTTACGACGGACGGTGGATCGGGCTGTTACAATAAGTTTCATAATTTTTTTTTTCAAGTTCTTTTACGTTAAATTAAGAGTCAAACAACCATTCCGATAAGTGAGAACGACTTATATGTATCTATGGAGGGAGTAAAAAATAAAACAAGACCGTTATTTTTGCCTACTCATATGTAGAGCTAAAAAGGCATGACAAAATCTCACCCAAAGAAAAAAAAAAGGAAAAAAAAATACAATCCCAACAAAGCTATAAATGTAAAAACACAAAAGAAAAATAAATGAAAATAAAAGAAGGTCAATGTAGCTAGACGTTTTGTAATTAATTTGGCATTATATTATGTATGTTTGTTTAGATACTACAGTACACATGCAATCCATGTTTCTCATTCTGCCATTTTTCCCAATTAATAAAATATGTCACATGTCATAACATTATTGGGTGTGTAAGCCTAAAAGGGTTACACATGGTGTAAGCAATGATTTTTCCCTCTTATATACTGAGATGAACCGTTATTATTTGAGTAAGTACCTCATTTTCTATTTTAGGCTTTTTGCATATGTTAAATGTATAACCTAAAGGGTTTTTTTGTTTTCAATTGGAACCTTAATTAATTAAGTTTTTATCACATGAACGGATGAGCCCATGAAAAAAAAACGAGTTACTTGATTTAAACACCATAATAAATGAAACTGGGGGTTTTAAAAGTAAAGAAACTGAAAAGTTATAGAACAGGGAATCCCTTAGAGCAAACACAACAGAGGTTTGATGTATCGAGTCCGTTAGTTAAGATCTACAAAAGTGCAGTTCGACCACTGCAGATTCAACTTTTTCCGTTCGATCAAAAACCACATTTGAAAAGACGAACGAAAGTAAAAAATTTCTCTGAAAAGTGCAAGGGTGCATGTATACCGCATGACCTCTACACTTGAAGAAAAGCAAGCGTGATCATACACGACTTGCATTTTTGTTGGAAACAAGGAAAGAAATTTAGTGGGCCAGCATTGTTTTGTTCGCACGTGTTCCCTTGAATCACTTCTTTTACTAATTGTTAAATATTCCTTATTTATTAACAATCTCTTAGATTAAATGATGTGGCATACGAAGAACACAACTATTACTTCTTACAATGCTAATGCCTTAGCCCCTGTGTTGTTCTAGCTTTGTTTGTGTTAAACAAGATGGGACATGGAGGATGTGTATTGGCAGCAGAGCAATCAACAACATCACAGTCAAATACAAGCTTCCCATATTTAAGCTGGACGAAATGTTAGATGAGGTGAGTGAACCCACAACCTTCTCCAAAATCGACCGGAGACAGGGTTACCATACATCAAATCCGGATTAGAGAAGAGGATGAGTAGAAAACAACTTTTTAGACAAAGCATTGCCTATGTGAATGGTTGTTCATGCCTTTTGGTCTCTCAAATGCTTCAAACACCTTCATTAGGCTAATCAGTGAGGTGTTATTCTTGAACCCCTATTTGGTTTGCGCAAAACCTCTTTATTTGTGGATCTTATTCTTGTTTGGGATTTTAGGTGAAACCTTGAACCTTTGTGGTCAAATTTCATCTTTATCCTATTCCATATTTTTTTTTTCATTAAAAATTAATTTCTCAGTTTAAAGTTCATTTCTTTTGCTTAGTAAATCCTTGATAGCTTAGTCTTTCGTGAACAAGTAGCTCCTTTTACATGTTCTTTTGTTGCTAAGTTCACTAACTTTAATTCCCTTGTTTAAATGAAAATCGTTCCAATAAACAGTCTCACTCCTAGTTATATATTGCACCACATGCATATTTGCAATCAACTCCAATATACTACACCAAACAAGAATCATCGTATAATAGGACTTGAAACAGCAGTCGAGCCAAGTAACACCAACTAAATTTGCAAAAAGTACTCAGAGAAATAGAAACAAGAGCAAGGAAATTGCATAAGGGGTCTCGCCTAGCTACTCTCGTCATTCTTGTTGTCAATATAAGTAAAAATTATATCAACATCATACCAACATTTACATATATCCCTAAATAGGAATCCCAATCACCTCAAAACATCACAAAATATACAGAGTATTATTTAGTGTATTCATTAAAATGTACTCAAGATATATGTAGTCACCGAAATTTTATTATTTTCGTTGTTTTAAATAGATAGAAAATGTTTGTATTTTGAGATATTATCCCAAAAAAAAAATTCATGGATTTAGGATTTATTTTGTCTTGGCCTCCAAGTCGATTGACGACTATAAATAGGACCCTCCTCTTAGGGTTTAAAAGGGGAAGCCAAGATGAAATAAGCAACAAAAGTCTCATCTCCTCCATCCCAAGGGAGTCAAGATGAAATATGCCACAAACGGCGACCCCATCATCTAACCAACCCAAATCAGTTCGAGAATAAGTCGATAAGATGCTCGAAAACAAACCCTATAATCCTTAAAGATGGCATCAAGAGAGTCACGAAGTTGTAAGACGCAATTTTTCGATAATAAAAAGATCTTGTATTCCATATTTATTTTTGCTATTAAATATTTATGATTTATTTACAAGGTGGCGAACCCGACGTTGTTCAAGGCCCGATTAAGTACGTATGTAATAGCTCGATCCATCATACGTCGCAACACAACCCAATAAGATGGGTAATCTGTAACACTACGGAATATGGAAAGTGGTTTATGGAGTTGGTTTGCCCCAAATGGGAAACTAAGTCTCAATCATACTAACAACAAAGCCTTCACCTTTAAGAGCCCACGAGAGGATATTCGGGCCTAAGAGGTGACTACCCACCTTATTGGGTTGTGTTGCGACGGACGGTGGTTCGAACAATTACATAATCACCCCTTAAGCCTACATATCTTCTCCGGCCTCTAAAAAGGTTAAGGCTTTGTTGTTAGTATGATGGTAAAAATCCATTATAAACTGATCATATGAGCCTTATTTTAATCGCGTAGTGTTACAAACTCCCTCATGCCACTTAAAGAACGCAATGTGTCGTTGTGCTTCAGCCAAATCATACCAACACCATCACAGGTCCAAGATCCCCCCACTAGACGGTTGGTCTGGGCTTTGCCCTAGCACCTAGCACGCGATCGTAGGGTTGCTCTGATACCATCTATAATAGCCCGATCTAACATAGGTCGCAACACAACCCAATAAGATGAGTAATCACCCTTAGGCCCACATATCTTCTCCGGGGTCAAATATGTGAATGCATTGTTGTTAGTATGATGGTAGAAATCCATTATAAACTGATCTTATAAGCCTTATTTTGCCAATGTGAGACAAACCAATTATATAAATCACTTTCCAAATAAATCCTGTAGTGTTACAGAACCTAATGGTGAACGGTGAGAACCGGCCGGTTCAACCTGGTTTTGATTGAGTTTGATCAGTTTGAATCTTTTCCATATATATTTTAAATCTTTTAGCAATATTTTATTATTTTTATATTTTCATAATTATGACGTCATCCAGTTGTTTAATCTGGTTGAATCAGGCGAACCCTCTGACCGATCGAACCCCCGAGACAGCCGGTTTGATGTCCGGACCGGTCCGGTTTTCAAAACATTGATTTTTCAGATATGCTTTATCTAATGTGAATCGCACTTATTTGATTTGAACGAACTTGATTAGTTTTGATCTGAACTTAATTTGTTGAAAAATTAAATGCATTTAGATGAATTAAGAACTGGAAGTAGATTAGATTCATTTTTTTTTTTGATGAAATGTAAGATTTTATTGCTTCCAACCAAGTTACAAAATTACAAGGGGCATACCCCAGGATTTCATAAACACAAATACTAAGGTAAGCCCTAATACATTAGACCTCTGGCTCTTAGCCAGTTTTTATCAGGAGACTTAACATCATGTGTAATCTTTTCTAACCTCCTCCTTACTTCAACAATTACACTAATCACTGAATTTACTAGGTAAGTCCACATAGCCATCTACTCTACATTTATTTCTACACCACCAGATATGATAGTATAGATTACTTACCAATGCTCCCATGGCTTGTTTTCTGATTCTTGCTCCCCACTTCTTCTTTGCACACCAATAAAAGGCCTTTCGAGTGGAATTATAATGCCAGTTTTCCTCTGCACTTGTTCCAAACATCGTTTGCTGAACTCACATCTAAAAAATAGATGTTCATGAGTTTCTGCTTGTTGATGACAAAGTATGCAAGAGTCCTCTGCACATATACCAATCTTCTTGAGTCTGTCTTTTAGTAGGAGCCTCTTCCTCAATGCTATCCAAGTGATGAAGCCTGCTTTTGGAATTACATGCCTACACCATAAAAGTCCACTCCAATCAACTTTACTATAATTCCCTTTCATCCACTTGTATCCTTCTCCCACTGTATAATCTTTGCTCTTCCACTGCCCCTGATTAAATTGATGCTTTAACTCCTCCTTTATCGTACAAATTTGTCTCCAGTGCCAGCTTGTATCTTGCTGTGGGTTATAACTATCCCACAGACCATCCTTCAAATATATGCTATGGATCCACTTCACCCACATGTTATCAGCTTTCTCATAAATCCACCAAACATATTTAGCTATGCACGCCTTATTCCAAACCATCACATCCCTCAAACCTAACCCTCCTGCTTCTTTGGGTGTGCAGACATCCTCCCAAGCCACTAAAGGGCTCCTCAACATGTGTTCACTGCCATCCCAGAGGAAGTTTCTACACACACCAATTATTTTCCTGATTACTATTTTTGGCAAAATAAAAAATTTTGCCCAAAAGGAGTGTAGGTTAATCAAGACAGACTGAACCAAAGTTAATCTGCCTGCATATGATAACTTCCGAGCTCCTAAAGCCCTTATTCTCCCCACAATCCTTTCATTAAGAAGATTATAGTCTAGAACAGATATCTTGCCTGCAGTAATAGGTATTCCCAAGTACCTAAACGGCAGGGTACCTTGCTTGAATCCTGAAACCTGTAAGATTTCTTGAATCACATTGCTCCTCACCCCAGCAAAGTAAACCTCAGATTTGGATACATTAAAGTTCAAACCTGTGGCTTTGGAAAAGGCTGCAAATCCCCTGAGCATCAAAAACACTGACTTCACCTCCCCTTTGCAAAACATTAGTAAATCATCTGCAAAACACAGATGATTCAGTCTTATTTTACTACATAATGGGTGGTATCTGAATTGATCCTTCTCAGCCACTACTTTCAAAATTCGAGTGAGATATTCCATGCATATAGTGAAGAGCAGTGGAGAGAGAGGATCTCCTTGTCTCAAGCCTCTCTTTCCAGGAAAAAAAAAACCAAATTGAATGCTATTGAGAGCAATTGTAAATGAAGGAGTAGTTACACATTGCATCACCATCGCTATTATGAATTCAGGAAATTTCAAAGCCTCCATCATCTCCCTAACAAACTTCCATTCCACTGTGTCATATGCTTTGCTAAGGTCTATCTTCATAAGACATCTAGGAGAGATTGCATTTCTGTTGTATTTTCTCACTATGTCTTGACATATCATGATATTTTCAACAATATCTCTTCCTTTTACAAATGCCCCTTGATTCTGGCTGATAATCTTTGGCAACACATCCCCAATCCTATTACATAGGAGCTTTGAAATACATTTGTACACTGTGTTGCAACAGGCTATTGGTCTGTACTCCATTACTGAAGTAGGCTGTTTTATTTTAGGAACCAGTGTAATTATGGTATTGTTAAGTTGTTTGAGAATTTTCCTTGACTTAAAAGCATCTTTGATTGCTTTACAAATATCTTCTCCTACAATCAACCAATTATCTTTATAGAACTGGCTGGAGTACCCATCAGGGCTTGGGCTCTTGTTTCTAGGTATTGAAAACATAACCTCTTTGATTTCCTGATTAGTTACTGGCCTCATGAGTACCCTCCTCATCTCCTCATCTCCTCATCAATTACTGGCCCTTTCCTGACTGTACCAATGTGCACTTTATTGCACTCAGTAGATTTACCAAGTAGCTCCTCATAAAACTCCAGAAAAGCTTGTTGGATGCCATTATTATCTTGTTTCAGATCTCCATGCATATCCTTGATTTGTGTAACACAGTTTCTTGCTCTCCTAGCTCTGATTGAGCAATGAAAGAAAGCAGAATTTGCATCACCCTCCTGAATCCAATGAGTCTTACTTTTTTGGCTTAGGTAGCTGTCTCTTGCTCTGGCAACATATCTATACTCCTCAACTTCCTTTCTTTCTTGTTCTCTGATAGTAAGATTCATGGGATCCTCCTGCATCATCCTTTGACTTTCAGTGAGTTTGAAAAAAGCAGCTGCTGCAGCAGCCTCCACATTTGACAGCTTATTCCTACTCAGCTCTTTCAAAGGACCCTTTAGTAGCTTCTGTTTCCTTACTACCTGGTACATGAGTGTACCTGAAACCTCCTTTCGCCATTCTTTCTCAATAACATCCTTGTATAGCCTCCACATTTGACAGCTTATTCCTACTCAGCTCTTTCAAAGGACCCTTTAGTAGCTTCTGTTTCCTTACTACCTGGTACATGAGTGTACCTGAAACCTCCTTTCGCCATTCTTTCTCAATAAGATCCTTGTATCCTGGAATCTTACTCCACATGTTGAAATATTTAAGGCCTTTCTTACCCTCTTCCTGAACGTCCCTTATATTGATAGTACAAGGATTATGATCAAATAGACCTTCAGGGTGAAAGTAAGCATAGCTATTAGGGTATTGAATCAGCCAATCATCATTTATCAAAGCTCTATCAATCTTGCTGAAAACCCTTCTCTCTTCCTCTTGCTTGTTGTTCCAGGTGAAAAAAAACTCCCTTTTGTCTCTATATCTGATAGCCCACATGTAGCCACACAAGACTAAAAATGTGCAATTTCAGCAAGGGTAACTTTACTGTAACAACCCTAAATTTTCGACAAATTAAAATAGGGAAAATAAAGGACTGTTATGCCGTCGTTGACTACCAAGTCAACGACAAGGCTAATTAAATCAAACTTCTGAAAGAAACAACGATTGTCAGCGGAAGACTTGTAGCTAAGTTTACAATCCAAAATCAAACTGAATGAAATAAATTACAATCGTTCTTAAAAATCCAAATGTTTGACGAATTATTCTAAAATCCCCATGTCATGCATTGACCTCCAAGTAGACAAGCAATCACCTTCAAGACCTGTCAATTGCGCCATCATAACAATGACACAGGCCCCAAAATAGGGTAGGGACAAACCCAAACAGAAAGAACGTCAGTATATGCTGAGTAAGAGGAGAGAGCAACAAAAGAAAAATAAGATACGCGCCTTAAAATGGCGCGTAGCTACAAATAACTGAGCAAACTACGCCAAGTGACGACGACAACGAAACATTGGACACGAGTCGTGCACGACTCGTGCTCGGTTCAGAAACTGACAGAGCAAAGGCAACAGTGGACACGACTCGTGTGTCGGAGATTACACGAGTCGTGCGAAGGTCAGCCCGGGGCTGCCTAACACGTAATTCGATTAGTCTTTCTTTCAATTCTTTTGTCAATAATATACATTATTTGAGGGACTCCGTGAGGTCCCTAAAGACAAGCCAAGGGTCCTACCCCAAGACTACCACATCTAGAGTTACATAGTAACGCAACCGAATGACTCGAGTGTGCACACCCCTCACTAGAGGGCCCGTAGGACGAAACCACCTCTAGGAGGAAGTCTATTAGGGGGTTCGGTAGCTGATCTCCGACCCACAATACGACCTTGATAAGAGGTTCAAACAAAAGCCACATCCTCGTGATGTAGTGACGGCTCCTATGTCCGTCCCTCTAGATGGGTTTCATTTATCATTTTGTTCTTTCAATATACTTTCAGTTTGTCATTTAAGTACATTATTTGTGCTTGCGCTTTTCGATTTATAAACGGCCGTAGCCGGAACAACGATATAGAATCAACAACAAGGGGTGGCGTAGCCACACAAGATAGTATACATATGCGCAATTGCGCAAGTATGAAGCTCAAGAATTATGAGTGAACAACAATGGGTAAGCAATAAGAGATGAACGAATCAGAAGGATCATGAATTTGAACAATACAAACATGCTCAACTTTAGAGGGACAACGTTCTTACCTTAAACGCTAATCCAATTCTCCTTTTTACTCTAGCATCATCTTTTCCCATAATCAATCATACCCAATCCTTTAAGCCATAAATCGTAATCATTTACTCCATCAAACCTAATTACAACCACGAATGACGCTAATTGAATAAGAACCCAAATTAGAGCAGTAGCACAGAAACACGAATAAATGACGTTTAAGAAATGGGTTGAATACCAAATTTTAGTATGTCGTAAAATATTATATCAGGAACGTCTCCTCAAAATTTCGTCCACAAAATCCAAGCCGATCAACGGGAATCAACCTCACACTGAACCATAAACATGCATTAGGGTTTACCCACGAATTATGAAATAACTTTTGATATACAAATACAGGCCTTAAAAATTTTGGATATGTTGTTAAAAATAGAGTTAGAAACATCACCATAAAATCTCGTCCCAAAATACTTTATGAGTCGATGGGAATCACCAAGATACCGAGGGAGCGGAACAGTTCTCGGGTAGATAGACACAGCTCCACTAAAATACCTCTACAGGGAGCATCTCATGTAATCTTGGCATGATCTACATGTCTACGGTTTCGTATCGAAAGCACGGTTCTAACTCCACCAACCACAACTTAAACAAAGATCGTATGTGAGAGTTGTGTGTGTTTGAAGTTGACACAGTGGTGCTGAGAATTTTCTGCGGGTGGTGGCTACGAAAAGGAGAGAGATGGAGGGGGGGCCGAATGATTAAGAAAGAAAGCAAGGGTTTTATTTATTATATGTATATGGGTATGAGAGTAACTCGGGTTTGGGCTTAGATAATTAGGTGAGTTGCGTGATCTACAAACCCGGTTCTAACCCGAAAGACTAACGAAGCCTCTTATGTAATTCTATAATCAGAAATCCCATAACAATTCAATCGAATTCCTAAACATTAATAACCCCTCAATTACATTACAAAATGTAACACCCTTAATAATTTAAGCTCCCAAAAATGTGGGGTGTTACAGACTTCCCTCCTTAAAACAAATCTTCGTCCCGAAGATTTAATCTCCTCCCTACATAGATTTCACATAACTCTTTACACTTGAAATTTTCTCAACCGATTTCTTGCAACCAATAACATCCAAACTTCCAACACAGGCGAAAAGTAACGAAAGAAAAGAAATGGGAAGTAAGGATTCAAAGATATACCAGTAGGGGAAGGAGATAGTGCACCATCAATGCACTTACTCACAAGGGAGTCGTGTTTAGCTAGAAATGCACCATCAATGCATTTCCAGGAAGATATAGCGCGCAATTATAGTAAATTTAAGTATTGACACGAAATGATGCCAAATAATATTACATGTGCAACGTTAACACGAACAAAATAACGTGTGCAACTGCGATGCACAATACAAGTACGTGTGCACTACAAGTGCACCAATTAGGTAGACAGGCTTTATCATAAAATTTTATCATATAATGACAAAAAAAAACATAAGTTCTTATAAATTAGGGCGAAAAAGGAACGCACGTGGTTCTCATCCCCCTTAAAGAAAAGGTTCGCCCTCGAACCAAAAGTACTGAATTCAAACCAGTGTGACTAATCTGAACTTTAAATCCACTTTTCACTTGCATTATTTTTCACACCTTGGTAACGCATTGCAAGGTTTTGTCGCAGTATTCCTTATTCTCTTTCTCATCCACAAGTCAACCGTACTTTGTGACGATTCCCTTAGATTGTAGTTTCATGAATTCTTAGCGATTCAAATCCTGGACATTCAATGCATTTCTAACATAATATGTCATCGATAACCATAGAACACGTCATTAAAACAGACCTTTTCTGAAACCGGCTGACGATTCTAACTCGTAACCATTTACCATCCTTTACTCATTTTCATATCAACCAAAGAGTTTTATTGTGATCTTCTGTGCTCCAAACCTCTTCATTTACATTTCGTATGTCAAACTCGTGTCAGAGCGTGCTCATCTCCCAAAGTGTTGTGAAATATTGCTCAGTATACCAATAAGTGTCGAGACCACCCTATACATGCATTTGAAATTTCAACTCTCAAATGATTGGAACTTGCATACCCTTATTATTCAATGCATACGTGCAACTAACCGATACCTATCTTCATATCCCATTTGTCCAGCAAGTTGGATGTTGTAGCCTAGTTGGTCGAGCTTGCATTGTTATTCCTTCTCCACCCAAGTTCAAAACATATAGGGAGCATATTTTGCTTCCATGAACTCTCTTACTTCAATCGAATGACTTTATTTTGTCCATCTACATCTTAAACATTCAAGTCATCATCCTTGGTAGTGTAATTGCGAGTATACATAGATCTCGCAAGTCTTTAACCTCCATTTACATCTCCATAATAATTGATCAGTACTAACAGTTCACCACAACAAGACCTTGTCATTACTCATAAACCATATTTTCTCGTCTAGTAGAACCCCTTATTTTATCACACATAAGGCTTTTTAGAGCTCTATCCTCCATTTGATGGACTAGAAGACCATACATCAAATAATTAAACCTTCCATGTTAGCAACTACCGTTGTCCAACGATACGACTTTCAGTCAAACTCCTTATATGAACCTTTGACCTTGAAACTTGTCATCACATAATTATCGATGCATTCAACTAATCCTATAGGATGTCATATTTCAATTTACTCGATTGACCTCTTACTAAAATTGTGGTTTCCACGATTGATGACTATAAATATCAACAGGAATATCTCTAGTAGAGCATTTTCCTTTTACTCACTGGGTTACTTGAAGACCGACCTTATTTATTTGATCATAAATAACTCTGTAACCAGAATACTTCTACGCACCTGTCAATCCCTGTAAACTTAGTCCCTCTCTTATTTGAAGTAGTCGGCGATAAGTTTTCTTACCCCAAAAGAAGTCCTTAGTGTGATGTCGAAGACATTTAGTTGCATGTAGCAGACATCAAGATGTAGTCGAACTCACTTGCCTTAGCCATTGAGCAAAACCTTTACTTTTCTTTGATCCACAGAAGTCTATTATTACGAACGTATACCCTGATTCAATCTTGTCTAGCAAACTAACACCAAATTCATGTCTTGATTGGTTCTCTTAATTGTCTTCCAGGCATCCTTAGTATTCTCTTTTTGTCTCCATGCCAACCCTCTTGACATTCCAAGAACCATTCTTTAGCCCATTAGCAAAACCACAACGTCATACTATTCATATCCCAAGTTAATATACCACAGATGTCGGGTGCTCTAATGAATAAAACAACATTTTTACCACGAGAGACTCTCATATTCATCCAATCTACTCATTTGAGTGATCATTATCAACCCAGATCAATTTCCTTAACTTTACCATGACCAAAATCACACATTAGAATAGAACAGATTTAAGGCTTTGCACCTACCAACAAACATCCACGACTCAAGCTTATAAATACTTTGGACCCAAAATCATTTACAACCAAAGTACACGTTTTTTAGGAATTCACCAATACAAAGTACAAAACCATCCGAATATTATTTCGAAAACCATAAACTTTTATCACTATTAGCACATTTTTTTTTTTGCATTTCGTACTTTGCACTTCAAGTGTAATCAACTCAACAACATTCAACCAGCTGATTGATATACCATCCCATTCTCCAGCTCAATTTATCCACTTATCAACTATAATTAACAAATACATACCACAAGACCATCAATCCCAAGAGCATAATCTATAAACTCCATCATATGAAGTATCGAAATTCCACTCTTGGTAGCCAAATTTGGTGGGTATCATAAACCTCCTTAGTTTATAGGTCACGAAAGACACAGATCAATATCAAATCCATAGTTCACCTTAATACCATTGTAAAGTCAAGATTCCATACCTTATTCTCGTAGCCAAAATGTGACTTGAAATCCATCCCAATGAAGTGACCAATATTAATGTGCATATACCCAACTTACTTGTCCTTCATATATGAATTCATCTTGAAATCTCCAAGTCTAGTGGTTGTAAAGGAAACTAGTAAGCATAGCTTCAATGTCCAAAAGTTTATTCATAATTGGTATTGTAGCCTCTAATACTTTGTCCTCTTCCTCTTATTTTTACATCAGTACTAGGAATCCCAAAACACATCATTTCTCATCTTCCCAATTCAAGTCATACCGCAATTTCCTCATGTAGATATTCAACGAGTATGAGAATACTTGACATAACATCCAAACCCAATAGTTCACGCTCAAATCATAATCATTCCTCATATAATCGAGTCATATCCATGGATTTGTGAAATTGTTTAGCCACTATCATTGTCGGAAAATCCTTGAATGTATCTTCCTGTAATCTTCTTCACAGTGTAAACCACACTAATTTAAGCACGTGCAAGCAAACATGTCTATCTTTTAGGGTGCGGTGTTCCTCCAATAGTCCAACCTTGGCCTGAAATTAACTTACCCATTTCCGGCAACTTAATTTCTCACGGTACATTCAAGCATCTTTGCTCATTATACACCGAATAATGTCCCAACACTTTGTTCGATCACCTAATTTCCAACGGAAATTCATATAACAGGTCTCAAAATCCAATTAACTTCTTATTCCCTTGTTTAAAAGAATTGTCTCCGCACACCATGTTCTTGGTGGTAGTAATAGATCAAATTAGTAGTATTGAACAACATTTTAGGGCATTCCACCCTTTCGATTTAAACGATAGGGCTTAATAAAATAAAGAACAATAAATAACTGAAACAGATGCCATCAAGCTATTCGTCTCTTTTGGTTCTGACTTTTCGTTTTTTTTTTTTTTTTTTTCTTTTTACAGGTGCTGCAGGGTTGCCGCGGGCGCGGAAGATGCGCCGCGGGCACAGGAAGCATGCAGATGCTTTGCCGTGTTTAACCGCGGGCGCGGTAAGTATGCAGATTACTTGTCGTGCGTTTGCGTTGTTGACCGCGGGCGCGGTTGTGCGCCAGCGACGCGGTTTGAGACACATCACTCGTGTCCAGAGGTGCACGAATCCAGCCGGGATCAATAGCTCCACGGCACAAAAGGACGAAAAGAAATCGAATAGGCCATGTCATAAACTCATTGACAACACACAATTAGCATATAATACTACTCATAACCTTAATTAAAGTAATGTAGGAAGTCTGAGGGGTGTTGTCCCCTAATTAAAGTACCAAAACAAACTAACCAACATAAGAGTAAAGAGTACGCATAACATCCAACTCCAAAGCGAAAAGTAATAAAACTTAACAAATCTATAGATATCTAGTAGGCCTTGTGTCTTTATTTGTGTTCATCTTCTAATTCGACTCATCCTATGCATCTTCATCCGGATCATAATCTTCGTCACCTTGAACTTCTCCTCCATCGCCCGTGTAAGAGTCTTCTTTCTCCTCATCCGAGCTAGTATCAATTACTCCGGGGTTGTTAGTCCCTCCATTGTTATCGTTCTATTCCTCACTCGTAGGATGTTCTATGGGCTCCTCTTCTTGCTCTTTTTCAAGATTTATTGGATATTCTTCATCCTTGCTACTACCCTCATAGTAGTTGTAGTCTCCTTCACCATACATATTATTAGTACTATCATCATTAGTTTCCTTCTCATCATTGTCTTCCTCCGTGTCCATTGGTGCATCCTCTCCAATGGGCGACGATGGGGGCTAGGAGAATGGTGATGTTCCTCAACCTTAACTTTTGTCTGATTCAACTAACTAGATGTCCCATGCTCTTGTAGTTGAACCTTCTTTCCTCTCATCCTATAAGCTTCATAAGGATCCGGGATGGGGTTACCGGGGTTAGAGGGTACATGAGTCATGTGGATTGGAGGGTCCACATACATAGAAACAGGGCTAAGGGATAACTCATATTCCCACTCTAGAATCACTTCCAACTTATCAAGGTCTATCAATCCACCTGATCTGTTCCTCAAATAGTGCGGATTTCCTGTGAGACATGCATTATAAGTATCCCTCTCTAGTTTAGCTCGACCTCTTCCTAACAGGCTGTTTCCTTAGATTAACTATAGTCACAAAGACTTGTACTTCAGGTCTAACCGTCCATGTATCGACTATCTCATTTAAGTTTGCTTTCATTCTGGTGACATAACTTCCCACAGACTCTCCAAATCTCATACTATCCTGAAAAGTCTCAGATGAAAAAGCTATATGGTCCAGTATCGTCCATGGACCAGCAATTGACCTTACATCAGATGGTCTGAACTCCCAAACATACGCATTTGGGCCTGTCATTCTGTCGGTATACCAAAGTGAATCTCCAGGCAAGTTAGTAACCCAAATTAACGACTCACATCGCATAACCCACAAGTTAACTCAATTTATGTGAACTCATCCTCTAGAACACATAACAATTAGCACATAGCATGCGAATGAATGTACCCAACCAAACCCCCAAGTTTCTAAAACATTGAAAATCTTGGTTTGAAATTGTTTTGTAACCTTAACTAACCAGATCAAACGCTCTGATACCAACTGTAACAACCCTAGATTTTCGACAAATTAAAATAGGGAAAGTAAAGGACTGTTATGCCGTCGTTGACTACCAAATCAACGACAAGGTTAATTAAATCAAACTTCTGAAAGAAACAACGATTGTCAGCGGAAGACTTGTAGCTAAGTTTACAATCCAAAATCAAACTGAATGAAATAAATTACAATCGTTCTTAAAAATCCAAATGTTTGACGAATTATTCTAAAATCCCCATGTCATGCATTGACCTCCAAGTAGACAAGCAATCACCTTCAAGACCTGTCAACTGCGCCATCATAACAATGACACAGGCCCCAAAATAGGTTAGGGACAAACCCAAACAGAAAGAACGTCAGCATATGCTGAGTAAGAGGAGATAGCAACAAAAGAAAAATAAGATACGCGCCTTAAAATGGCGCGTAGCTACAAATAACTGAGCAAACTACGCCAAGCGACGACGACAACGAAACATTGGACACGAGTCGTGCACGACTCGTGCTCGGTTCAGAAACTGACAGAGCAAAGGCAACAGTGGACACGACTCGTGTGTCGGATTACACGAGTCGTGCGAAGGTCAGCCCGGGGCTGCCTAACACGTAATTCGATTAGTCTTTCTTCCAATTCTTTTGTCAATAATATACATTATTTGAGGGCCTCCGTGAGGTCCCTAAAGACAAGCCAAGGGTCCTACCCCAAGACTACCACATCTAGAGTTACATAGTAACGCAACCGAATGACTCGAGTGTGCACACCCCTCACTAGAGGGCCCGTAGGACGAAACCACCTCTAGGAGGAAGTCTATTAGGGGGTTCGGTAGCTGATCTCCGACCCACAATACGACCTTGATAAGAGGTTCAAACAAAAGCCACATCCTCGTGATGTAGTGACGGCTCCTATGTCCGTCCCTCTAGATGGGTTTCATTTATCATTTCGTTCTTTCGATATAATTTCAGTTTGTCATTTAAGTACATTATTTGTGCTTGCGCTTTTCGATTTATAAACGGCCGTAGCCGGAACAACGATATAGAATCAACAACAAGGGGTGGCGTAGCCACACAAGATAGTATACATATGCGCAAGTATGAATCTCAAGAGTTATGAGTGAACAACAATGGGTAAGCAATAAGAGATGAACGAATCAGAAAGACCATGAATTTGAACAATACAAACATGCTCAACTTTAGAGGGACAACGTTCTTACCTTAAACGCTAATCCAATTCTCCTTTTTACTCTAACATCATCTTTTCCCATAATCAATCATACCCAATCCCTTAAGCCATAAATCGTAATCATTTACTCCATCAAACCTAATTACAACCACGAATGACGCTAATTGAATAAGAACCCAAATTAGAGCAGTAGCACAGAAACAGGAATAAATGACGTTTAAGGAATGGGTTGAATACCAAATTTTAGTATGTCGTAAAATATTATATCAGGAACGTCTCCTCAAAATTTCGTCCACAAAATCCAAGCCGATCAACGGGAATCAACCTCACACTGAACCATAAACATGCATTAGGGTTTACCCACGAATTATGAAATAACTTTTGATATACAAATACAGGCCTTACCAATTTTGATTATGTTGTTAAAAATAGAGTTAGCAACATCACCGTAAAATCTCGTCCCAAAATACTTTATGAGTCGATGGGAATCACCAAGATACCGAGGGAGCGGAACAGTTCTCGGGTAGATAGACACAGCTCCACTAAAATACCTCTACAGGGAGAATATCATGTAATCTTGGCATGATCTACATGTCTACGGATTCTTATCGAAAGCACGGTTCTAACGCCACCAACTACGACTTAAACAAAGATAGTATGTGAGAGTTGTGTGTGTTTGAAGTTGACACAGTGGTGCTGGGAATTTTCTGCGGGTGGTGGCTACGAAAAGGAGAGAGATGGAGGGGGAGGCCGAATGATTAAGAAAGAAAGCAAGGGTTTTATTTATTATATGTATATGGGTATGAGAGTAACTCGGGTTTGGGCTTAGGTAATTAGGTGAGTTGCATGATCTACAAACCCGGTTCTAACCCGAAAGACTAACGAAGCCTCTTATGTAATTCTATAATCAGAAATCCCATAACAATTCAATCGAATTCCTAAACATTAATAACCCCCTAATTACATTACAAAATGTAACACCCTTAATAATTTAAGCTCCCAAAAATGTGGGGTGTTACATTTACTCCCTATTCTCTCATCAGGTCTAAGAACATTGTTGAAGTCCCGCATCACAATCCAGGCTTTATCTATCCTACCTTTAATATCCATCATCTCCTTCCATAGTTGTTCTCTATCTTTATTGTCATTGAATCCATAAACCATGGTAATATAACATCTATCAGTAGTCCCTTTATCCTCAACATGCAAATGCATAAGCTGAGCAGACATATACATCACTTGCACATCATAAGTATCAGGATTCCAAAGACACCATATTCTTCCTCCAGTGTGCATGCTATTATTAGTACAAATTGACCACCCATCACATAATCTAAGACGAACCCTACTAAGTGAGCTAGGTTTCACCTTAGTTTCAAGAAGACCAAACAGCCCAATATTCTGAATATTTAGGAATCTCTTAATTTCCATTTGTTTAGCTAGGCTGTTCAGTCCTCTCACATTCCAAAAACCAACTCTACCCGTGGTCACATTGACCATGACTAGCATTACCATTATCAGCCCTGCTTCCATTACTCCCCAGTCTTACTATATCAGCAAAACTTATACTTTCAGTTCCAATGACCCCAACTTGGGACTGTGCCACTTGTGGAGTAAGAATTAGCTGTCTGTTCACATTTCTCACAGTAGAAACAACCTGAGTTGTAGGGACAGGGTTTGGAGGTGTTATAAATGTCGATGCATTAGGTTGAGATGCTGGGCTCACCCTATTAGCATTTTCAGGTTGCTGAACAGGTCTCCAAACCTGTCTCCTTTGTGGCTGTACAGGGGCTCGAGTACTCTTCTTCTTTCTACATTGTTCAACTTTATGGCCAATACCCTTGCAACCTGTGCATACACTAGGTTGCCATTCATACTCTACATTCTGCTCAATCACCTCTCCTTTATCATCCTTAAATTTAGGCATTTTAGGAAAGCTTTGGTCTATCTTCACTTCAATCATGACCCTCGCATATGCTAATCTGCTTTTCTCCTCAGTTGCTTTATCAATCTTAATGAATTTCCCAACTGTGCCTGCTATTTTCTGGATGCAAGTTGGCGTCCAGAACTTAAGGTCAAGCCTCAGAAGTTTAATCCATATGGGCACATTCTTAACCTCCTCTTTTGTTAGATCCATCCCTTCAACCCAAGGTTTAACAATCAAAGGTTTGTTATCAAACAAGTTATACCCACCCTGCAATACCAGATTCTTTTCATCCAAAGTCTTAAATCTAACAACAAAAATCCCATTAGGCAAAAATGAGACTTTGTCGAGCCCCTTCCTGCCCCAGATTCGATTGAAAAATCCTAGCATAGTATCATGAGGTGGGTTGGCTCCAATAACATAACACACAACAACATTATTCCAATAATCTGTTCCTTCTCTAACATCTTCTACAGATAATTGCATTAATCCATCATCACTACTTCCAGAATTAGGGATAGAGTCATTACCTTTCTTGTAGGATACAACCTGCCACTCCCCTTCTTCTGTAGTTTCCTTCCCTTGCGTATCTTCCACAACCGAATCCAATGCATCCTCATCTTCACTCTCATCTTCATCAGACAGATTGAGTGGTGGTATTCCTTGAATCTCTTGAATTGATCGATGCCGAATTATATCCGTCGTCGTCGGTCCATGCTTCAATGGAGACAGCTGATTGTCCTTACTACTGCTCTTACTCTTCTTCTTACTAGATTCCCGACTGTTCTTTGATGATCTCCTAGCTCTGGCCATGGCAAGTATCCAGGATTCAGCAAAGTTGGTTGATTTTTTTTTTTTTTTTTAATTTTCCCCTTTTTCAGTTCCTATTCGCCTTTCTCTCTCTTATTTTCCCTCTCTTCATTTTTATTTTATATATATGCCTTTATTAGATTCATTTTTGATATTTGAATGATCTGATTTAATTTAATTTGAATAAAACTAATCTGATTTGATTGCTTTGAATTAATTTGTGAATCAACTATTTTGTAAGTTGAATCAAACAAGGTGTAGTTGCACAATAGCCAAACCCTTGAGGTGAAATTGGTACACTCACGTTTACATGTAGAATTTCTCTTTCAAAATGTTAATGATTTTTTTTTTTCACAGTTATTACACTTTTGTGTTGTATATATCTGTTGATTTAACTAGACTATGTTGTCTTACATATATATAGTTCTCCACATTGTGCTTGCATTTCAAAAACTTAGAGTAATACATGTCATTCTCAAGATTCTGATAACAATGAACCCTGGACCTGATCCAGGCACGTCGGCCCGAATCCATATAAGTCGGCCGAGGTCTTTACTTTGAAGACGCAGCGGGTCTGGATCCTCATTACATATAAGCGGGGACTAATTTATTAAATAATTACGAACTATAGATAGCCTTTAGTTACTAGCTATATTATTCTAAGATGTTAAACTTTAACGTTACAATGATCGACATCGTTTCTCTCATGACTTGTTGTCAATAGAAAGCCCACCCCCCAAATACGTTGTAAAATATGTAATGATATTGAGTACAATCACATAAGTAATTAGATTATGAAATATATATTTTTTGATTATAAACTTCTGAAAATGTAGGAGAGAGTTATGTGACGTGTAAATCACATTGCAGATCGTAAACTATTATAAATTTCCATTTAAATGAATGATAGTCATTATCGAATAAAGGACCCGTAAATGACCCAGAATCAACCCTAGTCCACCGGATCTTGGCAAGTCCGGGTCATGGATCGAACCCAACAAATCTGGGTCCGGCCTGAATCTAAACATGAGATCACCTGATCCAAACCCGACCCATTGACAATTTTACATCTCTAATTCCCACCATCTAACCTCAAGAAAAAAAAAGAAAAAAAAAATTCCCACCATCTCGGAACTATATTTCCCACGTGTACCACGTCCAAAAACCTCACTCTGTCCTCTCACCTCACTGTCTCTCTCCTCAACTGGAGTGGACGTTACAAACTCACATGTCGGACCACCAGTAAATGTCCAAACTACCCTTACGACCTTCCCAAAAAGTAACCGTCACATTCACTCACCCTCAACCGTAAATCTCACACCTCCCTGAACCCCAAAACCGTCAACTAAACCGTTACTCTATAACACTCACTAAAAACCAATTCATATTTACAAAAAATTAAAAAATTAAAAAAATAAAAGAAAAACCTTAATTTCCACGTTGTTTTCCACAAAAAACATTTTCTCCCTCCAAAGTCCAACCAACCTTAATTGACCATCTTCTTCTCCAAAAAAATGCTCCATTTCTCTCCATGGAACATTTCCCCCCTTTTCCTTCAATCTTACGCTCAAATTCCACGACTTTTCTTCATCTCAATAACAGTATGATACGACGTTGTTAATCTCGATTTTGATCGAATTCGAATTGTTGTTGTTATGTATGATGTGATATTTAATTTAATTTATACCAAACATTTATACATACATGTTACATACTATATAGTAGTATATGATATATGATATAGAATTATAAAATGTTATTTATGGAGAAGTTTCCGGCGAAGGTGGTGATCGACGCGGCGGTTGATTCTTTATTGCCGTCATGGTGGGAGGTTGAAGTCACCGTCGCCGCCGTCGTGTTCGTGATCGCCGCCTACTGGTACTTCAACGTCGGCGATTCTATGAGTTTTGAGGGTGGTTATTATAAAGGTGTTGCTCTTGAGGAGAGAGATAAGGTAAATTTCTTTTCATTTTCATTTTCATTTTGATTTTGATCAATTTAATTTGCGGATGGAATTAAATGTTAAATGCAAGAAAAGTAAGTGTTAGTTATACGTTGCTTTTAGAAAGTTTTTATTGGAAAATGGATGGTATATTTAATATTGCGTCCCGAGGTTTTGGTCTAGTGGTTAAGATTGACGAATTTTTTTATAAAGATGAAGCCTTTAGTTGAGGGTTGTGGTTTTGGTGTAGCGTGATTTTCCTTGTTTTAGTGGAGTGGGGTATTGGGTTTTAGCAGCATTTGAGTTTGAAAGCGTGGGTATCGGGTTTTAGCAGCATTTGAGTTTGAAAGTGTGTGGTTTAAGCTTTAGGGTGTGATTTATCATTGGAATTTGTTAGTGTAGAAGGGAAAGAGGTTTTTAGAATATATGCAAATTGTAGTTGATGTACACTTTTGTGTGAGTAACTGCTATTTGATGTACTCTATGAAGGCTGTTGGTTCGAGTTTTAGGGTGTGATATATCATTAGAGTTGGCTACTTGTTAGGGTATTAGGGAATGAGGTTTTTGGAATATGAAAAAATGCAGTCAATTTACACTTTCGTGTGAGTTACTGGTAGTTGGTGTTCTCGATGAAGGGAAAGAGGTGGATTCTGCTTTCAAATTTTGTTTGATAGGGTGCAATCTTAGTAGCAAGAACTTGTTTTTGTATGGTTTTTATTTTTATCTTACTCCGTAAAAGATTGATCAGTCTCGAATCAGTACCCTTTTTTTGGTTATTATTGGTTTAATTCAACCAGTCTGGAAGTGTAATTGAGAAGTCAGGAGATTGGGTTTTTATGTGGCCTGATGTTTTCGATTTTTCTATTGAAGAGTAGCACACGCAATCTTGGCCTGCTAGACCACTCTTTTTTGGGATGAACCAATGGAGGATGTCTATGATTCATCTTTTTCGTAGTGGAACTGCCATTTATGCACATATATTAGTTGCAATGCAGTCCCAAATTTTTTCTAGAGGATTGATTATCAGTTCGGAGGTGGGCCTTATGGCTCTATCTAGGCAGAGGTTGTCTTACATATTGCCTATTGTGATGGAAGTTAAAGGCTTGCGTCTGCTCTCTCATGCGTTAGTTTTTTCTTTCCATTTTCGGATTCTCATGTCCAGGATGGGATGTGATTATTGCTAGTGGTGCTGATATGCCATATCAGTCTGTCAACGACACTCAAGAGCTGTGTTATGTGCCACTATTATGCGAAAAGTAATTATAAGTTCTGTACTTGAAAACCTGATCAAGATACGTGAACTCACTCCTTTCTCAGGTCTCACAGTTTACTTACTTGGAACTCTGCATTCGGAATGTTGTCTTTGGGATGTGGAAGTAGCTTATTTTACTTAATAGTATTGTGTGTTCACGCCAATTGGGTTGCTTCTGCATTTGAGTTCATTCTGCAAATGGACTTTCGGATTTGCGTTGATTCTAAAATTGAATCTCTCCTCTGCATGGTTAGAAGCTTTCGAAATTGCATTTTCTTGCCTATTATGTTCTGTATCAAGTTAGATAATAGTCTATGGACATTGTTAAATGTCTACAATGCGTACGGCTTAGAGAGTTAGGTTATTTGAACATACCAAACATTGTCCACATATTTTGGCGTAACGTGTGCATGTCCTTTTTTTAAGTTTTTCTTATGTTTCCTATTCTGTCATGTCAGGCTGGAATTCTAGTGCTTTCACATTTGTATACGGTGTGTTTTGGCTGCATGATATCATGGAGTAGTTTCACCTTTTTTGACACGCAGTTGTTCCATTATTTTTGTAGATTGATCAGCTGAAGTGTGATAGTCAGGCTAAGTTGGGATACTTAATTAAGGTACATGTTCTCTTGATTGATAGTATACTCTTGTAGGCTATTGGCAATGGGCACACACTCTTGATTATTCATAGCGCATAATGATGGTCAGTTGAGGTCCAGCTTGTTTTTCTAAAATATAAACTTGCCCTATAATTAAAAGCAGAACAGAGAGGTGGAAATGTTTTAAGTTAAATATAATAACTTTGACATAGTATCTTTGCAATTGTTGCAGTGTATGTAAAAGAAAGAAGTAGACGTAAAAGAGCATAGACTTAGACATAATGGCTTATTATATTCATGACTTTCCAGGTCGGGCTGTTAGCGGCAAAAAATCTTAACGCAGCAAACTTGAACGGCACGTCAGATCCTTATGCCATTGTGACTTGTGGTTCCGAGAAAAGATTCAGGTGATTAGAATAGTTGTGGTTACTCATCTTTCCGTCATCCATGAATGTACATTATGCTAGTTTTGGCATAAAATATTTTGGTGAAAGGATATGACGTTAATGGGTTCTTTTCAAGAGTCGAGATTTATATTTCTTTTTTTTTTTTTGAAATATAATGGAATAAAGCAAAATGGCTCACAAAACTGTCTGCGCTTCTTGAACTGTGAATTAGCAGTTGGTTTGTGCCATTTTCGATGCAAATTTCATCATGGATGATTGTAAGAAGCCTCTCTATGTTTTCAACATATGGGTAAGGCTTGCGTACATCCGATCCCCCCTTACCTCGCTGTTGGCGGGAGCCTTTGAGGCACTTGGGGTAATGTTTGTTGATCATTTTTATGTTTTCAATAAGGGAACACTCTTCGTTGGTTTTCTATTCTTCAATTATTGTACTTTCAGCCTGAGTAATTTCCCAGAGCATCAACAAAGTGCTTATGTGCATACAGGAGGGCTAGGCTGGCACATATGATTTAAACCCTTTTTTAGGTCTCTAACCTGGCAGTAGTTACTTGGAATACTGGCACTGTAGTATTCATTATGTTTGCTGCCGTAGACCATTTATTGGCTGTTTGGCTGATATTTGTTCTACCAGGAAGTTTAATAGAACTCTGGCCCATGGTAATCATTGTATGCTTGTGTTGATTTAACGTTCTGCTCTTCTTCTGCAGTTCGATGGTTCCTAGTTCTAGAAATCCCATGTGGGGAGAGGAGTTTAACTTTAGTGTAGATGCACTTCCTACACAGGTAACTTTTGTGGTGCCGATTAGATTTGCCACTAGTTTATTTATTTTTATTCAACATATTCTTTCTTTCCGGTATATCCTCGTTTCCTGTTTATCACATTTTGAATATCCTTCTGAATGGAACGCATATGCCGCAAAGAGTTGCATCTGAATCTGTATCTGATGATGATACTGCTGCAGCGTCTGAGACTGTGGTAGTATGCAAGAATTCCCTCCTCGATGTAGACGCCTAAGAGAATCGCGAAAAGATTTGGTTTTGTCAGAGCATTTATGAAGATTTCTTTTTATGTTTTTGCTTGCATGTATGATAACTGTGGGACTTATTAATTTCAGAAAGAATGCTGTGTATTGATCATTAGGATGTGAAGGTCGGACAATAGCTATCACTGATCCACTTCCCATTTGTTTAGCTTTAAAATATGTGATATAACTTTGTTGGAGTAAATGATGTTTTATGGATAAAACTGCTGATTATAAGCATGTCTTTGGACGGAAGTATGGAATGATACAGGGATCTTAGACATGGAACGCAGGCAACAGTTTTGTCACCTCTGACAACATCACAACTCTTCATTATCCACTTACAGATAGACTCTTTATTGTAGGCAGATCGATGTTTTCATTACCTACAGTCAAAGGAGATCACTGAATCAAAATTACGTTGGGGCTAAGGCTTTGTTTTTTTGGGTTTACAGTGTTATGTAATCCTGCATTTGTTTCTGTGGCTACCTTTTCTATTGTTGTATTCCTTGTTCTTTTTTATATCCTTCAATTCGTTTTTCAACCGATGTGCAGATCAATGTGACAATATATGACTGGGATATAATACGGAAAAGTGCAGTTCTTGGCTCAGTTACAGTATCTGTGGCTTCTGAGGGTGAGATAGGTGGAGTATGGCATCCACTTGATGGCCCTTCAGGAATGGTATATGTCACTTACTATTGGTTTTATCTTCCTTTAGTCTTTCATACGTGTCACTGTTCTTGGGTTTATGAAGGGTGCTTATTTGTCAGGTTTGTCTCCATTTTAAGACCGAGCCAGTGAAGTCTTCCAGGTATTTACTTTAATTCCGTTTGTCCCGTGTTGTCTAAATGGTATTTATTCAGATCCCCCAAAACACGTGGATAAAATCAGAACTTTCAAATTTGTCTGGTATTTCAAATTTCAAATTAGTAAATTCTGTCTGAAGACTTGAAAAATGCAGGTGTTTAGTGTTATTTAGTTATTCCTGATGTCACAAGTCTTGATAATAAATCAGGATGGGTCTGCTCTTGTTCTCGGATACGAAGAAAAAGGGAGTCCATTTTGAAATATAAAACTGCCCTTGCTTCGACTTTGATTTATGATTTATCTATAAACTCTGACCGGAGTGGAATGCCGTACCTAGAAAAGATTCCTAAAGGGAGGGAATTGGCAAAAGCCACTCTTTCCAACCTTTTCCATCTATAGAACTAGATTATTGAAAGTGCTTTTTATTTTCCGTTGGTTTTTCCGATGAAAGAAAGCACCTTTTTTTTCTTTCTCTTCGTAACATTTCGTAAGGCTCCAACTGGTGTATTTCTAGAACTCAAGACCATTCTGGGAGATTTCCTACTAAATTTGAAATAAATATTTGATGTTTCTGCATAAGATTGGCAACAAGAATTGGATGGGCCCATGGGGGGATTCTCTATTTTTCAATTTGTCTATTAATAATTATCTCCTATGAGGGAGTGCCAGTGGAATATATATTTGAGATTCGTTGCCAGTCATTGTTGAGCTTATCTGGTAAAAATGCAATTGCGTGTGTGTTAAGGTAGTTGCTGAAAGGTTGGTGTTGTGGCCTGAATCTCATCAATCGTTAGTATTATGGCTTTTGTTAAGTTTCTTTCTTGCTTTTACTTATTTACTCCCGAATGTTGCATGCACTGTCACCGATCAAGCATCAACTTAGCTCCAAAACTGTTTGGATCTTATCATAGTTAAAAGTAAAGCGCCTTCCTTTCATTAGCGATTTCGAACATCTAGTAAATAAGCCAAAAGTTCTGTAGGGGGTGAGGGGTATTTTTTTTTGTTCATTAGGCTCTCTTTCCTTGGTATATGATAGAGACACTCAAATCAATTCCCTGTTATGAAATACCCCTGCTGCCTTTTTTCTTGTTCTTGTGGATCTAGGAATCTGAACTTGTATTCTGTAGGGATTTAAATGGTTATGCTGGAGCAAATGCTCGCAGAAGGATCTCGGCAGATAAACAAGGATCTAAAGATAAACAAGGCCTTACGATGGTTCATCAAAAACCTGGGCCATTGCAAAATATATTTGATCTACCAGCTGATGAGGTTTGTTCTTTGTGAGTTCATGGTACTCTCTTTTTCTTTCATGCCCAACTTGAGCTTATTATTTGTGCTGTCTAAATTCAAAGAAGCTTCTTTAAGCCAGTTGAAGTGAAAATTGTTACTTACATCCTGGTCAAATCCCTTTTCCCACCAACAAATATTGATGCCAGAAATTTATTAAACTGCTTTAAACTATTGAGCTTGTAGTTGAAACTTGAAACCATTGGGCATGTCTATCTTAGTAAATCATTGAGAAAGAATTTTAAATATCTGAGTATTAATGATATTGGAGTTTGGGGGTTAAAATAGCTTCATTCCGGGGGTGTAACATCAGCATGGTGCTGTTTAAATTAACTCTTATTTACATTTCTTTTGTATTTTATTTGGCATGAGTGTGTTTAGGGCAGTTTCTGTGTTCTTCTCTTCCTTTCTTGGGGGTGAGTTAGTCCAGTTACTGTTTATTACCAATAATTCTAGAGAATATGTTCATTACCATGCTAGTTGTTATCAACAAGTCCCTCTTTTTTTTTTTTTGGCATAACTTGATTATGTGCTACTACAGGTTGTTGAACATAGTTATTCCTGTGCACTGGAGAGGTCATTTCTTTATCATGGTCGCATGTTTGTTTCTGCATGGCACATTTGTTTCCATTCGAATATCTTCTCAAAACAGATGAAGGTTAGCCTAGTTCCACTTAGTACCTTTTCAGGAGAAACATGAATTTATTTAATGTTATAGTCTTTCTTTTGAGCCATATTTGTTGTTATGCATTAGAGAGAAGCTTCATGTAAATTTGCCAAATTATCTGTTTGAAGATTGTTGCATTAGGTGCGGAACAAAAAAAAAAAATAAAGCCTTTATGGAGTTTATTGTACACTTCCTCTCATTACCTTGTTAAAGAGGCTCTTTCTCCAATTGGGTAGAGGGCGTCTCGTATACACATCCCTATTCCCACAATGTCAATGGGTCACCCTTGATTAAATACAGGGGCATCTTGTTTTGTGTAAAAAGAATCACACAGGGTTCTAAGGGCCGTTGCTGATTGGTCCATTATATAAAAAAACCAATGGATCAATGAATGTTGATCTATTTTCTCGATAATTATTATGCTCAACCGAAATTTGTTAATCTTTCAATGAAACGCCAATAGCACATAGGGGGAAGTTATCCTTTGACTCGACTGCAGAATAGTAGGCTGGTTATTGCCCACTACTTGACCTCTTTGGCAATCCACATCATCCTTTCTAGGAACATGGGGACGGTTCCAACTACTGCCAAGTGGAAGGAAGCATCCATTACTCCACTCCCAATGAATATTTGATCGGTGTAAATAGAGGACAGACATATTTGTATGTGCTTATGCTTTTCAATATTCTTGTTGGTGAATTCAGCTAGCATATTCTAACCTTAGTGGTTTGATTTAGAACTATTAAAGCCTGTTACTTTGCTGTTGTACTATGGATATCTGGTAATGTACTTTCATACCAGATAATTATTTAACTAGAGAGGTAGTATATACTACACTGTTGGAGTGTTGTAGTCTACTAAAATAGTAAAATATTGTGGTTTTGTAGATTGAATTTGACTAATTTTGCATTTTACATGTTGTGCATAAAGTTTGCTCACTCTATTTACATATGCCCTATTGACAGGTGCTGATTCCTTTGGAAGATATAGATGAGGTGACTGCAATTTTTCTTAGTTACAAACTGTTGATTTATGGCAAACTGTTGTCACTCCCATGCAATTTTTTACAATTCTTCGTTGTAGGTCCGGAGAAGTCAGCATGCTGTCATAAATCCAGCTATCACGATTATTCTTCGGCTTGGTGCTGGTGGGGTTGGTGTACCACCCTTGGGAAGCTCTGACGGTTAGTGAGGATAGAATGATTTAGGTTTTTCAGTCATCTTCATCCTAGACTTGATAATCTTCATTGGCCCTTTAGCAGCTTCTTATAGTTTACCTTCTAATCTCAATATAATTCTCCGTCCGCAGCTTCTTATAGAAAACTTCCTATTGCTTTGAATTTATATCCAGGTCCGTGGCAGTAGTTTGTTGTGAGCTTGTGACATAGTTCTCAAATTCTTTAAGAACGATTAGATAGCGACCATGACTTCCATTGATCTTTATAAGGATTTAAATTCTGCAGAGATATATTTCCTAAGCAGTGGTTTTCTGTATTGGGAAACTTTCCCCATCTATCACTCCCGTCACTTGTGGCTTCATCGTGAGGACTGCATGCAATAAAACATTTTTTGTTGTATTGAAACGTATGTTCATTATATGGTGTGGACTTAAGATATAAATGTATGGAGTACTCTTTAAGCCATTTTGATCTCACTAGGTGATAAAAGAGATATAGTAGGAGAGGTGGATTTTGGATGGAGGACTTCCTTTGAATGATTTGAGCTTTCCGTTTATGTTAAATATTTAGTTATTTTGGTGGGGTTATTTTGCACCTTTTGATTCACATCAGAACTTTTATGCTCTTCTAATGTTCTAGCTACTTTGATCTTCTTAATGTCTCCCCTTCCCTTTTCTTGAGATATATTATAATACTTTTCCTTTTTTATCCTTTCAGGAAGAGTGAGGTATAAGTTTGCATCCTTCTGGAACAGGAACCATGCTGCCAAAATATTACAGCGTTCCGTGACAAACTTTCGTGCTATGCTAGATGCTGAAAAGAAGGTTAGCTGTTCTGTAAATTACCTTTTCTCTTTATATCTGTTGTTTTTTTGTCTGTTGGGAAGTCTTTGCAGTTTGCACTAGTTTATTGGTTGGCCAATCAGAGACTTCTATTTTAATAGATTACGTGAATAAGGCTGTCAATAAGTAAAAGTATTCTTCACTTACTTTCTGATACCATACTGCCGTACATGCTGTTAACTTATTTAGATGGTAGACTTGCCTTCTTGTTAACCATTTCCGAGTCCATATTGATGATTAGATGATCTGGTTGCACAAGGACAAAGGATGTTTTTCATATGGAAAGTTATGTTTGGTTTAGTTTGGATATTATCTGGGAAAGTTAAAGATGTATTATTGGATCATAAAGGACAATGAACAGGCTGGGTTTCTGGATGTTGGAAGATGGTTCAAATTCCACTTTTTATTGTAGCTGGAGCCAAGTGCCCCACTTCATTTACCTTGTCTTAATTTTGTTGATGATTGGCTATGATAGCTTGAGAACATTACTGCTTTGTCCAGATCTCTTCTTTTAAATGGACGTTGTTCTTCTTTTAAAGCAATGTTTTGTGATTAGAGTAGGAACTTCCTTTTCACTTTTCTAGAAATGGGCGTTAATTTTGTTTGTTCTTCAACTAATTTAGCTAGTTTCTACGTAGATATCATATCATGAGATAATTTAGCTGCTATTATCTTTCATCTTGTATATTTGATAACTGGGTATTTAGGGACATATAGCACAAGGAATCGTATTTAACAATGATTATAAACTTAGTTTTTTCACTTTTGTATCTACCACGCTTTTGACAGTACTGTTTTTGAAGTGTGGACCATTGCAATGCTGGATAAATTGTGTGAATAGAGAAGTAATTCATTCCTTTACGATAGTAAACCTACTAATGTGTGGATTTATTCTCTAGTGATTTATTCTGCTTGGATTTATTCTCTAGTGATTTCTTTTAATCCTACTAATGTGTGGTTCCTTTTAATCGTACATTGTGCTTATTGATAAACAAGTTCACTGAGTCTTACTGTTGATTCTATACCTCGTGTATGATAATGGTGAGTGCCAAATTAATGCTTTTTATCCTTTTTCCCAACAGGCAGTAGCACTTTCAGCACTTCGTGCGCATAGCAGTTCTACGCGAGTCACTCAAAAGCCGCCCAAAGTTGTTGAAGAAAGTCTACCTAAGATTGATAAATTTCAACCATTTGTCAAAGATGAAGTCCTAGTTAGTATATACAATGTAGGGTGGCGAATTCGTGCAAAATCTTTCTGTGTTGTGCTGCTAATAATTCTCATTAATTTTGCTGAAAAAAGAAAATTCTGATTGAATCCTTTTCTTTGCTAGGACGTCTTTCCATGCACAGCGGAGCAATTTTTTAATTTATTGTTGAATGATGATTCAAACTATACAAATGAGTTCCGTTCAGCAAGAAAAGATTCTAACGTTATTGTAAGTACGGAGTATCTTTTTACCCTTGTTCTTTTTAGTTTCTTGTTGGTTTACAATGCTTTTAATGTTTAGTTTTTTTGTTTGTTTGATTGTTTGGGTTATAAGTTATAACAGTGTTATTTATATCTTCCATCACATGTTTTGCAATTCAGTGATCCTGAACATACAACCGTTTTATCTTGTAAATTCTGAAGGCAATGGTTTTAAATTTTTGTTCTTTTCTTAAAATACCTACAGTGTTCTGTCTCATACAAAGGTCTTAATATACCATTGGCAGATAGTAACATGCCTACCCCAACATAGTAGCGTACTTAATGTACTAATTCCAGGTGGTTCTTTGCTGGGGTGATGTTGAGGTGTTGCGCTGAATGGTTTCTGCTTGATATTTTGGTCTTATTGAATTGAATTATTGTCATTCCATGTGTTCAATCGTTATGTCATACGCTGGGAGTATTTTGTTTTGCTGTACCCCTTGAAAGAAAACAGCAATTATTAAAAAATTTAAGAAATTAATTAATTGTAAGAAGCAGTTTGATTTTACAGTTAAAGTAATTTGTCTCAGGCCGGGTACAAGATAGGCAAATACCCCAGGGGTAGCTTGTAGATTTCCCATTGTTGGTAACCAAGACCAAAGACTTGGCACTATTGATACGGACACAGAAAAGTTCCACAATACATATGTTCTGTTGAAGGTCAATATTAGTTTGACATTTCACAATAATTTATGACATTATGTAATGCCAGCTTCAGTGGTTGGTACTTGGTAGTAGTTTGCAATATATGGTTTGTGTAGCTTTCCATGCTTTAAAATGTAAGTTGTTTTGGTTGCCTGAGCTGAAAGATAGTTATGTTGGAGTTCGAGCTGGGCTTAGAAGCGTTGCTGGAAGATGAATCTGTTATTATGGCATCTTTATCTTGAATTTTTTTCTTTGATTTCGCCATTTGTTGTGGACAAGTAGTCATACTTTTAGTTGGTCTCATATTTAGTAGGTGTCTTTTTGTATTTCGTGCAGTTACTCCATGACAGTTATTTTGTTATTTATTTGGACTTTTCTCTTCCCCCAGATAGGACAGTGGCATGCAGCAGACGAATATGAAGGCTTAGTTAGAGAATTAACATTTCGATCTTTATGCAAAAGTCCGATGTGCCCTCCAGACACTTCCATGACAGAGTGGCAGCATGTAGTTTTATCACCAGATAAAATGTTACTGGTTTGGCTCTCTATAATAACTTACATATTTGACTATTCCTATTATTTTTTCCACTTGTGCTAAACATTATGAATGCAGGTGTTTGAGACAGTGCAACAGGCACATGATGTTCCATTTGGATCCTATTTTGAGGTATACTGATTAATTATGAGCCTCTAGTTCTTTCGCAAAAAGTATGCTGTAAGGTGCTGCATTGCTGAGATGTTGATTGAAATTGGCTGTGAATCACTTTGTGATGCTAGTATTCTATTAGGCTGTTAACATTTTCAATGCCGTTCATACTCCTGTAGATCCTGTTGATGCATTCTTGAGGAGTTAATTGTTTGGTCAGCTGTAGGCTAACCCTATTTTATTCGGACTTCAGTTTTCATTTAACACTTGGTTCATGAAAGTCTGATTTGGATTATATGTTCTTGTGGTGTGTGTTCTTTTGTGGGGTCAAGATGGTTTCTACATGTGATACGGAGTATAAGTATGCGCTGCACTAAAGATTCATATATTTCCATGAAGTAATTAGAATGTTACTGAGTCACCAAGCATTTACGATTTTATTGAGGATACGGCTTTTTTCAAGAAACAGAGTACGAGTTACCCCAATCGCATTGCAAAAAATAGACATTCCCCCCCCCCCCACCCAAAGTAGGTTTTAATAAAAAAGTATTAGCAACTTCTAAACTTTAAATGAGACACATTTCCACCTCATTTTTGCACTTTCACTCATTTTGATGAAAGGACAGCTTTGACATTCCTTTCCAAAGCTTTGTCTGGATCATCAGCTAAATCCTTGCATCAGAAAGGAATGCTTTGATGGGCTGTTTAAATGCTAAAATACGTTATCAGCACATGTTGGTCAATCTGCATTCTGCCTGTAGTCGTGTTTTTCTAGTGTATAAATTTTAGGCTTACATTAAGCATGCTTTTGGTGTAACAGGTGCACTGTAGATGGCGTGCTGAGACGACCTCCAACTCTACCTCTACTTTGGACATAAGAGCTGGTACTGTCAAATATTATCTTTTTAAAAGTAATGATTACCTTTTGCAGATTGAGTGTGCTGAGTGCTAACTGTAAGCTGATTGTGTAGGTGGAAATGCTCAATTATAACTAGGCTTTCAGTTAATTTAATCTTCTGGTGATGTGGATCAACAGTGCACATCAAGCCAGTTGCCCTTATTCGTTGTTTACGTTAGAAATACGTGGCCCTTTTGTTTATGGTTATAAACATATAGCATTACCTATTAGCCAAAGCTACTTACAATAACAATATTATTAATGCGTCAAAGACTTTGCCTATGACATTATGACGTGCTGATAGGAGGGGGGGGAGGTTGGATATTTGAGGTGGACAACATTATTCCTGCTTTGAGAACACAAGGAATCGGTTTCCATGTGACCTAAAATTCAAATTGATGCACTATTTGCCTGTACACACTGTTATCCTTGCAATATAAGGAGCACAAGCCTGATAAAGGGTTGCTTTCTCTCCGTACAAATAGGGGTTGCTATTCTCATCAGTCATCTCATTGAAGTCTTCGTCCATATGTTGCTTTAGTTTACAGATTCTGTAGGCTTATATAAGTTTTTGTTTGGGAATAATTCTTTTTTTCCTTGGGTGGTGATGGCGACTTAAGGCTTTGTTGTTGTGAGTGATGGGATGATTCTTGGAGACAATAAGTGGAAGTCAAATTCTTGTTTGAGTTGTTTCTGTTCATCTGGATTTTAACCTCGTTCTGGGACCTGAGGGTCCGATAAGCTGTTGCAATAAATGTTGTTTCGAATGAAAGCAAGAATCTAGATTCAAAATAAACAAGCTCCATTTTTATTTTCTAAGATGAGTATAGTTTGATGAGGAGTCTGGCTTTAGTTCATGGATTGGAATTCACCAGACTTGGTGTTTAATGTTGTGTTACTTGTGTAGTATTTGACACTCTTATTCTGAACAAACTCTTGGTTATCTTTGCCCGTTCTTTCTTGTCTGAGTCAATCTTTTACCATACTTTGACGAGGAGTCTGGCTTTAGTTCATGTGTTGGAATTCACCAGACTTAATGCAGAAGTTAACATTCATTTGCTGAACATGTCCCATAGGTGCTCACTTCAAGAAATGGTGTGTGATGCAATCTAAAATAAAATCTGGGGCCGTTGAGGAGGTATGCCTCATCTTCTTTTGTTTTCCCATTTTTCTTTAATTTGGAAACAATTGCATACCAAGAAGATCTCAAGTTGCTTTTTGTATATTTCCATTGCAGTACAAACGAGAGGTGCGGTTCATGATAGATGAAGCAATTTCGTATATCCACTCCAGGATGAACTCGGAGGAAGTCGACAAGGCGCCAACACCATCTTCGTCCCAAGGAAATGCATGACTGGAGTTCTTGTCACCTCTTTGGTTACTCAGTTTTGGTCTTTAGATGATAGGGTAGGTTGATCTGCTCATAGTTTTGTATTTATTGTTTTTTTTCTTTTTTCTCGGGTTTGGGGTATAGGAAAACTGGTTTGGTTAGAATCATTACCGCTGTCAATATGAACTTTTACTCCTGATGTAGAATTTTGTAGCATACTTGAATTGTTCGCTCGCATTCAAAATGTAAATGCACATTGCTCCATAATCATGAAAGAAATGGTGGCTGTTACGGCCACTCGTGTATCTTTATACATGTGGAAAAGCCTTTTCTTCTGGTAAGGCCTGTTGCTTTGCTGAATTTTTTGGTCGTAACATCATTCATGAGTACCAACTCTTTGTTTGCACCCGTAGTCTATTTGTGGGTGGGAGATCGTCTCTTGTAACTATTAAGAGACCAATTATGTTATTTATATCGTAACCCTATTTATATAATTAGTGACCATTATAACACTTAATTTAAGATTTGTAAAGGGGTTACTTTATAAATTTTAGTTAATTCTATATGACAAATTATTAGGTACCCCGGGAGTACCTAGAGCTACGTACCCCTCGGTTAATTGTTCACTCATTATATACCACATTATAGTCATTATATACTTTCACTCATTATTTTTCGATTTTCACTCATTATTTCTCAATTTCACTCATTATATATTTTGACTCATTATTTTACAATTTTTACTCATTATTTCTCAATTTTCACTCATTATATATAACATTATATTCATTATTTACAGTCATTATTTCTGAATTTCCAATCATTATATACAACTTTATTTCAATCATTATTTCCCAACTTTCACTCATTATTTCCCGAAAATTACTCGTTAATTTATAGTTTTCACTCATTATATACCACTTGAACCGGGGGATACCTAGAGCTACGTACCCCCGGGGTACCATATACCGATTGATTCTATATGGTTTGATATTCCAAAATCATAGATAATGTGATTTATTAAAGCTTATTAATACGATCACTAAAAGTATTATCATGGTTACAGACAATGTAAAAAGAGCCACTTTATAAACAAATATAATGGTCTCAATAAAGTATTGAAATACCGTCTTATGAAATTTGTGATAGAATATAGATGTCTATTGGTCGCAAGTCCTTCTATACTATTAAAGGAGGGTTTTTTAAAGCTCCCACAAACATGAAAATTATACGAATTATACGAAATGCAAGTTATGGTAACTCTTATATACAAATGAACCACATTTAATAAGAAAAACATGCCCAACTTCTATAGTTGAGTAGCTATATTACACATCTCATAATCAAGGAATAAGAAAGGCATTAGGATCTAATTTCCGTATAGATGTGTTCGCCGGTAATACAAAATTATATATGTAAAACCAAGACTAGAAAATAATATATAGCCGAAAATGAATTTTGATCCAATATTCATGCATGACTTCATTATAAGAATTTATTTACGACAACATGAAATATGATCCTTATAAAAATGTAACACAAATGTATGATCTATAAAATGACGACCAATTGATATCATATGAGTAGTATTTTATATTACATATTTATAATTAAGTATGATTAGTAGCATCAAACAAAATTGAAGGAATACATAAACTATAGTATTTTTGTGTTACGCAAAATTATGAAAACAAGTAAAACCAAACTTATATATTTTAAAGTGATTATGTGGAATTATGTCAAGGTGACGTGACTTTGTTCTTAGCAAAATATCGTCGTCATAAGCTATTGCCGTTTAATGATAATGAAAGCTAACTCCTCAATCTATAAGTTTATTGACATAAGAATGGGTCCAATGAATATTTAAGTTGTCAATTAGTCTATAAGAACTTACCTTTATATTTCTTTCCCCGGCGATACATGATGAGCAACTAAATGACAATTTGAATCAGGTATATATAATCTTATTCAATAATAATATGGACCCATAACTCTAAACTAAACATATGATATAAAAGTTTAATAATCGGACATCCTTTTTTTTCATCTAACGTGAACATAGGAGATCATTTAGTACTATTAATTGAAATCATTATTAAGAGACTCGTGCAACACACGGGTTTTCATTCTAGTAAGCTGTATAGTTGAAGTTGATATTAATGTCCAAGAGATAGCATGACTAGAGAACTTACCACAAATTTGTTAGTCCAATAGTGACAAGTACAATATCACAAATTTGTAACGGACATAAATTGAAATGGTTCACCACTTAATCACGTTTTTAATAAAGTTCTTGATTCGTTCCAAATATCTTCATTTCAATTGCAACCAACAAACTTATAATTATACGTTGAAAAAACACGGGTCTATCTTTTAAATGATTTAAGAGGCTTTTCAAACCGAGTTTGTACCCATAGGGGTGCATTTTGGGCAAAATCTTAGGTAAATGTAAATCCAAAAAGCGCAATGTAAGAGGGATAACGTAGTAGGATGACAGATGACTGAATGGAATTAGACCAAGCTAAGCTAATCATTACCTTTTTTTTTTTTTTTTTTCCTTCTCTTCTTCGCAGCATAATCGCACCCAATCTAATATTTGTTTGTTTTTTTTTTTTTTCCTTCCCCTTCTCTTCTTCAGAGTTCTTTTGGCTTACATTATCTTGTTATCTCATTCCCTCTTCATAATGTTAACCTCACATTCAAGATTCTATATAACAATTTATGTTTGTCAACACAAACTCTCAGTAACTATACAAAAGGATAGTAGTGATTCCGTATAACGATTCGCTCCAACCATCCCCTCTTAACTCCAATTTCCACCTCCCCTAAGGTTGAGAGTTATTTGAACCCGAACTAAACAGTAAACATCACACAGATAGGGGGCAAATTCCATGCATTGTGACGCCGAGGACACTTTTGCCAAGGCAGTATGGAGTAAAATGCTCTGTGATTATATGACCTAAATGTTACAACTTACAGATTATGTACAGTGTGGCGATGCCTGACACCTGACACTCGTGTGGTACTTACCACCACACGAGAAATCTGGAAAATTGATCTAAAAAATTATCAAGAATTAGGTTAAGTATCTCTTATACTAGCCTCTACTTCATCTAAGCGGTTAGCTCTTTCCTGCAGCAGATGTTCGGAGAATTCCAATAGCCGATCTGCGAGGGGTGGGATACCTGGATTTCTTGTATCGTTGTATATATGAGCATTCTGATTAATTTGCCATACATCCTGCCAAAATTCTTCTCGATTCTTGTATTCGAGGCGTCTGGCCTTCTCTTTTATCGTCGAAAGGTCCATTGGGCGTTTTATAATGTCCAGATAGTCGGGAGCCTCTTTCTTGGACACTGGCTTTTGGAAAAGGTATGAGATCTCAATGTTTGCTTTCAGGATTTCCACAACTTCCTCCAAAATATTCGCAAGCCCGACCTGCCAGCAAAGTGAACGGCAGTTTTCGCGTTAGTGTACAATACAAGATGTCCACTACCGATAGACTGATAACAAGCATCACCAGAAATCTCAGTTAGAGCTCGAATAGAACTTGAAAGATATGGACACACAAATCAGTCAATAAGAAGAATTAAAGGACAGCCGGGTGCACATAGGCGTTCCCACTAAGCAAGGGTCCGGGAAGGGTCCCACCACAAGGTATAAATAAATAAGAAGATTTAAGTAAATAAAATGATGAGCCAACAAAGTATACCTCTCCCCCTTTACGCCTCTTTGAAGCTGTATAGTCCGCTCCATACCTTCCCAACTCAACAATGGTTTTCCTCTTAGCACTCCTTTCTCTCCCTGGCAACATTCTGTTATTCCTTTTTGACTGAAAGTCCTCAACGTAATCATCTCTTTCAACTGTTCTCTTCTTTTTTGTCTTCTTGTTGGCTTTGTGATATTCTTCTTCCCTCCTTTCTCTTCGGATATTTTCTTCATATCTTCGCAGCTCAGCTACATTTTCTTGGTCCCTCATCCTCATATCTTCCTCAAACAACATCCTAACTTGTTCTTCTTTTATTCGCTGTGCATTTCTCCTATTCTCTTCCTCCCACATATTTCTTCTAGCAACTTCGTTTCTCCAAGATGCTTCCTCCCCGAAAGGCATGGTTTCTTGCTGTCTGCTTGAGCTAAACCCAGCCAATTCAATCATTTTCTTAGTCTTTTTACATCCAAAATCAACACCTTCCTCACTGTTCTGGTCCAAATTAATAACCTCCTTTTTAGGTTGCTTTATTGTAATTCTTTTGAGAAGATGTTCTCTGCTTGTGTCACTTGGAGGCCGTATAACAACATTAAGCTTTGGAGATTCTATCTGATCATCAGGCTTTGCTCTGTTGCTAACTATTTTGATGACCTTGGGAACTGGCCTAGTTCCTTCTTCAACATTAGATGTGCTTGGCTGCTCGGAATTTAGTGGTGGAACAAAAACGACGTTATCAGAAACCTTATCTGCAGAGGCATATCTGACTTTCAAAACTTTGGTCTTCGGAGTAGGCTTTTCTCCTTCAGGATCTTCTACTTGAGCAACACTAGTTATACTTTTGGGCATCTGCTTCTTGGCAGAAATCCTCTGCTGAGATTGAGAAGTCTCCTGAGACGTAGATATGGCTAATTCAGTATCGCCATCTACATTATTCACCTGAGAGTCTGGGTCCTCCCGATATTTTGGGCAATTCTTATTGGTTCGCATATGGCCAAGCTACAACAAAAGGAGAATATCAGCTCAAAATCACATGAAGTAAAGTATTAAGTAAAGGATCTTAAACAAACCTGGCCACAAGCACCACAAACAAAACTCTCCCTGGCAGATTTTTTGCTATTGAAATCCTGAACCAAAAGGATAGAAGTAATGAGAGACTGAGAGGTATCAATTATTTACAGCAAGTCATATGCACAAGTTGGAACACAAAGCTCAGCCCTATAAATGCCTATGGAAACAGTGAATATAACAGCATTGAAATTAGATGGACAACTCTAATTAACCAAAAAGCGCCTGTCTTATGGAGACATCAGGTCCTTATTGCTCGTCAACATTAAAAATTCTCTTTATTCACAGGTTCAGTCATACAAAACAACGGGTCAAATAACGACACACTCAAGAGGACCTACACTTGTAAGACAGGAATAACAAAGGCTCAATAGAATTCAAGATACTATGACAGGAAGTCCGTCTACTTTGTTCCACACCAGTGAGAGGAAGAAATTTTTACTTCCAAGTTTTAGAAGCCAAATACCTTGGCCCCTTGTGAATATTATAAGCCCCTGCCCCTGTACTTCTAACTTCAAATTCACGCCAATTGTTACATATGCAAAAAAGACAATCGCAAGCTTTACATTGCGAAACAACTCTAGAAGAACATATCATACATTGTTTGGATCCAAGTCAAATCTAATATAATCTAATACTATATATTAAAACCTGAAACCAAGTCTTTCCTAGAAGGACACTTGACATTCATTAATTGGATAGCACTAAGTAATTACATAATATGGAAATTATTAGCTAATTTATGAAAAATAATATAATTTATGGTAATTATGGTGGTAAGCTAATTTATGAAAAATAATAGTGTTGTTAATAATATTATAACAAAGATAAACTGACATTTTCATAAAATGAGTAAAACAATATAGATAAACAGCCCGGACGCAGGACGGGCATGCAAACTAGTTTAGTGGAAAAACAAAACCCTTGACTGATAAGAGTTCTACAAAAACAACAACAACAACAACAACCAAGCCTTATTCCCAAAATGATTTGGGGTCAGCTAACATGAATCGTCATCTAGTAACCGTCTTGTGTACGCCATGAAATTCCAAAACGTTGTAAACCTTTTTGGAGTAATTAAATATTTTCAAAGGAAGTTTTATAAAGTCGTCAAAATAAATTCAAAAGATTTACAAAAAAAAAAAAAAAAAAAAAAAAAGTTTTGGGAAAAGAGTTAGGGAAACCAAACAAATAAATCAAAGGAGTCAGATTAAGTCCGCCGCATGTATAGAGTCTCTCCACCTCGCCCTATCCAACACCATACTCTCTTCAAGCCCTAGGAAGTTCATATCACTTCTAATCACCCTCATCCAAGTCATCTTAGGTCTTCCCCGACCCCTACTAATATTACCACTTCCCCACCCTTCTACTCTTCTAACCGGCGCGTCACTAGGCCTCCTCCTCACGTGACCATACCATCTCAGTCGGTTCTCCATCATCTTATCCCCGATGGACAAAAACAAGAGAACAAGAAATTGGTGGATATATATAAAATGCTAATATACTTCAGTAACATGATAAAATCAGGTTCATTTAACACTTCAACCACTTTGTCATTGACCAGGTCGCGGGTCGCCATAAAAAGAAAGCATTCATCAGTCGAGACTAGACGTTATCTAACAACTCGAGTAAATGTGAAAATGAAAGCAGAGCCCGTAAAGTAACAAAAGTAAAGATGGAGATAAAAGCAACACCGCAATATGACTCTCGTAACAATCAATTCAGATAACGCAACATCAGTTGAAGGAGCTCATTTACCAGGATTCCTTCGGTCATTATTTTGACTTTTTTATTAAAAAGATCGACAGGTACTACTTCATTCTTTTTTCCAGATTTTGCCTTCTTGTACATTGGCTTCTTATAAAGCAATTTTTCAACCTGACATAAGAAGACCACAATTAGTGACAGGTTGCTCACATGGGGATTAGGGGATATGAATAAGCTACTGGCATTCCAGCCAGATACAAAACATGTAAATACAAGAAAAGGATCACTTTATTCTGTTCCATGATCATTACCCCCTTGAAGTCTTCACTTGTCTTTGTCATCAAGGCATCAGAAGGCACAGCAGCCCCGGCAGTACCATCAGTCTGTTTGACCAAAGTAATAGATCTCTTGACTTGTGGAGCATTTCCCAAGCCTAAACTTCTCTGGGGTCCTTTTATCAATCCACCTAACTCTGCACTAGGCCTTGATTTCTTCTTTTTCTTCCACTTAGCCTCATCACCTGTGAGGGGTACACTTCAATTATTTTAAACAAGAACGAGGATACCAATTCTTCTTCCACCAAAATCAGATAAAATATTTTGACTTTCACTTTCAAAAAACTGATCAATTTAAGGTCGTCCTCCAATTGAAACTTGGAGGGAGCACAACAAGTCATGTACCATAAAGGGGAGGGGAGGGGTGGGCCGGGAATTACTATTGTCTGACCATCAACTTTTTGTCCACCCCCTTTTTGTTTCTCCTTCATTTTAAAAAAGAGCTTTGGGACATAAATCAAGTGTTGAGCGTTCCATCATGTAAAAAATTAATTAATCTAAGAAATGACTTACATAACTTAAGAAACTGTTAGTGATTGATATGAAAAGTCCTATGAATCCAAAATCACAACGCATACCGTCCATGAGCATCCTGCATAATTCTGCCGCTTCGGCTACTTCATCTTCCATCTCCTCTTCATGCCGAACCTGAGGTGGATGCCGTCTCATTTTAAGCCCTTTAACTCCATCGGATTTGCAACTTTTCATGTCTAAGGTACCTTCGTCTTCCTCACCTTCTTCTGCATCTAGAAGATTTTCTAAATCGCCAGCAAAAGAATCTAAGTCGCTATTCGCTTCAGAATCACTCTCATTTTCATTCCCATCAACAGCCGAAAGAGATTGGATCTGTCGATCCCAAATATCCTGACACTTTTCCCGAGTCTGTTGCTGAAGTTGAAGAAATGACATCCGCTGGCCTCGTGCGTACTTGCTTATAGTTGTTGGATCAACCCTGACTCCTGTAGCGGCTTGTTCACTAGACAATTTGCGTATTAATGCAATTCGATGCCAACGAGACAGTTTTTCAATCTGTTCCTCAGGAACGTTGAATTTCACAAGAACCTGCGGATCACAAGAGTTGCAAACTGATAAAACTATTTCTCTGATTCATAAGACATTTACTCGATAAGCTAAGAGTAACTCCAATGGCAAGCTACAACGTTTGTAGTTTTGTCATGCCATGTAGGAGAGTGTAAGATGTGAAGCTAAATTCACAAACTACATTATATCTTAAACAATGGCAAACTACAACCATTGTAGTTTGGGAAAAAAAAAATCAATTTTCATTAATAAAACAATTTTCTGAATTTTTTTTTAATGTCAAGCAAGGTAGCCTGGGGGAGCAACGTAGCCTGCTAAGCTACAAGTTCAGATTTTACTCCAATGGTTGAGGCTGCTTACATCATCGGTTTTCCAAGCTAAACTACAAAGAATTTTTATCATTGGAGTTGCTCTAAGCTTTTTGCACAACAGCCTATCTAAATGACGGTATGGAGCAATAATGAGCATTCTTGAATGCGAAGATAAAAAAGGGGTCTTTTGGTTTGACAAAGGGGAAAGGAATGGAATCAAGAAAGAGAATAGTAAAGGAAAGAAATGAAATCCTCGCTGATTTCCCCATGTGTTTGGTTCACTCAGCTCCTCAATTATTCCCCCGTGTGCTCTTCAATTTCTCCATTGTTACAAGCCCACAACTTCCCGTGCTTTCTCAGATCACACTTCCATCTCTCTCCTCTTGCTTTTAATACATGCAATCTTTGCACCTCTCTCCACTTCTATTAAAACACACCTACATCTAGTGGGGCCGCATCATTTCTTTTACCAACTTCAACAATGGTGTCGATTTGTCCTCAAAAATAAAGATCTCGGGATTTTTTTGGCCAAACTTGACCAGCAACAGTACGAATACCCCTCAAAGAGCCCATCACTACTCTCCCACCCAGATCGCGGTGTTAAGCGTGGAGGAGAAAGACAAGGGTGGCTCACAAGCAGGTGAGTGGTGGTTATGTTGTGCATGGATAATGGTAAATAATGTAGCTATGGTGGTGGTCGTATATAGATCGGGTGGTGGTTGTCGAAGTGGGGTCCGGCGAAGGACGTTTGAGTGAGTGGTGGTCGCTTCTAGACTGGAGGCTGCCTAATGAGGTGTCGGGCAAGGTGGTTTGTGACTTGTGAGTGGTCAACGTGGTCAGGTAGTGGTCAATGTGGGGGTAGCTGAAAACCCAACTTGGGGAATAGACAAAACCCTGATGGTGGGAGGGAATCAATTTAGGGGAATCAAACATGGAATATGGGGTAATGGAATGACAAAAAAATAGGTTACCAAACACAGAGAAAGGGAATAAGCTTTAATGAAACTCTTACCCTTTCTTGAGTACCCCTAACCAAACAGCCCCTTAGTACTCTGTTTTCAGAGATGGAATCACGTATCTCTTTTCCCATGCCTAGAAATAACTCAGACTATACATCCTAATATTTTTTAATCTTCATTAGGCCTAAAACACACAGAAATGCAATTGCTTTGCCCAAACTATAAGATGAATACATACTACAATTATCAACAGGCATCAGCGAAAAACTCATAGCAGCGAGTTCTTCCAAAATTTGAACTGAACATAACTTTTCATCAACCGACGGGATGCACAATTAGCTAGGGATTGTATGACTTCTCATTACCGACGACAGCATTACCCCAGTGCCTCAAAGGTTTCGGGTGCATGATAAAGTAGGGGGGTTCGGGTGCACACAACCTAACACTGTACTAGAAAAACAAAGAGGTTAGTTTCTGAATGACCCAAAATGACAACCCTGTCATCAATTATCACCTAAAAGGGCTAAAACTTCTCACTGTGTCGTCATGCAGCATCGACACGATTTTCATCAAGGGTCATCTAGTACATTCTCTCTTTAGTATCAATAGGGGTAAAGCTGCGCAAATCTGACCCCCCGCCCCCCCTCGATATAAGTGGAAGCCTCTGAGGCACTGGGTCAATGTTGCTGTCAGAAAGTAAAGACAAGCTGCATAACTGACAGGAGGTTGAGTGGAAAATTATAAATGGTCAGGCAATTATAAACAGTCACGCAATTAATTCACGGCTCAACTTTTTATTCTTAGAAAGTATGCCAACAGCTTTAACAAAACAGCAAATGGGCTGATACAAATGATTATTGAGTGGCAACAAAAGAAAAAGGTTACCTTATCATTCAAAAATAGATAAAGAGGTAAAAAAGAGTGATCTGCAACCAATAATTTCATTCCTGGCTATGATAGATTGACGCCAATACAGAAGAAAATGAGCAAAACTAACCTCTCTTGCAGCCTCCATGCTCAATCTGCGTAGATCAGCATCAGTCCCAGTGACAGTGGAACCTCGAGCAACAACAGGTTTCTTTTTCGCCAGAGAATTAGAAACTGGAGGCTTTGAAGCAATACGCACATAGCTAAAGCCCAATCCTCGACCTGATGGGTCGCCAACACCAGATATCTCTAACCGCTCTACATTACCTTTATCCTGATATGAGAAAGGAAAGATGAGAGAGAGGAAGCATGTATATCATACAAATGAGAAAGCAAATAGTCTGAAGCAAGCATTCCTCAATACCAGAGTACAAATCCTAGATGAACCTATAAATCTATAATAATGTTTTATGACTTATGAGTGTACAACTTGATAATACAAGAAGCGTCTACGTTTCTACGGGTTCAGTGTGTCATTTTGGTCTACCACAATAGCTCCATTAAGAATGGAAACATAAATAATAGAACCTATCATAAATATGGAAAAACACAAGGTTTCACAACAAAATTTAAGATGCATTGTAAACTTCGAACCACATAATCACCACCATCACCGCCGACACACTAATCTTCAAACCCTTATACCTTGTGTCAGAAGGACAAGCCTTCAGCCAACAAGCTATACGAAAAGGTACTATTAAAAAGGGCAGCCCAGTGCACATTGGCGTCCCTGAAAGGTGAGGGTCGGGGGAAGGGTCCCACCACAGGGGTGTACTAGTACCAACAAAAAATCAAAACCTTCACATCAAAAATTTTTACCTGGCCAATACAAGCAACAAAATTAGCACTCAGGTTCCAAGGGGTAATTTGCATCTCTCTTTCAATATGTGATGCAGCAGCCAGAGCAATAGCTTCGTCAGGGAGCTGACTCATTGCAGATGAAAGGGCCACTAATTGTGCTGGACTAGTTAGATGTGCCAACCTCAAGATTCCAAGACGCTTGAGGCGATAAAGACCAGCCTGCATGCTTTCATATGAACAAACCTACACCATTAAAACAGAAATGGTAGGACAGAATCAGCTTGCAGAATTTCAAAAAAACGAAGAAAAATACCCGCAAGGTATTTTGAAGAGCATCACTTCAATAGTTCAATTGGAATAGGACTTTGAAAGACAAAACCAGTACACCCATATTAGCATCAAAATCAATAATTCTAGTTTGTAGGCTACAAATATAAACACTTACTGGAAAAAAATAGAAACTAAACACGCACTGTACTGTTAAAAAAAATTACTTTAAAGAAAAAAAGCTAATATACTAAAATGGACTATGAAAACAACAGTTACTGGAAAATAGTAACCATATAGGGCATATAAAACAAGAAATAGACAAAACAAAATGAATTGAGACACTCACTGTTTCTGGTTTCACCATCTTCCTAAGCTCTTCCTCTGGTGGTATGTGGAAGTTACGTCTCATGGCCCAGTGAAGCCGCCCATTTGGCCCTTTCTGTTGTGTGAAAGAAACACATTTAAAGAGAGGAACACAGACTAAACAACTGGAGTGATGAATGACATGCTTCCATGAATTTTGAAGCAGGAAAGTTCATCATAGATAAAGACGTCAAAAGTGATTGTGACACAATAAAATTTCTCATTGTGACGACATACCTGCAAATCAGCGCAATGTTTCAATCTTTTGCGAAGGAACGGCTCTGCTATTTGAGGAAACTGTGCAGACAACTCATCAGCACTGATACAGGCAGGTGTGCTACGTTTTTCAGCAGCACGAAACTGCCGATACATATACACCAAAAGCCTATTCCACAAGTAATTTTGAGGAATCTTGGAACCAGGAGGCATAACTTCAATCAGTGGCTCCTGCAAGCAACACGGGGGCTAAAAATTTAGATGATTTCCTCAAGCCAGCCAGCATGGCCTCAGGCAACATCAGTTGGCAGCTTACATCAATACAGCACAGACAGAGATAGCAGAATTTCAGACGATATTTTAGGGACTACAGTAGACCATCACATAACTCCTAGACATACAGGTATAGCCAGCAGATTATAATTTATTAAATGGATTACATGCCAAAATAGTGATTTCAATACCTGCTGACCAACAACGTGAAGCTTATCAATTCGTCGTATAGATAGCTTTCCCTTTGGTGAGCGAACCAACAAGTAGTCAGTTGAAGCAACCCTATGAGGAAATACTGGTGCTTTATACATTTCAGTCTCAAGACTAGATTGACTACAACCGGATTTTATATCTCCAAGAAACGGAGATTTGTCAGCACTATCAAGTGCCACAACTGTCCCCAAGCCACTATTTGCATTCCGTAATAGATCACCATTGTGGTCGTCTGAAGATGATTTTTGATAGTAAGTGTACAGTCTTGCGCCCATTCCAGCATTCCCTAACAATAAAGGCCTCTCTTCACAGTATCTGCAGAATAGAAGAAATGTTTTCCAGTTACTACCACACTCCCAGTCAGATGTGACGAAAAAAGACTAAAGCACTAGAATTCCGTAAGAATAGCACTGAGCATCAGCAAAGGAGACTAAATAATGCTCTTTCCAGCGGAATCCTTGTTGAAGGGACAATCTCTTTTCTTTTTTCCTTAAAGAATCAATATTAATATTTCATAGAAAATAGAGATTTTATTACAGGATACAAGATACACATGACAATAGATCCACAAACTTATCCAGTTCCTTTACATAAATAATTGCAACACCCTTGAAAGAACTCATCACCTTCACCCAAAAAGACATAAGAAAAACAGCGAAAGAAGTAAAAAGTCGATAACGTTAAGAATCTTGTAATGCTGCAGGGTTCAGCAAAATGCCAATCCAATACCCTCATGCGATTCCACCATGATGCAATTTAGGTTTGAAAATTGACTAGACAGTACAGCCAAGCAAGGAAGAACTATTACAGATAACTAGTCAAGATACCAAAAATCCTTATAAGCGAACAACTAATCTTTAGTTTAACCACATGGATATAAGGTTGCCCGGATAGATGGAGATGAGTTACAGCCAATAAAGAAGGCACATCCAGAAGCCAGTGGTACCAGAGATAACTGCTGGTGTTGAACATATAATCTTTTCAGAAAAAAGTGAGATCAACAATGATACTATAGAGAGTTCACGTGATATTCGGTCATGTTAAGAGAAGAAAACAGGATGCCACAGCGACATGATAGGTAAGAATCATGTTATAAGCGAGGAAGAGAACAAGAGATGTACCTAAGGACAACAACATCTTTAACCCTAGTGCCTCAAAGGCTCCCGCCATAAGGGGGGGGAGGGTCGGATGCACATGAGCCTTACCCCTATTGAAACATAGAGAGGTTGCGCACGGATGACCCAAAATGAAAATTTCTTCGAGAATCGCACCGATTGACTGCTACTTCACAAAATAAGAAGCACATACAGTTTTATGAGCCATTTTGCTTTATTCCATTGTCTCCCAAAAACCAAACAATAAGTAGTCTTTGGCTCCATTGGAAATGGAAATCAGACATGTACCTAAGGACAACAGGAATACATGTATGAAGTCTGATTTTGGCACTTTTAGCTCTCTCAAAGAAATGGCTCATAAAGGAAGCTTTGGGGGTCTTAAACTTGAGTACCCACCACACAGCCTAAATACTATCTTTCGATTTTCAATCAAAATACTCAGTCTGTCTTCTTTCTAACCTAGTCGCGAGATTTTAGTATCCCTCTCCACAATTCCAAATTAGACTCTAGCAAGAACCTTATTGAGAAGGTAGTTTTGGGCCAGAAGAGAATGTTTACATAACCATCCAGGTGCCGACCTTTACAACCTATTTGGTAACAAACTGACAGCAGGTAATGTTTATCTCATTGCAATGGTTGAAGTTAGGTGCTCGTATTATATCTTGGAGAATAATAGAGGATATCGATTAACAGACACAGATAAAATGACTAACGTGTACAAAAAGAATTTCATGCAATCATAAAGCATCTTATCTACAACAAGAATAAAGTCAATTCACCTCAATGTTAGAAAAGTTATGTTAAATGAAAATAAACACATGCTTTCTTAAAGCATACTTAAGCCGATTTCATAAAACTTTCCAGATCTAAGTTCAGTAAGCTAATGAGAGAGCTTTTCAGACTATCACATTTCAAGACTACACCACATAATCTTTCTTTTGTGAAATCTAAGCTAGAGATTATAAGAATACAAAACTTCAACCACACCATAATAAGCTCAAAGCTCTTCAGAAAGCTATTTTGCAAACAGCGTAGCTTAGCCTCACTGAGAGAGATGCAAATTCACAGCCTTTTCTTTTAACCATAAACCTTAAAATTTTGGATATACCATCAGACAGCAGTGAATCAAACCCGCTAAATTAATCAGCTAGTACAACCAGCTACCAGCTGAAGCAGGAAATTCTATTCAGCCCAACTTGTTTATCGCCACTAACTGCGTTAAAACATCCTTTCTACAACAGATGGAAAACTTCACCAACTTAAGTAAAATGGCGCACAACTCACCCCTTAGAAAAGAGTTATCCCCATCACACTTAAAGGAGAGAACTTGAATAAAAAAAGGAGCAGTTGCACGACATATGAAGCACTAACATAAATACAACTCAGAAAGCCATGAAACATCATAGGATAAGGTTAGCTTCATTGGTTACTGGAGCTAAACACTACACTCAGTCAAACGGTGCATACGGTGCAACCAACCAGCAAGAAGCACTGGCAACATAAGCCCACAAACATTGAAAAGACCAATCAGCAAACTAGCACTTTGTTTGAAAAAATACAAATAAATACTATTGTTGCTGCACAACTGAACGCGGAAAAAAGAGATCATGAAAGCCACAAGCGGAAAATGATAGAGGATAAATATAGACTATAGTATTCATCCTCCATCAGAAAATTGACCGATGTATGGCAGGCCAATGTCCACCCTTATATAGTAAAGACCCTAGAACTTCTACCCAGATAAACTACATAGTGAATATCTTCTCAAATAAACTACTACAACAACATCTTTAACCCCAGTGCCTTAAAGGCTCCCGCCATAAGGCGGGGTAAGGGGGGGTCGGATGCACGCAAGCCTTACTCTTATTAAAACGTAGAGAGGTTGCGCACAGATGACCAAAAATTCTCAAATAAACTAATAAACATATAAAAAACTGAAACAGAGTGATTCATCAGGACTTTGGATTTAGGACAAGAACAAAATATTGAGGAACCTGTGCACAGAGTAAGACCTGACTAACACTTACTCCATTAAGAAAACACGTCCATATCTAGCAGAGAGGTCAGATTTCTTCTTAAAAGCCCCAGGGGGACGTAAGGACTTCTTTTCATTGGGAACTTTTTGTGCCTTAGGCAACAAATGTATTTTTGTACAGATAAGATGAAGCAAAGAATTGTGCTGGACGTTCTGTTCAGCAAGAGTCTTCTCGTCCTCAAGCTCTTTCCCCAAGTAATATAACTTGACAGCTTCAGTCGAACTGAAATCTGCCAAGAAACAAGAAATGCATAAGCAATTAATAGTTGATGAAGTGACCACAACTATCATCCTAAAAGAAACCTTATGAGAGCAAGAAAGTTGTCACAAGTTAGCTTACCAAGTTTCTTAGAAGCCTTTGCCTTGAATGAAGAGACTGTCTCCTCCGCATCCACGTTGATCTTGCTCCCTTTGCCGCCTAGACTTTTAAGTATAACCCTCATGGGTCCTCGCTTAGGTAGCTTTTCAAGTTCTTTCACTGCTACCTCGTTGTGATGAGGGTACCATATGGCCTTTGGCCGGTGGAAGTTAGCAAGTTCCTTGCTGAAATACAGCAGTTGAAGCAAAAGTTAAAACAAGAATAGAGGTGTTGCATGGCGTCAAAGAAGACAAAAAGCCAATCCCAAAAGCTCACCAGAGAGAAAGGCATACCAGATAAGAAATCAATGTTAAAAGAAAGTACATGAGCAGCTAGAAACTCACAACTCAACAAGCAGAAAAACTTCACCAATTTGACTTTAAAAACAACAAGATGGCAATCACTCAGGGTGACAATCCCCATCCAGAAGAGACAGAATTGAATCAGAAAGACAAGTTAAACTCTTATCTCAGCACTCTATTTTTCCCCTTATGTTATTGAGATCTTAATGTCTTTAATTATCAACAAAGTACCTAGAAACTGGCACTGAATCATTTTAGAACGACTTTTGCAGAAAACTTTGCTTCTCTCACCTCTCCTGCCACATATTTGATTTTCAATAATGGAGACATCTTAATTTTAGTTGTGCCATACTGCTATTTGTGACCTTTTTGGCTTATCCCAAAGAAAGATTTTCAAAGTGGAGAAGCATCCTAGGTTCAGAGAGGGAGAGTGGGAAACAGCAATACGTATACAAGAAGGGGGAGGGGGGTTCTGGAAAAGCAAGATTTAATACATGTATACATCTTGTTTGATTCAAATATGGAAAGCTACTCCTACTCTACCCCATCCCAGACCTAACATCTTTCCAATCCCTCATCTTCTATTCTCAATCTACCCACTCCTACTACGTCGTTTCACAGACAACCATAATCTAGTTATAATAACTACTGAAACAATAACTACTATTTCCATCCCTCTCCTTACACCAACCTCCCTTTTCTTGCGGCATAGTACCTTTTATATCTTCCACCTTTCTTACCACTTCATTCACCCTCAATAACGTCATATCTTTATAAGCTTAACAATGGCTGAAGGAAAAATCAATTCGGTATTCCAATTGCTGGCAGCAAAGCAGTCGGTGATTTGCAGCTGCACTTACAAACAGACCAACCGGCTGCTCTTAATAAAAATGCATGATGTTTTGTCCTTTATACCAGCCAAACATTTCTAGTTTAGGTTTCATTGAAGAGCAAGAATTAAACAGACATCTGAACACTAAGCATGCTCATTTGGCAAACATAAAGGTGCAAGATTATAGTCAAATGCACTAGTTACACTGGAGCCAGAATGACCACGAAGAGAACCTTCTGTGCATTCCTCAGAACACAGCAATATGCCTACTCAAGTAATTGCAAGATTCAAACAGAACTGTGTTGCATAAAACTAAAAATCAGAAGACTGATTGATCTATGTGTCCATCACTGCTAAAATACCCCCGAATCTTTATTTCAAACCACAAAGAGGCTGATTGCAAGAATTGTTATCGTTTTATAGTTCCTAATATAGATAGTTAGATACTGACCCCGGACTATACACAGCATAGAACAACCGCATAAAAATCAATTTTACACAAATGGAACTTCTTACTTGCTCAGTCTTGGATTCATTGTTTGCAGTGTCCAAGCGGGAGCCGAATGCAAAATTTTCACACAATGGGCAGCCCGCTTCTTTGAGAGGGATTTCAATTGTGCGGAAGTTCTCCTATCTGAATAATATTTGTCATTTGCGATATTAAATTGCCCGCCAGTTAATGCCACATGGCCAGGAAGCTCAAAAGCATCACCACCAATTTTTGCAGTCCGTGTCGTGATTACCGCCCCAGCATGAGAGTGGAGATGTTCGTAGTCTTCGCTATCTAAAACTTCAAAGACCATCTGCTCATCTTGAAGATCAAGGATCAATTTCGACTTAGCAAAAGGCTTCTCGGACTCCCATATGATATTCTTAATCCACGATCCTTCAACGAAGTCTTTGTTCTGCATTGTAAGTGGTTTGAAACGCTTCATAAAGTCAAGATTTTGACGCTCCTCAGGTGCAAGGTCTGTCCTCGAGGAGACATTGGAAGAACTCGTAACCACTCTAGATTCCAACCTTAAAAGTTGAGGATGATGAAGGCTTTCTAAGCAGGGAGAATTTCTGCTACCGAAAGGCTCCACCGAATAGGCAACCAAAGAAATATGGCTTCTATTATCTTTATCGTTAGATGGTCTTTTGGAATCAGGGAAAGGATAGTCCGAGTTTGATGTGATTTCTTCTTGAGCAGCAAACTCTGAATGACGTCCAGATACCTCAAAACTCTCCATGGAATTCTCACTCACTACAGGAGAATTTCCCCAAACAATTCTATCTTCCCAGTCCTGTTGATCAAGTGAGTAAAATTCTTTAGAAATGCACGACTGCCATTCAACAGAAAAATCAAAAACTGGATCCTTTCTCATAGGTTCTGCATCGAAACAAGAGTCTTTCTTCTCATCGTGAAGAATGTGCATCCCACTACGAGGATCAAGATCATAAATCTCGGAATCATCAACCAAAAATGTTTCATATTCAGCTTCTGCTTCCACTGATAGCTTTCCGGTAGAAAACACTTGGCATGATCCTTTAAGGAATGCCTCCTCATTCTCCTCGACCATGAGTGATGCATTAAGAGATGTATACTTATCTGAGAAGGGAAAGAGTGTATCACTGAGAACAGACCAATCACAAGAGTATGAAAGTCAAGAACAAGCAGACCTTTGAGATAATAATTCAAACACATCAAAGTCAGATCCTCACTTCAGTGAATACCCAGACCAAAAAAGGTACCTTTACAAATAGAATACTTGTGTTCCCTTCCTCCAGTCTTCTTTAAGGGCTCATTGACACCAAAAATTTCAGAGAAACGCAAAACAGTCATCCCATTTTCCACACACAATACAGGAAGCGATGGTATGCTTCTCATATCCACAACATCGTGAGAAAGAGATTGTTCCTCCTGAACGACAGTGAAACAGAGTTTAATGCAAATCGAAACAACACTTAATCTGCTTATCATCTACTCTGCACTGTAAGCCATGTCCAGGACACGAAGCAAAAGGCGTTCATAATAGGCAGAACCGAACACTTTTTTACATACTAAGAAACGCACATGACAAAAGCTAGCAGAAGAAGAGTTGCCCAATCAAAGGAGATCAAGGTAGGGAAACACCAATATTGGATGTTCTCTTCCTATCAGCTTGGTGGTAGCAAAAGAGGGGCGGATGGTAAAGTAAATGTAGCAAAATGAAATTCATAGCCAATACCATCACCAAGCATCTTAACCACAAAAGATAAGCATAATTTAAGAGCACGCTTGGGACCAAAGAAGAATGGGGAATTGCGGACACAAATAGAGTGAACAGCAGTCTTCCATTTGACAAAATGGCAGAAAAGGAAAAATAATTCTGGTGCTCATTTCTGTAGGAAATCACTGCAGTGTCCCAGATGAACAGCAAACATACATAAAACGTTTATTTTCTTGCCAAACTATTCACGAATTGTGATGCCCAGGAGATACTGCAGAGAAAAGGCTGACAACTGGGCTGATATGGTTATACAATGCCACCATGCCCTATATATCTGACATGACCCATACAAAATCAAACCGCAACAAGCGACAGATTACAACGCACCATGGAAACTATGTTTCAGTTTCAGCAATTTGCAACTCCTAACTTACAGGTCAATTCTCCAACATAGAATATGAGAAACCAGGTCCTTTGAACAAGCTCAAACTTAGAAAAACTCTCTGCACCCCCCAAATTCCTTGGCCTCCTTAGGAATTCTAATGCAAAACTATATCAATAAAACCACAACAGATTTCAACGTACCACCAGATATTGTTACTAGGAACCTTTCAAATTCAAAGATAAACTCGAACTGAAAAGACCAATGCGAAACAGAAGACTAGCAAACGAAGAGCTGTAACAGCAAAAGCAATCAATTACATCCAATAGATGTCAGCAATAATACCTCTAGAAAGTCGGCAACACCAGCAGAATAATCTAGCTGATCCACACCAGAATAAGTTTCTCCATCAACCACTACATCATTCTTGAGCTGCTCCACTGAAATCAACTTTCAAAAGTAAGTTCCCATAAGTATTTTGAGGTTAAAATGAAAAGTCATTATCACCAGCATTAAACTCCAGAATGACTTGGCTACGAATGTAACATGAGCAAAATACTCTTTTCATGTCAGATCAAAAAAGGGAAATTGCAGAAATGAACCAAGATAATGGTCAATGAGGGAAACGAACAGACATGAGAAATTGAGGGAAATGAAGTAAGAAAAGGAAAGTGCGGGATACGCATCAAAGTAAAAGGATTCATTGGTTTGGTTTGGTTGCACTAGGTATCATCATCTGTACCCCCATCCCCCTCCAAGCCCAACGGACCCATCTAGCATCTCCGAAAAAAAGCCATTACCATTCTGTCTCTACCACCATGCATCAGTGCCACCAAATTTCCTGAATACTTTTGACCCAGATAAAACTCTTTTGTATAGGAATTGACAGAATTAACCTGGAATCTCAATGGTACTCTAGCTCCCAAGCGGTCAGGTCTTGATGTGACATATACCATCTATGTATCAAAAGGAGTCACTCCTACGCTCTAGTTTAATGACAATGACTTATGTATTGCCTAAATTGAAATATATGAAAAGGTAGTTACATATTAACCTGATACTTCAGCTTCTTGGTTGACTATATTGTTCTGCACCAGCACAATTTGGTCATCATCCCCTGCATTCAAAATTACGCCGGTCACAGTACAAAGTTCAGCTTCCGGCTCATGAGTCACTGCCTCCTCCTTTTTGTCATCATCCTCGTCTTCATCGTAATTTTCATCATCAAAGACAGACGGCCTTAAGGCAGTTGCTGAAACATCCATTTGAAAAAAATCTCCTTTTGGCACCAAATGATCCTCCTCAGTAGCAGCCACAGTCTCTGGACCCTCATACTGCTCCTCAATATCTTCATAGTCAACTGCATCTTCAGCCTTCTCGTCATAATCTGGAGATAGGAGCATACAATAAGACACAGTAATCTCTGGCCATGTAGCAGAAGACCAAAGTGGAGCAACAAAAAACTCTAGGTACATCAGAAACCATGCCCATTTTTTATGACTCAAAAGAATTAAGCAATATGAATTACTGATTCCAACAATAGATCTGAAGATACAGGATATGATACTTCATGAGTTCAAGTATACACACAGGTAACCCAAACTTTTACTTAAAACAGAGAGAAAGACGGTGTCAGCGTAGATTTCAGGACCACAACAAGAGAATTGTTGATGTCCACTGCCCAAGAAGTTTAGCATTGATAGATTTGGTATTTAGTGTCGATGGTAGGTGCAGAGAGATACAGATAATTTTGGATGTAGTGGAGACAGCTAAATAAGAAGAGATATTATGTTTCTGATGGGAAGAGAGGATAGAACATTCTCCGGTGGTGCCTAAAAGGAAAGTGGAGTGGCCAAGGTTGGTGGCGGTCGAAAAGACAGAGGAAGAGTGGGTGGTTGGCTGTTGCTGTAATGGTATTTGATACCCACGACACAAGCAAGGATTCATTTGGGAATGTTGAAATACGGTAGAGCAGAAGTAGGATGGAAAAAAAAAAAAATTTACGTAACCAATAATAAGAAATATAAATTCGAATTCCATGTCTATACTAATTTATACTAAGAAGCCGAGCATGATTATAGACTGCCACAAAAGCATCATCATTTACTCCTGCATGTTATAATGACAATGTTTAGTCAACAAGCCATAAGCGTTTTCCATGTTTTTTATGCGTCAAAAAGTTAATCTACACGATAAGATATCATTATAATCTGAAAAAGTCACCCATGCCTTGCATGGGCTTAAAAACAAGTTCAGGTATAAGAAATAGCCCACATAAAGCATCACTAGTAAAAAGGAATTACGACCTAGACTTCCATTCTGAAATTTTATACCATAATTCATCATGCGACTTTTGAAGTGGATGGAAAAACTTCTACATCCACTTCAAAAGCTGACATAAGGAAACTTCTGAATAAGTAGAAACAAAAGGATGCTACTACTCTTAAAACAAAATGATACACAACCACATATGGGGACAACGCTGTTAGTGCAGATGACTCATCAGTCATCACCCAATTAGACGTGTGCTGATAACTATATAGCGAATGTTCACCATGACAAGAAAAGATCTACATGCTCATAGACAATTCAAACATTTAGACTCCTACCTATCCTATAGAAGCGTATTGAATTACATCTCTAAAAAAGTTACAAGAGCAAATCATTACAATGGCCTTCAAAGATTCAAGGAGACTACAACTAAATACAACCAAATTCCTGTTTGAAACTTCCAAGACAAAACTCAAGGCGCACGCAACCAAAGAATATGAGGGTACAGGAAGTGAATGTACAAACCCCATGAGCCAAATCTAGCAATAGATATTATAACTCCTAATACATTCAAGCAGTTCAAATGGAAACATGTTTAAGCTCACTAATTCCAAACAAAATGTAACACCACTTCTTGGTACCAGTAAGATAGAGAATTCACAATGATAGATACAGTGCCAAAAGATGGCAAATCATATAAACTTGACAAAAATGGTTCTCTCCAATGGTACAAATTTTGGTCAATTCTTCGATTATTACTTTGCTACCTTAAGAGTCCAAAAATGATGTTATATTCTGTTTGGATTGGAGGGCGTATAAAAGCCAAGTAAACTAATTTTACATCCATCCGATGGAATAGAAAACAGAAAGCTACAGAAATAGATATACTTCTTAAGATACAGATAGTAACAGAAATTACATATGATTTCAGTATGTCACCTTCTACAGCAGCAGCACTAACACCAGCCGCTGGACTCCTTGCAGATTTTCCTGACAACTAGCAATAATGAACTATCAGTACAATGCATAAGAAAACATGAAACATGTGCACTTGCAGCCTGTCGAAGTTATAGATGGGAGAACAAAGAACCATACGTCGATGTCAGTGAGAGACGGTCCAAGTTTGTCAGCCAGTGCATCTAGATGCTCCTTTGCATCCTGCAACAAAGTAATCAACATGAAAAGAGAACCTAGGAAAATTCACCTCAAGAGATCTAATACAAGCATACACAGAGGTGTACAGTAACAAACTGACAGTACACCTGTATTAAAAAGAAAACCCACATAGATATATATGAATCATGTCTCAAATCAACTCTGGGGTGGGGGCATAAAAGTATATCACCCGTTTCAAAAGAAACACAAGCATGGGACTAGAACTATTAAGCTCCTATGGTATTCTCTTCACAGCTCACAAGTATAAAAGAGTTTTCACAGTCACAGATGAGCCTGAATTTTCACGGATACTGTCCAAAGAATAGGAGTTGCCAAGACTAACACTAAAGATATAAGAGATATAATGGGCACTGCAACCAACGAATGGGATGGGCATTCCGTTTTGACGCTTTTGGAGCTACTTTCTTTCGTTAAAGTTGTTCCACAAGGTGACGAAGTAGCTAGGTTGCACGTTGAATCGGAATCATCTCCGTTAGAAATCTGCAATACTAATTAAAGCCTGTTTCACGTGATGACGTCCTAGAAATTAAAATTTAGAAGTACAAAGCTCTTCCAAAACCTTGCTAAGAGAAGATCACAATACTAGACTTGCGTCACAGCAGAGGTTTCAGTTTGGCTACCCGTTGTTCCTTGTGTACCGAGCTTGAAGAGACCATAGATCATGTTTTGCTCTCTTACGCTTAGACCTTGTCTTTGTGCATCTTTCCTTGTCTAGATTTGGGTTAACTTGGGTTCATCCTCGCAAGGCTAAGGATTTTCTCTCTGCCTGAAAAAGAAGGATAGACAGAAGTTGGGTAGCCAAAAGTTTGGAAGATGGTTCAAGTGTTCAACTAGACCTTTGGTGGTGTTCATGGGATGAAAAGAGATCATCGCTTTATTGACGATTTGGCTACAACACACCAAGAGTTCAAATATCGCCTTTCGAGATGTTAAATTATTGGAGTCAAGTGTTACATTCTCGACAAAACTTGACGTTCTTTCATTATGTGGATAACCCACCCTTAAGATGGACTGGGTACCACCCTGATGATATCATTCAGTAATTGGGTGTCACCCCCAAGATCAACTTTAGTCTTTAGAAAATAAAAAAAAATTGACATGCTTTCTAACCAAAAGCGGTAAAATTACTGTGTAATGTGTCACCACAACAGTGAAGAAATCTCGCATCTGTTTGTCCAGCACGAGGTGATTCAATCTCTACTTAAGCCCTTGGGTGAAACGGGTGTACATTGATTATTCAGCACTTAAAACATAAGCTAGTCGTGCGAGGGGGATGTTTTGGTGGTAATGATCAGGTGTCTTTCGTTCGAAAGAACTTCAGTCTTTTAAGAAGTTAATCAACCTTTTGATTATCACTGTGATCATATACATACATAATCTCTCCACCAACAGAATGTAAGGCTTTTGAAGCAAAGTTCCTACATTGACCTGTCTACAAGGACTAGGAACTGCTCAATTGTTTACGATTAGGTTTGAGCTGGGTTTATAGGTACGACAAAAATAATACTTCTCCGACTACTCCAAATTCAACACACCATCCCCTCCCAACACCACAACAAACGCAGCCCACCACCCCGCACATTTCTGGTAACAAGCTTCCGTTACCTCAGTGTAGAAATTTCTCATCGAGCCATTGTCTCTCCTCATCAACCCACCCCAAATCGCGACTTTCTCTTTTCTTATCAACTTGCTAACAATGTGTTTTTCTTTCTCCAATAGATAATCCTTGTAGCTTGAGCATGTTTCAAACTACAGCATTTTGTGCCCCGGGGTCCAGTATTTAAACCATTTCTTTGGGCAATGCAAGACCCTTGATCTGTCAGTAACAGCTCAGATTGGCTACTTATTATAATTCCCAATAATATAAAAAATTAGGCAAATGAGGATAAGGTGTCCTCATAGCCCTTTGAAATAAATACAAAAGATGCCAAGTTCATTTGCAGATGAATAAAAGGGGTCCTTTAACAGTGCTACCTTAGCCCAAAAAGAAGCAAAAGAACAACCATCCCCCAAACATAGTCCAGAGATTGAGTTTGCCCTAAGAGAGTGTTTGGGAACAAGGATTTGATTCTCAAATCAAAATTTGACACAAATCACATGTTTGGGAACTCAAGAATTTGAGAATTTGGATTTGTGTCAAATCCTTTGGAATTTGTATCAAATCCAATTAGGCCAAAAACAAATGACACCTCAAGAGGTGTCATTTTGAAATCCCACCCTCCCCAAACATTGAATTTATATTTGAATTCTACATTCTCAAATGATGGATTTGAAATGATTACAAATTTCCAAATTCATGTTTCCAACGCTACCTAAAAATATTCACGAATTATGCTCATTCCAAATGCACCACAAAATAGCAATGGGCCAAAATGGTTGACAAAAATCAGTTCCCTCTACTTCACCGGGAGCGCTAGTCAATGGTGTAGCTGATGGTGGTCTTGGGCAGCTACTTTGGGCCTGTTCGGCAAAATTAGCAGTAGCAGTAGCTGGTAGCGGTTTTCGTAGCTGCAGCGGTTCTAATAGCTATTAGCTGTTGTAGACGTAACTGAAACCTATGTGACATATTCGGTACACCTAACTGTTGAGTAACCAAAATTACAAAAAAAGGACTCTAATCACTATTACAAAATTAATTTCATTTCGGTGTAGTCTGATAGTATTTCATTCTTCCATATAGTCCGTATATATTAAAATATAATAACATCATAGAACAATCAAATCAAAAGATTTTTATGTAAACCTACTTTAAGTTAATTACCTCATGTAAGATACTTTAAACATATGAACAAAAAAAATTAAAAAAAAATCACAAACAAGGCGTGGAAGTAGGTAAGAGACTATAAATTATTAAGGAGCTAAAAGGTAGGGGAGTGGGTTATTAGTAAATGGCTACTTATGGGTAATAGTGGATGAAAATTAACAAAAGCTAGATGATTCCTCAAACGTTACTCAGGGTAACGTTTGGAAAAAGCTCCCCAAACAGCTAAAAGTCAATAGAAAGCTAAAAGTTAATAGAAAAGCTACTGTGCCGAACACGTCTAATTGTAAGTAAGTAGCTTTTTGACCAGGTCAAACATCTAAAGACTAAGAAAAAAGCTACGGCGAACATGCCCATAGGGTAACTGGAAGGGGAGGGGGATGGCAGGACAAGTCTAAGTCAGTACGGTCATAGTGGTGAAGTTGTAACTTAAACTCCCCGAGAAGAATATGTGAAATACTGCCAGGCAGCCCAAAACGGAAAACATAACATGTTGACTTAATGAAAGGTAGGTATCAGACAATCACAAGCTCACAAAATACAGTCAAAGCTTATTATTCATTATAGTGTGCCTTTGTCTACTGCAATCATTTTCGTTAACACTCAAATAATCCAATTACTATAAAACTGTCTTTCGATATTAATTGATGCAAAATACCTTAGCGGTATTGTATTAAAAAGATACATGTCTAAACTCCTTACTATTTATGCCGTGAATAGCTCAAAATATTCTACAAGTCAAGTTACTTTCAAAGTTTCAAATACCGGTGTTAGTGAATAGTGAACGATACTCTACACGTTCATAAACAAAAAGGCTCAAGCACCAAGGTTTAGCTCGGTCAAAGGTGGAGCTCAGTCAAAACAAGGTCAAAGTTAAATTGAGGCTCAAGTCGTTAGCACTTTGCACCCTGCATAGTTTATTTGGCGCACATCTCTTTTTCTGTAACTTTTGCTTCTAAACATTTATTGTTACAAATCTAAATCTAAAATGTATGGCTTTACTATCAAAAAATTAAATGGTGAGACATAAGCATAGTAGGGGACTGCCACCTATTCGAAGTATTCGCAAACACTTCATTACGTACACACTTGAAAGAGTGGTTCAAACTGTTAGAAGCAGAAAGTACCTCATCAAGGTAATCAACTTCAAGTTCACCTGAATTGTCAACATTTCCAAACATAAACCCTAGCAGCCGATTGCCTCCTCCGGCTTCCTCATACTCTTCCTCGTCATCTATCAAAATTAGTTTACACATAAAAACAATTAAGAAAGATGCTGCGAGATAAACCATAACTTAACAAAGGAAAAAACCCTGTCAAAAATTGAAAGCACAGATGGTTGAACTCGCAAAAGAGAGTAAAAAAAAATGCCGCTTTAAATCAGATGACACGGGAGAATCAGTTTCTGGTACTTTTTCATCCCAACTCCCAAGTATATCTAAGAAACAATTTGTCGTTCAACTTACTACGCTCAGAAAAATTTGGAGTCTGGACAATATCCATAATAATCACATATAAGTAGTTAAGCTTATAAAAATAAATTATTTCCTCTTCTGTGCTACAACTGAGAAAGCCGCCCACAGGCCACCCACAAAAGAAACTGCCCTCATCCTAGATTACCATTCCTAATCAGTTCACATATTCACTTCTTCAGTTCGTATTTCGTAAGGCCTAACCAACCGCCAAAACCAGCACAGTGGGATGAAAATATCAAGCAACAAAATGTACCATAGGCACTACATCATAGTCACCTGCAAAATGTGATAACTCTTAACTACAATACAATTGCAACTTACCAGCAATTATACCACAACTAACTTGATTCGAGCGACAAAATAGAGTCGCAAAAATTAAAAATTCACCTGAATCACGGTCATCGTGGGAAGCACTTGCTGATTCCGAACCCATGTTTAGCACCAGGGCCATCTCGTAGGACTGACCCTGTGCAAACCTCTAATAACAGACCCCTGCCAAATCAATATTTTCTCAGTAAAACTAAGAATTCTCAATTAATAAAAAAAATGCCAATCTTCTATCTCAAGTAGCAACTATTCCCTAGCACAAAAACCGTTTCGAAAAATTCCGAAAATCGCACTTCTGAAAAAAAAATCACTCCGTCTACCAGTTTTGGGACAAACCCAACAATCAGATTGTTTCTTACGACACCTCACTCAGCCTAAACTTCACCCGATATTCTCTAAACTAAAATCTTGCAATTAAAATTCGCAGAAACCCAAATTCGATCAAATTGAAGATAAAAAAAAAACGATCTAATAACACCAAAAAAAAGGAACAGAAATTTACCTGTAGAGCTAGTAAATTGATTAGGGCGGAAATTGAAGAATTGATTAGGCATGAAATTGCTCAATTCATTTGGGGAAAAAAATTAGGGAAAAGTAGAACACCAGAATTTCTTGGCGAGTGAAATCTGACACCGAAATTGGAAATGGGAACCTGGTTAAATTGGGTTCTGGGTTGATTAAGGAGCTCAATTTGATGATAAAGTGGCAATCAGAAGGTTTGATTGTCCAATTATTTGTGTTCAAATTTCTAGGGTTTTGCTGATATTTGTATTTTTTTTTTGTGACAGTATTATTGATGGGGGAAAGGCGCGAGAGCTATTGATTCATGCGACTTTGCATCTTCCTTTATACTCCTCCCCGTTGTAATTTTTTTTTTTTTTTTTTTTTTTTGAAATCAACTAGTTTTTGCACCCGTGATCTCACGGGAACGTTATTATATTGGTGTCTTTATGTATGATCCTTCTAACAACCACAAATATATCAAGTTTGTTTGAGTTTCTTGTGGTCATAGGCGAACATGATATGATGCATGGATCGGAGGTGCGTACCTTGACATGGTTGTGTGACCACTTCGATTATGAAATTAGTTTAGCACATGATTAGAGAGGTCGTCTGATCTGAGTTGCACCTATTTTAGATAGATTCTGAATTTACAATGCACACTTGAGATAGTGGTTTGGATAAGACTATAGGAGAGAGTGCTTCGAAGAAATGAAATACATCTGTACTCAATCTCAGCTAATTTGAGTTGAACCGCAGGATCAAAACTAAATACGTACATGTACAAAGGAAAAAAAATTACTGCATTTAGTGATCCACCTTTGCCTTCCGGGCACTAAGCTTCGTTACAATCTGACACACTTATCCATGTTGCTAATCGAAGAGCGGTCAAATATGTTTACGTAAGCAAAAACTTAATAACACACTCAAGAACTAACGTTAATGTCAAAAAGAGGCATTCATATAAAAAGATACTACCAAAAATACTTTAAATTTACACAATGCGAATGGATTGAAAAGTACACATTGAAATGCGAGTCTTATATTTGGATACTTTATTTAGTAAAGTGTATACTCCGTTGAGTTTGAGAAAAGATTGAGCATGATGAAATTTTGCAATTACAAAAGTCTGAGAGACTGATTTAAATGACAGCAGAGCAAATTTGTCATTACTCATCCGAGAAATATACATGTGTATAAACTGTATTATGCCGATAAGCACACGACGAAGCATATTGGCGGAGAGTAGGTCTATTTAACACTTCAACTACATATGTGCAATTATGCAAAGTTGTAAGTGCCTAGAGATGACGTGGACATCACTCTGAGACTCCAGAATAGCAAAAACTTCTACTTTGATTAGTCTTCAATAAGCCCTCAAGAGGCCAGCTAATATCAGTAGTTCTCAAGTACCTAACTAATGCCATCATATGATCGGATACATTTGCGGAGAGCTCCATGCTTTTTCTCGTCGAATGTCTTCCCTTACTCGAACAATTTTAACTTTTAACTCCCAATTCCTGTACACAAAAAAAGCCAACAAATAGTCAGGGTAAGTTAAAAGCACTCACCAACGCCTCATCAAGCACATCACTCAACAGCCTATCCAATACCTCTTCACCACATCGCCAAAGGCAAGCTGCCCACCGTATGACATGTAACTCACGAAATCCTCAATAAACGACTTCACAATTCGAGAACAATCAGGGACAGTAGTCGAAAATGGTGCAACAAAGGGAAATGTCGGAGCAATATCAGACGTCTCCAACTGAAACACCAACACATTCATAGAATACTCATACTCCTTTTTTTTTATCAACATCTGATCAAAATTATCAGCAAACAGTGCATCAGTAATCTGATTTTGACAATCCGATAACAACATCTCATGATACTTATCCCAATGCTTACTCAACACATCAAGCAAAGCATCAACAAGGTACCCAAACCTCCACAAAGATACACCAAGAAAGCTCACATAATCCTTAATCAACAGCAGATGATTCGCGATCTGTATTCGTGAAAATTGATCCTCCAACACACTACACATCTTACTAATCGCCATCTCCCACAGATTATCCACCTCCTACAAACCCGATCGTCTACGATGGAAATCCCGGCAATTTGCGCGAAAAACGTCTGATGAGACTCACAATAATTTATGGTATTTGGCACATTATGTATAGTATGTTCCTTTTCGAATCTAACAAAAACATCGAATCATTTTCATCAGTTCAGAAGTGCTATGTAATGAGAGGTTACGCTTTTTATTCACCAAGGCCAGGCCAAGAGGGTAAAATCCAAAGTCTCCTGGAAGGCTGCAAAATTTAGTAAAACAATAGCATTAGTAACCGAACAATTTTGATCAGAAATACATACGACTAATTAGAGCTCCTAGATTATCATCTACAATATCTATGAAGTTTCAAACACACCACCAATTAAAATAACGATTTCAACCCATCTAACTCATGTATAACACTTCTCACAGTGTACATATGTCATTTTAATCATCAAAAACAGCTTAGGAGCCACACCTCTAGACTAAGCACAAATACTTAATATTCAAGCAATTTTGCAATAATTATACAGTAGCACAAATGGTGTTGATGCATGAATGAATAAAAAATTGCAGCCATTTTAGAAACCATGATTCCGTCTCAAACCAAGAAGTAAAGTCTGCGATAAAATATGAGATCAAGTCCCTAAGATCCAGCAAAATTGATTACAGGAATCCACAGGGAGCTTTGACACTTTCTTAGTTTTGTCACACTAACAAAAAATTAAGTATGGCCTGATCTTGGTATACAAAAGAGAACAAATAAACATAGGAGTATTGTAAGATTTCGACATCCGCTATTCATCTCAATCTTCTATTATTTCGACATCATCTCAATCTCATATGATGGAAATAATGATAAGTTAATGGGTGGTTGATTAGTGGGGTATGTTAAAGGTTAGTGGGGGGTTATGAGTGATATTAAGAGGTCACTTATACCTCTTAGGATTCCCCCATAAATCATATTAATATGCCATTATATCACCCCATTAACACCATTATTTAGCCTTTAGTAGGGAAGGTTTTATCTCATAACCCCCTATTTGTTATGACTATATATATGGGTGTGGGAGAAACATTCTAAACACACCTCATATCTCTGTTCAGTGTTTCTCCATTATTCTGAGTATGCCCTTGAGAGTTCCAATTCCCCATGATTGAGCACACAACTTAGGGGAGTGCTGTGTGGCCTTGAGAACGACGTCCATGCGATTGTGCCGTGATCGGGGCGAATTTCGTTTCTCATTCAATGATCATCGATCATGACACAGCGATTACAAATTTCTATTCTCTTATAATTACGCCCCATACAATAACCAACCTATATTTTCCAACATCATATTGTATCGATATTTAGAAACCTACTAAAGGAATCAAATTAGGTTTGAGCAAAGCCAAAAATGTACTACAAATCCAAACCAATTACCGTAATTTTCATTACCCAAAATCAAGCTTGCACAAATTAATTGATATAACCCAGAAAATCAACATCAAACAATCATCAGAATACAACAACAAATTCAAACGAAAATGTGAAGAAAACCAAACAAACGCATAACCTTATATTATTGAACAAACAATAAGCAAAATTAACAACACTAACCAATTACGACGGGGAGAAATAGGGCCTTATAAATAGCATCATACACCAGCACGAACCGGCGTTCCGACTCCATAACCGTCGTCATCATCGCCATAAAGAAGGAGAAGTCGAAGAAGTTGCAACGCGCGCGGGAGAGAGCATCGAAAAGAGCAGTTAATGGAGGCTTGACAGCCATAAGCCTAAGGCATTTCAATTTCAGGCGTTTAATGGGAGTGAAAAGTTGAAAACTTAGAAGGCAGCCGATTGAAATTTTGAAACAGGAAGATGAAGTGGGTACGTGGAGTGAACAGGCGGCTGTCTTGGAGAAGAACTTGAAATATGGGCTTGACAAATAAGCGATTACCTGGCTTTTATTTCTCCATACTCTCTAACATTGCCTGTAAGGACAAATCGAAGGAATCATGGATCTGACAAACTAAAGGACGCAACACGAGGGTAAAGAGCAACGGCCCAAGAGGATCACCCTGCTGCACCCCCTGACAAGACCAGAGAGTGTGCTCCCCATAAAAAAGACGAGCAGGATTCGAATAACAAAACTCAACCCAACGCGAGAGAGTAGGGCAACAAACCCGGACCTCCTGAAGCATAGTAGTCCGATCCACCAAGTTGAAGGCATTCCTAAAGTATATCAATAACATAGAAAGACCAACCTCATCCCTCCTCGCCTCGACCAGACGATTAACCGCATGCAAAATCCCCCCCCCCCTCCGCGCTGACACATCCATTCCAAACTGGAGATCAGCAAAGTAAGCACTCAAGGTAGGGCCTATCAAACTAGCACCAACCTTAGAGACCAGACGTTTCCAAACAGTACCCACTGCAATAAGGCGAATCCCACCCCCCAGGCTTGACCAGCGGAGTAAGAGGAGCACTAGCTATATAAGGAACAAATACAGCAGGGCACCGGCCAGCTAGGAAGAGGTTAACTGTAATAGCCCGAACCACCGTCCGTCGCAACACAGCCCAATAAGATGGGTAGACACCCTTTAGGCCCGAATATCATCTCGTGGGCTCTAAAAGGTGAAGGCCTTGTTGGTAGTATGATGGTAGGAATCTATTATAAACTGATCATATGAGCCTTATTTTCCCAGTATGGGACAAATCAACTCCATAATCCACTTTCCATATTCCGTAGTGTTACATTAACCACATGTGTGATCGACGCCAAGAGTTCATCTGAAACAGTCACCGCAGCACCACTCAAACAATCTAGAAGGTGTTGCGCACGCAATCTGTCACGCCCACATGACGTGCCACGCGGGAAACTCCGTATCCTCTCACGAACAACTGCGACAGGAGCATCAAGAAAAGGCTGATCAGCGGGTAAGGAAGACAAAGATCGCCCCGGCACGAAAGGGTGTTTAGCAGTCAGATCCTCCAAAGTAGCATCAGAGTAGGGAGCAATGTCAAAAGATGAAAGGACACAAACCGCTGCAGGAAAATGGCCATCTGAAACCTTACGCTTACACTGTAAGATAGAACGCTCCCCCACGTTCTCAACCACCTCCACACAAAGAGGCGGGTTAGCAGCCAACGCATCCTGCACAAGCGCCCAAGTACCCCCCAGGCTCACCCCCACAACTGAAAGGCACTAAGAATACTCTCCTCCTGCAAAGGACGTCTAACAGAAGATCGACGCTCACGACAACTCCGCGGAGAAAACGTCCGGAGGACACACAACAGCAACACAAGTAACTGAACCCAGCAGGAGATGTCATCTGGCTGACAAATAACCCTATCAAGCGCCCCTTTGAGTACTCGTGCAAAACTCAAACGACACTTCGGAGGGATGGACTTCACGGTACAAAGTCTCTTGGAAAGAAAACTATCGAACAAAGTGACGTCAAAACTAAAAGGAGGGTCCAACACAGCAGCAACCCCAAGTCCACTAGGTGAGAAAACAGGTACCGTCGGTCTTACCAAATCATAAAGAACAAAATGAACAACACCATCACCCGCATCAGGAGGAAAAACAATCGGATCATCCCCATGACGACACTTAGACCCAACAGTGTGGCTCCTGAAACAAACCCCATAAAGCCAACGACCCATCCGACGAAAAGTTGACTTTGCCTCGTCATAAGCAATAGAACTAGTCGAAAGAGCCAGTTTAGTATCGTTTAAAGCATCCTGGCCAAAGTGACGATCACGCAAGTGCAGTCCAGATCTTCTCCATTTCCTGGAATAACTGGACAGTCCAGTTGAAGTCCTAGATGTTCGACACGTGGATTGTTCTCAATTTAAGGGCTATGATTTTATCTTCAACCTTATCTCAAAGCTTTTGCCATTCACTCACCCCAACTTCTACGTCCTCTCTCAAAGCTCCGATTGACGATGATAAATGAACCAGGGCCGTTATTTTCTCATCATTCTCATATATCAATCGTCCACCACCGTCGGATTTACATCGTCGACGCCGGACAAGCAGTCGTATCGTGTAGAAGTCCGGTGACTTTACTGGGATATCAGGGGGGTGGTTGTTTGGGTGGTTATTGGGTTGCAAGAGTGGTGGTTCACGAAGCTTCTATGGTGGATTAGCTAAAGACCCCTTTTTTTCATTTTGTTTGGTGATGCATCTTGGGCGTTGATATTGTGAGTTCAAGTAATGCTGACCGTTGATGCGAACTGGACCATCCAGTTCCTTTTGGTACTGGAGAGGATCCTAATGGACGCAAGTGCGCAACTAAAGAACCCTTCGTAAGGCCCCCACCACCCTATCCTGACAACCGTTAAGGCCAACAAATGGACAATGAAACCGTACGGTAGAAGTAGCCATACAAAATAAAGGAACAAACCCAAAGAAAAAAAGGGCAACAAATAAAAAACAAATACTAAATAAAGAGACAAAGCCCAAAAACAACGAATAAAAAGGAGGGACAACACCCTAAAAAGACCTTCAAGAGAGAGTCACCCAAAAACCCTATCAACAGCCAACACCAACAGCCCGACATTCCCCCCCACGGAAAGGCCCCCACCCCAAACCCCATCTAACCCCCCCGAACCACAGCAACCCCCCGCGCCAAAGACCCGATCTGGAATGACGGTGGGAAGCGGAAGCAGGAGCTGATCGACCGGCGACGATCGGTGGTGAGAATGTGGGTTTAAGCCGGCGTTTTGAACGACGTTTTGATCGGAGTTTTGTGGAGGGGTTTCAAATTTTGAATCGGATAAGATGGGAAGTGATGCGATCGAGTGTTTGGGATCGACGGCGACGATCGGTGGTGAGGTGGTGGGTTTAAGACTGCGTTATAACCGACGCTTGTGATCAGCGCGTGTATGTGATCGACGTGTATAATTGAACCCTGTTAATTTAAACTATCATTTCATTTCCATCCCAAAACAGGCGAAATTGGACGAAAAACCAATTTACAACATAAAAACACTCATTTTTCTTCCAATTCTTCCAAAATTTTAACAAGTGAACCAAACAAAGTAAATCGTAGTTCCCTTCCTTTCTCTTCTTTTCCTTTCCTTTCCTTTCTCTTCCTTCCAATTCTTTTCGTTCAATTTCTCTCTACCGACTGTTAGGGTCTGCTATAAACACTAACTAGTTTACTACCCGGGCTACACCCGAAATAACGCAAATACGACCGTACCCCGGGGGTACAAATAGAATGGTACCCCTCGGGCTTTTTTCGAGTTGGGCTTCAGTTTTTAGTTAGATTTGAGGATAGGATGCATCTTTGGATGTTTTTAAAACCCAAGCAGAAAAACAGAAAAACAATAGGCCCAATATTTAATAAAACCAACTGGCCCAATAAAACCAATATCTTTCTCTCTCCTCCCCCCTTCCCAAACCCGACTACACCCCATCTACCAACCGCCACCCTAGCAACCCCTCGACCTCCGGCGACCCCACCATCCACCACCACGTCACCTTTTCTCCACCACCTCCACCACCGCGTCATCTTTTCTCCCTCCTCCTCCTCCTCTATTTTCTCTTTCTTCCACTTTTCTCTCTCTTCCCATTTGCCCACTTCCCGACAACGGTGAAAAACACTGGCTTTAGAGCGCTTCGGTGGGTTGTAAAAAAAATATAAAACAAAAATCGATCATTTTAGAACATAAACAAGTCATTACAAAACATATCTAGATCATTTTAGTTTTCAAAATGAATTGTTTTGTTTTGATATGAATGGTTTTTGTCCTTAAATAAATAGTTATTGTCCTGGAATGAATGATATTTGTTTTGGAATGAATGGTTCTTGTTTTGGAATGAAGGATTTTTGTCCTGAAATTGATGGTTATTATTCTGGAATGAATGGTTATTGTTCTGGAATGAATGGTTTTTGTTCTGGAATGAATGGTTTTTGTTCTGAAATGAATGGTTATTGTTCTGAAATGAATGGTTTTTGTTTTGAAAATTAATGATTTAAATGGGAAATCAATTCGACAAACGACTCTCATCCGCTTGCACGACCAGGAAAGTCGCCGGACAGTCGATTGTTGCCGGAGAAGGATGAAAAGGAGGAGAGAGAAGGAAAAGAAAAGAGAGAAAATGGGGATCTTCGCGGGGGCGACGGAGCAGGGGTGGCGTCACGGGGGTGGGATTGTCCCGGCCGACTGGTGGTCGGGTCTGCCGCAGGTGGGAGCGGAGTAGGGATGCCAATGGGTTGGATCACTTGGGTCGGTCGTGGTTTGGGGAGAGGGGAAGAGAGAAAATGTTGTGAGATTGTGTTTAATTTGTTTTTTTTTTTTAATTTGGGTGCGGTGTTTGGGTTGATTTGTGGAACTGGCTTAGATTATTCATTGGGCTGCTTCTTGGTACCCCAAGGCTACCATGCATCAAATGATTGCCGAATTAAATTTTATCATTTTATTTCTTCGTGAACAAATACTTATATCAATTAACACTATAAATTTGTAAAACTTTCACTTTTATTGTAGATGATGTGATTTCAGTTCAAATAAGTAATAAGGAAGGTACAAAATAATAAGGTTAAGATGAAATACTGATTTTTTATAATAAGAACACTATTATGAATTTTTTTATATAGAAAACGTCACTTATTTATTACCAAAGATGGAATGTACATCTATACTCTTTACTATAAAAAGATAATTTTAAATGAAGTTTTAAAGTGAAAATTAAATAGACATGCCACGTGGCATGGCAGATAGCCTAACTGGAACTGGTGAACGTGGTCGTTACCTCTAACTCAACTTTTAATATATAGTATAGTATAAGATTAATCTAAAATATGTATTAGAATATAAAATTTTTTTAACCCAAAATGAATAAAAAAGTATATATGTTATCAATGAAATGTGAAATGTTGGCAAAATGTACAAAGTGAATATAGGTCTTTCTTCGAACATAAAATGATTGAATGAGCTAAATATATTAATTAAAATATATCTTTAAAATAACCAAGTTAATGTTTTAAAACCTAAAATATATTAATCCTTAGATTATTAGATACTAGGATGAAAGCCCGTGCGTTGCACGAGTTTCTTAATAATGGTTTTTATTAAACTTATTAAAACTGAAATTTGTAATTTATGTTTGGATATAGATATTGTGTGGTAAAATCTCTATTTAACAAACATTTTATCATATTAATCTGTGTAGTTTTTTATACATTGTATAACGTATTTGTTTTTCGAGTTAGGGGTTTGATGGTCAGGGCTGACGAAAAAATATTTCAAAACAACTATGAAACTTCTCGTTAGATTCTTGGTGAAAATTAATTTCATAAGTGTATAATATTATAATCCAACCATTGTATTTCGAGAGATATTAACATTAAAGGAATGTCATGAAAGTTAAGCTTTTTTCTTTTCTTACAATGAATGATATTGCCTCCATTCATTTCCAAGCTTCCTATTTTTCTTTTAGGGGGGAATTCACTGCCAAGCTTCACGTTTCCAGATTTTTTTATAACTTGAGCCAATGAGAGGTTTCGTGAGTGCTGGATGTGTAACAACCCTAAATTTTGACTGAACTATAAATAGAAATAATTTAGAATTGTCACGCCGCAATTGACTACAAGTCAATTGCTAGCTTGATTACAATAAACCAACGAATGTCACTATTAAGAATGTCACTACAATGAGATGCTTCCCAATAGTGACATTCGGTCTCAAATCATGCTTCCCTGCACGCATTGTTTTCCCTCGCTTGAACTCTTGTGTTATGCGATTGATGTGAATTTAACTTACTCTTATGTGCACTATTGTAAGGTGCTTTGTGTGCTTTGTCACAACCTACTCCAATATTCATTCGAATAACCTTTTTGCTTATGCCATGGGCATGCTCTTGTACTACAGTTTCAAAATATTCATTCTATCTTGTGATCAACGTTACCAATGAAGAGCGAAACTTTTGAGGAATGGGTTTAAAGATTCGGAACGAATCTTTGTTTTAAGGAGGGAAGATTGTAACACCCCACAATTTTGGGACTTTAATTAATTAGGGCGTTACGTTTATTAATCATTTTGAGAGAATTAATAAGAGTCATTTTGGGAATTTGGTGAATTATAGACTATGTTATTAATTGGGTAATTCTATTTTTGGGAAGTTCAATAATTGGGTTATTGGACTTGGATCGAGTTTATGGATCACTCATCTCACCCGATTTATAAAACCCGAACCCGAGTCTAATCCCTTACCCATTGACATAAACAAAATAAGAAATCCTACCTTCCCCTCAATTTATTCGGCCTCCCTTTATCTCCTCTCTCTCCTTTTCGTTTTCCTCCACCCGCAGAACATCTCAGCAGGACAGCATCAACTTCAAACACACATAATTCTCTCATACAATCTCTTATTAGAGCGTGGTTGGTGACGTTAGAACCGTGATTTCGATACAAATCCAGGAATATTTAAATCGTGCCAAGATTCTATCGGATGCCACTTGTGGAGGTGTTTTAGTGGAGCTGTGTGTATTTACCCGAGAATCTGTTCCGCCCCTCGGTGTTTTGAGGATTCCCGTCGAATCACAAGAATATTCAAGGACGGTTATTAGGTGTCTTCATTTAAGATGGAATTTCATATTCTATCCTTATTTGATAGATTTTGAATTTTGAGCTTTGCTTGGAAAAGAATTTATCTTTCAAATGTTTCCTAATAAGCAAGGACTCTTTTTACTGCATAAAAAGAGGCAGTTGGTTTTCTAAGAAGGTAGACGTTTTCCACACAAAGTATTTTGAACTTTAATTCCAAAGGAAACGTCCAGAGAGAACAGATTAGAATTCTGTACCCTATACTGATATTACACACAATTCTCATCATAGGTCTAAATTGTTACCTCTACTTGCTTGCCTAAGAAGCATTATTCCGAGGTGATTGCTTTGTACTTTTCTCTTCTAGAGTGAGGTATTTGGGGTACAGGGTTGTACTCGAGTTTCCTATTGTCTTGGGTTAAGAGAGTAGGAATCACAATTGGGTTGATTGTGGGGTTCCTCTACTTGTCTTGGGTTGAGCTAGTAGAGAAGAAAATTCTAGTGGATTTTGTGGACGTAGAACTTGGGTTGGGGTCGAACCACGTAAATCTTGTGTGTACTCTATTTATTGTTTCGTGCTTTACTTCATAGTACAGATCTGTGCACTGTACCATCACAAACTACAATCTCTAGTTTGTGGTACAGTACACTAGTCTATCTCTTCCGCTGCTTTACACACACATTACTCGAGTATAATGAAAAAGTTCCACCTAAAGTCTATACTCAATTCACCCCCCTCTTGAGTATATCTCGCGACACGACTCTTCATTCTCTCTCCTCGTCCATGTCGAATTTCTAAATCAAAATTCATTTCAAATTTCTTAAGCCCTCCCTCGCTACCATCACCACCTCACCTCCACCACTACCTCACGCATCACCACCATAGAAGCCGTCGAAATGAGAGCCCACGGACCGCGAACCAAGCCCCGTCATCCAGCCACCGCATCCACCATCTCCGCGCTCTCATTTCCACTTCCTCTCACCTTTCACTCGTTTTAATTCGCTTCACAACGACGAAAATAAAAGGCGGTGTTGGGACCAAACGCCCCCTAATTAGAGTATTGTTAATGGGAAATTTCCCACCGGGTAAGAAGTAGGGGAAGGAAATAAAAAATGAAAAAGAAAGAAAATGAGGAGAGAGAGTGGTATTACCAAGTGGGAATTGAAGTAGTTACGAGTTGCACTTTCACCCAACTGGTCCCACCTTTCTTTTCTTCAACCAATTTAATAAGTTACAACCAACCACACACTGCCACGTGAAATAGTGTTGGGTAAAAAATTTATCATCGTTCCAACTTCGTTAAACGGCTGTATTTTTCAAACGACCAATCTAAGAATAAAATAAAAAATTATACCAATGACTTTGTTTTTCTTTCCTCTATAAATAGATACCAATATTGAATATGTTTTGGAAGTTTTTTTTCGCATATTTTTTCCCGATAACAGATGATCTATTAAGTTATATTAACAAATATTTTGAGAAAAATTAAAATGTAGGTAGGAGGGAGATTTTATGGTGGGGCTAGTAAAAGTGAGGGAAAACCTGAAAAACTAATAAACTTGTGAAAATGAAATACGTGTAAAAAGTATAGGAGAGAGAGGGGATACCAGGTTCTAACCTGGTATCCACTAACAATGCTCTTAGGTAAAGGGTGTTTGGATAGTGTAGGGTACATATGTACATTTAGCAATTCAAATGAAAAAACATAGCCAAAGTGTCCCGGACTCGTCGTTAATCTATACTTGATTCGTTGCTTTTCCTGTAATACTCTTTCGGTTTTTACTCGGAAAGCAAATGTTCAGAGTGAAAAACCAACTTGATGATCAGTTAACCCCTTTGGTACAACAATTTTTCTTGAAAAATCTCCGCTCTACAATGTTGTTCAACATAAACAAGACCGTACTCTTTTTCGAGATTCAAATAAATTGTTCCCAGCGAATTCAGTCCGTATCATGTCATGTATGAGAACAAATATCATACAAGGAACTATCAACTACGGATGAAACTTCTGCACTAAAGATGACTGATGGTCAGCCTCTAAAGATGACGATATAAAGTTATCTCATCAGGGTGCAGGACGACAGCGTGGAGAATATTTAGCTTGATGCAGATTTTAGCCTTCCTCGTAAAAACTGTAGGATGTGCTCACGTTTCCAGTTGTCAATCCTGCAAAGAAAGAAACAAGATAATAATCAGCAAGTTATGCACAGATGTAAAATCTCGATACTTCCTCAAATAACAGACAGCGATACTTAAGGGCAGAATCTAGTGCTGGGACTCGAATTAGTGACCTCTTGTCTTGAAGATGCGGTTCAGTGCTGCACCTCAGTTATTATACCGGCATATTGGGTCGTACTTGGAAAAAGAGCAATACAGCAGTTTAAGGAATATGTTACGTTCGTTGTAACTATGAGTTCAGAGTTGACCCCTAGACAGACAGTACAGCATCTAATGTCAATGAGCCGATGTTGCATGCTTAAAAGATGACAGTGAGATTTAAGGAATCCTGGAAATGCAAGTTATTAGCTCAGCAGCTCAGGCGTAAAGTATCGTTTGATTTCAACACAAAATTTTAATTTGCAAATGCAATTGGCAGATCTAAGCAAACAAAACCAGAAACAAAAAAACAGCCTACTCCATTAGATTCAAGTAATAACACGAAGATAAGTAGTAGAAGACTGACAAAATAGTGAAACGGGAGGTTAGAAGCAATTATTAGAATCATGTCAACTTGACTAAACACCCCAATTCTCTTTTCTAGACTTCCAGAAACCATCCACCCAGGTCTTTTCTTCTGGCTAAATAAGGATTCATACAAGCCAGAGCATAAAGAAAGACAAACCCCAAGCAACCATTTACAGAGGATGCCAACAAATTATCTAGCAAAGATGAGGGTCAAGTATACCATTTGAGCCTTAGCAGATTTCCATTTCAACTACTCAGGCTCTCACCAAACCAATGAAGCTCTTCTCCAACGAGAACACAGTATGAGTCAAGCAGAGTCATTTCAAGAGGCTAACGATACTTCAAATCTTTCATAAAAGTATCATGACAGGAAACATATTACTTTATGTTGTACAGGGGTCTAGGCCCACCTGTAATCATAAACTAGAAGTATCCTAGCATGCAAATAAATCTCTTCATATAGAGACTTGAGTGGAATGGCTTTATGAGGTATTAAGCAGATCCTAACCAAGCTATAAATTCCACAGTTTTTAGAGCATCAAAGTAGCGGTACTGCCTAGATTAAGGTCCAATCATTTAAGGTTGAGGAGCTTCATGAGCCAGTGGAAAAGAACAAGAATTGACATATCCTAACAAAGAAAAAGCCTTTGCTCGCCAATAACTTATTGTCCAAACCTAATCAGGTAAGCTTTATGCATTTACAAAATTGAACTGGCTACAATAAATATCCGCAAGTAGCAGTCACCAAAGCCAGAAGCTGCAATGAAGTTCAATACTGATATTGGCCTACAGCAAAGCGGTAGGAAGAATAGTCGGTTGTAAAGATGTACCTACAAGCTTCGAGCATTTATGCAAATGATTTATGAAATAAAGCCGGAGCCTTAGACCCCAATTGAGACGCACCACTCCCATTATCTGAAGTAACTAAATCACGACTGTGTGATCTGTGATCACCTAAGTTAGGCATAATTAATAAAGGCAGTTGATTTGGTTAAACAGCAGAAAATTGATACAAAGCTATCTCACACGAGATTTGGACGATTGTTGCTGGTGTTTACTACAAGGCAGTTGTGGAAGAATATTAGTAGTTGTCACCTATGTTAACCCCACACGTCAATTTGGCAGCCAGTCGCGTGTCGACATGACACAGGAAAGGAAGAAATAGCAATTTAGGTTTTCTTAAAATTTAGAAGTACAAAGTATTCAAGAACAATTTTCATGTTCTCGAATACCAGTCGTTTTACTCATCATTTGATGTATTTAATCAAGTTATTCATGTTCTCCTTCTTGACGTGCTCAATGCCTACGTGATTACTTTCATACCCCAATAAAAGGATAACATACAATAAGCGATAAGCCTATAGGGAAGTATAAAATGAAGCCAAATAGTCGCTTATCAGATACTTACCTAATTGTTTCAGCATGTTCACCATGATCATCCAGCATAATCATCTTAGGAGGTGAGTTAAAAGAATATTGAACTTTGACGGATGGAAATTTTTCCTTTTCTTCTTCGATAAAGCCAACTACCTCAGGGTAAAAGACCAGTTTTCTCATGCAGACCTCCAGCAGGGCACCCGCATAAGCAACCTGTAACATTTGGCATTGGTTATGAGAGTTAATAGGCTAGCACTATTTCACTTGGTCCTACAGACAAAAACGATAAAGCAGCTAGCTTCAACAGAGTCAATCAGTGGGTCTATTTCTCATGCTATAACATACACTCGTGAAACAGTTACACTTTGACAACTGACCATAGAATTGTGGCTTACAAACATAAAGATGGCATACTCTCTTGGAACAGGAACGTCCTTGAGCAGAATTTTTCATTGTGAGACCAACGACACAGTGACATCGGAAGTCCCGACCCCATAAAATTTACTCAAGTGACAATTTACATACCTTGCTCATTGAGTCATCAGAGTCTTCTACACAGCACTTCAAGCAGTCTGATACCAGTTCTGAAACAGCAATAGTAAGATTAGGGTTATTCAAGAAAAAGAAAAAAATGGTTCTCGATCTCAACATGAACATATGCCGTATAAAAACACAGAATCCAATCCATCTAGACAAAAAGCCCATAGAATTGTTTTCGATCGGAGCATCAGGCAGAGTAGGCAGGCGAGAACTGATAAAGGGACTAATGGTAAAAACTTCAGTTGGTAACACCTTTAAAGGTTATAACCCAAGTACAAAGGAAAAGAGTACAAATGAGGCAGCATCTCCCCAACCAAGGCATAAGAAGACAAGCTTCACTCGTCATGGCGAGGTAATACACAAGATTATAAAAAAAAAACAGCAATTGAAGTTACATTGATGCTCTCTAATAAATCCATTTACCTGACAAGTCTAGAGTTCAATTGTAGATAGGCTATCACATGTTTATTTACTTTCTAATAACTTCAATGACAACAGTACACCAACAGCAAGGTTGCGGATTAAGTTCAATGGCTTCCTTAAGAAGAGAAAAAAAAACCATCCTTGATAGTAAAGCACCTATTTACAAAAACTGACAACACTACATCATGCCATAACCCTGATAGTAACCTCTACTATTAACCTCAAAACCCTGGACCTCCATACTTTGATCACCTGTCCACACCTCTACAGTTCTACTAACACAACTGTTTCAGTTAAAGGTACAGAATCTCACAAGTGAAACTCCGCATTGAAGCAAAAGATTGCTGTGGCTGAAGCCTGTACTACAATTGATTACACACGTTCACTATTATACTCATTCTATCCAAGATTAGCCACTCTTTCAATCATAAGCGTCTTTGTTATCTATTCTTCCTCACCCAAGAATACCAGTCGACATGCTTACGAACAAACCTAGATCTCTAATTGCAATTCTTTGCTTATACAGTTATACCCTTAACTAATTATATTTCCATTGACCTACAAAAAACCCTCAAATCTCAGGCCGACTCACAGAAAGGTATCACCTTCCCTACAACCTCTAATGCTTGTACCATTAACTACTTACACTTCCATTGCCCTACAAAATATCCTCAAATCTCAGGCCGACTGACAAAAAAAAGGTCACACTTTTCCTACAACAGAAATTATGTTCCAACTATGAAGCCACCTAAAACGGCTAGCTTCACAACATTCAGCCCCATCGACCTCGCTTTTCTACCTCATTCTGCGCCCTTAAAAGAGTACTACTAATATAAACCAACCACTAGCAAGGTTCCCATAAAAATATGTTTATCAATTATCACCGACATCCAAAATTCTCGCAGTTTCATTGTCGATCACCAGAAACAACCTCTCTACGATATCAAAATAGGCGTAAAGGTTGTATAACTCCGATCCCCTTACCTCGCCATATTCGGGAGCCTTGGTGGCAATTTGGCTATGTTTTGTTCTAATACTAGGATTCAAAAAATCACTCCCAAAACCCGGGCAAACAACAATCAAATACGAAAGCGAACAATTTAAAAACCCCATCAATTAAACAGCAAAATCCACCAACCAGATAACGAAATAATCATCATAACAAGTAAACATTGCTCAAATCACAGTAAACCCAGAAAAGGATACTAAAGAAAGAGATCACAAGAGCAGTAAATGTGAAGTAAAAACCCAGAAAAGAGTATTGAAGAAGGAACAAACCTTGGTCTTTGACGTACTCAGATAAAGTTTTACAGTCAGAGCAGAGAGAAAGGCCAGTGAATCCCAAATTCTCACAATCTTTGGAACTCAACTCTTGCCCATATGATAAACCCACCATTGTTGTCAATGCCACCATTATTATTGTTACATACATCATCATCATCGTCATCATTCTACCCATTCTCTCTCCTCTCTCTTTGAATTTGTTTAGTTCAGTGGAAAATGGTGGATTTATGGTGGTGTTTAATGTTGTTTTAATCAATTTTTGGAGCTGGGGAAATTGGAGAGTCAAGTTTGGAAAAACGGGTCAATCAGGTTAGCCCACATTCAATGTGGGTATATTGTGAATTCGTAGAGGACGAGAGGCTAGCTTCGGCACGTTGCCCAGTGGTTAGAAGCTCAATCTGTATACCGCTGTTTCGGATTAAAATTTTCATCATTTACTCATGCGTGCAATATTAGTTGTTCCTTTATACCTAGAAATAAAAGGTGCAATAGTTTTTTTTTTTTGAATTTGGAGATTGTATTTTTGGTTGAATTGGAATTTTATTTTTAATTGATCCATTCTGAAATTGTTGGATTGGACTTTGGAGTGGAGTTCCCAAAGTGAATTCATAATCATAACAAAAGTTTATGTTTTTCTTTAATTGAATACAAATCGGAGGGGGAGCTCGGCTATAGGGCATGAGGATTCTCTGTCTCACTTTGTGTGCCACTTCATGTACCCGTTCAATCAGATTTCAGGAAATTCATATTATAAACTTAAGAAATTCATTTCAACTTTTATATTTAATGATTTCCTGAAATCTGATTGGAGGGGTACAGGGAGTGACACACAAAATGGAACAGAGGATCTTCATTGCCCGTTGCCTAAGCATGTCAATTTTATCGAGTAAAATGCACTCTTTCATTCTCCAGAAATTTGGATTGTATATATTCTCACCTTCTCATATGACTTGCTCTATCAATCTATCATGGCAGATTGGCAGATATAATTAGCACCAAGGGTTGGACAATAATATACGATTTACAACTCGCGCAATGCATAACCAATCCTCTAAAGAAAACATTGTACTCCCTCCGTTCTCCTATAAAACGCGTAGGATCGGAGCATAGTTTTTAAGAAAAATAGAATAAAGAATGAGATTTAGGGTCTACTTGATGTAAAACTACAACATACGGGTATGCCATACTTGCATTTTCAATAAACAAATTTAAAAAGTAGGGGTGTTTTGGTCTTTACGAATACAAATATGGAAAGATTCTAAGTAATAAGTTGAACATCAAAAAATAGAAAGTAAGAAGTTTATAGACAAAAGGAGAGAGTAATGCGTGGAAAATGCGATGGTTCATCCTAGGAACAATATGGATCAATTAATAGCTAATCTTAATACCGGCCATCATCTTATTAGTTTGTGTGGATCTTAGGGGAGAGCAAAATTCGGTCCAGACCGAAAACCGGACCGGACCGAATTTAATTCGGTCCGGTCCTCGATCCAGCTATTTTGAGGAATTTCGGTTCGGTCCACTATGTCTAAGGGACCGGACCGAGGAGGACCGAATGAGATTCGGTCTGGTCCTCAATCCAACTTTTTTAGAGTTTCGGTCCTCGGTGCGGTCCGGTTCGGTCCCGGACCGATGCTCAGCCCTGGATCTACTACTAAAGAAAGAGTGTTGTTGAAACTGAGTGTACGCATGTTACTTGCCAAATTGCCATCGACACCTTGCCTATCATTGTCGTCCCAAACAAATTTGGAGAGGGAAAGTAGAGGAGGATAATTAAGTATTTAAACTGAGAGGCAAACAGTATTTTGATTGAAGTAGAAGCAGTGTACGTACGTAGCTAGATGTACCCTTGTTTTATTAGTCATTGAGCAAGACCTCCCAACAAATAAGAGGTATGACTTCCCTTTAGGCATCAGCTTGCTCTTCTGCTGGTTCCCAGTGTCCATCTTGATCATGACTACTTAGCTTCACAATTTAATACTATGCCATACCTTCACATCATCAGCATTTCTTTCCAGATGATAACGTACAACTTCAATTCTTAAATCCTCGGTTTTCAGTATAACGGTACAAAACCATAGTTCATAAGTAAAGAAAAGTAACAAAATATTAAAATATGTCGTCGATATATCTAAAATATTTCTACCAGTAACAAATTAAATAATGTCCAATTGAACACTACGAATACATAATATATATGTTCAATTTTCCACGTGTTTATGAAAGTCTTCAAACATATATGATCTTACCTCCTTTCACTAATAAAAATAAGTAATCACCTACTCAATTAACTATTAATGTTTCCATTCCAATGTCACCTTCATTGTATAGCTTTCTACCCCTCTTTTCCACTCCAAGTTTCTTCCAACCCTCTAAATTTTATGACAAACTTCCTAACCCTTTTGCTATGTCAACATTTTTTATTTCTTTGTATCCAAATTTTTTCACATAAAATAGTTAATATATATACACACCACCTAAACAAATCCATATCTTCAACCCACCCACCACCCCTTTGCACTTTCTTTACCATTGTGCACTAAACTCTTTCTTTGCATGACAAGAAAATGAAAAACAACAAAGAAACCAACAACAACAACACCAAATTAATTCTCCTCCACCCTTACATACTTAAACAAGGTAGCTCAAATAGACTATGGCTCTTAGCATTTGTCTCATTATTCACCCTCATTTTTCTCCTCACACTCATCTTCACTCGTGACTCCTTCGCCGCCCCCTCCTCCACCCCTGCTGCAGTCACCAGGACTGCGGCAGGGCTAGGTGGGGGCGACTCAGCCACAGGGTACCCATTGCCTAAGCACGTGGTGGGCGCGCTCCTACATTACTCGGCAAATGCTAATACTAGTGAGAAAATGAGCTTTTCTGATCTTAAGCCTATATCGGATGTGTTACGTCGGTGTCCACAACCTTGTAACTTGCTTGTGTTTGGGCTCACTCATGAGACTCTCCTATGGCGTTCTCTTAATTCCCATGGTAGAACTGTTTTCATTGATGAGAATCGGTAAGTAATATAAATTTTGAACTTACTAGCTCGTTATTCTTGCATTCTCAAGTTCCTTTTTTTTTCCCAATACATTGTTATTGCATGCCTATAGACGTTATCACACGAGATTTTGTGTACGATGATGTACGTGTTACAATGCTAGTAACTAAAAACATGCCATACAACTCACTGACCTCTTATAAAGATGGATTTTCTACCGCTAATATTGAATGCTAAGTGTTAACAAGTCAACGGATTTGGAGACACATTTTTACGTGTCATACATATATCTGATTTCAATATTTACATACAACGTAACAATTTTATTGCGAATTCTAAAACCACAAAACTAAAAAAGAAAGTATTTTTGTATTAGAATAATTTAGGAAGACTCTAGATTCTCACTTGTCACCTGTCTTAGCTAGCTAGCTATATTTTACACGTAAATTCATTTCTACGTGACATGGACATGCATAGGTATTATGCCGCGTATATGGAGGAGAAGCACCCAGAGATCGAAGCGTATGACGTACAATACACAACAAAGCAAAGTGAATATAAGGAATTAATCTCTTCCGTCAAAGACCAAGTCCAAAACGAGTGTAGGCCAGTACAAAACTTGCTGTTCTCCGAGTGCAAACTCGGCCTCAACGACTTACCAAACCAATTTTACGACATCGATTGGGACGTCATCCTCGTCGACGGCCCTCGAGGTCACTGGCCTACGGCACCAGGAAGAATGTCGTCGATCTTCACCTCAGGCGTGCTCGCTAGGAGCAAGAAATCGACTGCGAAAATCGGGAAGACGCACGTTTTTGTGCATGACTATAATTTGGACCCTCAGAGAGCATCAAGTGAAGAGTTTTTGTGTAGGGAGAATTTGGTTGAGAAGAATGGTATGCTTGCACATTTTGTGTTGGAGAGGATGGATGAAAATAGTTTTGAGTTTTGCCCTAAGAAGAAATCTTCTACTTCATGATAATTTTGATCAATTTTTCATGATTTGGGGATGGTTTTTTTCGTTGGAGTTTCAAAGTGTACATCATCAATGTATGGGTTTGTGGTGAAATTTGGCCTAGTAAAGAGTCTTGTACAAGCTTAACTAATTTCAAGCATGCATTGCACGCATGATCAAAGACTAGGGTACCCAAGTAAATTTGTGTACAAATTGAGAGATTCTTCAAATGGGGGCTTTTAAAAGATAAATATGCATGTATCTACTCGTAGATGTTAAGCACCAATTCAAGGTTTTGAGGAAAGGTCAAAATTTAAATGTATGAACCAATTTTCTTTATCAACACTAATATGCATGTCAGTGATAATAGTTAAAATAAAATTATACTCTACAAAACATTGCGCGTAAAATTTTACAATGCAATCAGCGATATAATATAATTCAGCGAACAAGAATTTACCCGAAAAGCCTGAGGTACACCGTCTGTCCTAACATTTTCATAATTTGCGCTTTGTAAAAATAAACAAATAAAAACACACCATCTCGACAGGGTTAGATATGCGCCTACTGATGTCAAGAATGTGTGGTATTGACGTAATGGGCTCAGGTGTGACGTCAAAGTGAAGGAAAACAATTGTTAATAGATGTGAACTGGTGAACCAGTAAAAGCACGATTTGGCCATTTCAGCAGTTGAAAGGGTACTCAAGCATTCACTCGAAAGTCACCTGCCAGTCTGCCACACTATATATTTTCTTTTAGCTGATAGCATAGGCTTACCTAACGATTATTTGTGTATGAAGCTTCCAATATTAGTCAGGTTTACTCTACAACTGTGGCTTCCAATAAGACTACGGTATATCCCTATCTGAATTTGAAATGACACCTCGCTCAGCTGTATTCAATTTCGGTACCAACCTCTAATTTGTATTTGGAGTCGAGATTTGAGTATCGTCATATGGTAATTCATTTGGAGCATGTCTCAGCTATAGCCCCAGCAAACAAGAGGTAGTTTTCGAAATACATGTGTTGGTACACATTTTATAAATGGGCCGGTACACATTTTACAAATGGGCCCAGCCTTAGGAGAGTGTTCCTTGTAAAATGCCCATGTGATACTCTCAAGGCCCAAAGGATACCAGCCATCAGATCTTGGTTGAATGAAGGGTCAGGATTGATTAGGGGTACCTTGGTTATTCCTTGGACTCCCTATAAATACCCCTCATTTGCCATGATCAAAGGACCTTTTTTGGGGACTTTTGGACCTTTTACGCACACAATATACATTCTCTCTGCTCTACATACTATCTTATTTTTGTGACGACCCCATCCTGACTTGAGTGTCGCATGGCGAAAGCCGGGCACCCCCCTTTGACCGTTTGTTTGTGCGCGCAGTAAACCAAGGTAGATCCCGGTCTATCCCGAATTGAACTCACGCCAACAACATGGAAAAGGGTGCTACTACAGATCAATATATACCATCGGTGGAGGCTGTCAGGGTAGTGATAGTACCTTTTCCAGTGAAGTCTGGAACCAAAGATCGAGCATTCACCGAATGTGGTCGTGGTCATATAATGGTCTAACACAAAATGAGTTCAGGAATGCTTAGAAGGATGACAAACATTCAGTGATTCATCTGACTTCCAGTGGCCAAGTTACCAGATAATGACATGCATCAAGATCAAGCTGCCTACATTCACCTTTGCGTTAAATCTTACATCAAGAAGAGAGTAACAAGAAGGCCGAGAGAGCAAAATTCACCCACTTTACACTTGACATTCGAACCAAGAAGTTGACCACTCCCAAGAACTATGACACTACACTTATGTTATTAGCCGATAAGCCAAAAGGTGCACATACATTTACCTCTCTACTTCCCATGAATTGAAATGCCATGGTGCACAGTAAAATACAGATTTGATTAGACTGGAATGTCGTTCTTCAGCAGGCGGGATCACTAGCTAGTTAGATAGCATTGTATTTGCAAAGGTGATGAGAGAGCTAAAACCTTGGGGAAGTGGTCTTGATGGGTGCCCAAATGTCTGCACCATTATTTCGAGCCAATCCATCAGTATATGAGACTGGTACAAGGCATAAGCCTTTGCTTCTTAAGCTATAGTGTCCTGGCCCCTGAGAAGGAAATTAAGTGGAAAATACCATTTAGCTCACGGAACTGTGAACAAGAAAAGGGAATGACTGGAACACATTTCTCAGAGTATTGCCCTCATAAAACACGAATCACATCCAGAACCAGTCCTAATTACCATTTCCAAGTACCATAACTGTCAAAGAAAAATCAATATTCAGCACTTGACAAAGTGCTAACACCATTAAAGTTCGTACTTTCAAATGATTTATTGTGTCATGCTAAGCGCCTAGCAGCTTCAGTTTATTATTGAAGAGCAATGATCACCAAACCGGTGAAAAGAGAATTGTTTGCCAGAGAAGTATGCTTGTTGATTAGAAGGAAAAAGCATAGCATCTATACTTTATTACACAAACAAATAGCACTAAGGTCATTGTTCAGCTGCAGCTACATGCCAAATCAGAATATTAGTCAAGATAACTTGCATCTCAAAGCATGGTTCCATTCTACACTCTTAGACTCGATACAGTCAGATAAGTCAAAGTATCGAAAATATGTCTCTGTATCTTTGCCACTAAGACTCACCTCCAAATATGTGACTGCAGAATTACAGAGGTATGGGGCACTCAAGACCTGCAACAAGAAACCAAAAGAATTAGAGAAGCAACATTGTTAACTCATGAAAGCAAATATTAATATGGCCTAACAGGTATTCGTATAGCTAGCAGAAACAAAACAAAAACTGTTGGATATGATTCTATCATCAGGAAGTGGAACACAAGTTGCATTAGAGCTTTATCTTAATCAAAGAGTTGTTCTAATTTCTGTTACTTTCGTTCACCTAAATTTATGTAACAGAATCGTCCGAACAGGAAGTCCATCTCCAGTACTAAGCTCATCCACACAAGCAGGTCACTGATTAACATGTAAGCAAGTCGCATATAAGCTTCTTTCTTATACATTTATAATTTACAATATCAGACGTAAATTAATTGTCATCTCCTTTAGGTGAAAGGTAAAGAACAACAAAGGTAAGACTTTAAATAAACTTGTAGAATGGAAAACCAGTCATTTGTCTAGAAAACTAACTCTTGTCAGTTTATCTGAGAATAAACACCTTTCTTTCTCAAGAGATAATTCATAATCTTAGTAGGAAGTTGAGGAAATAGATGCTTATCCAACCTTTACTTGCTCATGTAGAAACTGGATGTAGTCCATTGCTTCTAACAGCACAGAAGCCGTATCAGTCTGCATCAAAAGTTCACATTAACATAAAGAACAGATACAAAGATGAGAGCAACCAGAAACAATGCATAGGGTGAAAAAGGGAAGAAAAGAAAAAGAGCTCCATACAGTAAAAGATTAATGTGAGACACTGTTTTTAGTTCTAGTAGTTTAGTAAAAGATTAAAGTGAAACATACCTTGCCATAAGGTGACACAATCTGTTGAAGCGTGGTTATCTTTTCACCTAGTTTTTCTTTTCTTTCCTGTGTACATAAACCAGAGCCAAATACCTAAGAGAGTGTTTGGGAACAAGTATTTGATTCTCAAATCCAAATTTGACACAAATCACATGTTTGGGAACTCAAGAATTTGAGAATTTGGATTTGTGTCAAATCCTTTGGAATTTGTATCAAATCCAATTAGGCCAAAAACAAATGACACCTCAAGAGGTGTCATTTTGAAATCTCACCCTCCCCAAACATTGAATTTATATTTGAATTCTACATTCTCAAATGATGGATTTGAAATGATTACAAATTTCCAAATTCATGTTTCCAAACGCTACCTAAGTGATATGTTCACAATTACGCAAAATATTTCAAGCACATCCACTAAAAAAGCGCGGAGATGGGATGGAGACATGCACAGTTTAAGTGTAGTTAATTATTTCCTTTCCATGCTAATCACAAGAAAAAGAAATTCTAGAGAAAGAATGGCAGCATATGTTAGAAAGTCCAAAGACCTTGAACACTAACAAACTCTTCAGACCTGAAACCATGAAATGGCCCTAAATTCAGACATTGACAAAACAGAAAGGACACTTCATATGAAACTACTGATGCATGATGAACCAATAAAGAAAAATTCAGCTTGTTGAATTACTAATTCTACAGCAAATTAATAACAAGATGACAAACGGCTTCTATTGAGAGTCACTAACACCACAAAAGTGCCCACAACGATAATCTACGGAAAGAAAAAAAAACCAATACGGGATTGTGTAACTTGAAGAGCATGATGGTCAGAAGTACGCATATAAGTGAATATGGCTAACGTGTACCCTTACCTTGCTAGAAATCGACATATCAACCTTCTGACACTTGGATGATGATGTAAAACTCTCTTGATCGACAGGCCTAACACTTCTCTTCAGCTCAGTCATCTCACAGTTCTATCCTTTCCTGGTATGAGCAATACATACAAGGTGATGAAAAAGATTCAGCATGGAAATTGATCATTGATGTAATAGCAACTGGCACATGGTCACTCTTCATGCTATCCCAGCTTGAATCAAATTAAACATCAACATCACACAAAAAAAAAAAAATGTATTCAAAACATCATATTCTTCCAAACCCATATATAACAGCACTACCACCAGAAGCACATCCTTTCCAAAGTTATTGCAGGTGATAAAAACTTAGAGACTCGGTTCATGCATGCTTTGTGGAGTTGAAGGTGCATATTAACAAGTATCAGAATACTTACATCCAACATTAAGCATCTCATCACAATAAAAAATCCTTTCTATATAACGTGTAATACTGGTGAGTTCTGATGGACAGAGAGCATATATAGCTTTGTACAGCTTATCTGCCAATTTGAAGCAGAATATTAAATTGCACAATCAATTAGATGAAGATGTCAAAGCATTTTTAAAAGTCAGAATTCAGCTCGGATTTAGTCATCGCAGCAATCCCTGGAAATCGAATGAGCTTTTCCACTATAAGCATACTCTAATTCTCTAAACAATGAGTAAAACATCCATAACAATCAATCTGCTGACAAAGTCTTGTCGGTACTAACAGTGAAGAACAAACTATAGTTGCTAGTTGCTGATAATATATTACCTTGACATTGACTAAGGAAACATCCTAGGTCGCAAGCATCCATGCAAATCAGCTTAACTTATTCATAGAACACTTCAGACAAGCCATAGTATTCTATTCTATCATGACGAAACCACCCACCCTATCATAGAGTTATATTAAAGTGGCTCATATCATATACATTGAGCTACAGACAACCAAATCCAGTCAAAGATGAAACTTCAGCATAATTGCTTAAACAACCTAAAGAGTTGTTATAGATTAAGAAAATTATACAAATCCCAAGAGATACAAGAAATAATTTATCCATACGCTCGTGACCCGACAGTACTAACCATTAATAAACAGAATAACAAATCCACCAGCTACCATTTCCTATTCTTTTCTAAGTGTCCAAGTTCCATTTCAACTAATCCTTACTATATTATTACACAAAATTTAGACGAAATACACTAGAGATACGCATCTTCCACAACGTAGGTGTCAATACACACGTCCGCGTCACAATACTAATAATTAGAGACACAATCATTTGTCTACACACAACTTATCCAAAATCAATGAAATTAGAGCTGAGTACCCCACCTAACACCCGAAAAAACGCAACCAAGTAAGCAAAATCAAGAATTTGATACAAATTCAAAGTTCTAAACTCGAATACTATTTGGTTCAACAGATGCAATAATATCAAAGTAGTACTTGTTTGTAGTTCAGGACCACTCAAACAAATCACCAAGAAGCATGCACAGGATACTTCACCAAACAATAATAATAACACCAAAAATATGCATATAACAACTCCAAAACAATTAGGTGCTGACAAAACTGATTTTGTCAATGAATTCCATTAATGGGTTCACCCTATTCACACTTATATCCACTTAAAAAGTTCTGGTTACACCAAATCAGAACAATTACTACCAAATATCAGCTCTAATCCTCTTTTTGGTACGTAGGAACAGCTAATGCTGCGGGGGTTGGGGTACGAGGATTTAAACCCAGGACTCTCCCACACAGGTTGACTTCTTAACCGCTCAGCCAACCTTAATCCTCAATTCAGGTCTAACCTTACATGCACAATAGTACTCAATTTACTAATAAAATCTGGAAGTCCAATATAATCCCACATTTTTAAGGTAAAATGATCTAGGTTTACCAATCATAGTAATTTGATTGATCAACAGTTACAAAAATGTCATCTTGATGGTATTATTAAATGCACAATTTCTTTAATTAAGCATTCCTCTTACTACTTTTAAGTATATGTTCATTTTGATGTGATTAATAACATTCCTGTCAAATTCATAATAATGGGTCAACTTTCCACACAAATTAAGATCATCTTCCAGAATTTTGGTATCATGCATGCAACTTTTCCAATACCCTTCACAATTACCAAATCCAAAAAACACAAAAATCAATTGATCAATTAATTTTAAAATAAAAAAAAAACTTTCGATAAATTAATTAGTGAAGATCAAACAAATATGTAATTAAAATTACAGGAAAAAAAAACTGAGGAGAAAAAGATGATGGAATAACTTACATAGAAAATGGTGGTTTACTGGACTTGAAAGAAGCTGAAAGTTTATCTCTAGTAAGCTTGGGTGTGTCTTCTTGAAAAAGCTATCTCAAAGCAGAGGAAAAAACAGAGCATAAAAAGCAGATAAAACCAAAAAAAAAAAAGGGGGAAACTTTTGGCTTGATTTTTGGTCAAGTTTGAAATGTTAGTAGCAACTTGTTGAATTATCAGCGGGAAATCAGCAAAATTCGTACGTTTTAATTTCTGGGTATCACGCAAAAACACAAACAGTGAAAAATAATATCTGGGTTAATCAATTTTAAGTTGAAAAAATGGAGTATTAATGAATTAATGCGACAGAGAAGCAGAAGTTTTGATGGGTTTTTTTTTTGCTTTGGAGAATGAAGACATAGAACAGAGAGAAGAGGAGAATTGGGGAAAGGTTTTTGGAATTTATGACACTGATCTTTTTTTATAGTAGTAGTCACTAGAAGGCGAGAGTATGACTAATTCCATAATTATCCTACACAACAATATCTTTACGTTTCATTTGGTCCGTCAAAAACAGCATGCATGTTAATTAACTTTGTGTAGTTAGTCAAAAACCGTAAAACAATGCGTTGGTCGGAATTCCGTGAAGAAAGTATATGGTTGATACTTGATAGTACGAGTAATAGTATGTCTCTTCTAAAGTTAACTGATACGGAGTATTATATTTTAGATTTAACAGATATGGTGTAACGTGTAAATGTCATTTTTCTTTACAATCTGAACAAGTATTATAAATCTCAATCATAACGTAATATTGTGAATGCGTAGACGAAGTATATTTATTGTTTCTTCCCATGGGCTAAAGTTTATAAGGTGAAATGTAGGACAAAAACAAAAACTAGAAAAGTCATAAAATGTGTGGGTTATAACACAAGAACATATAATGAATCAACTCAACTAAACCAACCTTGAAGTTGATAGTTTAAACTCAAACAACAATTTTATACATTCGATAAGTATATATATTATAGACAATTTCTATCATTATAAGATTTCTCAAGTGACCATCAATTTTCGGTGTATGACTAAAAGTCGAGAGCATTGAGGTTACAATACCATATTAATTAATGAACCATCTCAGTGAACCCTTTCAACTCATGATTAAAATCGACCCAGACAATGATTCTATACCTTCAACAATATACAACATGTATGACAATTTCTCTAGTGATCATCAATCATTAATAGGAATTATATGGTCCAAAACTTGTGAGTACCTCCTTAATGATTTTGACATAGCGATCTTACGGAGTATTTAAACATAACTTGTTTTCTTCATTCCCATATTGTCGATAGAGCTTGCGCCATACATAAACAAAGTCAGCACATCAATCATTTAGCATAGTATAGTAAGAAGAAAATTAGTGATACGAGTGTGGTTTCAATTTTCAAAAGAAAGAAATGGTGATGGTATTGGTATCATGGTATGTATTGAGCAAGTGACAGCTAATATACAACCATATAAAGTACTTGTTATGATGAATATAGTTTAAAAACAAAGATTGGCAAGCTCATGCTGAAGTCATATGATTTAACGTTGGGTTGAATATGACCATTTTTCTTTGGGTGTATTTGTTTTCTAGGATAACGACTTCTTTTATGTCCTACGCGCTCTCGCTTGCTGGCGCGCTTTGCTCTTCTATACAAAACATGTCCTTTTCTTTGTGGAGTTGATCAACAGAAATATGTCCACTCTTTTGTTTTGACCTCACGCCCCACCTACAAGAGTTTTTAGTTTTGGTGGTTTAACCTCTGAATCTTGATAAGTGCATAAATAAGTCGTGCTTAGAGGTCTATAGTATAGACACAATTAATTTCTCTACAATGTAAAATTGAGCTAGTAGTAGTAAAATTGAGATTGGAATAGTAAAATTAATTGTAGTAAAAAATTCAGGTAGTAAAATTAATTGTGTGAGTAGTAAAATTATGATAGTGTAGTAAAATTATTACGGATTTTAGACACTTTTGCGTGTCTAAACTTTAGACCTCTAGCATTATCCTTTATTTTATATGGTTAAAGTGTGACATTTTGAGGGAGAGTGTTAAGGGGATTATGGAACTATTCCTATATTGTATTAGAAAGGGAATATTAGAATTACGGTAGGAATAGTATTATAGGAATATCTCCGACTTAACGGTCAAACTATGTAACGTTACAAAAAGGGGTTTGATCAATAATAACACAATAACAACTATCATTCATTACCCTAATTCTAGATTATTAGAGAATCACAACAATATATAACTTGAGAATATTCGACGTGAATCACTGCAATAACTCATGAAAAATTAGCAAGAAATCACAAGTGTTATGGCGTGGTTTACGATGTTAATGTGAGCTATTTTGTTTTTCGTAATGGCTTTAATTTTAGAAGTGGTTTTAATGGAAATCGAGTACCACTATTGTGATATTTGGAGCGTAAATGAGGGGTATATTATTACGGGGAGCCTAGGGTCCTATAGGCTATAGTGATCATTCAAGCAATCGGCTGATCGTCAAGATTTACGAGTGCTCAAAGAGGAGGAAATTAAATCGGCCTATCAAGCATGGAGAGACATGCACTCAAATGGCCATAACTTTTGATGCAGAATATTTTTCATAATTTTCACTTGGAGAGGAATGTTCATGGTTAGGTTTCCTATAATTTTATACGCTCAAAATGAAGTTCATGAGCAAACGTTATGTGCGTTGAGTTAAGCGATCCCTTTGTCTCAGTCCCCATTTACCGTTTAAAAACCAAAACAGTTACTATTTAGGCAATTGAGTATGTATCAGTTCAAACACACTCCATAATCCACTTAACCATCTTGTATGGGAAGTTGAAAGCAATTAACATACTTTAAAAAAAAAAGAAAAAAAACATACTCCAGCGTATCATAAGCTTTGCGCATGTCAATCTTCATCAATGGCGTGGGGGAGACTCACGAGGTAACTAGCACGTCTAGGCTCAGGGCTAGGGCCGTTTCTAACAATTTGTAGGCCCTAGTGAAAAATAAAACTAAGGGGCACCTAAACCTTAAGAGAACGGAAATGTAACGAAACCGCACATCCAACGGTCCGAAGTCTGACTACTATTTTTTTTAGTAGTATAAGATAGGATATATTGGTCCTTACAAATAACCACAAACCCATAATGCATACCATCTTAACTTCGCGAGACATACTAAGACACATACCAAAAATCGAATTTGCTAGCTCTTCAAAGAGAAATGGAATACAAATTGAACCACGCAGAACAAAAAAAAAATAATTATATAACACGAGCTGAGACACTCTATCTAAGTTTTTAACTTTTCACTTGAAAAAACAAATTATAAAATTTTATTGAGTAATTCATTAGAATATCACTTAATTAATGAAAAATTGTAATTTTATCATGTGCCCTTGAGCCCTAGGCCAATGCGCCCCTCCGCCCTACTATTGGGCATTTGGGCGGGGCTACCCAGGGCCCCATTTTCGGAGGTTCATGATATATACGTTTTAGTCTGCTAAAGTATTATACAATGTAGGTTGTCTTACCTTAGTGGTCCATTACTTGAAATAGATAAAATCCTTTGGTCTTTGCATGGGTTCGAATCCCACTAAACTCACATTTTTCTTTCCGGCAACTTCACGTGGTGCCCTCGAACTATGTCGAAATGCGCGTGGTGCCCCTATACTTGAAACTTGTACAATATGGTACTCCTGAACTTTACCCATGTCGGCACATGGTGCCTTTCCCACTCATCTCCTTTAACGCCGTTAACCCCTTGACCGTTAAGTGATGACGTGGCGGTGATTAGCAATTAATTAATGATTAGTCATTATTTAATTACAAAATTAAAAAATATTAAAGTTTATTTTCAACAAAATTTAAATTTTTTTTTCAACAAAAACAAAGATTAGTGCACAAGGTGCCCCTGAACTTTACTCCCCAGTGCACGTGGTGCCCCCACCCCTTTACCCTCAAAAGTATCTGGTGTCGCTTTGATTCTTTTTTTAAATTTACAACGAAGTGGTTTATTCTAATAACAGGTAATTGGCCCACTTATTTACCCTAAACAGATATAAAAACCCTCACTTGTTTTTTTTAGGGTAAATAACATGGCTAATTACCGTTATTTAAAAAACCACTTTCTTGTAAATTTCAAAACAGAATCAAAGGGCACCATGTGCCAGTAGGGGTGAAGTTCAGGGGCACCAAATTGTATAAGTTTCAAGTGTAGGGGCACCACGCACATTCCGACATAGTTCAGGGGTACCACATGAATTTGCTGTTTTTTCCTCTTTTGGTTTTTTTTTTTTTAATTTTGCCCATGTTACAGGCTTTTAAGGGCCCCAACTCGCCCATTTTATCTGCTTTTAGGGGCACCAACCTTAGAGTTTTTCCCATGGCCCAAATTCTCCCACACGGCCCTAATCTTCATAATAGATCTTAGAGAGCGGCCATTGTGTTATAGTTCCCAACGAGGTCTTGACAGATCATAATTTTCTCCACTATGTCCCTACAAATGCACTTATGAGGCTAGGGAGAATACTATCAATTCTTGAATAGAGTATCTTAGAGATACATTATATAGAGTGTTCCAACATACTATTAGCCCTTTTGTGCCGGAAACTAGATGAAGACTTTGGTGACCAATGTAAGAGTAGTATAATTAGATCTGTTGGTTCAAAAATTTCCCCTCGTGAAAACAATCAAGGATAACATGAGTCACCTTGCCCCCAATCAAACGCCAGTAATCAACTATACTATTTTCCTTTCGTTTTATGAAATTTGATCTGTACCAAATTTCTATGATACGTTTAAGTTGGATCATACATAACCGTAGAAATTAAAATAAAAACAATCAATGAATTTATTCAAGTACAAAATGCTTCAAAACAAATTTGGCTATCACGATGATGGCATGATTTTGTTTCCTATTGATTTAGATTGGTTAAGCGCAACGAGGACTTTGCCTTTCTTAAGTGGAGGTGTTTGTAACACATGTACCCCATGGTTTATGGAAGGTTATTTATTGCACTTTTACCAACAAGACGTCCAGCTTTAAAATAGATGGGTCAATGGTGAATTCCATCTTATTGACTTGTGTTGAAACGTATGATGAGACCAACTATTTTCCTTCTGCATTATGAAATTTAATCTAACCCAAACTGCTTTATTAAAAAATAAACACATCGTTTTTAAGTTTAATCAGACATAGCCTTTGAGATTAAACTAAATAAAAGCAGCAAATTATTCAAGTACAAAACGTTTTAAATATATTTTTTTTTTGATGTCGTTTTAAAGAGCTTTAGGCTATCACAATGATAGTGCCTTTGTCCTCCATTTTATTTTGGGATACTATCCATGGTACCCCTGAACTTTGTAAAACGTCTATTTGCACCCACTTTTTCGTTTTTTCACTAACTACACTTTAACACCGTTACTCCGCAATCTTTCTCTCGATCTCCTCACCAAAACCTCCCTAACCCTCTCCCTCTGATTTCCTCTCCCCTCACCCAATTCCACCATCATTACAAACTTTCATTTCCGCCCTTTTCTCTTTCTCTTTCTTTTCCTCCTCATTATCCATACACTGTGGCTACGATTATGATGATAACAATGGAAGGAATAATAGAAGAAAAATGGATAAAAATTTATTATATGATATAATTAGGAGATTATTATATTAGAATGAAATTGGGTAAACATACATGGTCGGTTATCATAAAGAGAGATATATCAAGCAATTTTAGTGTCAACAATCGCAATACCTTCTTTTCTCATCTGAATCTTCTTCAACTTCATGCCTCTATTTGAATATGTGGTCAGATCTTGTTGCTTATTAATATTTTTAGTGAAGTTTTTTTCATAAAATGTTTTTGAAATTTCGTAATGGTGGTGGAAGAGTTGGGTGGGGAAAGAGGATTGATGCAAAGAGATGCTGATGAGCATACTGCTTCTTCCTTTCATGTTGAAAATCTTGAAGGTGGAGAAGATGGAGTTGGGTGAGGTGAGAGAAAATGGGTAACATTGGATTGGGGATTAGAGTTTTTCAGTTTTCATTGTTAACGGGGAGTGACTGATGGCGTTAGTTGGGTTGTTGTGGTGTTGTGGTGTTAGTGAAAATACGAAAAATTGGGTGCAGACAGAGCGATCGCAAAATTCGAGGGTAGATTGGGAAACACGGAAAGTTCAGGAATACCATAGATAATATCGCTTTTACTTTAAACATAATTCATATATTTCAATTGAAAATTAAAAGTTGTTATTATACAAATTTGATTCTAACCGATCTTAATGTTGTTTGAACCAAACTTGATTTTGATGTGGATTGAATCTAGATTCAGACTCGATTACTTGGATCTACATCAAATCCAACCCAAGTACCACATACCCCATATTAACCCGATTCCAATTTGGCACAATTAATTCAACCCTTTTCCGAAAGAAACCCAAAACAAGTCAAACAACTAATACAAAATTTAACCGGAGTGATTCGACATAAATGATCTGACCATGAAGAATTCAAGGCTCATGAGGATGAAGAATGAGAAGATCATTGTATATTGTATATAGATGCAGAATTGTAAGAAATGTAATGGTTTTAAAAATTAATTTGTATTTCTTAATCAACTGATACTACAACGTTACACTTATATAGAGGAGGGGCAGGTTGTGTACCAGGCCATGCCCAACGTTCTACTGATGTTGACAATTGCTTAATCTAGTACAATATTATTTGAGAATAATCCCTAGACGTCTTGCCTTCTGTTCAGATTTCCTTCACATGTCTTCCATTGACCACAATGCTTCTTGTCTCTTGGTGTTATGATGTTGACAACCCTTCCAACTGCATTTCTGTTTTCATTGCAAGTGTTGTCTTTGTCATGCTTATTGTTGATCACATGATTTACTTGCTCATCTTTACGCTCCTCCTTAAGATGGGAGTGTAGACCTGATGTGTAACTCCCATCTTGGTCATGAGCTTGGTGTGTTGACTTGTGGGCATTGACTTGGTCAAGATATTTGCAACCTAATCTTGAGATTTGACATAGGAAGTGTGTACCTGAATTTTTTTACTTTTCTCCCATATGTAATGACAGTCTACCTTAATATGCTTAGTCCTTTCATAGTACATAGGCAGGATTTGCTGCAATTGAGATTGCTGCTTATTGTCCCACCTCAATTAAGTTGACCCTAACTTTCTTAGGCCCAATACCTCGAGTAGGGAAGATAACCAACTGATTTCACATGTTGTTAGTGTTGGAGAAGGTGTCCTTCGGCAATAATGTGTTGACTAATTAAATCTAATTAGGAATGAACATGAAATATATTGATTATACTAAGTTAGTTGATTAACGTAAATCTATAACGGTTAGTTGTCTAGAGTTTGACGTTGTTGCCGTTTGACGATGGTAATCAACTGATCTCTCTCGATCACACATATAGAGATAGTGTCTCCAAAGGATATTTGTAGACAACCTACTCAGGGTTTCCCATTTAAATATGCCTGACGATGACATGGATGGTGGATGGCGGTGAAAGGTTCGTTTGCCGGCGAATTCTAATTATGATCTTGGCCCGAGTTACGATTTAGCCCATGTCGATTATACTTAACCAAATGAATAATAGAGTTCATTATTAGCTGATGAAATAAATACTCTCAGCCCGTGTATTATACGTAGAAATGTTTGTTCATTTAGAGGCTGTTTGGATACAATTTTGGGAGGGAAAGGGAGGTGAGGGGTAGAGAGGGTAGGGAAAGGGAGGTGAGGTGGGGGAGAAGGAACAATTTTTCCTTTGTTTGATTAACAACAATGGGTAGAGGGAAAGGGAGGGGAAATACCATTATTGTAGATGAAGTAATTTTAGTTAATGATAATAATAATAATAGTTAAATAATAACAAATAATAAAAATAAACTCAAATCCCCAACCCCTCTAATTTTCTCTCTCCTCGCCCATTCCCCCTCCCCTGAGCCGCCCCACTGCCGTCGCCGCCATTCACCTTCCACCATCATCACCGGCGAAGACACCACCGCCCAATTGCCCGGCTCCAGCGAGTCCTCGGTGGCAATAAACGACCTTCGTTCCTCCTTCCTCTACCGCCCAATCTATTTTTTCATATTTTTTGGAAAACATTAGATCTAAAATTAGGTGGTGTTATGGTGGTTTGTAGTGTTTTTGGGTATGGGGGAAATAGTCGTGGGAGTGACGCGTATCTGGTGGTGGTGGTGGCGTCGGAGACGGTGGCGGTTGGTGTGGGTCGGCGGTGGTTGTGGGTGGCGGCAGTGGTGTTTAGGGGAGGAGAGAGAAATAATTGAAGGTTAATTTGAAAATTTTTGAAAAATGTAGTTGTGTTTTTATAAAAATCTAAGGGCATGTATATAATTTGACATACTATTGGTGCATTTTCCTTCCAAATTTCTCCAAAATTGGAGAGGTGAAAATTAGAGAAGGGAGGAAAACTCATCCTCCCAAATCCCCTCATTTCTCTTCTCTCCCCTAACAAATATTTATCCAAACAAGGAATTCAATTTCCCTCCCCTCCCCGTCGCTCCATTTCCTTTTATCCAAACAAGCTCTTAGAGTACCATGTTAAGCCCAATTGCCAACTATATGGCATCTCATTGTGTTGGGTTGTTGTTCTTTTTTTTTAGGTAAACTGTGAACTTTATAAAGTTACGTGCCCGAAGCAATAAAATCCGCGGCCACAACATAAAGTACATCAGAAGGACCACTCTCTATCCAAACCCTCGTCGTATAATCGACCGGGTTAATATGAGCTACTAAGTGAGCTACTTTATTGCCTAGCCTACGCGCGTGATTAAAACTATAAAAAGCAAACTTACTATCTAGATTCATAACGTCTAAAGCTATTAAACCGAAGTAGTTTGAAGGAAAAGAATGTGACCGTAACCCTGAAATAAGCTGCAACGAATCTGATTCCAGTATGACTTTATCAGCTACTTGCTGCCATGCCGTTTGTCAACCTAACACGACCATTTTTGCCTCGCCTACACCTGGATCTCATCTCTGAACGACTTGCTTGCAAGCAATCCTTAACACCGCACCCTCGCTACCCCGAATCACCACTCCTATTGCCGACCCCGCTTCCCCCAAAGACGCCTCGTCGACATTCACCTTGACCACCCCCTCCCCAGGGAGTCACCAAACTTCCTCACCCCCCTCCCTATGATGACCCGTCCTTCCCACACCCCTCCTTGTCTCCTCCGCCTCACAAAAAGTGCGATAGAAGCTTAGCACCCGACTCGCTACCTGCTCCGGCTCTGACTTCATCCCTCCATGAACAACTTCATTTCATGCATTCCACATCGCCCAAGCCCCCACTACTGCCATTTCCCGCCACTTCTCCGCCTCATTCGCCACCCATCTCTCCACAAGGTCTATTCCCGCCTTACACTGTTCCCGCTTCTCCGTATCCAAGCAAAGTTCTATCCAATCCTTAGCGATGGTTGGGCTGAAGACCAAAGCATGCACGTCATTCTCCACAGCCATGTTACAACATGGGCATAGCAAATCCGCTTCTCGAACCTTCTTTTGGATGTTGACTCTGGTCGGAATAGCACCCCTGCAAACACGCCAAACGAACACTCGTATCTTGGGTGGGACATTTAAGCTCCATATTTTGGACCATAAGCTTCCCCATGCACTGTCCGAACTACAACCCCCCCACCCCCCGATGCCGCTACCGGCCGGTTCTTGACGAAGTGATACCCGGACTTAACTGTATAACCCCCTTTGTCACTATAATGCCACACAAGCTTGTCCAGACCCTCCGTATTAGCCAAAGGGATTTCGAGGACCTCCTCTGCCTCGAAACTCAACAACTTACTCATAATTATATCCCTTTTCCATACCCTAAGCTCTTTATGTATCCACTCCTCCACAAACACATCATCTTCCCCCCGTCTCGGTGAGATCAGCCTAAAGGAGAAGGCTTTTCCTTCCACCTATCGCTCCACACCCTTACATTCTTGTCGTCCCCTATCAACCATCACAAACCTCTATTAGCACATCCTTTGATCCAACAATACTACACCAGGCGTAGCTTGGGTGAGCCCCAATTTTAGCCTCCATGAATGAAAACCGTGGGAAGTAGCGCCTTCAAAATTCTACCTGCAAGAGAATTTGGGTTAGTGAGAATGCTCCATGCCTGCTTCATTAACATTGCCTCCTTAAAGGCCTCAATATGTCTAAAATCCACTCCCTCACCCTTCAATTTATACAGTTTATCCCACGCCACCCAATGAATCTTCCTTTCACCCTCCTTCGCACCCCCCCGAAATCGAGCTATCATGGAAGTAAACTCGTTACAGAGGCTTGTCGGAATTTTGAAAAGTCTCATGTGATAGATGTTGGGGAGTGAATTTCCCAACTATAAGTGCCTACTTTGGATATGGAGCGAAGCTGGAACCTCCCTGCAGAAAGTTGAGACCTCCCTGCAGAAAAGAGGAACCTTCCAGCAGAGTTACGGGGGAACTACTTCCATTTTCGCATCGGAAGTCCTTGAAACGTTTGAATAAGTCAACAACGGCTAATGCAATTAATTCTCTATCAATTATGGAGATAATGGCAGCAATTAGGACGATGTTACACAATTAAGAAGACCAATTTTATATGATATTAAGACGAGGGTAAATTCTGAAATAATGAGTATTAATGCTGCATTTATGACAATAAATGTTGTAGAATGAATGCTAAAACTACATGAGGAACAAGAAAAGAAATTCAAGTAAGGACAATAATGAGCGAAATTGATTGCTAATGAGGGAGCATCTATAAAAAGACACTCAAAGGCAAAGGAACAATATACTCAACACCCACAATCAGATTATTACTATATTTATATTCGAGTTCCTACATATATATCTACCCTTGTATTACTAGTCTAGAAACCTTCATAGCAATTGTACGCTACCTAAAACGGAACTAGTGGAATATTTGGTGGGACACAGTCTTCCCCCGGTGGTTTTTCCCTCATTTACAAGGGCTTTCCACCTACAAAACTCCATTGTCTTATTTGTTGATTATCTCTTTATTTCTAGTACTTCTCGTCTTCTATATTCCTTCCTCCAGAACTGCAGTGTACTTCCCCCAGAACTGCAATCCTACTTTCTTTGATCTGTGAACAACTTCCCTTGATCTATAATCTACTTCCCCTGATTTGTAATCAACATCCCTTGATCCAAAACTTGTACCCTGAACATCCGGAGTAGAGGTTCCCTATATTATTAAGGTGACTAGATAACCCCCAAGTTATAAGTAGGCCTTAGTGCGTACTTTTTACCAAAACAATAGGTAGATATCGCTTGGGCCACATGCTTGATTAGGATCTCTCTACCTACGAAGGACATCAACTTCTGCTTCCATCCCTTTAACTTCTTCCACACTCGCTTTTTCACCATATTAAAGGCTACTCTCCTATTTCTCCCTACAACTCCCGGCAGCCCCAGATACCGCCAATGCTCATCCACCATTGTGGCCTCAAGCATCCCTGCCAACCTTCTTCTTACGCCCTCATCCACATTTGCACTAAACGACACCTCGCCTCTGATTTTTGGAGGTTAACACGTTGACCTGAGGCTCTCTGGCACACCTCGATAACCTCCCTAATGCTCCGTACGTCACTCTCCCTTGCTCGGCAAAAGACGATGCTGTCATCCGCACATAACAAGTGGGAGATTTCTGCTTACATATACGCACTTCATACAATGCCTTTCTGCTAATAGCTTTAGAGATCAGCTGTAACAGCCCGAACCACCGTCCGTCGCAACACAACCCAATTAGATGGGTAGTCACCTCTTAGACCCGTAAATCCTCTCGTGGGTTCTAAAAGGTGAAGGCCTTGTTGTTAGTAAGATGGTAGGAATCTATTATAAACTGATCATATGAGTCTTAGTTTCCCAATGTGGGACAAACCAACTCCATAAACCATTTCCATATTCCGTAGTGTTACAAACTCCCCCACTTAGAGAACGCGACGTCCCCGGCGCGCCTCAACCATTCCATACCAACATCAACACAGGTCCAAGATCTCCCCCGCTAGACGGCTGGTCTGGGCCTCGCCCCAGCACCCAGCACGCGGTCGCAGGGTTGCTCTGATACCATCTGTAATAGCCCGAACCACCGTCCGTCGCAACACAACCCAATAAGATGGGTAGTCACCTCTTGGGCCCGTAAATCCTCTCGTGGGCTCTAAAAAATGAAGGCCTTGTTGTTAGTAAGATGGTATGAATCTATTATAAACTGATCATATGAGCCTTAGTTTCCCAATGTGGGACAAACCAACTCCATAAACCACTTTCCATATTCCGTAGTGTTACATCAGCCCCGAGAGAGCCTCCGCAATAATAAACAAATACGGTGATATCGGGTCTTTTTGCCTAAGCCCTCGTTTGGGGTTGAAAGGTTGTAAGGGTGCCTCGTTTATCAATACCGACGACTCCACCGTGGCTAGGCACCTCATGATCATAGCCCTCCACTACGAACTGAACTCCATCCTTTCCATGACGGCTCGTAGAAACCCCCACTCTACACGATCGTATGCCTTACTCATATCCATTTTAAATCGTAGGTACCCAGTTCCCCCACTATGGTGAGTACGCATATAGTGGAAGACCTCGAAAGCTATCAAAGCGTTATCCGTTATAAGCCGCCCCGGGGTGAACGCACTCTTTGAATCTGAAACGAGTCCCGGCAAAAACATCTTGAGTCTGTTTGCAAGAAGTTTTGACACCATTTTATAAATCACGTTACAAAGGCTGATGGTCGAAATTCTTTCATCTTGGTCGGCATGTTCACCTTTGGGATCAAAACTAATTCGTCTTGTTAACCTCTGCCATCGAACATTGGCCCTCCACGAGCGCCGGAACATACTTAGCCACTTCCTTCCTGATAATATGTCAATGCTTTTGGTAGAAGTAAGCATTTAATCCATCAGGGCCCAGGGGCCTTGCTCGGTCCCATCTGATAAAGTGCATCCCACACCTCATGCGAAACCGGACCTGTCAACTGCTCATTCATCGCTTCAGTCACCCGACAGACAATCCCTTCTAGTGCTGCCTCGAAATCATAAATGTTTGACGCTGCAAAGAGGTTTTGAAAATAGTCTACAGCCACCCTGCTGACCTCCTCAAAACCTTCTGCCCAGCCCCCATCATCCCCTCTCAGCCGTTCAATTGCATTTCGACGCCTTCAGAGAGAGGACTTCATGTAGAAAAATTTCGTATTTCGATCCCGTTCGATGAAATTTGCCACCCTCGAACAATGTCTCCAATAGATTTCTTCCCGCACAAGAAGATCATCCTTCTTTTCACATACCACTCGCCTCTCCTCCACTACGTCTACACTCGGAGCACAAGCATTCAGGATCGTCAAACGTTTTCGGGCCTCCTAAATCTGTCTTCCTATATCCCGAATTCCTCCTTACTCCACCTCCAAAGCTCTGTACTCACCCTCTTCATCTTACTGAGCACCTCTGCCACATTTCCCATCCCCTCCTCTCCCCTGGCTCCTATGCCCCCTCTACAACTCGAGGGCGGTCCTCCGAAATGAGCCTGAAAGGGACGTTTGTTTAAGAGTTTTACTATCTTAATCCATGATCTAATAATATACCCTTTGGAAAAGTTTGGTAAGCTAATTTGCATTTGATCATATAGGATTCTATACGTTATTGGATAAGATATATAGATTTAAGCATGAGTTATCGCAATACCTCTTTGGCTTTTCCTCCAAACTTCCTCGGCTGCCTATGTTCCTTCTAAACCCTACATGTTTTTCTATATAAATAGAGCATGTATTTCCCACAAGGGTGACACACCAAAAAACTTACGTACATAACTAGCTACCAAAAACATAAACTATCATGTAGTGCTAAGCTAGGTAGAACCGATACGGATTCGGACATCGATACGGAAACGTGACACGAGTCACACGACAGTTTGAAAAATAGCGGACACGGCAAAAAACAAAAACTAACAATTACTTTAAATGCATATTTTTTCAATTACGCGTACTGTTCGCGGGTAGGTAGAGGTGGGGTTTGTGCAACCGGGTGCAGATGGGGCTGTAGCGATGAGGCCGCTAGTGGACGTGCCGCTAGTGGACGTCGGTCGGAGGAGGTCTTCTGAGGCGGCACCGGTTGAAAGTGGAAGAGCCGGTCGGAGCATGAAGATGGGAAGTAGAAAGAGATAGAGAAGTAAGACATGTAGTTGAACTACCTACTTGTGTGATTAGAATAAGAGAAAAAATAGTTTTTTTTTTTAAAACTTGTCAAAACGACGTATTTTTGTGTCGTTTCGGGTGGTTGGTTGGTGTCCGGTTCGGGTCCACTTACTGGAAAACTGTGTTTGTATCCTAAAATTAAATTAAAGAAACGGACACGGTTTTTGGGCGTGACGGACACGTGTCATACTGTGTGCGATCCGTGTTTGTGTCCGACACCGTGTCGGACACAGACACGACACTGGACAGGCGTGTCCGTGCTTCCTAGGTGCTAAGTCACCACCTAACTACAACCCGCATACAACGCACATACCAATTCTTTGATCGTCTATCATATCACAGCTATCATATACGAGAATAGATAATTAGTTAGTTTGTATCCAAGGGTTAAGATCGAGGTCGGAGACGTTGGCGAGCGAACCTGATCCACATGGGGTCGATAATAAATCCACCTGAGGGCCTCAATATTTCCATAAACTGATTTCCAAACTCTTATTGTTCTTATAGCCCTCTCGGGAACTCACTTAAGAAAGAGGAATCTTATGTCGAATCATGGAATAAGATTTGATCCTATTCATGGGTATATCAAAAATAAAAATATTCCATTTCAAAAATAGAAAGTTCGAAACGAAACAATTGGGATTTTCTTGGAGATTGGATGCAGTTACTAATTCATACGCACAATCTTTACAGGTTTGGATTTTCATGATTCTTATTGATGTCCTCTCATGTTATATTTGAGTACTCATATGTATCTGTTTGTAATAAATTTAGCAACCTTGTGGCATTTTCGTTTGATTTCATTCATGTATGATATATGTCATCTTTGCCTAACTTTTATAATAATCAATTCACAAGTTATTTCACAAGTGCTGCATTTATTTATTTATCTTTTTTTTTTACAAGTGCTGCACATTTGAATTAAGTGGTTTTTTTTTATATTAGCCTGTACGTTAGTGAGATTTATCATATGTTAATCTTTTCAAATGATTATCATTTTTGCACACTTGCATGCTATTTGCTATATGGAATATGTCGTCAATTATCACTTGACATTTATCTCGGATCAACTAGTAGAGGTCGTCTTCGGATGGGCGATTTGGGTGTCTAACACCTTCCCAAATCGTAACTTGCAAAGGACACATTTAGCTTCGTAGGATCCTATAAAAAATCCTGCTGGCGATTCCGACAAAAACTAGCGAGACCCAATCGGTTAAGGAGTTAATTAATTATAGAGGAAAGTGTTTTACGAGTTTGGAACTCTGATGAATAAATTATGGTATTTGTGTGAATTATCAATACGGACATTTATCTAATTAAATTACAAGTAGTTGTAGTTTTAGCTAAAATGATGTAATTAATAATTATTATATAATGATATAATAATTAAACAACCAATTAAAGAAATAAGTGTACCCCAAATTGTAAAAGAAGATGTTAAGGGGTATAATTAGTAAGGGCAAAATGATAATTTGGATTACCACTAGTATATATACTAAAATTGAATGGTCAAACACACGACACATCATTTTACACAAACACAAATTTATTTTAGAGAGAGAATTAAGAGAACTTTCATTTTCTCTAAGAAAATCAGCCAACTTTCAACAAATTTGAGATCAAGTTTTCTTCATTGCATGTCAATGAAAACTTGATCAAAACATTTTATCTAAACCTAGAATAACATTGGCTAAAGTGTTATTGGTTTTAGGGTTTAATTCACCTAATAATTCTAGCTTGTTTTGGCTGAATCTTGGAGGGTTACTTGGTGCATCTTGGAGGAGGTTTCTATATTGAAAACTCAAGATTTAAGTAGGAGGAACCCCACTAATTAGCAGCTCAATAAAATTCCTTGAAAGTGTGGTCATAATTACTCCTAATTAAGGCATTAAAATTTGTTTTATACACTTTATCATGCTTTAATCTTACAAACAACTAAAGATTCTTAGGTAAAATTAATTAGGAGTAATTAAGTACTAGTTAGAGGAATCTAATTAGAAGCTAAATAACTTTCAGTTAGAGCCATGGCTCTGTATTCAGATTCAGCTGATGATCAAGCCACCACAGTCTTGTTTTTGGTCTTCCAAGAGATAGGAGAATTTCCTAGCTCCGAGAATAATTACGTACTGATTATTGAGCAATAATGTGGGATATTTCAATCTCTTTTTCTTTCTTTTTTAAAGGTAAGCGTACATGATATTATTAGTTTAGTGACTCTTCTCATTAGGACACCACGTAACTTATCAGAAGAAAGAAAATCTAGAAAATAAGGATCAATAAAACATAGATCAGAGGCACCATCGTGGGGGTTAAGGGTCAATAATGTGGGATATTTCAATATTGCAAAAAAAAAAAAAAGTATAGTCGAAAGTTATCCCACATCGTTAAATCGTGATCAAGTAGCCGAAACTCTAGATTGTATATTCCATTTTTCTTTTTAAATTTCATAAAAATGTAAGTATCATGCATGTATTAACTTAGGAGCCCAGGAGGCCGGGTGTCAATCCTATCACTTCCACATGTTTTAATTTGTTCTACCTAATAGTTAAGTATGTTCCAAGGAACCAAGTGCATGCAAAATGGAAGGATCCAGCATAAAGTTAGTCAAACTAAATGTGGTCTATCGAAGTTCCAAAGTTAGTGAAAATTAAAGGGATGTCTTTTTTTTTTTAATGGAGATGTCTTTTTATTATGTAGTTAACGGAGAGTCCAACAATGAAAAGGTTTTGTTATATTAAGCACTAGATTCATAAGATGCGCTGACCTTATATGATATGAACATAAATTTTAGTCTAAGATGCTACATGAGAAAACGTGCAGAGTTCATCATGTAATCCAAGTATAGACAGATAAGCTTTTTTTTTTTTAAAAGAACAAGAACAAATAATTTTAGGATTACAATAGCGAATAGAATTGATCTACCTTCTACTAAGGCAAAAATGTGGGACAAAGTGATGTATGTAGCATATAGTGCTAAAAATACTCTAATATTGCGTCTAAAAAAAAAGGAAAATTGACAAAAAAAAAACCGCTTTTAAGTTTCATAAGTTTGGAAACAACCACCTTATAAAATTATATTTGCGAGAAACCACCTTATAAATTGAATAAGTCTTGGTAAGACCACCTAATGTCCTTTGGCCTCCACCAAACCAACCTTGACTACCACTGACCACCCCTCGTCCGCCTTATACCCCCACCAGTCACCCTCGAAAATCGCAAAAAATAAAAATTGTTTTTCTTAATCTATAAAATTAATTAATATACTTAATAGATTATGCCCATCTTGATCTAACCCACTAAATATCTTATTAGTATAATCATTACACTAGAAAAATAATCATTTTACCCTCTTTCATCCCATCAAACATACTTTACCATTTGATATGCGGAGTACTAATTTGGCGTGATAAAAGTGGATAAAAGGGTTTTTTTTAGTGTAATTAGTATACTAATTTGATAACTAGTTGGGGTTTTAATATGGACATAGTCTATTAGGTATATTAATTAAGTTTTTGGATTACTATTTTTTTTTCGATTTTTGAGGGTCGCTAGTGGTTTTATAAGGCGGTTTCAGGCGGCGAAGGGTGGTCAATGTTGGTCAAATGTGGTTTGGTGGAGGTCAAAGGACAGTTGGTGGTCTTAACAAGACTTGTTGATTTTATAAGGTGGTTCCTCGCAAAGATAATTTTAAAAGGTTGTTGTTTCCAAACTTATGAAACTTAAAGGTGGTTTTGCCAAATTTCCCAAAAAAAAAAAAAAAAAAAAAAATTCTCTAATCTTGCTTCCTATACAACGTGGGATAATCTCCAATCTTAGCAAAACAAGAAAAGTAGTGCTCAAAAACATCCCATGTCAGATTGTCAGTGATGCATAACCAAGTAGAATATAGCTCGCTCCTCTAATAAAATTTTACATCGACTTAAACTCAAGAGATATCCCACATCGCTTATGAAGTTTGATTAAAGTGTATAAGAAACTTATTAAAGGTGTATTAGAGCATCTCTATTGGTGAGACTCACTTTGGGTCTCAAATACTGATATAATGTCACATTTACATCATGCTGACATCAAATGGAGAATGAGACTCAATTTGAGATTATAGTCTTCAATGGTAAGAATTATATTTTGGGTCTCAAAATTTTAGTTTACTAATTTTTAATTAGGGCCAAAATAGTATTAAAATTAATTGTTATCACTAGTGGACCCCACATAATTATCTCTTGAAACTTTTGAGACGGTCTATATTTTCAGAGAATGTCTCAATTTGTGAGACTCTCCCCCTTGATCTACAATGGGGGTCTCTCATTTTGAGACACATTTTATCATCATTGAGACTCATTTGAGACCCCCTATGGAGATGGTCTTAGGTATTCAAAAGACTCGTTCTAATCCATTAATTTCGGGATTGTTCCAAGAGACATGCAGTGAAACCGTGGAAGTGTGTTAGCTCAATTGAAAATTTCTCACTACAATAATCTAATTTCTCACTAAAATTGCTCTTATTCGCGAAGTAAATTCGCTTAGTTTGACATTTCATCATATGATTAAAATTTCTATAAAAAGGTCAATATTGGATTAAAGAATTACGAAACCCATAACAAGTACTACTTCAATAAGTGTGTAGTTCAAAATATTTGTATGAGCAACAATTTAAAAAAGTTGAACCTCCTCCGACACTTCAATGTGAGACAATTTAGGAATTCACAGTTCAGTTTTGCTATCCCTAATTGGTCAAATAGGAGAACAATATGCATCAGCAAAGCTATAAACTATGCCAATTATTCGTAAAAAGAAAAGAAAAGAAAGGTCCTAGACATGTCACAAGTAGTGTACTTGAATAATAATAATAATACGTATTGTATATACTACATTACTACTAAATACTAATAGCAGTTAGTATTAATCAATTTATGTAACTTGATATAATTTATTTGGACAACAACCTATATTGTTTTTTTTTTTTAATGTTTTTAGACCAATGTTAATAGAAAGCCAAAGTCCCAACAGTTGTACAATGGTTAGTAAATTTTCTTTTTATTTAAGGTGTAACAACCCTAAATTTTCGCTAAAATAAAAACCGGAAAATAAAGAGTCATTACGCCGCAATTGACTACCGATTCAATCGCTAGGCTTAAAAATCAATCAACTAACATAAATAACTAGCTAACTAGTTTTAGGGCCCGTGAAATTCACGGGTAGTTTTGTGAACCGTTAATTCAATAATACTCAAAGTTCAATAAAGTTGTCGAAATAAGATTAAAATGAAAGGTACTTGTCAAAATAGAGTCTGCATAGGTTTGTATAAAGGTTTAAAGCAAGTTCGCCATGGCACGTGAAAATTTTAGGCAAAACACGGCGCACAATATTTGTAGCACATCTAGTGTCATATATATACTTCGTATCTACTACTTTCCACTCCCGTCTTTCTACTCTTTCCCGATCCTTCAAGTGAATGAGACATTTCCAAATCGCATATATAATTGTTTGGGGGATCGAACAGAGAATGTGAGGTTATGATTTTTATAAGGTACATGGAACATTGGAATCCATGGGATGAACATTATGCAATAATCCAAAAAATAATACTCCGTACAATACTTATTAAAAAAAATAAGGTGATCATGTTATCCAATAATCCAGCAAAAAAAAGGAAACTTCAAACCCACGAAAACAAAGAAGACAATGAAAAAAAGTGACGGTGGAAGAGAAAAGTTTGTCATACTTTAGCTTCATGTATTCCAATTTGATTCCATAATATCTAAACCTGCAATATGATCAATCCAAATTAATTACCAAGAATCTATATGAAATTGAACATTTATAATTATACTAAATCATCAAGCAAATACCATATAATCAATACGACATAAGAAACAATCCAAATACAATAGGGACAAAGGGATTGTAATTGAGAACCAAAGTTCGAAGCAAATTAGAAACAATCCTCACGATTTGAATATGATAAGATGATGTGGTTGGTAGAACCTTTTATGTTGATTGTGACTATTTATTTTGAGGAAGGGGAAGGGTAGAGGAAGATGAGGGGTAAAGGAAGATGAAAGGATGTAAATCAAATCACTCATGAAACGATGAAGATCATTTATTTAGACAATTGATGAGTTGCAGTTGCGAATTTATGAGTTAAGAGATAGTAGCTTAGCAAGTAAGCTTTTGAACAATCTAGAGATGCCGTGTGGATTTAGAAAATCGTTTTTGCTTGCCTTTTAATAGTTCTATAAAGATTAATTACACAACAACGGAAGACTTTCTAGTCGAACTACAGTTCTCAAAACCATAACAAAATTACAACCTATTCGAAATGAGACTCAATAAATGCCTTTGAAAACCTCAACATGCATGACTTCGTAAGCAAGCATCCAAATCATCAAGACTTGTAACTATGCCATCGAAGAATGACATAGGCCCCAGAATAAGGTAGGGACAAACCAGAAAACAGAACGTCAGCACAGGCTGAGTAAGAAATATTAAACATAATACGCGCCTTGAGGCGCGTAGCTAAATAGAACAGATTGACGATATAAGCAAGGAGTATCAACAATAGAAGACCGAGATACCGAATAAGCATCGCCGCTCAATAAATATATATATATATATATATATATATATATATATATAGGGGTTGCATCCGGTCAGAAGTAAACTTATGTCAGAAGGTCAGAAGTAATCTGAGCCACACATCATCCATCAATCAATGGTTAAGATTAAACCAAATAAACAAAAACAAAATAATAAAAAAAAAACCACCCCTTCCCTTTTCTCTCTCCTCCCTCAACCCCCTCCCTCCTTACCCCACCCGACCACCCCAGCCTCGCCGGAGCCCGTCGCCGACCACCACCATAGACGGGTCGACCCAGCCACCGTGACCGCGGGGATACCCCGACCACTCGTCCGCCATACCCACCTGCCGCCGCCCATTCCTTCTCCCCATTTCCAATTTTTTTCACTTTGAAAATTGGAGGAGCGGTGGCACCAAGGCCAGGAGGGGCGGCGAATCACGGTGGAGGGGCGGCGGTTGAGGATAGGGGCTAGGGAAGGGAGTGGGAGAAGAGAGAGAAAATAAGAACAAAGGGGCGTGGAGGACTTTGGAGGCGGTGGCGCGGGGAGATTTATGCCGTCGTGGGGTCGCCTGACCGGCGCGAGTCAGTTGGTGGTGGTTTCGGCGCGTTAGGGGGTGGTCGGTGAAGGTCGTCGGCGGTGGTTAGGTGGTTCGTGGTGGTGGTGGTGGGTGGGTATGGAAGGAGAGAAAAAAAAAATATTGTTCATTTTTCTGATTTTTTTTTTAAGTTATGTGTTTTAGTGTGTGAAGTTATTAGAGTTATTGGAGTTATTGAAGTTATCGGAGTTAAGTTATTGGAGTTATCAAAGTTATTGGAGTTAAGTCGGGGTTACGTGTTTTAAAGTTATTGGAGTTATTAAAGTTATCGGAGTTAAGTCGGGGTTACGTGTTTCCGTTATTGGAGTTAAGTCGTAGTTACGTATTTTAGTTAATGTTGTTAAGTTAGAGATGCAAAGTTATTGGAGTTTGATGGCGCGGGGAGTTTGATGCCACTGTGGGGTCGCCGGAGCGACGCCCATCGAAAGGGGGTGGCGGCGTCGCATGAGGGGGTGGTCGGTGCTCGTGGCCGGCGGTGGTTAGGTCATCGTGGTGGTGGCTGTGAGTGGGTGGGTGGGAATGGGAGGAGAGAGAAAAAAAAATGTGGTTCATTTTTCTGTTTTTTTTTATTATTTTTTTATTTTTTTTTCTGATTTTTTTTATTAAAGTTATTAGAGTTATTAAAGTTATTGGAGTTATCAAAGTTATTGGAGTTAAGTCGGGGTTACGTGTTTTATAGTTATTGGAGTTATTATAGTTACGTGTTGTAGTTAATGGAGTTATATTAAAAGACGTGTTTTAGTTATTGAAGTTAAGTTGAAGTTACGTATTTTAGTCAAATATTGTTAAGTTATAATTGTAAAGTTATTGGAATTATGTTCTATAGTTACTAGAGTTACGAAGCAACCAAAGTTATGAGAGTTAGTGAGTTATCAAGATGTGTGGCTGAGATTACTTCTGACCTTCTGACACAACTTTACTTCTGACCTGATTCAATTCCTATATATATATATACAGTTTGATAACGAACGAGTATCGCCACTCAATATACAGATTATTTATTCATACTTTTCGGCCAGGGTCCTACCCCAAAGCCCCACTTAACGAACTTAGTTCGAGCTAGAGTTGTAATTATCGCCCCTAATAATCCCGAATGTGCACACCCCTCGCAAGACAGGCCGGTAGGACGAGTTCCCATCTAGGAGGAAGACTATTAGGAAGTCGGTAGCTAATCCGACCTACAGTACCTTGATCAGAGGTATATCAAACGATGATCGGTCAAGCCGAATCCATCGTACTCTAGGCGGTGACATTTCATTTTCTTTCATCCGTTTTACATACATTATTCGAAAGTGTATTATTTGATGATACAATTTATAACGATCTTATCCAATAGATACTTGAAGTGAAGCATGAACACAAGCGACAAACAACACGCCACTCGACCAAGTGGCCGAGTGGTGATCACGGCAAAAGAGGCCGAAGGGCCGAGAGACAAAAGAGGCGGCGGAGAGGCCGTGTAAGGAACCTGATGTTCGAAAGACCGCAAATGAATAACGATACGATGGAAATAAATACGCTCAATAATATACTTTAGGCACAAGCGAAACGGATAATGAGTATGAGCGTATAAATCAAGACAATGTGATGATCAAGCATAATAGTGTATCAAACAAGGATAGTGGTTAGTCAAGAGGATTGTGATCAACGTTCTTACCTTACTTACGATTAGTGTGTGGGTGATCAACTAGAATGGGAGCTCCTCAAACACACCCTATACACAATTAATAAACAACAATCACTCAACCATTCTATCAATCGATAATTGCACTATACTTGATCGATAATGAAATACACTCACACATACTTCCACACATGATTAAAAGCACTTAATCACAAAATAGGGGCAGCTTTACCATAAACCCTTAAACATCACATTTCAATCCCCAAACGATCTCCAAACTACACCAAATTCGCACAACACCTTCCCAATTATACCAACAACAATAATCCACCATTAAATCACCAAAACAACAACATAACCATCCGAATTAGGCAAAAATAAGAAATGAGCAGAATACATTTTCATAAATTAAAACATCATAAAATGTTCCCAAATCAAAACCATGGTTTACCCATCTCATAGTAAGCATTTCCTCCAAGTTTCACATAAATGCACCCATAAAATCACCCCCAAACGCCTATGAACCCTAATTACAAAAGCCCTAAATTAACATTCAATTATTCATGCATCAAAACCACAATTAAGCATGATTATAATCTAATAAGGCGATTCCCACAACCATAATCATGTTTAAGCCACAATCAACGTGAATTTACACATGCCCTAATCATAAATTCGTGAGCAAAGGGGGTGAAAACTTACTACTCTTGATATGAAATTAAGAGGGGAATAAGGTAGGGCTGTGGTGGTGGTGCGGCTGGGCGGCGCCCGCGACGGTGGTGCACGGTGGTGGGTTGCGCGGCTCCCTACTCTTCTGTTCTTCACTTCTTCTTTTTCTCTCCTCTTTCACGTTCTTCTTTTTTTTTTCTGCTTCTTTTATCTGAGTACTAGTTTTAAACCCTTGCGTTGCACGGTTAAAATATTATATCGTACTATGAACGTAATAATTATTTTCTTTTCTTTTAGATAAAAGTTGTTGTATTATCCTTTTTTTTATTGCCTCACGTATCCACTCTGTTCACAACTGCTAAATACAGCATTGGGTGGGTATAGTATGGGACACAAATGAGGGCGGAAGTAGTTGGTATATGGTGTAATAGTTGGACAAAAGTAATTATATTAGGTGTGGTATGATCAAATTTTACTACACGTAGTTCAACCAAAAATCCTAAATTATATTGACTAATTAAATGTTTGTTAGTTAAGATGTCTCCCCATCTCACTGAATCACTTACGAAGTATTACTTTATCTTTATCTAACTTTTTTTTTACGCATTTTTCACAAAATTCTCAATCTTGACGATATATTTCAACCAAATTCATACTTCATTTAACTTTTCAAACATATATGTGTATTGATCTTATATTGAAGTACATTTCGACACGAATTTATTGATACATGTATTGTAATATTCTGATATATGTAGCCCAAATTATAATCAATTATATTCGCTTCATGTAGATAACTTTATTTGAGAGTTTTACAAATATTGGACTCTCTTTGTGCATTTCTTAATTTCTAGTGCGTCGTGGGAATTTCTTAGTTCAAGATGCATTGTAAAAATTCCTTTAATACTGTAGAAAAAAGCCTCTTTATATATATATATATATATATATATATATATATATATATATATATATATATATATATATATATTAGATTAACGTGAGTGATGAATGAGGGGGGGTTTGTTTTATTTTATTTATCGTAGAAAATAGGAAGGGTTTAGTACGGGTATTTTGGTAATTTTGCCAAATAACTAGGAAAGCGTCTCTAAACGGAAAGTATACCCTAATTTCCAAAAATAGAATTAAGTATCCTCAAAATGAAAATCTCCCAGTACTTTAAAAAATTCAAATGACCCAAAAATATGGGGGTGTTACATAAGGAAAGTACATTTTTGTATAAATGTACTATGTAGCTTAAGATACCAAAGAATAAGGGGCGAAGCTAGGATTGAAAACTCGGGGTGGCGGATTATAACTACACACATATACGCGGTATTTCTAGTCGCCAATTTAGGACTCATTTATTATTTCTAACAAAAATCAATACTAAACAAGCTTATCTAATAAGGAAAATAACGAAGCGGACTCACTCAACAAATAAAGGAACAAGAACGAAGAAAAAACATACGGAGTACGAAATACGTAAACACGGTTATATATTAAAGGCATGCATAAATGAACATTAAAAGATTCTGGCCTATTGGTTAGGAATGAACTTCTCTTCCCCGATGTCAGGAGTTCGATTCCTCTTAAACGACTAGAGCCAAGGCTTTTTTTGGCTTATTTTTAAAAGTAAAAGAATAATTAAAAACTAATGAAACTTACTTATAGCAGGATTCGAACCCCACACCTGGGTGATATAAGTAATGAGCTGTACCACTATGCCAACTCTATCCCAATACATATATATATATATATATATATATATATACTATTCTGCCTAAAAACCCAGAATTTTTTTCGTCCACCGGGGTGGCGGCCGCCACCCCTCGCCACCAACAGCCTTCGCCCCTGCCAAAGATGAATCTTATACCGGTAGAGTTCATTATCTATGTGCACCCTAACCAATTAGATAGCGTTATCATCAATTAGAGAACCTCATTAATTAAGTACAAATTTTTTTAAAATTCATTTACTATTATCTCAACTAGTTTTTGTACCCGTGAACATCACGGCTCTTTTCGAAATTCATTTTTTCCGTTTTATTGTTCCGTATACATTTGTTGTTTATTTTCTTTTGTAATTTACTTTGACTTTTTTTTTGGCTTGAATATAATGTGCGTGATGGTAATTAATTTTCTCCATCAGCTTTGATAAACATTTTTTTTTTGTTTATGGGGTTGATGATGTCGGAAGGACGTTTGATGAGTAATGGTAAAAAGTTTTTTTGTTCACCAGATTGTAAGGTCAAATGATCATATTCTTAGGACAAAAGTGATAGGAAACTCTTGCTTTTGTTTCATAGACATTGTATCGATAGATTAAAGGAATGACACAGTAGAAGGTAGCAAGGACAATATTGTTAATTCTAAATGAGATGTTGTAACATCTTAGATAACTTAGATTATTTCAATAAAAAAAAATCTTAGATAACTTAGAAACAAATGCGTTATTAACTTAAAACTTGAACTCTTGCAATTGTTTGAAAATAAACTAAAAACTTAAAACTTGTAGTGGATGTTTTTTGTTTGACGCTCATCTACCTTCCTAGTTCTTATTCTCGTGGTTGTTCCTCAACATTCACGGTCTTTTCAACTGGTTCCATTTCTGTAATCCAGCAAATAAAACACAATTTGTATATTATTATACATTGTGTGTACATTTTCTGCCCTCCGATCGGTGATAGTGCGTTTTATATAAATCAATAGAAGTTGTTAGGGAATGATTAATGATTACTGACCCTTCAACTTTTTTCCGTTTGCTATTCTTCTCGTGATCTTCTGATCCTTCCTTTCCTTCTTCGTCCAGTGTGACTCGTTTCGGCTTTCCACTTGATACCTATATTTGTGAAATGTTACATTTAGTTTTTTGGAACCTCTACATCTACGCTCGTGTAATCAGTAGTTGTGATCCTATACGCCATACCCTTTTTTGCAATAATTGTTGTAGGTGATCGGCTTCCAAGGCATAATTGGTGTAGGTGTTGTGTATATAAATTTCTGAAAATAATGGATAGGAGTTGTTCATTGGCATGTCTTATTATTTCATTACCCGCTAATGGCAAAAGCAAAATAATTTACCATGGTAATCTTTTAAGATAGTTTCATCTCAGTATAAATTCAAAGTAGCATAAATCATTTGATCGAAGTGTTTGAATGCGCAGATAGAATTTTGTTTTTACATGGGAAGTCAGAAAACAAAAAATTGCATACATCATAAAGCATAATATACCAGGAGATTGAATCTTCTTTGTGTTCTTTGAATGTTGTGTAACACGATTGGCCTCTAGTTGATGTACAGTAGCCTGAAAACAAAACAAAAAAAGTCAAAAAAAAAAATAAAGAAATTAAAAGGAAACAATCAGTACTCGTATTTGAAAGAACAATACAATTGTATATAGTTTTGTGGAACCTCTACATCTACGCTCTTGTAATCAGTAGTTGTGATCCTATACGCCATCCCCCTTTTTGCAATAATTGTTGTAGGTGATCGGCTTCCAAGGCATAATTGTTGTAGGTGTTGTGTATATAAATTTCTGAAAATAATGGATAAGAGTTGTTCATTGGCATGTCTTATTATTTCATTACCCGCTAATAGCAAAAGCAAAATAATTTACCATGGTAATCTTTTAAGATAGTTTCATCTCAGTATAAATTCAAAGTAGCATAAATCATCTGATCGAAGTGTTTGAATGTGCAGATAGAATTTTGTTTTTACGTGGGAACGAAGTCAGAAAACAAAAAATTGCATACATCATAAAGCATAATATACCAGGAGATTGAATCTTCTTTGTGTTCTTTGAATGTTGTGTAACACGATTGGCCTCTAGTTGATGTACAGTAGCCTGAAAACAAAACAAAAAAAGTCAAAAAAAAAAAATAAAGAAATTAAAAGGAAACAATCAGTACTCGTATTTGAAAGAACAATACAATTGTATATAGTTTTGTGGAACCTCTACATCTACGCTCTTGTAATCAGTAGTTGTGATCCTATACGCCATACCCCTTTTTGCAATAATTGTTGTAGGTGATCGGCTTCCAAGGCATAATTGTTGTAGGTGTTGTGTATATAAATTTCTGAAAATAATGGATACATTACCCGCTAATAGCAAAAGCAAAATAATTTACCATGGTAATCTTTTAAGATAGTTTCATCTCAGTATAAATTCAAAGTAGCATAAATCATCTGATCGAAGTGTTTGAATGTGCAGATAGAATTTTGTTTTTACGTGGGAACGAAGTCAGAAAACAAAAAATTGCATACATCATAAAGCATAATATACCAGGAGATTGAATCTTCTTTGTGTTCTTTGAATGTTGTGTAACACGATTGTCCTCTAGTTGATGTACAAATAATAAAGAAATTAAAAGGAAAAAATCAGTACTCGTATTTGAAAGAACAATACAATTGTATATAGTTTTGTTAAAGAAGGACGAAGATGGTGATTGACTATCTAGATTTTTCGATGTATGCAAATTCAGGGATGTTGGTGTTTTAAAGACAGGAGAGGACAGGAAAGGTTATCAACAGTTATGTGTATAAATGTCACAATAATCTTATAGAAATGACATGCTTAATGAGTTATTCATTGTGAAATAAATGAGAAGTTCAAGGGTTTGTGTTCTTATAGGAGTTATCTTACACATGTGACACAACAAAGAATGCAGATGAAACAATTTCGGCTTACGGGGCTAAGCTCAATCACCACACGCAAAGGTAAAGCTGAAGAAAATAAACCATTAAAAGGGCATTCATCAAACTTAGTGTAGATCTATATGTCATTTAACTTTTCTTGTAAAGGGGAGTCTTTTAATCAATTTACAACAAACTTATTGTCAAATTAGAAATATTATAAAAGGGAAAAGATAACAATAAGAAACGCTTACCTTTTTAATTAAAGGCCGAGCATTAACCTTGGCCATCTTAGCCACCTTGTCCACAACCAGGCTCATCAAGGTTTCATTGGAACTTCTTCTACTTTTTCTGAATAGATACATTTGGACATGTGGCGCATTCACAATGAACTTCTCGATACAAGCAACAAAATAAAAGGTGAACAAATGGAATGTGACCTGAAATGAATAAAATTACCAAAAAAATATTGCTGACGAGGTCAATTAAGAAAAGTGGGACATTTGTTTTTTTTTTTTCTTTTCAAAGAGATATGTTTTACACGCCGCTTATGTGGATTACAAGTAATTGGTGAGTTGGACAAAATATTGACAAATAAGCTTATATTGGTGGTAATACTGCCAAGTGGATTTAGATGGTAAGTAATGCTTGCCTTTTAATAGTTCTATATAGATAATAAGAATCATAACTATGTATCAAGAAAATCAGCAACTAAAGAGATATGTATACTCTACTATTATACAACTAATAATCCTAAATTTCGATTTAGCAACATACTCAAATAAATATTTTTTTTTTTTTTTTTTTTTTGCAGTTGTGGTTAAACTATGAGAATAATATAAGCTTAAACAAGCAGATCTTAAATAAGTTTAAAATGACCCTATTGTATACAGTTGAATATAGGCTAACCAACAACCTACACGATAGTAGGATGTTTTTACAAATTTTACAAAGTTAAAATCTATTCGAAAGTGTATAAGTTAGCATAACATTAACATCGCATCATTCCATAAATTATTGAGCAAATATGGGGAAAATATAAATTGGATAGTGAAACTTCAAACGTGCATATATCTTTACTTTATCAACCGAAGTGAGCGTACTTCACATATTTACATCAAACCTTGCCAATCTACACCGATATGCTAAATCATAATTTTTGCTATTGAGAATTTTTATTTATTGATAACAATAAAAAATTCAACAAGCAAGTCGAGAGTAAAATAACTAATTATGGGAGCATTGATATAAGTTAATTAATAGCTTCAAAGACTATTTAACTTTTACAAGTTTTAGCATACAAATATATTTTTAAGGTGCTAATTGAGATCAAATATTAACAAAATAATTAATATAAGATTAAACAAAATGTTAAATTTGAGATTAAATCTAGATTTCGTGCAATGCACGGGCATTCAACTTGTACATACATATAAAAGCTAATAATTTAGAACGTATTAAGAGCGTTGGGAGGTCAAGAAATGCACAGAGTGTACAAGATATGTTAAACTCTCAATAGGAGAAGGAAAGTGCACCTTATCCTATTACATGCATGATTTGGTTCAAATAAACTGTATATATATTGTATCAATGGCACGTTCACAATTATCTCCATCAATCTACTGTGTGACACTCTTGACAATAAATGTGATGTGTTTTTTGTTGAGATTGGCCATCGTCACCAGAGGTCAATGGCAATCGCGGGCGTTTCATCATCTTTCGCTCGATCGTAATGTAATACGACCAGAGTTCATACCATTTGACTGGAGAGGACATGGTCCGTACATCGGTCGTGTTTCTGATGGACATATTCTAAGATGGCAAGGGCAACATGGTGGTTGGACATAATTCGCCACAACTAGTCCAAATAGGTACGTTTCACACAGTGTCGTGAAAGAGTTTATACGAATTTATGATTATTTTTTTTTTCTACTCTTCGTTGATTAAATAACTAATTATGAATTTGTCTTTTGAACTTCAGTGTAACATCAACATACTATTAATTATGCTACAATATTTTTCAATATCCTTCGTACTTTTTTTGGCGAGCTTATGAATTGAATATAGGCTTATTTAATTTCGTTTTTTTTTTCTACTATTGTTGTTGTAGGGCGAGAGTGTGTGATGAGGTTACTAACTCGCCATTAGAACAATATTATGGATAACCATTAGGACTGAAATTTTTGGAGTTAACTTGCGAATTACATATCACCGACTCTAGCCTCGGTTTGATGAAAGTTGGTTGTGATGGCATTGTTGCTACATCTGTGTTTACCAGCGTTGGTGGTATTTCAACCCGATCTCTAAATATATTGTACATCGACCATGAAACAGGAGTGGTTTTATCCACATGAAACATTAAGAAATGCACATGGAGGGTGTCCAATATTCGTAAAACTCTTACATAATAAAGTTATCAACATGAAACATAATATAAACTGTTATAACTTGGGCTACGTATATCAGAATATTACGATACATGTATCATTAAGTTCATGTCGAAATGTATCTCAGTATAAGATCCATTTACACATACTTTTGAAAAGTTAAGCATGATTTTGGTTGAGATATGTCGACAAGTTTAAAAACTTTTGTGAAAAATGATTTAAAAAAAGTTTTATTTAAAGATAAAGTAATACTCGACAATAATATCTGCATAAGTGATTTAGTGAGATTAGAAGACATCTTAGCTAACAAACATTTAATTAGTTATCATTATTTATTTATTTTGAGATTAACTAATTAATAAAAAAGAATATGAAAAGTGTTCCGTGCATTCCATGTAGTATCTACTAACAACAGTAAATAAAGGTATATGACAATGCCCTTTAGAAAAAATAAATCAACAAAAACTTTTACCCAATATGATCTTCTCTTTTCTTGTTTGGACAGGTTATGTTGAGCGCTATTTTTAGACTAAGGTTTTTGGGGGTTTTCACTGGAATGAGTCCCCCCACCCCCTCAAATTTTAATATAAAAGTCAACAATCTATGTTTTCGAAATGACAAAGAGTGATTGAAAGTTGTATTGGATGGTCTTGGATTTTGTATCCTCAAATATTACAAGACAAAAATTTAGAATATTTAAAAATCCTATATTTAGCCCGGGTGTGGCACAAACATGTAAACTAGTTAGAACAGAAAACTTGATCTCCTCTTATTCTTTCAGGGTTCTGATACCATGAAGAATTCGAGGCCCATGAGGATGAAGGATGAGAAGATCATTGTAGATTGTATATAGATGCAGAATTGTAAGAAATGTAATGGTTTTAAAATTTGATTTGTATTTTTTAATCAACTCATACTACAACATTATAGTTATATAGAGGAGGCAGGTTGTGCACCAGTCCATGCCCAACGCTCTATTGATATAGAAATTGCTTAATCTAGTACAACGTAATCTGAGATTAATCCCTAAACTTCTTGCCTTCCTCTGTTTAGATTTTCTTCACATGTCTTTTTCCATTGGCCACAATGCTTCTTATTTCTTGCTGTTATGATGTTGACAACCCTTACAATTACATTTCAGTATTCATCGCACGTGTTGTCATTATCATGCTTATTATTGTTGATCACATAATTTACGTGCTCATCTTTACAGACACGTATCCGACTCCAACGATCGCACCCTTATTTGACCCGACCGATAGGTTTAAAATGTCAAAAATTTCAGTCCTTTGGAGACTCGGGCACTCGCTAGTGAGTACTCCTACTGTGGAGAAGTAGAGAGACTAGAGACCATAGGGAAGGGTAAATTAGTCAATACAGTTTTGATCAGTTCTCTTGTCAACTCTCTGCTGCCTTTCCATATATTCACTCTCCTCTTCACCACATCAACATTTTCTCTCTCTCTCTCTCTCTCTCCTACACCCGGCCACACCGTCGACGCCGGCTAACACCACCGTCACCGACAAACCACCACCGCCAACTTTCTCTCTCCTTCCGCCGCGCAAACCACCAAGATTAATGCTTTGTTTGTTGTAAATGGCGTCTGCTTTTCTCTCAAGAACTCTTCTCTCTTCCCGCTTCCTTCATTCTTCTTCTCGCTCTCTCTTCCACAAACCTCTCTTCTCTTCCCAATCTTCTCATGTAAGCTTCCCTTTTTTTTCTCTCTCTCCTTTCTCCTTTTATTTAAATATGTATGCAATTTTAACAGGATTATCTAATTTGATTCCTCATTTTCAATTGTGATTTTTTTTTCTTCCCCATTTTATGATTGATAAAGTTTTCATCTTTGGAGTTTGTATTTTTGTGGGTGTCGACCATTTTCTTTTGTTTATTTATATTTCTATGTTATATGCAAAATTGATTGCTTCAAAGCTTAGAATTCACGAGTAAATTGTTCAGAAGTGCGTTGTTTCTTGCAGACAAGTGGTTTTGGGTCTAACATCAGGTGTTTGAGTTACTACAATTCAGTATCGAAAACTCGGTTTGTTTGCCGTGTTATTCCGTCCACAGACGTTGGGGCGAAATCGTATTGTACGCAGGCAATGTCTACTGCTGAACCTGTGGTTTCTGTTGAATGGCTTCATACTAACCTGAAGGAACCTGGTATTAAGGTAATTGTGCTTGTAAGCTTGTAATAAGGCTGACTATAGTAAGAAAATGTCTGATTTGTTATCTATTTTGGAATGTTAAATAGCCACTTCAGTCGTGCTCGTTGATCCTCGAAAGTAAATCAGTATGTGCTCATAGCATTAACAGGTCCATTATACAATGATCGTAAATACGTTAGGACTAAGCAAAACCTTAGAGCTTGTTTGTTCGTACATGTTCGTAAATATTGTCTAGATGACGAAGGAAGTAGATTCTCCTATAGGAAGTCTTACTTATAAACACACCCTAGGTAACTAAAATTCTACAGAGTGTAGGAAGTAGAAGTTCGGATTTCTACTTTCTACAACTTTGGCATTCCAATGTGATGAGGAATTTCTTACGAATTTAGGTGTCTACATTCAAGACAAGATTGGTTTTAGATATTATCATGCATGCGCTTATCATGCATGCGCGAATATGAGAATGTAGGTGCACTTTGAAAACATCCAATGCTCTTAGTTGCTCCTTGTACGTTGTTCCAGAATACCGTGCCCTCCTGATCTTTTAGCATCGCATATGTGCTACACAAATACATTTCATTTACCTATTTCAAGTAGTATGTTTTTTACCTGCTAAGTGCTAAACATAAGCTTCTGCAATTGACACGTAAAAGCTGTTAGGAAATTTCATGCTGAATCCAATTGCTGTATTTTCAGGTGGTAGATGCTTCTTGGTACATGCCTAATGAGCAGAGGAATCCAATTCAGGAGTACCAGGTTAATGTTTCTTAATGTGAAGACAGTGACTTAATTTGGGGATGTTATCATTAGTATTTACTTTTTTCCCTTACACATTTTTTTGCTCTTTGTATATGGGTATTGGGTCAAGACGTTAAATCTGAAGTCCTCTTCGTCAATAAATTCTTTTCTTGTTTTTTTTTTTGTTTATTTTTTTTGTGATTTCAAAGAAGATGTATTGGCATGTTGTGCAAGAGGACTTTAGATAGGTTGAACCTTGTAGGCGTGTTTTCTACGACCGGTGATGTACCCTGTTTACCTTTTATATGCTTCTTACATTGTTAACGTTTCTCATCATATATTAGTTTCTTCACTCTACAGGTCGCACATATTCCAGGTGCTCTTTTCTTCGATGTGGATGGTATTGCAGATAGGACTACAAATGTGAGATTATGTCTGATCTTTTCTTCACTTCAAAGGTTGCACATATCTTTGTTCTTGGTGCTTTTAATTTAGAATCAAAACTCGTTCGGGGAATTTCTTTTGATATTGTTGTTATGAGTCTTGATATTATAATGTATTAAGAACATGAATTTTAGATAATTCTTTTAGTATTTTCAGAATTATAATGGAAATAGCAGACAACATAGGATATGAACATAAACCTTCAGCCGAACCAGAAGAGTCTAGAAACTATTCAGGGGATTAATGGGAATACACTCTTAAGATACCGATCCTTGTGGAGATTATTTAAGCACTAGCTGAATGGTAGTCGGACAATGTTTTAGTCTCCTGTTACCTAAAATAAACGCAGGTCTTTAGAACGAAGGAAGGATCACACAAAGTAGTTCTTTATTCCCTATAGTATATGATAGAGCTTTTCTTTTGGTGGTAAGAAGGTTATTTTTTGCATCGAAAAGGGAATGAAAAGGGATCTTACAAAGTATAACCTCTAGAAGTTTAAAGCAAATTCTCAACTGTTTCCAGACTGATATTGCCTAAGCTACAGAATCATGAAATAAGCTGAACGAAAAGACATGAATCAAAGCTGAAAGTCCTTCATTTCTCAAGTACTCTACTTCCCTAGCAAAAAACAGTCAAATATCTAATAGAGCTGCTACCCTCAAGTTTCAGCCAGTCAGGACCCTAGAGTGTCCACTTTATTGACCTGCTTGTTTGCTTTCCTACCTTTGAGGGTTTCCTATATCTAAGCTGTTTTACGGTTTTACCTCCAATAGTCAAGCCAAATCATTCCATTTGAAGCTATGATGCTTGAAGTTGCCACTTTTCCAAACTGATAAGGGTACTTACACTGAATATGTGTTGAGTGTTGACTGGCAAAGTTGAAAAATGGACTTGATGGGAGAAAACCATGGGAGATGTCGTGGGAAAGGCAAATAAAGACCAAGGTGAAAGAGTAAAGTGCTTCACAGTGAACTGAAAAAATGGGCAGAAATTTTTTTTTTTCCCCCACAAAACTCTTCTATTTTGCGGGCCTTCAATCGTAATACAAAATTTATCCAAATCAAAACTTTAAGCTAGGAGATCTTGTCTCTGAAAGTTGACCTTTATAGCAGCCTGTATATATGTTAAACTGCATCCAAACCGCGTTTATTGTACTTTTGGGCTTGCAAATAAGTGTGGAATGCCTAAATCATTCACCTTTCATTCTCCAATTAGCTTCACCAAATAGACTGTTTTTCTGAACTTTGCGCACTGTTTCTTACAGTTCCTCTGAAAAGAGGCTGCAGATGTACCTCGTAATTAACTTCATGTAGTTCCTAGGAGGTCTAACAAAATCTGTTCGTCGGTGGATCACATCCTGCATCCTACCTCTTGATATGCAAGCAAATGTTACAAGCTTACGGATGCCTTGTTAACCACTGTGCCATTAAATGCATCATGGACTGAGTCTTTGAGATTGGAATCAATGTATTTAGGTTTTCCTACCCTCACTTAGCTGAAAAAGATTCATCCTTGGATGCAGTAGGACTATTCTTGGACCAGCCAACTCTGTTTTATTACCTCTTTATGGTTTTGGTTGATGTGATGCTGATATAAGTTGGTTTTCTTTTCATATTATCAACTTCTTCTCATGCAAAACTACACCTAACTCTTTACTGAAAAAAAAAAAAAAACTACAACCAACTCCTACAGTTGTCGTTCAATTTTCCTTTTCTCATTTACACAGACTAATCGCATCATTTTAAAGAATCTCCTGCGTACCCCTCCCTCACGAGCAAAGGCCTCTTGCTCATCTACCTTTTCTCTTAAACCGTTTTGTTTGCTCATACAAAATAGGTCAGACATAAAGATTCTCCTATGAACTGCATTTCCACAGGCAGGAATGAACGAAAGAAGGATTGATTAGGAATGTTGTACAAATTATTTTGGACAACCAAAACCCTCCCTTGTAAAGGCCTCCCTCTAGATTTAGTATTGTTTAATTTGGGAAGCCCTTATTTTCCTCCTTTTTGTGGTCATAGACTTAAGAACGAAAAAAGCTGCTTCAAATGCACGAGTGATTTTCAGTGTTAAAAAAAAATATATATATATATATATAAGGTAGGTCTGTCCATTTACCCAAAACAAAGTTCCCTTTCCCCGAGCTTCTGATTATGACTCATGGAAGTCAGAAAAGTCTGTGTGATTTGGCTTGTTGGCGTTCCATGGTTCCACCTTGTGACCCAGTCACTGTGAAAAGTTAATTCATGAGACTTAAGTTGAACTTAGTTCTAGTTGACCTGAGTCTAATCAAATTTCTTGATGCAAGTATGGCCTTTGTTTCTCGAGTGGAAGGTCTCTTGGGGTATTCTGCTGCAGCTAGCAATAAGACGATAACATATTCAGATGAGGGTAGCCGTTAGCTGCTTCTAGCTCTTGGATTTGGAACGTGATTTTCCCTAGTACGCCGTAGATAGGTGAATCTGCCGTAGGGCTTGCATATGGTGCTTCATCAGCCATGTAATTTTCCGATTATTCACCGGATGTTATTTAGTTATGGCATATTTAATGTCTCAGTTAAATTGAAACAGATTGATTTTGGGGTAATTGGCATCTCTCATTTCTCTGCTTGGTGTCACTGTTTAGTGTTTATGACCTAGTTTAATGGACTGGTCTTTTTTTTGCTGAATGATTTGGATGTAGTTGGTTATGTTTTATCATTTTCGTGGGGTGATTGCCTCTTCATGGATGGTTCTAATGAAAAATGCATCTAGCTGATAACTTTAAACTACTTGTCTTAAGTAGGTGTTGACAATCTGAGTTGAATAACCTGAACTTGTTTGCATTTTACTCTGAAGGATCTCTTAATCTGATGGCCAAGTTCATAATTGCAAGAGACTACCTTGGCTCATAGATATATACCCCCCTTCTCACTTCCCCTGATCCCTGGTCCTGCGAAAAATTCTACGCACCTGAAGTATTACCTGTTGCTTTTCTTCGGGGGCTGTAACCTATTCACAAAGATTTTTCTGACCTCTCAATGGTAATAAATTTTCACTATTTGTTACATTAATTATACCAGGAATCCATTTGAGGGGGGGGGGGGGTATGTACACAGCCTTCCCTAGTGGTAAAAGCACGCATAAGCTGTTTCACATAATCCATTATGAAAACTGCATCGACTCCATTGAACAATTATCATTTGTGTCTAGAGTTGTGTATTTTACCATGAAAAACACAAGAATTCGTCGTATTTACCATAAAAGGGTAGTCGCTTATTCTGTCAATAGTAATGATTGCTCGATTGTTGCTTAAATATCAGTTCTTGTAACATTATGCTTCTTCCTCTTTAATTTCTATCACTGTGTGGTCATGACTTGAAAGTTGCATGTTTGGCAAGGTTGGGCAAACATAGAGAAAGGTATTGGCCATGGTCTTGTGGATTTGAAGAGTTGTGAAATTCAAGTAGCTGACGCCTGACAGTTTGCAATTAGGTAGCTTGGATGTATTCTGTAGACGACAAACTTCTTTTGCCGTGTTTTTTTGTGTTCAATCTCGCAGTATAATGTTTAATCTTGCAGTCGGTCAATCCCCCCTTGTAAAAGCCTCTCCCTCTGGATTTAGTATCGTTTCATTTCGGAAGCCCTTGTTTCCTTCTTTTTGTGGCCTTGTTATTATTATTTCTTTCTTCATACCTGCACACAGTTATCAAGCTTTGTTGGTTTTATAGCAATTTTATTGAGAATCTTGAAAAGGCTTTGATGAATAACTCCATTCTTTCAGCTGCCACACATGTTGCCTTCTGAAGAAGCATTTGCTGCAGCGGTGTCCGCACTTGGCATAGAAAACAAGGATGGAGTGGTGGTCTATGATGGGAAGGGGATATTTAGTGCAGCGCGTGTTTGGTGGTGAGTGGAACACTTTGAATTTCAATTTTGTTACCATTACTAAATTTTGTACATGTTATGATTTATTGCTGCTTAAATGCGAAGGATGTTTCGAGTATTTGGGCATGACAGAGTATGGGTGTTAGATGGAGGTCTACCTAGATGGCGAGCTTCGGGATATGATGTTGAGTCTAGTGCCTCTGGTGATGCTATCTTTAAAACTAGTGCAGCTAGCGAGGCCATTGAAAAAGTATATCAAGGGATTCAGGTGCTTGTTGTCTTTATTTATTTATTTTGCTCTTGTCCTCAATATTGTGAAGGATGACACTCGTACGAATCTCCTCGAGATCATCAGATACTGTTTACATCTAAGAGTCTCATTTTCATAGACATATATCTTTAATAAAAAAATCTGTAGACTAAATTCATATGAAGTGCCTTAAAATTTTTTAGTCATTTCTTACATTGTAGTCATTGTCCAATTTCACAAATTGCATCGTTCCCTGATTTCTTGTTCTTTTTCAAAGCTTCTCTGAGCTTACATCCCAGTATTTGTGCTTTCCCAGGTTGGGCCAATCACGTTTCAGACTGCTCTTCAGCCGCATCTTGTGTGGACACTTGACCAGGTGTTCGTCTTTTAAGTGAACTTCATTCTTCTGTGGCTATGCTGGGTGTATTTAGTTCTTAGTATATAGTTGATCTGTGCTGGTGCTCTTAAAGCGCAGTTTGTAGGCTTCCAGAAAGAAGCTGTTTTAGAATTTGCCCTCTCTAAGAACTATCTAAGGGACATTCAATCGGAGTAGTTTCAGAAAGGCATTGTAACAAGTGAAATAGAATATCTGCACGTCAGGATGAGCCATCATGATTGTTCTTCTAGTGATATCTTCCATTTTGATGAGGCTGCTCATGCCAGGCTACTGAATTTTTAGACTACAGCTTCAGAGAAGAAAATGAATTAAAAAACTTTCAATAAGATTGCTTTTATTTGCAGTTCATGCTATGAATTGTCACTATAACCTCTCTCTTATGTTTCAGATTAGGAAGAACATTGAGGACAGGAGCTATCAGCTTATTGATGCAAGATCAAAGGCCAGGTATGTATTTGGATTAGAGAGATTGTCTTCACCTCTCTTCGACCTTAAAGTTTCTGAAATGTATGTGAGTAATCGTCCCCATTTGCATTGTTTTCACTTCCATGGACTCTGAGGGTGAATGCATAGTCGTAGATGTCATAATCACAGGAAAGCTACTTGCAAATATTTACTCCTGTAATGTGGTGTATACGTTGAACCAACCTGCCATTCGCAACAACACATTAAGAATCCTACCAGTTCGAGTTGAACTTATTGTTTACTAAACAATTAGAAATCTGAAGTTGTTAAAGTCTACGCCGAAGAGCATACAGTGTCAAACTAAATGAAGAAACCCACGCAAAAGATGCCCTTTATTCATATTTAAGCAGTCCAAACCTTCATCATTTTGCCTATCCTGATTTGTACTCTATATTCTCTGGCAGTTAAAAAGTTGATGTACATGAATACTTGTATCCAACAAGCAACAGTTAGTCAATTAGCTTTTCAATGTGAATGAAACTTCAGAAAATATGTTACGAAACCATTTTCATTGATTCAATCATATGACTATGATTTATTAAAAAGCAAAGTGCACAAGTTGATGTTATTAACTTTTTTCTTGAAAAACGTGTTCACAAGGAAATGGTCTCATTGTTTTATCATTATAAATCAATTGAGAGAACTGCTCAAAGCTCAGACAAAAAGATGTATATATTTAAAATACGAATGAGGAGGGGGTATTAATTGTGGTCATAATAGCCTAGCTACAATCTCAACTTATGAACATGGTCTTTCCTTGGTGTCATTATGCATGGTATTCTTTATTAAGCCTTGGGGTAGCAGCTAACGGTGGTGGGTCTTTTATCGATTTTCCGGGCATGATTTTGCAACATTATTAGTGAACTTTTAGTTTTCTCTAATTCTTTGGAGGGTTCTTCATCCTCCACTCATGTATCACTGTTATGATCATTACTACACCAACCATTTTTATTTTATCGAAGTAGGATTGGTAGTTTAAATCTAAAGCAATCGTGTTGCTGCCTTATGGTGCATTTTTCTTATATTTTCTGATATACTCCTAGCTTATCAAATTCTTGTTAGATCAGATCGGGAATAGACTTGACCATATATAAAGATTGTCTTGTAACTTGTTCTAAACTATGTCAAATGGTACTCAAAGTTAACTCCAAATCGTCAAATTTCTTCTACCTGATTTATATGCTTTCTGTTTAAAATTTCATGTGAATGCTGGTAACATAATCCTTGAATTGATCAAGATCTTCAGCTGTAGAGTTAAAGGTTGGTCTGATTGCCATTTTTAAAAAATTCATTGCAGGTATGAAGGAACTGCGCCTGAGCCACGAAAGGGCATTAGGAGTGGCCATGTTCCAGGAAGCAAGTGTGTTCCTTTTAATGAGGTAATTAATAGTTAACTATTCGTATGGCTGTATGAAACTTGTGGTAGCATAGTCAAATGAAGAGGAGCTAGTTTCTGCATAACTCTGTGGTCCTTTTGGTGAAGCCAGTAGTGGTTTTCTATTTACATGATGGCGTTACTCTATTTTTTTTTTTTTTCAGATGCTGGATCAATCAGGGACTCTCTTATCTAGAGAGCAACTCAAGGAAAAATTCGAACAACAAGGTTGTGTTTATTATACCTTCTATATTTGTCAAGAATCATTGTGCCTGTGTGAGATATTGTTTTGGATGCATGATTAAAATCAACCTCTTTTAGTTATCAGGCATTAGCTGGTGCCATCCACCCCCGAAGTTGTTGTAGGTCAACTTACTGGAGAAAGTCGATTAAAATCGTGTTAATGGTTATGATTGTAGACATTGTAGTCATCATTTATGCTGGGTTCAGGGTTTCAGTGACAATGCTGCTACCTCTAATTTGGAAACTGGGATGATTAGCCGACTATTTTAAGTGCATTGGAGACAGTATCCAATTAGATATTTTAGTGGGAGCTTTTCTGAAAGATATAGATCACACGTGGCTTTTAAGTTGTGATTACATTCTTAAGTTTTGAATGCAAATGTTGATGTACATTGATTGCAGTTCTTTTTGACTCTTGTATATTATGGATTTTAATCCTCACCCTTGTACAGGCATCTCCTTGGATCAGCCCATTGTGACGTCTTGTGGAACAGGTGTTACCGCTTGTGTTCTCGCATTGGTAATTGTCTCAATCACTTGACTTTACCTTATAATAAAAGGAACAGATGATAACTTGGTCAATAGATGTTAAGGAGGCATGTTGGAAAAACTTAGAAGCCCTGCTTGGCTGCGCCTGGTCAAGTTCTGGCACGCACAAAACACTGTATAACCACTATGTGCTTTTTGTCACAGGGTCTGCATCGGCTTGGAAAGCCTGATATTGCTGTGTATGATGGATCGTGGACCGAATGGGGAGGGCACCCTGACACTCCTGTTGAGAGTCTAGAGACTTCTTGAGTGTCTCGCTTCACCTTCGAAAATGTAACTAGAAACTGGTTTGACGTGATGTTAAATCGCCTTTTCTCAAACCATTTCTCTTGTTTCATAGCTTAAAGCCTTAAATGTATTCTCTTGTAACTTGATCAACAAAAAGGAAAAGTGGAATCAGAATAAGGTCTGATCGCTCGCCAATTATCATTTCAAGATTTTGGTGGGGATCTTATGCCCTAAACGTCTGCTGCTTCTTCTTTCCCAATTTCTTCATTTTGCTACACAATGACGTTAAATTACGATGCTGCGACATTCAATTTGAATAGCTGATGTAACCAGAGATGTTTGGCGTGCCTGTACCGGGTGTTCAATTCATGGCACTTGCGAGTCCTGACTTGTATGAAGTACCATTAGGGCTGTTCATCCTCGCAATCCGGGTCTTCTAGGGTCCATATGAGGCTGGGTATATTGAGGAAGTAGAGGGCTATGAGAACACAATTTCTACAAATTCAGAAAACTATGCAGACAATCAGAGTACTGTTAGATGGTAACGTCTTCAAACTTCCGGGAGTGCTCGCTCTTGACGAGGCCGAACCTGTTCCTGTGTAGGACAAGTTCTAATACTTGTAATCACCGCATATGCAAGTTCATTCCTCATCTATCTCCTTGAACCAGAGTTTTAAACTTAAGAGCAAAATTGTGTGAAAAGAGAGCCAGTTACTTAGCAAGTTCGTAGAGGTTCACAAAAAAACTTCTATAAATTTGTTCTAATGCTCATCATTGTATATTGTAATCATTTTTCTTTATTTTTTTGTAACAATAATACAATATGTCACTCGGTATATGAGCAAAATGGAATGCTACAATATGATTGGAGGGTACATGAAGTGAGATAGGAAAATGAGACGGATGATCCACACTGACGCAGTGTTCAATACTCCGTATTTGAATTAGACTCATTTACTAAACTGAATTCAACTCGCTTGACTTGCTAAGTTCTACTTCTAGGTTAGTTCATTAAAACATTTTACCGTTGGAGCTTAATACATTAAAAATACCTTTTACATTTTTATTCCTCGTTGAGATAGCTATGAAACTTCAAGTACGAGAACTTTTACTTCTTTTGAAATTAATTCTCATGTATAATTCTGGAGATTCGAGGAATTGGGTAAAAACATCTGGATGTCATCAATGAATTTACATTCAAATCTATAATTCTGGAGATTCTTAGGAATTGGGTAGAAACAACTGGATGTCATCAATGAATTTACATTCATATCTAGCACCTGACAAGGTCTTTTTCATCATATCCATTAGTCTTGAGGTTTCGGTTTGGGGTTCATTTATTATTGGAATTTACTTTCTATGTAATGTTCGGCGTACATATATATTCTCTATTTGATGTTAGTTTTGTTAATTTATCTAGTAAGATAAGAACCGATAATGACAAAAGGGAGGTGAGTAAAAATTGTCTTCTAATGATGTACGAGAAGTAGAAATTTCTAAGAAACTTCTACTTTCCCACACTTATTTGCGAAAATGAGTCATCCCAAGAACATTGAAGCTCAAGTTAGAAACCTCAATTCCTAAACGGGTTCCAATCCCAAGACTGGGAACTCAAGGAAGTTCTTGATCACCTCTAATATATACTACAACTAACCAAGGATCAAGTCAAGTTCGCTTAATAGTTAGATAGTTAACCCGTCCGAGGGTTTATTTATCCCGAATTTAAATCCTTATTATACATGTCTCGTGCATCAGCTTCCTTTTTATCTAGTTTTTCTAACGTGTGCCCACTGGGAACATGTTAAGATTACATTTCTTCCTTAATTAAGTGCATATGCCCAGTATATACCCGCCAGTATATACCCGTTCACTGACCAAGATATCTAAAATTTGGTAATGTGGATCGTTCTTCAACAAATTCCTAATGTGAAATCAGCAACATGAGAGCATTATCCTAATCGCCTAATAATCGATTGATCATTCGTCAACCTCACGACGTTAGATAAACCCCGATACTTCACATTTCGAAATTCGAATGGTCGTATTGGTATCTCGTATCCTTTCAATCCAAAACAACTCTCATAGAAACAGACTTTCCCTATATAAAGTCACATTAACCTTTTCTTGCGCTCCACTGCACCAAAACACAAACGATCAAAATACGTATTGTCACCTACTTTCTTTGTCCTGACTTCAAGCACCTAACCAATAACCATTAAAACAGGTCACCACGTTAGAAACATCGCTCTTTTTTACGAATTTTTTGTCGAAATAGGGCTCAAAAAATAAATATTGAACAAAATGGGTTGGATTGAAAAATGTTCAATCTTATGGGGTGCACGTCACCCCATTTCAAGTTCGGGACAAAACCGCCAGTGCCCGGTTTTAAGTGTCTTGAACAGTGGCTATGAGGTTGTAAGTGATATTTTGGCTAGGGTAAAACCGCCATGGGGGGTGACGGTTTCACTTAGGCGGTTTCAAGTTTTTTTTTTTTTTTTTTGTTATATCGGGTTGATATTTTGGACAAAGGTGAAACCTCCATGGAAACCGCCACCCCCCATGGAGGTTTCACGCTCGGCCAAAATATGGTGAAATCTCCATGGGGGGTGGCGGTTTCACTCTCGGTCAATATATCACCCACTCGATTTGTATACTCATTTTTGTGAATAAACCGCCATGGAGGGTGACGATTTCTCTTCACTTAAAACCGTCAGGGGCACTGGCGGTTTTGTCCCGGACCTGAAAAGGGGTGACGTGCATCCCATGGGATTGAACTTTTTTCAATCCAACCCATTTTGTTTAATATTTAATTTTTGAGCCTTATTTCGAAAAAATTTTACCTTTTCACACGTATACAAAACAAAAAATACTAATCTACCCGACCAACTTACATTGTCCCAAAGAATCTTGTTGCACACTTGACATGCCTAAAACAAACAAACCACTATTTAGATAAAGGGAAATTATCCAATATACCCCTGAGGTTTCCGAAATTTTCAGGTATACCCCTCAGGTTACCGAGCTCTCCAGCGTACCCCGAGTTTTGCAAAATCCCTCCAGCGTACCCCTAAATGGGGAATTTTTGTGTTTTTCAGTAACGGACTATAACACCGTTAGGTCCTTATTGTGTTTGACTTTTTTTTTAAAACAATTAACCCTTAATAATACCATCAATTTCCTAAAATAAAAAAGTCATCCATCTTCTCTCTCCTCCCTCCTCCCTACCACCTGCAATACCACCACAATCGCCATCCTGCCGCCAGCCCAGCGGTGGTGCTCCCTCCCTCCATCGACCACGCCACCGCCCCCAATACACCAATTCTCTCTCCTAAAATTTCTATCAAACCACCACGAGATCCGCCTCTCCATTGAATCTCGCCGCCCTTCCCCAATGTTCGCCGCCCCTCCCCCGCTTTCGCCGCCCCTCCTGGCCTCCAACTCCTACGCCTCTCGTTTCCCTCTCTCATTTTGTTTTATTTCTCGCCTTGACGACCGAAATACATGCGAAAACGAGGAAGGACGCCGGAAAAGGTGTAGATCGACGACGGAGAGGAGTGGAGGCGGCCGAAACTGGGAAAACGAGCGCGAAAAAGCGGGAAGGTGAAGGTGTTTTTCGCGGCCAAAAGATGCTTGACGGTGGATGATAATGTCCGACGAAGACTCACAGCACTCTGTCGAGTCGGCCGGTGGTGTGTGGTCCGACGATGGTTTCTTCCGGTATATGACGCGGCGGTGCTGGGCGGCTTGAGTGGGAGGAGAGAGGGAGAGGAGAGAGAAAATGTGAGGGTTTAACAGACGGTTAGTTTTTTTTTTATTATGTTTATTTTTCTTAAATAAGTCAAATGAACTAACGGTGTTAGAGTCCGTTAACGAAATTCTGGAAGAAACGCGAAAACGCAAACCTCGGGGGTATATTGGATAGCTCGGTAACTTTTGGGGTATATCTGAAAATTTCGGTAATCTCAGGGGTACACAACACTACCCCTTTAACTTAAAAGAGTGTTGGAGTGTTGACCTTCTCCATTGGAATATGCTCCTTCCAAAGCCAACCCTTGTTTCTCAAGTCTCCCCAGTTTTTTCATTTTCATTTCATTCATAAGCTGACTCTATCGCCTCCGCTTCACACTTCCCCACCTCCATTCTCTCTCCTCATAACTCCCCTTCTCCACTTCCCCACTCTCGATCTAACTTCGTTTTCTTCATTCCTAAGCATTTATTATCATCATTTGCTCCTCCAAACCACCCCTAATTTAAAAAAAAAGAATCATAAAGATTTGATTTTTGATCGTTTTCAGCTGAAATAATTTCTGGGTTTTTCTGGGTTTTCGTTTAATTTTTCTGGGTTGGTCTTGGATTTGGATTTCATGACCTGGGTCACTTTTTAACTGTCGGTTGCTTCACTGCCCAGCTACTCCCAAGGTTAGTTTTTCTCCCCAAATAAAGTCTTATTAATGAAACTTCTACTTCAAGTTGTTTGTTTATTACGCATGCAGTAGCTGTTTCTGCCCGGAAATGGTGTATTTTCGCCCCTTTTATTTATTATCCGTGTACTATGAAGTGTTTTAGAAGATTAGTATCTGTTGCTTTCGCTGCAAAATGTTTTTTATGGAGTTGAAATGATCTATTGTTGTACTTATGATGACTTGTTATGGTTTCGTTCACTCAAATTGAACCTGCAAAACACATAAATTATTCTGCCGCGAAAGTACTCTAGTTTTTGCATCAAAAGTTGGTGTTGGAAATCATGATGATCTTGGAGGATAGCTTGTGTTCTTCTTGGTGAGTTTCGGGCGTAAGGTGCGATTAGTATCACGCTGTCTATAGCTTTGATTGTACTGCTAACATCATCCATGTAGTAGTAGGGCCTTGACACCTTATCTCATGTGCCTGTATCGTAAGGATGCGGGAAAGGATTCGATGTTGTGAAGGCGTTTTTTATGTAAGTGAAGAGCTATCTATCGCCCACCTTATTACTAATATCGGCTTAAATAGAATGAGAATGTTTTATGACTTGATGGTTTTTACCCTGCTAATTTTGGTTGCTTTCTCTTTTATGTACTGCTTTGATTTCTGAGTGGAAAGTACCACGGATCCCCCCCCCCCTACTCCTAAAAGGAAGGCCTTTGCGAATGTGTTGGTAACTTGGTACTCTTGTTTTGGGGTGTGTATACAATATGATTCACTTTGTATCTATCATTGCTTTATTACAGTCTTTAGGGTACAATGCTGTGGTGGTAAATTCCGTTGATGGTATATGATACGAGAAAGGTCCTGACTACTGCACAATGGACCATCCGAATGAATATAACCAATACTACCACAATTATGTGGCACCTGGAAATGAGGAAGTTCATCCAGTCTCTGAGAGGTTTATGCAAGATGCTACAAACTGCATTAATATGAATATGAGACCTCCAGAGGCTAATGTATCAGAAGTTAAGCCTCCAGTTCTTAATTTTTCTATACAGACAGGAGAGGAGTTTCATCTTGAGTTTATGCGTGATCGGGCTCTTCCGCGCAAACCTGTTGTTCCCAAGGCTGCTGTTGACCCACATAATGCTACAGGCTATATGGATCTGAAACATATTTTAGGAATAAGCCGTACTGAGTCTGAGACTGGCTCCGATATATCTATGCTTAATTTAGTAGAGAAAGGCCCAAAAGAGTTTGAAAGGAAACTATCATCTGTCTATGATGGTAAAAGTAATATGTCGATGCAGTCGATACGTCAAAATTCCTCTGGATATGGAAGCAGCCGAGGTTTCCATGGTTATGCATCATCTGGTACTTCTGATGGTTTTTCAATGAAGTTAAAGGCTCTCTGCAGTTTTGGAGGTAGACTTTTACCACGCCCAAGTGATGGAAAGCTCAGGTATGTTGGGGGCGAAACACGCATCATTCGGTTAAGTAAAGAAGTTTCTTGGCAGGAGCTTAAACAGAAAACCTCTTCAGTGTTAAATGGACCTCATACTATTAAGTATCAGCTTCCTGGGGAAGAACTTGATGCCCTCGTATCCGTTTCTAGTGATGAGGATTTGCAAAACATGTTGGAAGAATGTAATGTCCTAGGAGATGGAGAAGGTTCAAAGAAACTCCGTTTATTTTTGTTTACCTCGAGTGACTTGGAAGAGACTCACTATAGTTTGAATGGAGGGGATGTTGATTCAGAGTTTCAATTCGTAGTTGCTGTCAATGGCATGGACATGGGGGTTAGAAAACGCTCTGGCATGCATGATTTACCAGGCTCTTCAGCTGGTGATTTAGATGCTTTAACTAGACAAAATACTAACAGGGTTAGCGTCACAGCTGGTTCAATTGGTATTGGCAGTTCATCTCTCACTGGGGTTCCTATCTCAACAGCAGGGATACAAGCTTCTCAGCCTGGTTCTGGCAATATTTACCTTCCCCATCCTCATTCTCTTCAAGGACAGATGAGTCACCATGAAGAATCAAAGGGGTATCAACAACATGCTGTTCACGACATTCCTCCCTCAATGAATCTGCCTTGTGAAGAACAGTTTACTGCCACACCTTTGCATGGAGTATCAATAGATCAACAAAAGGCAACAGAAGCTCAGGTATGTCAGAACTTGTTGACTCTGTTAGTTTATCAATAGTGAAAAGTAGATGTTGCTTGTTTTATTTAAATTCTACACTCAGAATAAAACAGCTTCTTTGAAGTTCTAATTATGTTCTTTCAGTCTCATCAAGGTGATGTCAAGGGAATTCTTCCCTTGGAAGAATCATCTGGGCCCACTTTTAGCAGTACTTCAGTGAAAGAACATCCAGAATTGCCTCCAAAGGCTGAAAAGAGGCGTCAAGAACGATTAGTACCCTCTCCTTCTGATTCTGTGCATGTTCCACGAGGTCCAGAAGCAAGGATATCTGAAAACACCCAGCCATTTGACAATCCGTACTCTCATGAGCATGCTCACTCAGAACCTAATTCGTTCGATTTAAACCACGCAGAACACAGTGCTCCTCCGAGGCCCTATTTATCAATGAATATTCCTAGGGAGCAGGGAGAGGTTCTCAACAGGCTAACAAGGTCTGATGATTCACTTAACTCACAGTTCCTCATGTCTCATTCACGTTCTGGGGCAGGGCAGCAGGATTTAGTTGCACAGCCTTCTGGGAAGCTCCAAAACAATGTTCCTACCGATCATAAAGATTCACTTGATGTTAACCAATGCACGGAACCTAACTCTGAAACTACTTGCCAAAATGATGATCATAGGAGAAATATGGTTACTGGAGTTGCTGACACGGGAAATGTGCTTGTAGATGTTACCGAACAGCCTCATGGCAAAGTGCAAGATCGTGATTCTACTCTCCCGAAATTCAGTTGGGGAAATGACGTCAGCCAGACTACTACTACTAATAGTGATGGTGGAGTTACCAGACCTGATATCCTTATTGATATCAACGACAGATTCCCCCGAGATCTGCTTACGGACATATTCTCAAAAGCTATCCAGTCTGAGGAGTCTTCTGGCTATCCCCTCAACCAAGATGGGCCTGGAATGAGCATGAATATTGAGAACCATGATCCAAAACATTGGTCTTTCTTTCAGAAGTTAGCTAAGGATGATTATCGTAACGATGTCTCTTTGATTGATCAAGACCATCCTGGTTATTCATCTGGACTGACCACACTTGACCGAGAAGTTACTGGGGCTTACCAATTCACTACTTTAACTACAGATGAGATTCCTTCCAGTCATGTTGAGTCCCCCATTTTTGGCGATTACAGTCATAGAGAACTACCTGGTACCGCCGCAGCTGATGATGTGGTCTCTACATCAGACTATAACCCGTCCTTACAGGCAAAGAACAGTGAAATCCTGCATTTTGATGGTACTGGCGCTCCGTACTCAGATTATGAGGTAATTTTATTGCATGTTTAGGATTAGTAAGTCAATTTTCCGAATTGCTTGTTGACATTTGTGAGTGTAATTTTTGCTTTGTATAATTTAATAGGATGCAAAGGAAGACCTGAAGCATGTTGGTCTGCCGCCTCTAGATCCTACTCGTGCGGACTTTGAAATTAGTATGCAGGTATGATCATTTTATAAATTTCATGCACTTTCTTTTCTTTTTTCTTTTTTACATTTAATTTTTTATTGTGGGGATAAGAGTACATCAGCAAAAGGACACCACGGCAATGACATGTATACGAGTGTGCAGTAATGCAAAGAACTAGAAATTGTGTTTTTCTGAATATTCCAAATAATGTTTAATGTTAGTCTGACCGCTGTTCATTTTTCGACTAAGGCTTTGTTGTTGTGCTATTAGATAGTTGTTTCCTGTTGAAGTGAGCTTTTTCGGGACATGATAGGAGTTTTAGCTTGGATTTAAGACAATAAGGGTTTTGGGCAATTTTGTTGTTATTGGAGTATAAGCTTCTCTTATATTAGTATATTAATTTTGTCTTGTTCTGTTAATGGAGAGGCATTCAGTTTCCCATGGTTTTCCACATGCAGTTTTTTATGCAATTTTTGATATGCCAGTCCTATTTGGATTCTGCTGCAATTAAACCAGCCTACTTCTCCTTTTTCTGAGTGTGTTTTCTTTGTGTGGACCTTCTCATTTAAGATATCAAAAGTTCGGTGAGTTTGGTTTTTTAGGCCAGTCCAAAATTGGACCGAGTTCTTTCTGGATGAGACTCATTCTCAGTAGCAATTTCAATTGGTGAGTTTGACTTGAGTTGATTCAAGAACCGAGTCCGAAATCTTTATTTATTTCAGGGCTATAATACTGTGCATCTTAGGCTAGAAATCAAGTGCGATAGACAATGGGCCTATGTGGCTCCCTTAAGCTCTATCGCTCAAAGCTAATGACTTCCCTACGTGATTTCTCTATTTCTTGTAAGAATATTGTTATGAGCATCCCATTCCAACTCCCAAGTAAACAACAAGAACAACCAAGCCTTAGTCGCAAAATTATTTGGGGTCCGGTAGCATGAATCATCATATGAAACCTTCATAAAAAAGCAGTACCAAGTTATAAGTAGAGAGCACATGGTAGTGAAGTGATGAAGTTTAAAACAAGTAGTGAACCACATTAGGAAAATCAAATTGAAAATCAAACAAACGGAAAACAAAAACCAAAATAATGCAAAGAGAAATAGTGATAATCAAGCGTAAAAGTGGTGAGCATCTTTGGAAAACGTTGAAAATCAAACATTTAAGAAGAGTGTCCAAAAAGTTTACACGAAAAAGTAGTGAATCACATTAGATAGTAGTTTAAAATTCAAACAAAGGAAAAAGAACCATATAAAGTCAAACGCCATCCTCCAAATGAATGTCTCCACACCGTAAGTAACAAGGAGAGCATTGTGGTTGATTCTGGTTTGCAATGATGCGCGGCCTTGGGTACCTGTATCTGTATTGACATGAGAAAGTTTCAAATTAAGGATTCATGGACATGGTCAACGAGTCTGAGGAGAGATGGGCTATCATATACATAGTCCAACTAGGGAGGCGCACAATATCCGTGTTCACCATGAGTCACAATAAAAAGCAGAGGATCTCTGATGGAAAGGAGAAACAAAATAAAAAGTTGACATGAGCCAACATTTCTACAAGAAAAATAATAACCAAGTTTTAGTCCCAAATTGGTTCGGGGTTGGTTAATGAGTAGACCTTTCTGTATCATCTGTTTTTTTCAAAAAGTTGGTATATTCACAACATAGTTCTGTCTTTTTATCTCTATGAAAGAAGATCCATGGTCACAGACTGATTTCGTAGTTAGTAAACAAATTACGTATCACATTTGTTGTCTTTTTAATTTTATTTTCTCTTAAATATGATAGCTTAGTATTGAATATAAAAGAAACTTGATGACCCAAGCTCACCAATAAAGCATGCAAAAAAAAAAAAACTAAATTGTTCATGACCTAAGTACAGGATAGAGAATCTATGAATGTTGGTAACCTTGGTTAAGCAAGGTCAAGGTCAGAGGTGAAAGTAGTGTTACCAATGGCAAATTGGTGTGAAGTATGCAATTCCCATGCTGTATATCTATTCTATTTTACTTCCCTTTTATGATTGTTTGAGGGAGTTCCTATTCATATGCATCGTATACGCTGCAGATTTTCGCGTGAAGTATGCATTTCCCATAGTGTGTATCTATTCCATTTACTTCCCTTTTATGATTCTTTGGGGAGTTCCTTTTCAGACGCATTGTATACGCTGCATATTCTAGCCTGATATATAGCTGTGATCAAGTGTAACCTATATATTTAATTATCATTTCATTGCAGATTATAAAAAATGAAGATCTCGAGGAGCTTAGGGAACTGGGTTCTGGAACATTTGGTACTGTCTATCATGGAAAATGGAGAGGAACCGATGTTGCTATTAAGCGAATAAAGAAAAGCTGCTTCACTGGCCGATCATCTGAACAAGAAAGGCTGGTGAGTGAATAAATCACTTAGATGCTTCTTCTGTATTGCAGATTATTATCCTATGGTCATTGTCATACACCTTTTTTCTCTAAGATATAACACGTCTCACTCCTTCCATGGTTTTATACTTCTATTTTGCAATTAATAATACAATGTCATGTTCAAAGAGATGTTTACTCTTGTTGTTTAATATTGAGAAGCTTGATCGAAAGAGATGACATGTTATGTAGCTCCTTTTGTGCGGGCATTTCCAGGCAACAATAATCGTTTCAGTACTAGATATTATTTTCCTGCCCTCAGCAACAACACTGAATGCTTGTGTAATTTTTATGTCTGTAACTGGAAGTGTTGGGCCTAGGGAGCCTGAGGCTCTTTCCAAGAGACACAAAGAATCCAATTTGGAAAGGGAAATACTCTGTAGTAAACAGATGTTAGGTCTTGGTAGCCTTTTTGATAAGCCTCAGTTTTTTTCTCAAGTGCCATGATTCAATAACTATAAATCAGCTGCTCATGGGTTTCTTCTATTTTCCTTTTCATATCTGTTCGATACTAATTTATCCTGTCCTGATTCACATGCTTTGCTTTTTGATGATGTTAGACTGTAGAATTTTGGCATGAAGCTGAAATTCTCTCTAAGCTTCATCATCCAAATGTGGTGGCGTTTTATGGTGTTGTGCAAGATGGACCTGGAGGAACATTAGCCACTGTTACAGAATTTATGGTTGACGGTTCTTTGAGGCATGTCCTACTAAGGAAAGACAGGTATAGATTACCCCCTCCCCCCTTTTTCCATATTATTATGGGTATTTCTGTCTTTGTTTTCTGTAAGCAGTCTCTTGAATCTCATTGACAATTCTTTCGCTGCTGTGAGATAATGTCTAGGCATCTTGACCGTCGCAAACGCCTGATAATTGCTATGGATGCTGCATTTGGAATGGAGTATTTGCATTCAAAAAATATTGTGCACTTTGATTTGAAGTGCGACAATTTGCTTGTGAATTTAAAAGATCCCTCACGACCTATTTGCAAGGTATTTTCTCTTCGAGCAACAAGTAAATTTTGTTGTTTGTGTAGTAAGCTTACTCGTTACTCGTTATGATGTTATTTTGTTTTGGTTTATTCATTGAAACATTGGTGGTTTTTTTCTTCTATGATTTTGTTTTTCAAGGTTGGTGATTTTGGTTTATCAAAAATAAAGAGAAACACACTGGTTTCTGGTGGTGTCAGAGGAACACTACCATGGATGGCGCCTGAGCTCTTGAATGGAAGTAGCAGTAAGGTCTCTGAGAAGGTAATATTATGGCCACTTTCTCCATTTGGAGATGCTTCCTGAAGTGACTAGAATTTTACAACTTCTACTGAAACTTCTGCCTTCTTTCACACGTCCTTGACTCTCTCACGCATCACTTATTTGGTGGTGGCTGAATGTATTGAGTTTTGTGACCAGGTTGACGTGTTCTCATTTGGCATTGTATTGTGGGAGATCCTTACTGGTGAAGAACCATACGCTAACATGCATTATGGTGCAATAATAGGTATGATTATTTATTTTTGTATGTTAGGACAGCCCTCTATTACCTACTCCTTTGGTGCGTCAGTGTTCTTCATTGTGTTTGTATGATATGTGCTTCTCCTGTAAGTTACCTCTTGGCTCTTGGAACAAATGTATCATGGGCTCTCTCTTGATTATGGTTGTCTATCAAACTCCTGAGTGGGGCTCTCAATATGATTATGACCCGTCTATTCTCACAGACTGAACTAAGATGACATTGTCACTTTTGACAGACTGAACTAAGAGATGATAGTTGTGGGACATACTTTGTAGTTCACTCTCCTTTCCTGGCTGTCTATTTTTGAATATTTATGTGTTTGATGGATCATCATTCTCACAAGGGAGTCGCAGACGTGTGTTTCGTTATTGTGTCTCTGATATCACCATTCTAGAAAACTCCCTTTTTTTGTGATCGTCGTATCATTTGCTGTTTCTCATGGACTATGAGTATTCTTTTTGGGTTGGAAGGATTCAAATCGCTTAGTATCATTTTGTATGAGTGCTAAAAATTATTGGTAGTGAAGGTGTTATGGACTAGATATTTTGTTAAATCTTTGCTGCCCTTGCCCTTGTTCTCTATTGGCGGCGTAATGTTATGCAAGTTATGCTAGATATATCGATACTTCAACAACGAAATTTCCCCCCGTATGTACAATATGGATATCTACATAGTCATCTAGACTTGGATAAATATGGTGCGATTTCAATTACACTGGAACTTGGTGGAATATTGGTTTTGAGAACTAGAAGTCAAGGAAAGCAAGCTTTTGAGATAGGCTGGCCCCCGTGTTCAAAAAAATTGCAGATAGTTAACTGGAAGTTAGGAATCACTCTGTTTACTTCAGAACTAATTACAGAGAAGACTAGAAAGAACAAGCTCAAAAAAAGGAACAAGTCGCACAAAGGGCTTTGGAAGGTGCTGCTGTTTCTGTGATCTGAGACAGTTCTTCTGATGTTGACATTCCAACATCAGCTATCTGAATTCTTTTTTCATTTTCTGTTTGCTTCTCTTGAAATGATATAATATACTGCCAAAAAGTTTGATCTACTCGAGCTCTAACATTCAGAATTCTTCTCAAGTTGGAAACAATCAATTTTGAAATCAACTCCTTTCCCTTATTCTGGTAAGAAGTAGCTGAGCTTTCCTTGGGCACATTAGTTGTCTCTGAAGTTTCATTTGTTTGGCTAACCTAGCATTTAAGCCTCTTATTGGACCTGAAACAAAAAGTGAGGTTAAGGTCATTTTGCTTAGATGTCATCACTTCTGTGGACTTTGGTGCTTGTATTCATTCAATGTGTTAGCCCACCGTCGAATTGCAAAATCTTTTTTTCTCTCCTCTTGCTCTTAATTTTATTGTCGGATCTCTTTTGTAATTCTATTGTCGGGTCTGGAGGTGAACAGTTTGAACTTGTGCTAACTGTTAGCATATTTATTCCTAGTCTTGTAAACTAGCTTTGATTTCTATGTGCAGGAGGAATTGTGAACAACACATTAAGGCCTCCTATTCCGAGCTTTTGTGACATGGAGTGGAGAACTCTCATGGAGCAGTGCTGGGCACCTAACCCTTCTGTTCGACCTTCATTCACAGAGATAGCTGGTCGTTTGCGTACAATGGCTGCTGCATGCCAAACGAAAGCTCAGGGACAGAAGGCACTGCACTGAACATCCAAAGCTACCTGCATTTTTGACGTTAGCATGGCTCTTCTGTTGACGTTTTAGTAATTGTATTCTACATCGTTGAGGTCTAAAGGATGCCCCAATCAGCTCTCTCAATGTATTTCCTGAAGCCAGAGCTGCATAGGTGTTATGACAATGTACTCGGTAAATCCACTGTTGCATTCATATTGGCATTTGTTGCCCCCCAGTTATTTATTCGCCACAGAAGTGTGATCAAAGTTGTGACGGCTGTTATCTTTGCTTTAAATTCCTGGTTCCCTGCAATCATTATCATGGATCTTTGTAAACCGATACAGTCGATCACTGTAGCGGCACAAATGCAATTGTTGGTCGCAACTCGCAACTTGCAAGTATACTAGTATGTCATAGTGTAATAAAGTATCCAACCCACCCAATACTGAGCTGCAGATCTGAATCCTGAAATTACTAGTTTGCATGCCCGTGCCACGCCCGCGCTATGTATTATATTGTTCATCTTCGCTTTAGTATGTGTTTGGCCTAACTTTTCAAAGTGTTTTTAATCCCTAAAAGCATAAACTTGGCCAAACATAGTGTTTTATAGAAGTTAGAAACTATTTAGTAAAAGCACTTTCTTATATATTGACCCTAAAAAACAGAAGCACCAAATTCAAAGCTTCTATGGTACCATTTCTTCATACCCCCCGGCCTTCTATGCAGCCCAATTACCCAAAACATAAGCCCAAATCCCAGTTTCTTCCCCTTTCCTAACCCGGGCCTCTCCCTTCTATTTGCAACAGTCCAAGCCCCGCCCAATACAATTTCAACCCAAACCCAAACTCAATCTCTTTCCTCCCTTTCCCCACCTCCTACCTACCCGACCACCACCCCCAACCCCCACAGCCACTGCCGCCGCCATCATCGACCGCCACCCCAGACCCCAGAAAATCACCACCGAAGGCGCCACCCTCCGGCGACCACAACCCCCCCATCCCGGGATTCCCCGCGGTAGCGACTTTCCCTCCTCCCCACGTCATTTTCTTTTTTTACTCCATTTTCCCTCCTCCCCGCCGGGGATGCGGCGGTTTTCAAAGATAGGAGGGTGTGGAGGGCCCTCCTGCGCGAGGGGGGCTGCGTCTAATATCAGGCGGGCCGTCTTATGGAAACCCTCCTCCTCCACGAGGGGGGCTACGTCTGTGGTCGAATGGGGGAGGATGAGGAGGTCCGCCGAATCCTCCTCCGCGAGGAGGGCTGGGCTGATGGTGGCGAAGTGCAGAGAGGAACAGAGATGGGGGGAGGTCGCTAGAGTCTGCCACCACTTTTGGTGGTGATGTCGACGGCGACGGCTACGTGGAGTGGCAGTGGGCGGTAGCAGTGCTAGGTGGGGAAGGGATGCGGGAGGAGGGAGAAAATGAACGAGTGATCATTACAGAACATAAATGCATCATTTTAGAACAAAAACTCATCATTAAAAATCAATCATTATAAAACAAAAACAGATCATTATAGAACATATATTAATCATTATAGAACATAAATTAGTGCCTCAATCTCGAATATAAACCGATCATATAAACATAAATAAGTCATTCTAGAACAAAAAGTGATCATTATAGATCATAAATACATCATTATAGAACAAAAATGGATCATTAAAAATCAATCATTATGAAACAAAAACAGATCATTATTAAACATATATTAGTCATTATAGAACATAAATTAGTCTTTCCTTCTCGAATATAAATTGATCATATAAACATAACTATGTCATTCTGGAACAAAAACTGATCACTATAGAACATAACTATGTCATTCTGGAACAAAAACTGATCATTATAGAACATAACTATGTCATTCTGGAACAAAAACTGATCATTATAGAACATAAATATGTCATTTTGTAACAAAAACTGGGCATTATAGAACATAATGTCATTCCGTAACAAAAACTGATCATTATAGAACAAAAATGGATCATTGAAAATCAATCATTATGAAACAAAAACAGATCATTATTAAACATATATTAGTCATTATAGAACATAAATTAGTCTCTTATTCTCAAATATAAATTGATCATATCTATACACCTTCTAAAAGCCTCTAAGCCAAGTTAACTTTTCATTGGAACAGTTCCAATATTGACGGCTGTGACGTTGCCTCGATTCCCTGCTTGAATCTCGTCCGTTGGATCGCATGGCACTCGACGCCGTTCATCTTGAGTCTCTAATGATCACACCCGTCCATCTCACAAGGCTCTCCATCACTCATTCTCCTTGTTCTCTCCTTCCATTCACCCCAAACACACACCCTCTCTCCTCCATTGATTTTCCTCTCTCCTCCATTGATTTTCCCCTCTCCTCAAACGTTTCCTGCTTCTTTCTCCTCTTTTGAAGATCCTCACTCCGGTAAGTGTATTGATCCTCCAGGTAACGTTTCTCTCCTCCTTACCTCTTTCAATTCCTTCCCTGATTTTATGATTGTTGTTTTGTTTGATTTTGTTTTCATAATTGTTTTTGCTTTTGGGTGGTTTTCGAACATTGTTTGTTTGATTGTGTTTTTCATCATTTTCATTGATTATAATCTTTGTTTGGCTTGATTCTTTGATTCTCCTAATTAATTTGGATGGATTGTTTTTTGTTTTGTTTTTGATTTGATTATTGTTAGTTTGATTGATTTGATGGTTGTTGGTTTCATATATTTCGATCTTGATTGTCGTTTGCTCCGTTTTCAGATCTTCATCGCCGGAATTTTGTTGCTTTATCGTGTTCATTACAGACGATAGCCGACTTTCAATCATAATTTTTTGCCGATCTTCAAGGTTTCTACCAGCTTTCTCAGTTTTTAGAATTTCAATAATTTCCGAAGTTCAGTATTTTGTGTGAATATTTGGGCTCAATATTTCTTATTTATATTTTGTTACAATTTGTTTAATCAAAATTTTTGAGGCAATTACATCCCTCAAAATCGGTTGAAGTTGAAGCAATAGGGACATTTAGTCATTGGATGACGAAAGTCGCTTTAGCAATAGGGACATTTAGTCATTTTGAAAAGGAACCAGTCTTTAGTAATAATCTTTGTTTGTTTTATTTCAATTTAAGGTGCATTTTTAGTATAACGTTGTAGATTTTGCTGATTTTTGTTCATTTTTTTTTATGTCTAAAGAGGATCGCTATTTATAGTAGTAATCTTCCAGCATAAATTCTGTTTGGTTGGATGTTTTGTTGGTTGACCCGTTTCTGTTTTCTCAAGTGTAGCATGAGTCGTTGGGAGTTCTGCCTTATTCCAATTAGTACTAATCTTTAATCAACAAGGTGAAAATTTAACAGCTATATTTGATTATCTAGGATTTATCATAACATCCTTTGGACTTCTCTGGCTAGAAATTATTGTGGACTTGCCAAGGGTGCGGTGGATTTGTATGTTCTATGAGAAGGTACTAAGTGTCGATAGATAGGAGGGCAAAACTTAGTTGATACTTTCACTCTGGGGTTTTAGTACATAAAAATTACCGTTAACCATGTGATGCAAGACTCTAATAGATTTGCAGAGCCCTTCATGGTAGAATTTTGTGGGGAATTAACCTCCACCATGTTTTTTGAGGACATAATTGTGCTATGTGGATGATCTTACGATTAGTGTAATTGGCAACTGATGTTTGGTTTGATTTTTATTAAAATTGTTTCTAATTTGGGTCAAGTTAGGTATTTCATTGGTGAAATTTGTCTCCCTATATATCTACGGAGTTTGAAATTGGTGTATGTACATGCGCTAAGTAGCAAGGGGAGAATTAAGATAAGTGAGGATAAAATTAGGAGGCCGAGAAGACGCCGTCATCGATTTCATGTTTAGATAGTCGTTTGCACGTGACAATATTATTCAATTGCTATTAAAATAATTTTCCTACAAGCGGAGGGGGGGGGGGGGGGGCAACAGAATCAGTGCTCTGACATTAACATAAGAATTTGTCCAATTAACGTCTTGATTCTCGAGGCTTTCCATGAATTCAATCAGGAACTTTTGTGTAAGATTTCTCAGAGAATTCTGATTTCATCGGGTCTTTATTCACAAACGCAGTAGAGAATCGGGCAAATTGGCTCTATCATGCACCAGAAAACAAAATAAATATAAGCAGGATAATACTAGAGCACAAAGTTTCGGACTACAGCATATTAGAGAGTCGTGAGCCAAAAGCAAGATAAAGCTACTTGACAACTAGGTAACCTAAAACCTGGAAGATGCTTTTTATGGTTTGCCACCCAAAGAAAAAGTCATAGGTGATTGCAAACATCAAATCTTTGTCTAATGGAATTGAAAATAAGAAGTTCGGCAATTTACTTGTATATAAGCCCGAGAGTGAGAAAGAAAGGAGGAGATAGTCAGGGGCCAAGAGCTCTCTATAATCAAATGGTTTAATGAGTTTCTATGTTTCGCGACAAGGCTAGCTAACGAGGGTGCTAAAATAGAAGGTGAAGATAGGTAGGTCAGTGAGTGAGAGCATCAAATATTTTTCTCCTTTGTCAAGAAACGGAGAAAATTGAAACGCCTCTTTCTATCGCTCTTGTCAGCCTATCTCCCCCTTCTTATCTCACTATTTTAATCCGTTATTTTGTTTCAATTCTTGTGCCTCAGCATGCTCTTTTTGACCTCGTCTTTCTCTTTCCCACGATCTCTTGATTAATCTGATTCATTTTGTTTTGGTGTTTTACAGGAAGAACAGAAGAATTGCAGGGAAAAAAAGAGTGGGCTAAGAAGAGTGGGCTAAGAAAGAGTACGTTTCTTTTTGCTGATTCTCTCATAGTTTTTTTTTTCTCTCCCATGATCTCTTGATTAATTTGATTCATTGTGTTTTGGTGTTTTACAGGAAGATCACGAGGATTGTCAGGAAAAAAAGGGTGGGATAAGAAAGAGTGTTTCTTTTTGCTGATTCTCTCATAGTTGTTTTTTCTCTCTCCCACGATCTCTTGATTAATCTGATTCATTTTGTTGTGGTGTTTTAGAGGGAGAACAGGTAACCTATGTAATCTATCGTTACTCTTTGTCTTTCACCTTCTTTTCTGCTCATGTGTTGTGTTTTTTTGTATCTTATCTTTGTATAGCTTTTGTAGAAATGATGCATGACATAATCTGGCATGTTTGAGCAATGCATGTGGACTAATACCATTACAATTTTCCCAGGATGACTTAGGGCTCAGTTACTAAGCTGCGCTTAACACGTATGGTTTAAAATTCTGCACTTTTTCGCTACCTATAGTGTTTAATCGGCCTTTATGACCTTAGTTTTAACATTTTCCTTTTCTTTGCCATGGTTTAGAGTTGTGTGTATGTGTTGCCTTAGCTTGCTTAGTACCTTTCATTCTGTATTTCGTCTTTGGTGTATATAATTTGGCTCTTATAAATATGTGTTGTCTTTTATCGGTTAGTCCAGACTCTGTGTCAGCCTACTAAGTTCTTGAACTTTTTGTTTTTTACCGCATTGGGTGGCAATAATTTTTGAGAACACAACATACACATAAATGCGTGGTTCTTTTACTTCTCAAAGAACACAACATACATATAAATGCGTGGTTATTTTTACACGAGTAATCATCCCAGGTTTTTTCTTTTATTGACTTAGTTATATAGCCATGGTTATTAACAAGTTCCACTTTTGTGCCCTACCTGCAACCTATTTGTTCTTTCCTGCTTTCATTTGATATTGATGAATAAGAGATATGGACCTAGAAAGAGATGGCGCGACTATTTCCCAACTATGCTGAAATTTCTGGATGACAAGGGTAAGGAAATTGAACAAAACATTGAGTATGAGTGGAAACCTGAAATATGCACCAAATGTAAGAAAGTGGGCCATGGGGTGGAACAATGCAAGTTGGGCATCCCTAGGAGAGAGCCTAGGCAGAACAATGCTCAAAAGAAAAAACCTAGAATGGTGTGGAGACCAAAACAGGTTCAGCCAGCTCAGGATGGAGGCAGTAAATTTACTACTCCTGTAAATCAGGCAGTTCCACAGGCAGGGAGTACTATCTCTACTACTACAATATCTAATGCTCAAAGACAGCTTGTTCTATACCAGATCAGAACACAGGCAATATGGAGAATACCGCAGAGACCTATGCAAGTGTGGTGATGATGGGAAATGCTGTGATTGGTGATGGAAATGGTAGTGTTAACCATGATCATACTGATCATGGCTAACCTAGCTTTTTGGAATATCAGGGGACTGAATAGCCTTAATAAACAAAGGGATATCAATAGGTTTATGAACATTCAAGACATAGGGCTTTTCAGTCTGCTGGAGACCAAAGTGAAGCCTGCAGCACTTAACAGGATTCACAATGGTCTGTGGAATGGTTGGGCAATAACAACAAATAATTCCTATCATAGAGGTGGTAGAATTTGGGTCCTCTGGGATCCTAATAAGTTTTGTGTGGATGTATTGCACATGGATAGCCAATATATTCATACTTGTGTGGATAATATGAGCACTAAAGTAAAGTTTTATGCTACTTTTGTATATGGCTCAAATGATCATAAGGAGAGGGATATTTTGTGGAATAGTTTGATTAATATCAGTCAGAATATGAATGACCCATGGACTGTTATGGGTGACTTCAATAATGTTTTGAAGTATGATGAGAGGATTGGTTCCAAAGTGACTACTGCTGAGATATCCAGGAATGTGTGCATAAATGTGACATACAAGACCTGAATGCTGGGGGCAGTTTTTTCACATGGAATAACAAACAAGAAGGTATAAAAAGAGTCTTTAGTAAAATAGACAGGGTGTTGATTAATATGCAATGGGTGAACTCCTTCCCTGATAGTCGGGCTTTCTTCCACCCTGAGGGTCTTTTTGATCACTGCCCCTGTGTTATCTCACTTGCCAATAATAGCAGCAGAAAGAAATCGAGCTTCAAATATTTCAATATGTGGAGTAAAGCTCCACAATTTGATGCTATTGTTGAGAAAGACTGGAGAATGCAGGTGTATGGAGCCAGAATGTATAGAGTGGTCAAGAAGTCGAAGAACCTAAAGAAACCTCTGAAGGATCTGAATAGAGATGTGTTCTCAAACATAGAGAATGCAGCCAGCAAAGCTCAGATAGAGCTAGCTAATATTCAGCTTAAACTGCAGTTGGACATCGATAACAATGACCTAAGAGAGGAGGAAAGAACTGCTGCTAAACAATATGAATTTCTCAACAAAGCTAAGCATAGCTATCTCAAACAAAAAAGCAAGATAAAATGGTTGGCTGATGGAGATGAAAACACTTCCTTCTTTCATAGCTCAATCAGGAACAGAAGAGTCAGAAACAATGTATCTCAGATGAAAACACATGAATGGTAATTTGCAGTCTGATGAAACTGGAGTTCAAGCAGCTTTCCTAGAATTTTACACTAATCTCTTGGGTAAGTCTGCAGCTGTCAAATCAGTACATACTGCTACAGTCAGGAAAGGTAGTACTGTAAATGAGGAGATGGGGAGAATACTACTAAAACAGGTAACAAGGGAAGAAGTGAAAAAGGCCTTATTCTCTATTCCTAACTCTAAGAGCCCAGGTCCTGATGGTTTCACAAGCAAATTCTTCAAGGACACTTGGAACATAGTAGGGGAGGAGATATCTGATGCAATTATAGATTTCTTTAACACTGGGAAGTTGCTAAGACAGCTAAATTGCACAAATCTCACACTGGTGCCAAAAGTCCCTCAACCTGAATCAGTTGTGGAATTTAGGCCCATTGCCTGTTGTAACACAGTTTACAAAGGCATATCAAAGATCTTGTGTGATAGGCTGAGCACTATATTACCACAAATTGTCAGCAAAAACCAAGGAGCTTTCATAAAAAACAGAGACATTGTGGATAATATTATGATTTGTCAGGAACTGGTAAGGAAATACAGAAGAAAAGGAATTTCTCCTAGATGTATGGTGAAGATAGATCTTCGTAAAGCCTATGACTCTGTAGAATGGAGCTTTGTTAGAGGAATGCTGCAGGCCCTTAAATTTCCTATGAAGTTCATTGAGCTAATTATGACCTTGTGTTGAAACTCCAACCTTCTCCATTACTCTCAATGGTGGTAGTTTTGGGTTTTTTCATGGCAAAAGGGGGCTTAGACAGGGTGATCCACTCTCCCCCCTCTTATTCACCCTCTGTATGGAATATTTGAGCAGAATTCTGAATGTGGTGGCTGAAAAACATGGTTTCAGTTTCCATCCAATGTGTCACAAAATGAAATTGAATCATCTGTGTTTTGCAGATGATCTCCTTCTGTTTTTTAAAGGCAATTTTCAATCCATCTCCCTTATGCTGAGAGGCTTCACTACATTTTTTGAAGCTTCTGGACTTTACTCTAGTCCTACTAAGTCAGAAATATACTTTGTTGGGGTGGGAGCTAATGTGATAAAGGAAGTCTTGGAGTTTTCAGGGTTCAAAAGAGGTGAACTACCTTTCAAGTACCAATAACAGCTGGGAAATTATCTGTCAAAGACTGCAACGGCCTCACTGAGAGGATTGTCAAGAGAATCGGGAACCTTGGGGCCAAGAAACTGTCTTATGCTGGCAGGGTTACTCTGGTTAAAGATGTGCTACTGCACCTTCATGACTACTGGGCTAGGGTGTTTCTCCTTCCCAAAACAATTCTAAAGAAAATTGTTGCTATATGTAGGAACTTCTTGTGGGATGGGGGTGAGAATATGGTTAGAGTGCCTTTGATCTCTTGGGAGAAGATCTGTCAAACTAAGGAGAGTGGAGGCTTGGGCATAAGAGACATTTTTGGTTGGAATGTGGCCTGCATTGGCAAGTATGTGGATTGGATCTATAAGAAGGCTGATACTTTATGGGTGAAATGGGTGCACTGTTACTATCTGAAAGGGTGTGATTGGGATCAGTATTCCCCTCCTACTGATGCCAGCTGGAAGAAGGTATGTGCAACTAGACAGAAACTGCAATTAGGATATCAGAATGGGCAATGGGTTGGCATTGGAAAAGATTACACTGTTTCTGCAGGTTTCAAATGGATAAGCAACCTGAGTCCTAAGGTGGAATGGGGCAAGTTTATCTGGTCAAGGCATATAGTCCCAAGAGCAGCATTCATATGCTGGCTAGTAATGAACAGAAGGCTTCAATTGAAGGACAAATTGAAAAAACTAGGCATCTGTGTAGATGACTATTGCCTTCTGTGCCATAACTCAGTTGAAACTCATGAGCACTTGGTGTTTCAATGTGATTACAGTAAGAAATGCTTGGAACTGGTTAAGGACTGGTGCAAACTTGACATTCCTGTCAATAATCCAATGATATGGTGTTGCAGGAAGAAAATGGGATCAAGACTTAGAAATCAGGTTGCTAGGACAATTGTCTGTAGCCTGATTTACTACATATGGATGACAAGAAACAAATGCAGAATGGAGATGGCTCTGTATAGACCTGAAGCTGTTTTGGATATGGTTAGAAAAGAAGTTCGAGCTAGAATTCAGAGGAAAATAGAGAACATCAGCTCTAAGGACAAAATTTGGCTTGAAAATAGAATTATTGTGTAGGAATTGGTCGTTGTAATTTTGGGACAGTCTTTGTGGACTGTTTTTCTTGTGTAGAATTTCAAATTCTACTAGTTTTGTAATTCTTTTATTCATTAATGAAAAATTACTTACATACTTCAAAAAAAAAAAAAGAGATGGCGCGAGGCGGAGAAAGAGGGAAGAGTGAGGGATAGAAATGTGCAGAGAGTGAGAGAGATAGATTCAGAGATAGACGAACATACAGTGAAAGTGAGAGGAGGGAGGGGAGTGGAAGTGGGAGGAAGATTTTGGTTACTATAAGAGAGGATAATTGTTTATGGCCTTTATTGGTAGTTTTATTTCTGATTGCTTTGAGTTGTTGCAGATTGCCAGATTGTCTCTTTCCTCGTCGTCGACGACGTGCACAACTGAATTCTTCAATCGTTCACAAACTAAAATCAGGTGAATATCTTCTTATATACAGTTTGTGATATGCGTGCTATTCACGTTCGCTTGATCATAATGTACTTTTGTCCTGGTTATCATGTTCACAAAGTTAAGGGAATTCATTCTTATCCTGTTTTATAGCTCCTGGTTAACGCCAAACAGTAGTTTATGACAAGAGTTCCTGGCCAAATGAAGAAATTCTGTTCAACTGCTTTCTGAACAATAGAATAATGCTCTATTTTTCTTGCATATGCTCATTTAGGTCCACAAAATTGAAGTTCAGTACGATGAAGTTGCAAAGCAGAACGATGAGTATTTGTCATATGCATGGCTCGGCTAAAGTTCCTGTAACGGTATGTTCACTTCATTCCAAATTTCTATGTGTTTACTTTATCACCCCCGCAGTTAAGACGATGGGGGAGAGAGGACATATATATGGGAAGGGGAGGAGAGGAGGATGCCAACACTGATATAGATGTGGGAAGGGAACATGGGCCGACATATGGAAACGACTTCAGACATATCGAAACTTATCGGATGAATCTGTAACTTGTACCATTGGATAGGTAGCTTAGAAAACTTCAATATGCATGTAAATTTTTTCCAAAACCAATTTCCGAGCTAGGAGAAATAACCTCTAAAAGTCGAGCCAAAGATACTGTAGTTCTGAACTCTATTCTGCTGGGAGCCTTAGTAAATATTAAACTGCAAATTATTGACAGTTTTTCTTATGCTCATTTCAACTCCATGTTTTAGTTCAATCTTTTAGTTTCCAGAAAGGTATGGAACACCTTCAATGAGCTTCGTTTGAACCTTGTAAGAGGCTGTCGAACCTGATTGCGCAAATCTGTGTTCTTCCACTAACATTTAGCTTTTCATTTTGAACTCGATGCTATTTGCACCTTGATCATTGAGACTGCATTTTATGTCTGGTTTTGCATATTGATCTTTGGATTGGTAAATCATTATGGCTATACTTAGAAATCTAGACATTCCGTGTACCATATTGGTCTTTGATGAATTACGATCTACTCATTTTAGATTATCTATTATGAATGTGATACCACAAGCTTTGCTTTGATATATCTGGAATTTGTTTTGGGTGTTAAAGAGCTAATCCAGTCATAGGGTTTTGATATGAGCATTCTCTGTAATATGGTAAAGTGATTTGAGCTCTAATTTCTCATTATTGGTTAGGGCTGCGTCTTGGGAGCTTGCTGGTTAAGACAAAAAATACAACACAGGATGGGGATGGGCCCACCCTGAAGTATTTTTCCTTGGATAATGCTGCAAGGTAATAATAGCCCGAGCTTCTATTTACTATATATGTCCATGGTGCGCAATGTGAACCTTCTTCATTGTGAACCTTTTAAGCGCTTCATTCGTTTGGTTTACTTCTCTTTATTGATCCATGATATTCTCTCTCTACTATTTGTTTTCTGCTAGAATTCTATCAGTGACGAATATGGTTAGAACTTCTCTTTACTTTGTTAGGTGTTCTCATCTGTGTGTTTGATGCTTTACCTGTTTAAAGGTGGTCATCAGCATTTCCATTATTTGAGGTCAGTGAACATAGACCAGCATTAGTATGGCTAAGAATAAATATAAATGTACTCTATGAGCGTTTACAGGCAGCTTCATACTCCAGTGAGGCTTCCCCATTACGCTCTTTTCTTTCCGCAAATTTGCTTATGTAGGTGATCCAACGCACACAAAATCACTTGCTTTGAATTAAACTTTTAACTTTTTGGTCTTTATTAAGAATGTTATTACATTGTATTAGTGTTCGCATTGTCGGGTTTGTTCAATTTTATTAATGTTCTTTTATTAGCATCACTGCCCTTGCTTTAATAGAATGCAAATAGGCTTTGTAAGACATGGCTGCTTTCTTCATATCATAGTGTGTACAGTGGGGAACCTTTAATTTTAATTAAACAAAGTATAGGAACCTTGAAAGTGAAAAATTTCAGAGTTGGGAATATTATAGGTTAATATCAGTAATTGTTTTAGAAGACGTTGTCTGAGGGCTTGAAGGATCGTTTGGTTCACACAGGAATGAGGTTATATATGGAGAAACCATTTCCATCTGTTTTGGTCGCAATTAAGACATCTCAAATGATACCTTATGAGACGGTTTCATTGAGTACCCCCTCCCTTCCCCAAACTCAAAAAACCCGAGATACCGACTTGTTGATAATGGTTGCTCTTTAGTAATGTCAGCTTAGATAAGGCTTCGTGATTATCTCTATGTTATATTATCATTTTAGGGTCTACTGCACTGAGAGCTATTTATCTGTTCTCGACCTTCTCGTGTTAGATGGACAACCTCCGGGCATATCATTGTCGAGTAGTTAAGCAAGAAGGTTGTACACATTCTCAGAAATTTTATTTGGAGAATCAAGTCAAATATGTGAAGGTCACTTACTCTAGGAGGGTCAGATATCTTAGTAGCAGCCCCGTTCCTATCGTTATGCACTTGGTTTGAAATAAAAGTTGAACAAGTAGATGCAAAATGTTGTGTGGCTGGTTAGTTGAGTGTAGTCCATCTTTCGAATGTGGTGTTTTTTGTAAACACATTTCTTCTTTTTGTCATGAGCTTTTGGTATGTGCAATGTGTAGTTACTACATCATGAATCATGGGTAAGAGAAAACTTTTTGAGTCAATAATATAGGCTATTAGCTTGATGGTTGAACTAATTGCAATCTTGCACATAGTTTTGGGTTCGAATCCCAAATAGCCTAGAGTTTGTCGAAGTATGTTAGACATCGCCAAATATCGTAAAATGTTAGTGGACTTGTTTTTAAGTTTGAATCGACTAATTGCGTATTTGAATCGACTAATTGCGTATTGGACTCCTCTTCTTATAGGTTATTGTCTGCTCAATGGTAGAGCAATGTGCATTTTTACACAATCTTGGGTTTGAATCCCAAATAGCCTAAATGCTTTATGCACGGATATTGTTGTTATTATTGTTTAAAGGTAATACCACGATATGTTGGAGGGGTTTGTTAGCTATATGGCCGATGTTTATGTATTCGAGCATATGAATCACGCACGGTGCCTCTATGATCGCCAATTAATTACAAGCAAAAGGAATAAGGCATAACTAAGACAATCTTGGCCATCCGACAATCACACGTATATAAGCTAGTATCTTCGTATGACTTTTCAAAAATATGTTATTCTGGAACAAAAACTGATCATTATACAACATAAATATGTCATTCTGGAACAAAAGCTGATCATTACAGAACATAAATATGTCATTTTGGAACAAAACCTGATCATTAGAGAACATAAATATGTCATTCTGGAACAAAAACTGATCATTATAGAACATAAATATGTCATTCTGGAACAAAAAATGATCATTATGAAACATAAATATGTCATTTTGGAACAAAAACTGATCATTATGAAACATAAATATGTCATTCTGGAACAAAAACTGATCATTATAAAACATAAATACATCATTATAGAACAAAATCTGATCATTAAAAATCAATCATTATGAAACAAAAACAGATTATTATTAAACATATATTAGTCATTATAAAACATAAATTAGTCTCTCATTGTCGAATCTAAATTGATCATAGAATATAAATATTTCATAACAAAAACTCATCATTATAGAACATAAATATGTCATTCTGGATCAAAAGCTGATCATTATAGAACAAAAGTATGTCATTAGAGAACAAAAACTGATCATTATAGATCAAAATGATCAACTTTTGTGTCCTAATGATCTATTTATGTTCTATAATGATCAATTTTTGTTTTGTGTGCTGATCTAGTTTTGTTCTATAACGATCTATCTATGTTATAATGATAAATATTTGTACTATAATGGCGTATTTTTTGCTCTGCAATGTTCAATATTTGTTCAATAATAATCTATTTTTGTTCTATAATGATCAACTTTTGTTTCATAATGATCTATTTATGTTTTATAATGATCAATTTTTGTTTTATAATGAGCTATTTATGTTCTATAACAGATTTGATTTTGTTTCACAATAACAAGTTTTTGTTTAATAGTGATTATCTATTGTTTTTTGTTTTTTGTTTTAGAATAAATGCTTTTTGTTTACAGTTCAATATTTGTTTTATAATGATCTATTTTTGTTTCATAATGATTAATGTTTAATAATTAATTTTTTGTTCTATAATGATCCAATTATGTTCCATAATGGTTTGTTTTTGTTCAATAATGATCTATTTTTATTTCTATACTGATCTTTTTTTTTTTTTTCGAATGATACATTTTTGTTTAATAATGAACCACCCCTTCCCCCACCTTCCCTCCACCCCAAGCCACCACGTACCACACGAACCACCCCGTAAAATGGGGCTGGCGACACCAATAGCACATCCGATCTCCAGCGACCCTATTCCGCCCCCTTTTCGACACAACAACCCCATTTTCGGCCCCCTATCTCATTATCCACATTTCTCTTTCATCCCCTTTCATCTATTTACGACAACATTGGCGGGAGGGGGGGTGAACGCCGATGAATCTCTAGCAAGCACGCGGGGTGGGCGGCTAACTATGGAGGGCGATGTGGGAGAGTGAAAGAGAGAGAAAGTGGTGTGTAGAAGTGGGAGGCAGGGGAGGTGGTCGCCGCGCGTGCATGGGTTCGAGGAAGAGATGCGACGATGGTGGTGGTGTTCCTGGCGTCCCAGGTTGTGCTCGGTGATCGCGGCTGCCGTGGGTGGTGGTCCGTGGTGGTAGGCAGGGACGAGAGAGAAGAGAAGATAAATGGGGAAAGGGAGAGAGGAGTATTGGGCTGAAATTAGAGGAGTTGGGTTTAAAACTTTTAAGTGAAGGTGAAGTATTGGGCCGAAATTAAACATAAGTCCTGCTGAAACTGAAAATCCAGCTAAACAAACAAAAGCCCAATTTTAAAGGATCCGGGGGGTACCTTCCTTTTGGTACCCCGGTGGTAGGATAGTATTTGCGCACCCAACTGGTGTTTCTGTTTCTATTTCTATAAAAATAATCTATTTGTGAGATATTTTTAATTTGGGAAGAATAAAAAAAAATAGATTACAATGACAAATGAAGTGGTGTTGCAATATGTTGAACCAAACACTCACTATTTTTTCAAAAACCAGTTTTTAGAGACACTTATTATGATCAATAGAAACAATTTTTAAAAAATTTGGCCAAACGGACTCATAAGCAAATAGGTTGGCTTATCTTTGTTCTAATAAATTATCATAATGATTATTTTCCATGAATTAGCCAATACTATACTACTCTATCATAATTCATTACCAATCATAACCGATAATTGTATTTAATGCTATTTTTATGTTCTATCCAATTAATAAATGCCAAGTGGAGCCTAGACCACCCGATTTTAATTATACCCATACTTAGCCAACTATATAAGGAATACGATTTTTTAAACATTACCATAAATTAGCTAATATCTATCATAGTATATGACTAGGATGAAGGCCCGTGCATTGCACGGGTCACATAACAATGTTACTATATATGGCCCAAAAGAAGTGTATGGTTAAATATCCAATAAATCCTATAATTTTTAAGATATAATCCCATAAATTATGATTAAAGTTACGTTTAGAGTTAAACTATGGTGTATATAAGACATGTTTGTGTCGAAATTGTTATTATGATATGCTATATAACCTTGTTATTCCTGAATAAATTTCTTTTACTTGTGAGGTACCAATGATGTGCCTTATTCTAGTGTTCGAGTGTTACTAACAAACCAATGTCAGAGGAAACTTTAGTTTCTACGTGTTAACTGAAATCCTTCTATACTATTAAAGGAGGCTTTTTTAGAGCTCTCACAATGACCGGAGGTTATTAGAGAGTTTTGGCAATTTTTTAATATTATTTAGTTATCAAGCTTATGTGAAACTCTTTTAATTAATTAGACAATCTTCTAATAATAATAATATTATAATAATAATCTAGACAATCCTACTAATAATCCTAATAATATGTAGTTTACAAAAACCTATGTCATAGAATTGTTATAGTACGATAATACACATTCTAATTAGGAGTTAATGTTAACTATATTCATCTAAAAATCAAGTGAAGGTTGCTAAATGTGATTGGTGGTTTTTTTTTTTTTTTTTTTGCCGAAATGTAAATTTTATTGCAAAAGATTGGTAGGTTTTCATGTGGAAACTTTGTGATGATCTCGAATTCGTCAATTTTCATGTCTCTTGATAAGTTGATAATAAATGGTTCCATTATGATTTTCATCTCAAGAAGTATTTAAAACCCCTATATAACTTCCATTATTGCCGGTTAATATGTAGTATTAGATTGTAGTTAGCCTTCTTCATTTGTTAGGATTAGCGTACGATATGAGTTAGTGTAGAAGGTGTTTCCAATCACAATTACAGTACTAAACGCAAGACATACACTACGTACTTATCCTACCTCAACGAAATACATTATAATCCTACGTACTTTGTGCATGAGTTTTTAATAAGTGTGTCCAATATCTAGCCTATAGGTTGTATAAATATAATTGTATAAGCTTTGCTTCTTCTTCTTCTTTGTTTGTTTTTTTCAAAAGAATTAGTTGATATATTTATCATCCGAAAGAACATTTCGAAGAGACTTACAAAAGTATAGCTAGCCACTAACAACCTATTGGTTGTATAATTTTAATCTAATTGTCTAATATAACCTGTAGTGTCTGTCTAAACTCAAACTACTACCTCCATTCATTTTTAAGATTCACGTTGCCTTTTGCACAAAGTTTTAGGAATGGATTAAAAAGTATTAAAGGCAACCGGGAAAGGAACATCCACGACTCAGGAGCGAGGCCTCTCATTGGCATAGAAGTTATAACAACTGGAAACATGAAGCTTGGTAGTGAAGTCCCCTAAAAGAAAAATAGGAAGCTTGAAAATGAATGGAGGGATTATCATTCATTGTAAAAAAAAAAAAAGAGCTTAACTTTCGTGACACTCCTTTAGCGTTAATATCTCTCAAAATACAATGGTTGAATTATAATATTATACACTTGTGAAATTAATTTTCACCAAGAATCTAACGAGAAGTTTCATAATTGTTTTGAAATATTTTTTCGTCAAGCCCTGACCATCAAATCCCTAACTCGAATAACAAATACGTTATACAATGTATAAAAAACTATACATATAAATATGAAAAAATGTTTATTAAATAGAGATTTTATCACACAATATCTATATCCAAACATAAATTACAAATTTCAGTTTTAATAAGTTTAATAGAAATCATTATTAAGAAATCCGTGCAACGCACGGGCTTTCATCCTAGTTATATAAAAACCATAACATCAAAATGCATCACACGCAGTAGCAAAAGGTATACAACAAATCAAATAAAAACATATTTGTGTCATCCATTTAGTTATATTGACTAAGATCTTATGTGGTCAATGAAGGTATGACTCCTAAGATCTACGGCTAATCCATAACAAAAGAATTTATATCACTCAAGCTTAGAATTATACCATGGTGGGGCTGGTAGCTGACAGACAATTGTTTCATGACTTACGCTAATAGCGTAGGACTTTTGCGTCTAATAGGACTTGATTGTCTACCTATATAATTCATCCGATTCAAAGATATTTTCATCTTTCTTTTTACAGTTTTAAATCGTCATGTTAAGCATTACATGTAGACTAAATGGAAGATCCATTTGTCGTAGAATCAAATGGAATTGGTAGACTGTATTGCAGAATAAAATATGTACTAATTTTTGCAATAAGTGAACGATTCATTTAATATAAAAGTAGTTGTCAACATGACACATCAAAACCGCAAATAGAAAGAGGAAAGTCTCATTCAATCGGGAGGAAGTATGTAGTAAGAGATCGAGAGAACATATAATTTAATTATTATAACTAGAGTCATACCTAAATTTCTATTAAATATATTTTCAATATAATATTACCAAGAATTTCTAAGAGAGCTCGATTATTGTGGGAGTTAAACAAAAGCGTACTTTAACAAAAGCTCAATAAATCAATTATCATATTTTAACCAATAATTATATTTTAGTCTTATTTTAATATTCAATCAAATCAATAACTGTCATGTATCACTGAAAAGAAAAAACCGACCAACACACGAACACCAAAATGGACACGTGACACGGCAGTTTGAAAATTAGCGAACACGGCAAAAGAAATAAAAAATCACATTTCGATAGACCTGTCAAACCAACTATAAAAGTTCCAAACGGGCCTAGTAAAACGGGCCTAAAACACAAACACTACAAGATTTTTTTGACTGCTTGCCTCACAACCCTTTCTCTCTCTCTTCTTCTTTTAAACTGCACAACTCTTTCAGTCTTTACTCAGTCATTCGTCATTATAATAAACTAAAATCTGAGAATGCGTATACTAAAAAATTCATACTATTTAATTAGTTTACAAATTCAAAGAAATTATAATACTCCCTCCGTCCTAGATCAAACGCCCCAAGGCGTTTTTGTAGTGTAATAAAAAAAATTGATATAGTAAGTTGAGTGGGTTAATATTAGCGAAAAGGAGGAGAGAGAATGTGAAAGTGGGAGAGATAATGTGAGAGGGGATGTAATAATTTAATAAAAGTAGGAGAGAGAAATATGTCCCCAAAATCGATAGAGTGTTTGAGCTGGGACGTCCCAAAATGGAATATGCGGCGTTTAAACTGGGACGGAGGGAGTAGCTACTAGTTTAAAACCCGTGTGTTGCAGGGTAATATCAATAATATTATACATTATATATGCACCTTCCATTAACCAAATTATTATAATTATTGTAGTTAAATAATTTTTTGTAAGGTAATTACGAAATAAAGTTACCATTCATGTAGAACTACTGAGTAATTCATTTTCAAAGCTCCCACACTATATACTTACATGGAACGATTTTTTGACATAATGCTCAAAAAACAAATGTTAAATAAAATGGGTCTGGAAAAAACTTGTTCAACATAATGGGGTGCACGTCACCCATTTGTAAAACCGCCAAGGAGCATGGCTGTTTCAGGACTTGTGAATAGTAAAACAAAAATCTCAAATTTTGTGAACATTAAAAATTCCATTTGTGAACAGTAAAATTAAAATCTCAAATGGTTGTGGCGGTTTTACAAATGGGTGATGTGCACCCCATATGGTTGAACAAGTTTTTTTTTTTCCACCCATTTTGTTTAACATTTTTTTTTCCGAGCACTATTTCGTTAAATTGTTCACATACATGACATCAACGTTCTAGCTAATTAATTAACTGTATTCATAAAGCCCGTTACTTTAATTACTTACTTCAACCAACTTTTATCGTCTTACCTGTTTATATCTCATGCATGATAGAAATAAAAAAGAGGTCAAAATTAAACAAAACTGAACACGAATTATGCAAGATATATACATTTATTTCACAACAGCATACCTAAATAACAAATTAACAGATGGTGTGTTATAGTGATTAAGATAGAGGAACATAATATAACAGGTTTTAGGTTTGAATTTGTTTCCTATATTGTATACCAATTTCTAAGCTTATTACACCTGATGTTAATAAGACTTTGTTTGATTCAACTTATTCTTTTTACCATATTCTTAGGCGAGTAAGATGTTGTAGCTACAATGGATCTAGTAAAAAAAAATTGATTCCTACGAAATTATACTTGTTCATATCTAATAAGTTTAGTTCAAGTTTCATAAATTAAAATAAGATAAAATAACTTTATATCATAACTTACATAATCGTAACAACAAAATATATTATCTTAATTTGTATGTTTCTTTTAGGTCATCTTATATTTTGTTTTGTTAAATTAATGAATCAAATTAAAGATTATACATTAGTAATTTTAAACTTATAATTGCAATAATTATTGCATGCTGTACATTTTAAATTCTCAAGATTAAAAATTGTGCTCGTAACAATGACGACTTTGCCTATCTGACCATGTTTCAAACTACATAACAATAAAAGGTAATTCTAGGTTTGTGATACATGGTTTTATGACTGCTGGAATATATATAAATCCACCTTACAAATGTTTGATAATCAATAATTTTCTTATCGTTATTATCGAGTTAAAATTCTTTTTTTTTGAAAGGTATCTAGTTAAAATTCTTATATTCTCATTTTCAATATTATGACTCGATGACCTATCTAGACCTCCATAAGAATTTCTATAATTTTTTGTCTCTTTAATAGATATACCTTATTTTCCCTCCATAATCATTTTTTTTTTGCGAAATCAATAGCCAATACCTTATCTCGCCAAATGACATCATCATAAATTTTGGAAAGAACTCAAAGGAGGGTTCTATTTTTATGGCTACAATAAACTCAAATTTGGAATTTAATATTTCCTTAGCCCATAAGAAAATTCTTTTGTCTTATCTTACCATTTCATAATTACCATATACTTGCATATATGGAATTACTATCTTTCCTCATTTATAAATGATTTATTTTATTCAAAAATGGAATTTTTAATATACCAATTAAATAAAAATTGAGTTTGGTGGTAAATTAATATACCAATTAAATGCATTTCCAGTTAGAGAACTCGAGAATAATCTAAGTTTGAGATTTTCATTATCTACTGCTTCTCTACACTGCGTTGTAAATCTAACCAAATGTTCTGCTGTCGACATTTGGTCATTGCCCGAGAAAATAGTAAAATCAGGGATCTTAAATGTAACAACCCCAAATTTTCTTTCCTTTTTAAAAACATTTTATCGCGAACCAAAACCCATTAAGGAAATTTAGAGGTGTTACTCCGCACTCGAGTCAAAGACCCGAATGCAAGGAGATTTCAGAAGCCGAACTACAAATGTCTAATGGTCTAAAATAGTCTATTACAATCCAATGATTAAATTAATGTTCGATGAATATGTATATGGAATGTTTCTTATACAATTGTTAAGTGATGAATTGAATGGTGGATTGTGAAATATGACTCTTAACTATTGGTTTGGAATTATTATTGGATGATTTATATGTTTATGTGCTAAGTGTGTTTTCAAAAATAAAACTAAGACGTTTTCAAAATCCAAGTAAGGGTTTTTGTTTTCTACGAGTTGCGGTGTTAGCTTACTCTATTTCACGGACGGTGAATCGGGCTGTTACAGATGGTATTAGAACAACCCTACGACCGCATGCTGGGTGTTGGGGCGGCGAAGCCCAGACTAGCCGTCTAGCGGGGGAGATCTTGGACCTGTGTTGATGTTTGTATGGTTTGGCTGAGGCCCAACGAGGACGTTGCGTTCTCTAAGTGGGAGAGTTTGTAACACTACGGAATTTGGAAAGTGATATATGGAGTTGGTTTGTCCCACATTGGGAAATTAAGGCTTATATGATCAGTTTATAATAGATTTCTATCATCATACTAAACAAGGCTTTCACCTTTTAGAACCCACGAGAGGATATTCGGGCTTAAGGGGTGACTTCCCATCATATTGGGTTGTGTTGCGACGTACGGTGGATCGGGTTGTTACATTAAATCTTCTAGGAAAAAGATTATTTCTATCATTATATGATGGGTAAGGTAAATGGTCAAAAGTTTTATTTTTTCCTACCAATTGGAACCCTATTCTCTCTAATACAGTATCAATCATACCCTCTAGGGCCATACCAGTCTGTGGGTTGATCCCCTAATTTGGCATAGTTTGGTTTTGGTTATGAAGATTTCCACCAAATTTAGGTATGGAAGGTTCAACTCTAAACTGTCCTGCCATGTTATGCATCGCGGACGGTTGTTGGTTTCGGAAACTGTTATGCCCCAGTCCAATATCATTATGAATACTAGTTTATGGATTTTGATAAGGTATCCCATATCCTCCGTCTTGAGTCCCTTGATTTCTTCCAGGAGCGGAATATGTATATTGCCCCGGCGTAGCATATACGCCATAGATCGGGATATGATTAGGATTGGCATATGGGGCTCCATTTATGGGAGCCGTTGTATTAAAACCTGTTTGAGGATTATAACCTTCTGAACTAAATCTTTGTGGATTGGTTCCCAAACGGACGCCAGTCGTCACTCGTCGGTAACCCAGCAGTTATGGTATTATTAAAATTTGCAGGATCAATCCTATTTGATTGAGTGCCCGGGCCTGCTGACGAACCTGACCCAGCCTCTGCTCCTTGGCTCTCAAATCTCCTAGGCTCTCCCCGCCTGTTTTCGTTATGTCCAAAACCTGGAGGTGGTTAGGACGTAATGAAGAAGTTTGCGGGTCTATGTTGAGACTCTGAACTCTTTGTCTTGTCAGGACTACGATACTTGGTGGATACCCTATTGGTCGGGTATCAGGGTCACTGGTTCTATTAGTTTCAAAATTGTCAGTCGTTATTGTTCTACTTCTAGTTTGGGCTATAGTTTTCCCAACTCAAAGACTCTTTCTAGTTTTTCATTAAGCTGAGAATGTCGTTGTTACAATGGTTTTAAGCGACAAACTACTTCAGTAGCAACACTCCAAGTCAGAGCGTCAAAGGTTGCACTAAAGGTTTCATTAATATTAAGGATAATTCTATCAATTTGTCTTGATATTCCATCCCTAATATCCTCATACAAACTTTGAGTAATCTGAGTAAACGCTCGCGATGACTCTTGGGTCAATCGCTGGATCTGGGATTCGAGTTGTCTTCTCTCGACTTCCTATCCATTAACCAATACAGTAGTTCCTTAACTATTTTCACATATGTTTTGTGAAAAGCAGTTAACTGAGTTCTAGAAACTTTGCTAAGATCTAAATCTGCGAACAGATGTTCCTCTGCCTGACTTCGCGGAGCCGGCGTAGTTGGTCCTTGAGACTCATAATTTGAAGATGAGTTATCTGAACTCAAACTAATTACTGGCGTTTCGGAACCCGAGACTTGATTAGGTAGATTATTATGTCCACCTTGTGGGATAGGAGTTTCCTACGCACCATCGCGCCGAGAAACAGACCTTGTAGTAGGCATAATGCTTTTTAGGAATCCTCAACTTTATGTTTAAGAATTCCAAAGATTTTTGTGATAAAAGATCTAAGTGGTTTCGAAAGGTAAACAATTACAATCTTTTGTGAAGATTATATCTTACCTCCCACTGTGGTCGCCAATTTGTTGAACGCTAAAATTTAAGGGCACTTTAATGAAATGTCCTATCTAAATAGCACTTAAATTAGACTTGACCGCAATTTGTGAAATGCTACGTAATAGAATGCCAAAGATTATGCTAGAATACAGAGGGTATTGCAAACTTGAAAGGTACTTTAATTGAAAATAATGTCAGGTTTGCTAACAAAGAGTCAAGGAAAGAATAAGACGATTACCTTCATACTGTCTTCATTATGGAAAAGAGAAAAGCTACTCTAAAACATGAACTGCTCGCGACACGAGGCAAGACTTCCCGATGTAAGCTAAAAAGATAAAGAACAAAAAATAAAATTTGTTTGATCGATTTGACGATTGATCGATGATCCCAAATTCGGTCTGCTTTTGTTCCTTATATAGGGTAGCTCCCTTGGCAGTTTTCTGGATTCTTCGACGATTATCTTGACTCCCACCCTCTCTTTTAGTCGTGGGATGAAGCATCGTGGGCAGTTATCACGTCTCCTTCTTAATCGCTTCAATTGTATCCAAGTTTGGCGCTCGCTATCCATTTTGAATTATGGGCTTGATATCTGAGGTCAGCCCAGTTCCTGATCTTGTGGCTGATGAGCCTTCCTTGAATTCTTCAAGACGGCTCATTTGAGTTCAGACTTCATTCGTATCACGTCGCGCTATATGTCCATTACTTCTGGCAAATAATTTTCTTCATCAACACAGAGTAGTGATACTAATATCCTCACTTGTGCTCAATCTGAATGTCCCTGTGGTATAGAAACATCCATGTCGAGCCTCACTGACAAGGTTGTGTTGTTGTACTATTTATGTGACGGGAATTTCGGACCAACTCCGAGATTTGTATAAACATTGTAAGGCTAAGAAGCATGAGTTTGAGCTTATCGTGGTTCGCGCAAAGAGTTACATGGTGACGGGACCTACAAAGTCATCGACTTGGGAGGCCCGTGTCGACTCTCTGCTTAAGAGTACAGATTGTTGTGGCTGGTTGCACCGGTCTTTCGACGAGAGGGTCAGCCGTAGATTATCGAAGTTGTGTGGCTTCCGATATGTAGATAAGCTGGTTGTTGTGGGACCTAACTGTAGTTATGTGGATCCTGATGGCAAACTTGCGGTCGATGAACATGGCATCAAACAGTACCCCTTCACTAAACGAACTGTATGGGATAATGAAGTAACAAGGCTACGCGATCTCAGGTTGCAGGTATGGTTAGGGGGTTGCGGAATAGATAAACTGGTGAATACTGATGATTAGGGGGTTCCATCACTTCCACCGGCGAGTTTTGGGACTGGGAAGTGGCTCGATGAAATGGAGGCCTCCTCAGAAAGAAAGTTGAGAATGATCTTTGTCCCCCTAGAGAAAGAAAGTAATAGGGACTTATACTTGGGTTCTATGGAGAGGTGGGCTGTTTTTCCAGAGTCGGATAAGATTGATGTCAACAACAACACTGTTGTGGAAACGCTGTTACAGCCTTGCTGCATTCGGACCAGATGGCCGTCTCCTCCGCCTAGGCCCAAGCATGGAGCATAGTCTGGTTAAGGGCTTAAAGACGCCTACTTTCCCAGAAACTGATGATGCCCTGCGTACAGATGTTGGGGTTCTGGTGAATTTTCATCCTTGGAATTATGTTGAGAGTGATATTGAATGGTGGGACTGTTTTGGTAAAAAACTACACGTATCGGATACACTTAGATTGAGAGTCAACTAGTCAATTTGCTACTACTCGTCCTAGATGAATTTTCTGTATGATGGATATCGGATAGACTCTATCAAGTAAGTGGACAAACTTTATCAAATAGACGGGCGATCTTTACAAGGTTGATCCTGTCTGATAGACAAGTAGAATATATCAGATAGGTATTGTTGGACAAATAGGCAGAATCAGTCAGACACGTAGAATTAGTCTGACAGGTTCTATCGAGCATCAAGGATCGTGATCAAGGAGGATCAAGGTCAGGGATCAAGGATCGAGGTCGAGGATCAAGGTCTAGGCTGACTCTAATTGTGCTAAATACAAACATAAAATACTAACACAAAAGTAAATGCAAGAAGTTAAAAGAAAGAGAGACAAAGGATTTTTTGTACGTGGAAAACCCTGTGAATAAGGGAAAAACCACGGGGGGAGCTTGTTATCCCGCCAAATGCTTTTAGTAGATCTTGTAGTAGTGTTTCGCCGTGTTGAGTATAATTGACGAATACATAGACAATGATTTATAATCTAATAAGAACAATAATGATGTATCAATGAGACGATTGGTTGAGAAATGTATTTGGGTTCAAGAAGTAATCAAGGATTCAATGGTGGAGTCTAGGTGATTGTAGCGGTGATAGGTGATTGCGGTGGTGACTATGGTGTTGAGAAGAATAAAGGGATGAGTATTTAGGTTTAGAGAAATAGTATTAGTGATTATACAGTAGAGTGAAGATAAATATGGAGGTGGTCATGTGAAGGAATGATGATGTGGGTTTTTATATATGGTGAAGTTGTGAATGGTTTTATGTGTGGAAAAGTGTCAAAGTAATGGTGGAAGTGTCTAGGGTTTATATGAGCACGTCTTCATCTTCTTCTAGGGCTTTGGAATGCATAAATACTGTTGTGGAAGGTCTCCTCAAGTTTCTCTAACTTCCCACGTTGTTAGGTCCAACTTCAACCACTATCCCCTATAAAATAGTAGCTATCTGACTGATCACAGTGAACAGTCCCTATAAGGCTATAATCAAGGAAGTGGTTCTTGACTTTGACTTCGTCTTCCTTGGGGATAATTTCCTTGTTGAATAAGTCCACAACTAACTCTTGGCAGCTCAATACGTGGTCTTGGTCGTTGGAGAGAAAATAGGATGTTGTTGGAGAGAAGATAGGAGGTTGTTGTTGACTTCTTCTATCATCATAGACTTGGTCAAAGAGTCAACCTCTTGCTAATTTGATGGAGATCATGCAGCCTCATTAACACTTATAACTGAATTTGTTGAGCATATTTAGGAGAATATAGTTCATAGTTTGACTTATTCCGCATTTGTAGTTGCCATCGACGTGTGACGATCAATCTGACAGGATACTTGACAGGTTGCTGGTTGACCTCGACAGGTCGATGGTTGACCTCAATAGGTCGATGGTCGATATGTCTGGCTCCTCGATGGGCTGTTTGGCTCCTCGATGGAGTGTCTGGCTCTTTGATGAGTTGTCTGGCTCCTTGATGGACTGTCAGACTGGATGTATGTTTCTATCAGACTGACTGTTTGTAATCAGACTGACTGATTAATGTCATTTAGGCGTCTAAGATGTGTATCTACTCGATGACTTGACTTGATCGTTAGTCGATACGACTATGTATTTGTCAATTTGTCCTTGTCGGACTAAAGCCAAAATTTAGGCCCAAACAGGGACCTGCGAGGCTTATATTAAGTAACATTGTGGGGGCATAATTGTTGTTAGTGTTTACTTAATTCCATCGGAAGCTATTGGAATTGTTCAGCTGTAATTTATAACTAACGATAGTTCTTACGTGTTTAGAGTCCTTGAATTTTACTAGTGTAATTTTCAACTTTCTGTTGGGAAATTAACGCCAATCTCCCCACGCAACGGAAGCACCAATCGACAAGTAATTGTAAAAGTAAAAATAACTGCAAGCAATAACACGATGAAATAAGATATTTAGGGACTTAACCCAAGGAAAACCCTCCAAATCCGGAGGTAAACCCACCAGCCAAACGACTGAAATTCCACTATAAAATAGTGTTAGTACAAAGACTGTCGTCCTAAGTTATACACCAACTTAGAACCCTCACAAGATTAAATACAAGACAATATTAGAGTCAATTATTTAACCCTCTAAGATTGTCCCAATTTCGGAGTCAACTGTTTAACCCTCCAAAATTGTCCCACACTAAATGTGTTTACACTCATAGTATTTTTCCCTCTTGTGATGCCACCCTACAATTCTCCTTGTGTAAGTGTGTGGTGAGTGTGTCTTTTGCCAAAAGGAACACCATTTCTTTATGTAGCAAATCCTCATATGCATTGAACAATGACATCAATTAAATGCATTGAAACCAAGATGTTATGAAGTAACATCCTGCACATACACGCACCGCAAAGAACAAGAACCATTCTTAATTGTTGCCATTAAGAATGCAATTAACCTCTTAACTTCACATTACGTTCTAATGTGAACAAAGTTAATACATGGGATGGACTTTAATCCCAACACTTTCTTACTGATTTGAACGTAATCCAGCGCCATTGTCGCGTTTTGATCAAATGGCCGTCTTCGTACCCTCGACCAGGACAGCGATGATCAGCTCCCAAGTTATTACCATGTGTGTAATTGTGTATTGTCCTAATCACTGACCTCAATTTTTCATCAATATGCATTATGTAAAAGGTATGTAACCAGCAAAAGAGGTACAACATGTCTTACCAGGGAAATCTGATTTTTACCAAAGCTATTCAATGATTTACATCTCTGAACCATTTACAGTTAATCCCGAGATCCAAGTCAATTATCCACGAATTCAGAAAGCGTGGTATGAGAAAATAGCAAGAGATGTTGACTAAACTGCGTGACGAACTTTTTCATTTACAATTTTGACTGGAGTGCGCCTCGGAGCTTAGTAGAGGCGCCAGAACGGTGTTCACCAACAAATTACTTGCGCAGTGTAGAACATCTCAATGGCGCTTTGCTGGTAAAACACTAAGTCATACACGATCAATACACTCTGGACTCTTGGAGTCTTTGGATTGATATGTCTGGCCGCAGAATTTGGTTAATTTGATCAGGAACAGAAAAATTAGCCCTAGCAAATAGAAGACAAATGTTCATTAATATTTCTTGAAACAATTTTACCAGAAGACAGGATAGTTTGATCTCAACTCTCATGTCTCTAAATTCAGGGTTCCGTGAAAAAAAAAAGCAGGTAAAGAAGTGGGAACATGGAGGCCTTCATACGAAAATATGATTTTAAGAACTAATCGAAACATAAGCAAGCTCCAATGCACTATTTAATACTGACCTGTCGTCTCCTCCGGGTGTGTAAGATATACCACGAGCGAGCGAGGACATAGCATGGAAGAAGAAATCCAGTAAGCTGCAGGAGGGAAACCTGAAACTGCATCAAAATTACCAAGTTAGTAATTCAGTTGTTTCAGGAAGCAAGCATATGAATCTGTTGAAACAAATGAAGGTGACAACCATGCCCACATCAGTATATACAAGGCTACAACCCAGCCAGAAACCACTAAACATAGAAAAGACGACATATATTTAAGAAGAATGAATACACGCTGACAAACTTACACTAAAGAATGTTGGATACCCCTGCATCAGCCCAAAATCTTTAGTGATCATCAGCACTTGGTGAATCATTAAGATACACATAAGCTGCAATATAGCAAACAAAGCCACAAACTTTAGAGGATACAAAAAGATAATACTGAATCAATAATACAATCACATAGTATTAACCAAATAAAAGTAGAGTCATACAATGATAGCAATTGAGCGCAAACATGTGACATTGCCAGTAGTTGCAACAGCATAATCATCATACTCGGACTCCAGTAAACTACGCTCAGCCTCAGCTAAAGCCAATAGATTATGATCGTGGAAAGAAAAATGATGACCCCATGCTTGTCTGCAACAACACACACAAAGATTACTCAAATCTTGTGGACTATTTCGATTGAGGTAGAATTGAAAGAGAAAACATGAACATCAAAAATACAAAGTGATTCACAGTTTGATTCGCATATTTCGTGCAGTCAGCTGAGTGTTAGAAGAATAAAACTGTGGACTGGGCTTCAACCAAAAGCCTCAACTTAGGCATTGTTCAAACGAGTCCACCTCACATCAGATGGAGGATCCAAATTTTGTTAAAAGAAGCTCAGACTTGTATTGAGGTATTGCTTTCATCTTCAAAGAATTCCCTCTGACACAATTCTATACTACAGAGTGTGATACTATGCATTTATGCAATAGAAGATGCAAGATTGCAAGCTTTGTTCTGACATTGTTTTAAAACATGGACTCTCTGGCTTAAAGCCAAATCATTTCGGAGGGTTCAGAAACGAAAGTTACCTGAAGTAAGTTTCATATATAAATAGATCAGAAGCTATCCAAGGTAAGCCAAAGGATCTTGGTGTTTATTCACTTCACACACCCCCCCCCCCCCTCTCCTTTCCGGAAAAAAAAAAAAAAAAAAAAAAGGTATGCGAAGATGACTCTTTAAGTGGCCATCTAATCTACGTAATATCTCTATACAGGTAGAGTATATTGGACTAGATGCCAAGCCAAAGGACATTCCCCAAAAATCGATACTACAGACAAAAATTCAACGATGGTTACACACTAGCAAACAATGATTTGGAGAAAGGCCACTAAAACCAAAAGATTAGGACTGATAATTCTCACTTTACAGTTAGATATTTCTGACATATTTCTTGCAGGATAACCAACTATATAGCTAGCCTAGCACCGTTTCCCTAGGTATTCAAAGCCCTACTTTCAAGATTCAGGCTTTCAGCATATTTAACGGACATAACTTCTGTTAAAGTCAAACGGTGTTGTGCATTACTCTCATAGAAAATATCAGAATAACAAGATCTACCCAGGGCAACAATTTTCAGTCTTTCATGCAAGCATCAAAATCGTACTCCTTAAAGTATATCAAGAACCATCGAAAAAATAGGAAAGTAGACAAAGGACAATGGAGCCTCCATAAACATACCTTAGGTCAACTGCCATGACATCAGGACTGGGTTTTGGTGGGGGGAGCGAATAGTTGGGTCCAAATACCTACAAGATAAGATAAGTCAAATCATTAATTAAACACTCTCCAGATTTATTTAGTTTTCCACGCAATAACAAGGGAATAAAAATGATACTCTTATATGATATCTGACCTGATTGCATATTTCGCAGGTAATATCACCCTTTTTGTTGCACCATTTCTGAATGCACTTCCTATGAGCAAACTGTTTACAAATGTACATTTCTATTAGTAAATGTACACAACTATTCATAAAAGGCTATATGCGAAGACACCATTAAGTGTCACTGGAAAGAACCAACATATTCCCAAGTTCTGTCAGAGTCATAACTAAAGACGATAAAAACTCATATCAAGACGAGGCAGTTCGTGTTCACCAGAACAGAATTATCGAATGATAGCAACAAACAACATTACCCCCAATGCCTCAAAGGCTCCCGCCTATGACTACATGACCGAAATAACATAACGCGAAGGCCCCAGGACAGAACTAAGCAGTTACGCAAAATAATTAACTATAATTCACCACATGAAAGAAATTAATCATTAAGAAAAAAACTTTGTCAATTACATTATTTTTGACGACAACAAAACATAATCAAACAGCACAAGGGATAACTGGATAAGGATGACAAATTGACAATGATGAGACTGCTGACATTTCTAGAACTTATTTCATAATCAGAATCAAACCCCACTTGGTTAACCAATCCACTAAAACACTTTAAATAGAGAATTATTACTATACCAATTATGAATTTTCCACATAAACAAACAAACTAAAATCCATTAAACATATCTCAATCATTATCAGGTTAATCCATATCCAGGAAACTACAAATCAACACTCTTTCCCTCCTAAATGAAATCGCCTTTTCGGCTTTGGGTGACGATTTTGCCAAGGCGGAAAATTACTAAATGCACAGGCAGAGGCAGGCAATATACCTATAACGAAAATCACACAATATGTACAAATACAATTGTCTTGACTTTAGTAATTTCTACCATGGTAAAAAATTTAACCTTTCTGTTAAACAACCCTTAATTAATTAATAATACTATGAACCCAGAAATTCAGACTTGAATTTAACCTCAGAAAATTTACCCAATACTCAGAACATACCAAAAACAAACAACAACCCACTTCCTCAAAAATCAACACCAACTAAATAAGAAATTAACATAAACACTAATAAAAAAAGTTAAATTCAAAAAATAATTACAGTAAAAGAGGGTAAAGAAGAAAACCTTTAAAGTGCCATTACAAGAACAAGGGGATTCAAGGTTAATATCGTCATCTTCTTCCTGACAAATCCTACACTCTTTCTGAGGAAGACAACAAGCTGCTGCTACTGCTGCTGATGAAGATGAAGAAGAAGTGCAAATAGTACCACTTAAATTAGTAACTCTTTCTTTGAGTATTATATGATCATTATTTTCATGAAAATTCCCAGAATTTATATCAGCTTTACTAGCAGGATTTAAGCAAGCTGATGAAATTATTCGATCAACACACACCATAAAATCATCCACCATTTTTTTTTTGGGTACCAAAGTTTGCAACTTTTTTTGAAATTTGAGCAAGAAATGAGAAATGGGTAAGTGAGATAGGAGCTTTTATTATTGAGAAAAAAAATGGATTTTTGTATGAAAAGGTAGGAAGTGGGAGAGTGTGTGGGGCGGAATTTACGAAAGTGGGTGGGATTTTTTTTGGACTAATGTAATTTGTAATCCAATGTGTGTCTAGTTATTGTCATCTTGTAAGCCCGATTCTAAACACCTCATATCTAAAATGCACCGGTATAATGGAATGGAGCAGATCAATAGAATATACACATTAATTAGCTAAATAAAATTCTGAAAAAATTATATAGCATGTAAGATATGAGGTTTAGCAAAATTTTCATGCAATTATTTAGTGTGTACACTCTCTTTAAGGAGGGTTCATTTTCTATATGAGATGTTTAAATTCGGACGGAAAGAGTATCATATACACCGTATGTTGGTATTTGTGTCATTATTATGTGAGTGTGCCTCTTTATAAGGGAGTGCTACCACTAGTTGCATTTCTATATTTTACGGTTGATGTTCAAAGTTTTGTAAAGGTATTGAGACTTGGGAGAGTAGGAGGGGTCCTTGGGGAGGAAAGAGAGTTGGAAATATCTTCTAGAGAGAGTAGAATATTGTTTTTGTGTATGAATGGTGTATCAAGACGCCATTAAAAGTTGAGCATGCATGATCGAGGATTTGACACAAATACACAATCAATTGCATTTATAGTAGGCTACTTTTGTATACTGGCAAATGTTGACCCGATTTTAATCGAAAGATGATCCGGCTATCGTTCAGTACAACGGTGATCTAAATGAAAGCAACTGACATTTAACTTCACGATTTTAACTAGGTAAAAAGATCACAATTCGATTTCTCCTATTAAACCAATTGACCTAAGATGATCGGTTTGACATGTTGACCCAACAAAACCCGAACTCAATCTAACCTGGCTCATATCGATTCAATTTCCCTGATTGACAGCTCCAAAATTTGTATATCACTTACATTTTAGAGATCGTTAAATGGATAAATAAGCTAGTTTGTCCTCTATTTTGTTGCCATGGTAAGCTTTTAAGTAGATAGGAGTACATGTTTTGCTTTAACATTTGGGGATAGGGGAGATAACATAGAATCGAGCTCATAACATATAAAGATATGCAAGATAGTATTAAATTAGATTTCATAACTCACATTTAGTTGGAGTTGTCGATCTCAATGTTGTATTTACAACATATGTCTAATACACTCTCATTTTTTATTATCTTTGTTTCATTAGTTATTAATAACATCAGATCATGTGCTTCTTTAGGAATCTTAATTCATAAAATCATAAAGAAACATCGAATAAGTTAAAATATGCTATTATCGCGAAAGGAGCTAGGTGTTTAACTTGTTAAGCACCATCGACAAACCCCGACCCAATCCAAAATACGACCACCAAGGACCCAAATTCGGCCATTCTAAACCCCCCCCCCCCCCCCCCCATATTTGCCAATTTAGTTGCCAACATGTTAGTTCTTGGCGGAAGTTGAATCCAATTCTCGACCAAAATGAGACCCTACTTTTGCCGAAAATATAAGTTTAACTATAGAGACCCAACTTAAAATCTTACTAATGAAGCATAGGGTCTCAAAGTGAGTCTCAAAATTCAAGGCAACATAATTTTGAAAATTATTTGTATTTGAGAATTAAATTGAGTTTCACCAATAAAGATGCTCTTATTCGTTGGTCAAACTCGTGACACTAAACTAAACAAGCAAGCAGTCACACTAGGGAAAATGCTATTTTCATTGCAGTCCAGTGCCCATGGAGTACTTTAATTCCATGTTTCAATACTCTGCAATTCAGAAAATATACGAAGGTATACTCGTATATACGTAATGGCGTAAACAATGCTGGAAGTAATTGAAGAAATAATCAACGGAAAATTCACGTGGTGACCCTGAATTTTGCAAGATTGCACGTGCTGACCCAAATTTTAAGTTTCTGCACACGGTAACCCTGAACTATGCATTTTGTGCACGCGGTAACCCTATATTTTAACACCGTTTGAATTCTGTTAAGTAATGACATAATTAAGTTCTAATCTACAATTTTTTAACAAAAAAGTTCAATTAATTGAAGTTAACTATGTGTTAATACGATATTAAATTAATGTTGGATGAGGTGTAAATAACTAATTGCTACCTCCAAAAGATGATATTAGAGCTTAATTTGACAAAAATTTAACGGACTTCTAACAACGTGCACAAAATGCATAGTTCAGGGTCACCGTGTTCAGAAACTTAAAATTTGGGTCGCCACGTGCAATCTTGCAAAACTCATGGTCACCACGTGAATTTTCCGAATAATCAATTTGCACTTCTTTAAAATAGCACATTATTAACGATCAAAGAAAAAACACAGTGGATAGTACTCCCTCTGTTCATTTTCAAGCTTAGTGTTGTCTTTTGCACAAAGTTTTAGTAATAAATTAAAAATTATTAAAAGCAAGTGGGAAAGGGACATCTAGCACTAAAATGCCTTTCATTGGCTCAAAAATTACCAAAACTAGAAACAAGAAGCTTGATATTAAACTCCCCTAAAAGGAAAACAAGAAGTTTGGAAATGAATGAATGGAGTATATTAGTACTCCCTCCATTTCATATGATTATTTACATAGAGAAAGTGGGGGAAACCAAGTTAGTTAGAGAGAGAAAGAGATTAGAGAAATGAGGGATAGTTATTGTTAGAGGAAAGTAATTAGACATTACTCTTAATCTCATACCCACTGCAACCAGTCCACCACCACCACCTCTGTCGCTGCTACTCTTCCTGCACCGCATCGGCGCATCATAATCATCGCTATTTACTCCAAAAATTACCCCAAAAATAGGATGACCCTTTAATCAAAATTTATTCAAATATAATTGAGTTTTTTTATTCGGCAAATTCCCGTGGTGCCCCTGAACTATGTCATAATGCCCGTGGTGCCCCTATGTTTAAAACTTATACATCGCGATACCCCCGAACTTTACCCCAACGGGCACATGGTGCCCTTCCCACCCTTCTCCGTTAACGCCATCAGTCACCCGACTGTTAACTGCTGACGTGGCAGTGATTAGCAGTTGGCGGGAAACTTAATTAAGGATTAATTATTAAAAAAAAAATTTAATTTTTAAATTTTTTTTTCTCAGAAACTCGAAATTTTTTCACAAAACAATTAGAATGTGAAAAAATTAGTCCCTAAACATTACCACACAGTGCCCATGGGGGGTAAAGTTAGGGGACACCATGGGCACTGGGTGGTAAAGTTTAGGGGCACCATGTGCACTAACTTTTTCAAATTTGATTTTTTTTGTGAAAATTTTTCGAGTTTCTGAGAGAAATTTTTTTTTTAATAATTAATCCTTAATTAAGTTTCCCGCCAACTGCTAATCACTGCCACGTCAGCAGTTAACAGCCGGGTGACTGACGGCGTTAACGGAGAAGAGTGGGAAGGGCACCATGTGCCCGTTGGGGTAAAGTTCAGGGGCACCACGATGTATAAGTTTCAAATATAGGGGCACCACGGGCATTCTGACATAGTTCAGGGGCACCACGCGAATTTGCCGTTTTTTATTTCATGAAAAACTAACAAAGCTGAGAACTTTTTTTATTTGTGATTCAAACAAACAAATTTTTAAAAGAAAAAAGACCACTTCACCTTACCCATTCGCCATTTTTAAGCCATAAAAATCCCTAACTAATTTTTTTTTGCTGAAAATGCAAAAGAAAAAGGAAATCTAGAAAAACCCCAATTTAATGTTTTGATCGATAAAAGCAAAAAGAAACCCAGAAAACCCTCAATTTGATTATTTTGATTCAAAATGAAAAATAAAAAGAAACCCAGAAAAATCCCTAATTTGATTTTTTTTAATTGCAAAAAAAAGGGCAAATTCACGTGGTGCCCCCGAACTATATCAGAATGCGCATGGTGCCCCTTTGTTTGAAACTTGTACATTTCGGTGCCCCGAACTGTGCACCCATAGGCACGTGGTGCCCTTCTCCACTAACGGAGTTAACTTTTGGATGGAAAAAAAATGATTTGGCATGTGGTTAGTGATATAAACTAATCAAATCTATTTAATTAATAAATAAACCAATTAAAAATATATACATTTAAAAAACGGCAAATGTTTTTTTATTTATTTTATTAGTTAATTAATTGTTTTAATTAATTAAATAGATTTGATTAGTTTATATCACTAACCACATGCCAAATCATTTTTTTCCATCCAAAAGTTAACATCGTTAGTGGATAGGGGCACCACGTGCCTATAGGTGCAAAGTTCGGGGGCACCAGAGTATACAAGTTTCAAACATAGGGGCACCATATGCATTCTGACATAGTTCGGGGGCACCACGTGAATTTGTCGGAAAAAAAACCCAGAAATCCCCCAAATTTGATTTTTTCGAGTAAAAATGAAAAGGAAAATATATTTCAGAAAAACACCCAATTTAATTTTCTTAAGAAAATGAAACCCAGAAAACCCTCAATTCGATTTTTTTAATTTATTGAAAATGAAAATGAAAAGGAACATACCAAATCTGCTCAAAGTCTTTCAGAGATGAGGGAGTGGGAGGTTTTATCAGAGGAGAGAGAAGGCATGAAGATGGGTGGAATTTGGAGGAGAGAGAAGACATGAAGTTGAGGTCTGATGAAAAATGAATGATGATGATGATGAATGATGAAGACGAACGATGAAGAACCGAAGATGAATGATGATGATGATTACAAACGATGAAGAACCGAATATGAATGATGAAGATGTGATGAATGAAGATGGTCTTTTTTTTATAGCAATAAAGATGGTTTTACGTGTGGTGGATTGGTGGTGATAAATTGATAATGCAAATTTTTTTTTTTTTGTGGTGGGTGAGTGGGTATGATTGGGTTGTTGGATTGATAAGAGGAGGAAAACATTAAAGAGTAATTGGTTTGGGTTTTGGGGTTAATTAGTTAATAAGTGATCCAATTAGAAGATGTATTAGTAAAGTTAGAAAGGGTAGTTGCGGAAAGTTACATCACAAATATTGGCACGAAATAGAAACGTAAAGAATCAAAAGAAAATGTCAAAATAGGAATACGTACAGGATCAAAAGAAATGGAGGGAGTATATACAATGTGCATGGATGAATATAAAACGATATTAAAAAGCAATGACTACCAGCACTCCACGGGAGACATCCTGCACCGTACTTCCACTAACTTATTTTACCTCAACATCCAAAACACCCTAACCTATCTCTTCCTCTTCTCCTCTCCTCTCTAAAAACAACTCTAACCTCTAGATCTCAATCTAGGGGCTACCACCCATCAATTAGATGGTGGTAAGCCTCAAATTTCTTATTATCTTACCCTAATTAATTAGTTAGTTTTTTTTTTTTTTTTGGTAAGAGGGGACAAAAGGGGGGAGGATTAGGTGACCCTTCTAGCCAGGGTATCACCCAATTTATCCGCATACACTAATGATAGTGGACAAATCACTACAGTCTATCTAAGAATGAATGACACTCTCCTTCCTGAAAATTAAGGATTGAGAGGCCTAGATTACCTAACCAGTCAGCAGCTCTATTTGCTTCTCTGTAGATGTGATTGATCTCCCATTGCTCAAAATATATCAGGATTTGTCTTATCTCCAAGACGAGGAATACGATCTGCCACGGGAGCTTGACCTTCCCTTGGATTGCTTCGATGACAACGCGGTTGTCACCTTCGATTTGGATGTTTCTATACTCCTTTGCTTTTGCTCGAAGTAAACCTGCTCTAAGGCCTTGAGCTTCCGCCAGGATCACCGAACATCTTCCCAGATCAATTGCTTGACCTTCCATGATTTCGCCATACTTATCTCATATAATGAAGCCTGCAGCTGCTAGCCGTCCTTCACCGATTCGTCAAAGTTGAGTTTAAGGAAATCAGTTGTTGGGGGGGACCACCCAACTTCAACAAATGAAGGCTGGTGGTTCAGAAGAGTTGTAGAATTGGAGGAAAGAGTAAGAGATGAAGAGTCAATACCGATCCGAGCTTTCCACTCCTGGGAGTAACGGAAAACACGAATAAAACACTCTAGAGGTCATCCATATGCCCTTGGAACACTAGCAAGTTCCTACATTTCCACATGCTCCACAGGAGAAAGATCCTTTTGCATAAGATGGATTTATCTCGACTTCTATAGAAGTTGAAGAGTTCTTGAATCGTCGAGAAATCCCGTTTATGTATCCATTGACGAGTTCTGGGGTGGTTCCACACGTTTAGATGTGTCAGGCAACCAAGGAAGATGTGGTCTTCTGTTTCCTGGGCATTGTTGCTGGAAGGACAGTGAATGTCCATTCCTGGTATCCGGTAGTGGAGGTTCCCTCTTGTCAGCAGTCTACCTTGGAGGAGTTGCCAGGAGAAGAGGAGGAGTTTGGGGAGCAAGTTGAGTTTCCAGATCCAATGGAAGCTCCATTCGTTATTCTCTGAAGAGACACCTTGGGCGAGCCAGGTCGCCGAGCTTACAGTATAATTTCCATCCGCACTTAAACCCCATACAGCTTCATCTCTGACTCCTGTTGACGGGATGGGGATGGCTCGTATTAGGTCTAGAATATAAGGTGGAACTAGCGTTTTCAATAAGTACCCTAATTAATTAGTTATTGTTAGTTATTATTAACTCGTTTGAGGGTTTCTCTATCACCACATAGGTGGTTTATACCGAGATAACGGATTTACATGAAGGATTTGATGTTCATTAATTTTGCCATGGGGTTGGGATGGATGTTGAGATCTCTTATACTGGCTGGCATATCTGCTCACCTTTCAACAAACTACAATAGATCGATAGGCCCTCTCGCATCTAGTTGTATCATGAAACAACATTCTTATAGAGAGTTTTCGGATCACGAGTCACCTTACATAATGATCGTAATTTTTTGGAGTTTTGAGTTTGATTTGACATTAACGTTGTATTTTGATAATTCCAACACTCGTTGTAGATGTCGTATGTCTAATTATTATGAATAATTTTTTTCTCTTTTAAAAGAAAAAAAATTATTTTACCTCAAAGAAAAATAGAGTTAGTGGGAGTGGTTGAGAATGCAAATAGTCTTTTCCTATTAAGTAGTGTTTGATTGATTCTAAAACGTGCCTTTTGCTTAAACGGTATGAAATTAGCTTAATAGAATAATGACGCTACGTTATATATAATCCCTTCTACCCAAACACAAATTCTCATAAATGACGGTCTCTCTATAATTTATTGAGAGATCATTATATTGTGTTACAAAATGAGTCTTTTTACATTGATTGTAACCATGATAATATTTATAGTGATCACAAATTTATTATTATATATCACAGTATCTATGATTTTAGATTAAAGTGTCAAAGCGTTTAACTAAATCGATTAGTAGAAGTAGTATAATGGTCACTAATAAAATAAATGAGGTCACGGTGTAAACAATAAGGTTGGTCTCTCAATAAATTATTGCGAGACAATCACTCACAAAACCTACTTCTACCCAAAATGATCTCCACTTTTTGTTTTATTATTTTGACTAGCCATATTGGGCATTATTTCCAAACTAAATGAAAGACCCACTTGTCATAAAATCAAGTGAGTTTGGTAGAGTGCAATGCAGAATAACATATATGTATTAATTTTCACAACAAGTGAATGAGTCATTTGGTGTAGAAGTAGTTCCTACATGGCCAGACAAAATAACAAAATGAAAGAGGGAGATCATAATGGGTAGGAGAGAGTATATACTATTATGCCAAGCAATTTTTATTTTCTTATATACTACATTTTCGGGGTATATGTACTTTTTATATTCCGGTAATCTTTAGTGAGCAATTGACAAAGTTTTAATGAGTATTACTGTTAATTAGCTAATATTTTGATGAGTAAGTTCATATGCGATTGAACTGCATTTTTTTGATTTGATGATTTGATTTGAATAGAACTGATCTGATTTGATTTGATTTAAATGAACTTGATTTGGTTTGATATGAACTGAATTTATTGATAAATTAACTACACTTAGACGAATTAACTAGAAGTAGCCTAGGTTCATTGAATATTATTTGGATGGTCTGATCTGATTTAGTTTGAATAAAATTTGATTCGAATAAATTTGATCTCATTTGAACGCTGTTATATAAGTTTAATTGCACGGAGGTTAAGTATGAATTGAAGTACTATTGAAACATACATTCATTATTATAAGTCGATAATACTATAAAATGATCAATGGCGTTTATATTATATATGCTCACTATACCGGCTTATATGTGTTGGCGCTCAACAATGTATGTCATTACTCATGACACTATACTGATAGTTCATCAAACCTATCTCATGAGGTACAAAAACTCCATCTATCCCAAGATACAATATAATCTTCCTTTTATCAATTTATGTCAGAATTTTGTCTTAGTTGATTGATACGGAGTATTATACTTTGCTTATTCCAAAATGTAAATCTCGCATGAATAAGATATGTGATAAGTCCTTAACATATGTCGGATAGAACACGTATTATTAAAATCCAGTCTTCAACTATTTATTAATCTTTTGTTACTACGTATTTAGTTTGCACATGTGAAAAGAGCTTGAACCACACGTTATAAGTTATAACAAATGAAAAAAAGGAATAAAAATACGAAGGGAGCTTTTTTTAGTAGTCAAAGAGATTATGTATGTGCTTTACCACAAGGAGCACCAAGAAAAGAAGTTGTATGATGAATCATCAAATAAATGAATGGTGGATCAGAAAATGATATCATGATGAGATAGTAGTGTTACAACTTAATTACAAGTGGATGAGGGAAGCAAATCATTGGAGAACAGGATAAGATCGACAATTTGGATAATCTTAAATATAATGTTCCACACCATGTAGTGTCACCTTCAAACACCTAGCTAATACTATATAGTTCATGTGCCGCCCTAAAATAATACTAGTTCATTCATACTTCGTATACTGTATGGTATACACGTGATATATGACTCATATGACCTCATTTTCATGCGATTCTTGCCCTCCCGTCTCCTACTTTTGATGACTTTATAGTTGTTTTCCTGCTCTTTTCATATATATGTTTATCTTGGCTCAATTCAATGCCACTTTGCAAACTTTAGTGCATTTTCTATTTTGTACGAGAATCAGGTTATGCAGTGTGGTTTTGGCTTTTGTTAGGGCACATACGGAGCATGTTGTAGCGGAGCCCGAGGCATTGGAGAGTTAAAGAGCGGAGATAGGTCTTATAACGGGACCCTAGGCACGGGAATCGAGAGTAAGGGATGATGATATAAGTTTGGAAGCAAAGAGAGGGCAAACACATGAGTTGAATACTCTATGCGCAAGGGGGTAACTTCAAACGGTCATATCTCAAGTTTTAGAGCAGATATTGAGATAATTCGAGTTGGATATGAAATTTTATCTCGTTAGCTTCCAATGATATATTATAAGCCCAATTTGACCAAGAAATAAGTGAGATATGGCCTTCAAAAGTCAAGTGCGCGCGCCAGTTTTTGGCCGCTAGGCCGTACGCTCGCCGAGCGTATAACCATCAGAGAGCATCCCGCCGAGTGCACATCTACTCGGCCGAGCGGATGACTCCACTCGACGAGTGGATAGTGGAAGCCCAGATTTCGCCATTTGACACGTTTTCCCGTTTTGTCTTTTGTTCAACTATATATACTCACCTACCCCTAATATTGTAGGGACTTTTCATTATTCTAGATATTTTTTAGACTAATTCAAAGGGGGATCCAAAAACTCTCTCTCTCCTAGTTTGAGCTTTGGTTTCTTCACCCTTATTTTTCTTTCATCTTTTCATCTTTCAATTTGTTCAAGATTAGCACATTAATTCTCAAGTTTCATTATTAATACAATTCAAGTCTTATTTCATTCACCTCCTCCCTTTGTCACTTTTATTTGGGTAACAATTATTTCCCCCTTTTACTTATTGTCATTTATCTTGTTTTAATTATTGTTAATTCATGTTTATGAGTCAATTAATTAGATTTGTCTTCCAAGTTTGAATCTTTACTCAATTCTCATGTTTAGGGTTCTATTAATTGTGATTAGTGTTAGTTTAGCCATGTGTGAGTAGTTTCTATAGCTAGGGGTGAGGTTAATGGGTTAAAGTTGTGAACTTTATGTTTAGGGGGGTTGTCTAATGGTTATTACTTGAAAAACATGCTACTTTTTCACCTTGTCTAATGTTTTAACAATTGGTAAACATAGATGACGATCTATTTTACTTATTATTGCGTTTTAATCAACATGGGAGACTTGAGATTGAAATTGGCTAATTAGACTTGGAATTATTGATTAATTGCATGAGAATGAATTAATTAGTAATTAGGCATTGGTTAATTTCTTGAGAGAGAATTAACCCTTCCTTTTGGCCTTGATAACTTGTTATTGTGCATGATTAGGCTCAATTCAACCCCTTAAACTAAAGACTTCAACTATATACTCGTGAACCTCTTTAACCCCTAGCGTTCGTCAATTATTGTCGAAACCCGCGTTTTAGTTTAATTAGTTACTAGTTTGTGTGGTTGAATTGTTGATTAGTAGAAAATAGTTAGTAGTTTAGACCAAAACTTTAATTCTTGATTTGATTAGACTAAAATTAGGACTTAATCGATAGACAACCACCCTCCGTTCTCATGGATTCAACCCTAACTACACTAGGATGATTAGACTCGTTTGGAACATGTTTTAGGCGTGTCAACACACAACTACACATGTGTAGAAATGTAAAACTCGGAGCCTTTCCAAACTATTTAGGGGCTCTGATCTTGTCACTGCTCTGATCACGTGTACATTGTGTACCAAACTAATTACAGCGTAGATTTCACCATATAGATCATTGGAGAGGGATTTATTTTGATATTTGTGATGTATTTCTAGACCTTGGTTGATTTTTTTTGTTACAGGACGAAAAGACCCAAATTAACTACTAATATCTATTACATCCTTCCAAGGAAGAACTAGTACTTCATTGTCATCAAAATAATGAGCCAAGCCCGCAACATCTTGCAATCTAATCACTCTCGGCCGACAAGTCTTCATGGGCTCCTGAGCAAGATCCCGTCGAGCGTGCATAGCCAAATGGTCCGCGCCTATATTCCACACACGTCTCGTGTGAGACACATGAACACGCAGCATCCTTGCGAGCTCCCTCCATTGCAAATAGATGTCGCTCAATCTATCCAAAGGTTTTTGAGATTATTCATACCTTGTACAACATTTTGGCAATCCGAATACAAGTTGGTGCCCCAACTTCATGTACCCGGAACCAAGTAAGACCCATGAGAATAGCATAGCACCCAGCCTCGTCAGGGTCACGGGCGACACTGTGGGCCATGAAGCCCAACCACCAAGCCCGATCAAGTAGGAAAGCACCAAGCCCTGCAAACAAGTTAGTACCTATAAAGGATGCATCTACAAATAAGGAGAAACCAGATTGGATGTCGGGTGGGGTAAATAAGTTGATTTAGTACACGCAATTGGACACAAAGTGATCAGATAAGCTACATAAGAATTGGCTAAGATTTCTTGAATGACAAACGGAGATGAATTGCTAAACTGAAAGAGTGATCGAAAAATGCTTATATCTGTTAGAACCTAAGGTGGTTTAGACACTCTAAACAACACTTAATAACTCTATTAAGTTGAACCTTAGGTGAGGATCGATTTGCATGTAGTTAAAAACAACTAAAAAACCGAGTTTAAAGATCGTATACCTTGTTTTGGCTCTAGGTTGTGCTCTCCTTTACTAAGGAGTGTCTTGAGCTGCTTAACAAGGATGATCCTCCTTCCAAACTCTGATTCTTGAACTCTTCTAATCTCCCACGGCACGTACCAAAGGATTCACGAGAAAACCGAGTTATTATGTACTAGTAATAACTCGGTTTACCCCAAAAACAAAATAGCCCTAATCCCTAACAATTAGGATCAATTAGGGTGAAGTATTTTTGTGTTTAGATGTGTTTTTGAGCTACATGCAAAGCTCAAAAAACTTGGTGGCTATGGTGAAATAGTTGGCTCTTTTTAGAGAGGAAGAAGATGATGATTCTTTCCTCAATTTTTTTTTTGTTTTTTATTTTTGTGTTGAAAATGATTAGTACTCTAAGTCTAAACATGGATTAGACTATATATAGTGGTGGGTTAAATTAGTAAATCAAATTTACTAATTTGCCCCCACTAACATTAACCAACCTTTAAGGTATAACAAGGTTAATTTAGTCATTTCATAACTTAACTAATTAAGTTACAATTAACTATTATATATTGATATAATAATTATATCTAATCATATTTTAGCTAATAATTACAACTCTTGTAATTAATTCTAGCTAAATTTGTCACGACTGACAAATCACAACAATACCCTTATAATTACTAATCTCAAATTTAGCAACTTATACACTGATAAAATTTCTATTTTATCAGTGGTTTATTTATTATCAATTATCTTATAATCAATAATATAATAAACTCTACAGCCTGATACTAAACACATTGCCAGTTAACTATTAACTGGCTAACAGGAGTTCATCACGTTATCCTATATAGGTATGACCGATAGGGATCAGTCGATCTCCGCCATCTTACGACGACAATAACGTCAAACCCTAGACGGCCAATCGTTATTGATTTACGTTGATCAACTGATAAGTTCATCTTATAAACCGATCCCTGTTTATTCCATAATTGAGATTTATTAATCAACGCACTATTGTCGGAGGACGCTAGTCCAACAATCTCCCACTTGTCCGAGACAAGTATGTGCGTGATCGACTCTCTTGCCCTTTATATCTCCCACTCAATGCAAGATGTCTTTCAGGTCGCTCCTGCACCCGATGTGAATCGTAAAGTGGTTTTCTCGATCGAGAGCGCAACTGTCTGACCGGAAAAATCTACCTTAGATTGCTTCCGAGCGTGGCCACGCATTTTCAATTGCTACTCCTCGAGTGGCCTAAAGATATTAACCCTGACGTGGGCGGACAATCCCTTCACTCTATTTTCATTGTTCCATACAACTCACAGTGACCCAAAATATGCCCTTATAGCCTCCTTTAACGGCACGACTTTGGACATAAATCAAAGCCACTATTTATTGCACAAACTCTGGCAAATAGTTTCAGGTCAAAAGAATCGACTCAATGGTATAATACAGTGCTCCTAGCTTCGACCCAGCAATAGAAATCTGTAGGTGGTCAAGTCCGACAGAGTGTCTCACATTCTGCTTGTGTAAACGACCGGTCATCCCATGACCTATGACTTTTGAACCAGTCATCCTAATCGACTTACACTCTAGTCACTTAGAGTCGTCACCTCACATTGTGACTAGGGACTAAATTATTCTGCTATTCCTGTTCACTTCATAGGGCTCAAATCGTCTCTACGACCTATAGGAGTTTAACAGAATGTATTTTTATTCAGCATATACAAAACTGAATAAATTTAAACGATAAAATCTTTATATATATATGTATGTAAAAAGTCAATACAAAGATCTAACTATTACATACCATATAATCTACAACCAATCAGTCATGCGTCTCAATCCCATGGACGCTACATGACTGTTGTGCTTGGCCAGTGTCATCGGCTTAGTCAGAGGATCGGCGACATTATCATCTGTCCCGATCTTACAAACCAAAATATCTCCTCGTTCCACAAAATCTCGTATTACGTGAAACTTCCTGAGTACATGTCTAGACTTGTTACTAGACTTAGGCTCTTTAGCCTGAACTATTGCTCCACTGTTGTCGCAATAGATGGTGATAGGATCTGCTGCTGCCGGAACAACCTTCAGCCCTTCTAGAAACTGCTTGATCCATACCGCTTCTTTTGCAGCTTCTGAAGCCGCAATGTACTCTGCCTCCGTTGTAGAATCCGCTGTGACAGATTGCTTGGAACTTTTCCAGCAGATCGCTCCACCGTTCAGAGTAAAAACATAGCCGGATTGAGATTTCATATCATCTCGATCAGTTTGGAAACTAGCATCTGTGTAACCTTTTACACGTAGCTCAGTATCTCCTCCAAACACTAAGAATGTATCTTTAGTCCTTCTCAAGTACTTTAGGATATTCTTTACAGCTATCCAGTGACTTTCACCGGGATTAGCCTGATACCTGCTCGTCATGCTCAAAGCATGTGAGACATCAGGCCTCGTACACATCATAGCATACATGACTGATCCAACTGCGGAAGCGTACGGGATCTTTTTCATGCGTTCAATATCTGCGGGCACAGACGGACATTGAGACTTACTCAGAACTATTCCGTGACCCATTGGCAGATATCCTCTCTTGGATTTCTCCATATTGAATCTCTCAAGAATGCTATCTACATAAGCTTCTTGACTTAATGCCAACATCCGGTTTGATCTATCTCTATAGATTCGGATGCCTAAGATGCGTTGCGCTTCTCCTAGGTCCTTCATCCGAAAATGATTTCCTAACCATCCTTTAACTGAGTTGAGGGTCGGAATATCATTTCCTATGAGAAGTATGTCATCCACATACAGGACCAGGAACGTTACCTTGCTCCCACTAAACTTCATGTACAAACATGGTTCCTCAACACTACGAGCGAAACCATTTTGTTTGATTACATGATCAAACCGATGATTCCAGCTCCTGGATGCTTGCTTAAGTCCATAAATGGACCTTTTAAGCTTGCAAACCTTCTCAGGATTGCGTGGATCGACAAAACCCTCTGGCTGTGTCATATACACTTCCTCTTCCAGAAACCCGTTCAGGAAGGCGGTTTTGACATCCATCTGCCATATTTCATAATCATGAAACGCAGCAATCGCTAAGATTATCCGAACGGATCTGAGCATCGCAACTGGTGCAAATGTTTCATCATAGTGAATACCATGAACTTGCGTGAAACCTTTCGCCACTAGTCGAGCTTTGAAAACGTCCTTGTTTCCATCCATGCCGATTTTGATCTTATAGATCCATTTGCATTTCAGAACTTTTGTTCCAACTAGCACATCTACCAAGTCCCATACTTGGTTCTCGTACATGGAATCCATTTCAGATTTCATCGCCTCCAGCCATTTTGTAGAATTTGGACATGTCGTGGCTGCGTTGTAGGTTGCGGGCTCGTCACTTTCTAAAAGTAACATTAAGTATTTATCATCATCTTCGACAATACCTAAGTATCTCTCAGGTGGGTGACTTACTCTCCCTGACCTTCTAGAAACGGAGGTTGGAACCACTGTATCAGAAGTTTCAGGGCTGTTTTCTCGTAAAACATCCTGATTATCTTCCTCTGTTTGTGACTCCTGAACTTCTCTAAGTTCAAAATTTCTCCCACTCTGTCTTCTAGAAATAAATTCCTTTTCTAGAAAGACAGCATCACGAGACACAAACACTTTGTTCTCCTGACGATTGTAGAAGTAATATCCTCGTGTTACTATTGGATAACCTACAAATAGGCATTTCTGGGATCTGGGTGCTAGCTTATTGTCACAACGGTTCTTAACATAAGTTTCACAGCCCCAAACCTTTATGAAAGACAAGTCAGGAACTTTTCCTTTCCATATCTCGTATGGTGTCTTTGGAGCTGATTTTGTCGGACTCCTGTTCAGCAGGAAAACGGCGGATAGTAGAGCGAAACCCCAAAATGAATCAGGAAGCTCAGCCTGACTCATCATAGATCGAACCATATCTAATAGGGTTCTATTTCTCCTTTCAGCAACACCATTCATCTGTGGTGTTCCAGGAGGTGTTAATTGTGATACTATACCACAATCTCTCAGGTGATAACTGAATTCGTTACTCAGATATTCACCTCCACGATCAGATCGTAAGGTTTTGATCTTCCTATCAAGTTGGTTTTCAACTTCCCTCTGAAATTCTATGAATTTCTGCAGGACTTCGTCTTTGTTCCTCATTAAGTAGATGTATCCATATCTACTAAAGTCATCTGTGAATGTGACGAAGTAGTTGTAACCACCTCTGGCTGTGATGCTCATTGGACCACACACATCTGAATGTATTAGTTCCAATAGCTCACCAGCTCGAATTCCTTTTCCCGAAAAAGGTTTTCGTGCCATCTTGCCTAATAGGCAAGATTCACATTTATTAAATGATTCGTAATCAAGTGATTTGAGCACTCCACTGGATACGAGTCTCTTAATGCGTTTTTCGTTTATATGACCTAAACGACAATGCCAGAGATAGGATAACTCAGGATCACCTGATTTGAGCTTTTTATTTTCTACATGGTAGACATCGGTGGTTAAGTCTAAAACATATATTCCGTTGATTGACGGGGCTATTCCATAGACCATATCATTGTGCGAGAAGGAACAACATTTGTTTTTAATTTCAAAACGAAAACCTTCCGCGTCTAACATAGATACAGATATTATGTTTTTGCTCAGGGTTGGTACATAATAACAATTATACAAGTGCAATTCCAACCCTGACGCTAACGACAAAACATATGTTCCTACGGAAACAGCAGCTATCCTTGCTCCGTTTCCAACGCGTAGGTCCACTTCACCCCTTGCTAGCACTCGCACCTCCTGCAGCCCCTGCAAATGATTACAGAGATGAGATCCACATCCAGTATCTAATACCCACGACGTGGAACTAGCAAAGTTTATGTCTATAGTGTAGATACCTGAAGCTTTCTTCTCCTCCAGGTATTTGGGGCAGTTGCGCTTCCAGTGACCTACTCCGTCACAATGGAAGCACCTTTGATCGGGGTTCGTGCTTTTGGGCGGCTTAGTCTTTGCGTTTACTGGCGCTTTTCCTTTGCCCTTGCCCTTTCCTTGCACGGGTTTCTTCCCCTTTTTCCCTCGGTTTTTGAACTTGCCACCTTCCTTCCTCGCATTTAGCGCTAAAACATCTCGTTTTCCGCTAGTACTCCCACTTGCGCCTATGTCTTTCTCTGCTTGGACAAGCAGAGCATGAATTTCATTGAGGTTTTTCCTCAAATCGTTCATGTTAAAGTTCAACCTGAAATTGTTGAACTCGTCATGTAGCGAGTGGAGTATACGATCTACCGCGATTTGGTCGGAAATCGGGCATCCCAGTCGTTCTAACGTCTCTACGTTTTCGATCATTTTGAGCACGTGGGGACCAACAGGCTGTCCCTTGATTAAACGTGCCTCAAAGAATCGACTGGCGGCATCGTATTGCAATATTCGCGGTTTTTGCGAAAACATATTCGTCAATTTGACGAATATTTGGTATGAGGAGGAATAAATCAATCTGCGCTGCAATTTTGACGCCATCGAATAGATCAAAACGTTTTTGATCGAGGTTGATTCCTGCTCGTACAATTCGTATGCTCGACGCTCGGCCATCGTTGCGTTAGGCCCTGGCGTCGCAGGTGGTGGTTCAACGAGGAACCGCTCCTTTCCGTCGCTTTTAGCGGCTAAACGTAGACTCAATTCCCACTCTGGGAAGTTGCTCCCATCGTCCTTCAGGGAGTGCTTCTCCATAAAGGCACGGAGCCATGAGTCTTTCGTGATACTCGGTAGAACTGGGTTCGCATTTGGATTTGCCATTGCGATTTACGATTCTACAAGTTTGGAAATAAAATTTGGTTAGATTTTATCGCATTATTTTACTTCACATTTTACACATAAAACGTGAATTCCGTTTATATAATTGATCTCCCTTAATTATATAACCGATTCCGAGATCCGTCGTACTTATAAATTTTGGGCACGCGAGAGGGCGTCTTTAGCTTTTTCCCTAATTTATAACACTCGGGTGAACCAATTCTTGGTTGATTCTAACTCTAAGAACTCTCGGTTGACAAATTTCTCGAATATTTGTCCTCTAGCCTCGAATTTGCATAACCCTTATGCCCAATTCGTCGAGATCAACCAAATCTAACGCGTTGTAACACTTACAACCCTACTCCCCAAGGTAAAAAGGTCCCACCTCACGAGAGGGTGAGTGTGGTTCCTAATGAACAAGGTTGTATAGGTGTTAGATTTGGAAAAGCTAGCTCTCGATATTACGTTTGATTAAATTTTAGGAGATCTAGTCGTCTTATATTGTCTATCGCGTTTATTCAGTGAACTAAATATTTAGCGAATCATTGACAATTTATAACGACTAAAACGTGTGCACAAATTTTAGTTTATATCGTATCCACTACGTCGGCGGAAAAAACGCAATAAACCAAGCATGCAACAGACGATTAAACTAATAAATCGATCACGAGTACTAGTATGGCCCTATCTCGCTTAAAAGAAACCTAAACTAGTCCTAACTAGTCTTTGACGGCTTCTCGTCTTCAAATGCAATCTTCGACTCCACGCCAAGGTTTGTAAAAGCTCGAAAATAGAATTACATGTAAAAGCCTATTATACATTCACTTTCTAAAAATAGAAAAAAAAATATTACAATCTGGCGATACGAGATCGCAATTAATTACAAACCCACCGATACCGTCCTTACATTACGGTACAGTACCGGTCCTATGAGACATCTTGGCCATACTGTACTCGGATTTTGGTCAAACGTATAACACTTATACGTTTGACCTCGGTAAATCACATTTACCGACTAACAAAAATCAAACAACGGCTAATTTTGGAAAACGATTTTAACAGTTAAAATCACGAATCAATCAAAACACTTTTGGAACCAAACCAACAACTAAACATTTTAGTTTATCAACCTTTAATCCCACTAAAGTCGATTCAATTAGTTTGATGGATTCGTTTTAGCCCTCTTTTTGCTCGAAAAGTGCCATAAATCATTAATTTACTCTAATTAATCATAACAATTATGAATTTAATTAGAAAAATCATTTTCTTTAACTAACATACCATACTGGCAGTAGCACATGCATGAGCAAAAATTTCCAGATATTTCTTGTTTTAATTCAATTAAGAAAACAATTTCCAAGTTAATCATTATTAACTCTTAATAACGATAAAAACCCAAAATTAACTTTTAATTTTAGAAAAATTCGAACCAATGCCATGGTGAACTTTATTACTGGAAATTTTAGTCCTCTTAATTTTCACATAATTTTATACATGCAAATTATCTAATTAACACTTAATTCGATAATTAAGCTAATTATGTGATTTAAACCGAAAATTCATGGAAAAATAGCTAAAAAATTCCAAAATTTCTACAATTTCGTCCTAAACTTTTTTAAGACCAGTAGAAGCCATGCATGTCGAAAAAACCCAGTGAAAAAACCATTTTATCATTAAAATTAATTAAGTCGATAATTCACCTAATTAACCAACTCGGTTTTAACATGCAATAAGACCAAATGCTCTGATACCAATTGTTAGAACCTAAGGTGGTTTAGACACTCTAAACAACACTTAATAACTCTATTAAGTTGAACCTTAGGTGAGGATCGATTTGCATGTAGTTAAAAACAACTAAAAAACCGAGTTTAAAGATCGTATACCTTGTTTTGGCTCTAGGTTGTGCTCTCCTTTACTAAGGAGTGTCTTGAGCTGCTTAACAAGGATGATCCTCCTTCCAAACTCTGATTCTTGAACTCTTCTAATCTCCCACGGCACGTACCAAAGGATTCACGAGAAAACCGAGTTATTATGTACTAGTAATAACTCGGTTTACCCCAAAAACAAAATAGCCCTAATCCCTAACAATTAGGATCAATTAGGGTGAAGTATTTTTGTGTTTAGATGTGTTTTTGAGCTACATGCAAAGCTCAAAAAACTTGGTGGCTATGGTGAAATAGTTGGCTCTTTTTAGAGAGGAAGAAGATGATGATTCTTTCCTCAATTTTTTTTTTGTTTTTTATTTTTGTGTTGAAAATGATTAGTACTCTAAGTCTAAACATGGATTAGACTATATATAGTGGTGGGTTAAATTAGTAAATCAAATTTACTAATTTGCCCCCACTAACATTAACCAACCTTTAAGGTATAACAAGGTTAATTTAGTCATTTCATAACTTAACTAATTAAGTTACAATTAACTATTATATATTGATATAATAATTATATCTAATCATATTTTAGCTAATAATTACAACTCTTGTAATTAATTCTAGCTAAATTTGTCACGACTGACAAATCACAACAATACCCGTATAATTACTAATCTCAAATTTAGCAACTTATACACTGATAAAATTTCTATTTTATCAGTGGTTTATTTATTATCAATTATCTTATAATCAATAATATAATAAACTCTACAGCCTGATACTAAACACATTGCCAGTTAACTATTAACTGGCTAACAGGAGTTCATCACGTTATCCTATATAGGTATGACCGATAGGGATCAGTCGATCTCCGCCATCTTACGACGACAATAACGTCAAACCCTAGACGGCCAATCGTTATTGATTTACGTTGATCAACTGATAAGTTCATCTTATAAACCGATCCCTGTTTATTCCATAATTGAGATTTATTAATCAACGCACTATTGTCGGAGGACACTAGTCCAACAATATCATGCCCCCGAGAGCATATGAGCATGATGGTCTTTCTCACAATAAAGGAGATTGGGGAGGAGCATCCCCACTCTTCTATCAACGAGTCTATGGTACACCGGGGGTACCCTCCTTTTCGTACCCCCCGGCCCAAATAGACGTGGGTTAAATTAAATGAAACACAGACAGACAAAAAAAAGACAATTATAGTCCATAGGTTTGTTTTTAAAGCCCAACACTCCCTCCCTAAATCGGTCAGTCAAGCCCAAAACCAACTTATTAAAAAACACTAACATACTAATAAGGCCCAACACACTAGCAATTAAATAAAAACAAACCAAAATAAAAAAGTCTCATTCTCTATCCTCTCTCTCTAAATCCGACCACCAGACTAACCGCCCCACCTACCACCATTTCCGACACCAACCACCACCTCGGAAACCTCCGACAACCCAGAATCACCGTCGTCATCATGCGACCCTATCCCTCTATCCCCCGCGACTTCCTTTATCCTTCTTCCTCCTCCATTTTTCTCGTCTCCTCCATTCTCTCTCCTCACATTTGCTCACTTTTCCGCAACATTGGGGATGGCCATGGTTGGCTATGGTGGTAGGGATGGCTGGCGGTGGTGTAGGAGCAGTTGCAACGGAGGAGGGAGGAGGGAGAAATGGGTTATGTTTTTTTTTTTTTATGTCCTAAGTTATATATAATGCATAAGTTAGTATTATAGTAATTCAAATTTGGTCATTATAGAACAATAACAAACCATTATAAGACAAAAACTAACCATTCCTAGACAAAAATCATTCATCCTAGGACAAAAACCAACCAAATGCCGAACAAAAACTAATCATCCTAGGACAAAAAACAATCATCTCAGAATAAAAAATAATCATCCTATGACAAAAATCAACCGTTCCTAGACAAAAATCATTCCTCCCAAAACAAAAACTAACCATCCTAGGACAAAAAACAATCATATCAGAACAAAAACTAATCACCCTAGGACAAAAACCAACCATTCTAGAAAAAATTATTTATCCCAGAACAAAAACTAATCATCCTAGGACAAAATCAAACCATTGCAGAACAAAACCAATCATCTTAGGACAAAAACCAACCATTTCTAGACAAAATCCATCCCCTCTAGAACAAAAACTAACCATTTCGGAACAAAAACTAAACTTTCCAAAACAAAAGGCAACCATTCCAGAACAAAACGCAACCATTCCAGACAAAAACAAACCATTCCCCAGGACAAAAAAATAACTAACCATCTTGGGATGGTTTGTTTTTGTCCTATAATGGTTGGTTTTAATCTGGATTGAACGACTTTTGTTTGGGGATGGTTAGTTTTGTTCTGGGATGGTTAGTTTTTGTCCTTGAATGATTGCTTTAATTTTGTCCTGGAATGATTAGTTTTTGTCATAGGATGATTAGTTTTTGTTCTAAAATGGTTAGTTTTTCTCATACGATGATTGGTTTTTGTTCTGAAATGGTTAGTTTTTGTTATGTAATGAATGATTTTTGTTCTGTAATGAATGGTTTTGTTTTACAATGAATGATTTTTGTTTTGGAATGAATGTTTTGGTTTAGGAAGAATGGTTTTTGTCCTGAAATGAATAGTTACTGTTCTGAAATGAATGGTTACTGTTCTAGAATGAATGGTTTTTTCCTGCAATGACTGATTTTATTCTAGAATGATGATTTTGTTTTTGTTTTAAAATGACCTATTTATGTCTTGAAATGAACTACTTTTGTTCTATAATGATCCAACTTTGTTGAATAACTATGATTAGTTATGTCTTAATAATGACCAATATTTAAAAAAAAATTGTGACTAATCTTATGGTTATAAAACAAAATGAATGATTTTTGTTGTGGATTGAATGATTTTTGTTTTGGAATGAATGGTTATTATTCTGAAATGAATGATTTTTGTTCTAGAATGAATGATTTTTGTTGTGGAATGCATAGTTTTTATTTTGCAATGAATTTTTTTGTCCTGAAGTGAATGATTATTATTCAGGAATGGATGATTTTTGTTCTGAAATGAATGGTTATTGTTCTGAAAGGAATGGCTTTTGTTCTAGAATGAATGTTTTTGTTTTGGAATGAATGGTATTTGTTTCAGAATGAATGGCTACTGTCCTAAAATGAATGGTTTTTGTTATGCAATGAATGATCTTGTCCTGAAATGACTTGTTTTTGTTCTGGAATGAATGAATTTTGTCCTGAAATGGATTGTTTTTGTTCAGTAATGAATGGTTTTTGTTCTGAAATGAATGGTTATTGTTCTGGAATGAATGGTTACTAGTCTGAAATGAATAGTTTTTGTTCTAGAATGAATGTTTTTTGCTCTGAAATGAATAGTGTTTGTTTTAGATTGAATGATTTTCGTTCTGAAATGAATAGTATTTGTTCTTGTAGACACCTGCATTTGTCCCTACCAAATGCCCGATGATGAAAGGACTCATTACTATGACCCTCAAAGCGCGCTCGAGTAGGTAAAAGCGATTACGAATTGAACTCGAGTGGTTGTCTGAACTACGACACGTCCCCTGAGTGTATAACAAGTCAATACTCCATCCAAATCCTACCTTAAGACAATATTGCTACGTATAATGAGCTATTTCACCACATTTAAGCCAAAGATGCAAGCGTCTCGGACACTGGCGCACATACAAGCGCGGCTGACGCACCATAATGTGCGTCTGGCGCACCATCACCTGCGCCATGCGCACCTCAGCCGCATCTGATGCACCAATAGTTGCGTCTGCCGCACCATCACCCATGCCATGCACACCTCGGCCACGTCTGACGCACCATCACCTCCGCTATGCGCACCTCAGCCGCACCTGATGCACTCCCGACCGCGTCTAGCGCACCACTGCCCGCGTCTGACGCACGTCGCCCTAATGGCCGGCCAACCCTAGCCCACGACCACACTATAAATACATGGCTTCTCCACCCCATTCACACACTTTTGGACCACCCGAATCTCTGTCATTTTCTCTTGCAAAAATACCTAGATCTATCACACAAAAAACCCTGACACACTACAAAGTTCCTAAGGCACAATAAAGCTTTAGGACACCTTTCCTCCAACACGGCCAAGTCTACACCTCGAGTTCAAGATCCCCCTATCTCGAAGCCTACAAGAGCGCGCCGTAAGCCTTCCGCGTCACAGTAAGTCTTGAGGGCTTTAAACTCTTCTTTTAATCACTCTCTTCTTCTACTCCTTCTTTATGTGTGTTATTTACTGCTTTATGACTAGATTTTAATTACGTTCTAATTAAGACTAGAATCGAAGTTTCGTTTGAATTACGTTAATGCACATAGCGCAAAGCGCTTGGACAAATTGGTAGTTAGGGACCTTGAATCAATCTAATGAAATTGTGACGCTAGACCTAGCTTTCATGTGTTCATTCACCAACTTAGACAATTCGGAAAATTCACGTGGTGACCCTGAGTTTTGCAAGATTGCACGTGGTGACTCAAATTTTAAGTTTCTGCACACAGTGACCCTGAAGGGCCTGAACTATGCATTTGTGCACGTGGTGGCCCTATATGTTAACGTTGTTAGAAGTCCGTTAAGTTTTTGTCAAATCAAGCTCTAATAATATCATCTTTTGGAGGTAGCAATTAGTTATTTACACCTCATCCAACATTAATTTAATATCGTATTAACACATAGTTAACTTCAATTAATTGAACTTTTTTATTTAAAAATTGTAGATTAGAACTTAATTATGTCATAAATTAACGGTGTTAAAATACAGGGTTACCGCGTGCACAAAATGCATAGTTCAGGGTTACCGTGTGCAGAAACTCAAAATTTGGGTCACCACGTGCAATCTTGCAAAACTAAGGGTCACCACGTGAATTTTCCGTAGACAATTTTTATTAGGTTGTATGTTAAAATGTAAGTGATTGATATCGTTGCATGACTAAGACTTCTCAATGACTTGTATGTGGTAATTCAACTAGTAGAGGCTGCTATATGTGGGCGGGGTTAAGTGCCTTTCGGCTTCCCAACACGTACCGTCACCCACGAAAGTGTTTTGTACTTGGCATGACTCGCTTCCCCAAGCGTTTATG